>CM024580.1:45697150-47104747 GCA_014182395.1 Eucalyptus sp. ANBG9806169
TTGAGGCATAGCTGCCGTGTTACGATATCGCTTGATTTGTTTAGGTAGGCTAGGACCGTCTTTTGGGTGTGCGTTGGTGTGGCGGGCGGGCTTGTTGGCTCTTGGGTCTTGACAGTTGGGTTTGGTCTTGTTTGGGTGAAATTGGTTGCTGGGCTTGTGAAGGGATTTGGTCTGCCCTTACTTCTAATTCTTGTGCTTAATGATAATTTACTCAACTGAAAAAAAAAAAAAAAAAAAAAAAAAAGTCTACATTGGGATACAATACAACCAACAGAATTTAAACACCATTGAGATAGGATTTTTTTTTTTTTTTTTTAATGTGAAAAATTGGACTTTCAACAATATTTTGAGAATTTGAAAAAACCCTAGTCGGTGAATCTTTCGTTCGTTTGCAAACGCACCTAATCCGATCATCACATTCCATTAGTCATCAGCCAACTCATATCTACTTTGGCAGCGTTTCTAATTCGTCGTGAGCCGGAGCGGACGCGTGGAAATCAATGGATCAGTATTGGGAATTTGATTTGACGATCATCCATGCAAAACATACAAAACAAAAATGAAAAATCAGGTTACGGACTTCATGTTGGTCTTTTGGATCATTGTTACTTCCATTTTCGGATTGAAACCCTTGGGTAAAATTCAGATTTCCGGCTCGATCAAGTTTGGAGTTTCAAGGAGGAGGATGACTCTGCGTCCAGTTTAAGAGATTGTAGAGGATTCGAAAGGGTTTGCGAGCAGTCGCAGATTGAGTCCCGATTCGACCTTTCCAATCGGAAAACTCTCATTTGATTGAAAGACATTGTGCTATAGACTGGAGTACCCTTCTGGCTATATTAAATATTTGATCATCACATGTACTTTATAAACAAGGCGATTTTGAAGGGGTTTCAAGTATTCGTTTCCTTACCAGGGTTGGGTTTAGGAGTCGAGACTATTTTAGGCCTTATAAGGAACATGGTCGGGTTCGAGTTCGATGCAATTTGCACCCGTATCTCTGAATAATCTCAATCGGTTGCCACATGCATAATTGCTGCTTTTGAATCGGTACTGCAAACAGGCGCATGCACAGCAGCAAGCAATTGACGGATTTGAATGTTCAACCAACTCCATCAATACTTCAATTATTTCGACAAGGAAGCTTTGTTCCCCGCCGGCATTTGTCAAGCTGGTCTAGAATCTGTACGTTCACTCGTCTTCTCTGGTTGAATGAAGATTGATCCTGCTAATTAATTCAATAACCTCGCAAGAGATGATCAGAAGATTCGGCATGGGATTTGCCGAGTCTATCTTTTTGCACATGCAAAACAGTTGATGCAGAAATGCTATGTAGTTTATATTATAATTGGCGACGGATCAACAACTCGATATCTATTCGTTCGAATTTGGGTAAAACGATGATTTTGCACATGTAATGACTTGAGCCACATATAGAAAAGAGGCACTCTTGATTATATCACTGTTCTTAATCTTGTGCTTATTCATCACTCGTTGAGGCTTGAGCCCCAACCATAGAAGTGCACGATATGTATACAGCACATAAAAGAACCAGAGATAAACATAGCAGTAAGGACATAAACAGTTGCATCAGCACACCGATCAACACGCATGGTGTGAACATCGCCAGCTATGCATATTCCACCTTCGGAGATGCTGATGATGATACGAATGAAAGAAGCTCCTTGTCCTTCTCAAACAAGGCCATGTCCTCCGGCTTGAGATTAGCATATGCTTCTATGCCTCCTCCGTCTATGGTGTCCAAGAACACGATGAGGTTCCGGTAAGGAAACGCAGAGGACCCGACCCATGCAGGCTTGCCCCACCCAAAGTTGGCCTCGTAGGTAGGGAACCGACACAGGCTTGTGAAGCTGAAGGGCACAACCTCGCCTTTCGAGATCTGGGCCGAGCGATCCTTCAAGAAGTTCAAGTGCCCTTCTCCTTCTTTTAGCTTCTTCACGTAGCTCGTGTTCACTTCCTTTATTGCTTCTCTCACCTTGTTATCGAAAAAAAAGAAAAAGAAAAGAGTAGACAAAAAACAAACATAAATTAGGAAGACTCAAAAGCATTCCATATGCTACGTTGTCCATGATAAGCAAAAGGAATTTGTATTGTAAAGCAATCTTTGTAGCTAGCACTCATGCATTATTCTTCATTTATTATCCAGAATCATCTTAATCCCACGAAGGATCAAGATTAAAATATTATGCATGGAATGTTTCCGATAGCTTAAGTTTTCAAAGGAATTAGTTATGCGCTCACTTACTAATCCTTCTGAAAAAATAGATTGACGCTAATCTTAAGCTCATGTCCTCCAGTTCGGCTCTGTCTAGAATGATTCTCTCTAGCTATACCTGGTTCACGATCATATGTTCATCAGTATCAATGGTTGGCATCACTAGGGCAATCCTGCTAATGTTCCCAAAATGGCGGTCTGACAATGGCGGATCCATCCTCGGACGCAAGTTCACTGCATGTAGCACCGTGTATATCCTGTCATTCTCGCTGATGCGGTCCCCTTTCTTTTGCGTGCTCTCCATGTATCGCCTCCACAAGAAGGCCGACAAGGCCTCGACTCTAGTTGGCCGCTGTCGCGACCCGATTTTTTTTAAGGTGAATGAATCACCTAAAACTAGGTTAATGGATTACTAAGTCCGAAGACTTGGCGCGGACTCTCCCAAGCCCTACCAATCGCGACTTGATACTAAGAAAAAGACCCATTAAAACATGCAATTATATTTCAAATTGGAGCCGCCACTAACCAATTAGGGCTGATTAGAAACCCAGGTAAAGTATGGGAGAATACTTTACCTTTACGAACCAGAGATTTAATGGATTCGGGGACATGGTTACGCTAGATTAATCTAACGCCCTTTCGGTACCTTAAGAAAAACATTTTTTTGCAGGCAGTCTTGATTAATTTTAACCTAAGATGCTAACATGCAAATGGTGGTCATGCGGGTGCACAATCAATTAAATAACATTCAATAAATCAAAATGCTAAGAAATTATAAACCACAACTTTATTAAAGTCCGCTCTCTAAGAAAACATTTAAAAATGCTAATTAAAATGCATGCCCTAAACATGATTTCTAAATGACATGACACCTAACTTTTATTATTATGCAATCTTAATCTAAAATTAATATGCATGAATTTTACTTTAATGATATGTGAAATGCAATTTATATGGCCTAATTTGAACTATATGTATGCAATCTGATTTATGCAATCCTAAATGTGCATATACTACATGACATGAGATGCATGATATAACAATTTTATATGCATGTGCCTTTTGTGATTTTTTTGATTCTCTTTTTATGTAGGCAACCTACACTAAATAAAGATGATATGAAATGGGATTAATTATAAACTCACCTATTAATTAACTAAGTAAATGATTTTTTTTTGTTTTTTTTTAATTAAAGAATTAATTATATGCAATTAAAAATTACACGATGGGATTACTAAAACATGATAATATGATGCAATCCTAATTTATTAATATGTAAATTCTAATTAAATGTGCCTACTATGCAAACTAGTTGAAATGCACCTAGTATTCTTTATTGAAATTAAACAAACTAATTAAGCTATTCAAAATGGAATAATTTCCTAATTCAATTTCAGGATTAATTTGATTTAAACCTCATTTCTGTCTTAGAAAACCATTTTATTATTTTATTATTTTTTTTACCTTTTTTATTATATTTTCATATTATGAAAGCATGCAAATAACTAAGGATGAAATCCTGAAAATAATCCTAAAGGTTAATTTATTAAACCTACGTGTCTAAATTAATAAATCTATATGACCTATATGCTCATGCAAATTTTTAACTTTTCACTATTTTTTTTTTAATTTTCCTTTTTTAACAAGCAATTATTTTTACCTAAAAACTAAGATAAGAATTAAAATAGTTGAAAAGATAATCCGTTGTCTCACGGATTAAGTTAACAATTATTTTAACTCTACAAATCACAACGAGGGAATCAAAATAATTACAAATTTGGTCCGAAGTCTTACGGACCAAATTAAATAATTATTATGATTTAACAATTGAAATTTTACAAAAACAAACTCAAAATTAGTATAATTAAAAAAGTGACCCCATGTCTCTCGGATCAAATTAATAACTATAGTAATTTGAGGTAAAATCTACGGATAATGCATATATTAACACCCAATACTTAAATAACTACACTAAATATGCTATCAAATGAAATAAACATAAAAATAACATAAAATATAAACAAACAACCTAAACTACAAAGTAATGAAAAATAAAAATAAAGAAGTAAAACTACCTAAGGTAAACCAACGGAACAAGAGGGCAACCGAGCGAAAGATGGCCGGCGACCGGAGCTCCGGTTAGGGCTAGACGGCGGCACGGCGGGCGCGGGCCTGGTATCGCGGAGGTGATCGAGGCACGGATGTCGGCAGCAATCAGGTCGGCGTTCGTGGTGTGCGTTGCTCGGGTGGAGCAGGAGTAGTGGCACGGCTTCACGGAGATCGGCTACCGCGCGAGAGGAGACGGCGTCGGGGTTGTCGCGGCCTTCGGCGTCGTGGTGCGAGCACGGCGAGAAGGTGGAGAGGGCGGACCGGCGTTGGTCGCGGCTGTGGAGGCGCCGCTGCGAGCGTCGGCTTCAAGGGCGGCGAGTTGGTCACGGGTCGCTCGTGGAGGCCTCCGGCGCGGGCGTCGGATTTCGGGAGAGGTGGCTTCGAGCGGTGGTGGCGTGGACCGGTGTGGGTCTCGCTCGCGGAGGACTTCGGGCGCAATTGGGGCGGCATGAGCTTCGGGTGCGGGCGTCGCGGGCGGATCGCAGGCGGAGGCGGAGCGAAACCGGCGGGAGCAATCGGCGTGGATCTCCGGCGGGCGAAGCGCGAGGGCAGTGGTGCGGACAGCAGGTGGTCTTCGGGTCTTCGTGGCGGACACGGCGGAGCGGGCGGGAGAGACCGGCGTCGTCGCATCGCGGTACGAGGCGCTCGGACGGGGGGCCTTCGGCGAAGGAAAAGAAGACAAGCAAGATCGGTCCGCTGGAACGGCGGTGGCGCGACGTCGTGGCTGGCTTCGGGCGGGGAGCGTGGAGGAGCCGGCACTAGATCCCGTTGCGAGACGCAGGGGTGAGGAAGACGATGAACAGTACCCGTCCCCTCACCCCTCGACCTTGTCCTTTTCCCCCTTCTTGCTTTTTCTACTTTTTCACTTTTGCTTTTTCTCCTTCTCCACGCACGGACGGATTCAACCTCCTCTCCTCCTTTTGACTTTTCTTCCACCTCTTTCACGCACGGATGGCTTCCTTGCTTTTCCTCCTCTTTTGTGTTTTGCTCTTTTTCCTCTGTTCGTTTTTTGAATGGTGAGAGAGAGCCCCCAAAAATCCGAACAACGAAGCCCCCCATTTGCTCGATTCCGAAGCTCGCATTTCTAATAAAAAAAAAAGAAACAAACTCCAAGTTGTTGAAGATTTTGCGATATTCACTCAACCTCTTCAACAACAAAATAGCTCCAAAAATCGCACGGCCGTTTAACTTTCGAATTCAATTTTTTTTTTTTTAAATTCCCTCTAAACCCGAATTATCCTTTATTTCTAAAACTAATTTTAAATTAGGTGTTAATAAGTGGAAATAAAAAATAAAAACTGAATTTTTTTATTTTCGAATTTTGAAATGAAAATTTTAAAAACTAAATTTAATTTATTATTATTTTAAAATATTAGGTGTCAAGCTGCCCCTCTTTGAAGGGAAGCTCTTAGAGGTTTCCTTCAAAGACGTATGACACCTAAATTTAAACCCCGCAAAATGAAATATGAAATACATATGCAAATGTTAATGACTTGACTTTTTTTTAAAGAATAAATGATGCAATGTAAATGCAATGATTCGGTCAGGAACATAGATCTCTATGTGTCTATGACCAATGAAATGCAAATGCAAAGAAGAGCACGTACCTGTCATACCTGTTTGGGGATTTATGTGTGAAATGATTCCGATGAGACCTGTCAATCATCTGGAACTCCCTTCAGGTAATTGAAAGGCTCAAAGTCTTTAGGGATCTGGAATTCTCATCAGATTCTAAGCACCTGGAAATTGCATCAAGTACTTGAAATTTCAAAAAATCTAATTCTTATGTCAGACATTTGAAAACATTTACTAAACATCTGGAAATCACATCAGATGTTTGGAAAGACAAACACTTGGAAATCGCATCAAGCATTTAAAGGTTCAAATATCTGGAATTCACACCAGACATTTGAAAATATTTTATAAATAGGTACTTGGAATTCTCATCAAGTACAAAGATGACTGAACAAATTCAGGGTTTCAAAGACAATTCTTTTTGGTCTTTGAGGAAAAATTCAATAAAAGTCCATGCATGATGGCTTTATCAAACTATTATCAGAAAAATTATCACTAGGACAATTTTCAGTTATAGCGTGAATCTCTTGAACATGCTAAATGAGACACTTTTGGTGTGAAAAGGCTTTTTCACTCGCTCTCATTTAAGAAGGGTTATTTGTCCCGACCATTGATGCGGGAATATATCACTCAATCTTATCATCATCTTGTCGACAAGAATTCGAATTTTCTTGCAAGCAGTACGACCTTACCAATCTGAGAGGTCTTTGTCAACGACTGTAATGCAGGCTTGGTCAATGGCTTAACAAAGGACTCTTCGAGTCAAAGCAATTGAAAGAATGATTCTGTAATCATCTCTGGGTTTACAAGTCAAGAACCTTGCAAAATGAGAAAGAAATAATCTTGCTCGCACTTCTTCGAGCAATGCTTAAAACATGTGAATTCCTATGTTAATTCAAGTGCCATAATCTGAAGAGACTTTGTAAGGGACGTAACATAGGCTGGGTTCATGGGTTGAGAAACGAAATGATCGTTAGGCTCAAAGATGTGTATATGGGTCAAAGTTGGTGATCATCATGACATTGTCACCAGTTTTCTTCGCCACGGATTGTCTTCTTGACAGATTTCTTTATTGGCTCAAAAGTTTATCACCTGATGCCAATGATTATTCAACTGGAGATCTTTTCTCAACATTTTTTTTTTCAAAGTCATTTTCTTTGAAGATGGACATTGGTCAAGCACACTGCTTTTTATGCCTCCAATTCATCAGTCATTTCTCTTTTTTTCACGGGCATTGGCCTTGCTTTTACCAGGCACACTGCTTTTTCATGCCCCTTAGTTCTATTTTAATTTCAGTTCTTGCACACAATGCGTGTGTCAAGTATACTTTAAATGACACCCGAACCTTCAAGGGTCTTCATCTGTCTCTTGTCTTGCCCCAAAGTGTGGGGGATGATCACCAACCTGGGTTTAAAAGAAATGAAATAGCAGGCTCAAGTGGGCTATTCAAAGGATATAAGTGTGTAGGATAGTGAAAGAAATGCTCTTCGTCATCCTAAGGCACTTAAATTAGCACATGAATTCAATGTAATAGCACGACTTGAAGATTGATGCAAGTGAGAGCAAGAAAATTTCAATTCATTTTCCTTACTTCATGATGTCATTTTTTTCAGTTGCCCCGATGTGGGGTGGTTCTTGACAAGGGTAATTTGAAAAGAATATCCATAAGTGTATTGGCTCAAAATGGTTAAGCAATGGAACACCTGTAGTGTTTGGGATAGAGAAATGAACGCCTGTCGTCATTTCATTTGTCGTACTTTTCGCAAGAAAATTCTTCACCTTGAAATACAAAATGTTTCCACACTCACCTCACAATATATAGACAGGGGACGGTGTGTGGGATTAGGCTTGTCTTTCACACCTCATTTAGCATGCTCAAGTAACTCGACATCTTTCACTGAATTATCCATTTTGATAAATTTCAAGTGGAATTGACGAATTGCACAATATCATGTGAAAGCACTCTATAAAGACAAAGAGGGCATGCTCATAAAGTCAAAACTATTATGTGTCCATGTCTTGCCATTCCTTTGTAAATGAGCTCATGTGTGCAGGGTTGTACCTGAAACATAAAGCAAATAATTAAAAGAAACAAACAGGGTAAATTAGATGCATGCTGAAAATTATTTTATTTTGAAATTTTTTAAAAGGGAACATGAAGAAGCCCAGCCTTCAGAATTAGCTCCTTGCCGTTTTCTTTTGGTAGGATTTCATCACAGGGCTAGTTTGGTGTACTTCAACATGCCCTTAAAATATGAAAATCTCCATGTATTTTATTGGATGAAAAGCAAATTACATTATTGAAATCAGGGAAATCCTAAAATTGATAATGCAAATATGCAAATACGGAAAGCGATAAAGACTCCTGCGCAGAGGAGTGTGCCAATAATTAGAATTCTCCTACTCTCGAGCTTCATTGATGGCAAACACGAACACTTCAGTCATTCCTTTGAGTGCGTCATCGAGCTCTCAATCTTTGGAGGTGCGGGATCATCTATGCCACCCCATCCATCTGGGATGATATCCCGTGGGTCGATATAAGAGCTGGGAGGAGCCGAATACTTTACATAGTAATCGAATTTGCCACTTAGTTGCCCCAGGGTATCCATCACTTCTGTTTCCTCATGCATCATTTGAAGCACGGTGGGCTCAGCATCAAAATTGAAAATGACATTCACGGCTTACGGGTGGTCGGGGAGTGGGTTATTCTCGGATGTTTGGTTGTCCATCGCGGAATGAGACCACCTTGGCATCCAAAAGATTTTGGATTTTGTGTTGCGGTGTATAGCAATCGTCAATGAATGCCCTACCTCCCCCATATGATAAGCACATGTCTTGGACGGATCATAGTTGGGGAAACGCTCGGGATTAGGTCGCTTAGGCTCCTTAGCGAGTAATCCGTTTTTCTGAAGAGTCGGCAAGATCTTGGACAATGGCTTAGGAAGATGCGTAAATTGACGCCTGGAAGAGTTCTTCTGCTGGCCAAAGAATGGTCGTGCTCCCCCCTGTTGAGTGTTAGAAGTTGGGCGAGGTGCCTGAACATAAGCTGCATTAACTTCTGCTATAGGTTCCTTATCCTTCTTGGCAAAAACTCCCTTATATGAGTTGGTTTGATCAGACGCCCATCCATCACGCAGGGCTATTTCAATTCGCTCGCCAACAGGGACTAGCTGATTGAACGACTCGGCAGTCGATCCTAACATCCGATTTCGATATTCAGGCGGGAGTGTCTTCATGAACAAATCCATCAGCTCATTTTCAGTCGGCTCAGGAGTAATTTGAGCAGCTACAGTCCTCCATCTCGTGACATACGCCTTGAAAGATTCTGTCTTCCTCTTCTCAGTGCGAAGTAAATCCTCTCGAGATGGAGTGACATCAATATTATACTTGTACTGCTTGAAGAATGCATCAGTCAAATCCTCCCAAGTCTCTAGGAGATTAATCTTCTTCATAATATACCACTGGAGTGCTGGTCCTGTCAGGCTTGCTTGAAATTGCTGAATCATCAGAGGTATGTTATCAACATATGGGGTCATCCTAACCACATAAGTCTGCAAATGGATTTTTGGGCAAGAAGTGCCATTATACTTTTCAAAGTCTGGCATTTTGAACTTCTTTGGTATCTTGATCTTCGCATAATGGGACAGATCAGTTGGGTCTTGATTAAATGCACCCTGCAGCTGCTTGAGTTTCTCCTCGATTTTCGCCAAGCGTTTTTCTTGCTCAGTCTTCGGTACAGCCGTCTGTATCACTTGTATCTCCTCGTCCACAATGATTTGAGGCGTGTCAGTAGTTTTCTCCCTAGAGACATCATTAGAGCTTGATGGGCCACTTGTGGATACATTCTTGCCTTTATCTTTCGGATCAGCCATAGTAGCATGTTGTGGTAACACCACTTCGACTTGCGGAGCGATGGGACAAAAGAGTATTTGCTTGGAGAGAATCTATTTGTTTAGAAAGTCGCTCAAGGACATTCAAGACTTGCTTCATTTCTGTTTCGAGAGCAACGATACGAGCTTGTTCAGCAACAGGTATTTGTTCGGCGTCATCAGCCATTGTTACTCTAGAACGAGTACGGATTGGCGATCTTGGGTGAGCCGTGTTGTTACCTAAGTAGAAAAAAGATAATATAAGAAACAATGACAAGATAGGAAAATGGCCCATGACAATGGTCTAATCATCTCATTTTAAATGTTTGAACCAAACTCCCTAACAATGAACCAAACTTCCTAACAATGAACTAAGAATTCAAATCCCTAAACATTGAACTAAAATTAAAACATCTCATTTTATATGCTTTCGGGAACCCAACGCCTTGCGAAGCTTCTTATTTTCAGCTTCAATCATTTCCACTTTCCGCTTAAGATGCTCAATTTGTGCTCGTTGGGTGGGCTTCTCGGTCACATCGGGGACCCTTTGGACATAAGGCCCGGTCGCCTTGATCTAAGCTGGTCCAGCCATATTTTGAGCTCTTTTTGGAGAGGAAATGAATTGTACGTCGGCTTTCCCCATTGCATATAAGACAAAACTGACGACGAAACCTATTGTCATGGACCGAGAAATTATAATAAAGTAAGTAAATTGCAAAGTAGGAGTTTAGACAACTTACTTTTACCAGAAAATGGATGACAATCACATAGACACACGCATGAAATGTGCGGCTCGATTTCTATCTAGATGGCTTAACAAAATGGAGCTAAGGGGATGATCTGACCGTTGCAGTCTCGCATTAACGTGTCAGGTCCCCCTAACTCCGGCTTAGTCGAATGGAATGTCCAATAATCACGCAATCTCGCGGATATAGACAAACACATTTGACACCATGAAAGAAATTTCGGAGAAGAGAATGTCAACCTCTACATAGCAGTCTCGCTTTAGAGGAAGTATCATTCTCAACACCATCCTAGAAATCCTATCGCAGCCTAGGTCCGGCTACAGGTCGTGTGTGCAATGTGTAGTGCAAAAACAATTTAAAAATCATGCACAACAATTTATAATACAAACAACACTTCAATATAGGGAAAATAAATCATTCATCTTTACACCCTCCTGCAAGACAATGATTAGCAAAGACTACTCCCCTTATACCTCCCATCTGCAAGAACATTTAACACCTTAGGAATATTAGTGACATACCTGGTGTCCTTGCTGCCAAACAAAAATATATATTTTTTTAAAAAAGAAACAGGCCTATGTCCACTATGAGTTTTAACTCTAGGTCCCCAGTGGAGTCGCCAAGCTGTCGCGACCCGATTTTTTTTAAGGTGAATGAATCACCTAAAACTAGGTTAATGGATTACTAAGTCCGAAGACTTGGCGCGGACTCTCCCAAGCCCTACCAATCGCGACTTGATACTAAGAAAAGACCCATTAAAACATGCAATTATATTTCAAATTGGAGCCGCCACTAACCAATTAGGGCTGATTAGAAACCCAGGTAAAGTATGGGAGAATACTTTACCTTTTACGAACCAGAGATTTAATGGATTCGGGGACATGGTTACGCTAGATTAATCTAACGCCCTTTCGGTACCTTAAGAAAAACATTTTTTTGCAGGCGAGTCTTGATTAATTTTAACCTAAGATGCTAACATGCAAATGGTGGTCATGCGGGTGCACAATCAATTAAATAACATTCAATAAATCAAAATGCTAAGAAATTATAAACCACAACTTTATTAAAGTCCGCTCTCTAAGAAAACATTTAAAAATGCTAATTAAAATGCATGCCCTAAACATGATTTCTAAATGACATGACACCTAACTTTTATTATTATGCAATCTTAATCTAAAATTAATATGCATGAATTTTACTTTAATGATATGTGAAATGCAATTTATATGGCCTAATTTGAACTATATGTATGCAATCTGATTTATGCAATCCTAAATGTGCATATACTACATGACATGAGATGCATGATATAACAATTTTATATGCATGTGCCTTTTGTGATTTTTTTATGATTCTCTTTTTATGTAGGCAACCTACACTAAATAAAGATGATATGAAATGGGATTAATTATAAACTCACCTATTAATTAACTAAGTAAATGATTTTTTTTTTTTTTTTTTAATTAAAGAATTAATTATATGCAATTAAAAATTACACGATGGGATTACTAAAACATGATAATATGATGCAATCCTAATTTATTAATATGTAAATTCTAATTAAATGTGCCTACTATGCAAACTAGCTGAAATGCACCTAGTATTCTTTATTGAAATTAAACAAACTAATTAAGCTATTCAAAATGGAATAATTTCCTAATTCAATTTCAGGATTAATTTGATTTAAACCTCATTTGTCTTAGAAAACCATTTTATTATTTTATTATTTTTTTTTACCTTTTTTTATTATCTTTTCATATTATGAAAGCATGCAAATAACTAAGGATGAAATCCTGAAAATAATCCTAAAGGTTAATTTATTAAACCTACGTGTCTAAATTAATAAATCTATATGACCTATATGCTCATGCAAATTTTTAACTTTTCACTATTTCTTTTTTTTTTTTTAATTTTCCTTTTTTAACAAGCAATTATTTTTACCTAAAAACTAAGATAAGAATTAAAATAGTTGAAAAGATAATCCGTTGTCTCACGGATTAAGTTAACAATTATTTTAACTCTACAAATCACAACGAGGGAATCAAAATAATTACAAATTTGGTCCGAAGTCTTACGGACCAAATTAAATAATTATTATGATTTAACAATTGAAATTTTACAAAAACAAACTCAAAATTAGTATAATTAAAAAAGTGACCCGATGTCTCTCGGATCAAATTAATAACTATAGTAATTTGAGGTAAAATCTACGGATAATGCATTTATTAACACCCAATACTTAAATAACTACACTAAATATGCTATCAAATGAAATAAACATAAAAATAACATAAAATATAAACAAACAACCTAAACTACAAAGTAATGAAAAATAAAAATAAAGAAGTAAAACTACCTAAGGTAAACCAACGGAACAAGAGGGCAACCGAGCGAAAGATGGCCGGCGACCGGAGCTCCGGTTAGGGCTAGACGGCGGCACGGCGGGCGCGGGCCTGGTATCGCGGAGGTGATCGAGGCACGGATGTCGGCAGCAATCAGGTCGGCGTTCGTGGTGTGTGTCGCTCGGGTGGAGCAGGAGTAGTGGCACGGCTTCACGGAGATCGGCTACCGCGCAGAGGAGACGGCGTCGGGGTTGTCGTGGCCTTCAAGGCGTCGTGGTGCGAGCACGGTGAGAAGGTCTGGAGAGGGCGGACCAGCGTTGGTCGCGGCTGTGGAGGCGGCTAGCTGCGAGCGTCGGCTTCAAGGGCGGAGTTGGTCACGGGTCGCTCGCGGAGGCCTCCGGCGCGGGCGTCGGATTTCAGGAGAGGTGGCTTCGAGCGGTGGTGGCGCGGACCGGTGTGGGTCTCGCTCGCGGAGGACTTCGGGCGCAATTGGGGCGGCATGAGCTTCAGGTGGTGCGGGCGTCGCGGGCGGATCGCAAGCGGAGGCGGAGCAGAAACCGGCGGGAGCAATCGGCGTGGATCTCCGGCGGGCGAAGCGCGAGGGCAGTGGTGCGGACAGCAGGCGGTCTTCGAGTCTTCGTGGCGGACACGGCGGAGCGGGCGGGAGAGACCGGCGTCGTCGCAGTCGCCGGTACGAGGCGCTCGGACGGGGGGGCCTTCGGCAGAAGGAAGCAGCAGCACAGCAAGATCGGTCTGCTGGAACGGCGGTGGCGCGACGTCGTGGCTGGCTTCGGGCGGCGAGCGTGGAGGAGCCGGCACTAGATCCAGTTGCGAGACGCAGGGGTGAGGAAGACGATGAACAGTACCCGTCCCCTCACCCCTCGACCTTGTCCTTTTCCCCCTTCTTGCTTTTTCTACTTTTTCACTTTTGCTTTTTCTCCTTTTCCACACACGGACGGATTCAACCTCCTCTCCTCCTTTTTGACTTTTCTTCCACCTCTTTCACGCACGGATGGCTTCCTTGCTTTTCCTCCTCTTTTGTGTTTTGCTCTTTTTCCTCTGTTCGTTTTTTGAATGGTGAGAGAGAGCCCCAAAAATCCGAACAACGAAGCCCCCATTTGCTCGATTCCGAAGCTCGCATTTCTAATAAAAAAAAAAAGAAACAAACTCCAAGTTGTTGAAGATTTTGCGATATTCACTCAACCTCTTCAACAACAAAATAGCTCCAAAAATCGTACGGCCGTTTAACTTTCGAATTCAAAATTTTTTTTTTTTTAAATTCCCTCTAAACCCAAATTATCCTTTATTTCTAAAACTAATTTTAAATTAGGTGTTAATAAGTGGAAATAAAAAATAAAAACTGAATTTTTTTATTTTCGAATTTTGAAAGGAAAATTTTAAAAACTAAATTTAATTTATTATTATTTTAAAATATTAGGTGTCAACAGCCGCCTTCTCTGGCCTTCGGCCTCCGCGATCTCAGCAGTGCCATACTTATCTCGAAGGGTGGTTATCGATCTGGCGTCAAAGACGAACCGCTTTGTAACAAGGCCTTCCTTCAAAAGCCCGGTACTCGGTGCATATCCCCCTAGATTTACCGGCGGGAAAAGAGAGGATGACTCGTAAACGGGAGATATTATATGGCCACCATCGCCGCGAGCGATCGCGCCCCAACTATTGAGAAAAGAGAAAAATGACAACGCGTCAGCGATCTTGTGGGAGACGCATAGCGCGAGGCACAACCCTCCGCACTCAAAGAAGCTGACTTGCACAGCAGTGGCGAGATCCCCCAAGTCGTAGAGCTTGAAGGGCAAGAGCCGGTCAAGCTTCTCGGTGTCAGGACTTTTGAGGACCTCCGAAAGCTGGCATGTGGCCCGAGCCACCACGAAGTGGACGCCATCGTCGTTGCATTCGACATAGAGGTTGTCTCTTGAGCGCCCAGCGAGCGGGTAGAATCGAGTTAGGGTTTCGGCGAGAGACCGCCTGAGCTTGGAGAGTTTTTCCTCTTTGGTGAGGAGGTCGTCTTTGGGGAAAAAGAGGAGGAGGGGCATGAAGATGGGGGGCGCGATCTGGTCGAGGAAGGAGAGGCCATGGCGGCGGAGGTTGGGAGGCGTCGGAGAAGACGGCTTGATGGTCTCCGTGTGTTCTACTATCACATTCATCGTTTGATCAGTGTTATGGGAACTGTCTAGAGTGTTTGCGCTGGAGATGGTGATGATCGAGTGCAATGGGAATTATATAAAGGACACTAAGTCCAGTAGTTTCTTTGTTTGTTTGTTTGTTTTTTTTTTTTTTTTTTGGTTGGAAAGGTACTTCACTCATCCACCTTATTTTGCCAAATAAGAATTTGGGCTTTGCTACTAATAATGACAATTTGTTGTGCACCGTAAATTTTAAAGGAATGGACTTCATAATAATTTATAATAATTTATTATTTAACTTTTATAATTGAAAAGAGACTATTATTTTCAGTAGATTAAAGACTCTAAAATAAGGAAAATCGTCCAAAAAGCCTACACCTATTTTTCTTTTTAAGGACACAATAATTTATAACAATTTTTTATTTGATTTTTTATGATAAAAAACAGTTTGTGTTATTCTCAAAATAAATTAAATATTGTCACTTAATCATTCTCTAAGAATTTTATCCCAAATATAAGTAAAATCGTCTGAAAAGCCTACACCTTTTTTTTTTTTTGAGTTGATCATACTCTAACTCTCAACTCACTATCGGATTTTTGTTCTACCCCTTTGTAGAGCGTGTGAGTCAAACTCCACACTTGAAATTAAATGTTCCCACTCCTGACTTCCCTAAGAAGCTAGGGAATTGAACACTCCACCTCCCCCTTCCATTGGGGAATGGTGTCCAGTGGTCTTCTAAATTAATAGCAATTTGATCAATTCAATCATATATCTTCAGCAATTTAGTCCTAAATCTTATAACCATGTCAATGAATCAAATATATGTTCTTTCTTTACTTTTTTTCTTAAGAAGAAAAAAAAATTAAAGAAGGAAGAGAGAAGGAAGAAAAAAGAAAAAAATATATTAAATATTGTTCACGTTAGTGTTGGTGTGCCACATGGATGACCGACGTCCACATCATCGATTTTCGGCCGAAATTAGCAAAATGTGAAAAAGTTCAAGACTGAATTAACACAATTATAATACTTATGTCCGAATTAGTAAAATGCAATAGGTTTTAAAAAAAAATTCGAAAAATTAGCTTGTCAGATATATATAATTATTTTTTATTTGATTTTTTATTATCTAAAGCAGGCATTTTATTCTCATAGTAGATAAATATTATCACTTAATCATTTTTCTAAGGATTTTATCCAAAATATAAGGAAAATTGTCCAAAAAGACTACACCTAACTTTTTTCTTTGGGTCGATCATACTCAACTGTCAACTTACCATTAGATTTTTGTTCTATCTCTTTGTAGAGCGTGGAAGTCAAACTCCACTGTTGAAACTAAACATTCCCACCCATAACTTCCCTAGAAGCTAAGGAATTAAACAACCCACCTCCCCTTTCATTGGGGAACGGTGGCGCAACCTCTAGTGGTTATCTAAACTAATTGCAATTTGATCAATTAAATCATAATTTTTCAGCAATTTAGTCATAAATCTTATAACCATGTCAATTGAATTATATATTTTTCTTTCTTTACTTTTTTTCTTAAGAAGAAAAAAATTAAAGAAGCAAAAGAGAAGGAAAAAAAAAAAGAAAAAAATTATATTAAAAATTGTTCACATTAGCGCCGGTGTGCCACATAGGACTGTTGACGTACACATCACCAATTTTTGGCTGAAATTAGTAAAACATGAAAAAAATACATGACTGAATTGACACAATTATAATATTTAGGACTAAATTAACAAGAATGTATTAGGTTTTAAAACTTTTTAGAAAATTGGCCTACCAAATATGTTCCGGGGGGCAATGTGATTAACTTGATGGTAACGATTTTAGGAATGCATGGCCACGTTCGGACTCATTCAAATTCACCATCATTGGGGTGGGGATGAATTAGTTTCAGGAGTGAGTTTCAACTCCCACGCCCTATAAAGAGGCAGGGCAAAAAGTCTGAGAGTGAAAGTTAGAATATGAGTAGAGTAGGACCGACTAAAAATTCATAAACCACCAGAATTTGTCTCAATTGCCACCATTCCAACATGGAAGGGGAGGTGGGGGAGTTCGAATCCCCACATTTTTAGGGGGTCGGGGTGAAAACGATTTAGTTTCAAGTGTGGATTTCGACTCTCACGCTCTGCAATAAGGTAGGGTAAAAGTCTGAAAGTGAGAATTGAGAGTGAGAATTAGAGTAGGACCGAAAAAAAAAAAAAAAAAAACTCACTGTCATGAAAGACAAAAATCAACTGATAAGATCGGAACGGAAGCCTCTCGTTAAATGCGAACTGCCCGCGCGAGCGGCAAACTAACTTGTTGACTTCCCTAATAATGGACGAGTACTTGGGCCCTAACGAAAGGGTAGAGCGACACGTGGCATGTCCATGTCGTGCGATGGAGAGGACGGCTATACACAATGGACACATCAGCAAAACGAACGGTGCCGTTTGTCTAGTAGAGAAATGGCTTATTTTTGCAGTCTTCTTTAACCAAGGGCTATGTTGTCTTGCGGTGAAAAGAGAGTAAAAATTAAGGAACCCCAAATTGAAGGAGTTAGGGATTTTTTTTTTTATCCAGTTCTTTTTGCTTCATATACAAAACTTGACATAGAATAGTCTTGTGAGCTATTTTAGCTTTGTAATAGGTTTCTGACTCGTATTTTTATCACATTTAAGTTCTCAAACTTTTAATTTTTTTTTTACCCTATGTGGGTATAGGTACGTAAGTTCAAAAAAGGAGGTAATTAGATACTCCATACAAGCATTGATGGTTATTCAAACAATACTTACGTGCTCCCCATATAGGATTTAGAGTGTTCATGCTCCCTAAATAGATACCTTATGTGCCTATTAGTTGGGGATAATTATCCAAAATGTCCCAAATTAATTGTACATCGACCAACTCAGTCTTAAACCCTTTAATTATGCCAATTTAATCTTAAATCTTTTGATGATTTGTTGTTTTAGTCCTAGACCTTTCAATTATAACAATTTAGTCCTAAACCTATTGAAGTTTTGCCAATTTATCCATAAACTATTATTTGGTTAAAATAATTACATTGACAAATCATCAAAAGATTTATGACTAAATTGATAAATTGTTAAAAAGTTCATGACTAAATTGACACAATTGAAAATTTTAGAAATTAGGACAAAATAAATTTATGACCGATTTGTCACCATACAATAGGTTTAAAATTTTTTAGACAATTTTCTTATATTCATTATTTTTGACTTCATAGCAGCTAATTATGCTTCGGAATGTACTGAAGCCAAAATTTATTTTGTTAATAAATCTTTGGGAAACAATCCTAGCTTAAGCTCTTACCTTCTACTTTTTGGCAGTGTTAGTGACTAAACCTCGACAACTTTTTCAGTTTGGAAGGAAAAACCTAAGTGATCTTTCGCACACTTCAAATCAAGGTGTACTTCCACAAATAATTTTAATTAAATTCGTAAATGTCACTAATCCCATAATATGCATGCTAGTAAACCATTTTACATACCGACCAAAAAAAAATCATTTTACATGAAGTGCGTCCTAATCAATTTTTGATTAAAGAAATTATTACATGTAAATAACACGCTTTGCGGGGTCGAAGTGGGATTACTCCCTTTTTGATTTTTTTTTCTCTCGACTAGACGTTTTTTTCTCAATAAATAAACAACAAAGCAACAAAAAACCCTCGTCGGCAAATCGTTCATTCGTTTGCAAACGCAACTGACCCGGTCATCACATCCCGTTAATCATCATCCATCTCATATCTACTTTTGCGGCGTTTTTAATTCGTCCTGAGTCGGAGCGGAGGCGTGGAAATCGATGGATCAATGTTGGGAATTTGATTTGACAATCATTCATGCAAAACGTACAAAACAAAAATGAAAAATCAGGTTACGAACTTCATGTTGGTGTATGGATCATTGTCACTTCCATGTTCGGATGGAAACCCTTCGGTAAAATTCAGATTCCCGGCTGGATCAAGTTTCGAATTTCGAGAAGCAGGATGGCTCTGCGTTCAGTTTAAATAATTGTAGAGGATTCGAAAGGGTCTGGGAGCAGTCGTAGATCGAGTCCCGATTCGACCTTTTCGATTGGAAAAACCATTTTTTTATTAAAAGACATCGTGCTACAGATTAGAGTACCATTTTGGTTAATTCAAATAATTTGATAATCACATGCATTTTATTTGTTAAACCGGACGGTTTCAATAGTGTTTCAAGTATTCATTTCAGATTCTAGAAAATACGGAACTTGTTTCAATGAGTAGATTTCAAGTTCTAGTTGGAATCTGTGCGAAACCTGAAATCGCTCATTTCTATTGATCACGAGTCTTGCGTAATGTTTGGACTGACGGAGAGTATATAAAACAACATCACAAAAGTTCTCCACCCACCAAGAGTCTTGCCCGATGACTTTGGAGGATGACAAAACAAGGCCACGGCATCTTTGACAATGTTTTCGACGTTAGCCACCTTCATTTCGTCATTTCTAGCACTCCAAATCTCAGTAAGCAAAATCAAGCTTATGGATTCAAAAGTCTTAGGCTAAACAAAATCAAGCTTATAGATTCAAAAGTCTTAGGCTTTTTAATAGTACTTACGATCGTAGCTCACATAACAATATAAAATTTTTAAGAAAACAGCAAAAAAGAAAGCATTTCTTCCACTTTCATACCTTAGGTCTATAGTATTTTTGTTGGCGAGGGTTCAAATCCCTCTATTTTTGTATAATTTACCACGATGTACTAAATGATAACGCATAACTTAATTCCAAAAGTTAAAACATGTTTTTATATAGATTGGAAATTAGCAAAACTTGATGGTAACAACTTTAGGAACGCATGGCCACGTTCTGATTCATTCAAACTCATCGCCGCAAAGGACATAAATCAGACAAAAGAACGCCTCAAGTGCCAAAAGTTAGCACAAAAGGAGACGTAAGTGCCAAAAGTTACAAAAGGAACACTTAAGTGTCACTTTCTAAAAAAAAAACACTTGAGTGCCACATCCGGCAAACCTTGCCGGAAATCCTACGTGGCATTTTTTTATTAATTTTTTTGCTTATGTGGCTCGCCGAAGGCTAACTCAGCAAACTACACACAAAAACGACGTCGTTTTGGTATAATTTGAATTTTAATATAATAATTAATTAAAATTTAAAAAATTTAAAAAATAATTAATTATTATTTTTTAAAAAAAAAGTGGGGAGAAGGAGGAGGGAGGCAGCCGACAACTAAGGGCTCAGCCCTCGCCGCCATAGCCTCCCCTCCGTTGCCGGGAGGTGGGGGAGAGTCGGCCGGGGCCACTGAGCCCTGGTTGGGGGCCAGTGGCCCTAGCTGACCAGCGGCGAGGGCCTACATGCCCTCACCTAGATTTGGGGCGAGGGTCGCAGCCCTCCCCTAGATCCAGCAGGCGGCAGCCCTCTGGTTGGCCGGGCGAGGGTCGGTGTGACAACCTGAATTTTCTGAATTGTTTTCAATTAAATAAATCGGGCTTTTCGTCGACGTGTCTATAGTGCTATTCTCTGAGTTGGCCACTCACGAGATAACTGGTCTATCTGGGAAATCAATTAAGGAATCTAAATGCAATGGACTTGAGAATTCGAACAGGAATCGACTGCTCGACCGTGTCGGTCTACAAGAGTCATTGCGGCACTGTCAGAATCGATCAGAAATCAGAGATAAGTCGATTTGGCTGAGATATGTGATCATAATGTGGGTGATTCCACCTGATTGCAAAATTCTCACCAATCGACACTAAATTGATTTTCTGACGTTTTGGGTACCCTGTGTCCGTATTTGAAACCTCGAGATTTTCACGACAATCGAGAGTCGCCAATGTGTCGAAGATGTACTATGTGACTCGAGATAAATCGATCACGAGTCAATTGCACCAAAAATTCATAAAAGTGACCCAGTAGATTAGGTCACGCTAAAAGCGCGCCGGATTGAAATTAACCGCTTATTTGAACCCGATTTCAGAAATTGAAAGTTCTGTGGTGTCACGAGCTATATTAGAGACGTCGACTCATCCTCCGAGAAATTTTGAGAAATTCCGAGATTTTTACGGAAATCTGATTCGGACGCCGCGGAAATTAAACGAAAATTCGGATCGGTCGAATTGAAGAGATTTTCGACTTGCAAATCGAGCTATATTGCGAAGGGGACTTGTAGAATTTATGTGGGCTTTCTCTACACCAAAATTGGACATTTATTTGGGAAATTTCATGAAGACTTTGAAGCTAAACTTAGTGAAATTCGGACCTATGGTTTGAGGGTTGAATTTTGGGCATTAAATTGAACAATTATGGATATTCAAAGCAAGAAAGTAAAGGGGGAACATTGGATATTTATGCAAGCCAAAGATGGACAATCATTCAATTCTTTGGATAAGCTTGTTGACTCTTTTCAATCTTCTTGATCAAGATTGCCAGCTGCTCATCCGTCGCCATCTCCCTCATCCGATCCACCTCTGTCCTCTCCTTTTTATTTTATTTTTACCTCTCTGCTCGAGCATTCCTTGGACGATCAGCTTCGGTCTTCTTCTCAAAGGGTGGCTTCGAAGACCGCATCCCCACCATCTCTTGTTCTCCACGTCCGCAAGCCCCCACCCTTGGTCAACAATCAAGTCTCTCTTTCTTTTATTGTTGACCGAAGCCACATCCACGCGTCTTCTTCTTCAATCACACGAAGCCAGCAATTGAAACAGCTCCCTTCGTCCACTTCAACGCCTGCAAACCGCCGAGTCTTCACTTCATTTGGGCGGTCCACGAATTTTTTTTATTCGAGCGAAGCCCAGCGATTTCTCCACCGATTTTGTCGGCCACCGAAATCAATTGAAGACCCCTCCACGCGTCTCCCAACTCCAGTCAACAACGAATGAGCAGATGCCCCTCTGTTGACCCGCGCTTCTTCCTCACGCGGGCAGCACCGATCGAAGCAGCAGTCCACGATTCTTCATCGCCAGCTGCTTGCGTGCAATCGAGCGGCCCATCAGTCCAAGAATTCTTCATTCCAGCCCGCATGTGATCTTCTCCTGTCCAGCCCAGCATCTCAGTCAAGTTTCAAAGCCCATCTCAGCCCATTAAGTTAGCCCAGCAAGCAGCCCATCTCCAGCAAATTTTAAAGCCCAAGTTTAGTTGAAGTTCAGCCCATCTTGGGCCCGCGAAGAAGACCCAAGCCCGCGACCAGCAGCCCAAGTTGAAAACAAATCTCAGTTGGGCTGAGATTTGTTGGGCCCGTTTTAGGCCCGGTCCGAAAGTTCGTCGACACCGCCGAAAATTAAGATTTCGGCCGCCGTCGCGTCGTCGTCGCGGTGAACCGGTTTTCGCGATACACCGGTGAGTTTATTCTCTAAACTCTTCTTAGTAGGCTTTGATGCTAAGGGGTGTTTAGATTTATTTAATTAGGAATTAGGTGGTTAGTTAGATTAAATTAATTATTTAATTGAGCATGTTAGGTGGTTAGCATGGTTTAGCTAAGGCCTATTTAAATTGTGTTATTTATCTAGAAGGGTTCGGGAATTTTCCGGGTCCGTATTGGTATTTAAATTAATAATTTTGGCATAGGTTAGTATTTTTCGAAATTAAATTGAATTAATTAATTAATTTTCGAAATTAATTAATTATTAATTATTTTTCCGGAAATTAGGCTGGGATGGCCGGTGACCGGAATTTCGTGCTGATTGCAATGGTGTGGTTAATTTCTACAATTGAGTGTTAAATTATGTAAATTGAGTGATTATTGGATTTTTGTATTTAATTCCAAAATTGTGAATTTTCAATATTTACTCAGAAAATCCCGGGTGTCGGATTTTAACACCGAAAATTGTTTTATGTACTATATAAAATAGTGGGATTTTAAAAGGGAGAATGTCAATCTTTAAGGTCGAGTTGACCGTGTACCCACACACGACTATTTTCATGCGTATTTCTAATACGAAGAAAAATGCCAGGTTCACCATTTTAATTGAAGCATTTGAGTGCAATGCACGGTGCCCTGGGCCATATTTGAGTGATCGTGTGATGACAAAGAGAAATCGTCCCGGGCTGTTGAGCTGGACGTTATCCCTATTTGGGATACCCCTTGATAAAGAGAAGCCGGTCGCAGTAGATTCTGGACCCTATGCTCCTTCGAGAAAGCCGTCGACGAAGTGATGTGCCGTGCTCAATGGGGTGAGACGAAGCCTGGCAATGCCAGAAGACCGCCGAACTAAGAGTAGGCCGTGTTATATGCCGAGATCAAAACTAGGAACGCATGTTTATTTGAGTATTGTGTTCCAATTAATTGAGCTTGAGTGATGCTCTTATTTGTGATATGAAATATGCCGACCTACAGGGTGGAACTGAGACGAGGTAAGTCTCCTTGATTGTGTGATTGCGTGCTTAGAACGCTTCTTAGCGTCTTTTCCTCCTAGCTGCAGTTTAGAGCATAGACTTGCTGAGACATTGTCTCACTGGTTATTGTATAACCACTTTCAGGGTCATCGAGTGGAGGACTTGGAGCTGAGAGGAGGTGATTTGAAATAGGACCGCTTCTTTTTGGAGAACAGTCTTTTGTAGTCTTTTGACCATAGACTCTTGTACTTAACTCAGCGTATGTTTTTAAAGGCACGTTTGTTTGTGAAACTATTGTTCTGCTTTTCTATCCCGAGATGGTTACTATCAGGGGATTCTTTTTCGCTTCCGCATGTACAATAAAGAAAAAGGGTCGGCGACTAATCCTGGGAAGTCGCAAAATTTTATCGACCAGAGAGGGATGGGTACGCGCTCGGGGTTCGGGGCGTGACAGTCGGTGACCCTCGCCGGCACGTAGACCCTTGCCGCTGGTCGGCTGGGGCCGCCGGCCCCCAACTAGGGCTCGGTGGTCTCGGCCGACACTCCCCCACCTTCTTGGCAACGAAGGGGAGGTAGCAACGGTAAGGGCTGAGCCCTTAGCCGTTGGCTACCTCCCTCCTCCTCCCCCCATTTTTCAAAAATTAATTAATTAATTAATTTTTTTAAATTTAATTTAATTAATTATTATATTAAAATTCAAATTATACCAAAATAACGTCGTTTTGACACTTTGCTTAGCTATATCGGCGGGCAAAATGATGTCGTTTTGCCCGCAACTCATTAGAAAATTGCCATGTTAGCCTTTTGATCGGATTTTTCGTCGGTGGCACTTAAGTGATCAATTTTACTTCGATTTTGGCATTTAAATGTCACTTTCATAACTTTTGGCACTTAAGTGTCAATTTGTGTCAACTTTTTGCACTCCAGGGGTCTGGGTGTTGAAATCAATCAATAAGATCAAAACGGGAAGCCTCTTGCAATTAAATGCGAATCGCCCGCGAAAGCGATGGCAAACTAATTCATTGACTTTTCTCTAAGCATGGCTCGACAGGAAAATGCCATCGAGGACGAGTACTTGGGCCCCAACAAAAGGGAAGAGCAACACGTGGCATCTTCACATCATATAATAAAGAGGAGCGGATATCTATAATAGACACATTAGCAAAATGAAACGGTGTTGTTTCTCTATAATAGAAATGGCTTGTTTTCGTAGTCCTCTTTAACCGATGGCTCTGTTTTTTTATCGAGAAAAGAAAAAGATTTAAGGAACCCCAAATTAAAGGAGTTAGGGCTACATTTACTCGTCCGGATTTTTAATTAGGATATGACTGGATATGATATGATATGAAATCTTGGGATTTTTTTAATATCCTATTAATTGTTTGGTAAATCACAGTATTAAAGTCAGATATATTCACATCATATCATATACATTTTTTTTTGGCATATCATTATAAATGAACCTAAATGTTCATAAATGGAGATGGTGAAAATATCCCATAACACTATTCCTTAATTTATTTTTATTTTATTTTTCCTCTTTTTTATATTATTTTCTTTATTATTTCTTTTTTCCCCTTTCATCATTCTTTAATAAAATTTTATCAAATAGTAAATTGTACTAACATACTTAAAATACAAAAATACTTAAAATATATAATAAATATAAATATTTAATTTATAGATTGAATATTTATTATAAGATAGAATTAAAGTTGAATATATAAATTAAAATAAGATTAATTATAAATAAATTTATATTTTTAATTTTTAATTTCTTAAATTAGAATTCAAATATTATTTATATTGAAATATAATTTCAATTTTGTTAATTTAATAAGTTTGTTATTCGAGAAAAATAACTTTCTTGTTATGGACATTAGAAATTCTATCCACATTTATCCCACCTCTCCCATGGGATAATTTTATCCCGCCTATATCCCCTTATATATCGACTTTCTCCCGTCCCGAGCAAGCACCAAACGTAGGATATAATAAATCATATCTTATCCCGAATTTTATCCCAACTGCCAAACGCAGCCTAGGGGTTCTTGGAATGGAGTTCTTTTTGCTCTAAATACAAAACCGGTGTTCCAAATTGATGATCTCGAGAGAATTTATTGGTTATGTGAAGGTGGGTATTTTTGTTGCTCAAGTAAAAGGTTGAGCATTTTTTTTAATTAATTTGAAAACTTACGACAATAAATTCGTGTCATCCCTTTGGATTTGGCCCAAGAATTGTGATCCTCCCTATGTAGACCCCACATCGAGGAATCTTAGCCATGTTAATTACACAAGGGCAAAATACTTGAAAATTTCAATATTCTTGCTATGATGATCAAATGGTGTCTTAACTCAAATTTTATGTGCTAGTTGACTTTCATTCCTCGGTTCAATGAAAGACAAACCATGCATTTTAAGGGTAAACATTTCCAAGAAATTTACTTGCTTGTAACCCAACGTCGAAATGTTCTGCTAGGTACAAATAACAAAAGAGGCGACCAAATTTTCCATTATTTTAATGTTGGAAACATCACCTAATCAGTTGTAAACCTATTATATATATACCCACTCAAACTTAAACGTTTCAATTTTGCTAAGTTAGTTATAGCTTTGGCGTGAAATTATAATGTAGTCATTTCGGTCAATTTTCGTTGAAATAGTAGTCCAATCATCACTAGCTATCTTACATGACACACAACTGCATCAACGATTTTCTGGCAATAAGAAAGGCCATTTTGCAAGATATTGTCCAAAAGCCAAGGGAAGAAATTCTCATTTGATTTAGAAAATAGAAAGGAAACTAGAATATCACTCTGGAATGATGATATTAAATAAGCATTCTCCTTGGAAGATGAACCCACCAAGCACACTGTGTTTGCTATCCAAACATGGTCGCAAACCAGTGACATTGAAAGTTCGTCAAAGGAATTTGATGAAGGAATTTTCCTCTCTTCTTCGGAAAAACCCAAAGCACCCACAGTTCAAGACCTTCGTGCGTATACTCCTACTATTCTCCCATATTTTCTTCTTAAAATATACCCATCCAAATATGATAACCTATTTCTATCATTACTCTCATTGACATTGGTGCTTCTATTCTAGATAGAAAGATACTTCAAGAAAAATACTAGACTTCATATCCCCGGTATTTTAACTTTGCTTCTGAAGATACCTTTTCCACAAGAGTTCAAAACAAACTCGTCACCATACATTTTTTTTCCCAGTGTTCAACCATTACGAAAATCCTCGGCTCTAGCTCACCAAATAAAGATATCATTATTGGTTGTGATATCCTTACACAAATTCCGAAACTCAGAATTTTTTCCAATGGACTACAGCTCGATGGACAATTCAAGGAATTTGCAGACTCCAAAGTTTCTTCACTATTCAGATGAACATTTTAGATCCAATCTTGCAAACCCTTCTTGAGGCATGTGTAGAATCACAATCAAATTTTGTTCAATGCTGCCCTAACCCTCTATGGAAAAATCCTCACTTTTTCATCCATCTTTCTTTGAAAAAAATGATGATATCTATCCCACCAAAGTTAGCCACGTAGGCATGAATCTAGAACATTGCTTTTGGCACAAAAGGAATGCTCAGACTTGCTTCACCAAGGACTATTTAAGTCATTAGATTATCAATGGACTCGTGAGGCATTTTATGCAAACAAGCGTGCTGAGAGGAAAAATTAGACTGATCATTAATTATCATGTCACGCCCCAAAACTCCGAGCACGTGAACAACTCACCATGATCATGCAAATGCTGTTAGAGAAAACTCCTGTATTGTTTTGAAGTTGACAAAACCTTTCCAAAGTCTATATTCGAAGATCTGAAGACTTTATCGTCAAAGTCTGAAGACCGATAGCGCACTAGATGTTACTCTCAAAGTCTATCCTCACTGCAGTTCTAGATTGAAGTATGAAGATTTATCCAAACGCAGGATTATTATCCATATGAAGATTATCTTCAAAGCTTCGTCTCGTATAGTTATTGGAAAGTTTTATAGCTGGAATTCACATATATTTGATTTATTATTCCTATTGGAAAATACTCCGATATGAAGATCATTGAAAGGCAAGCTAAACTTGGAATGTTCTACTTATGGAAACTCAAGATCGTGATTTGTATGGGCGAGCAGGATTGATGGGCTTTCAACACAAATTATCCAACGACTCAAGATCACCTTAATTGATTCTGTCCAACGGGTAGATTGGAAGAATTTCTTTGGGAAGTGCCAATGGTCGAGAAGGCATGAATGAGTAGTTAAGGGTTGACTCTTTGGTTGTTCGGTACGGTGTTTTTGAGAGAGAATTCCGAAGTCTGAATCCTTTCTAGTCTCTTGCTTCTTCATTCATCGAGCAAAATATTGTATACAAAAGAGAGAAACTCTTAGTGTGACTATGTGAGAGTTAGATAAGACTCATCACGGTGATGGTCAAGATCTCAAGCTGTAACAACTCTTTTGACATCTAGTGGAATCCAGCCAATAGGCTGTTAGCGAGAGAGTGGACGTAGGCTTGATCTAAGCCGAACCACTATAAACTCTGTGTTTACTTTCTCTTATCCTTGAACTTCTTATTCATGTTTACTGGTTGTTCATTTATTTAGAATTGAAATTCGACTTATGTCCAATATCTTCTAAAATCAAGATATCTTCTTTAAGTTCTGTGAAAATTCTTATTCACACCTATTCACCCCTCTCTAGGTGTATTCACTAGCCCCTTTCAAATGCAACATTCCCAGATAGTGTCGCCGACCCCATTCATTTATTATTGTGCAAGCGGAATGTATTATAAAACCCCTGACGATATGATACGGGATAGAAAAGAAGGAAGCAATTTCACAACCAATCACTTACAAAAACCAACGGAGTTTACAAACAGAGGTTTACAACTAAAAGTTTACAAAAGGCCGGCTTATAAAAAGGAACCGTCCTACAACCTATAAGTCGAACACGATCTCTAATCCTTCAACTTCACCTTTGTAACTCCACAAGGCCCACCATAACGAACTGGCCACTTAGTCCTCTAAGGGCCTGAAAATGTGAGTCCACAATGAGGTGAGACATTGTCTCAGCACGTTCCCCCCCTAAACCCCTAATAGAAAGAAAATACACCCAGGGATGGCCTAGTCACACCACACAGAGGACTTACCTCGCTTCGGTTCCTTCCCCGCAGTTAGCACAATTCAAATCACTCAATCATGTTTATATCACTCAATCACGTATAGTAATAATAACTTAAATAACTGGAACGCCAACTATATCATTTCAAACGACCATAGGAGTATGAATTATAAGACCAAACCGTTATGACACGTCCCATACCACGCCACACAATTCTGTCCCATAACCCGACACGTCATTAATACTCAGCATGCGTTCCAATTAGTATTCACTGCCACACATGGGCATAGCTTACTCGCAATTCGGCTATCTACTGATATTTAGCTAGGTATTGTCTCCCCACCTTGGAGAACGGCTTCGTCACTACGTCGACGGCATTCCCTAAGGAGCATAGGCCCAGAATCAACTGCGACCCGAGCCCGTGGTAAGGGGCATCCCATATAAGGGCAAGTCTGGCTCAACAGCCTAGGACAAATTCCTCTTAATTATCATACAATAAATTCATACTCAGCCCAAGACACTTTGCATTTCACTCAATGCTTCAATTTAAAAATAGTGATCCCGGTCTCTTTTCTTCATATTAAAAATATTCCAGAAATTATTCACGTGTGTGGGGGCACGTTAATTTCGAACCAGAAAACCAATATCTCACTTTTTCAAACCCCACTATTTAATATAATTCTTAAAATCCAATTTTGGTATCAAAACCTGACATTTGGGATTTTATGGATAAAATCTCTATTTTTCACAATCAACATTCAATTTGCATTATTCACTCATTAAATTCAAAATCTGAGTATACAGCAGCGATCAACGCGAAATTCTAAGAATTTAAGGTCCCGAAATTTTTTCGGAATTTATTAAATAATTAATTTTATTCCGAAAAGTAATTAAATAATAATATTTTAATAATTTCGAATAATAATATATTATTAAATTATTAAATAATTTCGAAATATTTGTTAAATCAAAAATAATTCATTTAAGTCAAATCAAGACTTATATTAATATAAACATCCACTTAGCCCTATTAAACATACTTTAAACTAACCACACCCCTTAATCTAATCCACACCTAATTAAACTAATCTAACAACCTAAGCTTACTTAGCTTAAACTAAGAACACCCTAAGAATCATTAACCCTCTAATCAAGGTTTAGGAGACTAAACTCACCGGAATCGCTTTCCAATGAGTCCCTGGTGAAGACAACGGCGAGGGGGTTGAGAAACCTCCTCGGGGCAACACTAAAGGAGGACTGGAAGGCACCTAAAACGAGCCAAAAAAGATCTGGATCTTGGCTGGAACTTCGGTGGCTGACCTAGGCTGAACGGAGGTGCGCCGGCAGTCGGTTGGACGAAGGAAGACTGGCGGACAACAGTTGCGGCTCGGAGCGGTGCCAGACGGCGACGGCGACGGCGATCGAGACTTCGGCGGTGGCTGGCGACCAAGAGCAGCGGCTGGAATAGCTTGGACGACAACTAGGATGCGCGGATGAAGGGAGAGGCGGCACTGGTGAGCTGGCGCGCGGGCGCGGGGCGGCGCGCGTACGGTGGCGACCACGACGGTGATGGCAACGAGCGGCCGAGCGAGCGGCGAAGGGGGGCGTCGCGCGAAGGGGGTCGGACGAGCTGGTCTTGTTCATCTTTTTCTCTCTCCTCCCTCTCCAATTTCCAAGAAGAGCCAAGGAAGAAGATGATGTTAATAGTCACTTTTTGAGGGCCAATCCACACCCTACACTTGTCAAGATCCTCTTCACTTTGGCCCCAACCATGACATCACATGATGTCACATTCCACTATCTCAAATCTTCCACAACCTTTCTCTAATTGGTCCAATTTCATCATCCGCCGTGGCATACGAATTTTTAAACTTTGTATATCACATTCTTCAATTCTCATTTAATTGAACCAAATTGAAGTCCATAAAATTAATCAAATGTCACCACTCTTTAATTCACATATCTACTTGACCATATAACCATCTTGAGTCCCAAAAGCACAACCAAAAGCGGGCCTACTAATTTCTCGAGCCAAGTGAACCATACTTTGATTAATTTGCCGAAAAACTCGGTTTGTATGAAAAATCCTCCAAAGATGAGTCAATGTTCCTAAAATGATTTGTGACATACCAGGATTTCCAATTTCTGAATTCGATCTCAATTTTACGATTAATTTCACTCTGGCACGATACTAGCGCGTCTTGATCTACCGGGTAGCTTTTAGAAATTTTCATCCATTTGACCTGTGGTTGATCAATTCAAGCCACAATGTACATCTTTGACACATTGGCGACTCTCGATTGTTGTGGTAATCTCAAGGTTTCAAATACGGACACAGGGTACCCAATCGATAGAAAAGTCGGTCCAGTGCCGATCGACAAGAATTATGCGATCCGGCGGAATCACCCACACTTGATCACATGCCTCTATCGAGTCGACCTATCTCCAGTCTCTAATCGATTTTTAACTGTGCCGTAATGACCCTTGCAGATTAGCTCGATCGAAAGGTCATTTTTTGGTCAAATTCTCGAGTCTAATGCATTAGAATTTCTTAATGGCTTCACCTAATAGATAAGTTTTCACATGAGTGGCCGACTCAAGGAAAAGAACTATATACGTGCAAATGAAATGCCCGTCTCAATTTATTGAAATTAGAATTGGAAAAATCGAGATGTCACATATCAAGTCCTCAATCAATTCCCGCAAGATGATTAATTTCCTCTGCCACATTGACCAAGCCAAAATATGCTGTAAGTCTGATTTCAAAGTTGGATTTTGACAATTAGGAATTAGAAAATTGGATTTTGTATCCTAGTCAACATTTGTAGTGGATGGTGCTCCCTTTTAGTCTCAAAACAGCTCATTTACTATTTCAAAAGGCCATGTGTAGAATTTTCTAGCCTATCATGGCCAATGCTCAAATTTAAATTGATGACATCTTCCTCTATAGTCTAGATGAGGATTTTCATTGTAAATTACTAGTCTAATTTGCAGAGTTAGTATGAAAGCATAGGATTATGTTGTCCCAAAAAAAGATGATTATTGCACAGAAAGAAATTGAGTTTCTTAAAATGCACCTCAAAGATGGGACGTATTATTCTAGTCCTCATATCGCTAAGGAATTGCAGAAGTTTCTTGATGATCATCTCTCTCGCAAGTAGGTTCAATAATTCCTTAGAATTTTTCATTATCTCAAGGATTTTGTCTAAAAAATCACAAAGTTTATAAGTCCACTATAACAAATGCTCAAGAAAGATGCTCTTCCATGGGGACCACAACAAACTCAATTGGTAAAAAGAATTAAAGAAATTCTATAGCATCTTCCCCCATTGCAAATTCCTTCCACCAGAAAAAGAATTTTGGAAACATATGCTAGTGATAAATATTGAGTTGCTATTATTCTTGAAGAAATTGATCGGAAATGAAGAGTTTGTGGACACAAGAGTGGAAGATTCATGTAAATGGAAATGCATTACCACTTTACGTTCAAAGAAATCCATATAGTAAAATATGGCATCAAGAAGTTTGAATATCATCTTATAAGACATCATTTTCTCATGGAGATTGATATGTCCTCACTTTCTCATATGTTGAAATTCAAGCAGAAGTAGATTCCACATCCTCAACTCCTTAGTTTGGCAGAATGGTTTTAAAAGTATTCATTTGAAACCAAACATATTGCAAGAAAAAATAATATACTTGCTGATTTTCTATCCAGACCAAAAAAAGAATTTACAACTACCACATCCATAAATATATATGCAGTGAGAAATCTCAGAGGAGGTGTTAGGACTCGAGAAATGAAGCTCAAATGGCCTTCATACTAATATCCACCAGAAGTCCCTAAGCTCATTGAAGACAACACTCTTTTTGAAAATCTTGGGAGTCTTATGTGGTAGTTCTTGGGAGTCTTATGTGGTAGTATCATTTTCATATTTTCAATGATATGGTGGTCTTATTCTTTGTTCAGATTGTCATGCCTCGAACCTCGAGCACGCGAACATCTCTCAATGGTTGATAGAAATGCAACGTTTCCAAGACGCGTCGCCGACCCTTTCTTTTTATGCACATGCGGAAGCGAATTCATAATTACCCAACCAACAAACCAACACATGAGATATTAAAAGCAGGACAACCAATTATCACAAACCATACTTTATAAACAAACCAAGTTAGCCCTGCAGAGTTACGTACAAAAGGTCTATCTCAAAAAGAAAGTCCTAGGCAACCTAAGCTCCGGACCCTTCAGCCTCAGGCCCCGTGTTCTCCATGATATCATCCAGTATATCAATGTCAATGGGGGTGAAGTACCTCTTCCTCTTCCGTTTCGACGGTAGGTCCGTCAAAACCCTCGAAAGGACCCTCCCGAACCCTGTTAGGCTCGTTAAGGAGCCACGCTTTGAAGCGATGAGGTACCAAGTGAGATAGGCCCTCATTGAGCCAAATAGTGGTCACCACGAGCTCATGGCTCCAGGTGGTCCCCAGAATGGGGAAAAAGGTAGACATGGACTCTATCTCCCATGGGTACTCAAAACGGATGTAACGTGTCTCCATCTAAGGACTTGAAAATATTTAACCACGACGGGGTGAGATAAAATCTCAGCGAGTCAACACCTTAAACCCCGATTAGGATGAGAATTCACTCAAAGGCAGCCTAAACAGATGTCACAAACAACTTACCTCACCTTAGCACCTCCCTGCATATTAGTACACCACATATATCATATGCATACAGCAACATATTCAATAACTAGAACACCTCATATCATCTTACAAACAATCACAGGGTTTCCGATTATAAGGCCAAATCGTTATGACACGTCACATTCTGTGCCACACAATTTTGTCCCATAATTAGGCATAGCTATCTCAATCACTCAAGCATATCCCAGTTATTTACGACCTATTGGCCACGACCAACTTAACAATCGGCGGTCATCCGGTATAACCGGGCATCGTCTCGCTCCATCGGGTACGACAACGTCTACATCTAGATGGCATTCCATAAAGGAGCATTGGCCTATCCTCCATTGCGACTGGCATATGTTGACTTGAGGCATCCAAACTTAATCAAGCATCACCCCGTGTATTCATACGCAATAGGACGGTTTCTGATAGTGACCACATACACATCCATACTTGGCCAAGAATATCATACTTTGCACTCAAATACTTCCATTTCAAATAATGGACTTGGTCAATTTTCTTCGTATTAAAAATTCATGGTAAAATAATTGTGCGTGGTCACACATTTAAATTGAACCAATAAATGTGGTACTCTCCCATTTCAAAATTCCACAATTTTATATAGTACATAAAATATTTTGGCATAAAAAACCGACACCCGGTATTTTTCTAATTAAATACCCATAAAATCAATTTTTGCAATAATAATCCATAACGACAACTAAGCACTCAATTGCACAAATAAGCAATCAATTTCACATATGAATTCAACCACGACGATCAACATAAAATTCCACTAACCGACTATCCCGGCACAATTTACGCTAATTAAAATTAATTAAATAAATTTAATTTAATTTAATTAAACTAACCACGGTTAATTAAAATAACCATAGTTAACTAACTAACCCTAGTCAACTAAACTAACCTAGGGTAGTTAATCCTAACCAAACTAACTCTTAACTAAACTAATTTAACTATTTAGTTCATTCAACTAAACTAACCAACTAACTAGTTACACTAACTAAATTAACACTAATCCTAATAAGACTAAACTAATTTAACTAAGTGCAATTAACTTCATAATCCAAGATTAAGGCATCAACTCACCTGATTAAGGTGATGGCGGGTTCATGGCGACGACAACGCGAAGGCGATGAGATCCCGTGACTACGGCGCCACCTGCAGAGGCTCGGCTGAGGCTGAAAAACCCTATAAGGCTCACGGCTAAGAGCTGCTGGTTTGGTTCTGAGGATGAGTTGGTCTCGGCTCGATATGCTGGTTGGGGGCGCAGTTGGGCGATTGGTGAGGCGCGGCTGGACTCAGGGTGGTGCAGCTAGGCAGACGACCAAGCGGGGATGGCAAGTTGGAGCTGGTCGGCTGCTGTGGTCGCTCAAAACCGAGACTGGCAGGAGCTAGCTGGACGGCTGGTCGACGTGGACAGGCAAGGATGGGCGAAGAGGTGGTGCTGGGCTGGCGTCACGGCACCGGTGGGACGGCCGGGCGGTTGCTAGGTGGGTGGGGGCGGTGATTGGTGGCTTGCGGTAGGGATGGAGGTAATGCAGCAATGGAAGAAGTGAAGGAGAGGAAGCAAAAAGAGGAAATGGTTGTTCTGTAGGGGAGTCACACGCATGGAAGGAGGAGGGAGAAAGAGAGGCTAATTAGTCAAAGCCGCAGCCAATTAGGAGCCAATGGGAAATATCCTAAGCACTTAAGTGCAAAGCCACCAAGTCTTCAGCCCATCCAAGTCTTGGCATCCTCCAATGAAGATTTAAGCTTCATTTCTCACAAATACAATTCTTCTGGCAGCCAAAAAGTCCCTTAAAATAGCCCCCGCGAATTTCCTCATAATTAATTTTTTCGAATTTGATTTTTTCGCAAAATTCCGGGCTCGACGTAAATTTCCCGAAAGATGAGACAAGGTCCTAAAAATAAATGGTGACATGCTCGTATGTTCGATTCCCGAAATCGAATTCAATTTCGTGGTTAAAATCGACCAGACGCGATTTTAGCGCGACCTAACCTACCGGGTAGCTTTTAGGGATTTTAGCGCGTTTGACCCGTGGTCGATAATTTTCGATCCACGTTTGTGCATCTTCGACTTGTAGGCGACTCTTGGTTGTCATAAAAATCTCAAAGTTTCAATTATGGGTACCGAGTACAAAATCGACAGAAAACCGAGTTAGTGCCGTTCGACACAAATTTCGCAATCCTATGGAATCACCCACAATTCAATTGCGTGTTTCCGTCAAATCGATCAATATCCAATCACTAATTGATTATAACGGCGTTGTATTGACCCTTGTCGATTATTACAGTCGAGCGATCGATTTCTGATCAAATTCTCAAGTCGTCGCGTTTATATCCCTTAACGGTTTCACCCGATAAATCAGTTAACTCGTGAGTGATTAGCTCCGAGAAAAAGAACCATAAGCATGTCGACGAAATGCCCATTTCATATCATCGAGACGGGGTCGAAATTTAGGATGTCACACAGATGGACTACACCCAAAATATTCATTCATTCATCATGTGCCTTTCTCTCCAAATGAGGAATTTCCAAAAAAAATCAATTCTTTTTATTGGTATTTTTTTAATCTGTATACCATCACCATCGAATTTCTGACAGCCAAGATACCACTCATCATTAGCAAGATCATCCAAGGAGAAGCTAAACACAAATATTTTGGGTAAATGCTTAGTTGGTTTAAACCATTGAGCATATGAAAAATATTTTCCAAACACAGCTCAAAGCATGCAGGCCTAACCTGGAACTTCATATAGCTTTTTTTTATTCTTCGACCGTGGTTATTTGTCCAACCCGATGAAGATATGTTTAAAACTCCAGCAAATGTTGGAACATCCACATATAAATCCCAACTTATTCCAAATAAGATTTTTACAACTCTTTTACCCTTGACAATATTGTCAATTGCAGAGAATCTTGTGCTAGTACAACTCATTCCAAAGTATAAGCGTGGCCAATAGAAGATGATCTTTGGTTCTCGGGATTATTGTGATGACTATCACACAACCTCACCAACGATTGATGCTTGCCTAAGGAGATACTATGGAATTGATATGTAGGACAATTTTGTGTCACAAACATCAAGATCCAACTTCATCATCATAGGATCCATGGGGAGGACCCTTGTCATAAAATCCTTTTGATCATAGTGAATTGCAGTTTGCACTTAGTCTAGCCCTTGATGGAGGAAGCCCATCATTTCAACTTGGAAATTTACCCCGACTTCGCATTCCATCAAGCTCCATTAATGGTCGACAAGTCTCTCATTAGTTATCCAAAAGACAAAAGTTGTTTGAATTAAATGTAGAAGTTGCTATAGAAATTGAAGAAGTGAAGAAGCCCCTTGAAGGACTTAGGTAACAGCATAGAGATAATCATGAGAAAAGCACATTCAATAATCCCATTGACATCCCATCAAGTTCTCATCAGTCTTTGGAGTTCACAAAATATGACTAGCTCGAAGTCCTAGACGTTGAGAGACTCGTTAGGTAGTATAGAAGGCCGAAAGATGGATGTGTCTCAGACAGATTGGATGACAGCATTGAAGAATTAATCCATAAATATGACGTGTGAAGGAGTTAGACATAAGAAAAAGCTAGATGCAAGAAGAAATTGGAAACATGTAGAGAAAAAGTTGGCTTAAATGTTGAGCAAAAATATTGTTAATGTACTGTTTGGCACTATTCATCAATTATTTATGGCACTGTAGCCACTGTAGTAGTACTGTTTAGCACTGTAGTGTACTGTAGCAGAAGGAAAAAAATGTGCGATAAGAATTTGTCAAAAGCAAAATCTTAATCTATCAGTATAAGGGTCAAATTATTGGCTTTGTTGATCGAAAGGAGTCTTTGGTGTTTGTCTTATGTCTATATAAGGCAGTGTTTGTAAAATTAAGGGGTAGAATGCACCCTTCTAAAAATAATATTATGCGATTTGTTATGAATCCTTAAAGCTTTCTCCAATCTTACTTTCTATCTGGGATGATTCTTTAAAATGAGAGTTGTTCTGATCAATACTAGTAATATGCTCTACACTTATTAAAATATGGAACTTATAAAATTTTATATGATATGAGTCAAAAAATGAAAAAAGAATTTAGTGGCTCATAGACAGTCTCTACTCTGAGGTTGGAAAGGCCATCTATATGGATAGCATACCTACGACAAATTCTATTTTCATTTTCCCTGGCCCATATCATTGGCCAATTAGGAATAAATTTGCAAATTTGAAAAGTTTATGATTGAATTAACATCCGAACAATGGATTTAAGATTAATTGGACAATTTTCCCCTCTATCATTTGATCAATCTTTGATATTGCGAGTTGTTGACACCTAAATTTTGGCAATCCGATCATTATTTATTGCATAAAATTAGGGGTTAGTTTTATCCCCGAAAAAATATTAATTACATAACATATAGATTTAGGTGCATTTGTTTTTAATTTGGATTTTTTCATTAGACCGGTGACAGGTGGGTTCGAATTAGTGGCTCTGATCTTTAGCTTGGCAGGCTGGACTAAGCCCACGAAGCGAGCAAATTGGCCTAAGCCCGTTTTCTTTAATGATAAAAATTATCTCATGAAAAATAGGAATTTGAAATTTTTCTGATATATGATGAATTTTTTGGATAGGGTAGATGTGAAAAGCAAATATTGTGTTCGGAAAAGCAAAAATTATATTTGGAATAGAAATTTTCGTGGATATTGATTTGGAAGAAAATAAAACCCTAATTCTTGGCCTATAAAAGGGTTGTTTGTGTAGGGTTTTAGAGGAGGTCACGCATTGAATACACAGCCGCACAAGAGAGGGTTCTATTTTTCGAGTCTTTCCCTTCGTTTTTTTGGAGTTCAAAATTCAATACAAAGGGGGGCTTTTTCTCGGTTTCTAGAAAAATGAAGAAAACACAACACAAACAAAAAGCTTTCTTTTGGTGTTCTTTTTGAGAAAAAAAGGAAAAGGCAGCAGAAAAAAAGCTTCAGCGGAAGTAGAAGAGGTACAGTGAGAGAGAGATGAGTGAGAGACAGGCATGTTGCAAAAGAGAGAAAAAAAAAAAAAAAAAAAAACAAAAAACAAAAGCAAAAGAAAGGAGGAACTGTTCTTCTCCTTCGGGGCTCCCGCTGCCGTGATTGACACCGGTGCCCAACGCCGCCCGCGTTCGTCTACCGCCACTTGCAACCCTCCGCTCGAGCACCGGCGCCGCAAAGTAGCTCGCCGCACCCGCCGGCGTCTCTTACAACTCTGCTCAAGCGTCGACGCCATAGTAGATTCGAAGTCGAGCGTTGCCATTCTTGCCCTTTGCCCGAGAAACAACGCCGTTGCAGCCCGAGCCATTGCTCGCCCGTCCACCTCGCTTGCAGGCCGCGCCGGCCTAGGACCCACCTTCTGCTCGTAGATCTTGCATCCACAAGCCCACCTTGTCGCATATCTAAGCAATTCATAGGAAGCCGCGCCGCGACTCGATTTCCCTCCGCTCCAACGCCAGTAGGCCTTGAACCAGTCGCTGCCATCTCCGCCTTTGCTCAACACCGCTCCTGCCCTGCCTTACTGGCAACCCGCACCAGCCTTCCGCCAAGCCGTCTAGCCCTCTGCTTCCCCGACAACTTGGTGTTGCCTCTACTGCACCCGCAAAGCCGCCCGTTGATGCTAAGCCGCTGCACCAGTCCGACGGAGCCACCGCCTTGTCGCGCCGTTGTCCCTGCCATGACCCGACACCATCGGAGCCCACACCGCTGCTGCTTGCCTCCACCCACCTGCTGCTCCCCCTCGCCGAAGCTCCTCACCGGCGTCTTCCCCTTGCCAGAGTTTCGACCGGCGTTGCCCCTTTAGTTGATTAGGCTGCCAAGCCCTATTTGGAGAAAAAAAAGAAAAGAAAAAAGCAAATTAGGTAGTTCTTCTTTCTATTTATTTTATTTTATTTTAGTAGAATTATTCATTGATGTAAGATTGAAATTCCAACATAAAATTGCCTCTCAAATTAGGGATTGACAGTCCAATTTTCGTGCCCGAAATCCGACTTGCAATCTCTTGCAAAATCGTCAATCCGATCTCACGCCCGAGATTCGATTGGCAGTTTAGTTTAAAATTGGCCAACTTGATCTCATGTGCGAGATATGGTTCGTCAATTTTCGGATATCAATCTTATCTTATTGGATGTGTTGTCGTGTCGTTTGAGTTGATTATGTTTTTGTAAAAAGGAAAAATAAAAAAATTCGAATTAGGGTTAGGTTCAGTTTTTAGAATATTCCTTGTCTTAGAGTTATCTTGCATATTTAGAATTGCAATCTTATTTCGAAATTTTTAAAAAAAAAAAACCAAAAAAATGCATTAATTTAGGATGTTAGTTTGTCGCGACCTAATTTTTCGGGTTTTGCCACCTAAAACTAGGTTAGTGGACTACTAAGCTTAATGGCTTAGCTCGAGCTCTCCCAAGCCCATACCAATTCGCGACTTAGGGTTTAAGTGCTTAACATGCAAATGATTTTCAATTAGGAGTCGCCACTAATCTATTTTTTGGTGGGTCGATTAGAAACCCAAGTAAAGCAACGGGAGGCTTACTTTACTCCTACGAACCAGAGACTATGGGTACGGGGACTTGGTTACATTAGATTTCTCTAATGCCCTTTCGGTACCATTTCTTTTTAATTTTTTTTTTTAAAAATGTTTTGCAGGCATCTTGATTTGATTTTAATTGAGTTTCCTAACATGTGATGTGGTCATACATGTGCACATACCACCAATTTAACACATCAAGAAAGCAATTTAAATAATGCAAAAAGCATACCTTAAAGCAACGAAAGCATCTGCATTGATATAGACAATCATAGATATGATTTCTAATTAACACGCAATTTCAATTTTTTTGTTTTCACTTTATTTAATGAAAATCATGACTTATGCAAATAATCTAAATGACATGACGACATGACCTAAACTATATGACATGAAGAGATGCAATAATTAAATGCAATCTAAATGATCTAATTATAATGACATGCAATGCGATGTAATGACATACCAAATTATTTAAACTAAAATGACATGCTTTATGCGATTTAATATGCAAGCTATATGTCACGTGACATTTATTAAATGGCTTAATCTAATGACATGAAAGTTCTAATTAAATGAACTTAAATAAACTAAATGACGTGCATTTGATGTTACTATTTTTAAAAATGCAATCTATCCTAAAAATTAACTTATGCAAAGACAAATTTTGTGTTTTCTTTCATGAAATTCGAATGCAAAAATGATTTAGCTAGATTAAAATTCAACCTATCTAAAAAGATCTATCTAAATAAAATCAAACATGCAATGAACCTAATATGCAATGACGATGCAAATAATGCCTTAATTCTAAATGATATATGCATGATGATTTTTTTTTTGCTTTTCTTTATGAAATTCGAAATTACAACTAACACATAATTGAACGTGCATTTCGAATAATAAAAAAAACTAACAACCTAAGTGAATGCATTTTTTTTGTTTTTATATTTTTAAATTCGAAATAAAATCCCTATTCTAGATATGCAAACCAACAAAAAAACTCTAGAACCAATTAAAATCCTAATTCAAATATCTTTTTGATTTTTCTTAGTGATTTTCTAAAACAAGCATTAAATCCAACAAGCAAGATATTCAAACAAATAAAGGATTGAAATAAACGAAAAAATAACCCGTTGTCTCACGGGTCAAATTAACGATTATTTTTAACCCTAAACATCAGACAAGAAATCAAAATAATTAAAAATCTAATCCGAAATCTTACGGATCAAATTAATAACTATAATGATTTAGCAATTTAAAAAATACATAATTTGGGCAACACCTTAAGGATAATGCCTACAAGATTTTGCAAATATCGCACCCCTTATCACAATTTAAATTCCTAGACCAAAAAAAACTATCAAATAACATAACCAAAACATAACCTAACACACAAAAAAAAACAAACAAAACTATATATAAAAAATAAGTAAAAGTAAAAGTAAAAAGATAAAAGAAAACTACCTAATTCCCCTTTTTTTTGTTTTTTTTTTGTTCCTTCTTTCCCACGTGTGACCGTGGGTCTCCAAGGGGGGCAGCTCAAACGATCCGGCGAGGGGAAATCCGGCAGGGGCAGGCCGGCGGCGGTGGTGCAGCGGTCACTCCGGCGAGGGGCAGCAACGCGCGGCGAGGGGCTCCGGGTCTCGGCGAAGGCACACGGCTGCACGTCGGAGGAAACTTAGGGCAGTGCGGCAGCCGTGGCTTCGGGACTTCAGAAGGTCGCCGTCGTCGTGCGTCGCGGCTGCTGGGCGGAGGAAGCCCAGGCGGAGGCGGAGCGATTTGGGCTCGCGGAACAGTGCGATCGGCACGGCGGAGCTGGGCGTCGTCACTCGGGCTTCGGGTCTCGGCGTCGGGCGATGATCGGAGCTGAGGCGCGGCGGGCTGAAGGCTGTCTTCGGGGCTCCTGGGCGCGAGAGGAGCGCAGAGGCGGAGGCGGCGGCGATCGTAGTTCGCGGACGTCGGCGTGGGAATCTCAGGTGGCTGCGGAGCGGCGATGCGGCGTCCAGCGGGGTGGCAGAGCGGCAGCGCGAGCGGCTTCTTCTCGGGCGTCGGGTTGATTCGAGGCAGCGCGGGTCGCGGGTCGCTGGGCGGTGTCGGTGCTGTGGGGTCGTGGGCAGAGCAGAAGCGAAGGTGTCGGACTCTCGAGCGGATGTGAAGGCGGAGGCGCGGTGGCGATGGAGCGGCGGTGGCGCGGCGACGGGCTGATTACAGACAAAGCAGGGACAGCGGCTAGCACTCGGGAGGAAGCTGGCCGCGAAGACTCCGAGTGCTGGGCTGAGGCGAGCGGCGCGGTGGCGCGGCGAGGTCAGGAGCGGCCAGCGGCGAACACGCAGGAGGAAGCTGGCGAGACACGGCGGGGGCTAGTGGTTCGGCAACCGGCTCGGATCTGCTGTGGCGTCGGCGCTCGGGCGGAGGCAACGAGCAGCGGCGGCGTCCGGCGCGGAGAGGGTGGCTCGTCCGGGGGCGGCTTGCAGGCGGTGGAGACCAGTGGAGCGGGGCTGCTGAGCGACGCTCGGAGCTCCGGTGCGGGTGGTGGAGGCTTCCCCCCTTGCGGGGAAGATGAACAGTCGCCCGCCCAAGGGGGGCTTCTCTTTTTACTTTTTCTCTCTCCTCTACCCCTCTGACACTTCTTTATTTTAATCTTCTCCTTTCTCTCAATTTGTGTTTCCCCTCCACGAGCTCTCCTTTTTTTTAATCGCCTCCCTCTACGGACTCTCTTTTTTAATCGCTCCTCCCACCATTTCTTCGTTCCGCCGTTTGGTATTTATAGGCTTGAAGTTTAACCCACAACTGTTGATTTTCCCTTGCTTGTTACTTGCTTCAATCTTCAGCAGATTTCACGCTGCCTCACCCGACACCCATACTTGAAGGAGTATGGACTTCCCTAACGTCTGCGGGATGCATGTGCATGCATTAATGAGGGAGGAAAAATGGATGTGCAGGGACTTCTTTTCTCATTTTTTCTTATGTGTGTTCAGACCAACGAAGAGAGAGACCGTCTTTTTGTGAATATTATCGACCACGAGCCGCCGCGTCTTGTTGCCGTTTTAATACCGATGCAAAAAAAAAAATGCGACTTCATGAAATGCAATTTTTTTTTTTATGCAACTAATTACTAAATAATTAGGCAAAATTTAGGTGTCAACATAGTTTTTTTAAATCTCAATTGCACATTTAATTATGTGTCAATTTTAATTTCGAATTTTATAAAAAAACACAAAAAAAATCATCATGCATATATCATATAGAATTAGGGCATTCTTTGTACGTCATTGCATATTAGGATAAAATTGCATGTTTCATTTCAAGTTTATATTGATTTTTTAGATAGATTGCATCCTCGATTAGAGATTGCTAAGTTAAGATAATATCTTAGTTTAAATTAGGGTTTAGCTTGACCTAATCCTTAATGTAAGTTGGATAGAATCTTAATCTAGCTAGATAATTTTTGCATTTTTCTAATTTCGAAATTTCATGGAAAATACAAAATTTTTTAGAATAAATCAATTTCATTCTTTAGGATAGGTTACATGTTCATATTTCACTTTTGTCATATTGCTTAGGTCATATTGCCATGTCACATCATTTCATGTTAGATTAGTAGCATGCATTGCATAAAGCATGATTCTCATTAAACGAGTGAAAAAAAAGAAAAAAAAGAAATTGCGTGTTAATTAAAAATCATATCTAGGACTGTCAATGTGAATTCTGATCTAACATGCAGATACTTTTGTTGTTATGAGGTAAGTTGTTGACACCTAATAAAAATTACATTAAGCATTTCATAGCATTGCATTTAGGATTAGACTTATTTTGCAAAATAAAAATAGAGGATAATAAGTAACTTATAAAATAAAAACATTTGGAGGAAGATTTTGAAATTTTTTTAATAAAACATTTGGTTTTAAAAATCTTTGTTGTTGAAAATATATCTTCATTTCAAAATTAAAAAAAAAAAATTAAAACGGTCGTTTGATTTTGGAACCATTTTCTTGTTGAGTTGTTGAGTAAATATTTCACTTGAAAAACAAACTTGATTTGCTTTCGGCTCTATAAATGGAGAGTCCGAGGCTTCGAAACGAGGGGGCGAATTCGAAAAAATTCAGTCATTTGGGGGTTTTCTTTTCTCTTCCTCGCCAAAAAAAGGAAAAAAGTCAAAAAAGGTGAAAAGAGAGAAAATGGGTTTCAGTACTTGAAGGAAAGAGAAGAAAAGTCAAAAGAAAAGGGGTGCATAAGTGGGGCAGAAGGAAAGAGACGTGAGAGAGGGAGACAGGAGGAGAGAGAAAGAATTAAAGCAGAAGAAAACTTCTTCTTCTCCGACGCTGCTCGCTGCCGTCCACCTGCATTTCGCCCTTTGCTCGCCGGACGCCGCCGTCTCGCCACACCAGCGCCTGCACCGCTCGGTAGCCGTACGAAGCTCCGCGTAGCATCTCCACCGGTCGCCTCCACAGCCGCGCCGTGCCCTCCGTGTCCATCATCACCGTTGCAGCACCGGAGCCGCCCCTCGCCGCGACACAGCTATTGCTCGCTGCTGCTCTTCCTCTAGCCGGGACTTCTTAAGCCCGACACCTTCGCCTCCGCGCGCCACTCGCCCAAGCCGACGCTCGCGCCAGCAACTCACGCTGCCTCTGCGCCGCTCACCACCGCACGTCCACTCTTCGTCCGCGCCGGCAATCGAGCCTCCATGACACCGCCCGCCAAGCCCGACGTCGGCCCACGTTGCCTCCGCCTGAGCTCGGTGTTTCCTCTGCTTGCAACCACCAACTCCGAGCGACGCTCCCTCCTCCGTGCGACGATTCTGCAGCTGCTATTGCCCATTGTTGTTGGCTGTCCAATTTTGTGTCAACTCGGTGATTTCGTTGACTGGCTTTTGTCATTTTTGTTGCTGGACGAACCAACATTTGCTGCGAGTTTGACATGGTTGCTCCAATATTGGTTCTCCGCGGTCATTCACATTCGGCCAAATTACACCCCCCACATCGAGACGTGATTTTTCCTGGGGCTGTTCTTTATTTTTCTTTGTGCATGTGTTTTTTTTAGCAACAAAAAGTTGTGCCCTTGATTAGGTAATTTCTTTAGGCTAAATTCATATCAAATATTCTGTTCATAAGTGTTTTATTTTAACTTGATTTGTTGTTACTGATTTTTATTATCATTATCCGATTAGGAAATTGGTCATATTAAGTCATAATAATAAAAAAATTTGAGCCGCGAGACGTCGGGTTAGATTTTTGATTATTTTGACCTTTTTATGGCAAAATTCATGAATTGCTTTGCATCATTGATTTATATTAAAATAATATGCCATTGATTTACAAGAATGGATATTTTTTATTTTTATTTTGGCATGCTATTGTTATTTGCTCATCATATATTATGCATCATATTAGGTATTTAGGTCCATAAACATTTCATGTTTAAATCAATGCATTTTAGTTTTTTTAGATTCATATAGGATTAGGTTAATTTTCCTTTAGTAAACTAAAAAAGAATAAAAAATGTTATTTAGGTTATATAGATTTCATAATGTGCACATTACATGTTGCATTTTAATTAGTGGGTCATAGTTTAATTTTTTTAGTATTCCCATCATGTAGTCTTTTAAATATAAAATAAAAGATAAAAAAAAAACAAAAAGTTATTTTCTTGGTTAATTAATAAATTAATTCATAATTAATCCCATTTCATATCATCATTATTTAGTGTAGGTTGCATACATTAAAAAAGAATCATTAAAAAATCACAAAAAGAATATGCATATAGAATTGTTATGTCATGCATCCCATGTCATGTAGTATATGCACATTTAGGATTGTATAAATTAGATTGCATACATATAGTTCAAATTAGGCCATATAAATTGCATTTCACATATCATTAAAGTAAAATTCATGCATATTAATTTTAGATTAAGATTGCATAATAATAAAAGTTAGGTGTCATGTCATTTAGAAATCATGTTTAGGGCATGCATTTTTATTAGCATTTTTTAAATGTTTTCTTAGAGAGTGGACTTTAATAAAGTTGTGGTTTATAATTTCTTAGCATTTTGATTTATTGAATGTTATTTCATTGATTGTGCACCCGCATGACCACCATTTGCATGTTAGTAACTTAGGTTGAAATTGATCCACACTGCCTGCAAAAATATTTTTGAAATAAAAGGTACCAAAATGGCGTTAGGCTAATCTAGCGTAACCATGTCCCCGAACTTTGAATCTCTGGTTCGCAGAAATAAAGTATTCTCCCATACTTTATTTAGGTTTCTAATCAACCCTAATTGGTTAGTGGCGGCTCCAACTTGAGTATAATTGCATGTTAAATGGGTTAATTTCTTAATCGCGATTGGTAGGATTTGGGAGAGTCTGCGCCCAGTCTTCGGACTTAGTAATCCATTAACCTAGTTTTAGGTGATTTACCTTCGAAAAAATTAGGTCGCGACATAAGTCTTGCAATTTATTCACTGTTTTATCTAGGTGTTAAATTGATGGTTTGCGCACCCGCATGAACACCTCACATATTAGGGAAGCAAATTAAAATCAATTTAAGCTGCTTGCCAAACATATTTTCAAAATAAAAGAGAAAGGTACCGAAAGGGCGTTAGAGAAATCTAACGTAGTTAAGTCCCCGTACCTAAAGTCTCTGGTTCGTAGGAGTAAAGTAAATCTCCCATTACTTTACTTGAATTTCTAATCAACCCACCAAAAATAGATTAGTGGTGACTCCTAGTTAAAAATCAATTGCTTGTTAAGAACTTGAACCCAATTCGTGAATTGGTATGGGCATGGGAGAGCCTGAGCTAAGCTTAGGTTTAGTAATCCATTAACCAAACCTTAGGTGGTTCACTCGAAAATTTGGTCGCGACACGGGTTTTAAAATTTCAACACGCGTAGTATTCTCTTGTTATATGATAATTATATTTTAACTTGCAAATATTTTTGGGAAAATGTCAAAGGTATACTTTTGAGCAAATAACCACTTACATACTTTTATTTTTATCAATACTATTAGCAAAACCCCATTTGAAAAGACAAATTGACAAATTGCTTCTCCTTAAACTCATATTTAGCATCTCGCTCAATAATTGAGTGGTTTGATTTTTAGTTGGCTTTGGAGGGGCTTGCGAACTTAGGATTTAGGGATGGAGATTTTTGAAAAGTAAGTGACGTTTTCGTAACAAGGGCACAGGGACGATTGTCAAATGGTTTCCAAAAAAGAAAAGAAGAATCAGGTATGAACTTGGGATTTCCTCAAGTAGAGATGTGTAAGTGGTATCGGGTGAAATGTACTGTATGCTTTTTCTTTTTGTATTTTGCCTATATTTTTATATGACCTTCCTTGCTGAGTTTAAGATGAGTAGACGCCCGCGCAACAAAATGGGCAAAAAACTGATTGAGTGAGCTCTTTCAAGCCATATCAATTGGGTTAGGCGATAAGAAAAGACAGAATCCTAATGTTCTGTGCCAAACAACAGGGATTTTCTTTTTGTGTTGGAAAGTTTCAATTAGTATTGATAAATCCCAAATAACTGCTAGTAAAACAAAAAACGATGAGTGACTCTTCTTTTTTTCTTTTTCAAATAACTCGTTAATAACTTACCAACACTTTTTTTATACTATCAATTTCTTTCAAATTTTGCAATTTAAATATCTTGTACTAACTTATCAACTTTTATATGCATAATGTACTAACCTTTTTAGTTTACTATCTCTTTATATGAAAGTATCAATCTAAATTAGAGTGATTTACTAACTTATGTTAAATTATATTAATAACTAATTCTAGGTTCGTCAATTCTCATTTGAGTTCCTTCTCTATTTTTAGTCATTTTCCTTAAATTGCCAACTTAATTATTGAATTACGGTCTTTTATTTGTCTTACTCATGATTATATTAATAACTCTTTTAGAAAAAATAAAATTTAACAAAAACAAGTTTAGGTTAGACTTACTCTTAAAAGGGCTTAGAACGTCACTTGAGTCGTTTTTATGAGGGGTGAGGATCATATTACCAACAATTATTGAATTACGGTCTTTTATTTGTCTTACTCATGATTATATTAATGACTCTTTTAGAAAAAATAAAATTTAACAAAAACAAGTTTAGGTTAGACTTACTCTTAAAAGGACTATATTGAAAGCTACTTTTGCAAACGAGACGATAAGTCTCTTGATGTGATCTAATCGATTTCTTGTTGTGTTTATATTTGATGTGGCCGGCATGCCTTGAGCTAAGTTTCGAAACTTGAAAAATGTTAAATTTCTTATCTTGATATAACAATTTAAAAAGGGTTTTTTTTTTTTTTTTTTAATTTGCTTGGAAACTATGAAAGATGAGACTATCTATGTAAATTAAAATGGTACAAGCAAGGGTTATGATGGGCCCCATGTAAATTGGTCTATATTTTACGAACTTTTCATCCTTAGAAGAAGCAGACTAAACTAAAGTTATATTTTTGTTCCACCGTTAATTCTACATTCGGATTGCTTTTAAAGCACTTCTTTGCAAGGCAAAGAGAGTCCAATCAGCTGAACTTCAAAGCTCTAGGTGCTAACCGGAGAATTGATGTTGAGGCATAGCTGCCGTGTTACGATATCGCTTGATTTGTTTAGGTAGGCTAGGACCGTCTTTTGGGTGTGCGTTGGTGTGGCGGGCGGGCTTGTTGGCTCTTGGGTCTTGACAGTTGGGTTTGGTCTTGTTTGGGTGAAATTGGTTGCTGGGCTTGTGAAGGGATTTGGTCTGCCCTTACTTCTAATTCTTGTGCTTAATGATAATTTACTCAACTGAAAAAAAAAAACAAAAAAAAAAAGTCTACATTGGGATACAATACAACCAACAGAATTTAAACACCATTGAGATAGGATTTTTTTTTTTTTTTAATGTGAAAAATTGGACTTTCAACAATATTTTGAGAATTTGAAAAAACCCTAGTCGGTGAATCTTTCGTTCGTTTGCAAACGCACCTAATCCGATCATCACATTCCATTAGTCATCAGCCAACTCATATCTACTTTGGCAGCGTTTCTAATTCGTCGTGAGCCGGAGCGGACGCGTGGAAATCAATGGATCAGTATTGGGAATTTGATTTGACGATCATCCATGCAAAACATACAAAACAAAAATGAAAAATCAGGTTACGGACTTCATGTTGGTCTTTTGGATCATTGTTACTTCCATTTTCGGATTGAAACCCTTGGGTAAAATTCAGATTTCCGGCTCGATCAAGTTTGGAGTTTCAAGGAGGAGGATGACTCTGCGTCCAGTTTAAGAGATTGTAGAGGATTCCAAAGGGTTTGCGAGCAGTCGCAGATTGAGTCCCGATTCGACCTTTCCAATCGGAAAACTCTCATTTGATTGAAAGACATTGTGCTATAGACTGGAGTACCCTTCTGGCTATATTAAATATTTGATCATCACACGTACTTTATAAACAAGGCGATTTTGAAGGGGTTTCAAGTATTCGTTTCCTTACCAGGGTTGGGTTTAGGAGTCGAGACTATTTTAGGCCTTATAAGGAACATGGTCGAGTTCGAGTTCGATGCAATTTGCACCCGTATCTCTGAATAATCTCAATCGGTTGCCACATGCATAATTGCTGCTTTTGAATCGGTACTGCAAACAGGCGCATGCACAGCAGCAAGCAATTGACGGATTTGAATGTTCAACCAACTCCATCAATACAATTATTTCGACAAGGAAGCTTTGTTCCCCGCCGGCATTTGTCAAGCTGGTCTAGAATCTGTACGTTCACTCGTCTTCTCTGGTTGAATGAAGATTGATCCTGCTAATTAATTCAATAACCTCGCAAGAGATGATCAGAAGATTCGGCATGGGATTTGCCGAGTCTATCTTTTTGCACATGCAAAACAGTTGATGCAGAAATGCTATGTAGTTTATATTATAATTGGCGACGGATCAACAACTCGATCTCTATTCGTTCGAATTTGGGTAAAACGATGATTTTGCACATGTAATGACTTGAGCCACATATAGAAAAGAGGCACTCTTGATTATATCACTGTTCTTAATCTTGTGCTTATTCATCACTCGTTGAGGCTTGAGCCCCAACCATAGAAGTGCACGATATGTATACAGCACATAAAAGAACCAGAGATAAACATAGCAGTAAGGACATAAACAGTTGCATCAGCACACCGATCAACACGCATGGTGTGAACATCGCCAGCTATGCATATTCCACCTTCGGAGATGCTGATGATGATACGAATGAAAGAAGCTCCTTGTCCTTCTCAAACAAGGCCATGTCCTCCGGCTTGAGATTAGCATATGCTTCTATGCCTCCTCCGTCTCTGGTGTCCAAGAACACGATGAGGTTCCGGTAAGGAAACGCAGAGGAACCGACCCATGCAGGCTTGCCCCACCCAAAGTCGGCCTCGTAGGTAGGGAACCGACACAGGCTTGTGAAGCTGAAGGGCACAACCTCGCCTTTCGAGATCTGGGCCGAGCGATCCTTCAAGAAGTTCAAGTGCCCTTCTCCTTCTTTTAGCTTCTTCACGTAGCTCGTGTTCACTTCCTTTATTGCTTCTCTCACCTTGTTATCGAAAAAAAAGAAAAAGAAAAGAGTAGACAAAAAACAAACATAAATTAGGAAGACTCAAAAGCATTCCATATGCTACGTTGTCCATGATAAGCAAAAGGAATTTGTATTGTAAAGCAATCTTTGTAGCTAGCACTAATGCATTATTCTTCATTTATTATCCAGAATCATCTTAATCCCACGAAGGATCAAGATTAAAATATTATGCATGGAATGTTTCCGATAGCTTAAGTTTTCAAAGGAATTAGTTATGCGCTCACTTACTAATCCTTCTGAAAAAATAGATTGACGCTAATCTTAAGCTCATGTCCTCCAGTTCGGCTCTGTCTAGAATGATTCTCTCTAGCTATACCTGGTTCACGATCATATGTACATCAGTATCAATGGTTGGCATCGCTAGGGCAATCCTGAAAATGTTCCCAAAATGGCGGTCTGACAATGGCGGATCCATCCTCGGACGCAAGTTCACTGCATGTAGCACCGTGTATATCTTGTCATTCTCGCTGATGCGGTCCCCTTTCTTTTGCGTGCTCTCCATGTATCGCCTCCACAAGAAGGCCGACAAGGCCTCGACTCTAGTTGGCCGCCTTCTCTGGCCTTCGGCCTCCGCTATCTCAGCAGTGCCATACTTATCTCGAAGGGTGGTTATCGATCTGGCGTCAAAGATGAACCGCTTCGTAACGAGGCCTTCCTTCAAAAGCCCCGTACTCGGTGCAAATCCCGCTAGATTTACCGGCGGGAAAAGAGAGGATGACTCGTAAACGGGAGATATTATATGGCCACCATCGCCGCGAGCAATCGCGCCCCAACTATTGAGAAAAGAGAAAAATGACAACGCGTCAGCGATCTTGTGGGAGACGCATAGCGCGAGGCACAGCCCTCCGCACTCAAAGAAGCTGACTTGCACAGCAGTGGCGAGATCCCCCAAGTCGTAGAGCTTGAAGGGCAAGAGCTGGTCAAGCTTCTCGGGGTCAGGACTTTTGAGGACCTCCGAAAGCTGGCATGTGGCCCGAGCCACCACGAAGTGGACGCCATCGTCATTGCATTCGACGTTGAGGTTGTCTCTTGAACGCCCAGCGAGCGGGTAGAATCGAGTTAGGGTTTCGGCGAGAGACCGCCTGAGCTTGGAGAGTTTTTCCTCGTTGGTGAGGAGGTCGTCCTTGGGGAAAAAGAGGAGGAGGGGCATGAAGATAGGGGGCGCGATCTGGTCGAGGAAGGAGAAGCCATGGCGGCGGAGGTTGGGAGGCGTCGGAGAAGACGGCTTGATGGTCTCCGTGTGTTCTACTATCACATTCATCGTTTGATCAGTGTTATGGGAACTGTCTAGAGTGTTTGCGCTGGAGATGGTGATGATCGAGTGCAATGGGAATTATATAAAGGACACTAAGTCCAGTAGTTTGTTTGTTTGTTTGTTTTGATTTGTTTTGTTTTTATATTGTTTGTTGATTTCTCATTTTTAGAATCGATTTGATTGGAATAATGGAAAATAGGAATATTTGGCAATTCAAGAGACGGCTTATGTTATGATTATTTATTATAATAAATTATAATAAATATAATTGTTGGAAAGGTACTTCATTCATCCACCTTATTTTGCCAAATAAGAATTTGGGCTTTGCTACTAATAATGACAATTTGTGTGCACCATAAATTTTAAAGGAATGGACCCAATAATAATTTATAATAATTTATTATTTAACTTTTATAATTGAAAAGAGACTGTTATTTTCAGTAGATTAAAGACTCTAAAATAAGGAAAATTGTCCAAAAAGCCTACACCTAATTTTCTTTTTAAGGACACAATAATTTATAACAATTTGCTATTTGATTTTTTATGATAAAAAACAGTTCATGTTATTTTCAAAGTAAATTAAATATTGTCACTTAATCATTTCTCTAAGGATTTTATCCCAAATATAAGTAAAATCGTCCGAAAAGCCTACACTTATTATTATTATTATTATTATTATTATTATTATTATTATTTTGGGTCGATCATACTCTAACTCTCAACTCACTATCGGATTTTTGTTCTACCCCGTTGTAGAGCGTGAGTTAAACTCCACACTTGAAACTAAATGTTCCCACTCCCGACTTCTCTAAGAAGCTAGGGAATTGAACACCTCACCTCCCCCTTCCATTGGGGAATGGTGTCCATTGGTCTTCTAAATTAATTGCAATTTGATCAATTCAATCATAAATCTTCAGCAATTTAGTCATAAATCTTATAACTATGTCAATGAATCATATATCTTTTCTTTCTTTACTTTTTTTCTTAAGAAGAAAAAAAAAAATTAAAGAAGGAAGAGAGAAGGAAGAAAAAAAAATTATATTAAAAATTGTTCACGTTAGTGCCAGTGTGCCACATGGACGACCGACATCCACATCATCGATTTTCTGCCGAAATTAGGAAAATGTGAAAAAGTTCAAGACTAAATTAACACAATTATAATATTTATGACTAAATTAGTAAGAATGTAATAGGTTTTAAAACTTTTCAGAAAATTAGCTTGTCAAATATATATAATTGTTTGTTATTTGATTTTTTATTATCTAAAGCAGGCATGTTATTCTCACAGTAGATAAATATGATCACTTAATCATTTTTCTAAGGGTTTTATCCCAAATATAAGGAAAATTGTCCAAAAAGACTACACCTAATTTTTTTCTTTGGGTCGATCATACTCAAACTGTCAACTCACCATTAGATTTTTGTTCTATCTCTTTGTAGAGCATGGAAGTCAAACTTCACTCTTGAAACTAAATGTCTCCACCCATAACTTCCCTGAGAAGCTAGGGAATTAAACAACCCACCTCCCTCTTTCATTGGGGAACAGTGGCGCAACCTCTAGTGGTTATCTAAACTAATTGCAATTTGATCAATTCAATCATAAATTTTCAGCAATTCAATCATAAATCTTATAACTATGTCAATTGAATTATATATTTTTTCTTTCTTTACTTTTTTCTCTTAAGAAGCAAAAATTAAAGAAGCAAAAGAGAAGGAAAAAAAAGAAAAAAATTATATTAAAAATTGTTCACATTAGCGCTGGTGTGCCACATGGGACTGTTGACGTCCACATCACCAGTTTTCGGCTGAAATTAGTAAAACGTGAAAAAGGTATATGACTGAATTGACACAATTATAATATTTAGGACTAAATTAACAAGAATTTATTAGGTTTTAAAACTTTTTAGAAAATTGGCCTACCAAATATGTTCCGGGGGGCAATGTGATTAACTTGATGGTAACGATTTTAGGAATGCATGGCCACGTTCGGACTCATTCAAACTCACCATCATTGGGGTGTGGATGAATTAGTTTCAGGATTGGATTTCGACTTCCACGCCCTACAAAGAGGTGGGGCAAAAAGTCTGAGAGTGAGAGTTAGAATATGAGTAGAATAGGACCAACCAAAGGAAAAAAAAAAAAAAAAAAAAAAAAACTCACCATCATAAACCACCGGGGTTTGCCTGTGGCCATTATTCCAACATGGAATGGGGAGGTGGGGAGTTCGAATCCCCACATTTTTAGGGGGGTCGGGGTGGAGACGATTTAGTTTCAAGTGTGGGTTTCGACTCCCATGCCCTGTAAAGAGGTAGGACAAAAGTCTGAGGATGAGAATTAGAGTAAGATCGACAAAAAAAAAAACTCACCGTCATGAAGGACAAAAATCAACTGATAAGATCGGAACGGAAGCCTCTCGTTAAATGCGAACCGCCCGCGCGAGCGATGGCAAACTAACTTGTTGACTTCCCTAATAATGGACGAGTACTTGGGCCCTAACGAAAGGGTAGAGCGACACGTGGCATGTCCATGTCGTGCGATGGAGAGGACGGATATACGCAATGGACACATCAGCAAAACGAACGGTGCCATTTGTCTAGTAGAGAAATGGCTTATTTTTGCGGTCTTCTTTAACCAAGGGCTCTGTTGTCTTACGGTGAAAAGAGAGTAAAAATTAAGGAACCCCAAATTGAAGGAGTTAGGGATTTTTTATTTTTTTTAATCCAGTTCTTGTTGCTTCATATACAAAACCAGTGTCAAGTATAAATAGAATAGTCAATAGGTTTCTGACTCGTATTTTTATCACATTTAAGTTCTCAAACTTTTAATTTTTTTTTACCCTATGTGGGTATAGGTACGTAACTTCAAAAAAAGGAGATAATTAGATACTCCATACAAGCATTGATGGTTATTCAAACAATACTTACGTGCTCCCCAGATAGGATTTAGAGTGTTCATGCTCCCTAAATAGATACCTTATGTGCCTATTAGTTGGGGATAATTATCCAAAATGTCCCAAATTAATTGTACATCGACCAACTTAGTCTTAAACCTTACAATTATGCCAATTTAATCTTAAATCTTTTGATGATTTGTTGTTTTAGTCCTAGACCTTTCAATTATAACAATTTAGTCCTAAACCTATTGAAGTTTTGCCAATTTATCCATAACCTATTATTTGGTTAATTGGTCAAAATGATTACATTGACAAATCATCAAAAGATTTATGACTAAATTAATAAATCATAAAAAGATTTAGGACTAAATTAATAAATTGTTAAAAAGTTCATGACTAAATTAACACAATTGAAAATTTTAAGAATTAGGACAAAAAACTTTATGACCAATTTGGTCACGTCTAAAATTTTTCAGACAATTTTCTTTTGCTGGCTTATATATTCATTATTTTTTACTTCATAGCAGCTAATTATGCTTCGGAATGTACTGAAGCCAAAATTTATTTTGTTAATAAATCTTTGGGAAACAATCCTAGCTTAAGCTATTACCTTCTACTTTTTGGCAGTGTTAGTGACTAAACCTCGACAACATTTTCAGTTTGGAAGGGAAAACCTAAGAAAGTGATCTTTCGCACACTTCAAATCAAGGTGTACTTCCACAAATAATTTTAATTAAATTCGTAAATGTCACTAATCCCATAATATGCATGCTAGTAAACCATTTTACATACCGACCAAAAAAAACAAATCATTTTACATGAAGTGCGTCCTAATCAGTTTTTGATTAAAGAAATTATTACATGTAAATAACACGCTTTGCGGGGTCGAAGTGGGATTACTCCCTTTTTGATTTTTTTTTTTCTCTCGACAAGACGTTTTTTCTCAATAAATAAACAACAAAGCAACAAAAAACCCTAGTCGGCAAATCGTTCATTCGTTTGCAAACGCAACTGACCCGGTCATCATATCCCGTTAATCATCATCCATCTCATATCTACTTTTGCGGCGTTTCTAATTCGTCCTGAGTCGGAGCGGAGGCGTGGAAATCGATGTATCAATGATGGGAATTTGATTTGACAATCATTCATGCAAAACGTACAAAACAAAAATGAAAAATCAGGTTACGAACTTCATGTTGGTGTATGGATCATTGTCACTTCCATGTTCGGATAGAAACCCTTCGGTAAAATTCAGGCTCCCGGCTGGATCAAGTTTCGAATTTCGAGAAGCGGGATGGCTCTGCGTTTTGTTTAAATAATTGTAGAGGATTCGAAAGGGTTTGGGAGCAGTCGTAGATCGAGTCCCGATTCGACCTTTTCGATTGGAAAAATCATTTTTTCATTAAAAGACATGGTGCTACAGATTAGAGTACCATTTTGTTTAAATAAAATAATTTGATAATCATACGCATTTTATTTGTTAAACCGGACAGTTTCTAAAGTGTTTCAAGTATTCATTTCCTTATCGGAGTCGGGTTTGGAAATTAAGACTATTTAAGGCCATATAAGGAATACGGTTGAGGGAAGTCGAGTTCGACCATGTACTAGGCAAATTTAGGACGTTGTGATAACCACAATCTACCAAGCAATTCGCACCCATGTCTCTGAATAATCTCCATCGGTCGCCACATTCATAATTGCTGCTTTTGAATCGGTACTGCCGACAGAGGCGCATGCACAGCAAGCAATTGACGGGTTGGAATGTTCGACCAACTCCATCAATACTTTGACAAGAAAAGCTTTGGTCTCCACAGGGATTTGTCAAGCTGGTCTAGAATCTGCACGTAGGCTTGTCTTCTCTGGTTGAATGAAAATTGATCCTAGTAATTAATTCGATAACCTCACAAGAGATGATTAGAAGATTTGGCACGGGATTGTGCCAAGTCTAGCCTTATACACATGCAAAACAGTTTATATTATAAATGGCGATGGGATAACAACTCAATCCTCTGTTCGGTTGAATTTGGGAAAAAGATGATTTTGCACACGTAACGATGCGATCCAAATTTAGAAAAGAGGTACTCTTGATATATTACTGTACATTAATCTCGTACTTATTCATCACTCGTTGAGGCTTGTGCTGTTACTATAGACGCGCACGATATGTATACAGCACACAAAAGAAAACAAACATAGGAAAACATAGCAGTAAGGACGTAACTAGTTGCATCAACAAAAACACCGATCAACATGGATGCTGTGAACATCGCGAGCTACGCATATTTCACGGTTTGAGATGCGGATGATGATGCGAATGAAGGAAGCTTGTCCTTCTCGAACAAGGCCATGTCGTTCGGCTTGAGATTAGCCGCTTCTATGCCTCCACCGTCTATGGTGGCGAAGAAGACGACGAGGTTCCGGTAAGGAGGCGCAAAGGACCCAATCCATGCGGGCTTGCCCCACCCGAAGTTGGCCTCGTAGGTTGTAAACCGACACAGGCTCATGAAGCTGAAGGGCACGACCTCGCCTTTCAAGATCCGGGCCAAGCGTTCCTTCATGAAGTTCAAGTACCCTTCTCCTTCTCTTAGCTTCTTCACGTAGTCCGCGTTCACTTCCTTTATAGGCTACACTGTCCATGATGTGTTGACACCCAAAATTACTCCTAGAACCACATTTGACCATGAGGAAATAATAAGCAAAACGCCCCATTTTGGTTCATATAGTTAAGGGCAAATAGCTTTTGTGGAAACTACTTAAGCTGAGCCTCAATGGAATTCTAGGAACTTGGGTAGATTTTAGAACCTATAACAATATAAATTGCAGGTTCCAAGATATAAAAGGTAGGTTCCAGATTCTAGAAAATACAAAACTTGTTTCAATGAATAGATTTCAGGTTCTAGATGGAACCTGTACGAAACCTGAAATTGCTCATTTCTATCCACCACAAGTCTTGCGTAATGGTTTGGTCTGATGGAGAGTATATAAAACAACATTAAAAAAGTTCTCCACTCACCAAGAGTCTTGCCCGATGACTTTGAAGGATGACAAGTACATAGAACAAGGCCACGGGATTCGCACGGCATCTTCGACAATGTTTCCGACGTTAGCCACCTTCATTTTGTTATTTCTAGCACTCCAAATCTCAGTACGCAAAATCAAGCTTATAGATTCAAAAGTCTTAGGCTAAACAAAATCAAGCTTATAGATTCAAAAGTCTTAGGCTTTTTAATAGTACTTGCGATCGTAGCTCACATAACAATATAAATTTTTTAAGAAAATGACAAAAAAGAAAACATTTCTTCCACTTTCATATCTTACATCTATAGTAATTTTGTTGCCGAGGGTTCAAATCCCTCTCTTTTCGTATAATTTACCACGATGTACTAAATGATAACGCATAACTTAATTCCAAAAGTTAAAACATGTTTTTATATAGATTCGAAATTAGCAAAACTTGATAAGATCAATCGAACTTTAGGAATGCGTGGCCACGTTCTGATTCATTCAAACTCATCGTCACAAAGGACAGAAATCAATCGATAAGATCAAAACGGGAAGCCTCTCGCAATTAAATGCGAATCGCCCGCGCAAGCGATGGCAAACTAACCCATTGACTTTTCTCTAACCATGGCGTGACTGGAAAATGCTACCGAGGACGAGTACTTGGGCCCCAACAAAGGGGTAGGGCGACACGTGGCATCTCCACACCATATGATAGAGAGGAGCGGATATCTGTAATAGACACATTAGCAAAATGAAACGGTGCCATTTCTCTATAATAGAAATGGCTTCTTTTCGTAGTCTTCTTTAACCGATGGCTCTGTTTTTTTACCGAGAAAAGAAAAAAGATTAAGGAACCCAAATTGAAGGAGTTAGGGGCTTTTAGAATCGAGTTATTTTTGCTCCAAATACAAAACCGGTGTTCCAAATTGATGATTTCGAGTGAATTTATTGGTTATGTGAAGGTGGGTATTTTTGTTGCTCAAGTAAAAGGTTGAGAATTTTCTTTTTATAATTAATTTGAAAAGAGGAGATATCTTTAATCTTACGACGATAAATTCGTGTCATCCCTTTGGATTTGGCCCAAGAATTGTGATCCTCCCTGTGTAAACCCCACATCGATGAATTTTAGCCATGTTAATTACACAAGGGCAAAATACTTGAAAATTTCAATATTCTTGCTATGACGATCAAATGGTGTCTTAGCTCAAATTTTTATGTGCTGATTGACTTTAATTCCTCGGTTCAATGAGAGACAAACCATAAATTTTAAGGGCAAACATTTCCAAGATATTTACTTGCTTGTAACCCAACGTCGAAATGTTCTGCCAGCTACAAATAATAAAAGAGGCGGCCAAATTTTCCATTATTTATATGTTGGAAACATCACCTAATCAGTCGTAAACCTATTATACAGATACCCACTCAAACTTAAACAGTTCAATTTTGCTAAGTTAGTTATAGCTTTGGCGCGAAATTATAATGTAGTCATTTCGATCAATTTTCGTTAAAATAGTAGTCCAGTCATCATTAGCTGTCTTACATGACACACAACTGCATCAATGATTTTCTGGCAATAAGAAAGGCCATTTTGCAAAATATTGTCCAAAAGCCAAGGGAAGAAATTCTCATTTGATTTAGAAAATAGAAAGGGAAATTGGAATATCACTCTAGAATGATGATGTTAAATAAGTATTCTCCTTGGAAGATGAACCCACCAAGCACACTGTGTTTGCTATCCAAACATGGCCGCAAACTAGTGACATTGAAAGTCCGTCAAAGTAATTTGACGAAGGAATTTTCATCTCTTCTTCGAAAAAACCCAAAACACCCACAGTTCAAGCTTGAAGACTTTCTTGTTAATACTCCTACTATTATCCCATATTTTCTTGTTAAAATATACCCATCCAAATGCTGTTAGAGAAAACTTTCTTATGTGTTTTGATGTTGACAAAACGTTTCCATTAGTCCAGCTTGAAGACTTGCAGACTCTTCCGTCAAAGTCTGAAGACCGCCAGATTCAAGTTTTAAAGTCTGCCCTCATTGACAGTTACTAGACCGACGAAGAAGACTTATCCAGAATTAAGTATTTATTTAAGGATTTGATTCGAGCGGCTAAAGAAGTTTCTCACGACTGGAGATAGCATCTCGAGATCTTTTATTCGTTTTGAATTTGATACGAGTAAATTAGATTCGTTGATTGGCAAGGTATACTTAGAAGGTTCTACTTATGAAAACCTAGATCCCGATTGTATGGGTAAGCAGGATTGGTGGGCTATCATCACATTCCTTAAGTAACTTGAGATCTCCCTAATTGATTCTGTCCAACAGGTAGATTGGAAGAACTCCTTTGGAAAGTGCCAATGGACATGAAGACATAAAGGAGTATATAAGGAAGAAGCTCTAGTTATTCGAGTGTGTGCGTGAGAAAGAAATTCCAAAGTATGAAGCTCATTGTTCTTTGTTGATTCAATTGTTGAGCGAGAAATTTGTACTCAAAAGAGAGTTTAAATACTTGTGAGACCTTGAGAAAGTGTAGCTAAGTCTCTACACCGTGGAATCAATGATGTGATACTGTAACGACTCTTTTGATTCATAGTGAAATCTAGCCAGTGGGCTGTCAGTGCGGGAGAGTGGACGTAGGCTTGGATTAAGCCGAATCACTATAAACTCTGCGTTTATTTTCTCTTATCCCTAAACTTCTTATTTATGCTTACTTGTTGTTCATTCATTTAAAAGTTGAATTCTATCTTATTGCCAACATCTACTGAAACCAAAAATATCTTTAAGTCCTGCGAAAATTCTTATATACACCTATTCACCCCCCTCTAGGTGTATTCACTAGCCCATTTCAATTGGTATCAGAGCCTGTGTGCTTATTTATTGAAGTGTTTTACTTCTTAAGCTAAAGATCTATGGCTAGTATTTTGGCTCCAGGACTGGTTGAAGGTCAAAGCAACACCATACCTCCTTACTTTGATGGGAAGGAATACAATGTATGGAAGAACAAGATGAAAGCTTTCCTAAGATCGAAAGATCCCCTTGAATGGGATGTGGTGGAAAAAGGAGTTATTACTACAATAACATCAACTTCAGAAAGAGGGAAGGAAGTGACAGATGCTAGAGAGATGACACAAGAAGAGATAACCAAGAGACAAGCTCTTGACGCAAAAGCTATCTATTCTTTATACTATGCCTTATCTTCTACTGAGTATAATAGAATTTCATCATTTGAAACAGCAAAAGAAGTCTTGGACAGGTTGTACGTTACCTATGGAGGAACCGATCGAGTCAAAGAAACCAAGATCAACATTCTTCTTGAGCAATATGAATCTTTCAAAATGAAGCCAGGAGAAACCATCACTGATATGTTTAGCCGTTTTACAAAGATTGTAAATGGTCTTGCATATCATGGTCAACCAATCTCAGGACAAATGAAAGTCAACAAGTTGCTGCGAGGACTTTCTAAAGACTGGAATTATATCAAGACTTCCATTAGAGAAATACAAAGGATTGCACCTTTATCTGTCGACGAATTAGTGGGCACACTCCAATCTTATGAAGTGGAGCAAATCGATGAAGAAGAAGGTCATAAAGGTAAGAAGTCAATTGCTTTAAAGTCTAATGATGATTATGATGTTACAGATTCAGAAGATGATCTGGATGATGAAGAATTAGCACTCATGATAAGGAAGTTCAGAAAGTTAAATAGAAAAGGAAGAAAGTACAACTGGAGAAAGAAAAATACTCAAAGATCTCAGAATAAAGCAACTGAAAAGAATGAGTTCAACAAATATGTGATTTGCTTCGAATGCAAGAAGAAAGGACACATCAGACCCAACTGTCCTCTATTGAAGAAAATAAAAGGAAATACAGAGAAATTCAAGAAAGCTCTCATAGCAGAGACTTGGAGCGACACAGAATGTGAAGAGAGTGATGAAGAATATGCCAACATTTGTCTGATGGCAAATTCAGAATCAGACTCAGACTTTGAAATAGACTCAGACTCAGATTCAGACAAGGAAATTGAGGTAAGTAACTTTAAAATTCCTATTTAAGTTTCAAAGTATATTGATGAACTAAGTCTTAGCCTTAAGGTATCTCTAAAAGGGATTTCTGAACTAAAAAAGGAAAATTCTATACTGAGGCAACAGGAAATTTCTTGGAAAGAAGGATTTGAAAATCTCAACAACAATTTTAAAACTTCAAAAGAAAATGAAGATTTTCTTTCAAAAGAAAACATTCTCTTGAAAGAAGACATTTCAAATATCTCAAAAAAGTTTTCAAATGGATCTGAAAAGTTTGATAAAATTCTTTCAATTTAAAGACCTTATTTTTATAAATCAGGTTTGGGAATGATACCAAAAATTGTTACTTTAATTGATTTCCCAAAAGTAAAGGAAAGAATCAAACAAAGACCTACTAAAACTTTTTACAGAAATCATTTTCAAAAAGTTTTTGTAAAACCTGTTGGTCGAAGTGTTCTTAAATGTTCAAAGTGTAACAGCTTGGAACATTTTGAGAAGGATTGTCCCAAAGTTTGGAAACCTGTTGAGAGAAACTGGGCAAAGACTATTTTTGGAACTAACTCCCCCGAACCCAAGAAAATGTGGGTACCAAAGAAAACTTGAAATCATTTCATAATTGTAGGTCACTATCAAGAAAAAGATCAAATGATATTTGGATAGTGGCTGTTCGAGACACATGACAGGAGATTCAAATTGCTTCATAAAGTTTACCCAAATAAATGGTGGAAAAGTTTCTTTTGGTGGAAATGGCAAAGGAAGAATTATTGGATGTGGAACTGTCAAGATTGTGAGTCTCACAATCAATAATGTTTCCCTGGTAGAAGGCTTAAACTATAATCTTTTCAGTATAAGCCAATTGTGTGACACTGGATTCAAAGTCAATTTTCAAGAAGGCATATGTTCAGGAACTAGTAAGGATTTGTCTCAATCCTTTACTGGACGAAGACATGGAAACATTTATCTGCTGGATATCAAATCAGAAAGCTTTCAGTGTCTAATTTCCATTCAAGATAAAGAAAATCTTTGGCATAGAAAACTTGGCAATATCAATATGAAGCAGATAGCCAAAATTTCCTCCAAAAAGCTTGTTCGTGGACTGCCCAACCTAAGATTTCAAAAGTCAGAGTTATGCACACCTTGTGCTTTGGGAAAACAGGTAAGAAATTCCTTTAAACCTATAAATCAAGTTTCTACTAATCATATTCTGTAGCTTCTGCATATGGATATCTTTGGACCAACTAGAACACAAAGTATTGGTGGGAAGAAATATTGCTTGGTAATCGTAGATGACTATTCTCGCTTTACTTGGGTATTCTTTTTATCAAGTAAGTCTGAAGCTTTCTCTCATTTCTCGAAATTTGCTAAGAAAATTCAAAATGAGAAATGATATACTATAACAAGCATTCGGACATACCATGGAGGTGAGTTTGAGAATCAAGACTTTACAAATTTTTGTTATGAATATGGTTTAAAACATGTTTTTTCTTCGCCATATACTCCTGAACAAAATAGAGTTGTGGAAAGAAAGAATAGATCTTTGCAAGAAATGGCAAAAACTCTCTTAATTGAAAGTAACATTTCTTCTCGTTTTTGGGCTGAAGCAGTTTCTACAGCATGTTATATCATTAACAGAGTTTTCTTAAGACCAATTCTGAAGAAAACTCCTTATGAGTTGTTCAAAGGAAAAAAGTTAATTGTTTCTTATTTTCATGTGTTTGGCTGCAACTGTTTTATTTTGAAAAATGCAAATGATCGCATTGGTAAGTTTGAAGAAAAATCAGACGAAAGAATCTTCCTTGGATATGCAACCACCAGCAAAGCCTACAGAGTATACAACAAGAAGACTCAATTTGTGGAAGAATCAATGAATGTCAAATTTCAAGACTTTATACAAAATCAATTGGTTCAAACTCAACTTGAAGAATCTGAACTTGCTCCAGACTCTACAAAGTCTAATTCCTCTGAAGCAACTCAGACTACAGAAGGTCAACAATGAACGAATTTTGAAGAATCAAATGAAGAAAAAGATGAGCAGATTGTCAGACCAACCAGCAACTGGAAGCACAAGTCTAGTCATCCGAAATAACTCATCATTGGTGACATCGATGAAGGGATACAAACAAGATCCAAAAGGCATGAAGAGTCTAGCGCTGTGGCTCTTATTTCTGAAATAAAACCCAAAAACATAGAAGAAGCCTTAATTGACGAAAGCTGGATTGAAGCTATGCAAGAAGAACTCAGGCAGTTCAGTGTTAACGATGTTTGGGAATTAACTCTTAAACCAAAAGATAAATATATTATTGGAGCTAAATTGGTTTTCAGGAACAAGATGGATGAAAAAGGAAAAGTCATAAGGAACAAAGCAAGACTCGTGGCCAAGGGATATATGCAAGAAGAAGGGATAGACTATGATGAAACTTACGCACTGGTGGCAAGGTTAGAAGCAATTCGTTTATTACTTGCTATAAAAATTTCAGGCTATTTCAAATGGACGTCAAAAGTGCATTCCTGAATGGATTTATTCAAGAAGAAGTTTATGTGGAACAACCTCCCGGTTTTGAAGACTCAAGGAAACCAGACTATGTATTCAGACTGAAAAAAACGCTATATGGATTAAAGCAAGCACCTCGAGCTTGGTATGAAAGGTTAAGTAAGTTTTTAATCCAAAGTGGCTTTGTGAAAGGTAAAGTAGACACCACTCTATTTATTAAAAGAGAAAGTAAAAATTTTCTACTTGTTCCAATTTATGTTGATGATATTGTTTTCGGATCTCCTAACGAAAATCTGTGGAAGAAATTCTCTAAGTCTATGCAGGATGAATTCAAGATGAGCATGATGGGTGAACTATCTTTCTTTCTCGGACTACAAGTGAAACAATTGAAGGAATGAATTTTCATTCATCAAGAAAAATATGCTAAAGAACTTGTTAAGAAATTCGGTTTGGAGAATTGCAAAAAGACCGATATACCAATGTCAAGTTCTTGGAAGCTAGATAAAGATGAAGGAGGAAAGAAAGTTGACCATAAGATGAGTATCATTGGTTCACTTCTTTGTCTTACTACCTCTAGACCTGACATTTTGTTTAGTGTTTGCATTTGTGCCAGATTTCAATTAGATCCCAAAGAATCCCATCTAAGTACTGCGAAATGCATCATCAAATATGTTGCAACAACCTCTACGTTAGGTCTATGGTATCCTAAAAAGGGAGACTTTACTCTTCTTTGATACTCAGACACAGATCTAGCTGGATGCAGAGTTGATATAAAGAGCACCTCAGGTACGTGTCAATTACTTGGAAACATGACAGTATCTTGGTTCTCAAGGAAGCAAAGTACGGTTGCTCTCTCAACAGCAGAAGCAGAGTATGTGGCTCTTGGAAGTTGTTGTTCTCAAATCTTATGGATAAAACAACAGTTAAGAGACTTTGGAATCGAAGACTCGTGCACTGGGATTAAATGTGACAACACAAGCGCGATTAATCTTACCAAGAATCCAATTCTTCATTCAAGAGCAAAGCATATAGAGATTTGACATCACTTTATAAGAGACCATGTTCAAAATGGAGAAATTCCGATTCAATTCATTGACTCAAAGAATCAGCTAGCGGACATCTTTACAAAACCATTAGAGAAAAGTCAATTTGAGTCTATTCGACACAAGCTTAATATTATAAAGTCTGAAGAAGCTCAGACTCAGGGATAAAAGCCAAAAAATGTTCAGACTCAGAAGATCAAGGATCTCAACTGTAAGTTATTTCAATTTTAGAAATTTATCTTTCGTAAATGTATGTTTATCTATTGATCCGTAATTGATTGATATTATCTTTCCAAGTTTTTGTATTTACAGCAATCATTCCTTTTTGAAAAATAAGTTATCTTTTTGAATAGTTATCTATTTTCAAAAAGGCAGTTATTTTTTAAAAGGAATTTTTTTATTTGTGACGATTCGTATACCCTGGTTCGATTGCTTTATATATTGTTCTTCTTCTTCTTTTTACTCATAAACCCTAAAAGCACAAAACTCCACCTTCTTACTTTTTCTCCCTAGTTTAATCCTTAAAGTTTTCATCTTTCCCGTGAATCGAGTTCGGAAACTCTCAAAGATTGTAAGAATGTCTTTCCAAAAAAAAGTCTTCAAGGATTGCAAACAGGGGACCATAGCATATGAGCAAGGGTCCTATGCACTTTGACCTTACCGAGCAAGAAGATTCTCCAAGGCAATAGCAGAATCCACAACATTCTCAACCATGCCATTCTCCTCAGGCTAGACCACAAAATGTTTAGCAACAAATAGAGGAAGAAGTTATCGAAGATGCTGAACCCGTAAGAACTCAAAAGCCTGCTTTGAACTTCAAACTTTATTCTGCCCTAAAGGATGGAGGCTCTCCAATGACCATTATTGACGAGTTTTTGAAAGAAAAGGGGTACAGAAATGAAACCCACTTTTTGCAAACGATGGAACGTTTGGGGATTGCTCCCACTGGTTCCACAAATAGGGCCTTTGCAAATTTCCCAAGTGATCCACGTTTTGGAGGAGTTAGTCAGCTTGATGGAAATGATGATGAAAAGATGTTTCCTCATTTTAAGCCTAGAATGGGTATTGCTGCGAACATTCGAGGAACAAAATCAGATATGTTTCGTTCTGAGGAACACAAACAAACTTATTCTAAGTTGTTAAAGCGAGGGTGATGAACCCAAGAAGTGTGGATTTCGATTTTCTTGACTCTATGAATGTGAAGTTGCGAGAGAAATTTACTTTACTTCAACTTGAACGCTTTTGCTCTGACTCTATTATAGCCCAGCTAGAACTTTTTGCTTATTTCTATTCCAATCTAAGTTTTTTGGATGCGAATAGATTCTCTTTTAGTGTTAGAGACCGGGATTATGTGGTTGACATGGACACTCTGGCTGATGTGATTAGAGTAGAGAGAGGGTTATTTCAATCAATTAGCGTGTCTATTGGTCGTGCAACAATGGAGCTTGTTCGAGATGGAATGGCATAAGGTCGAATTTCCTATTCGAGGATGAATGCTTCGAATATCTTGCTTCACAAGATTATGATCAACTATCTTAGACCCAAATCCACGTCAAAGACTGACGTCTCCAATTCAGAGGCAAAGCTGATGTACGCTATCAATGCTGGTAAAAGGTTCTCTCTACCGCATACTATCATGTTTCACATGTATAGATCAATGGTGAAGGACAAGGGTCAACTTCCCTATTCAACACTTGTTACTTAGCTATTCAGACACTTTAACATTCAACCTCCGAGAATTCTGTGTGTTCGGACATGTGATCAAATGATGATAAGGCTGAAGATGGTTTCCAAGATGCGTCTAAAAGAGCTAAACAAGGCTCTAGAGAAATTCAAGGAGAAGACTCCTGTCCAAACTCATCTAGACTCTGTGGCTGCAAAGCGGAAAGGCAATGAGCCCGTGACAGCTCCATCTAAAAGAAGAAGAGCGATCATCTTGCAGGATGAAGAATATGATGATGATGATGTTACCATTTCCGCTCTTACCTTAAGGAAGTTGCAGCATTTTGTTCCAGAGACAGGGGATAGAGAAGACGCAGAAGAGACATAGAAGAGGAGTGAAGAAAGGGAATCGATAAGGAAGGAACCGGAGGAAAAAGGAGATGCAAAAGAAGAGCAACAAGGAGAACAAGGTCATCCTGTCACTGAAGAAGAAATAGAACATGAAGAGTACTTTGTTAGGACTAGAATTAGCACCTAGAGGGGGGTGAATAGGTGTTAATAGTGATTTTAACAATCTAAACTCGAATGAGATATAAATAACTTAAACTCAACGATTGCAGCAAATGAAAGCAGTTAACAATATAAAGGATTAGGGATAGAGAATCAAGACTCCAGATTTATAGTGGTTCGGCTTAGATCAAGCCTACGTCCACTCTCCCGCACGGACAGCCCTTCGAGCTGGATTTCACTAAGAATCAATCAGAGTGATTACAGTCTCACGCTCTTGAGTCCACAGTGTAGATTACTCTACTACACTTCCTCAAGGTCTACAATATGATCTCTCTTTTGATTACATGTAACGCTCAAAGAATGATATCGCAAAATAGTAAAGGAGATTTCAGACTTTGGAATTCTTCTATCCGCACCCTTCAACAACTAGAGCATCTCTCTTATATACTTCTTCATGCCTTCAATACCGTTGGCACCTTCCAAAGAAGTTCTTCCAATCAACCCGTTGGACAGAATCAATTAGAGAGATCTCGAGCTCTTTAAGGTAAGTGTTGATAGCCCATCAATCCTGCTCGCCCATACAATCAGGATCTCGGTTTCCATAAGTAGATCCTTCCAAATATAACTTGCGAAGTCGTCAAGGAATCTAAACATATTCCATATAAAGCTTAGATCGTTTAGTGCTAAATCCGGTAGAAAGATATCCACTAGTCGTTAGAATAAAGATCGTATAAGATCAGAATAAACGTCGTCCTGGAAACTGTCCATGTGAGTAGACTTTGAAATATAAGTCTTGAGTCTTGAGTCTTGCTAGCTTCAGACTTTAATCTTCAGACTTTGATCTTTAGACTTTGTCCTTCAGACTTTGATCTTTAGACTTTGTCAGAAGAGTCTGTAAGTCTTCAGACTAGACTGATAAACCTGTTTTGTCAACTTCAAAATACCTTAAGGGATTTCATCCAACATACTTCTCTCCACCTGAAAGCACTGAAACAAGGGGAGCTGCTGAGAAAAGAGGTACTCCTTCACTTGCTTTTACTAGTGATGATGTTAGTCGTTCTCTAGCCAATCCAGAAGATGTATATGCTTCTCACTTCCCTAAAGAAGGTCATGAGGCATCATCTTCGAATCTGGATGCTCATGCTGATGTGCCATCATCTCCACAATCTGATCATGCTGAAGCAAGCACTCAAACTAATAACATAGCAGACTTTAGAAGACTGCTTGATATTCTCATGGAGATGCGAGGTCAAATTTATGCCTTGGGATGCGAATTTCAGAATATGCAGAATGCTTATCAAGCCTCATCAGAATCTTTGCTCAATCAAGTTCAGGCCCTTAATCTTCAAATTCAAGCAACTGCCAAGGGTGAGGAATTAGCACATCTTAAGAAGGATCTAAGAAAGCTGGAGGAGACTGTCAAGTTGATGGGATATTTCCAGCTTGTTCGCGTTCCAAAACAATCTTAAACTAATTCTCGTTTTCGTCTCTACCTCTTTTTTAATGTTGACAAAAAGGGGGAGAATTGAATATTTGATTTAACAAACTTATTTTTGACTTTAAACTTTTGTCTAGTTGTGAGGTTGTGACTTTTGGATTGTTGTGGCTTTTGGATTGTGGTTTGACCATTTAAATGTTTGCAGTATCTTAAGCATTGTTGGTACTCATGGCAAAGATAGTTGTTTTTACAGGACTAACTTATTTCCTGTGGATGCATACTCGATACTATATTTATCCTAACTCATTTATCTTTTATGAGATATCCTTGTTTGCTTGAGTATTGTCTTGCAGGTCAAAAATTTCCAAATTTGTAGGAAAGTTTTATCACCATAAAAAATGAGGAGATTGTTGGAGAAAACTTCCTTATGTGTTTTGAAGTTGACAAAACGTTTTCATCAGTCTAGTCTGAAGACTTGTAGACTCTTCCGTCAAAGTCTGAAGACTGCCAGATTCAAGTTTTAAAGTCTGCCCTCATTGACAGTTACTAGACCAACGAAGAAGACTTATCCAGAATTAAGTATTTATTTAAGGATTTGATTCGAGCGGCTAAAGAAGTTTCTCACGGCTGGAGATAGCATCTCGAGATCTTTTATTCGTTTTGAATTTGATACGAGTAAATTGGATTCGTTGATTGGCAAGGTATACTTGGAAGGTTCTACTTATGGAAACCTAGATCCTGATTGTATGGGCGAGCAGGATTGGTGGGCTATCATCACATTCCTTAAGTAACTTGAGATCTCGCTAATTGATTCTGTCCAATGGGTAGATTGGAAGAACTCCTTTGGAAAGTGCCAACGGACATGAAGGTATGAAGGAGTATATAAGGAAGAAGCTCTAGTTATTCGAGTGTGTGCGTGATAAAGAAATTCCAACGTATGAAGCTCCTTGTTCTTTGTTGATTCAATTGTTGAGCGAGAAATTTGTACTCAAAAGAGAGTTTAAATACTTGTGAGACCTTGAGGAAGTGTAGCTAAGTCTCTACACTGTGGAATTAAGGACGTGATACTGTAACGACTCTTTTGATTCATAGTGAAATCTAGCCGATGGGCTGTCAGTGCGGGAGAGTGGACGTATGCTTGGATTAAGCCGAACCACTATAAACTCTGTGTTTATTTTCTCTTATCCTTGAATTTCTTATTTATGCTTACTTGTTGTTCATTCATTTAAAAGTTGAATTCTGTCTTATTGCCAACATCTACTGAAACCAAAAATATCTTTTAAGTCCTGCGAAAATTCTTATATACACATATTCACCCCACTCTAGGTGTATTCACTAGCCCCTTTCAAATACGACAACCTATTTCTATCATTACTCTCATTGACATTGGAGTTAGTGCTTCTATTCTAGATAGAAAGATACTTCAAGAAAAATACTAGACTTCGTATCCCCGGTATTTTAACTTTGCTTTTGAAGATACCTTTTCCACAAGAGTTCAAAACAAAACCATCACCATACAATTTTTTTCCCAATGTTCAACCATTACGAAAATCCTCGACTCTAGCTCACCAAATAAAGATATCATTATTGGTTGTGATATTCTTACGCAAATTCCTAAACTCATAATTCTGCCCAATGGACTACAGCTCAATGGACAGTTCAAGGAATTTGCAGACATCCAAAGTTTCTTCACTATTTAGATGAACATTTTAGATCCAATCTTGCAAACCCTTCTTGAGGCATGTGTAGAATCACAATCAAATTTTGTTCAATGCTGCCCTAACCCTCTATGGAAAAATCCTAACTTTTTCATCCATCTTCCTTTGAAAAAATGATGATATCAATCTCATCAAATTTAGCCACTCAAGCATGAATCCAGAACATTGCTTTTGGCACAAAAGGAATGCTTGAACTTGCTTCACCAAGGACTATTTGAGTCATTAGATTCTTAATGGACTTGTGAGGCATTTTATGTAAACAAGCGTGCTAAGCAGAACAGAGGAAAAATTAGACTGATCATTAATTATTAAGCCCTCAATCAATTCCCGCAAGATGATAAATTTCCTTTGCCGCATTGGCCAAAACAAAATATTCTCTAAGTCTAATTTCAAGGTTGGATTTTGACAATTGGGAATTAGAAAACTGGATTTTATATCCCCAGTCAACATTTGTAGTGGATGGTGCTCCCTTTTAGTTTCAAAACAGCTCCTTTACTATTTCAAAAGGCCATATGTAGAATTTTCTAGCCTATCATGGCCAATGCTCAAATTTAAATTGATGACATCTTTCTCTATAGTCTAGATGAGGATTTTCATTGTAAATTACTAGTCAAATTTGCAGAGTTAGTACAAAAGCATAGGATTATGTTGTCCCAAAAAAAGATGATTATTGCACAGAAAGAAATCGAGTTTCTTAGAATGCACCTCAAAGATGGGATGTATTATCCTAGTCTTCGTATCAATAAGGAATTGCAGAAGTTTCTTGATGATCATCTCTCTCGCAAGTAGGTTCAATAATTCCTTAGAATATTTAATTATCTCAAGGATTTTGTCTAAAAAATCACACAATTTGTAAGTCCACTACAACAAATGCTCAAGAAAGATGCTCCTCCATGGGGACCACAACAAACTCAATTGGTAAAAAGAATTAAAGGAATTCTATAGTATCTTCCCCCATTGCAAATTCCTTCCACCTGAAAAAGAATTATTGAAACAGATGTTAGTGATGAATTTTGAGCTGCTATCCTTCTTGAAGAAATTGATCGGAAACGAAGAGTTTGTGGATATAAGAGTGGAAGTTTCAAGTAAATGGAAATCGAGTTTTAGAAGCAACTCAGCCACCAGAGTTTCAACGATGCATGGTGCCCTTGTTTCGACAAATTGCTCGATGCCTGAGCAGTTCACATTTTCAGGTGTGTGCCCTTGCAAGGAATGGAACCAACTTTAGTGCCTTTTCAATTGGATTATCCGGGTGATAGTGGTTTGTCCTATAATATCTTTGTGCTTTACAATACGGCATGCGGTTGTGAAAAGTATGTACTTTACAATATGGCATGCGGTTGTGAAAACTATCGGTACTTAACATCTACTGATTTTTTAGGTATGCTTTTTAGACCTTTATGGAGGCAGCTATGTTCCAAGAAAGAAAGTTGCGGTCAACATTGAATTGTTTTCTTTTTGTCCATCCCTTTGCTTTGCATTGTTTGCTTCAAGTCAATTAGGATCCATGTCTTTCATGTTCATTGTCGTTCTTGATGTAAGGTCGATTTGCCCCACCTCCAGCAACCCCAGCATAAAAGAAGGAGAATGGTTAACAATCATGTGCTACTATTCTGTTGAGTTATGCGTTGATTGCTTGCCAGTGTATATTTACTGAAGCAGTCAGAGCAGGATTGAGTTCTATGTAGAACATGGTGTTCTTTATCATAATTTAGGGAAAGAGAGAAGATTTAGGTGTTAGAATTGGCATACTATAGTTGGAATATGTTCCAGTAGTCTCCATCAAGCTACACACTTTGGCAATTATGATTCCTGTTGGTAAGTTCGTCTTCTAATGTCCTTTTTGCATTGGGTAGCTGTTTTATTTAAAGCAACTTTTAGTTTTGATTCTTGGTAGTGCCAAGTCAGCGTGTGCCCCAACCAATCACAAAGTGACGCGTGGCTCCACGTGTGCGCGAATGGCCCTACTAGTTTTTCTGCATAAAAGTATTATGTTCCCCTTTTTATTTAACAATTTACTGCCGTTAATAGGCTGCCGCTGCTTTTTTCTCTCTCCTCTATTTTGGAGTAGGCCTGCACGCATTTAATGAATACACACGCTACAGCTTCCCTTCCCTCCTTTCTTTCCTTCTCAATTCAAAATTTTGGGTACGAATTCGCTCTCTATGTTGCGGTGCTTCTCCGGCCTCTGCCCCAAAGCTCGTTGCTTCTTGGCCTCCGTCGTTGTGTTCCTTCTTTGCCCTGCTCCAGTGTGGTTTCCTTGCACTAGACGACGAGGAATGTTCTTGCTGTAAGTCGTGGACTCTACGTTACAATGCTTATCCCGCCTCTGCCCCAAAGCTCGTTGCTTCTCTGCTTGTGTAAGATGTTGAGCGAAGCCTCGACACTTGCTGGCAACTCATTTGATTTCCCAGATTCCACCGACAGAGCCCGGAGTTGCAGTTACATGGGCGTGAGAGAACTCATGAACAAGGAGAACAAGAGAAGCGAGACGGAAGATGTCACTTTCCGTGAAAGATGTGGCGGATTCCGAATGTAGGGAGAACAATGAAAGATGCAAAGAGAAGGCCAGTCCATATGGACAGATGGTGCTGAGTAAGCGGCTTCAGAGGACGATCCTCCGACTGTCCGCCGTCTTCAAGAAGAGTCCCAGCATGAAACTTCTCGGTGTCAAGGTCAGGAAGAGCAATGCTAACGGCGTTGACATTGGTGCTGAAAAAAGGTGTACCAGCAGTATTCCTCAATCCACCATAAGAGCTAGAGCTGTAGCTTGGGTGTTGATGAAATTGCAGGGCGCCCGACAGAAGATGAAGGTGAAGACAGTGTGCTACAAAGTGAGCAACCCTATCAAAGAAGAACGAAATGAAGAAGATGACAGCAACGACAACGACGACATCCTTACATATGAAGAGGAGGAAGGTGAAGAAGTAGAGCTGTGCAAGAACAGAATTCTGATGGGAAGGAGGTGCAAGCCATTGTACAGTTCTGGTACTCTCCAGTATGACAACAATGGCATTTTGCTACCAGAGTCGCTTCCATGACTGGAGAAATTTACCCTTTTTTCTGACTTGCCATATTCAATTGCTTGTAAATTTATAGCCGGAAAACATGTTGCCATTCAAATGCCTTTTAGAGCAGTAGAAAACCTTATCACATCCAAATTCTGCTTTTTCCAACCGAAATGTGTGCATAAAAATGGATGCCGAATCTCTTGTTCGTATGTAGTTGTAAATTGTTACGACGCATTGATGACACCGATCTCGTGTTTCAAGTTTTCAACAAGGGACATGAACGGCAGGGTCTTGCAAGATCCTAAACTCGAACGTTTGTGGAAACAAGTACACTGGACCGATTACATCAGGTCTCAAGTGATCTAAAGAACCCAAGCCATGTGACTCACATCTATAGCTCGCAATCATGCAACCAAAGAGGATAAGACGGTAATATATTCGATCATCCATCTCAAGACACTAGCTGAAAGCCTACAAAATATTCTGGAGACTTAAGTATATGTTGCCAAAGAGTAAAAACAAGGGGCACAAGGTCAAATGTAAATAAAGGTCAAAGGCACGGCCACATTTGATTGCTCGCCGCTCAATCTATACAATAAATACAACATATAAGCAATTTGAACATTCCATCAGGCCCAGCACCATCATCGGTAATCACCCAATCAACATGTCTTTGCAACAGTCATGCCTAGAGCTTTAATGGTTTTAATACCAGAGAAGCTCGCAACCTATTTGCTTCTACAATCTCAGGGTCGGGATGGTCTGTCCCATTGTTCTTCTTTTCCTTCTTCTCTTTCTTCTTCTTTGGCTCTTCTCGACCATCTTCATGCCTGCGCCTTTTAGGACTTGTGCTGCCACGTGCATGTCTCTTACGGTGTTCCCCACCATCAGTCCTTGCGGTCCCTGCTCCTCCTTCGACTTCTCGATTGGCTCCTTCTTCGCCCACGATCTCTGTCTCGCTTGTCTCGTTCTCTACCTTCTCGTTCACGATCCCTCTCACGCCCATGTAACTTCAACTCCGGGCTTTGTCGGTGGAATTTGGGAAACCAAATGAGTTGCCAACAAGTGTCGAGGGTCCGCTCAACATCTTACACAAGCCGAGAAGCAACGAGCTTTAGGGCAGAGGCTAGAGAAGCACTGCAACGTAGAGTCCACGACTTACAGTAAGAACATTCCTCCCCGTCTTGTGCAGAGAAACCACACCAAAGCAGGGCGAAGAAGGAACACAATGACGCAGGCCAAGAAGCAACGAGCTTTGGGGCAGAGGCTGGAGAAGCATCGCAACGTAGAGTCTGCGACTTACACAAAATTTTGAATTGAGAAGGAAAGAAAGTGGGGAAGGGAAGCTGTAGCCTGGGTATTCACTGTGCATAAAGGAGGAGAGAGAAAGCGTTATTAATGCGCGCAGGCCTACTCCAAAAGAGAGGAGAGAGAAAAAAAGCAGTGGCAAGCTTATGGCTGTAAATTTTTAAATAAAGAAGGGAACATAATAAATTTTAGGGCTAATACCTTAAAAAATCAAAAACTAGTATATCTGTGACAAATTTATCCTAAATTATTTTTTTGACCGCCAAAAATCCCAAACTGGTACACATATGACAGATCTACCCTACGTTAGTTTGGTTAGATTTTGCCGTTAACTTTGATGACGTGGTTGCTCACGTGGCAAGCCAGTGAAAATAACTTAATTTTTTTCAAAATAAAATAATAATAACTTTGTAACAAGGGAAAAACAAAAAAGATATCTTTAAAAGTCCTAATAAATTCTCATTTCTCACGCCTTCTTCAGGTACCTCATGTTCTCTCTTCTCTCTTCGTTATAACACAAAAAAACCCTAACAACAAATTCAGTTCAGTTCATCTTTCTCGACAAACGCCCTTCTTCCTTGACAAACACTCTTCTTCCCATCGCCGCTTCCTCCTTGCTTGGTCGTGGTCTTGGGTTTATAAGTCAGAGGTTTCATGTTATCAAGGTAGGAAAACAAGAGCTCTCTATTCCACATTGCGTTCGAGCTCTATGTTTCTGAGGACCTCCTCTCTTTCATTTTTGTTGGATCTTTCAGCCATATTCTTCTAATCGTGGTTGCTTTGCTTGTTTTTGGTTTGTGACAAACTTGGCTTTATGTTTATATGTCTCAGCCCCACATGGTTTACTGATTGTTCGCAATCTGTTTGTACGATTACATATTACTCTTGCTTTGTTGGTCCTTTGTGTTAGTTCATGTCCTTATTAGCGTTACGTAGTCTTTCCTACCTTGAAACGTAAGTGTGTCAAAATTTTAACATGAAACTTGCATGTGAATGGTATGATTAACTCGTACATCACATGCTCGTTGAAATGCCGGAACCAAAATCACTTATGTTTGTCATTGATTTCAGGTGTACTTTGAGTGTGATTCTATATGTCTCATGAGATTTCATAAATATGCTTAGTTCCTAAAGAGCACGTACATTTGAATATTATAATATTACGCCGACTTTAGTACGTGGATAATATACATATCTACGTGGATAATTTTGTTTAAGGTTTCAAGGTTCGATTTTGCAGCAGAAACAAGTTATATTCTATATCTCAATCATTACTCTGAATAAAATATAAGGCAGCTTTTCTCTAGTCCTCCTAGTCTAGGGCGACTCGCACGGCCGAGCTTTGCCCTGTACACGAACCAGGTAATCCCTTAGGATCATCATAATCAATTAATTGATATTAAAGAAGTTGATATGATAGTCACGGTACAATTGTTGGGATATAATACGCGAAAACGACAGGATCTTACAATTTACGTCAATGCAAAATCACTAGAAAAATAAACGAGAAAAATAAGGACACCAGAAATTTACGTGGTTCGGTCCGAGTATCGGTACCTACGTCCACGGGGAGAGCCAGCAGCAAATAATCCACTATAATCGGAGAATCAGAGTTTACAATCACTCACACGCTCAAGTGTTTCCCACATCTAGATTTAACCTCAAACCCAAAGTGTTTATAAATAAATAACTCACTTTGGTATAAACTCACGGCAAAAAATTATCACACGTTCAAGCTTCGCGCGGCTAGTGGCTTCAACGATCGTGTGCGGCTTCGTAGGGTTTTTCTCTCTTTCGCGGCAAGCTTCGTTTCTCTCGTGGACGTGCGGCAGCAACACACCGAAAGAAGAAAACCCTCACTGATCGTTCGCATATATATATAAAAGTGTGCCCAAGGTCAAAAGTTTGACCTTGGGCCCCACCAATTTCCACTATTACGTGCGAAGGAACTTCACGTGGGAGAGACGTTGAATTGGCTTCACTTGGGCCCACCTACGCTTGAATTCTCGCGCACATTCAGAAGACTCCATCTTCACGATTCGGATTCCGCAGCAATTGAAGAAAACTTTGCTTCAATTTATTTTATGTTTCTTCTACTTGAGAAATTTTATCAACAAATTCGGTTTAACAAATCGTTATCTAAATTCAAACTCGAGACATTAATTTAACAATTCTCTACCTTGGCTCGATGTTTGAAGCCAAGTTATAGTGCTCATCATCCATGCTGCTCTCCCAACGCCCCGACGGGCGCTCACTCTCCACAGACACCAATAGAGCTCAAGCAAAGCTTGAGCTTCGCCAAAGGAACAGACTTAGTCATCATGTCTGTCGGGTTATCTGCTGTAGCAATTTTTTTGACAATAACATTACCCTTAGCTAAGACATCTCGGATGAAGTGATACCTAATGTTGATATGCTTCGTTCGCTCGTGATAAACTGGATTATACGCCAAATATATCGCACCTTGGTTATCACAGTGTATATCCACACTTTTCTGTTCTAACCCAAAGTCCAAGAGTAAACTTTGTAACCATATCGCCTCCTTCGCTACAAAGGTTAGTGCCATGTACTCTGCCTCAGTCGAAAACAAGGTAATGTGATCCTGTAAGGATGATTTCCAACTAACTGCACCACCTGCTAGTATAAATACGTACCCTGTTAAAGATCTGCAATCATCCAAGTCACCGGCGTGATATGAAACCACAAAACCAGAGGTCTCACTGCCATTACTGTCCCTCCGGTATACTATACCCACGTCTATTGTCCCCTTCAAATATCTGAGGATCCACTTCACAGCTTCCCAATGAGCTTTACCAGGACGCTTCATATAGCGACTAACCATGCTCATAGCTTGTGAAATATCAAGCCTAGTGCACACCATAGCATACATAATACTACTCACGACACTAGAATAAGGAACACGGGACATATGCTCCTCCTCCTCCTCGGTTTGCGGTGATAATTTATCTGAAAGTTTAAAGTGTTTAGCTAAATGTGTACTTACAGATTTTGTTGACTGCATATTAAAACGTGCTACAATCTTCTCAATATATTTCTTTTGAGATAGACGTAAAACTCCTGCAGCCCTATCACGCAAAATCTCCATACCCAAAATTTTCTTTACAGCACCTAAATCTTTCATCTCAAATTCAGCATTTAATTGCCTCTTCAGCACATCAATATCAAACATATTCTTAGCTGCTATCAGCATATCATCAATATATAAGAGTAGATAAATCAAAGAACCATCCTCCAATCTCCTATAGTAAACGCAGCTATCCATCTGACTTTTTGAATAGTCTTGACTAGCCATGAAAGTATCAAAACGTTTATACCACTGCCTAGGAGATTGGTTCAGCCCATATAAAGATTTCTTCAACAAGCAAACATGAACTTCCTTACCCGGAATAGCAAATCCCTCTGGTTGCCTCATGTAAATCTGCTCCTCCAACTCACCGTGAAGAAACGCAGTTTTTCACATCTAGCTGCTCTAACTCGAGATCATGCGAAGCAACTAAGGCAAGTAAAACACGAATAGAAGTATGTTTTACCATAGGAGAGAACACCTCATTGTAGTTAATGCTCTCACATTGTGTATACCCCTTTGCCACAAGTCTCGCCTTAGACCTCGCTACTTCGACACCAGGAATGCCCTCTTTCCGTTTAAAGACCCATTTACTTTCGACAATCTTTTGTTTCTTGGGTACTTTGACCAGCTCCCATGTCTGATTTCGATGGAGTGATTCCATCTCTTCACTCATAGCCCCTAGCCACTACGATGACTTCAAACTAGCCATCGCCTCAAAGTAAGACAAAGGCTCATCTATCTCCACCTCATCACCTACAGTTAATGCATAAGCAATATCTATATAACCATAACGTACCGATGATTTAATTTGCCTTTTCTGTCTATCTGCGGCTATAGTGTGCTGCGGCTTTGCTGGTTGTTCACTATCACCGACTTCAGGAACTGCGGCCTCATATCAAGCCTCAACTTCTGTTACATTCAAGGTCTCTGGAGTCTCCACCTGAAGCTTTACCTCACTAATGACACCATGATCTGTCTTCTCTGCTGGTTGTGTCTCAGAACTCCTCTGTAGAAGCATTGCAGTCTCATCGAAGATCACATCTCTGCTGATTAGAAAACCGGGTGATTTGGGATCGGTGTACCACATCCGGTAGCCTTTCACCCCATGTGCATAACCCAGAAATATGCACTTCTTCGCCCTCGGCTCAAGCTTACCATCACTCGCATGAGCATACACAGGACATCCGAATATACGTAATCCGGAGTAATCAACAGGTTTCCCCTGTTGGATGAAATCCCTTAAGGTATTTTGAAGTTGACAAAACAGGTTTATCAGTTTAGTCTGAAGACTTACAGACTCTTCTGACAAAGTCTGAAGATCAAAGTCTGAAGGACAAAGTCCGAAGATCAAAGTACGAAGATTAAAGTCCGAAGCTAGCAAGACTCAAGACTTATATTTCAAAGTCTACTCACATGGACGGTTTCCGGGACGACGTTTGTTCGATCTTATACGATCTTTATTCTAACGACTAATGGATATCTTTCTCTGGATTCAGCACTAAACGATCTAAGTTTTATATGGAATATGTTTAGATTCTTTGACGACTTCGCAACTTATATTTGGAAGGATCTACTTATGGAAACCGAGATCCCGATTGTATGGGCGGCGGGATTGATGGGCTATCAACACTTACCTTAAAGAGCTCGAGATCTCTCTAATTGATTCTGTCCAACGGGTTGATTGGAAGAACTTCTTTGGAAGGTGCCAACGGTATTGAAGGCATGAAGAAGTATATAAGAGAGATGCTCTAGTTGTTGAAGGGTGCGGATAGAAGAATTCCAAAGTCTGAAATCTCCTTTACTACTTTGCGATATCATTCTTTGAGCGTTACATGTAATCAAAAAGAGATCATATTGTAGACCTTGAGGAAGTGTAGTAGAGTAATCTACACTTTGTGGACTCAAGAGCGTGAGATTGTAATCACTCTTATTGATTCTTAGTGAAATCCAGCCCGGAGAAGGGCTGTCCGTGCGGGAGAGTGGACGTAAGCTTGATCTAAGCCGAACCACTATAAATCTGGAGTCTTGATTCTCTATCCCTAATCCTTTATATTGTTAATTGCTTTCATTTGCTGCAATCGTTGATTTTATTATTCATATCTCATTTGATTTGAATTGTTAAAATTGCGATAAACACCTATTCACCCCCCTCTAGGTGCTAATACTAGTTCTAACAATTGGTATCAGAGCTTGTGTACTTGTTTATAAGAAGTGTCTTTACTTCTAAGTAAAAGATCTATGGCTAGTATACTGCCTACAGGGTTGGTTGAAGGACAAAGCAATACCAGACCTCCATACTTTGATGGAAAGGATTACAGCATATGGAAAAATAAGATGAAGGCATTCCTAAGATCGAAAGATCCTTTGGAATGGGAAGTGGTTGATAAAGGAATCATTCCTGTTGCTGAATCAGACTCAGAGAGAGGAAAAGAACCTGTTGTTCCTACTCTTTTGACTCAAGAAGAAATTACCAAGAGACAGACTCTCGACGCCAAAGCTATTTACTCTTTATATTGTGCTTTATCCCCTACTGAATATAATAGAATATCTTCTTGTGATACAGCAAAAGAAGTATGGGACAGCTTCACATTACCTATGAAGGAAGCGATCGTGTGAAAGAAACAAGGATCAACATTCTCTTGGGACAATATGAAGTCTTTAAGATGAGATCGGGAGAATCAAGTGCGACATGTTTAGTCGCTTTCTGAAATTGTGAATGGTCTTGAATATCGGGGACATCCAATCTCGGGACATATGAAGGTCAACAAACTCCTTCGTGGACTCTCAAAAGACTGGAATCACATAAAAACCTCAATAAGAGAGACACGAGAGGATTGCTCCACTTTACGTAGATGAATTGGTTGGAACTCTTCAATCCTATGAAGTAGAACAGAACAACGAAGAGGAAGACTCAAAAGGTAAGAAATCTATTGCCTTAAAGTCTAATGACTATTCGATGTTACTGATTCGAAGAAGATCTAGATGATGAAGAAGCTGGCACTTATGATAAAGAAATTCGAAAGCTGAACGAGAAAAGGAAGGAAATTCAATTGGAAGAAACAAAATTCTCAAAGGTTTCAAAACAGGTCAACGAGAGGAAGATGATACGAATAAAGAAGTGACTTGCTTTGAATGCAAGAAAAAGGGACACATTAGACCTAACTGTCCTCTGTTAAAGAAGAGAAAAGGGAAGTCTCGAGAAAAACGGGGAAGGCACTCAAGGCGAGATACTTGGAGTGATACTTTTGAATGTGAAGATAGTGACAATGATTATGCCAATATTTGTTTAATGGCACAATCGGACTCGAGACTCGAGACCTTGATTCGAGACACGAGACTCGGACGGCGAACTCGAGGTAAGTAACTTGAAAATTCCTGTTAAAGTTTCTAAATACATTGATGAACTTTGTCTTAGTCTCGAAAACCTCTCTTAAGAGGATCTCCGAATTGAAAAGGGAAAATTCTACATTGAAACATCGGGATAAACTTATGAAAGAAAAGGTTGAAAAACTGGAAAAAGATTTTGTTGTTGTAAAAGAAAACTCAGACAATATTTCAAATGAAAATAATATTTTGAAAAATGATATGACTAACATATCAAAGAGATTTTCAAATGGTTCTGAAAAACTGGATAAGATTCTTTCGATACAAAGACCATATTTTGACAAGTTGGGTATTGGTATGACTTTTGAAACTATTCCACTGATTGATTTTCCAAAGGTAAAAGAAAGAATTAAACAAAGGCCAGCTAGAACTGTTTACAAAAATCATTTTCAGAAAATCTTTGTAAAACCTGTTGGTAGAAATGCTCTGAGATGTTCCAAGTGTAAAAGCTTAGAACACTTCGAGAAAGAATGTCCTTTAGTTTGGAGACTGTTAAAAGAGTTGGGCTAAGACTGTCTATTGTACTAACACTTACGGACCCAAGATGGTATGGGTACCAAAAAGAGCTTGAATTCTTGTTAATTGCGAGGTTACTATCAAAAAGAAGATAAAATGGTATCTTGATAGTGGCTGCTCAAGGCATATGACAGGAGACTCAAACTGCTTCATAAAACTTATCCAGATAGACGGAGGAAAAGTTTCCTTTGGTGGTAACAATAGAGGGAAGATTACTGGTCGAGGAACAGTGAAGATTGGGAGCTTGTCTATCAATAATGTTTCATTAGTTGAAGGATTAAATTACAACTTGCTTAGCATAAGTCGGTTGTGTGATTCTAGTTTCAAGATCAATTTTCGGGAAGAAACGTGCTCGGAATCGGTAAAGACCTTACTCAATCTTTTGCGGTCGAAGACATGGAAATATCTATCTTACGGATGTGAATCAAGAAAGATCACAATGCTTAATATCAGTACAAGATGAAGCAAATCTATGGCACAAAAAGCTAGGCCATATCAACATGAAGCAAATCAACAAGATCTCTACAAAGAAACTTGTTCGAGGATTGCCTACTTTGAATTATTCAAAGTCGATCTATGTACACCATGCGTCTTGGGTAAACGGGTTAGAAATTCTTACGAGATCAATAAATAGAGTTTCCACTAATCATGTATTGCAGCTTTTGCACATGGATTTGTTTGGACCTACCGAACGAAAAGCATTGGTGGTAAAAGGTTCTGTCGGTAATAGTGGATGATTATTCACGATTTACTTGGGTCTACTTTCTTACAAGTAAGTCAGAGACTTTCTCTCTCTTTTCAAAATTTGCTAAAAAGGTGCAGAATGAGAAATGTCACACTATTACAAGCATTCGTACAGACCATGGAGGTGAGTTTGAAAATCAAGACTTTGCTAACTTGTGTGATGAATTTGGTTTTCAACATAAATTTTCTTCTCCATATACACACAGAATAGAATGGGGTTGTGGAAAGGAAGAATAGATCTTTACAAGAAATGGCAAGAACACTTTTAATTGGAAATCAAGTTTCTTCAAGGTTTTGGGCGGAAAGTGTTTCAAGCTTGCTATATTATAAACCGAGTGTTTTTAAGACCAATTCTTGAGAAAACTCCTTATGAAATTTTAAAGGGAAGAAACCAATAGTTTCTTATTTTCAAATATTTGGATGCAAATGTTTTATTCTGAAGAATGCAAATGATCGTGTTGGTAAGTTTGAAGAAAAATCAGATGAAGGATTCTTTCTTGGATACTCTACAACAAGCAAAGCCTTTAGAGTGTTCAACAAAAAGACTCAAACTGTGGAAGAATCAATGAATGTCAAATTTCAAGACTCTCCACAAGTTCGGCGAATCTGATCGAAGACTCGAGAATATGCTCCGGACACTACTAAAGCTAACTCCCTTTGAAGCGGTTGCTAATTCAAAATCGGTACAACAAGCTACCGATGAAGAATCTACTCAAGAAGAAGATCAACAATCTATCGGACTGAACAAGATAATGGAAGCACAAGTCCAGTCATCTGAAGAACTCATTATTGGAAACATTAATGAGGGAATTCGAACAAGATCCAAAAGGCGAGAGGAGTCTAGTCTTTGTTGCTCTTATTTCTGAAATAGAACCCAAAAACATCGAAGAAGCTTTAGCGATGAAAGCTGGATTGAAGCAATGCAAGAAGAGCTCAACAATCTATCGGACGAACAAGAATCTTGGAAGCACAAGTCCAGTCATCTGAAGAACTCATTATTGGAAACATTAATGAGGGAATTCGAACAAGATCCAAAAGGCGAGAGGAGTCTAGTCTTTGTTGCTCTTATTTCTGAAATAGAACCCAAAAACATCGAAGAAGCTTTAGCTGATGAAAGCTGGATTGAAGCAATGCAAGAAGAGCTCAGACAATTCAGTATTAATGACGTATGGGAATTAACTTCCAAACCAAAAGGTAAATCAGTTATTGGAGCTAAATGGGTTTTCAGGAACAAAGTTGATGAAAAAGGCAAAGTAACGAGAAACAAAGCAAGACTCGTAGCTAAATGATACACGCAAGAAGAAGGGATAGACTACGATGAGACTTACGCTCCAGTAGCAAGGTTAGAAGCAATCAGATTATTACTTGCTTTTGCTTTCTATAAGAATTTCAGGTTGTTTCAAATGGATGTCAAAAGTGCATTCTGAATGGATTTATTCAAGAAGAAGTCTACGTAGAACAACCTCCTGGTTTTGAAGATTCAAAGAAACCGGACTACGTATTCGACCGAACAAACCTTTATATGGACTGAAACAAGCTCCTCGAGCTTGGTATGAAAAGGCTAAGTAATTTCTTAATTCATAGTGGCTTTTCTAAAGGAAAGGTTGACACTACGTTATTCATTAAAAAGGAAGGTAAAAGCTTTCTACTTGTTCAGATTTATGTTGATGACATCATATTTGGATCATCTAACGAGACTTTGTGCAAGAAATTTTCTAAGTCTATGCGGGATGAATTCGAAATGAGCATGATGGGTGAACTATCCTTTTTCCTTGGTCTTCAAGTCAAACAACTAAAGGAGGGAATATTCATTCATCAAGAGAAATATGCAAAAGAACTTGTTAAAAAAGTTCGGTCTGGAAAATTGCAAAAAGACGACATACCAATGTCAAGTTCCTTGAAGATAGACAAAGATGAAGCGGGGAAGAAAATTGACCAAAAATTATACGGGAGTATCATTGGTTCACTTCTTTATCTTCGCATCCGGACGACATATTATTTAGTGTTTGCATATGTGCTAGGTTTCAATCGACCCGAGAGAATCTCACTTAAGCGCTGTTAAACGTATTATTAAATATGTTGCTACTCTTTGCTAAGATCGGTCTTTGGTATCCTAAAGAAGGAGACTTTACACTTCTTGGCTATTCGAGACGCAGATCTTGCGGGTTGTAGAGTTGAAAGAAAAAGCACTTCGAGGTACTTGTCAATTGCTTGGAAACGGGGTGGTATCCCTGGTTTTCGAGGAAACAAAATCTTGTGGCTCTTTCAACAGCTGAAGCGAGAATACGTTGCTCTTGGAAGTTGTTGTTCTCAAATATTGTGGATAAAACAACAACTGCAAGACTTTGGCATTGAAGACTCTTGCACAGAAATTAGATGTGATAACACCAGTGCAATCAATCTTACAAAGAATCCCATTCTACATTCAAGAGCAAAACATATTGAGATTCGACATCACTTTATAAGAGATCATGTTCAGAACAAAGAAGTATTGATACGATTCATAGACTCAAAGAATCAACTAGCAGACATCTTCACAAAGCCTCTTGAGAAAAGCTTGTTTGAGTCTATTCGCTCAAGACTCAATATATTATCTCTTGAAGAATGTTGAAGTTCAAACTCGGTAACTAAAGTCGACGAGCATCGAGACTCAAAGGTTAAAAGGCGAGAATACGAATCGACACATTTGTAAGTTTCCTTACTTAAAGCTGTCTCATTGATAAGGTAAGATTATCTGTCTATTTTAAGTCGGTTATTATTTTCAAAAGAAGTGGTTATCGTTTTATTAAGGCAGTTATTTTTCAAAAAGGAAAATTCAAGATTTCCAAAATATACGATGCTTGGTTATTCCCCGTACCTGTTATCTCTTATACATCTCTTCTCCTTCGTTTTCACTTTACTCAGAAACCCTAGATCAAAAGCTTTTCACTGCTCTGCATTTTTCTCTCCCAAACTTCTTTGTTTCAAAGTTCTCAACTTTCTTGCGACACAAGTGAGAAAGTCTCTCCAAAGAAAAGCACAATGTCGTATCAGAGGAAGTCTTCCAGAATAGCAAACGAGGGGACCACAAGGCTCGGTGAGGGCCTATGCATTTTGATCTCACGAGGAAAGCGACATTCCTACTGAGCAATCTCAACAGCGGTCATCCCCAACTAGACCTCAAGATGAAACGATTTATGAAGATATCGAACCAGTAAGAACTCTAAAACCTGCCTTCGTTTATAAGCTTTACTCTGCGTTAAAGGAAGGTTCTGCTATGACTTTTGTGGATGAGTTTCTGAAAGAGAAGGGTTATAGAAACGAGACGCACTTTCTTACTGTTATGGAAAGGTCTAGAATTGTGCCTGAGGGAACGGCTGCAAGAGCATTTGCAAATTTCCCGAGTGACCCTAGGTTTAGTAGCATGAATCGGCTGAGGGAAAGGATGATGATGAAAAGATGTTCATGCACTTCAAACCATGGATGTGTGTGGCTGCGAGCCTAAGAGGGAAGAAGGATGAATTGTTCCGTTCGGACGGACACGGGAAGAGATATGAAAAATTGCTGAAGCGTGGGGTGATGAACCCACGAACTGTGGATTTCGATTTTCTGGACTTGTTGAGTATAAATCTGCGAGAGAAATTCGAAAAGCTCCAACTTTATCAGTTCTGCACAGACTGTGACACAGCACATTCTGAATTGACTGCCTATTTCTACTCCAATATCAGTTTCATTGATGCAAACAGTTTTACCTTCAGTGTGAGAGATAAGGAGTATGTCATTGATTGTGATATTTTGGCTGATGTGCTTGGTGTGGAAAGAGGGGCTTTCCAACCAATCGGTGTGTCTGTAAGTTCTGCTACTCTTGAACTAGCAAAGGACAGAATTGCAGAAGGAAGACTATCTTATTCAGAATGAATGCAACAAATACTTTGCTGCATAAAATTGTAATCAAGCTGTCTAAGACCCAAATCGACATCTAAGACGAGATGTTTCAATTTCGAAGCGAAGTTGATGTTTGCCATCAAGATAGGTGTGAACTTCTCCTTGCCACATACCATCATCTTTCACATGTATAGATGCATGGTTAAGGACAAAGGAAAGCTTCCTTATCTTTGCTCTCATTACTCGTCTCCTCAAACATCTCAACATTCAATCTCCTCATATTCTCATAGTGAAGACTATTGATAAAATGGTCATCGGGCTGAGGATGATTACCAAGATGCGTCTAAAAGAGCTTAGCAAGAAGCTAGAACAATTCAAGGAAAAGAAAACTATCAAACTCGGACCGGACTCATCGGCAGCAAAAGGAAAGGGAAAGAAACTGTGGCTGGTTCTACCAAGAAGCGAAGGGCTGTCATCTGGAAGATGAAGATGATGAGGATGAAATTCCTATCTCTGTTCTTATTTCTCAAATTGCTGCATCTACTCCAACTGTTCCGAACATCAAGTTGCGAGAGAAAGAGAAAGAGAAAGAGAAAGAGAAAGAGGAAAAGAAAAGAGGAAGAGAAAGAAAGAAAGAAAGAGGAAGAGAGAAGGAAGAAGAAGAAAGAAAGGAAGAAAGAAAAGAAGAACAAGCGAGATGAACTGAAAGAACAGATTCTCCAGCAGAAAAGGAGGATTTACAACACCTTGTCTCTGAGGAATCGCCTCAAAAAGATGAATTCTTTTCTCCACCAGAAGACATGGAGTCAGGGGGAGATAAATAAAGCAAACACACATCTCTTCGGCTGACTTTTAGAGAAGAGGATGCTCAAACAGGTGTTAGTCGATCACCTCCGATGCTGAGGATATTCATGCTGCAAGTTTCTTGAAGGAGAGGCATCATCTCCACACCTTTGAACCGCCTGCTGAAATTCATACTGGCTTGACTCCACCATCAGACCGAGCTGAAACAAGCACTCAGACTGACAACTCTGGAAATTTTCAAAAGCTGCTTGAAATCATCTTGGAACTTAAAGGTCAAATTTATGCCATGGGATATGAATTTCAGACCTTGCAGAATGAAAATCATGCAATGTTCATCACTTTGCATGATCAGATCAAAGATGTTGGCGTCGGATTCGGGATCCGCAAAGGGCGCTACTCTCACCCAAGTACGGGAAGATTTGAGGAAGTTGGAAGATACTGTAAAGTCTATGGGAGACTTTCAACTTGTTCGCATTCCTCGAGCTCCTTGATTTTTTTTTTATGCTGACAAAAAGGGGGAGAAGACTTTGCAGATTTCTGTTCGCTTTGTTCGTTTTACCAAACCAAATCCTATCAACCAAATCCTATCTTTTTATCTCAAATCCTATCTTTTTATCTTTTGATTGCTTGATTTTGACTTGACTTGAGTTTTTTTTTTTAACGTATGTAGTTTTTGGAATATGTGCTCTCTATGGCAATACTTCAAGTTTTATAAATTAGATAGTCTTGTCTGTTTATGACTAATGAAGTTTACGTGAATGCGAGATCGTGTACGAGGGGAAAGTACGTGTACATGATAACTTCTACTATCTTATCTTTTATATGCTTGCTTAAAAGTTGTATTGCGGGGCAATTATATTCAAATCTGCAGGAAAGTTTTGTCACCATAAAAAAGGGGAGATTGTTGGATGAAATCCCTTAAGGTATTTTGAAGTTGACAAAACAGGTTTATCGGTCTAGTCGAAGACTTACGAGACTCTTCGACAAAGTGACGAAGATCAAAGTCGAAGGACAAAGTCGAAGGACAAAGTCGAAGATCAAAGTCGAAGATTAAAGTCGAAGCTAGCAAGACTCAAGACTTATATTTCAAAGTCTACTCACATGGACAGTTTCCGGGACGACGTTTATTCGATCTTATACGATCTTTATTCTAACGACTAATGGATATCTTTCTACTGGATTCAGCACTAAACGATCTAAGTTTTATATGGAATATGTTTAGATTCTTTGACGACTTCGCAACTTATATTTGGAAGGATCTACTTATGGAAACCGAGATCCCGATTGTATGGGCGGCGGGATTGATGGGCTATCAACACTTACCTTAAAGAGCTCGAGATCTCTCTAATTGATTTTGTCCAACGGGTTGATTGGAAGAACTTCTTTGGAAGGTGCCAACGGTATTGAAGGCATGAAGAAGTATATAAGAGAGATGCTCTAGTTGTTGAAGGGTGCGGATAGAAGAATTCCAAAGTCTGAAATCTCCTTTACTACTTTGCGATATCATTCTTTGAGCGTTACATGTAATCAAAAGAGAGATCATATTGTAGACCTTGAGGAAGTGTAGTAGAGTAATCTACACTTTGTGGACTCAAGAGCGTGAGATTGTAATCACTCTTATTGATTCTTAGTGAAATCCGGCCCGAAAGGGCTGTCCGTGCGGGAGAGTGGACGTAGGCTTGATCTAAGCCGAACCACTATAAATCTGGAGTCTTGATTCTCTATCCCTAATCCTTTATATTGTTAATTGCTTTCATTTGCTGCAATCGTTGATTTTAAATTATTCATATCTCATTTGATTTGAATTGTTAAAATTGCGATAAACACCTATTCACCCCCCTCTAGGTGCTAATACTAGTTCTAACATCCCCGACCATACTTCCTAAGGAGTCTTCCACTCGATAGTAGATGATGGAGATCTATTAACCAGGTAACATGCCATGTTCACTGCTTCAGCCCAAAATTCCTTGCTAAGTCCTGCATGTGAAAGCATGCATCGAGCTCGCTCAAACAAAGTTTTGTTCTTCCGTTCTGCCACGCTATTCTACTGTGGTGTTCCAGGTACTGTGTGGTGTCTCACAATACCTTTTTTCTCGCAGAACTCGGTAAAATCTTTACCACATAACTCCATGCCATTATCGGTTCTCATGCACTTGATCTGTTTATCTGACTGCTTCTCAATCAATGCTTTAAATTTCTTAAACCGATCAAACACTTCATATTTGTGCTTCAGAAAGTATACACATACCTTCCTCGAATAATCGTTGATAAAAGTCAGCATATATCGGGCACCTCCTTTTGAAGGAACCGAAGATGGGCCCCAGACATCTGAATAAATATATTCAACTGGTCGTTTGGTTGAATGAATAGTTGTAGTAAACTTAACTCGGTGCTGCTTCCCATATATGCAGTGCTCACATAAGTCTAGCTTCTCTGTCTTTTGACCCTTCAACAACCCCCTTTCACTCAGCGTCGTCATACATGCCTCACTCATGTGCCCCAAACGCATATGCCATAATTGAGTCAAATCAGAATCTGACTCACCTGATGAAACTGCAGCGGTTCCGGTCACGGTCTCTCCTATTAGATGATAGAGAGTATTCACTTTCTTCCTTTTTATCATTGTCATGGCACCTCGAGAGATCTTCAGTACTCCACCTTCAGTGGTGTACCTACACCCGATGTTATCGAGTGTCCCCAGAGAAATAAGGTTCTTCTTGAGCTCTGGTACATGCCTCACATCTGTCAATGTGCGCACCACCCCATCGTGCATTCGGATCCAAATTGTCCTTATCTCCACAGCCTTACAGACTGCATTATTCCCCAAAAGAACCCTACCACCATCTGCAGTCTGGTAAGTAGTAAACCAATTTTTATGAGGTGTCATGTGATAAGAACACCCCAAATCTAGCACCCATTTGTCTCCTGATGAAGTAGTAGTCACACATAAGACAGCTTCTGCATCACTAGTGCTCCCCTCAGCAACGTTTGCCACACTGCTTGTGGCATTCTGCTTATCAACTTTATTCCTCCGCTTTGGACAATCTCTCCTGATGTGCCCCTCCTCGTGACACTTAAAGCACTTCACGCGTCCCTTGGACTTTCTATGGCGTGATTTTGATCTGCTTTTATTTCTGCTGCTACTAGGCCCTCGATGTTGTCTCTACCCCGAATCGTCAATGCTTGCATTGCTCCTTGCGCCAGACTGTCATCTCGCAACTTTCTCTACCACTCCTTAGAGAATAAGGCGAACTTTACCTCCTCTAAGGTAATTGTAGTACGCCCCTGCAACAGTGAATCAGTAAAGTGCTCCCATGACTCTAGTAAAGAGGCTAACAACATTATGTCATGTTCTTCATCATCAAGTATTTTACCGACGTTCTTCAGATCCAACATGAGTTTATTAAATTCATCCAGGTGGGTTATGATAGACGTACCTTCAATATATCTAAATTGAAACATCTTCTTCAACATGTACAAGCGACTGTTCAAACCTTTCTTCACATAGAGTTCTCGAAGTTTTGCCCATAATGCCGTGGCATCCTTCTCCTCAGCAACCTCTATTAAGACCTCATCCATCAAATTTAACAGGATTATGCTCTTTGCTTTTTCCATTAGCTCTACCCTCTCTGAGGCTTTCATGATAATAGGCAACTCATCTTCACCATCCAATGCCTTGACCAAACCTTGTGTGTCAATAATGCCCGCATCTTGATGCTCCATAACACAAAGTTGTTGCTCCTGTTAAACTTCTCAATTTCATATTTCCTCTCAGACATAATTGCAGTAACATAATCTCCATATAGTAATCAAACAAGCAAAAGCTCCAAATCACAATCTAGAAATCTGATCCAAGCTCTGATACCAATTGTTGGGATATAATACGTGGAAACAACAAGATCTTGCAATTTATGTCAACGCGAAATAACCAGAGAAATAAATGAGAAAAATAAGGACACCAGAAATTTACATGAAGTGCGTGCCAATCGCTTTTTGATAGAGGTGGCAATGTGGGTCATAAACCCATATTATGACCAATTTTTAGTTAAATGAGTTATATATGGGTCAAGTGAAAGTTAAATATGGGTAAAAAATGGGTTTGAGGAGGTAAAGCATAAAAATAAATGGGTCTAAATGGGTTATTAGTAACAACCCATGGGCCATGGCCTTATTTAATTTTATAAAATGTTTTTTTATTATAAAAAATCGAAATTATAATTATTTTTTATATTTCAATTATTTTTCTTTTTCTTTTTATTTCTTTTTCTTCATCCCTTAGTCGATGGCCGGCGGGCGACGGCGGTGATAGGCCGGCGAGGCTCGAGCTCGAGCTCGGCACCGAGCCTTGCCGGCGAGTCGCGACGGACCGGCAAGGCTTGAGCCTCACCGGCATCGGGTGGGGCCTCGGCCTCGCCGGATCGGCGAGATCGAGCCTTGCCCGACGCCGGCGAGCTAGACCTCACCAGATCCGGCGAGGCTCGGCCTCACCGACGACCGGCGAGACTCGAGCTCGCCGGCATTGGGCGGCGCCTCGGCCTCACCGGTTCGGCTAGATCGAGCCCCGCCCGACGCCGGCGAGCTCGATCTCGCCCTGTGGCCGGTTGCCAGCCCGAAGAAAAAGAAAAAGAAAAGAGAAAAGAGAAAAAGAAAAAATAATTATTTAAAAATAAAAAATTATATTTAAAAAATTAAAATTATATTTTAAAAAATTAAAAAAATTAAAAATTATATTTTTAAAATAAAAATTCGATTTTTTTAAAATATTTTAAAAAGAATTATAATTTTTTTTTTTTTTTAAATTTGTATTACATAAAAATGTTTTAACAATACTTTTTGAAAAAAATCATAAAAATGAGCTTTTTAGGTTTAGTTAAATTTTTTTGATATTACAATTTTTAGTTATTCAATTGTATGTTCACTTCAAATAAGAGAAGTACGTACATAGTCTAATTCTTTATAAATATTTCAATTTATAGGTTTTTTTAAAAACTTTTTTATTTTATTTTATTTACTATTTTGAATTTAATTTGAAGTTTTAATCCAATTAACATATAGGGTCCGTTTGGTTCGGCTTTTGGGGAATGCCCTTGGCCAAATGCAAATATTTTTAGGCTAAAGAGGTTTTCGGGAATGCTCGGGTGTTTGGCAAATTACGCATTGGAAAGTGGCTTGTGCGAAAACACCGTTTGGTAAAACTTATTCCAAATGGGCTTTTGCTTTTAATTTTTTTAAAAATATTAAAATCAAATCCGCGGTGCCGGACGGCCAGATCTGGCCGTCCGGTGGCCGGATCGGCGACGCCGTCGCCGCGACCTAAGCGAGAGGCCGGATCGGTCGTCGGCGGCCGAGATCGGCCTCCGACCGCCAGATCTGGCGGCTCGAGGTCGCGCCGGCCGCCCGGATCTGGCGGCTGAGGTCGCGCGGACCTCGGGCGACGCCGCCCGGTCCGCGCGACCTCGGGCGAAGCCGCTGGGTCGCGCGGACCTCAGCGGCGTCGCGAGGTCGCGCGAACCCAGCGACGCCGCCGAGGTCCGCGCGACCCGGGCGGCGTCGCTGAGGTCCGAGGTCGCCGGACCTGGGCGGCGTCGCCTGGGGTCGCGCGGACCCAGCGGCGTCGCTGGGGTCGCGCGGACCCAGCGCGCGTCGCTGGGTTCGCGCGACCTCGGGCGACGCCGCCGAGGTCCGCGCGACCCGGGCGACGCCGGCTGGGTCCGCGCGACCTCGGCGACGCCGCCCGAGGTCCGCGCGACCCAGGCGGCTTCGCCGAGGTCCGCGCCGCCTGGGTCGCGCGTCGCGCCACCCCGAGACGGTGGTCACCGGCGACGCGCGACCCTCAGGCAGCGGCGGCGATGGTGGCTGCCGGAGGTGGCCGGGAAGAAAAAGTGCGGCCGGGAAGAAAAAGAAGAAGACAGACGGGGGAAGAAGAAGAACAAGTGAACAGTAGCATGGCATTTCTGAAATGCCGAATGCCCAATGCTCCCCTCTCCAGCATTGAGCATTGAGCATTTGGAATGCTGATACTTAGGCAAAGGGGCTTTCGAAAATATTGCCAAACACAAAAAATTTTGCCAAAGGGGCTTTGGGAGCCCAAAGCCCCTTTGGAATGCCCAACCAAACGGACCCATAGTAGAAGTGGGTTTTCCTAGAATATTAATAGGTTTTAGCAATACGGGTCGGGTCGAGTATGGGTCGGGTCGGGTACGGCTCACTAGATTTACACTACAAGAATATGGGTTAAAACGGGTTAAATGGGTCAAATATGGGTCGACCCATTTTCGACCCGACCCATACCCGACCCGACCCATTTTCGACCCGACCCATACCATACCTGACCCATCAAAAAGTTTTTGATTAAAGAAATTATTTACATGTGAACGGCACACTTTGCGGGTCGCAATGGGATTACTCCCTTTTTGGTGTTTTATTTTTCTCTCGACTAGACATTTTTCTCAATAAATAAATAGCAAAGCAACGAAGAAACCCTAGTTGGTGAATCTTTCGTTCGTTTGCAAACGCACCTAATCCGATCATCACAACCATTAGTCATCAGCCAACTCATATCTACTTTGGCAGCGTTTCTAATTCGTCGTGAGCCGGAGCGGACGCGTGGATATCAATGGTTCAGTATTGGGAATTTGATTTGACGATCATCCATGCAAAACATACAAAACAAAAATGAAAAATCAGGTTACGAACTTCATGTTGGTCTTTTGGATCATTGTTACTTCCATTTTCGAATTGAAACCCTTTGGTAAAATTCAGATTTCCGGCTCGATCAAGTTTGGAGTTTCAAGGAGGAGGATGACTCTGCGTCCAGTTTAAGAGATTGTAGAGGATTCGAAAGGGTTTGCGAGCAGTCGCAGATTGAGTCCCGATTCGACCTTTCCGATGGGAAAACTCTCATTTGATTGAAAGACATTGTGCTATAGACTGGAGTACCCTTTTGGCTATATTAAATATTTGATCATCACATGTACTTTATAAACAAGGCGATTTTGAAGGGGTTTCAAGTATTTGTTTCCTTACCAGAGTTGGGTTCAGGACTCGAGACTATTTTAGGCCATGTAAGGAACATGGTCGAGTTCGAGTTCGATGCAATTTGCACCCGTATCTGAATAAATCAATCGGTTGCCACATGCATAATTGCTGCTTTTGAATCGGTACTGCAAACAGACGCGCATGCACAGCAGCAAGCAATTGACGGATTTGAATGTTCAATTAACTCCATCAATACTTCAATTAATTCGACAAGAAAGTTTTTGTCCCCGCCGGCATTTGTCAAGCTGGTCTAGAATCTGTACGTACACTCGTCTTCTCTGGTTGAATGAAGATTGATCCTGCTAATTAATTCAATAACCTCGCAAGAGATGACCAGAAGATTCGGCACGGGATTGTGCCGAGTCTATCTTTATGCACATGCAAAACAGTTGATGCAGAAATGCTATGTAGTTTATATTATAATTGGCGACAGATCAACAACTCGATCTCTATTCGTTCGAATTTGGTAAGATGATGATTTCGCACATGTAATGACTTGAGCCACATATAGAAAAGAGGCACTCTTGATTATATCACTGTTCTTAATCTTGTGCTTATTCATCACTCGTTGAGGCTTGAGCCCCTACCATAGAAGTGCACGATATGTATACAGCACATAAAAGAACCAGAGGTAAACATAGCAATAAGGACATAAACAGTTGCATCAGCACACCGATCAACACGCATGGTGTGAACATCGCCAGCTATGCATATTCCACCTTCGGAGATGCTGATGATGATGCGAATGAAAGAAGCTCCTTGTCCTTCTCAAACAAGGCCATGTCCTCCGGCTTGAGATTAGCATATGCTTCTATGCCTCCTCCGTCTCTGGTGTCCAAGAAGACGATGAGGTTCCGGTAAGGAAACGCAGAGGACCCGACCCATGCAGGCTTGCCCCACCCAAAGTCGGCCTCGTAGGTAGGGAACCGACACAGGCTTGTGAAGTTGAAGGGCACAAGCTCGCCTTTCGAGAACTGGGCCGAGCGATCCTTCAAGAAGTTCAAGTACCCTTCTCCTTCTTTTAGCTTCTTCACGTAGCTCGTGTTCACTTCCTTTATTGCTTCTCTCACCTTGTTATCGAAAAAAAGGAAAAAAGAAAAGAGAAGACAAAAAACAAACATAAATTAGGAAGCTCAAAAGCATTCCATATGCTACGTTATCCATGATGAGCAAAAGGAATTTGTATTGTAAAGCAATCTTTGTAGCTAGCACTAATGCATAATTCTTCACTTATAATCCAGAATCATCTTAATCTCACGAAGGATCAAGATTAAAATATTATGCATGGAATGTTTCCGATAGCTTAAGTTTTCAAAGGAATTAGTTATGCGCTCACTTACTAATCCTTCTAAAAAATGGATTGACGCTAATCTTAAGCTTATGTCCTCCAGCTCGGCTCTGTCTAGAATGATTCTCTCTAGCTATACCTGGTTCACGATCATATGTTCATCAGTATCAATGGTTGGCATCGCTAGGGCAATCCTGCAAATGTTCCCAAAATGGCGGTCTGACAATGGCGGATCCATCCTCGGACGCAAGTTCACTGCATGTAGCACCGTGTATATCTTGTCATTCTCGCTGATGCGGTCCCCTTTCTTTTGCGTGCTCTCCATGTATCGCCTCCACAAGAAGGCCGACAAGGCCTCGACTCTAGTTGGCCGCCTTCTCTGGCCTTCGGCCTCCGCTATCTCAGCAGTGCCATACTTATCTCGAAGGGTGGTTATCGATCTGGCGTCAAAGATGAACCGCTTCGTAACGAGGCCTTCCTTCAAAAGCCCGTACTCGGTGCAAATCCGCTAGATTTACCGGCGGGAAAAGAGAGGATGACTCGTAAACGGGAGATATTATATGGCCACCATCGCCGCGAGCAATCGCGCCCCAACTATTGAGAAAAGAGAAAAATGACAACGCGTCAGCGATCTTGTGGGAGACGCATAGCGCGAGGCACAGCCCTCCGCACTCAAAGAAGCTGACTTGCACAGCAGTGGCGAGATCCCCCAAGTCGTAGAGCTTGAAGGGCAAGAGCCGGTCAAGCTTCTCGGGGTCAGGACTTTTGAGGACCTCCGAAAGCTGGCATGTGGCCCGAGCCACCACGAAGTGGACGCCATCGTCGTTGCATTCGACGTAGAGGTTGTCTCTTGAGCGCCCAGCGAGCGGGTAGAATCGAGTTAGGGTTTCGGCGAGAGACCGCCTGAGCTTGGAGAGTTTTTCCTCGTTGGTAAGGAGGTCGTCCTTGGGGAAAAAGAGGAGGAGGGGCATGAAGATAGGGGGCGCGATCTGGTCGAGGAAGGAGAGGCCATGGCGGCGGAGGTTGGGAGGCGTCGGAGAAGACGGCTTGATGGTCTCCGTGTGTTCTACTATCACATTCATCGTTTGATCAGTGTTATGGGAACTGTCTAGAGTGTTTGCGCTGGAGATGGTGATGATCGTGTGCAATGGGAATTATATAGAGGACACTAACGTCCAGTAGTTTGGTTTTTTTTTTTTTGGTTGGAAACGCGCTTCACTCATCCACCTTATTTTGCCAAAATAAGAATTTGGGCTTTGCTACTAATAATGACAATTTGTTGTGCACCTAAATTTTAAAGAAATGAATCCCACAATAATTTATAATTATTTATTATTTAACTTTAATAGTTGAAAAGAGACTGTTATTTTCAGTAGATTAAAGACTCTAAAATAAGAAAAATTGTTCAAAAAGCCTACACCTAATTTTCTTTTTAAGGACACAATAATTTATAGCAATTTATTATTTGACTTTTTATGATAAAAAACAGTTTGTGTTATTCTCAAAGTAAATTAAATATTGTCACTTAATCATTTCTCTAAGGATTTTATCCCAAATATAAGTAAAATCGTCTGAAAAGCCTACACCTATATATATATATATATTGAGTCGATCATACTTTAACTCTCAACTCACTATCAGATCTTTGTTCTACCCCTTTGTAGAGCGTGTGAGTCAAACTCCACACTTTAAACTAAATGTCCCAACTCCCGACTTCCCTAAGAAGTTAGGGAATTGAACACCCCACCTCCCCCTTCCATTGGGCAACGGTGTCCATTGGTCATCTAAATTAATTGCAATTTGATCAATCCAATCATAAATCTTCAGCAATTTAGTCCTAGATCTTATAACTATGTCAATGAATCATATATCTTTTCTTTCTTTACTTTTTTTTCTTACGAAGAAAAAAAAATTAAAGAAGGAAGAGAGAAGGAAGAAAAAAGAAAAAATTATATTAAAAATTGTTCACATTAGTGCCGGTGTGCCGCATGGACGACTGAGGTCCACATCATTGATTTTCAGCCAAAATTAGGAAAATGTGAAAAAGTTCAAGACTGAATTAACACAATTATAAAATTTATGACTAAATTAGTAAGAATGCAATATGTTTTAAAAATTTTCGGAAAATTAGCTTGTCAAATATATTAATTATTTTTTATTATTATCTAAAACATGCATGTTATTCTCACAGTAGATAAATATTATCACTTAATCATTTCTCTAAGGATTTTATCCCAAATATAAGGAAAATTGTCCAAAAAGACCACCTAATTTTTTTTTCTTTGGGTCAATCATACTTTAACTATCAACTCACCATTAGATTTTTGTTCTATCTCTTGGTAGAGTGTGGAAGTCAAACTCCACTCTTGAAACTAAATGTCCCCACCCGTAACTTCCCTGAGAAGCTAGGGAATTAAACAACCCACCTCCCCCTTTCATTGGGGGACGGTGGCGCAATCTCTAGTGGTTATCTAAACTAATTGCAATTTAATCAACTCAATCATAAATCTTCAGCAATGCAATCCTAAATCTTATAACTATGTCAATTGAATTATAAATTTGTTCTTTCTTTACTTGTTTTCTTAAGAAGAAAAAAAAAATTAAAGAGGCAAAAGAGAAGGAAGAAAAAGAAAAAAATTGTATTAAAAATTGTTCATATTAGTGCTGGTGTGCCACATAGGATTGTTGATGTCCACATCACCAATTTTCGGCTGAAATTAGTAAAACGTGAATGTAATAGGTTTAAAAACTTTTTAGAAAATTGGCTTGCCAAATATGTTCCGGGGGCGATGTGATAAACTTGATGGTAACGATTTTAGGAATGCGTGGCCACGTTCGGACTCATTCAAACCTAGGTTGCACCGACAGGTTCTAGAAGCTTCCGTGTCGCATCGGACACCCCAACACGTGTACGACAAGACACGTTCGGACACGTGTGTTCAAAATTGCGAGAGGCGTCGGTTTCCAAGGCAGGTCTACAAGTGCAAAGGTCATTGAAGAAGGCTATGGAGTGGAGGCGAGGGCCGCAAGCAACGGCAAGGCTGCGATTGGAAGGGAGGGCCAGAGGAAGAGCGACCAGAGAACCGCGACTGCGATGCCGCCATGGAGGGCTGGAGGCTGCGGTTGCGGCTGCAGTTGTGAAGGAGGGAGGGCCGGAGGCAAGCGATTCCGAGAGAGAGCAAAGATAACGAAGAAGAGGTCATGGGAGGTAGGGGTGTGCAACCTAACCGGGTATACCCGGGAACTGGACCAGCCCACCCGGAAAACAGGGTCAGGAACCGGTTCCGTTGAAATCAGTTCCCAAAATTTGGAACCGGTTTAAACCGGTCCGAGAATCGAGTTCGATTGATTACCCACCCAGGAACCGTTTTGGGAATCGGTTTTGTAAATATAGGTCAAAAATCATATTTTTCCCCTTATTTCTATTTTTACTCCCGTAATTACATGACGTTTTTCCTTTTGGCTCTCTCAAACACGCACGGCACTCCTCATTCGTCGTTCCTCTTCCTCACTTGCTTCCCTCCCTCATCGCCTCCCTCTCGCACCGTCCGATGGGCGGATAGTGTTTATCACCGCCAAATTCTTGTGTACCATGTGGATTGGCTCGCCTAATTTATCTTTTGTAGAAGGATTTATGCTTGTTTAAATGAGTAGCTTCATGTAATAGTTGTGGGAATAAGACTAATATTAGATCCATGTTTGTTACTAATTCTTTGCCTTATGATTTTATTTATTATATTAGCTCCGTGGATCCTTAATTTTTCGTTTAATCAAAAAGTTAATGTATTTATTTATTACAAGTGCTTAATGTTTCAATACAAATTAGGAGGATTACGTTATTTTCTCGCGTATTAATATAAAATTCGAAGTCGTATTAGATATCGAGAGATTGCAAAACAGGTTCCAATGAAAACAGGGTTGACCTTGAAACCAGACTAGAAAAACATGGTAAGTCGGGTACATGGTCCAATATAAACCGGGTCGGGTACATGGTCCAAAAAAGGGGAACAAGTTATAACAGAATTGGGTACAAGGTCTAGGTCTAGACCCTACCCACCCTGACCCGATCACCTCTGGTGGGAGGAGGAGGAGGCGTCAGCTACTAGGATTTTCAAGTTTGCTTTTGCTTTAGTTTTCGGCTTTTAATAAGAAAAGTAGAAAAAAAAAATTAAAAGTAGAGGTTTTGATGGGACTTGGCATGAAGGGGTTGGGTGGAGGAGCGTGATTTCAATTTTCAAGGAAGGAGCTGACAAATTGTGTAGGGAAAGGAACACGGGACGGAGAGGGTGAAATAAATGGGTGGGGGGACTTTTTGGGTCAGAAAATAAAAGCATTGAAATAATTTTTTTTTGGGAGGATAGGGGGTTGGTCAAAAAAATAAAATAAATGAGATTAAAAAGTGATTGCGAAAAATAACAATATTGAATGTTAAATAATAATAATAATAAATTTTGATTATTATAGAATATCATAAATTTATTTAAATAAATTTATTCTAATCTCTTGTTAATTATTAGTTTCATCAATAATTTTTGTTAAAGTTAGCTTTTATTTGATTGATTTATAAATTTGAATCAAATTAATTAAAAATAAAAATATTCATTTAATATACAACGTGTCAATACCGGTGTGTTGGAATTTTTTAATTTTGAGAAATGACGTGTCGTGTTGTGTCGCGTATCGGTGCAACCTAGATTCAAACTCACCACCATAAAGGACAAAAATCAACCGATAAGATCGGAACGGGAGCCTCTCGTTAAATGCGAACCGCCCGCGCGAGCGATGGCAAACTAACTTGTTGACTTGCCTAACAATGGCTTGACCGGGAAAAAGCCACCGAGGACGAGTACTTGGGCCCTCACGAAAGGGTAGAGCGACACGTGGCATGTCCATATCGTGCGATGGAGAGGAGCGGATATATACAATGGACACATCAGCAAAGCGAACGGTGCCGTTTCCCTAGTAGAGAAATGGCTTCTTTTTGCGGTCTTCTTTAACCAAGGGCTCTGTTGTCTTACGGTGAAAGGAGAGTAAAAATTAAGGAACCCCAAATTGAAGGAGCTAGGGATTTTTTTCTTTATCCAGTTCTTTTTGCTTCATATACAAAACCAGTGTCAAGTATAAATAGAATAGTCTTGTGAGCTATTTTAGCTTTGTAATAGGTTTCTCACTCGTATTTTTATCAAATTTAAGTTCTTAAACTTTTAATTTTTCTTTACCCTATGTGGGTATAGGTACGTAACTTCAAAAAAAGGAGGTAATTAGATGCTCCATACAAGCATTGATGGCTATTCAAACAATACCTACGTGCTCCCTAGATAGGATTTAGAGTGTTCGTGCTCCCTAAATAGATACCTTATGTGCCTATTAGTTAGGGATAATTATCCAAAATATCGCAAATTAATTGTACATTGGCCAACTTAGTCTTAAACCTTTCAATTATGCCAATTTAATCTTAAATCTTTTGATGATTTGTTGTTTTAGTCCTAGACCTTTCAATGATAACGATTTAGTCCTAAACCTATTGAAGTTTTGCCAATCTATCCATAAACTATTATTTGGTTAATTGGTTAAAATAGTTACATTGACAAATCATCAAAAGATTTATGACTAAATTAGTACATCATCAAAAGATTTATGATTGCATTGATAAATTGTTAAAAAATTCTTGACTAAATTGGCACAATTGAAAATTTTAGAAATTAGGACAAAAAAAATTTATGACCGATTTGGTCACCATACGATAGGTTTAAAATTTTTAGACAATTTTCTTTTGCTAGCTTATATATTCATTATTTTTGACTTCATAGCAGCTAATTATGCTTCGGAATATCTTTGAAGCCAAAATTTATTTTGTTAATAAATCTTTGGGAAACAATCCTAGCTTAAGCTCTTACCTTCTACTTTTTGGTAGTGGTAGGGTGCGTTTGGTAACGTTTTGTTAAAAAATTGTTCTAGGGAACAGAAATAGAAAAAATTATTTCTGTTCCGAGGAACAATTTTTGAACAGAAGAATGTGTTTGGTAATCGCACAAAATTTCTGTTCTTGGAATAGAAAAAAGAACATAAACACGTTTGGTAAACTTGTATAATTTTTTTGTTTCTTTTAATTTTTTAATTTTTAATTTAATTTTTTCTTTTTCTTTTTTCTTACTTTTTGGCCGGCGACCGGCCGACGAGGACCGGCGGCCTCGCCCATCCACGGCGAGGCTCAGCCTCACCAAGGGCCGGCGACGCTCCAGCGAGGTCGCCAGCCCTCGACGGCGTTGCCGGCCCTCGACGGCCGGTCGCTGGCCATGGCCGAGGCCGGCGACTGGCCAAAGAAAGAAGAAGAAGAAAAGAAGAAAAAAAGAAAGAGAGGAAAAAAACAGGATAGAGAAAAATTGTTTCTCGGAAGTGTTCCGGGAACAAGAAACAAGTTTTTCTTGTTTCTTGTTTCTGTTCCAAATTTGTTCTCGGGAACAAAAAAATAGATTTGGAAACGCAAACAAACGCGTTTCTGTTCTTTTTTTGTTCCCTGGAACAAAAAACAGAAATTGTGTTCATGACCAGAAAAAAAGAACACAAACAAACGCACCCTTAGTGACTAAACCTCGACAACTTTTCCAGTTTGGAAGGAAAAACCTAAGAAAGTGATCTTTCGCACACTTCAAATCAAGGTATACTTCTACAACTAATTTTAATTAAATTAGTAAATGTCACTAATCCCATAATATGCATGCTAGTAAACCATTTTACATACCGACAAAAAAAAATCATTTTACATGAAGTGCGTCCTAATCAGTTTTTGATTAAAGAAATTATTACATGTAAATAACACGCTTTGCGGGTCGAAGTGGGATTACTCCCTTTTTGATTTTCTTTTTTCTCTCGACTAGACGTTTTTTCTCAATAAATAAACAACAAAGCAACAAAAAACCCTAGTCGGCAAATCTTTCATTCGTTTGCAAACGCAACTGACCCGGTCATCACATCCCGTTAATCATCATCCATCTCATATCTACTTTTGCGGCGTTTCTAATTCGTCCTGAGTCGGAGCGGAGGCGTGGAAATCGATGTATCAATGATGGGAATTTGATTTGACAATCATTCATGCAAAACGTACAAAACAAAAATGAAAAATCAGGTTACGAACTTCATGTTGGTGTATGGATCATTGTCACTTCCATGTTCGGATAGAAACCCTTCAGTAAAATTCAGATTCCCCACATTCAATGGCCATATTCAAGTCCACCTTGTTGTTCGTTTCCTCCTCTCGATATGCAGAGCAACCATCTACCATCCATGGTAGTTTTATTTTCCTCCGTCAAACCCTAATTTCTACCTCTCTGGTAGTTTCCTCCTCTCGATATGCAGAGCAACCATCTATCATCCATGGTAGTTTTATTTTCCTCCGTCAAACCCTAATTCCATCCCCAATTTCTGATATGCGTTTTTACCTTTCTCCCTCGGCCACATGCGACTCGAATCTGCTTGCTTTTTCACCGCTCAAATGATTTCCCTAATTTCCCCTGTTTCTACACATACTCGCAACCTGACCCACACCCTTGCCTTTCTTCACGGTGTTCTGCTCCTTCTCGCGCACCTCGGATTTTCCTCGAATCCTCAGTTGATGGCTGTTCTTTTAGTTACCCTCTTTGTGTTTTTCACAATCGTAGCCATGAACTGCGGACTATAAGTCAGTGACTCTTCTGCCTGTTCCTTTTTTTCTTGCAATCGTCCTCTGCGGTGCGGCTATCTACTCTGCCCAAATGGATGATCTTGAGAAGGACGAAGAATCTAGGCTAACTGCTCTTTGCTCCCGGATGGGTCGCCTATGGCCGGAGCAACATATTGATATTTGGGATGAACCCCCACCTGCGGAGTCACTCGAGGCTTGCAAACTAATGCTGGTAGGCAAAATTCTAACTGATACTTCTATTAATATTCCAGCTTTACAGAATACTTTAAGGCGTGCATGGAAAACGGATCATGTTGATATTTTGCCAAAGGAAGCTGGTTTATATGTAGCAAAGTTCAAATCTGCTGTTGATCGACAAAGGATATTGGAGGGTGGCCCGTGGCTATTCTCTGGCCACTTAGTGATGTTTCAACCTTGGCGCCCTGACACGCCACTGCATTGTTATGATTTCTCCAAGTGCATCTTTTGGGTGCAAGTCTTCGGGTTGCCATTAGAATGGTGCTCTGAACATATGATTGAAAGGGCTGTCAAATATATAGGGAACGTACTGGAGGTAAGGATAGATAATAAGGAGGGAACATACCTGCGTACCGGAAGAGCTCGGGTTGAATTTAAACTGCAGGACTCTTTAAAAACAGGCCAGCTTATTCGGATTAATGGTAAGACCATCTGGCTTGATTTTCGCTATGAGCGGCTTTCGCATTTCTGTTATTCCTGTGGAAAACTTGGGCACTATGCTATGCACTGTCAGGACTACCCCTTTACTGAAGCCAAAATGAATGGAACAGAACCAATGGCGTATGGCCAATGGTTACGGGCAGATTTGAAGGAACCTAGCCCATATTGGAGAAGTTTCTACGCACCACAAGACAAACCTGGTGTATCTGAAGAAGTGGTACTAGAAACACCCCCACCAGCTCCCATTTTAGGTCCTACACAGCCTCCTCCAATAGCTACCCCTACGGTTCTCCCTCAGCCAACAACTCAGCCTCTACCCCTTGTGACTTATAATCCCCATCAGCATCCTACAACTGTAGGACAGACGGCACAAAACTCACATCTAACAGAGTTACCTACTGTCCCAGCACAGCTCCAGGGAACAGAGGTTTCGACAGGGGCCTCTTCTAGTTCAAAGAAACTCAAGCATAGCAGACTCAATGTCAAGACAGGTCAAACAAAGAAATTTAAGCGATATAATCCTTATGAACCACGCATGTTCCAACTGAATGATCTTGATGAGACACACCTTCTGGACACACCCATATTGGCAGCTCCTGAAGTTGGAGAATGGGCTATGGTGGCTTGCCCTAAAAAGCCACCTTTGGACAAATGAAGCTATTGAGTTGGAACTGTCAGGGGCTGGGCAACCCCCTGACAGTTCGTTCCCTCAAGGCCCTAGTGGCTAAGGAGAGGCCCGACGCTATCTTTTTGATGGAGACCAAAAACCAACAGGTTTGTCTTCAGCGTTTACAACGTCGCCTTAATTATCCCAGCTCTTTTATTACTAATCCTATCGGTTTGGCTGGTGGGTTGGCACTTTTTTGGAATGATCAGCTTGATATATCTTTGAATCACTCATCATCTGACCTGTATGATGTGACTTGTACTGATATAACTAGTGGAGTTATGATGCAACTTACATGCCTCCATGCTCCGGCAGTGCTTCAACAACGCCAGCAGGTTTGGGCAACATTACGTACCCTCAAAACTTCCACTCGGCTGCCTTGGATTTGCATCGGAGATTTCAACGACATCCTATATCATTGGGAGAAAGTTGGTAAGTGTTTTGCTAATGCTCAGCGGATGCAATCTTTTAGAGATCTTTTGCATGATTGTGCACTCATGGATTTAGAAAGTAAGGGATGTTCTTTTACCTGGATAAACCGTAGAGGCGGCGATGAACTTGTGAAGGAACATTTGGATAGGGCTGTGTGTTCTTTGGATTGGCGTCGGCTTTTCCCGAGGCGGAAGTGCTGGCTTTACCGGCTGTGGGGTCTGATCACAGCCCTTTGCTCTTAACCACCAAGGCCTTACCCCAACGCACTTCTCGGCCTTTTGTATTTGAAGCATTTTGGACCCAAGACCCAGAGTGCAGGGATATTATTTCCCAGACATGGCGATCAACAATGACGACAGCTTCTACTTTTGTCTCCAAACTGAAATTAGTTACCCTTGCTCTGGCTAGATGGAGTAAATCTAAATTTTCCAAAGGCCACCATCAACTCAAATTGTTACATCAGCAACTCCAGCATCAACTAAACCAAGCTCATGACCAATCTGATATGCTGCTGATCATTAACCTGCAAGAGCAAATTCAACGGTTATGGCAACAAGAAGAACAATATTGGGCGATGAGGTCAAGACTAAATTGGCTAAGGTGGGGGGATAAGAACACTCGATTTTTCCATGCAACAACTGTCCAGCGGAGACAACGTAACAAGATCAGTATGCTACAAGCTGAAGACCAAACTTGGGTGCGGGAACCCCAAATGCTACAACGAGTTAACTATCGATTACTTCTCTTCTCTCTACCGGACGGTGGGCAATCGAGATTATGAGCCCGTACTCAGCCAATGCACTTGTATTGTTACGGAGGAAATGAATTCATCTTTGATCGCTCCGGTCACAAAAGAGGAAGTTTATCAAGCTACTTTTCAATTGGGTAAAACGAAAGCGCCAGGGCCCGATGGCCTCAACGGTATTTTCTATCAAGATCATTGGGATATCCTCCAAGATGAGCTTACCCTCTTAGTGCAACGGTTTTTTACTTCGGGAGTTATGCCAACTCATCTAAATCGTACTCTCATTTCATTGATCCCAAAGGTACCTCATCCTGAAAGGCTAGACCAATACCGTCCAATTAGCCTTTGCAATTATGCGTATAAAATCATATCTAAAGTGATTGCTAATCTGCTGAAACCCTATCTGCCTACTCTAATCTCTAAGGAGCAGAGTGCTTTTGTCAGCGGAAGGCAAATACAGGATAATATACTCATTGTCCAGGAGGTACTACATCAACTTAAGATCCGGAAATGTAAGCGCAAATTCCGAGCAGTTCTAAAGATGGACATGAGGAAGGCATATGATCAAGTTGAATGGGATTTCCTCCAAGATTATCTACTCAAGATCGGCTTTCATGCGACATGGGTACAGTGGGTTATGCAATGTATAACAACAGTGTCTTTCAGTGTGAAATTTAATGGTGAACATCTACAATATTTCAAACCATCCAGGGGCATTCGACAGGGTGACCCTCTTTCACCTTATATCTTCATCCTCATGATGGACGCTCTCTCTCATCTTGTGAATCAAGCAGTCTCAATAGGCCATCTCATAGGTATACAATTGAACAGGTGGTGTCCTACTTTATCTCACTTGTTCTTTGCGGATGATGCTATCTTCTTTTTAGATGGTAGGATACTGGAATGTCAGAACTTAGCTAATATCATCAATCAGTATTGTTTTGCTACTGGCCAGGATGTCAATAGGAATAAATCTAGTTTGTTCTGTAGCAAAGGCTGTCCTCAGAATCTAAAAGTTAACTTAGCTCGAGAACTTAGAATTCCTGTGGTTGACAAAGTTGGCAAATATCTTGGTATACCATCAGACTGGGGCAGATCAAAGAAAGAGATGTTTGCTTGGTTAGCGGGACGAGTTCATGCCAAACTAGAAGGGTGGAAAGAGAATCTGCTTTCTAAGGGTGGTAAGGAAATCTTACTTAAGACTGTTATACAGGCTTTACCACAATATGCTATGTCTATCTTCAAAATACCTATGTCAATTTGCAAATCTATAGAACAGAAAATTGCCCGCTTCTAGTGGCAGAATGATGGAAAGAAACCAGGCATACATTGGAAAAATTGGGAGTCGCTCAAGAATACTAAAGATAGTGGGGGTCTTGGTTTTCGTGATCTCGCTGATTTCAACAGGGCCATGCTTGGGAAGCAAGCATGGCGACTATTGCAGCACCCTACATCACTTTGGAGTACCCTGTTTAAAGGGCTTTATTTCCATTCAAGGAATTTTCTGCAAGCTGATCAGGGCCAAAGATCTTCGTGGGGCTGGCGGAGTATTATCCTGGGAAGAGATGTTATTCTACCACACTTACAATGGTCTGTTGGTAATGGTCGCTCTATTAATATTTGGACGGACCGTTGGCTTTCTCGAGGGGTTCTAGGACGTCCTATACCACTAGAGGCTCCACAAATGGTTAATGAGCTGCTGGACTCAACCACCAAGGGATGGAACACCCCCCTTATCCAACAGTTTTTTGATGACCCCACAACTGCTGAAATTACAGCCATACAGGTTAGCCCTCACCATCATTCTGATAAACCCATTTGGTTACATAACAGAAATGGCATCTTCACTGTTAAAAGTGCTTATCATACTATCAGGCGCTCTTTTTCCAGCAACCAATCAGACCAAGCTTCAGCATCTTACAACCCCCCTAAACTCCTCTGGAAATTTATCTGGACCGTCAAATTACCCCCCAAACTTCGGACCTTCTTGTGGTCAGTCTGTAATAATGCCATCGCCACGAAAGAGAACCTTTATTACCGCCATATTACTACAGATCCGACCTGCCCTATCTGCGATCAACACATACCAGAAACTACAGAACATCTCTTCCTTTTATGTCCATGGACACAATGTGTTTGGTCACACCCACAGATTCATGTTCAAATCATACCTCAATCAGTCACACGCATAGACGCATGGTTATCAGCACAGATAGAAAACCGAAGTACTTTACCGGGTTTGGAGTGCATTGCTGCGATTCTTTGGCAGATTTGGAAATCGAGAAATGGCTTCGTCTTTCGTAAGCATCGCCCTAACTCTTCCTTGGTAGTTCAGGAGGCCCTTGCACAGGTTAGAATCGCAGCTCTCTCGGCTCAGACACCGCGGCGAACAACTCCTGCTGCTCCATCGTCTGATCTGCAATGGCAACCACCGGACCCTGGTGAGTTGAAAATCAATATTGATGGAACTTATCAACCAACCAGTGCAAAAGGAGCTATGGCGTGCATCATCCGCGATCATACAGGAACGCTGATCAGTGGCTTTACCTGCGGTTTTTTATCATCTTCGCCCTTGCACAGCGAGATCCGGGCGCTTCTTCTAACTCTTGACCACTTGTTGGCACATGGCCAGGATCGGGACTCCTTTGTGCTTGAATCGGTATCCGAACTTGGTGGAAGGAATTCGCGACTCGCTTTATGGCCATGGGAGATGAGTCCTCTTTTTGAAGAAGCGGCGGCAAAACTCTCCACTTTCCCTAATCTCACTTTTCGACACTTTGTCGTAGGGAGGCTAATTTTGTGGCGGATGGGCCGCAAAGGCCCATTTTCATGGTTGCTTACCAAGTAACTGGGCTACGGCCCCTCCCCCTGCGCTTGCAGACCTTTTGTATTTGGATGCCTTAGTCTCGGGTTGTTGTACAAATTTACGGTTGTAATGTATTTATCCCTTTCTTCGTCCAAAAAAAAAAAAAATTCAGATTCCCGGCTAGATCAAGTTTCGAATTTTGAGAAGCAGGATGGCTCTGCGTTCAGTTTAAATAATTGTAGAGGATTCGAAAGGGTTTGGGAGCAGTCGTAGATCGAGTCCCGATTCGACCTTTTCGATTGGAAAAGCCATTTTTCATTAAAAGACATCGTGCTACAGATTAGAGTACCATTTTGGTTAATTCAAATAATTTGATAATCACATGCATTTTATTTGTTAAACCGGACGGTTTCAATAGTGTTTCAAGTATTCATTTCAGATTCTAGAAAATACGGAACTTGTTTCAATGAGTAGATTTCAAGTTCTAGTTGGAATCTGTGCGAAACCTGAAATCGCTCATTTCTATTGATCACGAGTCTTGCGTAATGTTTGGACTGACGCGTAATGTTTGGACTGACGGAGAGTATATAAAACAACATCACAAAAGTTCTCCACCCACCAAGAGTCTTGCCCGATGACTTTGGAGGATGACAAAACAAGGCCACGGCATCTTTGACAATGTTTTCGACGTTAGCCACCTTCATTTCGTCATTTCTAGCACTCCAAATCTCAGTAAGCAAAATCAAGCTTATGGATTCAAAAGTCTTAGGCTAAACAAAATCAAGCTTATAGATTCAAAAGTCTTAGGCTTTTTAATAGTACTTACGATCGTAGCTCACATAACAATATAAATTTTTTAAGAAAACAGCAAAAAAGAAAGCATTTCTTCCACTTTCATACCTTAGGTCTATAGTATTTTTGTTGGCAAGGGTTCAAATCCCTCTATTTTTGTATAATTTACCACTATGTACTAAATGATAACGCATAACTTAATTCCAAAAGTTAAAACATGTTTTTATATAGATTGGAAATTAGCAAAACTTGATGGTAACAAATTTAGGAATGCATGGCCACGTTCTGATTCATTCAAACTCATCGCCGCAAAGGACATAAATCAGACAAAAGAACGCCTCAAGTGCCAAAAGTTAGCACAAAAGGAGACGTAAGTGCCAAAAGTTACGAAAGGAACACTTAAGTGTCACTTTCTATGAAAAAAAAAACACTTGAGTGCCACATCCGGCAAACCTTGCCGGAAATCCTACGTGGCATTTTTTAATTAATTTTTTTGCTTATGTGGCTCGCCAGAAGGCTAACTCAGCAAACTACACACAAAAACGACGTCGTTTTGGTATAATTTGAATTTTAATATAATAATTAATTAAAATTTAAAAAATTTTAAAATTAATTAATTATTATTTTTTTAAAAAAAGTGGGGAGAAGGAGGAGGGAGGCAGCCGACAACTAAGGGCTCAGCCCTCGCCACCGTAGCCTCCCCTCCGTTGCCGGGAGGTGGGGGAGAGTCGGCCGGGGCCACTGAGCCCTGGTTGGGGGCCAGTGGCCCTAGCTAACCGGCGGCGAGGGCCTACATGCCCTCACCTAGATCTGGGGCGAGGGTCGCAGCCCTCCCCTAGATCCAGCAGGCGGCGGCCCTCTGGTTGGCCGGGCGAGGGTCGGTGTGACGCCTGAATTTTTCGAATTGTTTTCAATTAAATAAATCGGGCTTTTCGTCGACATGTCTATAGTGCTATTCTCGAGTTGGCCACTCACGAGATAACTGGTCTATCTGGGAAATCAATTAAGGAATCTAAATGCAATGGACTTGAGAATTCGAACAGGAATCGACTGCTCGACCGTGTCGGTCTACAAGGGCCATTGCGGCACAGTAAGAATCGATCAGAAATTAGAGATAGGTCGATTTGGCTGAGATATGTGATCATAATGTGGGCGATTCCACCTGATTGCAAAATTCTCACCATTCGACACTAAATTGATTTTCTGACGTTTTGGGTACCCTGTGTCCGTATTTGAAACCTCGAGATTTTCACGACAATCAAGAGTCGCCAATGTGTCGAAGATGTACTATGTGACTCGAGACAAATCGATCACGAGTCAATTGCACCAAAAATTCCTAAAAGTGACCCAGTAGATTAGGTCACGCTAAAAGCGCGCCGGATTGAAATTAACCGCTTATTTGAATCCGATTTCAGAAATTGAAAGTTCTGTGGTGTCACGAGCTATATTAGGGACGTCGACTCATCCTCCGAGAAATTTTGAGAAATTCCGAGATTTTTACGGAAATCCGATTCGGACGCCGCGGAAATTAAACGAAAATTCGGATCGGCCGAATTGAAGAGATTTTCGACTTGCAAATCGAGCTATATAGCGAAGGGGACTTGTAGAATTTATGTGGGCTTTCTCTACACCAAAATTGGACATTTATTTGGGAAATTTCATGAAGACTTTGAAGCTAAACTTAGTGAAATTCGGACCTATGGTTTGAGGGTTGAATTTTGGGCATTAAATTGAACAATTATGGATATTCAAAGCAAGAAAGTAAAGGGGGAACATTGGATATTTATGCAAGCGAAAGAGGGGACCAAGCATTCAATTCTTTGGATAAGCTTGTTGACTCTTTTCAATCTTCTTGATCAAGATTGCCAGCTGCTCATCCGTCGCCATCTCCCTCATCCGATCCACCTCTGTCCTCTCCTTTTTATTTTATTTTTACCTCTCTGCTCGAGCATTCCTTGGACGATCAGCTTCGGTCTTCTTCTCAAAGGGTGGCTTCGAAGACCGCATCCCCACCATCTCTTGTTCTCCACGTCCGCAAGCCCCCACCCTTGGTCAACAATCAAGTCTCTCTTTCTTTTATTGTTGACCGAAGCCACATCCACGCGTCTTCTTCTTCAATCACACGAAGCCAGCAATTGAAACAGCTCCCTTCGTCCACTTCAACGCCTGCAAACCGCCGAGTCTTCACTTCATTTGGGCGGTCCACGAATTTTTTTATTCGAGCGAAGCCCAGCGATTTCTCCACCGATTTTGTCGGCCACCGAAATCAATTGAAGACCCTCCACGCGTCTCCCAACTCCAGTCAACAACGAATGAGCAGATGCCCCTCTGTTGACCCGCGCTTCTTCCTCACGCGGGCAGCACCGATCGAAGCAGCAGTCCACGATTCTTCATCGCCAGCTGCTTGCGTGCAATCGAGCGGCCCATCAGTCCAAGAATTCTTCAGTCCAGCCCGCATGTGATCTTCTCCTGTCCAGCCCAGCATCTCAGTCAAGTTTCAAAGCCCATCTCAGCCCATTAAGTTAGCCCAGCAAGCAGCCCATCTCCAGCAAATTTTAAAGCCCAAGTTTAGTTGAAGTTCAGCCCATCTTGGGCCCGCGAAGAAGACCCAAGCCCGCGACCAGCAGCCCAAGTTGAAAACAAATCTCAGTTGGGCTGAGATTTGTTGGGCCCGTTTTAGGCCCGGTCCGAAAGTTCGTCGACGCCGCTGAAAATTAAGATTTCGGCCGCCGTCGCGTCGTCGTCGCGGTGAACCGGTTTCGCGATACACCGGTGAGTTTATTCTCTAAACTCTTCTTAGTAAGCTTTGATGCTAAGGGGTGTTTAGATTTATTTAATTAGGAATTAGGTGGTTAGTTAGATTAAATTAATTATTTAATTGAGCATGTTAGGTGGTTAGCATGGTTTAGCTAAGGCCTATTTAAATTGTGTTATTTATCTAGAAGGGTTCGGGAATTTTCCGGGTCCGTATTGGTATTTAAATTAATAATTTTGGCATAGGTTAGTATTTTTCGAAATTAAATTGAATTAATTAATTAATTTTCGAAATTAATTAATTATTAATTATTTTTTCGGAAATTAGGCTGGGATGGCCGGTGACCGGAATTTCGTGCTGATTGCAATGGTGTGGTTAATTTCTACAATTGAGTGTTAAATTATGTAAATTGAGTGATTATTGGATTTTTTGTATTTAATTCCAAAAATTGTGAATTTTCAATATTTACTCAGAAAATCCCGGGTGTCGGATTTTAACACCGAAAATTGTTTTATGTACTATATAAAATAGTGGGATTTTAAAAAGGAAGAATGTCAATCTTTCTGGGTCGAGTTGACCGTGTACCCACACACGACTATTTTCATGCGTATTTCTAATACGAAGAAAAATGACAGGTTCACCATTTTAATTGAAGCATTTGAGTGCAATGCACGGTGCCCTGGGCCATATTTGAGTGATTGTGTGATGACAATGAGAAATCGTCTCGGGCTGTTGAGCTGGACGTTATCCCTATTTGGGATACCCCTTGATAGAGAGAAGCCGGTCGTAATAGATTATGGACCCTATGCTCCTTCGAGAAAGCCGTCGACGAAGTGATGTGCCGTGCTCAATGGGGTGAGACGAAGCCGGCAATGCCGAAGACCGCCGAACTGAGAGTAGGCCGTGTTATATGCCGAGATCAAAACTAGGAACGCATGTTTATTTGAGTATTGTGTTCCAATTAATTGAGCTTGAGTGATGCTCTTATTTGTGATATGAAATATGCTGACCTACAGGGTGGAACGAGACGAGGTAAGTCTCCTTGATTGTGTGATTGCGTGCTTAGAACGCTTCTTAGCGTCTTTTCCTCCTAGCTGCAGTTTAGAGCATAGACTTGCTTTGAGACATTGTCTCACCTGGTTGTGTATAACCACTTTCAGGGTCATCGAGTGGAGGACTTGGAGCTGAGAGGAGGTGATTTGAAGCATAGGTTGGATAGGACCGCTTCTTTTTGGAGACCAGTCTTTTGTAGTCTTTTGACCATAGACTCTTGTACTTAACTCAGCGTATGTTTTTAAAGGCACGTTTGTTTGTGAAACTATTGTTCTGTTTTTCTATCCCGAGATGGTTACTATCAGGGGATTCTTTTTCGCTTCCGCATGTGCAATAAAGAAAAAGGGTCGGCGACTAATTCTGGGAAGTCGCAAAATTTTATCGACCAGAGAGGGATGGGTACGCGCTCGGGGTTCGGGGCGTGACAGTCGGTGACCCTCGCCGGCACGTAGACCCTTGCCGCTGGTCGGCTGGGGCCGCCGGCCCCCAACTAGGGCTCGGTGGTCTCGGCCGACACTCCCCCACCTTCTTGGCAACGAAGGGGGGGTAGCAACGTAAGGGCTGAGCCCTTAGCCGTCGGCTACCTCCCTCCTCCTCCCCCATTTTTCAAAAATTAATTAATTAATTAATTTTTTTTAAATTAAATTAAATTAATTATTATATTAAAATTCAAATTATACCAAAATAACGTCGTTTTGACACTGCTTAGCTATATCAGCGGGCAAAATGATGTCGTTTTGCCCGCAACTCATTAGAAAATTGCCATGTTAGCCTTTTGGTCGGATTTTCTCGTCGGTGGCACTTAAGTGATCAATTTTACTTCGATTTTGGCATTTAAATGTCACTTTCATAACTTTTGGCACTTAAGTGTCCATTTGTGTCAAATTTTTGCACTCCAGGGGTCTGGGTGTTGAAATCAATCAATAAGATCAAAACGGGAAGCCTCTCGCAATTAAATGCGAATCGCCCGCGAAAGCGATGGCAAACTAATTCATTGACTTTTCTCTAAGCATGGCTCGACATGAAAATGCCATCGAGGACGAGTACTTGGCCCCAACAAAAGGGAAGAGCAACACGTGGCATCTTCACATCATATAATAAAGAGGAGCGGATATCTATAATAGACACATTAGCAAAATGAAACGGTGTTGTTTCTCTATAATAGAAATGGCTTGTTTTCGTAGTCCTCTTTAACCGATGGCTCTATTTTTTTATCGAGAAAAGAAAAAAGATTTAAGGAACCCCAAATTAAAGGAGTTAGGGCTACATTTACTCGTCCGGATTTTTAATCGGATATGATTTGGATATGATAGGATATGAAATCTTGGGATTTTTTTAATATCCTATTAATTGTTTGGTAAATCACAGTATTAAAGTCAGATATATTCACATCATATCATATACATTTTTTTTTGGCATATCATTATAAATGAACCTAAATGTTCATAAATGGAGATGGTGAAAATATCCCATAACACTATTCCTTAATTTATTTTTATTTTATTTTTCCTCTTTTTTATATTATTTCTTTTTTCCCCTTTCATCATTCTTTAATAAAATTTTATCAAATAGTAAATTGTACTAACATACCTAAAATACACAAATACCTAAAATATATAATAAATATAAATATTTAATTTATAGATTGAATGTTTATTATAAGATAGAATTAAAGTTGAATATATAAATTAAAATAAGATTAATTATAAATAAATTTATATTTTTAATTTTTAATTTCTTAAATTAGAATTCAAATATTATTTATATTGAAATATAATTTCAATTTTGTTAATTTAATAAGTTTGTTATTCGAGAAAAATAACTTTCTTGTTATGGACATTAGAAATTCTATCCACATTTATCCCACCTCTCCCATGGGATAATTTTATCCTGCCTATATCCCCTTTATATCTGACTTTATCCTGTCCTGAGCAAGCACCAAACGTAGGATAGAATAAATCATATCTTATCCCGAATTTTATCCCAATTGCCAAACGCAGCCTAGGGGTTCTTGGAATTGAGTTCTTTTTGCTCTAAATACAAAACCGGTGTTCCAAATTGATGATTTCGAGAGAATTTATTGGTTATGTGAAGGTGGGTATTTTTGTTGCTCAAGTAAAAGGTTGAGCATTTTTTTTAATTAATTTGAAAACTTACGACAATAAATTCGTGTCATCCCTTTGGATTTGGCCCAAGAATTGTGATCCTCCCTATGTAGACCCCACATCGATGAATCTTAGCCATGTTAATTACACAAGGGCAAAATACTTGAAAATTTCAATATTCTTGCTATGATGATCAAATGGTGTCTTAGCTCAAATTTTATGTGCTAGTTGACTTTCATTCCTCGGTTCAATGAAAGACAAACCATGCATTTTAAGGGTAAACATTTCCAAGAAATTTACTTGCTTGTAACCCAACGTCGAAATGTTCTGCTAGGTACAAATAACAAAAGAGGCAACCAAATTTTCCATTATTTTAATGTTGGAAACATCACCTAATCAGTTGTAAACCTATTATATATATACCCACTCAAACTTAAACGTTTCAATTTTGCTAAGTTAGTTATAGCTTTGGCGTGAAATTATAATGTAGTCATTTCGGTCAATTTTCATTGAAATAGTAGTCCAATCATCACTAGCTATCTTACATGACACACAACTGCATCAACGATTTTCTGGCAATAAGAAAGGCCATTTTGCAAGATATTGTCCAAAAGCCAAGGGAAGAAATTCTCATTTGATTTAGAAAATAGAAAGGAAACTAGAATATCACTCTGGAATGATGATATTAAATAAGCATTCTCCTTGGAAGATGAACCCACCAAGCACACTGTGTTTGCTATCCAAACATGGTCGCAAACCAGTGACATTGAAAGTCCGTCAAAGGAATTTGATGAAGGAATTTTCCTCTCTTCTTCGGAAAAACCCAAAGCACCCACAGTTCAAGACCTTCGTGCGTATACTCCTACTATTCTCCCATATTTTCTTCTTAAAATATACCCATCCAAATATGATAACCTATTTCTATCATTACTCTCATTGACATTGGTGCTTCTATTCTAGATAGAAAGATACTTCAAGAAAAATACTAGACTTCATATCCCCGGTATTTTAACTTTGCTTGAAGATACCTTTTCCACAAGAGTTCAAAACAAACTCGTCACCATACAATTTTTTTCCCAGTGTTCAACCATTACGAAAATCCTCGGCTCTAGCTCACCAAATAAAGATATCATTATTGGTTGTGATATCCTTACGCAAATTCCGAAACTCAGAATTTTTTCCAATGGACTACAGCTCGATGGACAATTCAAGGAATTTGCAGACTCCAAAGTTTCTTCACGATTCAGATGAACATTTTAGATCCAATCTTGCAAACCCTTCTTGAGGCATGTGTAGAATCACAATCAAATTTTGTTCAATGCTGCCCTAACCCTCTATGGAAAAATCCTCACTTTTTCATCCATCTTCCTTTGAAAAAAATGATGATATCTATCCCACCAAAGTTAGCCACGCAGGCATGAATCTAGAACATTGCTTTTGGCACAAAAGGAATGCTCAGACTTGCTTCACCAAGGACTATTTAAGTCATTAGATTTTGCTGACACCTATTTTTACAAAAAAAAAAAAAAAAACCGAAATCGATCGGGTCGGGCCGAATCCAGCCTTGGCCCGACCCACCCCCTTTCCTTTCCTTTTCTTTCTCCCTGCGTTCGGCCCAGCCCACTTCCTCTTTCAGCCCAACCCGCGAGCGAGAAGGTTGTCTCCCCAACCGGTCTTCGCTGCAAGACCTGCAAAAAAAGGAGAAGCAGGGCAGCGACAGAGGAACGGCAGAGGATCGGTAGCAGGCGAGCAGCATGATCCGCGGGTCGGGGGTGCAGTCCGGCCAGCAAGCTGGCAACGGCAGAGGCCATGCGCGCTTGCTGGCCGGGGATAAAAACCAGAGAACCGGACAGAAAAAGGGAGACAGGCGAGAGAGAAAGCAAAAAAAAAACACAGAGAGGAGAACCGAGAAGCACGAAGCATAGAGAGAAACACAGAGAGGACACCGAGGAAAGGAAAGAGAGAGAGGGGGCGAGTGAGTGAAGAGAGCTGGAGGGAGAGACCGCTAGTCACCACACGGCCGACGACCCGCCGCCGTGCCTCCTTTCCCACTCCAAAACTCCGACCAGAGCGCGAACAAGGAGAGGACGCCAAACAAAGGGAGAAACATAGAGAGAAGGAGACTTCCCGGGCCGTTGATTGCTGCCGTCGATCGCGCCGGAGTTGCCGACCGCCTCCAACCCCAACCGGAACCCACAAAGACAAAGCAACGCGGGAAGACAGGGGGAGAAACGAAAAGCGACACGAGCAACCGAGAGCGATTTAGTGACGCACGGGCTTGTCCGAAGACCTTCCGGCGACGTGTTCAAGCCGATTAGGTAGGTTCGGCTCCCTCCTTGCTCCATTTCGGGCGCACCGGGCCGGAGCTCGCGGCCGTCCGGCTCGCGCAAGCTCCGGCCCTCGCCGCTTCTACATTTTGCTCCCGTACTCCTTATAAGTCATGTTCGAAGACCTCTGAAGCGTGTTCGAGGCCCGGTTGGGCCTTAAATCTCTGAATTTGGTAATGCCCAGTAGCTGTTCGACGAAATGCCTCAATGAAATCGCCGCATCCAACCCTCGACCGGAGTTTGGTTTTTCGGTTTTTTCTGCGTTGCTCGGGGTCGTACTCTTGTCACGCATCGTCCATGTCGTTCTTCTAGCTTTTCGGTAGGTTCCCTCGCCGGAGTCTACCCGGAGATTCTCGAAAACGCCGGCCACCGGTTGGCCGGCGACGCTCGGCGTCGATCGGACGGAACCACCGACGCTAGGCGTTGGGAAGGCGACTTCCTTAGGGCGGTTAGAACGGCGGCGTTGTCGGCGTCGGACCGGCGCGAGAGGAGCTGCAAAAGCTTCGGCGTCTTTGCGGCTGCGGGAGAAGAAGACGGGGAAGAAGACCAAAACCAAAAAATAAAAATAAAAAGAAAAGAAATGAAAACAAAAACAAAGTAAAGAAAAAGTAAGGAAAAAAGTAAAACAAAAGAAATGAAAAAGTTGGTCTCGGGAAAGAAGAATCGCAGGAGGGGCGGTGCGCAGTAAAAAATTTAATTAATTAATTAATTTTTTTATTTATTTTTTATTTTTTATTATTTATTTATTTTTTTAAAAAAATCGAAAGTATATGGATCCGGGTTCGGATTGGGTCCGCGGGCCGGATTGGGTTTACCCGATCCAGACCCATTTTCCCGAATTAAATTTTAAGAATATATTAAAAATTCAAAAATTTTCAAAAAAAAAAAAATCAAAAAAAAATTCGAAAAAAAAAATAATAAAAATTCAAAAATATTTCTGAAAATTCAAAACTCTAAAAGCATTAAAAAAAATTAAAAAATTTTAAAAAAATTAATTAATTTTTTTAAATTAATTAAAAATTTCGAAAATCCAAAAATTATTAAAAATTACAAAAATTTTAAAAAATTAATTAAAAAATTTTAAAAAAATTAATTAATTAATTTTTTTATTTTTATTTTTATTATTTTTAATTTTTTAATTTTAATTTTTTAATTTTTTTAAAATTAAAAATTTCGAAAATCCAAAAATGTTGGGGCTTGGTTAAGAGTTGTTACTTTTCGCATTCTTGGTGTAATTAGATATTTATTTGCTTTTATTTCGACTATTGCATGTTTAATTCGCATATCTATCTAAGTTTAATTGCAAGTGTTTAATTTTTAATGTAATTAGGATCTTGCTAGTTATGATTATGACTTTAATGATTGCGCACCTGCATGGTCACCTCACATGTTAGTGGATAAAGTATAATATCAATTCAAATTGTCTGCCAAAAATCATTTTATTAAAACGAACAAGATTAGGTACCGAAAGGGCACTAATTGCTCAATTAGTGTAATCAAGTCCCCGAACCTAGATTCTCTGGTTACGTACGAAGTGAGGCACGCTCCCATGCCTCACTTGGTTTCTAGCCGACCCCAATAGGCTAGTGGCGACTCCTTTTATGCGAAATTCTTAAAAATATCCCAACGTCACGGGGTATGGGCTTGGGAGAGCCTACGCCTAATCAATGGGCCTTAAGCCTATCTTTTAGGCAATACCCCTAAACCTGTTCCCTCCCCCGAGGGTAGGTCGCGACAGACTTGGCGACTCCATTTGGGGACTTGGTTTTAAACCTTAGAGGACTTAGGCCAAAATTAATCTTGTTCAAAAAAATATTTTTGTTTGGCAGCGAAGACATTATGTGCATCCATAACATATTGAATGTTGATTGTTTGTGGGAGTTATAAGGGGTGGTGATTTCTAACCTTTATTTTGTAGGGAGTACAAGAGTGAATGGTTTATTTATGTTTGAAGTGCTGATTGTTTTTAAATTGTTATGCATGAGTCCCTTGCATTTGCACTACACTATAGCACGCACTACCTGCCGCCGGACCTGGGCTGCATAGGATCATTTAGGATGGTGTTGAGGTGGATACCACTCCGACTACAAGCATGTAGTACGAGTCGCCCACCTTAACCCCGAAATTTCTTTTTTGATGTCGAGGTCCCTACCCCGGGTCCGCGAGCATGCGACACGGGTCGGTCCTTTGACAAAGCCGGAGTCATGGGTAACACGACCTAGCCACGAGCTTGTTGGTTCAGTCCTGTGATCCCATGGCTTCATTTTGGGCCATCTAGACTAGAAATCGAACCACTGTCCATGCGCATGTCTATGACCTTTACATCGATGCTCAATGAGTAGGGTAAGTTTTTCTTGAATTCTGTTCTTCGCAATTTACTTATTTGCTTTCATTTTGGTTGGTCCATGACAAATTAGGTTGATAATACGATGGGGTACGACCTTCGCATCATCTCCGTCCCGAAAGCCGAGCTTCGCGCGTGGTGGGATAAATTGGATCCAAGCGGCTGCGATTGGGTGCGATCATATGTTGGACGTTTACTTCCCCTATTAGAGATAGAAATTCATTCTGGTGTAGTACAAGCGTTAGCGCATGTTTGGTGCCCCGAAACTTGCACGTTCTTACTCGGTGATCACGAACTCACTCCAACCCTGGAAGAATACAGTGTTGCCATCGAAAAGCCCTTGGTGTCGGAGTTAATTGGCCCACCCGTAGGGACTGAGCATGCATCGACCTTATCTGATTTCCTTAGAGTTAAGGAGGATGACGTGAGGAAAGTTTTGAAAGCTAATCGCAAGACCTGCCCATTTTCATTCATAAACGAGCTTTTTCAAAATGCCGCATCTTTTCAAAAGAATAGGATCTTCCTGTTAGCTTTCTTCGGGTTCGTGATATTCCCACATTGTAGGAATGCTATTAACCCCTCCGTGGCATGGGTAGTTCGTGAGGTATGTATGGGAAAGGGTTTTGTTAATGCCGTTCTGACTGAAACTTTTCTTTCCCTTACCCGTTTTAAAGAAAACAAAGACAGGGTTTTTCATGCCCCTTCTGAACTCTTGCAAATTTGGTTCTTCTCTCACATTAAAGGGTTTGGTAGTTTGATGACCGTAAACGACATCTCTGACTCTCATCATCCTATCCTGAAGTTTAAAGATAGGAAGACGTTTGCTCCCGATTATCATTATTCTGAGTGGTTAGTTTTCATGACCAACCCCGGGACCCGAAGATCTCCAATGGCACGCCAAATGGCTCGAGTTCGAGAAGCGCGGTTCATGTGTGGGCTTCTTGGACCTATTCCTTTGTTGGGAATTACCGGAGTCACTGAGTACCACCCAACCCGGGTCACCCGCCAATTCCAAGAGGTTCAACAACTTCCACCGACGATTCAAGAAGACCCGCTCAGGATAGACTTCCCTGACGGATGCCAAGATCACGAAGACTCCGTCGCATTAGTCAAGTCGATGTGGGATATGTGCCACCCTCGGAAGCTGATATGGCCCGAAGAGGAGTTGGAAGGGCAAGAGAAGACCTACTACGCCTCGATGGAATACATCCTTAGGCACAAAATCCCAAAGAGCTTACGCCCGAAGATTCCCGACGTGCCATTAAAGACCACCCATCGAGCCGAGATCAAGCACCTCAAAAGGAAGCTCGAGGAAGCCAAAGAGCGTGCCTCGAAGTTGACCCGAGTTAGCGGGGCTGCCACAAGCGAGAGCTGTCCTCGTTAGTTAGATTGAGTCAAGTGCGATATGTAATGGGCTCATACCCGCGTATGTTACAATGTTAAAGAATTTGTCTTGTGTCGTAATATCGGGAGATAAGAGTCATGATTAGCTTTGTTGTTTAGGGGTTCTTTCTCATGTTTTCTCCTACGTTATGTAGTAACTTTGCTTTCAATGAAACGAACAAATTGGGGCGATTAGATCTTTGTCATGGACCGACCGCATAATCATTACTCCATGCTTATATATGCTTATCTATCCTAACCAGGTACTTACCGATCGACTGTCTTCTGCTGATCGTCGACACGGCCAAGCGGAGATCCCCGATTCGCACACGCGCAAAAGTCAGAATGGAGAATGAGGACGCCAACGCACGCATGGCCAAGATGGAGGACCAGCTGGCCCAACTCACCTCAATGATGCTTGAAATAAGCCAGAAGCTTAAGGAGCCCCCTACCGTAGCTGTCACTGGAGCATCCACTCCTACGTCATCGGGAGACGCTCCCCCCGTCGACCGGAGGTGCGCATGTCGCCGATCTCCCTGGAAAAGAAACTGCCGGAGAGGCCCCTTCTGTCACGCCAATCATCGTCAACTTGGATCCTCCTCCGAAGGAAGACCCAACACCCCGCCTAAGTGAAGAGAGTGAAAAACGTTTGGCAAAGATGGAGGAACGACTATGTGCCTTACAAGGCTACGAGCTGAAAGGAGCTGATAGGATGTCCCCATACACCAAGACGAACTTCCCTGAGAATTTTCAAGAGCCTGAGTTCACGAGAAAGTATGACGGAACGGGATGCCCCAAGACCCACCTTAGGTATTACATGAGGAAAATGGCTCGTTATGCGACAATGTGCCATTTCTCATACACACATTCCAAGATAGCTTGGAAGGCATTGCCCCGACGTGGTTCATTGCACTTGGACATTGAAGAATTCACTAGTTGGGAAGACTTAACCAATGAGTTCTTACAGCAATATCGGTTTAATACCGAGCTCACCCCCACGAGAGAAGAGTTGACCCGTATTGAGAAGAAAAGGAACGAGTCATTTAAGGCCTTCGCGCAAAGATGGAGGACCATGGCCTCACAAGTGAAGCCGGCCTTGAACGAGAGGGAGATGAAACAACTGTTCCTAAAGACATTGCCCCCGAATTCTTCCGGGGTTAGTGTTCTCGGGTTGCCAGACATTTTCGCAACTAGTTGAGGTGGGTGAAGGAGTCGAATGGGCAATGGTTGAGGGAAAGATTTCAACCGGAGGCACGAAGAAATTCCTGGCAAGAAAAGATAAGGAGGCCGCAGTCGAAGTAGTGCTTGTGCAAGAGCCGCCTTTCCCTCAACCGTCCTCAACACCCGCGCGTAAGCCTATAGTGGTCCAAGGCAGCTCGTCACGAGCATATGATAATGGCAAGAGGCCATTTCGAAAGGATTTTTCTCCACTGCCACGCCCCTTTGTCAAAGCCGTTGCCCATGCTCCTCGAAAAGAGGATGGTCGCAAAGGAAGTACCTAGAGACAATCCCCCGAGGTTCGCCAGGTTCGATCTAAACAAGACCTGTGAATATCACATGGGAGAAAGGGGCATGATGTAGATGGCGTAACGTACTAAGATACAAGGTTCAACAGCTTCTAGACAAAAACATTTTGACTTTCAAGGAGGCTCAGCCTAATGTGCAACAGAACCCTCTACCAGATCATGCAGGAGGAGTGAACTCAATTTCCGAGATTACACGGGCAAGTCAACAACCTTTAGTGATGGATGCTTCCAAGTTGTATGAGTCCTTAGTGCTGGCAGGATACTATGGAGGTCAGGAGGATGTGGCACTAGAAGAGAAATTGGAACGCGTTCGTAGGATGGTAGCCATGGGGGTAATCCAACGCGGGGAAGAGGGAGAGAGGGTTGTATCCATGATAATGCCATCGTCATTCCGCTCATCTCCCTGCAATTTTTCTCATGTATCTAGTGCGAGGAAGGTTGCGCCTGGAATTTCGAAGACCTCAGCTTTGTACGAGGAAGGGGTGGTAGCTATGATAACTCCGATGGTGATTGAACTATCCGATGAGGAACCCGCCGGTGATATAGAGATGGAAACCACTTGGACCCACGGTGATCGACCTTATGGTCGAAGAGATGTCGGCAATCGAAGTCACGGGAGCGAACGCAATGCCGTCACGATAGAATTGCCACCACGGGAGAAAGATGGAGTGATAGTGTTGGAGAGCCCTCCCAAATTCGATCCCAAAGCTGTACCTTGGGACTATGGAACAACTGAGGTAGACGCTGTCACGCGATCAGGCCGCTGTTATGCCCCTGACAATGGAGTAGAAAAGAAGGCCGTGACCGAAGAGGAGGCAAAACAATTCTTAGCTGTAATAAAATCGAGCGAGTTCAACGTGGTGGACCAACTGCGGAAGTTGCCGGCCCAAATCTCCCTCCTAGAGTTGTTTAAATCCTCCGAGAAGCATAGGGATATCTTGTTGAAGGTCCTCAATGAGGTGCACGTACCTGAAACGATCGATGAAGTCCAGTTGGAAGAGTTTGTTGGGGCCGTTCGCTGAAAGACCAAATTTCTTTTATCGATGATGATCTTCCCCCGATGGTCCTAATCATACTAAAGCGCTACACATCTCGGTGAAGCATGAGAGTACTCTTGTTTGCGAGTATTAATCGACAATGGTTCGGCGCTCAATATATGCCCATTAGCCACTCTTCACCGTCTCGGCATTGATCTTGGAAAAATCCATACTGGCAAGTCAACCGTGCGGGCTTTTGACGGGATGAAGAAGGAGGTGATGGGGGAAATTGAACTTGAGCTGCTGATTGGCCCTGTACTTTTCCAAATCCTGTTCCAAGTGTTAGATATACCAAGCGCTTTTAATTTTCTGTTAGGGAGGCCATGGATCCATACGGCAGGTGCTGTTGCCTCCAGCCTTCATCAGAAGATACGATTTGTGGTGGACAACAGGCTCATCACGGTTCATGGGGAGTCCGACTTCAAGATCTACCACGAGACGGCCATCCCTTATGTGGAACCCGAATGTACCGAGGAATCCAGCTTTCAAACATTAGAGCTGGTGTCCATGATTCATGTGCTGCGGGTTCTTTCACGAAGACCCCTAAATTGTCTAAGCCAGCTATAGCCGTGGGAAGGATCATGCTAGCAAGCGGGTATAATCCTGGTGAGGGTCTTGGATCACGTGGCCAGGGGGTGCGAAAACCCATTGAAGCTCATAAAAACTTCAAAAGAAAAGGCTTGGGATATGTCGAGAAACGGGGAGGCCATGATAACCGAGGAGGCCGTGGAAGGTATAGAGGCCGAGGTGCCCGAAGAGGCCGAAATGGGTATAAAAACCAGAGTGAACGCGTTACCCAGACCGAAGAGAACGAGGACGGTCAAAGCCCATTTCTCCCGTTGCTGGAAAAGACGTTTCGGGGCCCCCAAGGATGTTGTTCGAGGAAGAGGATGATATCTATGGTATGACCGAGCTATTTGAGGAGGACGTCATATGCACCATCCTGGCGTGCAAGGAAGCCAAGTCATACGAAATCGTGGCTGTCCCTCCAAAGTAGGGCGGTTCTCGTATAGCCTAGTCCTTTGTTTTATGTCTTTTCCCCTGCACGGGATCTCGTAGTTTTCCTTTCTTCGTTTCATGCTTATGTCATTTGTAACTTAAACTATGATCAACCCCGATCTTGAGCCGTTGGTCGAGGGTGGTGTGTGTTAAAATACGGCCTTATCTTTCCTCATTCAATAAAATAGACACATGTTTTATTAAGGACATGTGGAAGCACATCAAACTAGCCCTATGATGGTCACTGAGGCCTAGGCCTCCACATGCTTCCTTATTTGAATGTTTCGCGAGAACGAGGAAATCCGAGGATATGAGGACGAGTTCTTGAAATTTTTACAAAAAAAATACTTCAAAAGCTTTTTGAAAACAACATGCATCGTCTTTGTTGTTATTGACATTACTCTAACTCATCTCATCGCATCCCAGGCATTACATTATGCATAATCATGATAAGGACACATATGACTCAGATGTGCATGAAGAGAGTCCCTCAGGTTCCGATGACACCGACGATGACGATCAGAAGGGGATCGAGCGCGAATGGAATCGACACGAAGAATCGAAGCCGTTGACTGAAGAGCGAACAATCACCATAAATTTGGGTGATGCGGAGAATGTCAGGGAAGTAAAAATCGGGGCATGTCTCTCAGAGTTAGAAGCGGGAAGGATGACTAATCTTCTGAAAGAGTATCAAGATGTGTTCGCCTGGACATATGTCGACATGCCGGGATTGAATCCTGAAATTGTGGAGCATGCTTTGCCGACGAATCCCAGCGTGCCGCCTAAGAAGCAAAGACTTAGGAGAACTAAACCAGAGTTGTCCAAGAAGATCGAAGAAGAAGTGATGAAGTTGCTGAAAGTAGATTTTATCGAAGTGACACGCTACCCTGATTGGGTAGCCAATATCGTGCCGGTAATGAAGAAAGATGGACGAATCAGGGTGTGCGTTGACTATCGCGACTTGAACCGAGCAAGTCCCAAGGACGACTTTCCACTCCCGCATATCGATGTCCTAGTTGACAGCACAGCAGGATTTGAGTTATTCTCTTTCATGGACGGTTTTTCTGGATATAACCAAATCCGTATGAAGGAAGAAGACAGGAGCAAAACGTCATTCATAACTCCTTGGGGGACTTTCTGCTATAAAGTGATGCCTTTCGGTCTAAAGAATGCCGGGGCAACATATCAGAGAGCCATGGTCACATTATTCCACGACATGATGCACAAGGAAATCGAAGTATACGTGGATGACATGATTGCAAAATCGAGATGGGGTGAAGATCATGTTAAAGTCTTGCAAAAGTTATTCGAACGTCTTCGGAAATTCAAGCTACGCCTCAATCCCGCGAAATGCGTTTTTGGAGCGAGATCCGGGAAGCTGTTGGGGTTCATGGTCGAGTGGTAAGGGCATAGAGATTGATCCGTCAAAAGTTAAGGCTATCTCGTGATTTACGATCCCCGACTACCACCGAGAGAAGTCCGCGGCTGATGGGACGACTCAATTATGTGGCGAGATTCATCGTCAACCTGTCCGAAATAGCGAAGCCATTCTTCAAGCTCTTGAAAAAGAATGCAAAGGTTGAGTGGGATGTTGAGTGCCGGGCGCCTTCGAGAAAATAAAACACTATCTCACTCACGCACCGGTCCTAGTGCCCCCTCTCCCTAAAATTCCCCGATTTTGTACTTAACCATACATAATGAGTCATTGGGAGCCATGTTGGCACGAGTAAAAGACCAAACGATGGGAGAGAATGCGCAATATACTACTTGAGCAAGAAGTTCACCATTTCTGAGAGGAATTATACAGAAGTCGAGAGAACTTGCGTGGCTTTGATTTGGGTTTTGCACAAGCTGCGGCAATACACACTTCATCATCAAATCCTGTTGGTGACCGAAAATGATCCCGTTAGGTATCTCCTAGAGAAGCCGGCTTTGGTTGGCAAGTTGGCCAAGTGGAAAATCTTAATTTCAGAGTTTGACGTTCAGAGCCTGGGACAAAAGTCCGTTAAAGGTGGCGCCATAGCAGACATGTTAGCATAAAGTTCCAAGGGGGCTGGAACATCTGATGAAGATAGTGATGCGGAAGAGAGAATTTTACTTGTATGTTTTAGCGACAAATGGACGATGTACTTCGATGGTGCGTTAACTTAGTTTGGATGCAGTACCGGGGCGGTCCTTATTTCCCCAGACGAACAACACTACCCTGTCGCCGCTAAATTGACGTTCCCTTGTACGAATAACATCGCTGAATACGAAGCGTGCGTGCTTGGCCTCCAGGCTGCCATCGATATGAGGATCCAGAAGTTGCAGGTTCACGGTGATTCAGCCCTTATCATCTTGCAGACCGAAGGTGAATGGCAAACAGGGGATTCTAAATTGGTTCCATATCATGAGTTTCTGGGGAAGTTGACGAAAGAATTCCAAGAAATATCATTCGAATACTTACCAAGGTCCCAAAATCAGTTCGCGATGCCCCGGCTACCTTGTCTTCAATGTTGCGAGTAAGCTGGAGTCATGGACATTGAACCATTAAGAATTGAAATCTTTAGACGCCCAGCTTATTGTATGATAATTGAAGAGGAGCCCGATGGAAAGCCGTGGTACAGTGATATCTTGAAGTACCTACAGAAGGGCGAATTCCCTGAAAGAGGTGAAGCAGCAGATAGGAAGCATATCTCGAAGTTGGCATCAAGATTCTTCGCCAGTGGAGACGTCCTTTATAAAAGGTCATTCGACTCGACATTGCTAAGGTGTGTCGACGCTAAAGAAGCTGACCATTTGATGAAAGAGATACATGAAGGGGAGTGCGGTCCTCACATGAACGGACACTTATTGGCGAGAAAGATCATGCGACTCGGTTACTTTTGGCTAACCATGGAGTCCGACTGCATTCAGCATGTACGACGGTGTCACCAGTGCCAGATTTATGGAGACAAGATAAATGCCCCTCCAAATGAACTTCACCAAATGTCTCAATCTTGGCCCTTTTCAATGTGGGGAATTGATGTGATCGGGCCCATCAACCCCAAAGCTTCAAACGGGCATCGATTTATCTTGGTGGCAATAGGTCGAGGCTAACTCGTATGTTAATGTCACCGCCAAGAATGTGGCTAGGTTCATTCGCCGCGATATTATTGCCCGTTACGGAGTACTGGAGGCGATCATTACTGACAACGGCACTAATTTGAACAACAAGGTCATGGATGGTTTGCTCGGTGAGTTTCGAATTAAACATTTGAACTCATCACCATACCGCCCTCAGATGAATGGAGCAGTGGAGGCGGCGAATAAGAACATAAAGAAAATCTTGTCAAAGACTGCTGAAAATTATCGTGATTGGCACGAGAGACTTCCGTATGCACTAATGGCGTACCGAACTTCTATCCGCACCTCTACAGGGGCAACTCCTTTTCACTCGTGTACGGGATGGAGGCGGTCTTACTCGTTGAGGTTGAAGTTCCTTCTCTAAGGGTCATTTCCCAGTCTAAGCTTGATGAGATTGAGTGGATGCAACAAAGGCATGAGCAGCTAAATATGATCGATGAGAAGAGATTGCAAGCTGTATGTCATGGTCAATGCTATCAAAAACGAGTCGCAAAAGCCTTCAATCGAAAGGTGCGTCCTGGACATTTCGAAGTCAACGACACTGGTGCCGAGGAAGGTGCTTCCAATCATACCAGATCCTCGCGGCAAATTCACCCCAAACTACGAAGGGCCGTATGTCATTAAGAAGATTCTTCCCGGTGGTGCTATGTTTTTAGTTGAAATGGATGGCAATGAATTGCCTAGACACCGTAAACGCCGATGCGTCAAGAAGTACTTTCCATGAGTGAAATCAAGGCCGAGTAGCCACTTCATGAACAATTCGAGTCACATGGCATCATGCATAACATTGTAGATATCATGTATATGTTGCATATGCGCACATCTATTTGTGTTTCAGGTACCTTACTGCCTGACAAGGAAATGGTAGAAGAAAGAATTGACTCAAGAATCCATCGAGTCCTCGCATAAACGGTTGAATGTCTCTCTTGAGAGGTAATCCGAAATTATCAATAAAAGGGCAAAACAAAACAAAACAAACAAACAAAGAAGAATAAGGACAAAAACAAAAATGCGTGACATGATTCGCGTGACTTATTCTCTAATGTCACTATGTGTGCTTCACATCGGTGATCCTAAAAAGAAAGGGCTCGTCGAAATGACTTTACTCGGGCAAAAGGGTGAAACATTAGTCATGCCAAACATGGAGTGCTTAGGAGGAAGAAAGGCAAGCCCATTTCCAAACACGTCATTCAAATACTTTTGAGAGTTGAGTGGAAAATGACCTTCTCTTAGGACGAGGGATTCATTCGCATTGAGCACAAAAATCGAAATGATAAAGGCATTTCCTTCATCAATTCCAAGCACCAAGTTAACATCTTGCTATCCCTTTGGGCTGAAAAAAAAAAGAAAAATAAGAAGAAAATAAGAAGAAAAGGATGATACTTCAAAGTACCCTCATCGAGAACGACCCTACATTAGGGCAACATAGGGGGTTATGATCATGTTGTAAAGCGAAAGATTGAGAAAGATTCTATTACTTTCACTTGCGTCAATCTTCTAATGATAGCTTCAGAGGAATTCTCATTAGAACTTGACTCATCCCAAGGTGAAGAAGAGCATTTCCTTCTCTACCCAAACACTGATATCCATTGTTTTAACCAATTTGGGCCTGATTATTCATTTCTGAACCCTGAGCGGTGATCATCTCCCTTCATTGGGGCAAGGCATAAGAATTGACCAAATACAATGGACGGTCACGAGAAAATGTGAAAAGCATCTCGAAAGTCACAAGAGCTATAAAAGTTCAAAAAAGTTCGACGAACTAGAGAGCATGAAAAAGCAGTATACCTGGTAAAAGCAAGGTCAATGCCCGTCAAAAAAAAGAAAATAAAAAAGAAGCCAAAAGGCTGCATCTTATGTGAAAAAAATTGTCAAAGTCAAAGTGCCTGCGTAAAAGAAAATCATCGCAAGTGCGAAGGGAATTAAAAAAAGGAGCAAAGCTCCATTGCAAAAAGGATTAGTCAAGAGACTTTCGAGATGCGCAGTGTTTCAAAAGCCAAATGCCTTCGAAAGGTCAAGTGACCTGATCATGATGCCACGATGATCACTGACTTTTAAAAATCCTCTTGAAAATTTTAAGCCTCTCGAGCCTCTCCCGAGCCAACATTACAACCCTTTTTCCGAAGCCTCTTCTGATTGGGATGATTTGAGTGAAAATGAGAATACCACAAAGAAGCTATTACTTGAAGGAGTGGAAGTAATTCTATCCTACCTTATCGTCCAAGCTCTCAACTTGTAAACCTAATGAAGATAGCGACAAATGTTCCTTTATTGGCCTCGAACCAATAATTCCTTTGTGTAAACGCAAATCGAACCTATATTGCGGTCCTTTCAAAAGACCTTTTTGATCGATCAGATTGTGCTCATCGCGAATGTTTCTGAAAGCCTTTGACATGGGTTATATGAGATATCCTCAGCAATTAATTACTTCTCACTCGAATGGATAGGATCAAGCAGCCATTTTATCGAGAGTGTGAGAAACCCTTTCTGACTAGGAAGCTTTAGTTTGGCATGTTTAATGAGTCTTTTTCACGAGTCGTAGCCATTTTGATAAGAACTTGACTCCTGGAGAATTTGATGATTAATGATACATCCCCAAGCAAGATGACAACTTTGCATCACATGATGCTGATTGACATCGAATGTTTTTCTAAAAACAGTCAAACTTAGCTTGATTAGCTTGTTCAATTAATGCTGTAATATTACCAATACGCCTCTTGATGATGTCTCTAATGATATTTGCCCAAGTTGAGTTTGACAGGATTCATCAATGAAGCCATGCAATTTTAAAGGGGTTAGCGGGTGCTTCCCTAAAAAACAACGGTTCATGGTCAACCCTAAACCATGCCATCTCCAAAGGTTCATGGTCAACCTTAAACCATGTCATCTACAAAGGTTCATTGGTTTTCCTTAAATCATGTATTTTCATATCCGGTTGAAACCCGTTGTTACATGGTGAGACCTTATTCCCTTTCTTATGACCCGGTGGGCTTTCCGTAGCCCGGAGTCCTTCTACCCCCTTTCTTATGACCCGGTGGGCTTTCCGTAGCCCGGAGTCCTTCAATCCCCTTCTTATGACCCGGTGGGCTTTTCGTAGCCCGGAGTCTTCCTTCAACCCCCCTTTCTATGACCCGGTGGGCTTTCCGTAGCCCGGAGTCCTTCTACCCCCTTTCTTATGACCCGGTGGGCTTTCCGTAGCCCGGAGTCCTTCAACCCTCTTCTTATGACCCGGTGGGCTTTCTGTAGCCCGGAGTCCTTCAACCCCCTTCTTATGACCCGGTGGGCTTTCCGTAGCCCGGAGTCCCTCTCCTTCTTCTTATGACCCGGTGGGCTTCGTAGCCGGAGTTTTTCTTCCTCTTATTGAATAGACGCGCTTTCATAGTTATGAGTCCTATCCATCGACCCGATACATGCATGTGCGCCTAGGTTTTCTCTACCGCCGAAGTAAATTAGGTGTCTTCGGTCTTTGAACGCAACCTCTTCGAGAATACATTCAAAGAGGGGCAGCTGTTGACACCTATTTTTACAAAAAAAAAAAAAAAAAAAAAAAAAAAAAAAAAAAAAAAAACCGAAATCGATCGGGTCGGGCCGAATCCAGCCTTGGCCCGACCCACCCCCTTTCCTTTCCTTTTCTTTCTCCCTGCGTTCGGCCCAGCCCACTTCCTCTTTCAGCCCAACCCGCGAGCGAGCGGGTTGTCTCCCCAACCGGTCTTCGCCGCAAGACCCGCAAAAAAAAGGAGAAGCGGGGCAGCGACAGAGGAACGGTAGAGGATCGGTAGCGGGCGAGCAAAGCATGATCCGCGGGTCGGGGTGCGGTCCGGCCAGCAAGGCGGCAACGACAGAGGCCATGCGCGCTTGCTGGCCGGGGATAAAAACCAGAGAACCGGACAGAAAAAGGGAGACAGGCGAGAGAGAAAGCAAAAAAAAAAACACAGAGAGGAGAACCGAGAAGCACGAAGCATAGAGAGAAACACAGAGAGGACACCGAGGAAAGGAAAGAGAGAGAGGGGGCGAGTGAGTGAAGAGAGCTGGAGGGAGAGACCGCCAGTCACCACACGGCCGACGACCCGCCGCCGTGCCTCCTTTCCCGCTCCAAAACTCCGACCAGAGCGCGAACAAGGAGAGGACGCCAAACAAAGGGAGAAACATAGAGAGAAGGAGACTTCCCGGGCCGTCGATTTGCCGTCGTCGATCGCCGCCGGAGTTGCCGACCGCCTCCAACCCCAACCGGAACCCACAAAGACAAAGCAACGCGGGAAGACGGGGAGAAACAGAAAGCAACACGAGCAACCGAGAGCGGTTTAGTGACGCACGGGCTTGTCCGAAGACCTTCCCGCCGACGTGTTCAGGCTGATTAGGTAGGTTCGGCTCCCTCCTTGCTCCATTTCGGGCGCACGGGCCGGAGCTCGCGGCCGTCCGGCTCGCGCAAGCTCCGGCCCTCGCCGCTTCTACATTTTGCTCCTACACTCCTTATAAGTCATGTTCGAAGACCTCTAAAGCGTGTTCGAGGCCCGGTTGGGCCTTAAATCTCTGAATTTTGTAATGCCCAGTAGCTGTTTGACGAAATGCCTCAATGAAATCGCCGCATCCAACCCTCGACCGGAGTTTGGTTTTTCGGTTTTTTCTGCGTTGCTCGGGGTCGTACTCTTGTCACGCATCGTCCATGTCGTTCTTCTAGCTTTTCGGTAGGTTCCCTCGCCGGAGTCTACCCGGAGATTCTCGAAAACGCCGGCCAACCGGTGGCCGGCGGCGCTCGGCGTCGATCGGACGGAACCACCGACGCCAGGCGTTGGGAAGGCGACTTCCTTAGGGCGGTTAGAACTCGCGGCGTTGTCTGCGTCGGACCGGCAGGAGCTGCGAAGCTTCGGCGTGCTGCGGCCGCGGAGAAGAAGACAGGGGGAAGAAGACCAAAAAAAAAAAAAAAAAAAAAAAAAAAAAGAAATGAAAACAAAAACAAAGTAAAGAAAAAGTAAGGAAAAAAGTAAAACAAAAGAAATGAAAAAGTTGGTCTCGGGAAAGAAGAATCGCAGGAGGGGCGGTGCACAGTAAAAAATTTAATTAATTAATTATTTTATTTATTTTTTATTTTTTTATTTTTTATTTATTTTTTATTTTTTATTTTTTAAAAAAAATCGAAAGTATATGGATCCGGGTTCGGATTGGGTCTGCGGGCCGGATTGGGTTTACCCGATCCAGACCCATTTTCCCGAATTAAATTTTAAGAATATATTAAAAATTCAAAAATTTTCAAAAAAAAAGAAATCAAAAAAAAATTCGAAAAAAATTAATAAAAATTCAAAAAATTTTCTGAAAATTCAAAACTCTAAAAGCATTAAAAAAAATTAAAAAAATTTTTATCGTCAAAGTCTGAAGACCGATAGCGCACTAGATGTTACTCTCAAAGTCTATCCTCACTAGTTCTAGATTGAAGTATGAAGATTTATCCAAACGCGGGATTATTATCCATATGAAGATTATCTTCAAAGCTTCGTCTCGTATAGTTATTGGAAAGTTTTATAGCTGGAATTCACATATATTTGATTTATTATTCCTATTGGAAAATACTCCGATATGAAGATCTTTGAAAGGCAAGCTAAACTTGGAATGTTCTACTTATGGAAACTCAAGATCGTGATTTGTATGGGCGAGCGGGATTGATGGGCTTTCAACACAAATTATCCAACGACTCAAGATCACCTTAATTGATTCTGTCCAACGGGTAGATTGGAAGAATTTCTTTGGGAAGTGCCAATGGTCGAGAAGGCATGAATGAGTAGTTAAGGGTTGACTCTTTGGTTGTTCGGTACGGTGTTTTTGAGAGAGAATTCCGAAGTCTGAATCCTTTCTTGTCTCTTGCTTCTTCATTCATCGAGCAAAATATTGTATACAAAAGAGAGAAACTCTTAGTGTGACTATGTGAGAGTTAGATAAGACTCATCATGGTGATGGTCAAGATCTCAAGCTGTAACAACTCTTTTGACATCTAGTGGAATCCAGCCAATAGGTGTTAGCGAGGAGAGTGGACGTAGGCTTGATCTAAGCCGAACCACTATAAACTCTGTGTTTACTTTCTCTTATCCTTGAACTTCTTATTCATGTTTACTGGTTGTTCATATTTAGAATTGAAATTCGACTTATGTCCAATATCTTCTAAAATCAAGATATCTTCTTTAAGTTATGTGAAAATTCTTATTCACACCTATTCACCCCTCTCTAGGTGTATTCACTAGCCCCTTTCAAATGCAACATTCCCAGATAGTGTCGCCGACCCCATTCATTTATTATTGTGCAAGCGGAATGTATTATAAAACCCCTGACGATATGATACGGGATAGAAAAGAAGGAAGCAATTTCACAACCAATCACTTACAAAAACCAACGGAGTTTACAAACAGAGGTTTACAACTAAAAGTTTACAAAAGGCCGGCTTATAAAAAGGAACCGTCCTACAACCTATAAGTCGAACACGATCTCTAATCCTTCAACTTCACCTTTGTAACTCCACAAGGCCCACCATAACGAATTGGCCACTTCGTCCTCTAAGGGCCTGAAAATGTGAGTCCACAATGAGGTGAGACATTGTCTCAGCACGTTCCCCCCCTAAACCCCTAATAGAAAGAAAATACACCCAGGGATGGCCTAGTCACACCACACAGAGGACTTACCTCGCTTCAGTTCCTTCCTGCAGGTTAGCACAATTCAAATCACTCAATCATGTTCATATCACTCAATCACAGATAGTAATAATAACTTAAATAACTGGAACGCCAACTATATCATTTCAAACGACCATAGGAGTATGAATTATAAGACCAAACCGTTATGACACGTCCCATACCACGCCACACAATTCTGTCCCATAACCCGACACGTCATTAATACTCAGCATGCGTTCCAATTAGTATTCACTGCCACACATGGGCATAGCTTACTCGCAATTCGGCTATCTACTGATATTTAGCTAGGTATCGTCTCCCCACCTTGGGGCACGGCTTCGTCACTACGTCGACGGCATTCCCTAAGGAGCATAGGCCTAGAATCAACTGCGACTCGAGCCCGTTGTAAGGGGCATCCCATATAAGGGCAAGTCTGGCTCAACAGCCTAGGACAAATTCCTCTTAATTATCATACAATAAATTCATACTTAGCCCAAGACACTTTGCATTTCACTCAATGCTTCAATTTAAAAATAGTGATCCCGGTCTCTTTTCTTCATATTAAAAATATTCTAGAAATTATTCACGTGTGTGGGGGCACGTTAATTTCGAACCAGTAAAACCAATATCTCACTTTTTCAAACCCCACTATTTAATATAATTCTTAAAATCCAATTTTGGTATCAAAACCTGACATTTGGGATTTTATGGATAAAATCTCTATTTTTCACAATCAACATTCAATTTGCATTATTCACTCATTAAATTCAAAATCTGAGTATACAACAGCGATCAACGCGAAATTCTGAGAATTTAAGGTCCGAAATTTTTTCGGAATTTATTAAATAATTAATTTTATTCCGAAAAGTAATTAAATAATAATATTTTAATAATTTCGAATAATAATATATTATTAAATTATTAAATAATTTTGAAATATTTGTTAAATAAAAAATAATTCATTTAAGTCAAATCAAGACTTATATTAATATAAACATCCACTTAGCCCTATTAAACATACTTTAAACTAACCACACCCCTTAATCTAATCCACACCTAATTAAACTAATCTAACAACCTAAGCTTACTTAGCTTAAACTAAGAACACCCTAAGAATCATTAACCCTCTAATCAAGGTTTAGGAGACTAAACTCACCGGAATCGCTTTCCAATGAGTCCCTGGTGAAGACAACGGCGAGGGGGTTGAGAAACCTCCTCGGGGCAACACTAAAGGAGGACTGGAAGGCACCTAAAACGAGCCAAAAAAGATCCGGATCTTGGCTGGAACTTCGGTGGCTGACCTAGGCTGAACGGAGGTGCGCCGGCAGTTGGTTGGACGGAGGAAGACTGGCGGACAACAGCTGCGGCTCGGAGCGGTGCCAGACGGCGACGGCGACGGCGATGGAGACTTCGGCGGTGGCTGGCGACCAAGAGCAGCGGCTGGAATAGCTTGGACGACAACTAGGATGCGCGGATGAAGGGAGAGGCGGCACTGGTGAGCTGGCGCGCGGGCGCGGGGCGGCGCGCGTACGGTGGCGACCACGACGGTGATGGCAACGAGCGGCCGAGCGAGCGGCGAAGGGGGGCGTCACGCAAAGGGGGTCGGACGAGCTGGTCTTGTTCATCTTTTTCTCTCTCCTCCCTCTCCAATTTCCAAGAAGAGCCAAGGAAGAAGATGATGTTAATAGTCACTTTTGAGGGCCAATCCACACCCTACACTTGTCAAGATCCTCTTCACTTTGGCCCCAACCATGACATCACATGATGTCACATTCCACTATCTCAAATCTTCCACAACCTTTCTCTAATTGGTCCAATTTCATCCTCCGCCGTGGCATACGAATTTTTAAACTTTGTATATCACATTCTTCAATTCTCATTTAATTGAACCAAATCGAAGTCCATAAAATTAATCAAATGTCACCACACTTTAATTCACATATCTACTTGACCATAGAACCATCTTGAGTCCCAAAAGCACAACCAAAAGCGGGCCTACTAATTTCTCGAGCCAAGTGAACCATACTTTGATTAATTTGCCGAAAAACTCGGTTTGTATGAAAAATCCTCCAAAGATGAGTCAATGTTCCTAAAATGATTTGTGACATACGAGGATTTCCAATTTCTGAATTCGATCTCAATTTCACGATTAATTTCACTCTGGCACGATACTAGCGCGTCTTGATCTACCGGGTAGCTTTTAGAAATTTTCATCCATTTGACCTGTGGTTGATCAATTCAAGCCACAATGTACATCTTTGACACATTTGCGACTCTCGATTGTTGTGGTAATCTCAAGGTTTCAAATACGGACACAGGGTACCCAATCGATAGAAAAGTCGATCCAGTGCCGATCGACAAGAATTGTGCGATCCGGCGGAATCACCCACACTTGATCACATGCCTCTATCGAGTCGACCTATCTCCAGTCTCTAATCGATTTTTAAAGTGCCGTAATGACCCTTGCAGATTAGCTCGATCGAAAGGTCATTTTTTGGTCAAATTCTCGAGTCTAATGCATTAGAATTTCTTAATGGCTTCACCTAATAGATTAGTTTTCACATGAGTGGCCGACTCAAGGAAAAGAACTATATACGTGCAAATGAAATGCCCGTCTCAATTTATTGAAATTAGAATTGGAAAAATCGAGATGTCACATATCAAGTCCTCAATCAATTCCCGCAAGATGATTAATTTCCTCTACCACATTGACCAAGCCAAAATACGCTGTAAGTCTGATTTCAAAGTTGGATTTTGACAATTAGGAATTAGAAAATTGGATTTTGTATCCTAGTCAACATTTGTAGTGGATGGTGCTCCCTTTTAGTCTCAAAACAGCTCATTTACTATTTCAAAAGGCCATGTGTAGAATTTTCTAGCCTATCATGGCCAATGCTCAAATTTAAATTGATGACATCTTCCTCTATAGTCTAGATGAGGATTTTCATTGTAAATTACTAGTCTAATTTGCAGAGTTAGTATGAAAGCATAGGATTATGTTGTCCCAAAGAAAGATGATTATTGCACAGAAAGAAATTGAGTTTCTTAAAATGCACCTCAAAGATGGGACGTATTATTCGAGTCCTCATATCGCTAAGGAATTGTAGAAGTTTCTTGATGATCATCTCTCTCGCAAGTAGGTTCAATAATTCCTTAGAATTTTTCATTATCTCAAGGATTTTGTCTAAAAAATCACAAAGTTTATAAGTCCACTATAACAAATGCTCAAGAAAGATGCTCCTCCATGGGGACCACAACAAACTCAATTGGTAAAAAGAATTAAAGAAATTCTATAGCATCTTCCCCATTGCAAATTCCTTCCACCAGAAAAAGAATTTTGGAAACATATGCTAGTGATAAATATTGAGTTGCTATTATTCTTGAAGAAATTGATCGGAAATGAAGAGTTTGTGGACACAAGAGTGGAAGATTCATGTAAATGGAAATGCATTACCACTTTACGTTCAAAGAAATCCAGATAGTAAAATATGGCATCAAGAAGTTTGAATATCATCTTATAAGACATCATTTTCTCATGGAGATTGATATGTCCTCACTTTCTCATATGTTTAAATTCAAGCAGAAGTAGATCCCACATCCTCAACTCCTTAGTTTGGCAGAATGGTTTTAAAAGTATTCATTTGAAACCAAACATATTGCAAGAAAAAATAATATACTTGCTGATTTTCTATCCAGACCAAAAAAATAATTTACAACTACCACATCCATAAATATATATGCAGTGAGAAATCTCAGAGGAGGTGTTAGGACTCGAGAAATGAAGCTCAAATGGCCTTCATACTAATATCCACCAGAAGTCCCTAAGCTCATTGAAGACAACACTCTTTTTGAAAATCTTGGGAGTCTTATGTGGTAGTTCTTGGGAGTCTTATGTGGTAGTATCATTTTCATATTTTCAATGATATGGTGGTCTTATTCTTTGTTCAGATTGTCATGCCCCGAACCTCGAGCACGCGAACATCTCTCAATGGTTGATAGAAATGCAACGTTTCCAGGACGCGTCGCCGACCCTTTCTTTTTATGCACATGCGGAAGCGAATTCATAATTACCCAACCAACAAACCAACACATGAGATATTAAAAGCAGGACAACCAATTATCACAAACCATACTTTATAAACAAACCAAGTTAGCCCCGCAGAGTTACGTACAAAAGGTCTATCTCAAAAAGAAAGTCCTAGGCAACCTAAGCTCCGGACCCTTCAGCCTCAGGCCCCGTGTTCTCCATGATATCATCCAGTATATCAATGTCAATGGGGGGTGAAGTACCTCTTCCTCCTCCGTTTCGACGGTAGGTCCGTCAAAACCCTCGAAAGGACCTTCCCGAACCCTGTTAGGCTCTTTAAGGAACCACGCTTTGAAGCGATGAGGTACCAAGTGAGATAGGCCCTCATTGAGCCAAATAGTGGTCACCACGAGCTCATGGCTCCAGGTGGTCCCCAGAATGGGGAAAAAGGTAGACATGGACTCTATCTCCCATGGGTACTCAAAACGGATGTAACGTGTCTCCATCTAAGGACTTGAAAATATTTAACCACGACGGGGTGAGATAAAATCTCAGCGAGTCAACACCTTAAACCCCGATTAGGATGAGAATTCACTCAAAGGCAGCCTAAACAGATGTCACAAACAACTTACCTCACCTTAGCACCTCCCTGCATATTAGTACACCACATATATCATATGCATACAACAACATATTCAATAACTAGAACACCTCATATCATCTTACAAACAATCACAGGGTTTCCGATTATAAGGCCAAACCGTTATGACACGTCACATTCTGTGCCACACAATTTTGTCCCATAATTAGGCACAGCTATCTCAACCACTCAAGCATATCCCAGTTATTTACGACCTATTGGCCACGACCAACTTAACAATCGGCGGTCATCCGGTATAACCGGGCATCGTCTCGCTCCATCGGGTACGACAACGTCTACATCTAGATGGCATTCCATAAAGGAGCATTGGCCTATCCTCCATTGCGACTGGCATATGTTGACTTGAGGCATTCAAACTTAATCAAGCATCACCCCGTGTATTCATACGCAATAGGACGGTTTCTGATAGTGACCACATACACATCCATACTTGGCCAAGAATATCATACTTTGCACTCAAATACTTCCATTTCAAATAATGGACTTGGTCAATTTTCTTCGTATTAAAAATTCCTGGTAAAATAATTGTGCGTGGTCACACATTTAAATTGAACCAATAAACGTGGTACTCTCCCATTTCAAAATTCCACAATTTTATATAGTACATAAAATATTTTGGCATAAAAAACCGACACCCGGTATTTTTCTAATTAAATACCCATAAAATCAATTTTTGCAATAATAATCCATAACGACAACTAAGCACTCAATTGCACAAATAAGCAATCAATTTCACATATGAATTCAACCACGACGATCAACATAAAATTCCACTAACCGACTATCCCGGCACAATTTACGCTAATTAAAATTAATTAAATAAATTTAATTTAATTTAATTAAACTAACCACGGTTAATTAAACTAACCATAGTTAACTAACTAACCCTAGTCAACTAAACTAACCTAGGGTAGTTAATCCTAACCAAACTAACTCCTAACTAAACTAATTTAACTATTTAGTTCATTCAACTAAACTAACCAACTAACTAGTTACACTAACTAAATTAACACTAATCCTAATAAGACTAAACTAATTTAACTAAGTGCAATTAACTTCATAATCCAAGATTAAGGCATCAACTCACCTGATTAAGGTGATGGCGGGTTCATGGCGACGACAACACGAAGGCGATGAGATCCCGTGACTACGGCGCCACCTGCAGAGGCTCGGCTGAGGCTGAAAAACCCTATAAGGCTCACGGCTAAGAGCTGCTGGTTTGGTTCTGAGGATGAGTTGGTCTCGGCTCGATACGCTGGTTGGGGGCGCAGTTGGGCTATTGGTGAGGCGTGGCTGGACTCAGGGTGGTGCAGCTAGGCAAACGACCAAGCGGGGATGGCAAGTTGGAGCTGGTCGGCTGCTGTGGTCGCTCAAAACCGAGCGCGGGCAGAGCGGCTAGACGGCTGGTCGACGTGGACAGGCAAGGATGGGCAAAGAGGTGGTTTGGGCTGGCGTCACGGCAGCTGGTGGGACGGCTAGGCGGTTGCTAGCCGTGGCTGGCGGTGATTGGTGGCTTGCGGTAGGGATGGAGGTAATGCAAAGCAATGGAAGAAGTGAAGGAGAGGAAGCAAAAAGAGGAAATGGTTGTTACGTAGGGGAGTCACACGCATGGAAGGAGGAGGGAGAAAGAGAGGCTAATTAGTCAAAGCTGCAGCCAATTAGGAGCCAATGGGAAATATCCTAAGCACTTAAGTGCAAAGCCACCAAGTCTTCAGCCCATCCAAGTCTTGGCATCCTCCAATGAAGAATTAAGCTTCATTTCTCACAAATACAATTCTTCTGGCAGCCAAAAAGTCCCTTAAAATAGCCCCCGCGAATTTCCTCATAATTAATTTTTTCGAATTTATTTTTTGGCAAAATTCCGGGCTCGACGTAAATTTCCCGAAAGATGAGACAAGGTCCTAAAAATAAATGGTGACACGCTCGAATGTTCGATTCCCGAAATCGAATTCAATTTCGTGGTTAAAATCGACCAGACGCGATTTTAGCGCGACCTAACCTACCGGGTAGCTTTTAGGGATTTTAGCGCGTTTGACCCGTGGTCGATAATTTTCGATCCACGTTTGTGCATCTTCGACTTGTAGGCGACTCTCGGTTGTCATAAAAATCTCAAAGTTTCAATTATGGGTACCGAGTACAAAATCGACAGAGAACCGAGTTAGTGCCGTTCGACACAAATTTCGCAATCCTATGGAATCACCCACAATTCAATTGCGTGTTTCCGTCAAATCGATCAATATCCAATCACTAATCGATTATAACGGCGTTGTATTGACCCTTGTCGATTATTACGGTCGAGCGATCGATTTCGATCAAATTCTCAAGTCGTCGCGTTTATATCCCTTAACGGTTTCACCCGATAAATCAGTTAACTCGTGAGTGATTAGCTCCGAGAAAAAGAACCATAAGCATGTCGACGAAATGCCCATTTCATATCATCGAGACGGGGTCGAAATTCAGGATGTCACACAGATGGACTACACCCAAAATATTCATTCATTCATCATGTGCCTTTCTCTCCAAATGAGGAATTTCCAGAAAAAATCAATTCTTTTTATTGCTATTTTTTTAATCTGTATACCATCACCATCGAATTTCTGACAGCCAAGATACCACTCATCATTAGCAAGATCATCCAAGGAGAAGCTAAACACAAATATTTTGGGTAAATGCTTAGTTGGTTTAAACCATTGAGCATATGAAAAATATTTTCCAAACACAGCTCAAAGCATGCGAGGCCTAACCTGGAACTTCATATAGCTTTTTTTATTCTTCGACCGTGGTTATTTGTCCAACCCGATGAAGATATGTTTAAAACTCCAGCAAATGTTGGAACATCCACATATAAATCCCAACTTATTCCAAATAAGATTTTTACAACTCTTTTACCCTTGACAATATTGTCAATTGCAGAGAATCTTGTGCTAGTACAACTCATTCCAGTATAAGCGTGGCCAATAGAAGATGATACTGGTTCTCTGGGATTATTGTGATGACTATCGCACAACCTCACCAACGATTGATGCTTGCCTAAGGAGATACTATGGAATTGATATGTAGGACAATTTTGTGTCACAAACATCAAGATCCAACTTCATCATCATAGGATCCATGGGGAGGACCATTGTCATAAAATCCTTTTGATCATAGTGAATTGCAGCTTGCACTTATTCTAGCCCTTGACGGAGGAAGCCCATCATTTCAACTTGGAAATTTACCCCGACTTCGCATTCCATCAAGCTCCATTAATGGTCTGACAAGTCTCTCATTAGTTATCCAAAAGACAAAAGTTGTTTGAATTAAATGTAGAAGTTGCTATAGAAATTGAAGAAGTGAAGAAGCTCCTTGAAGGACTTAGGTAACAGCATAGAGATAATCATGAGAAAAGCACATTCAATAATCCCATTGACATCCCATCAAGTTCTCATCAGTCTTTGGAGTTCACAAAATATGACTAGCTCGAAGTCCTAGACGTTGAGAGACTCGTTAGGTAGTATAGAAGGCCGAAAGATGGATGTGTCTCAGACAGCTTGGATGACAGCATTGAAGAATTAATCCATAAATATGACGTGTGAAGGAGTTAGACATAAGAAAAATCTAGATGCAAGAAGAAATTGGAAACATGTAGAGAAAAAGTTGGCTTAAATGTTGAGCAAAAATATTGTTAATGTGTTGTTTGGCACTATTCATCAATTATTTATGGCACTGTAGCCACTGTAGTAGTACTGTTTAGCACTGTAGTGTACTGTAGCAAAAGGAAAAAAATGTGCGATAAGAATTTGTCAAAAGCAAAATCTTAATCTATCAGTATAAGGGTCAAATTATTGGCTTTGTTGATCGAAAGGAGTCTTTGGTGTTTGTCTTATGTCTATATAAGGCAGTGTTTGTAAAATTAAGGGGTAGAATGCACCCTTCTAAAAATAATATTATGCGATTTGTTATGAATCCTTAAAGCTTTCTCCAATCTTACTTTCTGTCTGGGATGATTCTTTAAAATGAGAGATGTTCTGATCAATACTAGTAATATGCTCTACACTTATTAAAATATGGAACTTATAAAATTTTATATGATATGAGTCAAAAAATGAAAAAAGAATTTAGTGGCTCATAGACAGTCTCTACTCTGAGGTTGGAAAGGCCATCTATATGGATAGCATACCTACGACAAATTCTATTTTCATTTTCCCTGGCCCATATCATTGGCCAATTAGGAATACATTTGCAAATTTGAAAAGTTTATGATTGAATTAACATCCGAACAATGGATTTAAGATTAATTGGACAATTTTCCCCTCTATCATTTGATCAATCTTTGATATTGCGAGTTGTTGACACCTAAATTTTGGCAATCCGATCATTATTTATTGCATAAAATTAGGGGTTAGTTTTATCCCTGAAAAAATATTAATTACATAGCATATAGATTTAGGTGCATTTGTTTTTAATTTGGATTTTTTCATTAGACCGATGACAGGTGGGTTCGAATTAGTGGTTCTGATCTTTAGCTTGGCAGGCTGGACTAAGCCCACAAAGCGAGCAAATTGGCCTAAGCCCGTTTTCTTTAATGATAAAAATTATCTCATGAAAAATAGGAATTTGAAATTTTTCTGATATATGATGAATTTTTTGGATAAGGTAGATGTGAAAAGCAAATATTGTGTTCGGAAAAGCGAAAATTATATTTGGAATAGAAATTTTCGTGGATATTGATTTGGAAGAAAATAAAACCCTAATTCTTGGCCTATAAAAGGGTTGTTTGTGTAGGGTTTTAGAGGAGGTCACGCATTGAATACACAGCCGCACAAGAGAGGGTTCTATTTTTCGAGTCTTTCCCTTCGTTTTTTTGGAGTTCAAAATTCAATACAAAGGGGGGCTTTTTCTCGGTTTCTAGAAAAATGAAGAAAACACAACACAAACAAAAAAGCTTTCTTTTGGTGTTCTTTTTGAGGAAAAAAGGAAAAGGCAGCAGAAAAAAGCTTCAGCGGAAGTAGAAGAGGTATAGTGAGAGAGAGATGAGTGAGAGACAGGCAGGTTGCAGTAGAGAAAAAGAAAAAAAAAAAAAAACAAAAACAAAAGCAAGAAAGGAGGAACTGTTCTTCTCCTTCGGGGCTCCCGCCGTGATTGACACCTAGTGCCCAACGCCGCCCGCGTTCGTCTACCGCCACTTGCAACCCTCCGCTCGAGCACCGGCGCCGCAAAGAGCTCGCCGCACCCACCGGCGTCTCTTACAACTCTGCTCGAGCATCGACGCCATAGTAGATTCGAAGTCGAGCGTTGCCATTCCTGCCCTTTGCCCGAGAAACAACGCCGTTGCAGCCCGAGCCATTGCTCGCCCGTCCACCTCGCTTGCAGGCCGCGCCGGCCTAGGACCCACCTTCTGCTCATAGATCTTGCATCCACAAGCCCACCTTATCGCATATCTAAGCAATTCATAGGAAGCCGCGCCGCGACTCGATTTCCCTCCGCTCCAACGCCGGCAGGCCTTGAACCGCCGCCGCCATCTCCGCCTTTGCTCAACGCCGCTCCCGCCCGCCTTGCTGGCGACCCGCACCAACTTTCCGCCAAGCCGTCTAGCCCTCTGCTTCCCCGACAACTTGGTGTTGCCTCTACTGCACCCGCGAAGCCGCCCGTTGATGCTAAGCCGCGCACCGGTCCGACGGAGCCACCGCCTTGTCGCGCCGTTGTCCCCGCCGTGACCCGACACCATCGGAGCCCACACCGCTGCTGCTTGCCTCCACCCGCCCTGCTGCTCCCCTCGCCGAAGCTCCTCACCGGCGTCTTCCCTTGCCGGAGTTTCGACCGGCGTTGCCCCTTTAGTTGATTAGGCTGCCAAGCCCTATTTGGAGAAAAAAAGAAAAGAAAAAAGCAAATTAGGTAGTTCTTCTTTCTATTTATTTTATTTTATTTTAGTAGAATTATTCATTGATGTAACATTGAAATTCCAACATAAAATTGCCTCTCAAATTAGGGATTGACAATCCGATTTTCGTGCCCGAAATCCGACTTGCAATCTCTTGCAAAATCGTCAATCCGATCTCACGCCCGAGATTCGATTCGCAGTTTAGTTTAAAATTGGCCAACTTGATCTCATGTGCGAGATATGGTTCGTCAATTTTCGGATATCAATCTTATCTTGTTGGATGTGTTGTCGTGTCGTTTGAGTTGATTATGTTTTTGTAAAAAGGAAAAAATAAAAAAAATTCGAATTAGGGTTAGGTTCAGTTTTTAGAATATTCCTTGTCTTAGGGTTATCTTGCATATTTAGAATTGCAATCTTATTTCGAAATTTAAAAAAACAAAAACAAAAAAAAAACAAAAAAAAAATGCATTAATTTAGGATGTTAGTTTTTTTAAATCTCAATTGCACATTTAATTATGTGTCAATTTTAATTTCGAATTTTATAAAAAAACACAAAAAAAATCATCATGCATATATCATATAGAATTAGGGCATTCTTTGTACGTCATTGCATATTAGGATAAAATTGCATGTTTCATTTCAAGTTTATATTGATTTTTTAGATAGATTGCATCCTTGATTAGAGATTGCTAAGTTAAGATAATATCTTAGTTTAAATTAGGGTTTAGCTTGACCTAATCCTTAATGTAAGTTGGATAGAATCTTAATCTAGCTAGATAATTTTTGCATTTTTCTAATTTCGAAATTTCATGGAAAATACAAAATTTTTAGAATAAATCAATTTCATTCTTTAGGATAGGTTACATGTTCATATTTCACTTTTGTCATATTGCTTAGGTCATATTGCCATGTCACATCATTTCATGTTAGATTAGTAGCATGCATTGCATAAAGCATGATTCTCATTAAACGAGTGAAAAAAAAGAAAAAAAAATTGCGTGTTAATTAAAAATCATATCTAGGACTGTCAATGTGAATTCTGATCTAACATTGCAGATACTTTTGTTGTTATGAGGTAAGTTGTTGACACCTAATAAAAATTACATTAAGCATTTCATAGCATTGCATTTAGGATTAGACTTATTTTGCAAAATAAAAATAGAGGATAATAAGTAACTTATAAAATAAAAACATTTGGAGGAAGATTTTGAAATTTTTTAATAAAAATTTGGTTTTAAAAATCTTTGTTGTTGAAAATATATCTTCATTTCAAAATTTAAAAAAAAATTAAAACGGTCGTTTGATTTTGGAACCATTTTCTTGTTGAGTTGTTGAGTAAATATTTCACTTGAAAAACAAACTTGATTTGCTTTCAGCTCTATAAATGGAGAGTCTAAGGCTTCGAAACGGGGGGTGAAAATTCGAAAAATTCAGTCATTTGGGGGTTTTCTTTTCTCTTCCTCGCCAAAAAAAGGAAAAAAGTCAAAAAAGGTGAAAAGAGAGAAAATGGGTTTCAGTACTTGAAGGAAAGAGAAGAAAAGTCAAAAGAAAAGGGGTGCAGAAGTGGGGCAGAAGGAAAGAGACGTGAGAGAGGGAGATAGGAGGAGAGAGAAAGAATTAAAGCAGAAGAAAACTTCTTCTTCTCCGACGCGCTCGCTGCCGTCCACCCGCATTTCGCCCTTTGCTCGCCGGACGCCGCCGTCTCGCCACACCAGCGCCTGCACCACTCGGTAGCCGTACGAAGCTCCGCGTAGCATCTCCACCGGTCGCCTCCACAGCCGCGCCGTGCCCTCCGTGTCCATCATCACCGTTGCAGCACCGGAGCCGCCCCTCGCCGCGACACGGCTATTGCTCGCCTTTCGCTCTTCCTCTAGCCGGGACTTCTTAAGCCCGGCACCTTCGCCTCCGCGCGCCACTCGCCCAAGCCGACGCCCGCGCCAGCAACTCACGCTGCCCTGCGCCGCTCACCACCGCGCGTCCACTCTTCGTCCGCGCCGACAATCGAGCCTCCATGACACCGCCCGCCAAGCCCGACGTCGGCCCACGTTGCCTCCGCCCGAGCTCGGTGTTTCCCGCTTGCAACCACCAACTCCGAGCGACGCTCCCTCCTCCGTGCGACGATTCTGCAGCTGCTATTGCCCATTGTTGTTGGCTGTCCAATTTTGTGTCAACTCGGTGATTTCGTTGACTGGCTTTTGTCATTTTTGTTGCTGGACGAACCAACATTTGCTGCGAGTTTGACATGGTTGCTCCAATATTGGTTCTCCGCGGTCATTCACATTCGGCCAAATTACACCCCCCACATCGAGACGTGATTTTTCCTGGGGCTGTTCTTTATTTTTCTTTGTGCATGTGTTTTTTTTAGCAACAAAAAGTTGTGCCCTTGATTAGGTAATTTCTTTAGGCTAAATTCATATCAAATATTCTGTTCATAAGTGTTTTATTTTAACTTGATTTGTTGTTACTGATTTTTATTATCATTATCCGATTAGGAAATTGGTCATATTAAGTCATAATAATAAAAAATTTTGAGCCGCGAGACGTCGGGTTAGATTTTTGATTATTTTGATTTTTTTATGGCAAAATTCATGAATTGCTTTGCATCATTGATTTATATTAAAATAATATGCCATTGATTTACAAGAATGGATATTATTTATTTTTATTTTGGCATGCTATTGTTATTTGCTCATCATATATTATGCATCATATTAGGTATTTAGGTCCATAAACATTTCATGTTTAAATCAATGCATTTTAGTTTTTTTAGATTCATATAGGATTAGGTTAATTTTCCTTTAGTAAACTAAAAAAGAATAAAAAATGTTATTTAGGTTATATAGATTTCATAATGTGCACATTACATGTTGCATTTTAATTAGTGGGTCATAGTTTAATTTTTTTTAGTATTCCCATCATGTAGTCTTTTAAATATAAAATAAAAGATAAAAAAACAAAAACAAAAAGTTAGCATTGCATCATTACGTTATTTTTTTAATAAAAATTATTCGATCATTTAAAAAAATAAAAAATATAAAGAGAAAACACAAAAGTTATTTTCTTGGTTAATTAATAAATTAATTCATAATTAATCCCATTTCATATCATCATTATTTAGTGTAGGTTGCATACATTAAAAAGGAATCATTAAAAAATCACAAAAAGAATATGCATATAGAATTGTTATGTCATGCATCCCATGTCATGTAGTATATGCACATTTAGGATTGTATAAATTAGATTGCATACATATAGTTCAAATTAGGCCATATAAATTGCATTTCACATATCATTAAAGTAAAATTCATGCATATTAATTTTAGATTAAGATTGCATAATAATAAAAGTTAGGTGTCATGTCATTTAGAAATTATGTTTAGGGCATGCATTTTTATTAGCATTTTTTAAATGTTTTCTTAGAGAGTGGACTTTAATAAAGTTGTGGTTTATAATTTCTTAGCATTTTGATTTATTGAATGTTATTTCATTGATTGTGCACCCGCATGACCACCATTTGCATGTTAGTAACTTAGGTCGCGACATAAGTCTTGCAATTTATTCACTGTTTTATCTGGGTGTTAAATTGATGGTTTGCGCACCCACATGAACACCTCACATATTAGGGAAGCAAATTAAAATCAATTTAAGCTGCTTGCCAAACATATTTTCAAAATAAAAGAGAAAGGTACCGAAAGGGCGTTAGAGAAATCTAACGTAGTTAAGTCCCCGTACCTAAAGTCTCTGGGTTCGTAGGAGTAAAGTAAATCTCCCATTACTTTACTTGAATTTCTAATCAACCCACCAAAAATAGATTAGTGGTGACTCCTAGTTAAAAATCAATTGCTTGTTAAGAACTTGAACCCAATTCGTGAATTGGTATGGGCATGGGAGAGCCTGAGCTAAGCTTAGGTTTAGTAATCCATTAACCAAAGCTTAGGTGGTTCACTCGAAAATTTGGTCGCGACACGGGTTTTAAAATTTCAACACGCGTAGTATTCTCTTGTTATATGATAATTATATTTTAACTTGCAAATATTTTTGGGAAAATGTCAAAGGTATACTTTTGAGCAAATAACCACTTACATACTTTTATTTTTATCAATACTATTAGCAAAACCCCATTTGAAAAGACAAATTGACAAATTGCTTCTCCTTACAAACTCATATTTAGCATCTCGCTCAATAATTGAGTGGTTTGATTTTTAGTTGGCTTTGGAGGGGCTTGCGAACTTAGGATTTAGGGATGGAGATTTTTGAAAAGTAAGTGACGTTTTCGTAACAAGGGCACAGGGACGATTGTCAAATGGTTTCCAAAAAAAGAAAAGAAAAATCAGGTATGAACTTGGGATTTCCTCAAGTAGAGATGTGTAAGTGGTATCGGGTGAAATGTACTGTATGCTTTTTCTTTTTGTATTTTGCCTATATTTTTATATGACCTTCCTTGCTGAGTTTAAGATGAGTAGACGCCCGCGCAACAAAATGGGCAAAAAACTGATTGAGTGAGCTCTTTCAAGCCATATCAATTGGGTTAGGCGATAAGAAAAGACAGAATCCTAATGTTCTGTGCCAAACAACAGGGATTTTCTTTTTGTGTTGGAAAGTTTCAATTAGTATTGATAAATCCCAAATAACTGCTAGTAAAACAAAAAACGATGAGTGACTCTTCTTCTTTTTTCTTTTTTCAAATAACTCGTTAATAACTTACCAACACTTTTTTTATACTATCAATTTCTTTCAAATTTTGCAATTTAAATATCTTGTACTAACTTATCAACTTTTATATGCATAATGTACTAACCTTTTAGTTTACTATCTCTTTATATGAAAGTATCAATCTAAATTAGAGTGATTTACTAACTTATGTTAAATTATATTAATAACTAATTCTAGGTTCGTCAATTCTCATTTGAGTTCCTTCTCTATTTTTAGTCATTTTCCTTAAATTGCCAACTTAATTATTGAATTACGGTCTTTTATTTGTCTTACTCATGATTATATTAATAACTCTTTTAGAAAAATAAAATTTAACAAAAACAAGTTTAGGTTAGACTTACTCTTAAAAGGGCTTAGAACGTCACTTGAGTCGTTTTTATGAGGGGTGAGGATCATATTACCAACAATTATTGAATTACGGTCTTTTATTTGTCTTACTCATGATTATATTAATGACTCTTTTAGAAAAAAATAAAATTTAACAAAAACAAGTTTAGGTTAGACTTACTCTTAAAAGGACTATATTGAAAGCTACTTTTGCAAACGAGACGATAAGTCTCTTGATGTGATCTAATCGATTTCTTGTTGTGTTTATATTTGATGTGGCCGGCATGCCTTGAGCTAAGTTTCGAAACTTGAAAAATGTTAAATTTCTTATCTTGATATAACAATTTAAAAGGTTTTTTTTTTTTTTTTAATTTGCTTGGAAACTATGAAAGATGAGACTATCTATGTAAATTAAAATGGTACAAGCAAGGGTTATGATGGGCCCCATGTAAATTGGTCTATATTTTACGAACTTTTCATCCTTAGAAGAAGCAGACTAAACTAAAGTTATATTTTTGTTCCAAGTTATTCGTATTCTCGTTTGTCATGTCAACCGTAGTTTCTCAAGTAACTTTTCTAATTTGCATCCGGTCAAATTATGTCTCCTGGTCATGTTAGAAAGTTCCACCATTAATTCTACATTCGGATTGCTTTTAAAGCACTTCTTTGCAAGGCAAAGAGAGTCCAATCAGCTGAACTTCAAAGCTCTAGGTGCTAACCGGAGAATTGATGTTGAGGCATAGCTGCCGTGTTACGATATCGCTTGATTTGTTTAGGTAGGCTAGGACCGTCTTTTGGGTGTGCGTTGGTGTGGCGGGCTTGTTGGCTCTTGGGTCTTGACAGTCGGGTTTGGTCTTGTTTGGGTCAAATTGGTTGCTGGGCTTGTGAAGGGATTTGGTCTGCCCTTACTTCTAATTCTTGTGCTTAATGATAATTTACTCAACTGAAAAAAAGAAGAAGAAAAAAGTCTACATTGGGATACAATACAACCAACAGAATTTAAACACCATTGAGATAGGATTTTTTTTTTTTTTTTTAATGTGAAAAATTGGACTTTCAACAATATTTTGAGAATTTGAAAAACCCTAGTCGGTGAATCTTTCGTTCGTTTGCAAACGCACCTAATCCGATCATCACATTCCATTAGTCATCAGCCAACTCATATCTACTTTGGCAGCGTTTCTAATTCGTCGTGAGCCGGAGCGGACGCGTGGAAATCAATGGATCAGTATTGGGAATTTGATTTGACGATCATCCATGCAAAACATACAAAACAAAAATGAAAAATCAGGTTACGGACTTCATGTTGGTCTTTTGGATCATTGTTACTTCCATTTTCGGATTGAAACCCTTGGGTAAAATTCAGATTTCCGGCTCGATCAAGTTTGGAGTTTCAAGGAGGAGGATGACTCTGCGTCCAGTTTAAGAGATTGTAGAGGATTCGAAAGGGTTTGCGAGCAGTCGCAGATTGAGTCCCGATTCGACCTTTCCAATCGGAAAACTCTCATTTGATTGAAAGACATTGTGCTATAGACTGGAGTACCCTTCTGGCTATATTAAATATTTGATCATCACATGTACTTTATAAACAAGGCGATTTTGAAGGGGTTTCAAGTATTCGTTTCCTTACCAGGGTTGGGTTTAGGAGTCGAGACTATTTTAGGCCTTATAAGGAACATGGTCGAGTTCGAGTTCGATGCAATTTGCACCCGTATCTCTGAATAATCTCAATCGGTTGCCACATGCATAATTGCTGCTTTTGAATCGGTACTGCAAACAGGCGCATGCACAGCAGCAAGCAATTGACGGATTTGAATGTTCAACCAACTCCATCAATACTTCAATTATTTCGACAAGGAAGCTTTGTTCCCCGCCGGCATTTGTCAAGCTGGTCTAGAATCTGTACGTTCACTCGTCTTCTCTGGTTGAATGAAGATTGATCCTGCTAATTAATTCAATAACCTCGCAAGAGATGATCAGAAGATTCGGCATGGGATTTGCCGAGTCTATCTTTTTGCACATGCAAAACAATTGATGCAGAAATGCTATGTAGTTTATATTATAATTGGCGACGGATCAACAACTCGATCTCTATTCGTTCGAATTTGGGTAAAACGATGATTTTGCACATGTAATGACTTGAGCCACATATAGAAAAGAGGCACTCTTGATTATATCACTGTTCTTAATCTTGTGCTTATTCATCACTCGTTGAGGCTTGAGCCCCAACCATAGAAGTGCACGATATGTATACAGCACATAAAAGAACCAGAGATAAACATAGCAGTAAGGACATAAACAGTTGCATCAGCACACCGATCAACACGCATGGTGTGAACATCGCCAGCTATGCATATTCCACCTTCGGAGATGCTGATGATGATACGAATGAAAGAAGCTCCTTGTCCTTCTCAAACAAGGCCATGTCCTCCGGCTTGAGATTAGCATATGCTTCTATGCCTCCTCCGTCTCTGGTGTCCAAGAACACGATGAGGTTCCGGTAAGGAAACGCAGAGGACCCGACCCATGCAGGCTTGCCCCACCCAAAGTCGGCCTCGTAGGTAGGGAACCGACACAGGCTTGTGAAGCTGAAGGGCACAACCTCGCCTTTCGAGATCTGGGCCGAGCGATCCTTCAAGAAGTTCAAGTGCCCTTCTCCTTCTTTTAGCTTCTTCACGTAGCTCGTGTTCACTTCCTTTATTGCTTCTCTCACCTTGTTATCGAAAAAAAAGAAAAAGAAAAGAGTAGACAAAAACAAACATAAATTAGGAAGACTCAAAAGCATTCCATATGCTACGTTGTCCATGATAAGCAAAAGGAATTTGTATTGTAAAGCAATCTTTGTAGCTAGCACTAATGCATTATTCTTCATTTATTATCCAGAATCATCTTAATCCCACGAAGGATCAAGATTAAAATATTATGCATGGAATGTTTCCGATAGCTTAAGTTTTCAAAGGAATTAGTTATGCGCTCACTTACTAATCCTTCTGAAAAAATAGATTGACGCTAATCTTAAGCTCATGTCCTCCAGTTCGGCTCTGTCTAGAATGATTCTCTCTAGCTATACCTGGTTCACGATCATATGTACATCAGTATCAATGGTTGGCATCGCTAGGGCAATCCTGAAAATGTTCCCAAAATGGCGGTCTGACAATGGCGGATCCATCCTCGGACGCAAGTTCACTGCATGTAGCACCGTGTATATCTTGTCATTCTCGCTGATGCGGTCCCCTTTCTTTTGCGTGCTCTCCATGTATCGCCTCCACAAGAAGGCCGACAAGGCCTCGACTCTAGTTGGCCGCCTTCTCTGGCCTTCGGCCTCCGCTATCTCAGCAGTGCCATACTTATCTCGAAGGGTGGTTATCGATCTGGCGTCAAAGATGAACCGCTTCGTAACGAGGCCTTCCTTCAAAAGCCCCGTACTCGGTGCAAATCCCGCTAGATTTACCGGCGGGAAAAGAGAGGATGACTCGTAAACGGGAGATATTATATGGCCACCATCGCCGCGAGCAATCGCGCCCCAACTATTGAGAAAAGAGAAAAATGACAACGCGTCAGCGATCTTGTGGGAGACGCATAGCGCGAGGCACAGCCCTCCGCACTCAAAGAAGCTGACTTGCACAGCAGTGGCGAGATCCCCCAAGTCGTAGAGCTTGAAGGGCAAGAGCCGGTCAAGCTTCTCGGGGTCAGGACTTTTGAGGACCTCCGAAAGCTGGCATGTGGCCCGAGCCACCACGAAGTGGACGCCATCGTCGTTGCATTCGACGTAGAGGTTGTCTCTTGAGCGCCCAGCGAGCGGGTAGAATCGAGTTAGGGTTTCGGCGAGAGACCGCCTGAGCTTGGAGAGTTTTTCCTCGTTGGTAAGGAGGTCGTCCTTGGGGAAAAAGAGGAGGAGGGGCATGAAGATAGGAGGCGCGATCTGGTCGAGGAAGGAGAGGCCATGGCGGCGGAGGTTGGGAGGCGTCGGAGAAGACGGCTTGATGGTCTCCGTGTGTTCTACTATCACATTCATCGTTTGATCAGTGTTATGGGAACTGTCTAGAGTGTTTGCGCTGGAGATGGTGATGATCGTGTGCAATGGGAATTATATAGAGGACACTAACGTCCAGTAGTTTGGTTTTTTTTTTTTGGTTGGAAACGTGCTTCACTCATCCACCTTATTTTGCCAAAATAAGAATTTGGGCTTTGCTACTAATAATGACAATTTGTTGTGCACCTAAATTTTAAAGAAATGAATCCCACAATAATTTATAATTATTTATTATTTAACTTTTATAGTTGAAAAGAGACTGTTATTTTCAGTAGATTAAAGACTCTAAAATAAGAAAAATTGTTCAAAAAGCCTACACCTAATTTTCTTTTTAAGGACACAATAATTTATAACAATTTATTATTTGACTTTTTATGATAAAAAACAGTTTGTGTTATTCTCAAAGTAAATTAAATATTGTCACTTAATCATTTCTCTAAGGATTTTATCCCAAATATAAGTAAAATCGTCTGAAAAGCCTACACCTATATATATATATATATTAGGTCGATCATACTTTAACTCTCAACTCACTATCGGATCTTTGTTCTACCCCTTTGTAGAGCGTGTGAGTCAAACTCCACACTTTAAACTAAATGTCCCAACTCCTGACTTCCCTAAGAAGTTAGGGAATTGAACACCCCACCTCCCCCTTCCATTGGGCAACGGTGTCCATTGGTCATCTAAATTAATTGCAATTTGATCAATCCAATCATAAATCTTCAGCAATTTAGTCCTAGATCTTATAACTATGTCAATGAATCATATATCTTTTCTTTCTTTACTTTTTTTTCTTACGAAGAAAAAAAAAATTAAAGAAGGAAGAGAGAAGGAAGAAAAAAGAAAAAAATATATATTAAAAATTGTTCACATTAGTGCCGGTGTGCCGCATGGACGACTGAGGTCCACATCATTGATTTTCAGCCAAAATTAGGAAAATGTGAAAAAGTTCAAGACTGAATTAACACAATTATAAAATTTATGACTAAATTAGTAAGAATGCAATATGTTTTAAAAATTTTCTGAAAATTAGCTTGTCAAATATATTAATTATTTTTTTGATTTTTTATTATCTAAAACATGCATGTTATTCTCACAGTAGATAAATATTATCACTTAATCATTTCTCTAAGGATTTTATCCCAAATATAAGGAAAATTGTCCAAAAAGACCACCTAATTTTTTTCTTTGGGTCAATCATACTTTAACTATCAACTCACCATTAGATTTTTGTTCTATCTCTTGGTAGAGTGTGGAAGTCAAACTCCACTCTTGAAACTAAATGTCCCCACCGTAACTTCCCTGAGAAGCTAGGGAATTAAACAACCCACCTCCCCCTTTCATTGGGGGACGGTGGCGCAATCTCTAGTGGTTATCTAAACTAATTGCAATTTAATCAACTCAATCATAAATCTTCAGCAATGCAGTCCTAAATCTTATAACTATGTCAATTGAATTATAAATTTGTTCTTTCTTTACTTGTTTTCTTAAGAAGAAAAAAAAATTTAAAGAGGCAAAAGAGAAGGAAGAAAAAGAAAAAAATTGTATTAAAAATTGTTCATATTAGTGCTGGTGTGCCACATAGGATTGTTGATGTCCACATCACCAATTTTCGGCTGAAATTAGTAAAACGTGAATGTAATAGGTTTAAAAACTTTTTAGAAAATTGGCTTGCCAAATATGTTCTGGGGGCGATGTGATAAACTTGATGGTAACGATTTTAGGAATGCGTGGCCACGTTCGGACTCATTCAAACCTAGGTTGCACCGACAGGTTCTAGAAGCTTCCGTGTCGCGTCGGACACCCCAACACGTGTACGACACGCTCGGACACACTCAGACACGCTTCGACACGCGGTCAACGCGTGTTGGATTTTCCGACATGTGGTCAACTCTTTTGGACACGTTCGGACACGTGTGTTCAGAATTGCGAGAGGCGTCGATTTCCAAGGCAGGTCTACAAGTGCAAAGGTCATTGAAGAAGGCTATGGAGTGGAGGCGAGGGCCGCAAGCAACGGCAAGGCTGCGATTGGAAGGGAGGGCTAGAGGAAGAGCGACCAGAGAACCGCGATTGCGATGCCGCCATGGAGGGCTGGAGGCTGCGGTTGCGGCTGCAGTTGTGAAGGAGGGAGGGCTGGAGGCGAGCGATTCCGAGAGAGAGCAAAGATAACGAAGAAGAGGTCATGGGAGGTAGGGGTGTGCAACCGAATCGGGTATACCCGGGAACTGGACCAGCCCACCCGGAAAACAGGGTCAGGAACCGGTTCTGTTGAAATCAGTTCCCAAAATTCGAAACCGGTTTAAACCGGTCCGAGAATCGAGTTCGATTGATTACCCACCTAGGAACCGTTTTGGGAATCGGTTTTGTAAATATAGGTCAAAAATCATATTTTTCCCCTTATTTTCTATTTTTACTCCCGTAATTACACGACGTTTTTCCTTTTGGCTCTCTCAAACACGCACGGCACTCCTCATTCGTCGTTCCTCTTCCTCACTTGCTTCCCTCCCTCATCGCCTCCCTCTCGCACCGTCCGATGGGCGGATAGTGTTTATCACCGCCAAATTCTTGTGTACCATGTGGATTGGCTCGCCTAATTTATCTTTTGTAGGAGGATTTATGCTTGTTTAAATGAGTAGCTTCATGTAATAGTTGTGGGAATAAGACTAATATTAGATCCATGTTTGTTACTAATTCTTTGCCTTATGATTTTATTTATTATATTAGCTCCGTGGATCCTTAATTTTTCGTTTAATCAAAAAGTTAATGTATTTATTTATTACAAGTGCTTAATGTTTCAATACAAATTAGGAGGATTACGTTATTTTCTCGTATTAATATAAAATTCGAAGTCGTATTAGATATCGAGATATTGCAAAACAGTTCCAATGAAACAGGGGTTGACCCTGGAACCAGACCGAAAAACATGGTAAGTCGGGTACATGGTCCAATATAAACCGGGTCCGGATATGGTCCAAAAATGGGAACAAAGTTATAACAGACCGGATAAAGGCCCAAGTGAGTCAGGGTCTACCCACCCCGACCCGATCACCTCTGGTGGGAGGAGGAGGAGGCGTCAGCTACTAGGATTTTCAAGTTTGCTTTTGCTTTAGTTTTCGGCTTTTAATAAGAAAAGTAGAAAAAAAATTAAAAGTAGAGGTTTTGATGGGACTTGGCATGAAGGGGTTGGGTGGAGGAGCGTGATTTCAATTTTCAAGGAAGGAGCTGACAAATTGTGTAGGGTCAGGAACACGGGACGAAGAGGGTGAAATAAATGGATGGGGGGACTTTTTGGGTCAGAAAATAAAAGCATTGAAATAATTTTTTTTTGGGAGGATAGGGGGTTTGTCAAAAAAATAAAATAAATGAGATTAAAAAGTGATTGCGAAAAATAACAATATTGAATGTTAAATAATAATAATAATAAATTTTGATTATTATAGAATATCATAAATTTATTTAAATAAATTTATTCTAATCTCTTGTTAATTATTAGTTTCATCAATAATTTTTGTTAAAGTTAGCTTTTTATTTTATTGATTTATAAATTTGAATCAAATTAATTAAAAATAAAAATATTCATTTAATATACAACGTGTCTCAGTGTGTTGGAATTTTTTATTTTTGAGAAATGATGTGTCGTGTTGTGTCGCGTATCGGTGTAACCTAGATTCAAACTCACCACCATAAAGGACAAAAATCAACCGATAAGATCGGAACGGGAGCCTCTCGTTAAATGCGAACCGCCCGCGCGAGCGATGGCAAACTAACTTGTTGACTTGCCTAACAATGGCTTGACCGGGAAAAAGCCACCGAGGACGAGTACTTGGGCCCTCACGAAAGGGTAGAGCGACACGTGGCATGTCCATATCGTGCGATGGAGAGGAGCGGATATATACAATGGACACATCAGCAAAGCGAACGGTGCCGTTTCCCTAGTAGAGAAATGGCTTCTTTTTGCGGTCTTCTTTAACCAAGGGCTCTGTTGTCTTACGGTGAAAGGAGAGTAAAAATTAAGGAACCCCAAATTGAAGGAGCTAGGGATTTTTTTCTTTATCCAGTTCTTTTTGCTTCATATACAAAACCAGTGTCTAGTATAAATAGAATAGTCTTGTGAGCTATTTTAGCTTTGTAATAGGTTTCTCACTCGTATTTTTATCAAATTTAAGTTCTTAAACTTTTAATTTTTCTTTACCCTATGTGGGTATAGGTACGTAACTTCAAAAAAAGGAGGTAATTAGATGCTCCATACAAGCATTGATGGCTATTCAAACAATACCTACGTGCTCCCTAGATAGGATTTAGAGTGTTCGTGCTCCCTAAATAGATACCTTATGTGCCTATTAGTTAGGGATAATTATCCAAAATATCGCAAATTAATTGTACATTGGCCAACTTAGTCTTAAACCTTTCAATTATGCCAATTTAATCTTAAATCTTTTGATGATTTGTTGTTTTAGTCCTAGACCTTTCAATGATAACGATTTAGTCCTAAACCTATTGAAGTTTTGCCAATCTATCCATAAACTATTATTTGGTTAATTGGTTAAAATAGTTACATTGACAAATCATCAAAAGATTTATGACTAAATTAGTACATCATCAAAAGATTTATGATTGCATTGATAAATTGTTAAAAAATTCTTGACTAAATTGGCACAATTGAAAATTTTAGAAATTAGGACAAAAAAAATTTATGACCGATTTGGTCACCATACGATAGGTTTAAAATTTTTTAGACAATTTTCTTTTGCTAGCTTATATATTCATTATTTTTGACTTCATAGCAGCTAATTATGCTTCGGAATATACTGAAGCCAAAATTTATTTTGTTAATAAATCTTTGGGAAACAATCCTAGCTTAAGCTCTTACCTTCTACTTTTTGGTAGTGGTAGGGTGCGTTTGGTAACGTTTCTGTTAAAAAATTGTTCTAGGGAACAGAAATAGAAAAAATTATTTCTGTTCCGAGTAACAATTTTTTAACAGAAGAACGTGTTTGGTAACTGCACAAAATTTCTGTTCTTGGAATAGAAAAAGAACATAAACACGTTTGGTAAACTTGTATAATTTTTTTGTTTCTTTTAATTTTTTTAATTTTTAATTTTCTTTTTTTTTTTTTTTTTTTTTTTTCTTTTTTTCTTCCTTTTTGGCCGGCGACCGGCCGACAAGGACCGGCGGCCTCGCCCATCCACGGCGAGGCTCAGCCTCGCCAAGGGCCGGTGATGCTCCAGCGAGGTCGCCAGCCCTCGACGGCGTTGCCGGCCCTCGACGGCGGTCGGCGGCCATGGCCGAGGCCGGCGGCGCCAAAGAAAGAAGAAGAAGAAAAGAAGAAAAAAGAAAGAGAAAAAAACAGGATAGAGAAAATTGTTTCTCGGAAGTGTTCCGGGAACAAGAAACAAGTTTTTCTTGTTTCTTGTTTGTTCCAAATTTGTTCTCGAACAAAAAAATAGATTTGGAACAAAAACGCAAACAAACGCGTTTTGTTCTTTTTTGTTCCCGGAACAAAAACAGAAATTGTGTTCATGACCAGAAAAAAAGAACACAAACAAACGCACCCTTAGTGACTAAACCTCGACAACTTTTTCAGTTTGGAAGGAAAAACCTAAGAAAGTGATCTTTCGCACACTTCAAATCAAGGTATACTTCTACAACTAATTTTAATTAAATTAGTAAATGTCACTAATCCCATAATATGCATGCTAGTAAACCATTTTACATACCGACAAAAAAAAATCATTTTACATGAAGTGCGTCCTAATCACTTTTTGATTAAAGAAATTATTACATTTAAATAACACGCTTTGCGGGTCGAAGTGGGATTACTCCCTTTTTGATTTTTTTTTTCTCTCGACTAGACGTTTTTTCTCAATAAATAAACAACAAAGCAACAAAAAACCCTAGTCGGCAAATCTTTCATTCGTTTGCAAACGCAACTGACCCGGTCATCACATCCCGTTAATCATCATCCATCTCATATCTACTTTTGCGGCGTTTCTAATTCGTCCTGAGTCGGAGCGGAGGCGTGGAAATCAATGGATCAATGTTGGGAATTTGATTTGACAATCATTCATGCAAAACGTACAAAACAAAAATGAAAAATCAGGTTACGAACTTCATGTTGGTGTATGGATCATTGTCACTTCCATGTTCGTATAGAAACCCTTCAGTAAAATTCAGATTCCCGGCTGGATCAAGTTTCGAATTTCGAGAAGCAGGATGGCTCTGCGTTCAGTTTAAATAATTGTAGAGGATTCGAAAGGGTTTGGGAGCAGTCGTAGATCGAGTCCCGATTCGACCTTTTCGATTGGAAAAGCCATTTTTCATTAAAAGACATGGTGCTACAGATTAGAGTACCATTTTGGTTAAATAAAATAATTTGATAATCACATGCATTTTATTTGTTAAACCGGACGGTTTCAAAAGTATTTCAAGTATTCATTTCCTTATCAGAGTCGGGTTTGGGAATCGAGACTATTTAAGACCATATAAGGAATACGGTCGAGGTCGAGGTCGACCATGTACTAGGCAAATTTAGCACGTCGTGATAACCACAATCTACCAAGCAATTCGCACCCATGTCTCTGAATAATCTCCATCGGTCGCCACATTCATAATTGCTGCTTTTGAATCGGTACTGCCGACAGAGGCGCATGCACAGCAAGCAATTGACGGATTGGAATGTTCGACCAACTCCATCAATACTTTGACAAGAAAAGCTTTGGTCTCCACAGGGATTTGTCAAGCTGGTCTAGAATCTGCACGTAGGCTTGTCTTCTCTGGTTGAATGAAGATTGATCCTAGTAATTAATTCGATAACCTCACAAGAGATTATTAGAAGATTCGGCACGGGATTGTGCCAAGTCTAGCCTTATACACATGCAAAACAGTTTATATTATAAATGGTGACAGATCAACAACTCAATCCTCTGTTCGGTTGAATTTGGGAAAAAATATGATTTTGCACATGTAAAGACGCGATCCAAATTTAGAAAAGAGGCACTCTTGATATATCACTGTACATTAATCTCGTACTTATTCATCACTCGTTGAGGCTTGAGCTGTTACTATAGACGCGCACGATATGTATACAGCACACAAAAGAAACCAAACATAGGAAAACACAGCAGTAAGGACGTAAATAGTTGCATCAACAAACACACCGATCAACATGGATGCTGTGAACATCGCAAGCTACGCATATTTCACCGTTTGAGATGCGGATGATGATACGAATGAAAGAAGCTCCTTGTCCTTCTCGAACAAGGCCATGTCCTCTGGCTTGAGATTAGCCGTTTCTATGCCTCCTCCGTCTATGGTGTCGAAGAAGACGACGAGGTTCCGGTAAGGAGGCACAGAGGACCCAATCCATGCGGGCTTGCCCCACCTGAAGTTGGCCTCGTAGGTTGTAAACTGACACAGGCTCATGAAGCTGAAGGGCACGACCTCGCCTTTCAAGATCCGGGCCAAGTGTTCCTTCATGAAGTTCAAGTACCCTTCTCCTTCTCTTAGCTTCTTCACGTAGTCCGCGTTCACTTCCTTTATAGGCTACACTGTCCATGATGTGTTGACACCCAAAATTACTCCTAGAACTACATGTTGACCATGAGGAAATAATAAGCAAAACGCCTCATTTTGGTTCATAAAGTTAAGGGCAAATAGCTTTTGTGGAAATTGCTTAAGCTGAGCCTCGATGGAATTCTAGGAACTTGGGTAGATTTTAGAACCTATAACAATATAAATTGCAGGTTCCAAGATATAAAAGGTAGGTTCCAAATTCTAGAAAATACAAAACTCGTTTCAATGAATAGATTTCAGGTTCTAGATGGAACTTGTACGAAACCTGAAATCGCTCATCCCTATCCACCACAAGTCTTGCGTAATGGTTTGGTCTGATGGAGAGTATATAAAACAACATTAAAAAAGTTCTCCACCCACCAAGAGTCTTGCCTGATGACTTTGAAGGATGACAAGTACATAGAACAAGGCCACGGGATTCGCACGGCATCTTTGACAATGTTTCCGACGTTAGCCACCTTCATTTTGTCATTTCTAGCACTCCAAATCTTGTTACGAAATCGCACGTCGATTCCAAAAAAATAACGCTCGCAAACAATTCACCAGGCAGAATATAATAATAAAATAACAGAATCAGAAGAACACGCCAGCAAATTTGTTATCGAAGTTCACCCAAACTTGGGCTACGTCTCCGTGCAGAAGCACTCTGCAAATCCACTAGACTTCAGAAAAAGTTGCAATACAACAATGATCTTCTCTTAAGATCATGACACAAAGAGATTGAGAACTCTCATAAAGAAAAAACTCACTTTTTTCTTCTATCTTTTTCTTGCCTCTCTGTTTCCTTTTTTTAACGTCTTGCCATCGCTAATATAAATGTATCACTTTTAACCTAAAAACAAATTTGATAGAAAAGACAAAAAAGCCCATAAAAACAAATATTTGGCTTCATCTATAACAATCTCCCACTTGAAAACAAAGATACCCAAGCACCAAGCAACTTTACATCCATCTTCTTCAAAAAATAGTAGTTGAAAAACTTGTGCCTCTACGATACTCCTCATCAATCAACATGGAGTAATACCAATGGTAGTAGTACAGAAAATATGCTTCTCTCTGTCTACTACCTTGGTCAACATGTCAGCTGGATTTTTCGAGCCATCAATCTTCTATAGTTTTAACTCATTATCTTTTAATGCTGATATGATAAAGTGATAACGTTTCTTGATATGTCTAGTCCTTGAGTGATAAGCTGCATTCTTTGCTAAGTGCACTGCACTTTGACTATCACTTCATAGTGTACTGACTGGCTGTTTTTGATGTAGCTCCTCCATGTAATCTTGTAACCACATGATTTCTTTCGAGGCTTCTGTGATCGCCACGTATTCTGCCTCTGTCGTCGATAAAGCCACTACTTTTTGTAGTTGAAATACCCAACTCACTATTGTACCTGCAACTGTAAAGACATATCCAATGGTACTCTTACCACTATCTCAATTACCAGAATGATCTGTATCTACATAACCCTGCAACTCTAGAGATGTACCACTATAACAAAGTGAGTAATTAGAAGTACTTGCTAGATATCTCAATATCCATTTCATTGCATTCCAGTGCTCTCCTTGGGTTATGCATATATCGACTCATAACTCCCACTGCCTGTGCAATGTCTGGTCTCGTGCTCACCATGGCATACATCAAACTCCCAACTATTGATGCATATGGAACTACAGCCATCTCATCTTTCAAAGCCTGAGTGCTAGGACACATATCCTTGGAAATTTTGAAGTGACTCGCTAGAGGAGTTGCAACCGGTTTTGCCTTGTCCATGTTAAATCTCTTTAACACTTTGTTCACTTAGTCTTCCTGCGACAACCATAATTTCTTATTTTTCCTATCCCTGATGATTTTCATGCCTAAAATATTTTTGGCCTCCCCCAAGTCTTTCATAGCAAATTGTGATGATAACATCTTCTTCACTTCTACGATTCTCTTCATATTGGAACTAGCCACCAGCATGTCATCCACATATAAAGAGAGATACACAATGTCACCATCATCATACTTGCGAAAATAAACACAGTGATCAGACTCACAGTGTGCAAAACCTTTTTCTTTCATGAAACCATCAAATTTTAGATACCATTGCCGCAGAGCTTGTTTCAAGCCATACAAGCTTTTCTTCAAGCAACATACCATGTGCTCCTTGCCTTTGACTTCAAAACCCTTAGGTTGTGCCATGTATAATTCTTCATCTAAGTCATCGTGTAAAAACGTTGTTTTTACGTCTAATTGCTCAAGATGAAGATCTTCCACTGCAACTATACTCAGTAGAACTCTAATTGATGTCATTTTCACTACAGATGAAAATATCTCGGAGTAGTCAATCCTTTCTTTTTTAGAAAAGCCCTTGACTACAAGCCTCACCTTGTATCTAATACTACCATCTGCTTCATTCTTAATCATGTACACCCATTTGTTTAATAAAGCTTTTTTACCTGTGGGTAACTTGGTCAACTCCCAAGTTTTGTTCTGAAGTAACGAGCTCATCTCGTCTTTCATAGCACACTCCCACTGCAAGTGAGACATGTCTGCCTTTGCCTCATCGTAAATCTCTGGTTCCCCTGAATCTGTATATAAGACATGACTTTGAATAGTATTAGATGATGGATCAAAAATTACCTTTGGCTTTCTAACACATGTAGACCTCTTTAATGCAGATACTTCAGGGTCATTAGTTTGCTTCGAATCACTACGTTCCTCTTGAACTACCTCTTCATTGATAATAGGCTCATCTTGAACCTCTCTTTCAAGTGCACTTTGATCTACTGGAAACATCTTCACGGGCATTATGTCTAATTCAACATATTCTGGTTATATTACCTTCTTATACTCTATCTGATGATCCTTGTACATCTTTTCTTCATGGAATAGCACATTCCGACTGTGGATGACTTTGTTATTCTCATAATCCCAAAGCCTATAGCCATACTCGTCGCCACCATATCCGATAAAAACGTACTTCTGTGACTTAGCATCAAGCTTTTTCCTATCCTCAATGTCAATCAAAGCATATGCAATACAACCAAACACCTTTAAATATGAATAATTAATCTTTTTACCTGACCACCGCTCTTGTGGTATTTCTCCATCCAGCGCACTAGATGGACTTCTGTTGATAAGATAAACAGCTGCATCAACTGTGGCAGCCCATAAGTGTAGCGGGAGACCCATGTGTAGCCTCATGCATCTCGCACGTTCTAGAATAGTCCTGTTCATCCTTTCAGCTACACCGTTCTCTTGAGGAGTTCTAGGAACAGTCTTTAACCCGTGTATGCCTTCTCGACTCAAATATTCTGCAAATTCCTTACTCGTGTATTCACCACCATTATCAAACTTCAGAGCTTTAATCTGATAACCTGTTTCTTTTTCTACCATGGTCTTCCATATTCTGAACAACTCGAATACTTTTGATTTTTCTCTAAGAGCATAGACCCAAGTCTTCCTTGTTGCATCATCAATGAAGGTGACAAAATATCTCTTACCGCCATGAGAGAGTTCTTGAGCAGGTCCCCATACATCAGTATGAACCAACTCTAGCTTATGGCCTTTATTTTGTCGCCCATTCAATTAAAAACTAACAACCTTCTGTTTTCCATAAATGCAATTCTCACAAAAATCTAACTCAACTTTTTGCAAACCCGGAAGTAATTTCCTCAAGTGTAACTGCTTTACACATTTTTCACCAAGATGTCCCAAACGATAACGCCAAAGAGTAGACAAATTACCTGTAGTCATTGTAGTTGCAACCATATCACTGATATTGTCTCCTTGGAGAAGGTAAAGTGTATCTGTACGCTTTCCCTTTGCTACTGCTCTAGCCCCTGAGGTTATCTTCCACTCTCCGCATTCAAAGGTTGTTACCAAACCTTCTTGGTCAAGTTTACTAGTTGAAATCAGATTTTTCTTTAATTCCAGAATATGCCTAGTTTCACGCAAAACTAGACGTCCTCCACTTGAGATGTTCACAGTCACGGTTCCTTTCCCAACAATGGGACACATGTGGCCGTTTCCCTCAACCACTTGTCCGAAATCTCCACTAGCATAATCATCAAATATGGCCCCGTTTGGTTCGGCATTTAGAATGGGCTTTTGGCCTCTAAAGGGGTTTGGGCAAAAGCGGGTGGTGTTTAGTTCAATATTTTGGGGACTTTGGGGAGATGCAATTGCATCTCCAAGAGGCTTCAAAGGGCTTTAGGGGAATAGAGGGTCCAAGGTGCATTTGAGATTAGCATTTTCAGAATGCTGGGGCTTTGTTTAATGAAAATATGTCAATTGCCAATTTTACCCTCGTTTATTAACCAAAATCCGTTTTTGCCCTTTTCTAAAGAAAACCCTAAAAGCCTCCCGTAGCCTCACGCCTCCTCTCTTCTGCACTCTCACGACTCCTCTCCCCTGCACTCTCACGACTCCTCTCCCCTGCACTCTCACGACTCCTCTCAGTCGTCCCTCACCGTCTCCTTCGCAAGCTGCTATCCAATGTCCATCCGAGATCAACCATCCCAACCTCGAAGATCGCCTCCCGCCGTTCTACTCTCGCGCTCGCGTCACGCTCGTAGCAGGGCAGTTGGGTAAGCTCGGAAGCTTCGATTCCATCGCTCGTTTGTCCAATTCGCGGTCACCATTGAAGATTCCGTCGTCGTCCCTCACTGTCTCCTTCGCGAGCTACTCTCCGGTGTTCATCCGAGATCAGCCATCCCAACCTTGAAGATCGCCTCCCGCCGTTCTGCTCTCACACTCGCCTCTCCAGGTAAGATTTCCTCGGTGCCACCGCCTTACGGTGCTGCGGCCTCAGGTTGGCTTCGGTTCGCCCTTTGTGTTTTGGTCAATCTCCAACTGTCAAGTTTCGTTCGCTTTCGCACTTAGTTTAGTCCAAACCTTTCATTGCTTGTTCAGGGCGGGCTGAACCAAATCGGCTTTGCTTGGTCCCCCTCCATCGGCTGAACCAAACTGACTTATTTAGAATTCATCCATTTTCTCCACTAAAAGTGAATAGATTCTTGTTAGTTGTAAGTTTATCTGTAAAAGTATTTGGGGATGAAGAAAGTAACATATTTTTGGCAAGAAAGATGAAATTTCTGTGCCACATATATGAATCAATCAGCATCTAGACTCACAGGGAATCTGGAATTGGAATATTGAAACAGAAGCACAGTATTTAATGTGCTCCATTTTATAGTTTGTTACTATAAATTTGTCTATGGTGGTGTTTATATATAACAAAATCTTTTATGATATTGGGAAGTAAGGACAAGAGGAGGTCCTGCTCTCCACGTTCAAACTGATAAGCTCCTTTATCTTCACCGAGAGAAAGTAATTGCTCTCAATTGGTCTATCACGCATAAAGATTAGCACTCTGATTCTCGAGTTTCAATAGATTTCATGAATAGCTGGTGATGTTTGGATGATATTAGCAAAAGGGAATGGATAGAAAACAACTGCTATTCGGTTTTTATCAAGCTTTTATCTATTACCATAAGTTTGCTTATTGAATGTATCTCAGATCTTATTTTACGAATATAATTTCAGGTCCTTGCCACTAATGTTATTGCTTTGGTTTGGAATGTGATTCTATCGTTCAAAGCTCATAAAGAGATTCTTCCTAAATAGGTACATACTTCCTGGCTGCTTATTGCATTTTGTAGGGATCTCTTAAGTTTTGCTATGTATCATCCAAGTTTTATTGTTTTGAGTTTTTAATTAGAAGTTTACACCGGTAGAGGATATCTGGCTTTTGAATAGCAATTCAGCATCTAAGACTACTTTTATGCAACCAAGAAAATAAGAACAACTCTAGACTTGTGAAGGCTTTTGCATAGCTGATGTTGCCATTCGAAAGTGCAATTTCTAATCAGAATAAGGAATTGAGATTATAAATAAAAGAGAATTTTTTTCTTCTTTTTTTGTGGATGGCCATTAATTTGATGCATAGATTACCTTATATTAACAAATTCGACAGAAAGAGTAACTATCAGTTCATGAAATCACGAAGCAGAATTTGAGTTCAAAATTCACATCTGGGAGTTAAATAATCTCATGAAAAAGTATGTCCAAGAGCATGGAAAACATGTTAATCTTTGATAATTGTTGGAGGACGGTAATCAGTCAGCAGATGTCACCTAAAATTTTGTTTCTTCACTAACATACAAATGCACATTTGAATGGTTGTTGCTTGTGAAAAAAAGTACTTCTCAAGATTTGGTGCCTTATTGTATGTGCACAACCTGGAATGGAAGTGCAGTTTTGCGGCTGTCCAGATCTTCTTCAATGTAGGTCTCCACTAAAACATTAGAAGCAGACTAGCATCTTCTTGGTTTTGCACTTCCGTGAGCTTCAGGTAGTGTAGATGTAACAGGGATGTTTTGATTGGAAGAGCTTTTACCGAAAACTTTTGTAAATTTTCGAACAGTAAATTCCTAGGAAAAAAATCATGTTCACTGATTTCTCATATGGTGTCCTTGAAATTTCAAGCTTAATGAATCACACCTTGACAACTCCCCCTTTTGTGCTTGAAGTAGCGTTTCCTCACGGTTGGCAAGGGTTTGAGTTCTCTTCCTCACGTCACTCCTTCACGCTCACTGCCCTCAAGCTCTCCTGTCACGCTCGTGCTCATGCTCGCTTCTGTCTAGGTCAGATTTTCTCAATCCATGGTTGCCCATTGAACTTGATTTGTTCTTTACTAGTTCACATTGATTTGGCTTTAATTCTATTGCTGAATTTTTTTCTTTATTATATATCTCTCAAATATGTTCATGCTCATATTGTTGAAAGATGGCGAGTTCAACAAAGGAAAATGCATATTGGACCACTGAAGATGTGGAAACATTTTGTAAGTTGTGTGTTGAACAAATCGATAAGGGTAATCGTCCGGCAACCAACAAGAGAGATGGATGGACTATCATAATTAATAAGTTCGAGGAGTTGAGGGGCAAAAAGTACGATAAAACTAAAATGAAGAGTAAGTGGGATAATCTTAAAGAAGAATGGAAAAGATGGAGGACATTAGTTTATAGTGAAACGGGATTAGGATGGGATCCAAGGAAGAAAACCATCGATGCGAGTGATGAATGGTGGGAGAGCAAAATCCAGGTGTTTATCATTTGTTCTTTTACTTTTCGATTAAGTTCTTATTTTCAATTATATACAACTTACTCAAACGCTTTTTATAACAGGCTAATCCTAAGGTTAAGGTTTTTAGGATGAAAGGCATACCTTCTAATCTTGAAGTGTTGCTAGATAAAATGTTTAGGGATACGATTGCTACTGGAGGAATCACTTGGAATCCTGCACAAGGTTTATGTGTTGATGAGAATGTTGATGCCACACAACCCAATATTGATGATGCCGTAGGATCAACTGATGATAATTTGGAATGTGATGTGGGTGAAAATATTGATGAACCAATTCAAACTCGGGCTCGTAAAACAGTAGCGCAGACTTCAACGAGGAAACTCGAGGAAAGGAAGCCAAGAATTTGAGCCCGGCACAATTGCTTAGAAGCCAAATTAACAGGCTTTGTTCTGCTGGGGAGAAGTACACTATCAGTGCCATAAGTTGTGTACGGCGCTCACTTTGGTGCCAAAAGTTTCCGTCGGATTACTTAAGTGCCAAATCATAGGAAAAATGATCACTTTGGTGCCACCAGCGAAAGATTCCGGCCACTGGCGAAAGATTCCGGCCAAAATGATTATGTGGCTTTAAAAAAAAAAAAATCAACAAGGCCTTCAAACGACGTCGTTTTCGGTCCTCCTTAAGAAAACGACGTCATTTTGCCGTCCTACATGGATGGCCTCACAAAAACGACGCCGTTTAACTCATTTGGGGATTTTTTTTTTATTTGGGGATTGAAATTAGGGTTTTTCCAACCTAGCTCGCTCCGCCGTCGTCGCTCGGCCTCCGCCGTCACTGGGCCGCCGTCACTGGGCCGCCGTCGCTCGCTCAGCCGGCCATTACTTGGCTCTGTTCGGACGCCCTCGACGGCACACGAGGGAGCACCAGCCTAGTTGTTAAAGCCTAGGTATTGTAAGACGCAAGCCAGGCACTCGTCGAGGAGATTGGAGATGGAGAGGGAGACATCAATGGCGGCGCACTCGTCGGCGGCCTCCTCGAGCACCGGCTAAATCACGGCCTTCGACTTGGCCGCCAAGTGGCAGTCGTCAGGGTTGGGGTCGGGGTCGGAGTCGGGGTCGGAGCTGCGGCCGTCGAGTGGCCATCGTCGGGGTCGGGGTCGGGGTCTGAGCTGCGGCCACCGAGTGGCCATCGTCGTAGTAGGGGTCAGGGTCGAGGTCAGAGCCGCGGCCGCCAAGCGTGGGGGCCATCGAGGAAGGCAACTGGCCGGAGATTTAGGGTTTTAAATTGAGGGAGACACCAAACGGCATCGTTTTGGTGTTAGGATACTGACTATACTCTCCGGCGAGCCACATCAGCTTCAAAAATTAATAAAAAAGTGCAACGTCGGATTTCCGACCAACCAGATCGGAGTTAGCACCAAAGTGAGCGTTTTCAAACTTTTTAGCACTTAAGTGATACGACAGAAACTTTTGGCACCAAAGTGAGCGCCATACACAACTTATGGCACTGATAGTGTACTTATCCATGTTCTGCTGTTGAAAGTAGAAGTGTTGATGCTATTGTCTCTCAAGCATATGAGGGATTCGGTCCTTACAAGGACCTCATATCTATGTTGGATGCCATACCGGAGATTGTGCAAGATGAAAAGCTGTATTTTTTTGCAATCAAACATTTTAAGGACAGGGTGGACAATAAGCAGGTCTTCATGAGCTTGAGTACCGATGCCCTGAGGGTGAAGTATCTCAAGCTTGAGATGAAATAACTTAATCATAACTAAGTGTTGTCATAGCTTTTTATTTGAATTCTTGAATATGCTATTTTATTTTTATATGCGAACTCTATTTAAATTATGTATGGATCTAATTTATATTAATGTTTTTAATGTGAGAATTGTTTCTAATTGGGGTTCTCTTTATGTGGTTGACTTTGCATATATATGTTGATTGATACTATTGTTTTTCTTAATGGATTGTCAATATTATTCATTATTTTTCTTATTCTAACTCTATATTTTGTTACGTTAGGTAATTATGGATGATTCTCAACAAAAGGAAAATCATGAACAAAAGGAAGATGAATTCCTGGATTTGCTTTCAATTGCTAATGCTTCAATTGCTTATCAAGCAATGCACCTTAGCAAACAACCTTCTATGATCTCATCATATACAGGTCATGCATAGATGAGAGAGTTGATGGCCGAAGATACTAATCCAATAAGATGCTATAATATGTTTAGAATGCATAGGGATGTATTTAATAATTTAACACGTGACTTAGTAACACACTATGGCCTTAAAGGATCTAGGAATACTAATGTTGAAGAAATGGTTGGAATGTTTCTTTATATGTTGGGACATGGTATAGGTAACAGGGTAGCACAAGAACGCTTTCAACGCTCTGAGGAAACCATAAGTAGGCATTTTAGTTTAGTTTTAAATAAAGTATGCAATATGGGAAAAGATTTGATCCAACTAATTGATCGACAATTTTGGGAAGTTCCAGAGAAGATTAAGAAAGATCAACGATTTTATCCATATTTTAAGGTAAGTTATGATTGTACAATAAAAACGAAAAAGTAAATTTAAATCATGTAATTTTTGCATTATTTGTTTTAGGATTGCATTGGAGCTATGGATGGTACACATATTCAAGCAGTGTTACCGGCGTATGATCAAATTCGTTTTATTGGTCGAAAAGGAAAGACTACGCAAAATGTGTTGGTTGTATGTAATTTTAATATGGAATTTATTTACGTTTGTGCCGGTTGGGAGGGACAAGCTCATGATACTCGTGTATTCTATGATGCCATTGGAAGACGTGATGCACAATTTCCCCATCCACCTCCAGGTTGGTTAATTAATGGTTTATGTATATATATATATTTATGTGACATATGTTAATTAAATTTATATTATATTTGTGTAGAAAAATATTATTTAGTAGATGCTGGATATCCAAATCTCACAGATTATTTGGGGCCATATAGAGAAATTAGATATCATTTGCTAGAATTTCGACAATGTCCTACACCTACAAGTCATCGAGAAGTGTTCAACCATGCATATTCCTCACTTCGCTCAGAAATTGAACGAGCCTTTAGCGTATTAAATGTGAAGTGGAAGAGTTTAACTATTATGCCAAATTATTCTTATGAAAAGCAAGTGCAAATTGTCATAACTACAATGGCTTTGCACAATTTTATAAGAAAAAATGCCGTAACTGATACGGATTTTGAAACAGCGGATTTGGATCCTGAGTATGGATATTCAGTCGACCATGATGTTGTAAATGAGGGGACAAGTGCTTCAAATAATAATGCATTCCTTAACATGACACATTTACGCGATGAAATAACTATGAACTTGATAAATAGTTAAGGATGTTTGTAATATTTAACTATTTCTTTCTTTCTTTCGGACATATGTTGTTGTCATGTTTATTGTAATGAAATTACTCTATTTTTAATTGAGTTTGATGTGATTTTTTTATTTAAAATTTTATTAATATGTCTCTTATACATTATTCTCAACTTGAAAATAATATATAAAAGTTAAGGTCATTGATTTTTGTTTTTGATTTTAAACAAATTAAAGTTGCAAAATTTTAATAATTGGCACATGAAAGGACTTTCCAAATGTAATGTGTTTACCAAACAACATTTTCCCCAAGTTGCATCTCAAGGCATATTTTCAATTTTGTTTACCAAACAACATTTACATTTCGCCAAACCCCTTTAGACTAAAGGCCTTTGCATTTCCCAAGGACATTCCCTCAAAGCCGAACCAAACAGGGCCTATGTCTCTTTGCGAGGTGCAATGAAAAGAAGCACCAGAATCAATAAACCATTTATCTGTTGTCAAATCAAACCCTGCAAACAAACACAAGTTATCTAGCAAAGATTCATCGCTAACCACATTAGCTCATTGATTCTCATTTTGCTACTTCTTTTTGTAGACTTCACACTGAAACCTCTGATGTCTGGTTTTGTGACAAAACCAACACTCATCTTTGCAACCTGTCTCTTACCCCTTGATTGTGATCTGCCATGCCCGCTGAATTTTCCTCTACTTTTACTTCTTCCACGGTTCTCCACAGCGAGTGTTGTTAAAGACGTAGATGTAGAAAAATTATCTCCACCTGAGACTTTCCTTCGCATCTCTTCATCCATGATACTACTCACAGTATCATCAAGAGTTAAATCATCCTTCATGGTGCTCGAAATTCCCTACACTGTGGTATTGTAGCTTTCTGGAAGAGAACATAAAAATAATAAAGCTTGAAGCTTCATATCTAAATTTATGCCTGCGGATTCCAATTGACCCGTGACCTGCGTGAAACTATTAATATGCTCTGCTACAGAACCTCTATCAGATAACTTCATATTAACCAATTTCTTCAGCAAAAATACCTGATTTGATGTGGATAGCTTCTCATAAATATTCGTTAGAATATCTATGGCTTTTTTTTGCAGGCTTTCGTGATGTGGTAACCTGTCTTTTTCATCAACCCTAGACGAATCGCACCTAATGCCTTTCGACCAAGAATTTTCAATCCGGCTTCTGTTGTCGAATCCACTTCCGCCATCTCGGGTTTCCAACCCTCAAGTGGTGCATAGAGATCTTTTTGATAAAAATAATCCTTGATTTGTAATTTCCACCATCCGAAATCCTGCCCATCGAACTTATCGATTCTGATTTTATCTTGTGCCATCATGTTTGCTTTCAATCGAATGTCACCGAAAAACCCTCGATGTTCTCAATTAGCCAACCCAGGCTCTGATACCAGTTGTTACGAAATCGCACGTCGATTCCAGAAAAATAACGCTCGCAAACAATTCACCATGCAGAATATAATAATAAAATAACAGAATCAGAAGAACACGCCAGCAAATTTGTTATCGAAGTTCACCCAAACTTGGGCTACATCTCCGCGTAGAGGCACTCTGCGAATCCACTAGACTTCGGAAAAAATTAGAATACAACGATGATCTTCTCTCAAGATCAGGGCACAAAGAGATTGAGAACTCTCATAAAGAAAAAAACTCACTTTTTTCTTCTATCTTTTTCTTGCCTCTCTTTTCCTTTTTTAAACGTCTTGCCATCGCTAATATAAAGGTATCACTTTTAACCTAAAAGCAAATTTGATAGAAAAGACAAAAGAATCCCTAAAAACAAATATTTGGCTTCATTTATAACAAATCTCAGTACGCAAAATCGAGCTTATAGATTCAAAAGTCTTAGGCTTTTTAATAGTACTTACGATCGTAGCTCACATAACAATATAAAAATTTTAAGAAAATGACAAAAAAGAAAACATTTCTTCCATTTTCATATCTTACATCTATAGTAATTTTGTTGCCGAGGGTTCGAATCCCTCTCTTTTCTTATAATTTACCACGATGTACTAAATGATAACGCATAACTTAATTCCAAAAGTTACAACATGTTTTTATATAGATTCGAAATTAGCAAAACTCGATGGTAACAACTTTAGGAATGCGTGGCCACGTTCTGATTCATTCAAACTCATCGCCACAAAGGACAGAAATCAATCGATAAGATCAAAACGGGAAGCCTCTCGCAATTAAAAGCGAATCGCCCACGCAAGCGATGGCAAACTAACCCATAGACTTTTCTCTAACCATGGCGTGACTGGAAAATGCTACCGAGGACGAGTACTTGGGCCCCAACAAAAGGGTAGAGCGACACGTGGCATCTTCACATCATATGATAGAGAGGAGCGGATATCTGTAATAGACACATTAGCAAAATGAAACGGTGCCGTTTCTCTATAATAGAAATGGCTTCTTTTCATAGTCTTCTTTAACCGATGGCTCTGTTTTTTTACCGAGAAAAGAAAAAAGATTAAGGAACTCAAATTGAAGGAGTTAGGGGCTTTTAGAATCGAGTTATTTTTGCTCCAAATACAAAACCGGTGTTCCAAATTGATGATTTCGAGCGAATTTATTGGTTATGTGAAGGTGGGTATTTTTGTTGCTCAAGTAAAAGGTTGAGCATTTTTTTAAAATTAATTTGAAAAGAGGAGATATCTTTAATCTTACGACGATAAATTCGTGTCATCCCTTTGGATTTGGCCCAAGAATTGTGATCCTCCCTGTGTAAACCCCACATCGATGAATTTTAGCCATGTTAATTACACAAGGGCAAAATACTTGAAAATTTCAATATTCTTGCTATGACGATCAAATGGTGTCTTAGCTCAAATTTTTATGTGCCGATTGACTTTCCTTCCTCGGTTCAATGAAAGACAAACCATGCATTTTAAGGGTAAACATTTCCAAGATATTTACTTGCTTGTAACCCAACGTCGAAATGTTCTGCCAGGTACAAATAATAAAAGAGGCGGCCAAATTTTCCATTATTTTAAAGTTGGAAACATCACCTAATCAGTCGTAAACCTATTTACCCACTCAAACTTAAACATTTCAATTTTGCTAAGTTAGTTATAGCTTTGGCGCGAAATTATAATGTAGTCATTTTGGTCAATTTTTATTGAAATAGTAGTCTAGTCATCCCTGGCTGTTTTACATGACACACAACTGCATCAACAATTTTCTGGCAATAAGAAAGGCCATTTTGCAAAATATTGTCTAAAAGTCAAGGGAAGAAATGCTCATTTGATTTAGAAAATAAAAAGGGAAATTGGAATCTCACTCTGGAATGACGATGTTAAATAAGTATTCTCCTTGGAAGATGAACCCACCAAGTACATTGTGTATGCTATCCAAACATGGTCGCAAATCGGTGACATTGAAAGTCCGTCAAAGGAATTTGACGAAGGAAGTTTCCTCTCTTCTTTAGAATAACCCAAAGCACCCACAGTTCAAGACCTTTGTGCATATACTCCTACTATTCTCCCATATTTTCTGTCATTACTCTCATTGACATTGGAGTTAGTGCTTCTATTCTAGATAGAAAGATACTTCAAGAAAAATACGAGACTTCATATCCCTGGTATTTTAACTTTGCTTCCGAAGATACCTTTTCCACATGAGTTCAAAACAAACCCGTCACCATACAATTTTTTCCCCAGTGTTCAACCATTACGAAAATCCTCGGCTCTAGCTCACCAGATAAAGATATCATTATTGGTTGTGATATCCTTACGCAAATTTCTAAACTTAGAATTTTGCCCAATGGGCTATAGTTCAATGGACAATTCAAGGAATTTGCAGACATCCAAAGTTTCTTCACTATTCAGACGAACATTTTAGATCCAATCTTGCAAACCCTTCTTGAGGCATGTGTAGAATCACAATCAAATTTTGTTCAATGTTGCCCTAACCCTCTATGGAAAAATCCTAACTTTTTCATCCATCTTCCTTTGAAAAAAATGATGATATCAATCCCACCAAAGTTAGCCACTCAGGCATGAATCCAATACAAAAGGAATGCTCATACTTGCTTCACCAAGGACTATTTGAGTCATTTGATTCTCAATGGACTTGTAAGGCATTTTATGTAAACAAGCGTGCTGAGTAGAATAGAGGAAAAATTAGACTGATCATTAATTATCAGGCCCTCAATCAATTCCCGCAAGATGATAAATTTCCTCTGCCACATTGGCCACGCCAAAATATGCTCTAAGTCTGATTTCAAAGTTGGATTTTGACAATTGGGAATTAGAAAACTGGATTTTGTATCCCCAATCAACATTTGCAATGGATGGTGCTCCCTTTTAGTCTCAAAACAGCTCCTTTACTATTTTCAAAAGGCCATGTGTAGAATTTTCTAGCCTATCATGGCCAATGCTCAAATTTAAATTGATGACATCTTCCTTTATAGTCTAGATGAGGATTTTCATTGTAAATGACTAGTCCAATTTGCAGAATTAGTACGAAAGCATAGGATTATGTTGTCCCAAAAAAAGATGATTATTGCACAGAAAGAAATGGAGTTTCTTAGAATGCACCTCAAAGATGGGACGTATTATCCTAGTCCTCATATTGCTGAGGAATTGCATAAGTTTCTTGATGATCATCTCTCTTGCAAGCAGGTTCAATAATTCCTTAGAATATTTAATTGTCTCAAGGATTTTGTCTCAAAAATCATAGAGTTTGTAAGTCTACTACAACAAATACTCAAGAAAGATGCTCCTCCATGAGGACCACAACAAACTCAATTGGTAAAAAGAATTAAAGAAATTCTATAGCATCTTCCCCCATTGCAAATTCCTTCCACCATAAAAAGAATTTTGGAAATAGATGCTAGTGATGAATATTGAATTGCTATCATTCTTGAAGAAATTGATTGGAAACGAAGAGTTTGTGGACATAAGAGTGGAAAATTCATGTAAATGGAAATGTATTACCACTTTACATTCAAAGAAATCCTTACAGTAAAATATGATATCAAAAAGTTTGAATATCATCCTATAAGACATCATTTTCTCGTGGAGATTGATATGTCCTCATTTTCTCATATGTTGAAATTCAAGCAAAAGTAGATCCCACATCCTCAGCTCCTTAGTTGGGTAGAATGGTTTTCAAAGTATTCATTTGAAACCAAACATATTGCAAGAAAAAAGAATATATTTGTTGATTTTCTATTTCGACCAAAAAAAGAATTTACAACTACCACATCCATAAATATAGATGCAATGAGAAATCTCAGAGGAGGTGTTAGGACTCGAGAAGTGAAGTTCAAATAGCCTTCGTACTAATATTCACCAGAAGTCCCTAAGCTCATTGAAGACAACACTCTTTTTGAAAATCTTGGGAGTCTTATGTGGCAGTACCATTTCCATATTTTCAATGATTATGGTGGTCTTATTCTTTGTTCAAATGGACTACACCCAAAATATTCATTCATTCATCCTCTTGTCTTTCTCTCCAAATGGGGAATTTCTAGAAAAACTCAATTGTTTTTATTCGCATTTCTTTAATCTTTATACCATCACCATCGAATTTCCGACAGCCAAGATACCCCTCATCATTAGCAAGATCATCCAAGGAGAAGTTAAACACAAATATTTTGGGCAAATGCTTAGTTGGTTTAAACCATTGAGCGTATGAAAAATATTTTCCAAATGCAGCTTAGAGCATGCAGGCCTGACCTGGTACTTCATATAGTTTTTTAATTCTTTAGGCTGTAGTCATTTGTCCAACCCAATGAAGATATGTTTAAAACTCCAGCAAATGTTGGAGCATCCACATATAAATCCCAGCCTATTCCAAATAAGATTTTTACAACTCTTTTACCCTCAACAATATTGAGAATTGCAGAGAATCTTATGCCAGTACAATTGAGTCATTCCACTATAAGCGTGGCCAACAGAAGCTGATATTAGTTCTCTAGGATCATTATGATGACTATCGCGCTACCTCACCAACGATTGATGCTTGCCTAAGGAGATACTATGGAATTGATATGCAAGACAATTTTGTGTTACAAACATCACGATCCAATTTCATCATCATAGGATCCATGGGGAGGACCATTGTCATAAAATCCTTTTGATCATAGTGAATTACAGCTTGCACTTAGTCTAGCCCTCGATAGAGGAAGTTCATCATTTCAACTTGGAAATTTACCCCAACTTCGCATTCCATCAAGCTCCATTAATGGTCCAACAAGTCTCTCATTAGTTATCAAAAAGACAAAAGTTGTCTAAATTAAATGTAGAAATTGAAGAAGTGAAGAAGCTCCTCAAAGGACTCAGTTAACGGTATAGAGATAATCCTGAGAAAAGCACATTCATAATCCCATTGACATCTCATCAGTCTTTGGAGTTCACAAAATATGACCAGCTCGAAGTCCTAGAAGTTAAGAGACTCGTCAAGTAGTATAGAAGGCAAAAAGATGGATGTGGCTCATACAGCTTGGACGACAACACTGAAAAATCAATCCATAAATTTGACATGTGAAGGAGTTAGACATAAGAAAAAGCTAGAGGCAAGAAGAAATTGGAAACATGTAGATAAAAAGTTGGCTTAAATGCCGAGCAAAGATATTGTTCATGTACTATTTGGCACTGTTCATCAACTATTTATGGCACTATAGCCACTATGGTAGTACTGTAGCAGAAGCTAAAAAATGTGCGATAAGAATCTGTCAAAAGCAAAATCTTAGTCTATCAGTATAAGGGTCAAATTATTGGCATTTGCCTATCGAAAGTCTTTGGTGTTTGTCTTATGTCTATATAAGGCAATGTTTGTAATATTAAGGGGCAGAACGCACCCTTTCTAAAAATAATATTATGTGGTTTGTTATGAATCCTTAAAGCTTTCTTCAATCTTCCTTTCTGCTTGGTATGATTCTTTAAAATGAGAGATGTTCTTATCAATACTAGTAGTATGCTATGCATTTATTAAAATATGGAACTTATAAAATTTTATATGATATGAGTCAAGAAATGAAAAAGAATTTAGTGGCTCCTAGGCAGTCTCTACTCTGAGGCCGGAAAAGCCATCTATATGGATAGCATACCTACCACAAATTCTATTTTCGTTTTCCCTAGCTCGTATCATGGACCAATTAGCAATAAATTCACAAATTTGAAAAGTTTAAGATTGAATTAACATCCAAACAATGGGTTTAAGATTAATTGGACAATTTTCCCCTCTATCATTTGATCAATCTTTGATATTACGGGTTTTAAAATTTCAACACGAGCAGTATTCTCTTGTTATATGATAATTATATTTTAACTTACAGATATTTTTGGGAAAATGTCAAAGGTATACTTTTGAGCAAATAACCACTTACATACTTTTATTTTTATAAATACTATTAGCAAAACCCCAATTGAAAAGACAAATTGCTCCTCCTTACAAACTCATATTTAGCATCTCGCTTAATAATTGAGTGGTTTGATTTTTGGTTGGCCTTGGAGGGGCTTGAGAACTTAGGATTTAGGGATGGAGATTTTTGAAAAGTAAGTGACGTTTTCGTAACAAGGGCACAGGGACGATTGTCAAATGGTTTCCAAAGAAATAAAAATAAAATTCAGGTATGAACTTGGGATTTCCTCAAGTAGAGATGTGTAAGTGGTATCGGGTGAAACGTACTGTATGCTTTTTCTTTTTGTATTTTGCCTATATTTTTATATGACCGTCCTTGCTGAGTTTAAGATGAGTTGACGCCCGCGCAACGAAATGGGCAAAAAACTGATTGAGTGACCTCTTTCAAGCCATATCAATTGGGTTAGGTGACAAGGAAAGACAGAATTCTAATGTTCTGTGCCAAACAACAGGGATTTTCTTTTTATGTTGGAAAGTTTCAATTAGTATTGATAAATCCCAAATAACTGCTAATAAAAAAAAACGATCAGTGACTTTTTTTTTCTTTTTTTTTTCAAATGATTCGTTGATAACTTACCAACACTTTTTTTAAAACTATCAATTTCTTTCAAATTTTGCAATTTAAATATTCTTGTACTAACTTATCAACTTTTATATGCATAATGTACTAACATTTTAGTTTACTAACTCTTTATATGAAAGTACCAACCTAAATTAGAGTGACTTACTAACTTTTGTTAGATTATGTTAATAACTACTTATGGATTCGTCAATTCTCATTCGAGTTCCTTCTCTATGTTTAGTTATTTTCCTTAAATTGCCAACTTAGTTATTGAATTATGGTCTTTTATTTGTCTTAGTCATGATTATATTAATAACTCCCTTTAGAAAAAAATAAAATTTAACAAAAACAAGTTTAGGTTAGACTTACTCTTAAAAGGGCTTAGAACCTCACTCGAATCGTTTTTATGAGGGGGTGAGGATCATATTACCACCAATCAAACTTCGCAAAGACAGAGAATGGGCTACAAAATTCCAAATTGTCGGTCCAGATGAATGATCCTACAACAGTTAAAAGGCATAAGAGGTTTGAATGTCACTCTTGAACATGGGCTTTGTAGTTGCTGGGGAATATTGCAGCTGGTTTGGCTAATTGTACTAGTTATAAGAATAACCTTAAACCGACCATGAAATGGCAGCAGTGCTTGAAGCCGGCAGAGTATGTCTACTGTGAAAAAAAAATGGAGATACGGTACATGCCAAATGCAATCACGAGCTACTGCAAACTAATGCATGGCAGACTAACAAAAGGTTCATGAGATCAAGTTCTGGGGTGATCATGTCAATCAAGATCAAGGCGCGCAGTACTTGGATTGTCTTTGACCTGCCCTTGCGAAGAAGAAAGAACAGTCCATAAAATCGATGAAGTTCTGTTCCCGAGGCATTTCTGTACGAGGAGATATCACGCCAACCCGAACCAAATTCACAACGATGGCTCGACAAGGAAGAGTAAGCCACGCCGAGCACCAGTTGATGAGATTTCCAAGTATCAGGACATAAGAATGAAAACCATGGCTTCCTAACAGCACTCATATATAGTTCCAAACACGATCATGGATAAGCGCAAGCTAAAAGACCATCGAAGGAAAATGATACTAGATCGATGCAAGTCTTTCTGATGTAGGACCACACATCCCACTTCTTCACATAGAAGGGATGTCAAAAACTGGCCCAGTGAGAAAAATTTATGCGAAAAGGAAAATTTGATGAATATCTTTTCCTTTTTAGAGTTTGTCGTCTTTGCACAGCGAACTGGCCCAGGGATTCTATAATACGCACAGCTAATTTGCACAGATCAGCCATTCCCGTACCTAGAAATTTGCAGGTGTCGCATTATGGAGCCGACCGATGATCCATTCACAATATTATGTCTCGGGGCATATGCCGTGCGTTGTATGCCCTCATTATGTTCGGTATCTTGGCTATAAAGAGCTGGCCGGCCAAGGAGCATGAATCTCCTTGGATGTTTTGCACAATATCAGCAGAAAAGTGCAGTTAAAAGGTCTGGCTTGTATTTTTCTGCCTCTTCTTGCTAGTAGTGATTATTGTTATTATGCCAACAACATTGTATTTGTCTGTTTTTCCTAGCTCAAGTTAGCAGTCGGATGTAGTCCAGTGAGGTTTCAGACTCCTTCTGTATGTCAGGAAGTCGGAGAAGTGCTTGAAACTCTCGACTCCAGTTAATTTAAACAAAGTTGAGAGAACTAGTACTCGTCGACAGATAGGACTAAGAAAAGCAATAAAATGAAGCAGTCTTTATGCCTAACATTAAAGAAAAAAGAAATGGAGACTTAAAGTAATCTGAGAACGAACCTTTAATTCATCGGGTGATCCAGTCATTGACCTGCACACGATTTCAGATGAGTTACCCACTTTATTCGAACAATTAAATTTTCATCTGCTGAGTGCAATGCAATTCATCTCTGCTTTCTGCTTTAAAGTTAGAAATTCTAATGTGGTTGAGATGGAAACAACTTGTAGCTCTAATCATTTGATTTCATGCAACTTCTTGGCGTAACCAGAAACCTGTACAGGAAATTGGGCAGCTCTGCGTATGTCGATGTACCTGAAGGGATATGGTTGATGCATCTTACCTGAAATTAAGCAAAAAATGGGCAAGTTAGCACCTGAAGAACTAGTCAAACCTATTCGCCTGTGGTAACAATCCACAGAAAGTGCTTTAAATGATTGGGAATGGAGCAACGACTTTTTCACAAGCTAGAGCAAAATCGATGAAAGGAAGACAACAAAAAGGGCAAAACTTTATGGTTCACAGCAAAGTTCTACAGGAAAATTTCGTTACTTTTTGCTTAGTTTAATGTAGACACCTTGTGAAAAGAGAATTACAAATAGTACAATACAAGCCGCCACAGAACATGAGAAAATCGTGGTCTGTCAGAAAGGACAGCCGTGTTCAGACAACATGAGTAAGCCAGAGTTACACAGAGCTTTGAGTCGAGGGAGATTAAATTATACTCCAAAATGCTTGGAATTCCTTGTGGGGAAACGTTCTCTCCGATTGATCAATGCTGCCTTGCTCTATGTCGACATCTCGCAGGACATTCCATTGTTTTTTTTCATGCTTCCACATAGCTAACATATATTTTAATTGTTTGACAACGTTGGGAACGCGTTTATTCCTATGCATCATGAATAACAAGGAAACTTCGCCAATGACATTAAGCATTATATATTACAAACCTGGACCACCATTGAATCTTTGTATAGCTCCTTCGCACACATTTCGTATAGAGTTTTGTGAAACTATGAGTCTAGGCTACTTGCAACCCGAACTCTATAGTGTAGATCAGGATGATGAATCCCATGTCCTCGACCTGAACCTTTCGACGCTGGAGTGTTACTCAGTTTCATCCACGTCCAGCCTACAGAGCATCCACAGATGTTTCTTGGATGAAACAAGAAATTGCAAGAGGTTGAAGGTAGAACCATCCATCGGAGAATCCATAGAGAGTAAGGAAATTGTGCGCCGTGGCTGCGGCAGTATGAGGACTAATAGCTTTAATAGCTTGCGTAAGCTTCAGTTCAGGGATCATATATGGGCATACACCCAGAGGTACTTGGCAGTCGAGGCCATGGAAGAAGCTGCAGCGGCCATCATGCGAGGTGATCAAAGCGAGACAAGGGAGGAGGGAAATGGAGACGCGATGAAACTTGTCCAGCAACTCATCGCTTGTGCAGAGGCTGTGGCTTGTCGCGACAAGCCACATGCCTCCGCATTGCTTTCGGAGCTCAGTTCCAAAGCTCTGGTGTTCGGCACGTCATTTCAGCGAGTTGCATCTTGCTTTGTGCAAGGCCTTGTTGACCGCCTGGCACTGGTTCAACCATCGGGGGCTGTGGGAATCGTTGGCCAAAGCGCAAGGGAGACGGTGATGACGAACGAGAAAGAAGAGGCTCTTCGCCTCGTCTATGAGATTTGTCCATACATCCAATTCGGTCACTTCATTGCAAATGAATCAATCTTGGAAGCCTTTGAGGGAGAGAGTTCAATTCATGTGGTGGACTTAGGCATGAGCCAAGGCCTGCCTCATGGCCACCAGTGGCGCAACCTAATAAGCAGCCTGGCAAAACGGCCAGGCTCGTCATCTCACTGCCTCAAGATTACTGGTGTTGGGAATTGCAAAGAAGGCCTCCAAACGATTGGGGACGAGCTAAAACACTATGCAAAAGGCTTGGGAGTGAATTTCGAGTTTCTGATGGTCCAAAGCAACTTGGAAAACCTCCAAGCACAGGACTTCAGTATCCTAGAAGGCGAAGTCCTAGTCATAAACAGCATTCTTCAGCTGCACTGCGTGGTGAAAGAAAGCCGAGGAGCACTGAACTCTGTCCTGCAAATTCTGCATAAGCTTTCACCGAAGCTCCTGGTCCTGGTCGAGCAAGACTCGAGCCACAATGGGCCGTTCTTCCTAGGGAGGTTCATGGAGGCGCTGCATTATTACTCTGCCATCTTCGACGCCTTAGACGCCATTCTTCCCAAGTATGACACCAGGAGGGCCAAAATAGAGCAGTTCTTCTTCGCTGAAGAAATCAAGAACATTGTAAGCTGCGAGGGGCCCGCGAGGGTCGAGAGGCACGAGAGGATTGACCAATGGCGCAGGAGGATGAGCCGAGCCGGGTTCCAGTCTGTGCCCATTAAGATGCTAACGCAGGCCAAGCAATGGCTTGCAAAGTTCAAGGTATGTGAAGGTTACACTATAGTGGAAGAGAAAGGGTGCTCGGTTCTTGGCTGGAACTCCAGGCCCATCATTGCAGCTTCCTGTTGGAAATGCTCCTAAAGCCTGAGTGTCTTGGCTTTAACCGGTTGACTTCACGACTTGAAAAGCAATATTTGATTAGTTCAATAAGTTCAAGTACTATTCTTATAGTATTTGGAGCAATATGGGACCATAAGCAAAACATAAGCCATGGTCCTATCTAGAATAAGCTTATTACACCATGAATTTCTACATTAACAAGGAAATTTACGACTATATTAAAAGCTACTGTTGCAAACGAGACGATAAGTCTCTTGATGTGATGTAATCAATTTCTTGTTGTATTTGTATTTGACAGGGCGGCAAGCCTTGAGCTAAGCTTCGAAACTTGAAAAATGTTAAATTTCTTGTCTTGATATAACAATTTAAAAAGGTTTTTTATTTATTTATTTATTATTTGCTTGGAAACTATGAAAGATGAGACTATCTGTGTAAGTTGAAATGGTACAAGCAAGGGTTATGATGGGCCCCATGTAAATTGGTCTATATTTTACGAACTTTTCATCCTCGGAAGAAGTAGACTAAACTAAAGTTATGTTTTTGTTCCAAGTTATTCATATTCTCGTTTGTAATGTCAACTGTAGTTTCTCAAGTAACTTTTCTAATTTGCATCCGGTCAAATTATGTCTCCTGGTCATGTTAGAAAATTCCACCATTAATTCTACATTCGGATTGCTTTTAAAGCACCTCTTTGCAAGGCAAAGAGAGTCCAATCAGCTAAACTTCAAAGCTCTAGGTGCTAACCGGAGAATTAATGTTGAGGCATAGCTGCCGTGTTACGATATCGCTTGATTTGTTTAGGTAGGCTAGGACCGTCTTTTGGGTGTGCGTTGGTGTGGCGGGCTTGTTGGCTCTTGGGTCTTGACAGTCGGGTTTGGTCTTGTTTGGGTCAAATTGGTTGCTGGGCTTGTGAAGGGATTTGGTCTGCCCTTACTTCTAATTCTTGTGCTTAATGATAATTTACTCAACTGAAAAAAAAAGTCTACATTCGGATACAATACAACCAACAGAATTTAAACACCATTGAGATAGTTTTATATATATGTGAAAAATTGGACTTTCAACAATATTTTGAGAACAATGTAGGCAACTGATCAAAATTCATTAATCGAAGGCATTCCAAAAATGCTAAGAGCCCAACGTAGGTGGGGATTGGCCTCACTTGTCTTGGGTTTTTAACTTTCCTAATACTAGTATTTGACCAATGGAGTTCTAAAAACATTTGTCAAACACTCTCATATTTCTCCAAAAGGACTTTGGAAACACCCTTAGGAAAGCTGAACCAAACGGAACTTAAGGTAAAGTGGGACTCTGTTCTCTCTCAAGCATTTGATCATACTTGTAGTAGACATGTGAAGAAAACTCTGCCCAAGCGCTTCAAACGTCTGGTCCTTACATAGGCAAACTACAATAGTCAAAGCAACAACATAAATGAAAAACTGACCTCTTGCTTTTGGGGGAAGCCGAAAGAATTCGTTTTCTTCATGACGTTCGAGGTTGGTCATCATCAAGTACCCTCGCTTGTGGCCTCAAGATGAGCCTTTTCCATCTATATTAACTATGTTGAAATTCCTCCGCAGACTTCTTTACTAAAATAACTTGCAAATTTGCAATTTATATACCTACTCCTGACGTATTAGTATCCATCCAAAATCACTTCCTAATTAATGTACCTTGTGTTATAGATGAAGCCAAATATCTTTAGGGGCTTTTTTGTCTTTTCTATCAGATTTGCTTTTAGGTTAAAAGTGATACCTTTATATTAGCAATGGCAAGACGCTGGCCGTCAAGACACTGAAAAAGAAAAATAGAGAGACAAGAAAAAGAGAGAAGAAAAAAGTGAGTTTTTCTTTATGAGGATTCTCAATCTCTTTGTGCCCTGATCTTGAGAAAAGATCATCGTTGTATTCCAACTTTTTCCGAAATCTAGTGGATTCGCAGAGTGCCTTTGCGTGGAGACGTAGCCCAAGTTTAGGTGAACTTCGTTAACAAATTTGCTGACGTATTCTTCTGATTCTGTTATTTTATCATTATATTATGCCTAGTGAATTGTTTGCGAGCGTTATTTTTCTAGAATCGACGTGCGATTTCGTAACAACTGGTATCAGAGCCTAAGTTGGCTAATCGAGAACATCGAGCGTTTTTCGATGACATTCGATTGAAAGCAAACAGGATGGTAGACGATAAAATAAGAATCGATAAGTTCGATGGGCAGGATTTCGGATGGTGGAAACTACAAATTGAGGATTATCTTTATCAAAAAGATCTCTATGCACCACTTGAAGGTTGGAAACCCGAGATGGTGGAAGTGGATCCGACAGTAGAAGCCGGATGGAAAATTCTTGATGGCATTAGGAGCGATTCGTCTAGGGTTGACAAAAAAGACAGGGTACCACATCGCAAAAGCAAAACCTACAAAAGAAGCCATAGATATTCTAACGAATATTTATGAGAAGCCGTCCACATCAAATCAGGTATTTTTGCTGAAGAAACTGGTTAATATGAAGTTATCTGATAGAGGTTCTGTAGGAGAGCATATTAATAGTTTTACGTAGGTCACGGGTTAATTGGAATCTGCAGGCATAAATTTAGATATGAAGTTTCAAGTTTTATTATTTTTATGTTCTCTTCCAGAAAGCTACAATACCACAGTGCAGGGAATTTCGAGCACCATGAAGGATGATTTAACTCTTGATGATACTATGAGTAGTATCATGGATGAAGAGATGCGAAGGAAAGTCTCAGGTGGAGATAATTTTTCTACATCTACGTCTTTAACGACACTCGCTGTGGAGAACCGTGGAAGAAGTAAAAGTAGAGGAAAATTTAGTGGGCGTGGCAGATCACAATCAAGGGGTAAGAGATAGGTTGCAAAAGATGAGTGTTGATTTTGTCACAAAACCGGATAACGGAAGTTTTAGTGTGAAGCCTATAAAAACAAGCAGCAAGATGAGAATCAAGGAGGTAATGTGGTTAGCGATGAATCTTTGCTAGATAACTTGTGTTTGTCTGTAGGGTTTTATTTGACAACAGATAAATGGTTTATTGATTCTGGTGCTTCTTTTCATTGCACTTCACAAAGAGACATATTTGATGATTATGCCAGTGGAGATTTCGGACAAGTGGTTGTGGGAAACGGCCACATGTGTCCCATTATTTGGAAAGGAATTATGACTGTGAACATCTCAAGTGGAGGACGTCTAGTTTTGCGTGAAACTATGTATATTACGGAATTAAAGAAAAATCTAATTTCAACCAATAAACTTGACTAAGAAGGTTTGGTAATAACCTTTGGATGCGGAGAGTGGAAGATAACCTCAGGGGCAAGAGTAGTAGCAAAGGGAAAGCATATAGGTACACTTTACTTTCTCCAAGGAGACAATATTAGTGATATGGTTGCAACTACAATGGATACAGGTAATTTGTCTACTCTTTGGCATTATCATTTGGGACATCTTGGTGAAAAATGTGTAAAGCAGTTACACTCGAGGAAATTACTTCCAGGTTTGCAAAAAGTTGAGTTAGATTTTTGTGAGAGTTGCATTTATGGAAAACAGAAGATTGTTAGTTTTGAATTGAATGGACGACAAAATAAAGGCCAGAAGCTAGAGTTGGTTCATACTGATGTATGGGGGACCTGCTTAGGAACTCTCTTATGGCGATAATAGATATTTTGTTACCTTCATTGATGATGCAACAAGGAAGACTTGGGTATATGCTCTTAGAGAAAAATCAGAAGTATTCAGGATGTTCAGAATGTGGAAGACCATGGTAGAAAAAGAGACAAGTTATCAAATTAAAGCTCTGAAGTCTGATAATGGTAATGAATACACGAGTAAGGAATTTGTAGAATATTTGAATCGAGAAGGTATACACGGGTTAAAGACTGTTCCTAGAACTTCTCAAGAGAATGGTGTAGCTGAAAGGATTAATAGGACTATTCTAGAATGTGTGAGATGCATGAGGCTACATGCGAGTCTCCCGCTACACTTATGAGCTACCACAGTTGATGCGGCTGTTTATCTTATCAACAGAAGTCCATTTAGTGTGTTGGATGGAAAAATACCACAAGAGCGGTGGTCAGGTAAAAATATTAATTATTCACATCTAAAGGTGTTTGATTGTATTGCATATGCTTTGATTGATAGGAAAGATAAAAAAAAAAAGTTTGATGCTAAGTCCCAGAAGTGCGTCTTTATCGGATATGATGGCAACGGGTATGGCTATAGGCTTTGGGATTATGAGAATAACAAAGTCATTCGTAGTTGGAATGTGGTATTCCATGAAGAAAAGATGTACAAGGATCGTCAGATAGAGCATGAGAAGGTAGTACAACCAGAATATTCTCACTTGCAGTGAGAGTGTGCTATAAAAGACGAGATGGGCTCATTACTTCAGAACAAAACTTGGGAGTTGACTAAGTTGCCCACAGGTAAAAAAAGCTTTATTAAACAAATGGATGTACATGATTAAGAATGAAGCAGATTGTAGTATTAGATAAAAGGCAAAACTTGTAGTCAAGGGCTTTTCTCAAAAGGAAGGGATCGACTACTCCAAGATATTTTCACCTATAGTGAAAATGATATCAATTAGAGTTTTGCTGAGTATAGTTGCAGTGGATGATCTTCATCTTGAGCAGTTAGACGTAAAAACAACGTTTTTACACGGTGACTTAGATGAAGAACTATACATGGCATAACCTAAGGGTTTTGAAGTCAAAGGTAAGGAGCACATGATATGTCGCTTGAAGAAAAGCTTGTATAGCTTGAAACAAGCTCCGCGGCAATGATACTTAAAATTTGATGGTTTCATGAAAGAAAAAGGATTTGCACACTGTGAGTCTTATCACTGTGTTTATTTTCGCAAATATGATGATGGTGACATTGTGTATCTCTCTTTATATGTAGATGATATGCTAGTGGCTAGTTCCAATATGAAGAGAATCGTAAAAGTGAAGAAGATGTTATTATCACAGTTTGCTATGAAAGACTTGGGAGAGGTCAAGAATATTTTAGGCATGAGAATCATCAGGGACAGGAAAAATAAAAAATTATCATTGTCGCAGGAAGACTATGTGAACAATGTGTTAAAGAGATTTAACATGGACAAGGCAAAACCGATTGCAACTCTTTTAGCGAATCACTTCAAACTTTCCAAGGATATGTGTCTGAGCACTCAGGCTATGAAATATGAGATGACGGTAGTTCCATATGCATCAGCAGTGGGGAGTTTGATGTATGTCATGGTGAACACGAGACCAGACATTGCACAAGCAGTGGGAGTTGCAAGTCGATATATGCAGAACCTAGGCAGAGAGCATTGGAATGCAGTGAAATTGATATTGAGATATCTAACAGGTACTTCCAATTACTCACTTTGTTATGGTGGTACATCTCTAGAGTTGCAGGGTTATGTAGATGCAGATCATTCGGGTGATCGAGATAGTGGTAAGAGTACCACTGGATATGTCTTTACAGTTGCAGGTACAGCAGTGAGTTGGGTATCTCAACTACAAAAAGTAGTGGCTTTATCGACGATAGAGGCAGAATACGTGGCGATCACAGAAGCCTCCAAGGAAATCATATGGTTACAAGATTACATGGAGGAGCTATATCGAAAACAGCCAATTAGTACACTATGGAGTGATAGTCTTAGCAAATAATGCAACTTATCACTCAAGGACTAGACATATCAAGAAGCGTTATCACTTTATCAGGTCAGCATTGAAAGATAATGAGTTAAAGTTATAGAATATTGATGGCTCAAAGAATCCAGCTGACATGTTGACCAAGGTAGTAGACAGAGAGAATAATATTTTCTGTACTACTACCATTGGTATTACTCCATGTTGATTAATAAGGAGTATCGCAGAGGCACAAGTTTTTCAACTACTATTTTTTTTGAAGAAGATGGATGCAAAGTTGCTTGGTGCTCGAGTATATTTGTCTTCAAGTGGGAGATTGTTATAGATGAAGCCAAATATCTTTAGGGGCTTTTTTGTCTTTTCTATCATATTTGCTTTTAGGTTAAAAGTGATACATTTATATTAACGATGGCAAGACGCTGGCCGTCAAGACGCTGAAAAAGAAAAATAAAGAGACAAGAAAAGAGAGAAGAAAAAAGTGAGTTTTTTTCTTTACAAGTGTTCTCAATCTCTTTGTGTCTTGATCTTGAGAGAAAATCATCGTTGTATTCCAATTTTTTTCCGAAATCTAGTGGATTCACAGAGTGCCTCTATGCGGAGACGTAGCTCAAATTTGGGTGAACTTCGTTAACAAATTTTCTGGCGTATTCTTCTGATTCTATTATTTTATTATTTTTCTTGCCTGGTGAATTGTTTGCGAGCGTTATTTTTCTGGAATCGACGTGCGATTTCGTAACACCTTGGTCGTACTTCAAATGGGTTTTTGTGTTTACAGATTTGGTGAAAACTTTCACTCTTACGCATTCAAATTGTAAAGTATTAATAAAGTTATAACATTGACGATGATCAAGAAACTTAATAAATAAAAGGAAGTATCGCAGTAAAACTAAAATTTCCGTGAAATATTTCTTTTAAGGATGACTTTTTTCCGCATTTTCAATTAAGTAATCAGTATTCTTTAAGCAACATCGGCTCCACTTTCGCATACATGTTTTATAAGATGGAATGAAGGAATGTTACTCACTGTAGGGTATTCAAATATAAGCAGTTAAATCAAGTTTTATCTCTCCATTTATTTATAAGTACATCTTTTAATTTTTTTTAAATTTTTTTTAAATTTTTTTTTTATTTTAGAACATCACGGTGTGCATCAGAGTCAATTTTACTTGAATTTATACACATTGGTATTTTCTCATTCTTGTGAGGTTAACTTTAGTTTTTTATACTATATAGATATTATTAGATGTGATATATGCCTTAATAATGATGATATTTTCCTATTAAACTTTTACATTTTCTTGACAAAACCTTTCGATTGTTTATTTAAAGAAGAAAAGGATCATTTCATCAATGGGAGCAAACTTTGCTGGTATATGGTATGAGGGATGTCAAAATCGAATCGAAACCATAACTAAATTAAACCAAACCGAATTTTTGTGCATTTTCGATTTGATTTGGGTTTTGATTTAGATAATGAACAAATAACTATTTTTATTTCAATTTGGACAGTTTCATTTCAGTTGTCGAACCGAGCTAACAATCGTCCATTTTTAATATTGCAATCGACAAAATTTCTTTCATTTTTCGCTAAACCGTTTTCTTAATATACTAGGGATAAGCATAGTTTTATGGTGAAACTGGGAACTTGAGGACCGGATCAATGAGAACTAGTCCTATTTTATGTTTTAGGATATGCATGATACATTCTAGATTCCAAAAATTAAGAATCCTATTTTAACGGGTAAACTCTAGGTGGAATTGGAAACTTGGAACCTAGAACAAGGTTTTGTATTTTTCTTGTTTTAAGTTTTCATATAATCCTACAACATTCCATGACGTCCAATAATGCGTAGACAGTCTAAGTTTCTGTTTCTAGCAATATCAATGATAGTTACTTTTACTTTGTTCTTATTTCATAATTTTTATGTGCCCATAAGAGTTGTGATTAGTGGATTATAGCAAATGGTGGCTGTTAAAGGTAATAATCAATTTCAATCATTTAATTAAGAATATATGTGCAACTTGGGTAGATCCTAAAACCTATGATATGATAAGTTTCGGGCTCTTAGATATGCAAAATAAGCTCAAAATTTCAGATTGTAGATTTCAGGTGAAACTAAATGGAATTTGAAATAGCCGACTCCTAAATTTTATATAAAAGAAAATCGTAAAATTAATATACACTTAAACGGTTGGGTTCGGATTTCTTGTAAATCCGAACATATCCGAACTCTTGACATCCCTTATATTATGGTTTAATGTCATGTTTAAGACCCTCACTAAAATTTTGTAAAAAAAATGTCCTGTGGAAGTGTGGCCATTCAGTCTCTTTCATCCGCCACGTGGATGGCCCCAAGTTCACCTTCTCTCTCTCCCTCCTCTGTGTGTGCGACTCCGGATAAGAGCACGACCCTCATCGGACGAATTCTCCATTCCTGATGACCTGTCTCGCCATCCACCTCTGAAATTCCAGCTCCCGGAGGACGGCGACGGCCCTCCATCGGCTCGACCACTTCTTCAGTAACCTCTTCCCGGGCCCAGACCGGAGAGAGAACCAGAAAAATGGAAGTGGGCATGTCCCTGAACGCAGTGGTCCGTCTTCCCCTGACAGGCTCCCGAGTGGCCCACGACGACTCCCCCGGGCTGGCCAGGCACTCCCTCTCCACCTCCCGCGCCGCCGCCGCCCGCGGGCCCCGCCGCGGGCGGCCGCCGCTGGTGGTGGAGGCCAAGGGCAAGCGGGGCATGCAGGCCCGCCAGTTCCAGCGGCCCCCGCCCCCTCCTCTGCCCAAGATCGAGGACGACGGCAACCCCAGATTCGTCATCTTCATTCGGATGGCCAATGTTCGTTCCAGCGTCCAAGTTGGCGTCTTTTTTGAGAGAGATTTCGTGGGCTTTTGAGTGTTGTGCGTGAACGGGTGAGTTTCGCTTGCTTTTTTACAGGTTTATCTTTGGTACCCGCTCAGTCTGATAACCGGCGGCACCACTGCCAAAATCATGGTGGCGGCGAAAGATAATTTCTTGGGGAAGTACATTTACAAGGACACCCTCGCCAGGAATCTTGCTGCTGTTATCTACAGAGTGAGTTTCTCTTTTCTCAGGTTGTTGAACTTCTTGTTCCAAGTTCAATGATACATGTACCGGCCCAAAAGGAAAAGTTCAATGCTACATGTAATCGATGCTCTGGATACTGTTAGTTTCCTAATTAAGAAAGCTTGACTAGTAAGGATGTCACACGGTGGTGAGCATGTTTTGATTTTGGGTCTTCGTGCTGAGTAGTTGCTGCACACCATTCCTTACCGTTACTATCCAGATCAAAACTTTGAAAGTGGTATATTGCCATTGGTATTGCCATGTGTGATTTAACAAGCCAACAGGGAATATAATTAATCATGGAAAAGAGATGGAGCATTTTCAGAAACATTTTGAGTTTTGCAGAAGATGATGACCTGTTTCATTTGCTCTCTGAATCAAATGGACCATGTCTGGGCAGGTTTGTGGAACAATCAAACTTTAGGTTATAACTTGCGGGCATGATTTCATGGTTATGTTGGTGAAATTACTCTTTGGATTCGGACCAAGGTTTTTGTAGAAGGTTGCATCACTGTCCAATAGTAGGATATGCACACTTTTGAATGTAAATTTATATGCCACCAAACACACATTCTCAAGCACTTGAAAAAGCTCGGAGAAGGATGCGTGTGCATGACACGCATGCGCAAGAGGCCTGGGCAAATGCAAATTGCTAATTATTGATAGATTTGAAGTTTCAGGTGATGAAACAGAGGCCTAACTAAATCCCTTTTAATTTTGCTCCTGGATGGGAGTGCTCAAGTTATTAGACATATATTGTCCATATCATCTCTATTTTTTGTACATGCCCTTTGTTTCCTTGTTACAACTTAACATTTGGGCTGGGAATCCTTTAACCGACTGACGAGTGTATTTTCCCTTTTTCAGTTTGAAACCTCAAGTTTTAGACTTTCCTTTCACGACAGCCGTAGTGCCTTTAAGATTTAAATAATCTACTACTTCAATTATTTCTTGTCTATTTATCTTTGAAGAGCAAAATTTGTTTATTCTATGTTGGTCTTCCTTGAGATTGGTTCTTTTGCTCCTGGATTATTTCTCACATTAAAACATGGTATATTTCAGGATGTTACTCTTACTTTGAGGCCTTTTTAGTATTCAAACATTCTGGCAATTGCTAGCTATTTGCAGCATGACAGTGTCCTAGCACAACTTCTCATTCTCTGCTTTGAACAACTTTATCTTTAATCTCATGCCTGGTTGTTTTGTCACTGAGACACATTTACTAATCTACAGGATGAGAAGGAGATTCAGAAGACTGCACTCAAGCAACATCGTGTCCTGAGGACAGCCACTGAGTTCAGATATGGCTACAAGATTGTGGTACGTGTGCAGATTTTTCACTCTACTCTGGACAAGTTCGATTTGCTGTTGATCCGCCTTCTACCTCCATGATTAATTGTTTATGCATTTCTGGAGATATTTTCCGATTAAACCTTGTGATTGCCGAATTTGCAGGAAAATGGTAATGTGCGGGCAGGACTTTCAACCACAGATGTCATTGAGGTGAGGAGCCTATATTTCATTACCGCTGATTTAAGCAAACTTACTCATGAAGTTGGACATGAATGTTAAATATGTAGGTTTTTTAACAAACATAATCTTTGTATGGCTATGATGACATCAAGTTTTGTTTTGCATATAACTCATGTTTTATGTCCACACTCTTCCCTCTGCAATTTTAGCTTCCAACACAAGACCAGCTGAAGACTGTGTTCGATAAAGTGAAGGACTTCTTTGGAGATGCTAAGGAATCATTTGGAAAACTCACAGCCCTAAATTCAACGACGAGTGAAGAACCCAAGTCGGAGGAAAGCTCTAAAGAAAAAGAGAAGTGAGTTGGAATGCGACATTATTGATCAGTTCTTTTAATTGATACAAACTTTAGCTTTAGAATCATGGAATCGTGCTTAATTCCTCGATCTTCCAGGGTTAAAAGCTGAGATAAAGAAAGGAATCCCTAGAAGGTGGCGGCTTTGTTTGTTTGATATGGAGGTTGCTGAAGGGATTACACAGATTCTGGCGAAGTAAGGCATACGAATTAAATTTCTCTGCACAGTTTAGCTTTGTGATATTTTTGGAAATTTCTGTCAATCTAACTGGGTTTGCTTTAGCAACATCTCCAAGTGCAAATATAGCATCTCTTAGATATTGATTGTTGGCTATTGCAAATTTACTACCGTGTCCTGTTACCGCATCTGGGAAGAACTTCGAACTTCACATATTACACAATGGTAGAAATAGTTATGGCAGCATAGACAGAGTAATGCTAATTGCATTGGCTTACATCAGAAGAAAAGAGTGTCCACGATTCTCTATTTACTAAAAATTTCCAGATGATACATTCTTAGCGTACTAGTTTTTTTGTGTTCTCTAATGCAAATCCTCCTTAAAAGCTAGAACTCTTGACGTTGTCGGACAGTCGGGACAAGAACAAGCGGTGTCTTCTTCCTCGTAGCCAGGCCAAAGATCTCACTTAAGTCCACATCGTGCTCTTTAACGCCTGGTGGCAATGCCCAATTAAAATGATACAGGAGTTTAGCCAATGAAGTTTCGACGGTCATTAACCCGAAGGCAAACCCAGGGCAGCCTCTTCGTCCTCCCCCAAAGGGTAGAAACCTGAAATCCTGGTCCTTCACATCAATGTCACTACCCTCGAACCTCTCGGGCCTGAACTCTAGGGGTCGGTCCCATGACTTGCTGTCTCTCCCGAGAGCATAAGCATTTATCAGCACCCTAGTTCTTGCAGGTATTTCATAGCCGTCGAGCACACATCTCTCCATGGATTCCCGTGGGACCAGCAGTGGGACTGGTGGGTGTAGTCGCATAGTTTCCTTGATCACAGCTTTTAAGTAATGTAGCTTGTGGAGATGTCTCTCCCCAAGCTTGTCACTAGTGGGTGCGTTTCTGCGAACTTCTTCTTGTGCCTTCTTCATTACTCTAGGGTTTCTGGCTAGCTCTGTCATGGTCCATTCTAGAGTTGCCGCGGTTGTATCGGTTCCAGCTACAAACATGTCCTGTTGAGATGTGACAATCTGTAAGGAAGTCTCACTTCAGCAGTAGAATTAAGCAATGATGATAGTGCCCTCTAGCTGCTAAACCATCGGACTTGTTAAGATTTTCATGTATGTTTCGAAATGCTAACGCTAAAGCTAATCTATTCACTTATACTCGGGTAATTCTGTGATGTGAAGTAACGAGTCTTTGATGCAGATGGGCATTCTTTTACATTGCATCGGGGAAAAAGACATTCCATTAGTACGCAAAACTCGTGACCGACATCATTGGATAGGATAGGAAAATTATGTATAGACTAAGTTAATGGATGATGTGGTGAATGAAGTCAAGTCTGAACAGATAAAAAGTTTACCAGGACTAGAGCCTTGAGATTATCATCTGTGATGGGCACTTCCAAGTCCTTCTGTTGTACCCTCATCAACACATCTAGTAGATCATCCCTGTCATCATCAGCATCGAAACCCATGATCCTCCTCTCTCTCTTCTTCACATGGTCTCCGATAATCTCATCACAAACGCCACTCAAGCTCACCAAGTTGTTCTGCAACCTCCTCTCTAAGCCAGTGACCCAGTTCACCCATTCCCACCTTGGAAAAAAATCCCCCACACTGAACCCAGCAAGCAAATCTTGAGTCTCAGTCAAAACCCTCATCAAATGGCTCTTCTCTCCCTCTTCAGAACCCTCCGTGATGAACCGCTTCCCGAACGCCACTCTGCATAGCACGTCATTTGCCAGCCCAAAGAATATCTTGCTCATGTCGACCTCCGACCCCGAGAGAGATCGCAGTACGCTGAGTAACCGAGCCATTTCCTCTTCATGCACAAACTGGAAGGAACCCACCCTTTTCGAGCTGAGCAGCTCGGTCACACATATTTTCCTTGCCTGGCGCCAGTACGGGCCGTAGGAGGAGAAGGTGATGTCGGAGCAGCCAAAGGAGAGGTACCGAGCAGCGATGAGCTGGGGGCGGTTTGCAAAGACATGGTCGTGGGTCTTGAGCACGAGTCTCGCGAGTTTCGGTGAGGAGATGACAATGGTGGGGACTTGGCCGAGTTGGACGTGGAAGATGGGGCCCAGTTGCCGGGCGAGGTTTGCCAGGGTGTGATGGGGCATGTTGGTGAGGAGGTGGAGGTGGCCTATTAGAGGGAGCCGTGGCGACGGCGACGGCGGGTGCTGAGGTTGGGAGCGTGAGACGTCGCCACGGCGGTGCTTGCATGGACGTTTGATGTAGATGAGGACGGTGAAGAGGAAGACGAACGAGAGAGAGAGCATATGGGTTGCGAGTCCATCGCAGTCCATCTTGATGTTCGCCTTTTTCTCAACGCTGTAATGATCTTTCGATGGTTGTCTCGATGATCATGCTTCTCATTGAAGTGCTTCGCTCGGAGTGTATGAGATTGCGCTTGACATCCGAGGGGTTGGTGGATGCATGCTCTGCCACCAAGCAGTGGGAAATTCGACACTTCGAATCGTTTGAGAGTGCATGGGGCCAAAGTGGCAGAGGAAATGTGGACCTAGAAAGAGAGAGGGAAGAGGCAGCGTCAGAAGATCTCATCTCCAATATAACCGCTCTTGCTTCCACTGTAATTGTCTTGCTTAGACCAAAATGCGTCTCACCAGATCCTTTGTTGCCACATGGACGGCATTACATGCCTAGGAGTTGATTTTCTTGACATCTTTTGTGCCTTTTGACACCGAATGAAAGACGTGCATCGATAGCAGTCCAAATCTGTTCAGCAAAGGTAAAAAGAAAAAGACAAATTGACCGCCACTTCAGGGGATATCTGTACCCTCAAGCAAGAGATGGGGGGGTCAACAATTATATAAGCTTGACATCTACGACACCCGAGGCACGTTGTCTCCACTTTTCAAAGCATTGCTAACTTGAATTGTCCTGTAAAATATATGTTTAGCACTTTGTGCTCTGTCATATTCATACACCACTGATTTCTGAACTTTTGGCTCTTGGTGAATCCAATCTCTAGTGCTCTTTTCAGTAGAGTCCTCCCACTATATCGTGCTTTGTTGGCCAAATATAAAATCAAAAGTGACATTGGATCGATACATATAGAAAAATCAAATATACACTCAGGGAGAGATCACGTCACAGTCGTGCACAACTGTTATTTGACACATTGTACATGCTTGAGTTGGAGCTTAGGGTCGTGACCCTTGTTGCTCGAGACGACGACGGTTGACCCTCGCCTCACCATAGATGAAGGAAAAGAGCAAGTAGCTCATGATTATCACTCGTCACTGCCTACCCGATTTACTTCTTCTCTTCTTTATAAAAGTCCTATTTATCATCGTGGGTACTTGTGTGACGTTCAATGGCCTTTTAAACTTTGTTCGGCGACGCTTCTATTTCTCCAAATTTCTGTTCTTTTATTCATCGAACTAAAAAAAGAACATTAATCCGTTTGATAATGTTAATTAATTTTTTTATTTTTATTTTCTAGAATAGAAAAGTAGTTGATAAATAGATTTAGAACATAAATAAGAAGGAAAAAGATAATTTCTTGTTCCCGAGAACAATTTATAGAATAAATCATTTTTTTCTTTTTCCTCTTTTAACCGGTCGTCGTTGTCAATTGCCGCCCGCCACCTGCTCGCCTGCCCCATTGATCGCTGTTGCCTACCACCACCAATCGCGATCGCCAACGCTGGTCGCCGACTGCCTCCAACCGCCGCTATAGCCGCCAGCTATAGAAGGAGGAGGAAGAATAAGAAGAAGAGAGAAAAAAAAAATTTTAAAATTTTAAAAATAATAGAAATTTTACGTTATATATATATTTGTAGATCGTAGTAAGTACATTCCTATTTTTTATTTATTTATTTCGGAAATCTAAATTTTTTGTAATTACTAAATGCGTTCTTTCTCAAAAATTGTTTCAGATAATAGAAATGGAAAAAAAATTATTTCTGAAAAGAAATTGTTCCCAAAATAAAAATGTTACCAAACGCACCCTTATTATTAACATTGATATCTCCGTCTTCTTTGTTAATGGAAGTTATAATTTGAAAAAAAAAAAAAAAACATTTTTAAGAAAACCAATTGAAAACAAAAATAAAATTCAAGAATGAGAGATGTCTTTTGTCATTTTATTTTTATGAACATGGGTGAAGTTGGAAAAAGAGTAGGGATAAGACACGAGTGATCCCTCAACTTTGACTTAATGTGTAATGTGATATCTGACCTTTAAATTTGTTCGATGTTGTTCCTAAATTTTAACCTAACATATAGTGTCGTCCCTAAACATTTTAATTTGTTTAACGTGTTTGCTAGAATTTTGATACATGTTAAATTTAAGCCATGGACCGTATAAAAATGTTCATATTGTCCTTCCATTAGTTCAACTTAGGGACAATTCATACCGCCCATAAATTAAAGTAAATATGTATCAAAAGTCCATGGACTAATTGAACAATTAAAAATTCAAAAATAACATTGCATGTTATGTTAAAGTTCAAGGATTACATTGAATAAGGGACCCCAATATACATTAACCAAAGTTATAGAGACCATTTTCGTTTACCAAAAAAGGAAAAAAAGAAGAAGAAACCATAGAATGGTACAGAATAGTCTAGAAAGAAACAAGAAGAAGCTCGTTTTGGCGTCGCTGTCGTTTGAACAAGGTGGTCCCGCGCAATCCAACTTCCTCGTCCACGAACCCAGAAACACTTCCCGACTCTCCCTCTTCCGGACAGTTCCAGAACCGCCACCCTCCTGTTCTCCATAACTCTCTCGAATGTCCGTCTCCTTCCTTTATAAGCTCTCTCGCGCATCTCCTGTGCAGCATCAATCTCTGCAATCTGCTCTCTTTCTCTCGCAGTTGATCCGTTCGAACGAGCCCGAATGATGTCGCGGTCTCTGTGCACCCGCCTCGAGCCCACCGTCCTCCCTCTGCCACCGTCGGCGGCGGTGGCGATCAACTCTCCTGCTTCGTATCGTCGCCCTCTGCACTCTGTCACGTTCGCGCCGATGAGAGCCGCGCGGTGTGGAGGGATCAGGGCTGAGGCGACGGCGAATGGTGGCAGGGACAGCCTCGATCACCTTCAGAGAGCCAACACCAACGGCATGCGCCGACCACAGTCTCAGTCTCAGTCTCAGGTTCAGGCTCAGGCTCAGCCCAAGAGAAGAACTGCCCCTGTCACTCCTGTTGGTAAGTTGCCGACCCGCCACCGACCCCTTCATTTTCTCATTCCGATTGGGGTAGAATTAGGCACCAAGTCCGCACTTAGATGGAAAAATTGAATCTTTGAGTGAATTCCACGGACGCTTTCACAGAGAGATGTTTCAAAGCAATCTCACGTGCGCACTTCATCGAAACATTGAATATTTAAGTGAATTTGACGCAGAGAGATGCGCAAGGTTAAAGCTTTCGAGGAGCTTGATGGGTCATGTGGACATTCACGGACCTATATAACTTGGGAGCTCAATTATAATGAAAAATCTTCTGGTTGGGCAGGTTTATGGGATAGGTTTCCGACTGCAAGGACGGTGCAACAGATGATGGAGACGATGGACAGGATAATGGAGGACCCGTTTGCCTACTCGGGTACCTGGCCTTCGCCCCTGCCGAGCAGTGGCGATGGGTACAGCCGAGGGAGGACGCCGTGGGAGATCAAAGAAGGTGAGAGCGAGTACAAGATGAGGTTCGACATGCCCGGAATGACCAAGGAGGACGTGAAGCTGTGGGTTGAGGAGAAGATGCTTGTGGTCAAGGCCGAGAAGTCGCCCAAAAGGACTGCAGAGAATGCAGTGGCGGAGGACGAGGAAGAGGAGTGGTCTGCGAAGAGCTATGGGAGGTACAGCAGCCGGATCGCATTGCCGGAGAACGTGGAGTTTGAGAAGATCAGAGCAGAGGTGAAAGATGGAGTGTTGTACATAACAATACCCAAGGCCAGTTCTAGGGGCAAGATTCTGGATATCAATGTGCAGTGACTGTGAATCTACTTCTTGTTTAGAAGGAAATAAAGGTTAAAATCCATAGGCCCTTCTTATTGCCACTCCCTTTCAACTGTATCTGATCTGCATAGAAGATGACAGACTGCCTTATCCAAATTTTTGTTCCTGAGGAATATAATAAAGGCTTAGCATAAGTGCAAAATCTGAGCTTGGCTGTGACTCAGTTTCAGTGTTCCTGTATTGAGAATTTTGATCTTGCTCACCAACTTGCATATGTACTTGTATAGAAGATAATGAAAAGCAATCTCGCACTAGTGCAGGAGGGTTAGTTTATACCTGTATTCAAAACATAACTGCTTCGAGACGCTAGCTATCATCCGTGGCAGCAGTAAGAGAAATATAAATGACTCTCTATAGGAGTGGGGAGATGAAGCAGTATGTTGATCCACATTTTAGTTCATGATATCATCTTCCTGTGACCCGAAAACAGGTACTTGTAACGTAATTGAAAAACTGTATTTAGCATGGAACCTGATCTTCCAAGGAAATGTTTGACAAAGGAAGAACTTCATGTAGGTCAAAACAGAGTCGTTTGTATATGCATAGGTTTTGTGGATGAATGTACAATATACCACAGGTTGGCCAATGTAGGACCAGGTTTTTTGACAAGTGATGAACTTCGCATAAAGGAGATTAAGTTCACAGGACTTGAGTTCAACTCTAAGGTGATTCGTTCTATCTGCCGCATCATTCACTTCTTCACGAGTTCATATATTTAGCCTTTCCGAAGTGCAGATCTGAGTTTTTGTTTGATTCTTGAAAGAGAAGCCTATTTGTCGTGGAGGGTGACTCACAAGATTTGGTTGTCGAACCATTATTGCTTGCTAGGTTGTTTGCTATAATTGCAAAGAGCAAGTGCTTAAGTAGCCTTTTTGACGATTTTCCTAATGTCCCTGCATTCGTGAACTACGTATCGTACGATCGAGCTGTTCAGTGGATACGATAACGTGATAAGATCGTCACAGGCCAAAAATTTACAGGTTTTGCCTCTTGATTTCAGATGGGCAAAAATCGTACCTTTACCCGTGAGTGTCACTCACGGTAAAACGGGGCAATATCAGCTCTAGTTGTTTTTCTCTCTTTTTTGGAGCTTTCTTCTATTAAATACAATTAGGCAGGTCTTCTCTTGCTTGTCAATCAAACTTCTTGCGCATATCACCAGCTGCATCGCAGCAGAAGCAAAGACTTTCCCTCCAACGGACATGGAACTGAAATTTGGGATTATACAAACCAGCAAAGCCTTGCTTTTCAACTCCCTGACACTTGAAGAGTATCAAACTCTCTCTAGGACCGACTCTCAGGACTTGTCCATGTCCTTGTTGTTCTGTTCTACTCAAAGTTACATGACAAAGATGATCGCAATCTCTGAGTCCAAGCCGAAGCCCCTGAGTATTATTCTTGGTGGCCAAGGATATCGTCATCGGACACCCTAAGCTGCTTCTATCCGGTCCCTGGAAGAATCAGGGACAATTCTTCATCTGAATATGATTATTAGTGGGATTCACTTTGTTGAAGCTTACGCCCACTGTCCACTCTCAAGCATTCTTCACCAACCCAACATCAAGATGATGAAAAGGTTCCTTCTCCTTGGTGTTTATTCCATTGACATGGAATCAGCCACAGTCAGGCTGTTGTTGAGAAGAAACGAATGATAGAACATAACCTGAACAATCAATGGAGAAATCTTTAGCTCTTATATTCTTCTTCAGAACTTCTGGTTCCTTTTCTATCTCTCTCAACTATCATTGAATACAGAGATTGAAGAGAGAAATCTCGAGATGTATTGAGAGAATCAGAAGTAGAGAAAACAACAAAGAACTGACTTAACTCCTTTCTCCCTCGTTTATCCTTTATATACAACACTTGTTTTAACAATTTTCTGTTGTAACAGAATAGCTAATATGAGAACATGTGTGTTTCTTCTGGTTGTGCAGTTCCTTCAGTTAGCTTGATCAACTTCTGTTTTCAAGTTTGATGTCATGGATCGCCAGCTCATCAGTTCTGCTCAAGATCGCCAGCTCATCTTCTTTTCTGCTTTAAGCTTCGTTTAGAGGTTTGCGACCTTCCTCTGCTTCAGCTTCCTCTGCCTCATCCTCTGCTTCAGCTTTTCTACTATCACCAGCATCTGTCTGTTTTATTTCTTTAACATCCCCCCTCAAATTGGGAATAGATAGAGCACAGATTCCCAATTTGAATCGCATAAAAGAATGTGCTCTCCTTGATAGTGGCTTGGTAAAGATATCAGCTAATTGGCAAGAGCTAGGAATGTATCTGACATGTAATGATCCAGAGGATACCTTTTCTCGAACGAAGTGGAAATCCACTTCAATATGCTTGGTTCGAGCGTGTAAGATAGGATTCAGAGTAAGAGAGATTGCTGATTTATTGTCACAGTACAGATGAATAGGAGGAGTAAGTGAACAACCTATATCACGTAATACAAAACTAATCCAAGTGAGATCAGCAGTGGTTGAGGCAAGAGCACGGTATTCGGCTTCAGTTGAGGATCTACTCACTGTGGGCTGTTTCTTTGCTGCCCAGGATATAAGATTAGATCCAAGATATGTGCAGAAACCAGTTGTTGATCTTCTGGTTTCTGCACACCCTGCCCAGTCTGCATCTGAGTAACCATAGAGATGCATGGTACTTTGAGAATGAATGAATAAGCCAAGCTTTATAGTACCTTTTATATATCGCAAGACCCTTTTTAATCTGTTGAAGTCTGCAATTGTGGGTTGCTGCATTTTCTGGCAGAGTAAATTTGTGGCATAAGCAATGTATGGTCTGGTTAATGTGAGGTATTGCATACCTCCAACTAGGCTTCTGTACTCAGTAGGATTTTTCAAGGAGATAGAATCATTAATCAGAATAGGTGGTTTTAATGAAAGAGGAGTTGAAATTGGTTTGGATTCTAGCATATGAGCTCGGTTGAGGAGGTCTAAGGCATATTTAGTTTGGCAAAGAAATAGAGAAGCAGATGTTCGTTTAGCTTCAATGCCAAGGAAATAGTGTAAGAAGCCTAGATCCTTCATATGAAAATGGGTACTTAGAGAAGTAATAAGACTAGAAAGCATTTGAGAAGAGCTTCCAGTGAGAATAATATCATCTACATACAAAGTAATAAGAGAATAGTTTTGTTTCGGTATGTAGAATGAATAGAGAGGGATCAGTGGAGCTGCAGAAGAATCCATATTCGAGCAGAAAGCTGCTAAACCTATCAAACCAGGCTCGAGGAGCTTGTCAAAGTCCATAAAGTGACTTTCGAATGAGACAAATATGGTGAGGCTTTTGTGAGTCTTTAAACCCGGGAGGCTGCTCCATATACATTGTTTCACTTAAAGTTCCATGTAAGAAGGCATTTTTGACATCTAACCGATGAATTTTCCACTTTGTTTCATCATAGCTACTGAGAGGATTATTCGAATTGTTGCATGCTTCACTACAGGGCTGAAGGTTTCTGTGAAATCAAGACCTTCTTCTTGATGGAAGCCTTTTGCTACAAGTCTAGCTTTGAGTCTATCTAGGCTCCCATCAGGTGCAAGTTTTGTCTTAAACACCCATTTGCAACCAATTACATTCATGTGATCATTTCTAGGAACCAATTCCCAGGTTTTGTTTTGATATAAGGCATCCATTTCTTCTTTCATCGCTTGGTGCCATCCTCTGTCTACTAAAGCAGACTTTACTGATTTTGGTTCAACAGGAATCTGATACTCAACAAGACATGCATATTTAGGATTTGCTTTAACAATTCCAGACCTAAGTCTAGTCTGCATAGGATGAGTCGGAAAAGTACCTTGTATATGTCATGTTGCAGAACCAATTTGTATTTGTCCTGTGTTAGCATTTGATGTTGAAACAGGCTCTTGATTTGTAGGTATTTGTTCCTCAATGCTTGGAGATCTCTGATAAGATTCAATATCACTGGGAGCATTATGAACATCACTCGTATCTCAAAGATCGGTACTATATGCATTTGTGATATATCCGTAGAGTGAATTGTACCGATCTCATTGTCCCTGTATTTTCGGAGTTATTGGAGTTAATCCGGTATGCTGAAAATGTTCCCTTGATATACTTGTCTTGTGATTGAGCCGCTTAATAGAATTAGAGTTGGAAGTGGAAGATAGTACTCCTCGTATCCACTTTGTTTGTATAGTTCGGATCCCCGTTGATACTCGCATTTACTATATGAGCAAAAGGGAAGACTTTCTCATCAAATATTACATGTCGACTGATGTAGACTCTCCCATTAGTAGGCAAGAGACACTTGTATCCTTTATGTTTCTCACTATATCCAAGAAAGATACATGTAAGAGATCTTGGATCAAATTTGTGCTGTGTGTAATGCTTGAGGCATGGATAACATGCAGATCCAAAAACTCGAAGATGAGAATAATCTGGTGTCTTATTGTAGAGCTTATAGTAGGGTGAGTACATATGCAGTTTTGTTATAGGAAGGAGATTGATAACATAAACTGCTGTTTTGAAGGCATCTACCCAGTATCTCAGTGGTACTTTAGCATGATACATCATTGCTAGTCCCAATTCAATCACATGTCGATGTTTCCTCTTAGATACACCATTTTGCTCTGGTGTATGAGGACAAGAGATATTCTGCTTAATTCCACACTGTTGTAGATGGTTCTGAAATTTCTTACTAGTGAACTCTCCTCCTCCATCACTCTGGAAGACTTTGATCTTGTGATCAAGCTGATTTTCTATAAATCTTTGAAACATAATGAACACATCATAAACTTCGACTTTTGTCTCATTGGATATATCCAGCTATATCGAGAAAAGTCATCCACAAAAATGACATAATAGGAGAATTTCTGAACAGATTGTATTGGTGATGGTCCCCATACATCGCAATGTATTCTTTCTAATGGAACATTAGAAATATGATCTGAGAGAGGAAAAACTAGAGCTGAGCTCTTAGCAATTTGACAGCTACTACATGTATTCTGAACTTTAGAACTAGACTGAATGAGATGTTGTTTCGTAAAATCTTCACTTTGTTTTTAGATTGGTATGAGCAAGTCTTTGATGCCGACATCTTCTCCTACTTTCTGTTGAGTCCGGGTGAAGAAGGCTTCTCCTACTTTAGGTTCCACCCGATATAGCCCTCGATCTTCCTTCCTAGCTTCACTTTGTTGTATGATTGTAATTGTCCTTCATATATACCCCATGTTTATCAAAGATAAAAGAGCGAGAGATAATCATCTGTTAGTTTTGATACGATAGAAGATTCTTTTTGATTGCGGGGAACTATTAATACATCATTCGAGGTAATTTGCTATTTCCTGTATTCAATATTCCATTACCAATGCATGAGATTGACAAATGAGATCCATCTCCTATCATGACAGTATCATTACCATTATATGCATTGTAGTTTCGAATCATACCAGGTTCTGAGGTAACATGTGAGGTAGCCCCTGTGTCTGGATACCACTCTGAACCATAGGATTCTTCAATGTGCACTGCCTGCCAATGCAGTTGGTATTTCGTCTGCCTGGTACGAATTATCAAATCTATACCAACATCTGAGTGCTGTATGACCTGATTTCTTACAGATCTGGCATTGCAGAGGGCCATTACTTATAGGCTTTGTAATCTGTGTTTGTCTACCACCATCTGAATTTTGTGGTGGATAAGACCTTACACTTTGATATCTCTGTGAAGGGTTTGAATATGGTCTAAATCCTTGTCCATAGTTAGACCAATTATCCTTATTAACGACCTTGCCGAGTTGAATTCAGGTTACTCATTTTATTTTGTTGATTCCTTCCCGCTTCGTAAAATTATTTCCATATTCCCTTCTATTCAGAGACTGACTTCTGCCATAGCTAGATCCCCCTTGAACATTTTCTCTTTGATTTCGGGATTGAATTTCTGCAGACTTGTTCCAGTTCTTCTTTGCCCATAATAGGCCAAAGTTAGCATTGTACTCGTTCACAGAATATGTTTGCAATCTGGTTTCAAATCTCTCAAGTTGTGAAATAACCTCATCATACTCTGGCTGGGGTTTAAGGCAATACATGGTTGTCCTGAAAGTTTCATATTCAGAACCTAACCCTTCAAGTACGCCAAACATTCTAGTTATATCATCAACAGGCTTTCCAATTGCATTTAATTGATCACAGATGGTTTTGAATTCTCGAAGGTATTCACTTAATGATCTGTTTCTTTTTCGCAAGCCCGTAATTTTCCTCTTAACTCAAATTCCTTTGCAAAGACTTACGTGTAAATCTGTTTATGAGTGCTTGCCATACTTGAATGAAGTTTCTAAGCCAATTATCGACTTAGAATATTTTTTCGATATCGCACCACTTATCCAAGATGATATAAGCTGATCAGTTTTTATCCAATCCAGGTGATCAGAATTCATCACTTCTCCTGTCTCAGTCTATATCATTTGAGTAGGAGGTAATGTTTCACCATTAATGAAACCAATCAGATCCTGACTTTTCAGAAATCTGTTAAATTGGGCTTGCCATAACAGAAAGTTTTCTTCATTCAACTTGATGGTAACGAAGTTAGCTATATTCACATGGATAGGAAAAGGGTACTTCTGCACTCTAGTTGCCATTCTTATATGTTCAGAAACTTTGAAGAATCAAAGAAACAATTCAGTAAACTTTGACAGTAGGCTAGCAAGATCTTTATACTATCTTGCAGTAAGAACACAGTAGATCTATCATTCCCAGGATTTATGCTCTAATACCATGAGAAGAAACGAATGATAGAACATAACCTGAACAATCAATGGAGAAATCTTTAGCTCTTATATTCTTCTTGTAACTTCTGGTTCCTTTTCTATCTCTCTCAACTATCATTGAATACAGAGATTGAAGAGAGAAATCTCGAGATGTATTGAGAGAATCGAAGTAGAGAAAACAACAAAGAACTGACTTAACTCCTTTCTCCCTCGTTTATCCTTTATATACAACACTTGTTTTAACAATTTTCTGTTGTAACAGAATAGCTAATATGAGAACATGTGCGTTTCTTCTGGTTGTGCAGTTCCTTCAGTTAGCTTGATCAGCTTCTGTTTTCAGGTTTGATGTCATGGATCGCCAGCTCATCAGTTCTGCTCAGGATCGCCAGCTCATCTTCTTTTCTGCTTTAAGCTTCGTTTAGAGGTTTGCGACCTTCCTCTGCTTCAGCTTCCTCTGCCTCATCCTCTGCTTCAGCTTTTCTACTATCACCAGCATCTGTCTGTTTTATTTCTTTAACAGTTGTCAGTTCAAGCCACCTTCTTTGGGTGAGCTGCGATTGCCCTCGCTTTATGCGTTCCTCACAAGTTGGGCGATGCATCTATGTTGAGCACATTCGTCAAGTCCTGGGCTCTTAAGGCCCTCGAACCCACCCTTAAACCTATCCAGCCTGTGTTCAACATTGCCAGGATTCCACACACCCCCCTCCCTCGCCGCCAGAAGAGTCGGCACCAAAGTCCAGATGCCGTGGGCTCATAGAGAACATGACACGAATGAAAGCTGTCTTGCTTCTTTGGAAGTGCGTGCCGAAGGTCGCAAGGAGGAACCAGGGGCCCTCATCTGGGCCGTCTCTGATGTCTCAACCAGTGAATTTACGCCAAAGGATGGTCCTTTGGTTTCTGGAAAACTCGGTGGGAACTTTGTCCGGTCCTTGTTGACGAGGATCTAGGCAAACCATAAGATGGAGCTGAAAGAGTTAGTTTTCGCCCCGAGGAAGGCTCGCAAGAGCGATAAGTCCTCGGCCTGGAGGCTTCAAGGGGACAGGGCGGTTTCAGGCGTCTCCAAGGCTGCCAAGGAATTCGAGGAAATGGCAAAGAGTGATAGGGGATCTCTTCAAGTGCTCCAGTCTGGTGCAGGCTTTAATGGTATGAGAGGTTGAAGAGCAATGTGGTCCTCATAGATGCTAGAGAGGGTCATGAAATGGGGGCAAGGGTGATTGTAAATGAAGCGGACACGGCACTGCTGGGTCATGATCAAGAGCTGTTGGAATTTGCTTGCTTTTACCCTTGTGTCATGGAATGATCATCAGAGTATCTATGTCAAATTGAGTATCTATAAAACTTTGGCAGCATGTTCTTTGCTTTTGTTGATTTACTTTTAGTTTGTGATCAAGTTGTTGCGCAACCAGTGATTACTGGTGTTCAATTTATGTAAACTACAGGCGAAGCTTCCGATAGAATTAGATGCGCAACCTCATTCGTGCTTGTCCTGATCGACTCTACTCATACTTCTGGTTATCATATACTTATTATAAGAGCTTAGTGTATCATCACAAAATTCAGATTTTCCCTTTTCGTTGTCTCCTTGAGAGATTCTCCAGCTCCTATTACCTGACATCATGTAGGTCCAAAAATGTCATCAGGATAACACAGTCAAGACCCGTGAGACCTAAGACATGATGTTCCAGACAGGACAATAGATGTCTAATCCTCGTTTCACGGGAAAAATGCGTGGCATTATGATCAATCTTTCACTTTCACGGTAACCCGAGCATCTAAACATGAACAAAAGAATTGAACCAGTCTACCTTGTACATATCACTGTCGCCATCACTTTGGATCTTCCTCGTTTCTTTTCTACATGTTGTACCCTTTGAAGCTCCGCTTTGGAAGTCGTAGATACATCCTTAACCCTCGAAAATAAACGGAAAAAAACAGGTCTCAACATAGGGGGTTGGGCGGCCCCGACAATCGGGAGGAGTCGCGCAACATTCAGTGAGGGCTCAGCAGCCCTCACCGGCACGTGGGAGGCGCTGCCATCATCCCTGCAACTCCTCTTTATTCTCTCTTTTTGGTTTTTTTCTTTATTTTCTAATATTATATCAAAGTTTTAAAGAAGTTAGATAATTTTTTAAATTATTGGCATGTTGGTAAATTTACCAGCCACGTTAAGAAAATCGAAAAAAGCTGGTAATTTACTTGTTTATTTGAACGTCGATAAATTCCTGATAGTATTGTTAATTTATGAAATGCAAAGTTTTGCAATGCCTTGTATTTTCTGGTCAAATCCTAGTTCACCTTGGCATTGATCAACTTGTGCCTAAAACTTCTCTCAGTTTACTTAATGACATATATTTTGCTTAGATCAATATTACAGATGAACGAAACCAAACCGTGGCCAGAAAAAGCATAGAAGAATGAGGTGCGAGAGTATTCTGATAATTTATACGTCTTTCCTTTGATTGCAAAGTGTCCAAGATTTAGTGCCGGGCAGGCATAGCCATTACCCGCACCTATGTACCTGTGTGCTAGCCATCCTTCACACGATATCAAAACTAATGCACTGATGCACGTCGACCAAACTTGGAGAAGCAAGCTTCGTTTAGCTTAGCATCTGCCAATCTTCACCATCGTACATGTTTCCATAATTAAATCTCCTAACAGCTTGTTAGGATGATGGTAAGCGCAATCCTTAAAGATGAAGCAAAACTTTTAGATGGGTCAGGAGACAATCTAGAAGCGACAAATCCTACTAGAGCATCGGTCATGCTATGAACAGACCTTGATTTATTACAGGTAACTCCGATTGGTCGGAGGGTTGGTCATAGTCGAACTTCAGGGCAGTGTACAAGTGCACCGGTACTCCAGGTATGATGCTTGGGTCCCCGAAATCTGGAAACTCTATGTTTTGGAGTCCAAGGCATGTGGAGTAATCCTGAAGCCACCCGACCTGTAGAACCTCATCGGGAGATGTAAAAGGTGACTCAGTGGCGGTTGAACAAAAGTTCCTTCGGGAAGATTCCAAGTCAGTAATGCAGCTCGGGTTAAAGCCCTGACTTTCCATGATCGGTGTGTTGATTGAAGGGGGCTGAGTAGCTTGTTGATTTCCCATGTGGCTTTTTGTGGGTAGGGGAAAAGAGTTGATTCTCGTTTTCACCGGACTTGCCTGAGTAAAGCTGTTGATTGCATAATCAACATTCAAAGGCTTAGTTTCGATTGGATTGGGCAGTTGTGCTCTCTTACTAATGGACGTGATGGGTAGTAGTTCATCTACTTGGACATGATTCTGCAGGCCACCTATAGGCCCAGACACGTGACCAAAGCAATCTTCTGGTTGATTTCCAGCATTTTCTTGGTGAAATTGGATTTCTGGAACTTCTCTCCAAGGGTACGATCTCGGGGTAATACCATCAAATGCTGTGAATTTCATTTCCTGCTCCAGCGGAGGGAGTGAGTGACTGATTCCTGGACCAGATTGCTCAGTGATTATAGTCCCTCTGGTGTCAATTTCATTGGTTTTGGAGTTCAAATTCTGAATGAGCAAGTTGTTGCCAGCAAATTTTGAGTTGCCATTTGTAGCATCATTTTGCTGGAAATTGATGGAGTTCTGATGGCTCGATGCTCTGGCAGCATCTTGTGGGTTTAGATCCGAATGCTTCATCCCGCCATAAGAATTTCTCAGATCATTTTCCTTCTGCAGCCTGCTCAAGTAAAGCCGGTACTTCTGCATAAAGCAAAGTCGTCACTGCCTTCACAATCTAATGGAACAAGAAAAGAAATGCAAGCTGTGGTCTATGACTACTTGCTCAGTTTAGTGTCGGTTTATAACATCAGTTTTAGATAACAACTATTTGCTTATAAACTAAACTACTTGGAATAGCAAGGCATTGAGCTTAATGAAAACTAGCATAAGCATTGCCAGATTTTAGGGAAGGTATGAACCTGCAGGTGGCTGGCAACATTTTCTCTTGTCAACCATGGAACATTCATCAAATCCAGTATTTTCTTGGGACCAACTTCTGCAGAACAGACAAGAAATGTTACGTCCTTTCCAGAATAAACATATTGGCTTGTGTGCTTCAATTTGCTTGTCAGGGAAAAAAGAGGAGCTTTTGATAAGTCCTAACAAAAAATTTAATACTTACTATCATATCCAATTTGATTCACTGCTCTCACAAATTTCTGATGGAGATCAACAGACCAAACTACTCTAGCTTTCTTCGTGGAAGACGAAGGATCGGTCAAGTCTTTCTCGTCATGCCTATTTTCTAGGTCTTTCCTTTTCTTTCCCGGTGTCAACATATCTTCTCCACTAAAGAAATGCCCATCATCCAACCAATCATACCCGCTTTTCGTTACCTGAAGACCTTCAAGACCGTCATGACTCTCAATGTCCCTTATCTCGTGGATCCTCTTTCGAAAGACGTGTTGCCATATGTTGCGGAGCTCTTTCATTCTGATGGGCTTGAGGAGATAATCGCAAGCCCCATGTTGAACACCCTTCTTAACTCTGCTTGTCTCTCCATCCACAGACATCACTGTCCATTCAAGTAAAGACAGATACTTCACGTAGTGAGTTCAAGGAGCGGTACTTCTCGATTATATTAATGGTGTTAAGGAGAAAAAGGGTTCATATGCAGCGACAAAGTACTGACTTATTACAGGAAGATCCATCTCGAGGCCAACAAGTTCTAGGAGTTTGAAGCCATCCATGTCTGGCATGTTAACATCGCTAATAACAATGTCATATCCACCCTTCCTTTCCCGAAGCAGTTTCAGGGCATCTCTTGCTAAACCGCACGTGGTAACTGAAAGCACAACAGGGGAGAAGCAGAACGTGAGAAAGTTGCAAAAATCTCAGTGCGGATGACAATTATTAAATAACAGGATTAAAATGAGTTCTTTGGCAGCAATCTAGGCAAGACCAAAAATGAGTTTCGGCCTTATAAGTGCCACAAAGTTCTGGTTTGTCCTTTAATGTATGAGCAGCTATGAGTAGTCATAAACTAAGTCACAAACACCAAATCAATCACGCAAGAGGTCTTTCAGTTGACAGATAAGTTCGGAATCTCTTAGTGAATTAGAATCCATCAGCCATTTCGTAAGCCAGTTTAACAGGTGAACAGAGAAACTTTCCAATTCCCTTCACGCAATTGTTCCCAAGAACTAACGATTGTAAAAGTTAAAGTTTCAGGTGCCCAAGGTCGTGTAAGATGCAATTAATTTCACTTTAGCTATAGATCAAACTCTAAGCCCTCAATGACTAACTAGCACATCAACGGCACTTTTTGGACGTATGTGTAAGTACACACATTAACAACTCCAAAAGAATGCGTCAAATTTAGTGGATTTCTGCATTCGTAAAGGTGCTCAACAATTTGATGCATGCATTTCTTTACTCATAATATGTATCTAGTGTGTACGAACGTATAATTGGAACCATTAACATTTAAAGCATGGAACTTTCGTCAGAAAGACTAGGTTGCTGGACAGTAGGAATTGAAGGAAGCACCTAAGAACTTCTGTCGAAACTGTTTTCTGTCTTCAACCATGGCTATTTTAGCTCCTAAATAAACACTGGGGGATATATAGTGATATGGTTGCAGCTCGCAACCTTTGAGCTCATCTCAGGCTGTTGAAATCATGAAAAAGATACTTTTCCTAATCAACAAGGACATTTTTTTTTCTTCTCTATACATGCATCTATCCATTGCTAATTGAATTGGTTCACATAGTATCTCTCCAGTCATCCGTTCAAACATCGGATATCAGGAACAATTACTCAAACGAGTCTCATCTTGACTGAATTCCGAGGCCAAGGAATGAAACCCGGCATAAATAATTGGACTAGCATCAGTATGCTTAGGCTAAACGTTGTCCTTTCTGAGCCTTATGCATGTACACACTGCAGCTTCTAAATCCGAAGGCTTTAAATGGGGGTTATTGGAATTCCCTCACAGAAACGCTAAATTGAACAACTAATTGCATACAAAGAAACACTCGATGATTCTTGATTATTGCAGAATCCAGCAAAGAACAGATGACCAAGAACATAGAATTGGAACTTCCTTTTTCTAACCATTACCTTCATAAGAACATTTCTTGAGCATCTTTTCGAGGATCTTCAACCAAGTGGGGTCGTCATCGACCACAAGAACGCGCAATCCGGCGGGGAACCCGTGGCCCTGAGGAGAAGAGAAGCCTTTGCTGCTCTCCATCATCAATCAAAAGTGAAGGCCAACAAAAGATCCCCCAGAAATCTCTGCTTCCCAGAGATACAAACCTATATGTATGAACAACTAGGGACAAGAAACAAAAGGACCCTTTCTGTGGAAAACGGAAATATATCCAGAGGCAGATGCAGAGAGAGAGAGTCTGAAGTGGGAAAGAACTGTGGGTGGCCTGGTGAGTTTTGAAAAGAAAGAAAATGGGGGGGTTTTGATGTCTGGTTATAAGGGGAAGAGCAAGAGGAAGCTCAACGAATATTGGCGCCGGCTAAGCTAACGGTCCCTGTGGCTCGTGTCAGCTTTTTATCCCCTCTTTCGGCTTCTCTCTCTCTCTCTCTCTAATGTCAACAAGTATTGTAAGTTTGCAAAGATCTCGAGTGCTTCGATGTTACATGAAAGCCAAATATATGAGAGGTGCGAAATTAGAATAATCCGGCGGGGTGAAAGCCTAAGAGGAGAAAACTATGCGAGAATTATATTGCTTTTCTTCTTTTCGTTGTGGGTATAATTCTGAAATGAGATGACATTGTGTGAAAGTGAAAAGGAAAAGCTTTATGGAGGACGGAACAGAGAATGAGAGAGTAGAGAGAGAGAGAGAGCACTTTGGAGTTTGGACTAAATGGAGAGAAGAATCAGACCAAACCGGCTGCAAGGGATGACATTGTCGCGAGAATGTCGGGGCGAAGAAAGCATCTCGGAACCGTGACGACTGTTCGAGTGAACCACTCTCTTTCTATTTCTTCGGCAAAGAGTGAAAAATATACCATTCTTTTAAGACACGTACGATAGCGCGGATACGTACACTTCGGTATTTACCCTTTTCTTCATGAGGTGAAAGGCCGCCAAATTCGGCAAGTACTGATCGGATCTTTGCGTGTTCAGATCCCGGCGTTTAACGGGAAGGAAGAATACAAATTTGTACAGCCGAAATGATGGGAAACGATCATCCCATGGTTGACTCGTAAATCACAACGGCAGAAGAAAACTCAGAGGTCAAGCAGGGTAGAAAAAGAAATCATGAGAATTCAACAAGGAGATTACTATTTGTAAGGTAGTAGTGGCCATGAAATCATGGGAAAGCCGACCTTTTGGACTAAATTCCTAGATTTGACGTCTTATCAGTGTTCCAATTCATTTTTAATGCTCTGGCAGATTGAGTTTATCCCAACATTTTCCATCTTTTGTAGAACTTGGTTCAAGTCATTTTGCCTCTTTCACCTCACGCTTTGCAACGAACTTCTGCGTGTATATCTTCAGTGCTAGAAGCTTCTGATGGTTCATTGTTAACATGCTAATTCCGACTACTCTGTTCCTTTTCAAACTGCTGCGCTTCATACACAACTTCATAAGCTGATCTCATCGCGAAAAATCTCATGAGGCAGAGTAAAATGTGAGGCAGAATCTTGAAAACTGAGGAAAAATATCTGATGTTTTTAACTCTTCCTGCTGAATCTGCTTCTTACATATTTGAAGGCATGGAATAGCTGTGAAAACGAGAATGGTTGAGATCATTCGAATCCATCTCGATAAGCTGACCATTTCAAATAATGTCGAGAATTCAACTGATCATCAAACACCGTGACCCAAATGAATTTTTCTTGCTTAGACATAATTTTTGCGCTGAATGGCAAGGCAAGATATCCCTGCATTATTAAGCCAAGCATGACTACAAGGCGGAAAATTGAAAATAGAGCATCCAGTCGCGCATCATCATCGCCTTTAGTTGATGAATCGACACGTCCATCTTATATTTTATGGTTTATATATAAAGGTTGAGATTAAAAAAAAAAAAATCGTTCTTCGCCTTTGTCAGATGATTAAGAAGTGCACTTCCTTTCTTCACCAATAAGAGAGGAAACATGTCACAAGCCAGAACCACCTGAACTTGAAGCCGTGGAAGTTCAATTGGTGAAGAAGAATAAAAAAGTTCAGGGGCACTTCTGGGTGACCTCCTTTTGACTTTGCATTGCTCTGAACTAATGCAGATTTGACATGTGCTCGAGACTCTGCACTCACTCACAAAGTCCATCTAGTTTTTCATCTGCTCATTCAAGCAACATTAGAATAATGGGAAAAAAAAAAAAAAGAGTGGGAAACATACAGAAAACTTTGGTTGCCCAGATGTCCAATATTTCCCACTTCTTTAAAAGGCCTAGTGTACTTGAGCTGAGTGGGTTATAAAGTGTTTTTCATTTATGGCAGAATATTTTAGGTGGATTGGTAATCAAACTGACTACAGAATGCCGCATAATCAAGGCAAAAAAAAATTAACCTATCTTTTTCAGCGAGTGCTGGAACCTTGTGGTCTCAGAAAAGCTTCAAGCACAATAACATCTCAAGGGGGCACAAAACATCCCTGTCAATGTCGAAGTAGAAACCTCCAAGTATATGCACTGTCTCCATCTCGGTGGAGCGTGATTCACACGCCTGATTTACCATGTGTCGTATCATGAAAAATTAGACTTGAAAAGGGGGTTCTTCCCAATATTAATTGGTTGGCGATTGGTATAATCAAATGCATAGAGCAAGTCATTAAGAAGCATTAAGTCTTAATAATTAGTGATACACGTGATGCGGCCTCTAAGCAGATGACATGCAAACCTAATAACCCAATCAATGAATTCTTGTTATAATCAAATGCATAGAGCAAGTCATTAAGAAGCATTAGGTCTTAATAATTAGTGATACACGTGATGCGGCCTCTAAGCAGGTGACATGCAAACCTAATAACCCAATCAATGAATTCCTGCAATTAAAAAGGACAGCTTTGTTCTCCAGAATACGGCATAGTTAAAAGGTTGGTATAGGCCAATTAACATGGGAATAATGGATGGATCTCTTAGAAAGGAATTAACTTTGATTTAGTATAAGGAACTAGCAAGCTAGTCTTTTTTCTTTTTTCGTTTTTTTGTTAGTTTCGGTTAACTGAGGCTACACCCGAATGCACTATTTTGCTCCCACACTGGTGCTGAATGCTGATAAGGTGGCATCTTTCTGCAAAATCATCTCCATAAGCAAAAGAAGAAAACAAAACCAAGAACCTTTGTTTGCACCAATAAGCACTTGAGATTTTCTGAAGCAACAAAAGTAAAGTAAAGATTTCCAAATGGACTGCACATTATGCAGCAAACAGATAAGTGATTTGAGAGTAACTGACAACACTTGATTAGGCTTTTCCTTAGTGGATTAACCAACATTTTCTCCATTACGTGGGATATATAGAATGTGATTGGTTTCTCTCCATTCAAAATTCTTGCTTGATAAGCTCAATTATGGGCATAAGCTTTTGAGAGTGGGGTTGAGAGAATGAGCTTTTGAATAAAAAATTGAGTTGGCTTTAAAAGGAAAATGCCCACTAAAGAAAAGCCCTTCATGTGGAATGGGAAATTATTTTATATTGCAGGTAGAATGATTGGTGACAAACAATTTGCAGATGGATGAACTCCATGCAACTTCCTCTTAGTGGAGTGTTGCTTTTTTGCCTTTGTTTAATTTAATTCGAAAGCAAGAATATGCTCTGGTCTGGTAATGCCCTTTCCATCATGCTTCCCTGTTGCTTCTTTACCTGTTTTATTCTCTCCTTTATTTTATTTTCTGAAAAAAGCTTTCCAAGAATTTATGATTTTTCGAACTCTTTCTTCTAATTCCTCCCCATGATGATGCTGACTCATGCAAGGAAATTATTATTTTTTTCCTGAGAATATGCCAAAGCCTATATTTGGCACCAAAGTGCCTATCCACACTGAGCTTATAGTGTGCATAAAATCTCATAGTTGGCATAAATATGATCTACTGTTTAAATAAATAAATTTTGCAAAGTCATTAATTTTTCTGTTTTTTTTTTTTCCGGAAGGTTCCGTGGTGTTCTCTTACCCAAAAGCAATTTCTCGCCACTGGGAACTTACAGCTGCATAAATTAGTCTGAAAATTAGTCTGAAGAATACGATTGCTTAAGCTGGTCCAATTGTCGGATTCTAGTATGGAAGTTGCGCCAAATCACTAAGAAATGGTCAAAGTCAAACTTGCTTTTCAATCCATACCCGTTTTCACCAGAGGCCCAATCATTTCAAGTCAGATGCCCCTTACCCATGATGTTACAAACTCTAAATTAGTCCGAGGAGATCATACCTAGGTAACAGAGGTCAATTCTTGAAAGATATATTCAAGTTCAAACTATCAATAGCATCAGTCAACCAGGTCTTACCAGAATTGATTTTTTGACTACCTTTGGCCACATGCCACATGCCACCTGCCGCCAATTTTTCTCTACTTTTTTTTTGTCAGACTCACCACCGACCTAAAAGCATCAAAATTGGTGTATTGTTTGCTTTATCAGGTGTTCCTGATTTGTTCTAGGATGTATTATAAACATAAACTCTGAACAAGCATGTCACACGAGTGCCTATGTGAATGGATGGTTGAGAATTGTTAATTCCAGGAGTCCCTCTCAAAACCACTTAGCCTACATTGCAAGAGTCAGCTTTTTATGTAATCGGCACTGCCAAACTTAGCTTTTTAGTGTTTCAAAGTTTCGGACAATGCCTCTTTCAAAGTGCTTGAAGCACTGATGCAGTGATGGCATATGAGTTGTGCAATCCAGAGCTTTCTATCCTTCTGTAGGGACCCGGTCCAACAAGGGCAAGGAATGGTTGATGGGGTTAGAGAGTTTGGACAAGGAGCAGCCCTGGGCAAGCTTTTAGGATAGCAAAGGAAGTAGGAATGAACCAAATAGGAAAAAAACGATTCTAGAATATATATGTGAAAACTAGAATTAATTCATAGGATCGCTTTTTGATGTAACAGCAAACTTTACTTTGGAATTCCGGAGAGACCTTCACTTCTTTTGATGACATCCGGGGCATGCCATCGAGACGATGAGACATACCTGGAGAATTGCAGGGAGGACAGAGAACCACAAGAAGGTGAACAACACCAAAAACAAGGTGAAAAACTCTCCAGGAAAAGTCTGAATTTTACCTTGTTCACAAGTACGTCAGCTAGGCCTAAGTCAGTTGGGACAGTATCCGTGCAACCGTAGTCCATCCACTCCATCAGGAAGAGAAAGAACTGTGCAAACAGACTGTAGGACAACCCATTTAGATGCGATTGCCACAATTGTCACTCGGCGGGGCTGCCGCACTGCAGAAATCATCGGTTTCTTCTCAGGATGATCGTGAGAGAGAAGCAGTGAGGGGGGCAAAAGGGCAATTCATTTTTTAATATATAACAGACCGCATGAAAGAGGATTTAGTTCAAGTTTTCTTGAGAATAAATAAATTCGGAAAAAAGATTTTGGGATTGACGACGGAAAACAATTGGATATTGCAGGTGATTTCTCAATTTATGACACCATCAAGCCACCGTCAGTGCAACTTAAATAATTTATACAATGAAAAGTACTGGCTCATCAACCTCAGAATTCCTTGTGACCCTACCTTCCCATCTACGAAAACTGACATGAACAAACACATAAACAAGAGGCAAGAACAGAAAAATGAGAAGACCATGAAACACACTTAACCTTTCTGTATCTTCATCGGATACGTTGCCAAGTAATCAATTACTCAATGCCTTGCATCATGCCGAAGAACATGCATACAAACCATCGGTTCGTGGGCCTAAAGTTTGGGTTAGAACTCACATGCTATTTGCATGCTATATGTCGACTTCAAGTGTAACAATTGGTCCAACAAGGGCGGGGAGTGATCGTTGAGGCCAAAGAGGGGGCCTGGATAAAGAGTGACTCTTGGCAGACCTCTAAAATGGTAGAGGAAAACGATTCTTATATATATATATATATATATATATATATATATATATATATATATATATATATATATGTAAATGCTAGCCTTGCTTAGGAACTTCAAAGTTAAATTAACCCAAACTAGAGCACCATGGGTAACCTCCTGGCAAAGTGCCTTCCTATATGCCATAAGGCAAAATTGTAAGTCTCAGTATGAGACAGGTCAAAGCAAACAGTATTTCGAGTGAGTTAATGCAAGACTGCCATAACATGGTATCATAGCGGGACCCCTTCCAATAGGTGTATGGTTCGAGGACTAATTAGATGGAAGTTGGTGGGCATGTAATGACCTAATTTGACAACCATAGGAAGTGGTCGCTAGGGCCAGAGAGGAGGCCTGGGCAAGAAGCGACTCTTGGTAGGCTTCTATGATGGAAAATAGGGCAAAATGAATTAAATTGTGCATCGAATAGAGATAGAGAGAGAGAGAGAGAGACTCTAACATATATATGTGAAAACTAAAATTTAACTCACATAAGTGCCTTTTGACGTAATGGCAAGTTTTGTTTTGGAACTCCAAAGTTAAGTGAACCCAAGCTAGAGTACTATTAGGATAGGTAAACTCTGTCTGTACATCAAAAGACAAAACTGTGAGTTTAAGTATGAGATGAGCTGAAGCAAACAATATATCGAGTAAGTTAATCCAAAAATGTCACAATATGGTATTAAAGAGGGACTCCCTCCAGTAGGTATATGGTTTGGGTATGAACTAGACCGAAGCTGGTGGGCCTATAACTACCCGATCTGACAATGGCGTGAAGTGTTCGCTAGGGCTAGAGACTCTCTAGCAAAGAGGAGGCCTAGGCAAGAAGTGACTCTTGGTAGGCTTCTATGATGGCAAATAGGGCATGAATAAATCGAATGCGCACTGAACGAGAGGAGAATGATTATGAAACATATATGTAAAAACTTGAATTGACTCACAAGTACACTTTTGATATAACGACAAGCTTTGTCTTGGAATATTTAAGTTAAGTAAGCCCAAGTTAGAGTATTATCATAACAAGGACCACCTAAAAAAATATATACTTGTACTCCAAAGGACAAAACCATGAGGCTTGATATAAGATAAGTCAAAGTGGACAATATCTTGAGTGGGTTAATTTAGAGATGTCATGTTAAGAGCTTTACAGACTTGCTAAAGGAGGACTTACATGGCCACTTTTGCCACCTTTTTCGCTTCCCTCTTTTATGAATTGTGTGCAGTGAAAAAAAAAAAAAAAAAAAAGACAGGGAGACTCTTTGAACTTTGAAGCCAATAAAGATTTGATTTTTACCGGATGGCCTTGATCTTTGTCATGTTTAGGATTTATGCAAGACAATTATATCAGATAGGCAGTGAGGACAGATTGCTTTGTATTCAAACAATGAACATTTTGCAGACTCACACCGCAAGCAAAGATAGGTATGACCTTCTGTCTCGCGCGTGCATGCATGTGTAGCTTTCTCATTATGCCTTTCCTCCATTAACTTCTTAACAACATTCATAAGCCATTTGGCTTCCAAAAGCATGCTGAATCATTAGGCCAGTTTGACCCGTTGCCCCGTGATCACTCTATCCAGAAGTTCGGAGGGCGAGAGTTCCCTGACCCAGATCAGCAATGGTGACTGGCATGTCATATCAGGTCAACAGTCAAACCTAGCTTTCGGCTGAACAGGTCAACAGTCAAAAGTAATTGGTTGGTTTTCGGCTGTGATGTAACATTGGAAACCCTGCAATTTGTTTTTCTTTCAAAGACAAAAGGACGTGTTTAAAGAAAAAGGAGATAGTAATCTTAAAGCCCCCAACTTGGCTTTTAGCTTTTCCCATCGACCTTAAGAATAGTTGCGTTGATCTGTTAAAATTTTAGAAAAAAGATTTTGATGTCATCCTATGCTAGGCGTTCCATATTAAATATAACTATCTCAAAGAGTGTCCATTCTAAATCTAAGATTGCCTACACATATGGCGATTTACTTTTACTAGCAGGAAAAATATTTACAAACATGATAAAAGTAAAAAATCCAATAAGCCATGGTCAGGGCAAACTGAGGTGTCGTTTGGCTATGTTTATTTTTGTTTCCGTTTGCAAATAACAAAATGATTTAACTTGTTTTCACTTTATTTAAACAATATTTTTATCAAAATTTACACTTACTAGTAATACATATTTTTATTAAAAAATATTGGTCATGTCTAACTTCTAGTAATTTTTCTTATTATATTTTATTGCCAGGACAGTATAGTTAAATTAAATATCAACAGATTAATATAGATTATAAAATAAACAAGAGCAACGGAATTATTTTTTGAAAACATTAAAATGAATGATGCTCGTATTTCTTAATTCCCAACAGTAACATTATTGTTTAGCATGCGTAAGCAAAAGTCTAATTAGTTAACATTCAACTAATTTAAAATTAGAGATTTAGATTGACAAATTACGTTTGTTAAAAAGAAAAATTTTACACTTTCGAAATAAAACCTTACCTACATAAAATTTCTCTTTTTGTATTTATGAAATTAGCATCAAATTACATTTGATTCAGGGTAATTTTCTTTTTCCTTTTCATATGAGAAAAAGAAGAGAAAAAAGAAAAATTATAAGAAAATTCAAAAATATTTAAAAATTGTCATACCGACCGTTCCATATAGGACGGTTCACATCCATATCAACAATGATTTTTCTATTGATATTTACTGGAACGGCTGAATTGTCACCCTTTCAATGAGCTTAAGACTCTTGCAATGATTTTCTCTTTTAGATGAGCACAATCACACCAGTCGAATCCATCTCTTTCTCAGGTTCTAGTGTGGACCACGACGCCTAGACCCAAAAAGAAGGACAAAAAAAAAAGAGAAAGAAGGCAAGGAAAAGGAAAAGTAGGAAGAAAAGAGACAGCCAGCGAATTATGGTCAAGAGCAGCCCGATGATGCGGGGCAAGTTTTGATCCCGTACATTGGAACCCATGGTTATGGACCTGAATTCCATTTCCTGCTCCAGCGTAGAGAGTGAGAGACTGATTCCTGGACCAGATGTCTCGGTGATGATAGTCCCTCTGGTGTGGAATTCATTGTCTCTGGAGTCCAAATTCTGGTAGACCAAGTTGTCGCTGGCAAATCTTGAGTTGCCATTTGTTGGATCAGTTTGCTGGAAATTGATGGAGTTCCAATGGCTCGATGTTCTGGCAGTGCCTTGTGGGTTTAGATCCGAATGCTCCATCCCACCATAAGAAATTTTTAGATCATTTTCCTTCTGCAACCTGCTCAAGTAAAGCCGGTACTTCTGCATAACGCAAGATCGTCACTGCCTTTACAATCCAATGGAACAAGAAAAGAAATGCAAGCTGTGGTCTATAATTACTTGCTCAGTTTAGTGTCGGTTTACAACATGAGTTTTAGATAACAACTACTTGTTTATAAACTAAACTACTTAAAATAGCAAGGCATTGAACTTAATGCAAACTAGCATAAGCATTGCCGGATTTTAGGGAGGGCATGTACCTGCAGGTGGCTGGCAACGTTTTCTCTTGTCAACCATGGAACATTCATCAAATCCAGTATTTTCTTGGGACCAACTTCTGCAGAACAGACAAGATATGTTACGTCCTTTCCGGAATAAACATATTGGCTTGTGTGCTTCAATTTGCTTGTCAGGGAAAAAAGAGGAGCTTTTGATAAGTCCTAACAAAAAATTTAATACTTACTATCATATCCAATCTGATTCAATGCTCTCACAAATTTCTGATGGAGATCAACAGACCAAACTACTCTAGCTTTCTTCGTGGAAGACGAAGGATCGGTCAAGTCTTTCTCATCATGCTTATTTTCTAGGTCTTTCCTTTTCTTTCCCGGTGTCGACATATCTTCTCCCTTAAAGAAATTCCCATCATCCAACCAATCATACCCGCTTTTCGTTACCTGAAGACCTTCAAGACCTTCATGACTCTCAATGTCCCTTATCTCGTGGATCCTCTTTCGAAAGACGTGTTGCCATATGTTGCGGAGCTCTTTCATTGTGATGGGCTTGAGGAGATAATCACGAGCCCCATGTTCAACACCCTTCTTAACTGTGCTCGTCTCTATGTCCACAGACATCACTGTCCATTCAAGTAAAGACAGATACTTCACGTAGTGAGTTCAAGGAGCAGTACTTGTCAACTATATTAATGGTGTTAAGGAGAAAAATGGTTCATATGCAGTGACAAAGTACCGACTTATTACAGGAAGATCCATCTCGAGGCCAACAAGTTCTAGGAGTTTGAAGCCGTCCATGTCAGGCATGTTAACATCGCTAATAACAATGTCATATCCACCCTTCCTTTCCCGAAGCAGTTTCAGGGCATCTCTTGCTAAACCGCACGTGGTAACTGAAAGCACAACAGAGGAGAAGCAGAACGTGAGACACTTGCAAAATCTCAGTGTGCACGACAATCTCAAATAACAAAGGGTTAAAATGAGTTCTTTGGCAGCAATCTAGGCAAGACCAAAAATGAGCTTTGGCCTTTATAAGGGGCACAAAGTTCAGGTTTGTCCTTTGAATGTAAGAGCAACTATTGAGTAGTCATAAACAAATTAGAATCCGTCAGCCATTTCGTAAACCAGTTTAAAAGATGAACAGAGAAACTCTCCAATATCCTTCACGCAATTGTTCCCAAGAACTAATGATTGTAAAAGTTAGGGTTTCGGATGCCCAGGATCGTGCAAGATAATTTCATTGTAGCTATAGATCAAACTCTAAGCCCTTAATGACTAACTAGCACATGCACAGCACTCTTCGCACATATGTGTAAGTACACGCATTAAAAACTCCAAAAAATGCGTCAAATTTAGTGGATTTTTGCATTCACAAAGGCGCCCAACGACTTGATACACGCATTTCTTTACCCATAATATGTATCTAGTGTGTACGAAGTTACGAACATATAATCACAACTATTTACATTTAAAGCATGGAACTTTTGTCAGAAAGACTATAGGTTGCTGGACAATAGTGAAGGAAGCACTTTACATGTTTTACTGAGCTTAAGAACTTCTGTCGAAACGGTTTCTGACCGTCTTCAACCTTGGCCATTTTAGCTCCTAAATAACCACCTGGGGATAGTAATGATAGGACATTTTTTCTTCTGTATAAATGCATCTATTCATTGCTAATTGAAGAAGCAACCCTCGGTTCACATATTATCCGTCAAGTGATCCATTCGAACATCGGATATCAAGAACAATGACTCAAACGAATCTCATCTTGACTGAATTCCGAAGCAAAGGAATAAAACTCGGCATAAATAATTGGACTAGCATCATTATCCTTAGGCTAAGCGTTGTCCCTTCTGAGCCTCATGCAAAGAAACACTCGATGATTCTTGATTATTGCAGAATCCAGCAAAGAACAGATGACCAAGAACCTAGAATTGGAACTTCCTTTTCTAACCGTTACCTTCATAAGAACATTTCTTGAGCATCTTTTCGAGGATCTTCAACCACGTGCGGTCGTCATCGACCGCGAGAACGCGCAATCCGGCGGGGAACGCGTCTCTCCGAGGAGAAGAGAAGCCTTTGCTACTCTCCATCATCATCCTCCGGAAATTTCAGCTTCCCAGTGATACAAATCTATATATATGAACAGCTATGGACAAGAAACAAAGGGACCCTTTCTGTGAAAAATGGAAAAATATCCAGAGGCAGATGTAGAGAGAAAGAGAGACTGAGAAGTGGGAAAGATCTGTGGGTGGCCTGGTGAGTTTTGAAAAGAAAGAAAATGGGGGGGTTTTGTTGTTTGGTTATGAGGGGAAGAGGAAGAGGAAGCTTAACGAATATTGGCGCCGGCTAAGCTAACGGACCCTGAAACTATGCGAGAATTATTTTGCCTTTCTTTCGTTGTGGGTATAACTCTGAATGAAATGACATATTGTGCGTGACTTTAAAAAGGGAAAGCTTTATGGAGGAACGGAACGGAGAATAGAGAGAGCAGAGAGAGTGAGCACTTTGGCGTTTGGACTAAATGGAGAGAAGAATCAGACAACAACTGTGTAACTGCTGTTAATGATTTATGTAGCCAAAATGATGGGAAACAACGAGAATGTCAGAGTGGAGAAAGCATCTTGTTGTAACTGTAACAACTGTTCAAGTGAACAATGTAAGAGTTTTCCTAATGTGAACTACATTAATTGATATTGTAATTTATCGTTTAACGTTTACCGTTTTACGGGGATTGGTCTAAGGTGAGATAGAAGGTTTCTTAATTAGTCTAATATGGGTTTTTAGTGTGGGCCGAGTTGAGCTCTACCAGTAATGAGGGCCTTGCTGGAAACTCTATAAATAGCGCTAAGTCTCTCCTCTAACCCTAATTCTCACACGTATTCTCACCTAAGGAGCGTTTACTAAACGCTAAACGTGAGGAGGGCCGCCTCATTACGGAGGGCAATAGAGGAGAAGGACTTGCGCGTGGAACATTGTGTTTCCGCTTCCGCTTCAAGATCGATGGATTCCAAATCAGGTGCGTTAATCTTTCTTCTCAATTATGCATATTCTTGTTCTGGTTATGGAGATCTTGGGATTGCGCAATTTGCGTCCAACACGTGGTATCAGAGCCTCCATAACCCTAGAACTTGAACGCATTGTATTTTGCCCTAATTTGTGATTTTCGAATTTTTTAAAGACAATAAAAATAAAATTAAATCACAAATTCGGATTGGGCTCGACGAGACGATCAAGACCGTGGGCGGCGCGTCGCCGGGAGAGGCCTCACGCGCCCCCACGCGCAGCCACGCGTCGCCAGGGCATCGGAGACGCGCCCCACGCGCCCTCACGCGCACCCACGCGCGGGGTGCGGCTTCCCATCTCGTCTCCCGCTCCCGAACGGTCGTTGTGCGCATGCGATTGGGGTGGTTGCGAAAAAGTTTGTGAATTTTAGCTATTTGCCGCAATGGGTCGAGCTACCTAGGTAGTTGGGTACTGTCGGTTGCGAATTATCTATTGTTTAGTCTGATCTACTGTTGAGTCCAGGGCATTCAGAAGATTTGCCCAGTTATGGGTTTGATGCAGCGATTCCCATGGTTCTACGAGGAGGTCCATTGTCTGAGGAAACAATTGCCTCTGACAATTCATGGGTTTAATCAGAAACAATGATGGGCACTTGGATTGGTGGAAACCTTAATTTCTAATTCTGTGCTTTTACTTGGCTCAAATCTATCAATGACTTCGGGACTTCAATTCATTGCTTTAGGGTTGTGTAGGTGTTTTCTCAGCTGATGTGGCTCATCAAGATTGCAAATCTTGCATGAATTCGGCTTCCTTTTGACCTTCTTTATGGTTAATTTTGGTCGGGGTATCAAAATTAAGCTCTCTATTTATCGAATTGGCATGTTGATTTCTGGTGGGATCTGGTTTACGCGCCAAACTTTCTAGCTTTTTGATCCAAAGTGCAGGGCTATCTGTTCAGTGGAACCTGTTGTTGATCAGAATTTCGTATGCATAAAAAATTTCCGCCATCTCTCAGTAGGTTCTGCAGCCGCTATGAGTTGCCTTTTTTTCTTTTTCTTTTTTTTCTTTTTTCCCATTCTTTCTTTTTGACTGTTTGGTTCAACGATCGCAGAGGTTAAGGAATGAACATGGTGGCTAAAGTAATACCTTTTTCTAATCTGTCATGTGATTTGTGTAATTGGGATTAATGCATTGTGTTGATACTTCTTTTGATTTTTTGTCCCTTTTTTGTTTATGCCTTTAATAAACTACACCAGTTACTAGAGGAGAATGGTGCCTTTAGTTTGGATACTGATTTTGTTCATCTTTATGGATAAGGAGTATGACGACATTTACGCAGAGCAATAGTATCTACTATTAAATTTTAGATATTTGGTTCTCTGGTTTGACTCAATTAATAGGCTACTGGTTGATAACAATGATAATTTTGTTACTTAAAAAATTGGCTAATATATTAGCCGTTGGCCTTGGAGTCATGTTTTGCCTTATGAAATTCATGAGTGATAATGGTATTACTATTGATGTTAATTTGTGAGATATATTCTAGATCAACATTCTTTTAATATTGTTCTAGTAATTAGTAATTGGGGTACACAAGAGATGATTGCTTTTATGTTATGAGAATTTTCTTGTGTTGCTGAGATCGTTGATCTCATTGGAATCTGTCTTTCAGGTTCGCTATAGATATATTTATATATATGTATAATAAAGATTTTATTAATGAACAAAGCAATGTAATTAGCATAATATGTGATTTTGGTGATTTGGTGCCCCTATCACCAAAATTAAAATCACATGTATATGGTGTATGTGAGGAGTAAAATTTATATCCCTGGTATGAGAGAGTTTCAAGGATTCAATTGAGTAGTGACCGCCAAAGTGGCACGCTTGATTGGGTTTGAGAAATTTTGGTCTCGTATAATGATTGGGATATCTCCGCTCTAATGTGTAGTCATACTCCCAAAGGGGGTGATTATATATTAGTTCATGGAGGGATACATGATTATGTGGTGGAGGAGTGATCGATTCTAGTGATTCATATGCCCAAAGGTGATGAATTCACGAAAAATTGGAATATATTCTTATAACTGCTATCATGTGGGAATTTACAAGCTTGCTTATCATGTATTCCGCCCAAAGGTGATTATGTGATTATGCATGTAACTCTCTGGATGTGTACTTGTGTGTCAAGTTACACATTGCTCACATGATGCTAATTATATACATTGATTGTTATTTTAGTCACTTTTTTCTGTAATTAATAATTCCACTATTATTGAGGTTTTTTATTGCTTCAAATTTTAATTTGTGGACATATGATTTATTGCTTGAGAATGCAATACAATTTGTTTACTGTCCATAAAGCGTTCCATTCTAGAACACTTGAAAAGAGGTTTGCCTGCGGACTACACTGCTATAATATGATGAAAGCCTTAGTTGCTTGAAATTATGTTTAAGTCCTAATGATATATACATCTCATATAATGATGAAAAGTTGTTTCCAAAAAAAAAAATATATATATATATATATATATATATATATATATATATTTTCTATTTACTCTTAACGATTATCTAAAGACTTCTATAGATTATTGTGGAAGTAAAATTGACCGAGATAAAGAATGTCCAAGTTGTTTTATAAACTTCTTTTGAGTTATAGATTGGGCATAGATTACCTTAATCATATTAAATTTAGGGGTGTCATGCATGAGTGAGGTTATCTAATCCAATATTAAGTACGTTGGAATTTAGATTCACTCGAAATTATTTTGTATCTTATCCAGATTGTTAAAGGGGTATTGATCTTATGACCCTAAATAAGATACAAGAATTATGGAATCACATACTTTAAAGTTTCTTAAGATCGACGTAATTGTAAAGGATAGCTGCTCTTAGACTATTAAAGATAATAGTGTGATGGGGGTTACTGTGTTTTTGTCTTTATCTATATAGATAATTATGGAATATCCTGTACCATAGACTAAACTTGTTGAGGTTTAAGGTACTATTCTTGATATAGTTTATAATGAAATTTCTTAAACCTCTCAAGTGCATACTATTAAGGAGATTTGTTAGGGAAAGACAATTAGTTATACCATCAGACTATATAGTCTATTTGTGAGAGCATGATTACAATATCCATTACATGGTTGTTTTAGCAACTTATATAAATGTCGTTTCTTGTTCTTAATTAAGTATGTGATTAAACGCCATAAAAAAAAGGATAATAATAATATTACTCTGAAAGAGGGGTGTATAGTTAGTGAAGAAATGATTATTTCTTTATAGATTCTTTCAGAGTGAACGTGGCATTGATAGTTTATTTTTTATATGGAGTTACGCCAAATAGATACAAAATCTATATAGTGCAATCGAAAGATTTTGCAACAATTTTAAGTAAATTTGTGTGTAGACTGAAAAGTCTTAATTCATGGTCTTAAGCAAGTTTCCAGGCAATATTATTAAAGTTTCATAGTGTTGTTATTTTGTTCAATTGGGAACAAAGTAATTTAATATACTTGCAAGGTCAAGTGGGAGGAAATTTATTTTTCTTATACTCTATGTACATGATACTTTGCTTACAAGTTGTGACCTTGAGACATATTATATCTTTTATACTAAGGTCTGTAAGAATTGTTTTTGCCATATTATATTAGATTTTCTCTGAGGACATTTGCTGATTGTATATTGGAAATATTCAATATACATTATTGCAAGCCAGAATTGCTCCTGTTGTTAAGGGTGATGGGTTGAATCTATCACATTGTCCTTATTTAGATATTGAGAAAATCTAATTAAATAGTGTACCTTGTGTCAGTGCATTTAAAAGTAGATTATATTCTAACAGATGATATGGTTGCAGATCCACTAACTAAAGGCCTACGTCCATGTATATTTGAGCGACATGTCATTAGCATGGGCTTAGGAGCATCTTGGGATGCTGTTATTTAGTGGGAGCTGTTTTATTTTTCTTTGAATAATGTTTACATCTGTTTTTTGTTACAATTTAGTAACATTTTGATATATATATATATATATATATATATATATATATATATATATATATATATATGTCAACTTTTGCATTCAATAAATTGTTTTTGAATGGTTTGTTATTATGTTGAAAATATATATATTGTTAAAGTCTCAATGTATTGCTTAAACCTTGAGTGAAGGCTAGGGGCATACGGTTATTAGCCTTGTACATATGTCTTGTTGTATATAAAGAAAGGTTAACCATAAAGACAAGACATATGTGGGTTCATGGAACCATAAATGCATTCTTTAGTGGCACAAGTTTTTTGTGACGCTTAAGGTAAGAGAATGGACATTCTCTAGTGGCACAAGTTTTTGTGACGCTTAAAGTAAGAGAATAGTGACTGACAAATGAGATTTCTCTATGAGAGATGTTATCCATTTGACACACTACCATATTGGATCCATATCAATAGAGTTGAGAACACTCGTGACCATGGAAGGCTCTGTGTGTATACATGCGATTACCGCCATGATTCGGTGTTTGAGACTTTATGGGATAGGATTGACTATTAAGAATTATCTCTAGACCAATGTACGCACATACAAAGTACGATTTCAATTAATATAGTCCAAGTGGGAGAATGTAAGAGTTTTCCTAATGTGAACTACATTAATTGATATTGTAATTTACCGTTTAACGTTTACCGTTTTACGGGATTGGTCTAAGGTGAGATAGAAGGTTTCTTAATTAGTCTAATATATTTGGCTAGTGTGGGCCGAGTTGAGCCCGGCCCGTAATGAGGGGGCCTTCTTTGGAAACTCTATAAATAGCGCTAAGTCTCTCCTCTAACCCTAATTCTCACACGTATTCTCACCTAAGGAGCGTTTACTAAACGCTAAACGTGAGGAGGGCCGCCTCATTACGGAGGGCAATAGAGGAGAAGGACTTGCGCGTGGAACATTGTGTTTCCGCTTCCGCTTCAAGATCGATGGATTCCAAATCAGGTGCGTTAATCTTTCTTCTCAATTATGCATATTCTTGTTCTGGTTATGGAGATCTTGGGATTGCGCAATTTGCGTCCAACATGAACAAGTCTATTTCTCTTCTTCACCAAGGAGTGAAAATGTGTACACCATTCTTTTAAGACACCAGTACGATAGCATGGATCTGTATGCCTCGGTAATTACCCCATTTTATATGAGACGCAAGTGGGATGCAAGACTGCCAAATTCAGCGAGGATTAATAAGTTATATTGAGTGTATGAGAATTTGTGAGACTCCATGATAAAATTTGAACTTGAGTTCTTCAGCTCTGATACCGTAAGAGAACTTGGTCCAAGTCATTCTGCCTCTTCACTTCACCTTCTGCAACAACTTCTCCGCGTAAATATCTTCATGTGGCCTTATGCTAAAGAAACAGTCCAAGAAGCTTCTGATGATTCATTGTTAACATGCTTTTTCGGAGTACTCTGTTCCTTCTCAAACTGCTACTCTTTATACACGACTTCATAAGACAGTTCAAAGCTGATCTCCTTGTGAAAAATCTCTTAAGGCAGAATAAAATGGGAGACATAATGTTGAAAAATTAGGAAAAATGTCTGGCATGTTTAAATCTTCCTGCTGAATCTGCTTCCTACATAATTGAAGGCATGGATTAGCAGTGAAACTGAGAATGGTTGAGATCATTTGAATTCATCTCATTAAGCTGATCATTTCAAATGGTGTCAAGAATTCAACCACCTGCACTTGAAGCCACGGACGTTCAATTGGTGAAGAAGAATAAAAAAGGATCAAGGGCACCTCTGGGTGACCTCTTTTTGACTTTGCATTTCTCTGAACTGTTGCAGACTTGACATGTGCTCAAGACTCTGCACTCACTCACAAATTTTTTTCTAATTTTGCATCTCCTAATTCCAGCAACTTTAGAATAAATGAAAAAAAGAAGAAGAAAAAGTGGGAAACATACAGATACCTTTCATTGCCCAGATGCCCCATATTTCCCACTTCTTCAAAAGGCCTAGTGTCCTTGAGTTGAGTGGGTTATTAAGTGTTTTCATTTATGAGAGAATATTTTGGGTGGATTGGTAATCGAATTGACTACAGAATGCCCCAGAATCAAAATAAAAAAATAAACCTATCTTTTTCAGCAAGTGCTGGAATCGTGTGGTCTCAGAAAAGCTTCAAGCACAATACAATCACAAGGGGCACAAAACGTCCTTGTCAATGTCAAATTAGAAACCTCAAAGTATATGCACTGTCTTCATCTCGGTGTAGCGTGATTCACACGCCTGATTTACCATAAAAATTAGACTTGCAAAGGGGTTTCTTTCCAATAGTAATTGGTCAGCAATTGTTATAATCAAGTGCATAAAGCAAGTCATTAAGAAGCATTAGGTCCTAATGATTAGTGATACTCGTAATGCCGACCTAGCAGATGACATGCAAACCCAATAACCCAATCAATTCTTTCCCACAATTAAAAAGGACAGTTTTGTTCTCCAGAATAAGTCACAGTTAAAAGGTTGGTATAGGCGAATAATCATGGGAATAATGAATGAATCTCTTCAAAAGGAGTTAGCTTGGATTTAAAATCAGGAACTAGCTAGCTAGTCTTTTTCTTTTTTCAATTTTTATTAGCTTCGGTTAACTGAGGCTACACCCAAATGCAAAAGGCAAACAGGAAATAGATGAGCCCAGAACTGCACTATTTTGCTCCCACACTGGTGCTGAATCCTGATAAGGTGTCATCTTTCTGCAAAATCATCTTCATAAGCAAAAGGACAAAACAAAACCAAGCACCTTTGTTTGCACCAATAAGCACTTAAGATTTTCTGAAGCAACAAAAGTAAAGATTTCCAAATGGACTGCACATTATGCAGCAAACAGACTCGCAATTTGAGAGTAACTGACAACACTTGATGAGGCCTTTCTCTTAGTGGATTAACCAACATTTTCTCCAATACATGGGATGATGTAGAATGTGATTGGTTTTTCTCCATTCAAAATTCTTGCTTGATAAGCTCAACTATGGGCATAAGCTTTTGAGAGTGGGGTTGAGAGAATGAGCTTTTGAAAGAAAGGTTGAGTCGACTTTGAAAGGAAAATGCCCACTAAAGAAAAGCCCTTCATGTGGAATGGGGAATTATTTTAAATTGCAGGTAGAATGATTGGTGACTAACAATTTGGGGATGGACGAACTCCAGGCAACTTCCTCTTAGTGGAGTGTTTGCTTCTTGCCTTTGTTTAATGTAATTCAAAAGCAAGAATATGCTCTGGTCTGGTAATGCTCTTCCCACGATGCTTCAGCCTGTTGCTTCTTTACCTGTTCTATTCTTTCTCTTCTACTTTATTTTCTGAAAGATACATTCAAGTTCAAACCATGAGTAACATCAGTCAACCAGGACTTACCAGTATTAAATTCTTGACTACCTTTGGTAACATGCACCAAACACCAATCTTTTTCTTTTGGTCAGACACTAACCACCAATCTAAAAGCATCAAAATTGGTGTCTTGCTTGCTTCATCGGCTGTTCGTTTCTAGTTCTGATTTGTTCTACGATGTAATCTAAACATAAACTCAGAACAAGCATGTCACACGAGTGACTGTGTAAGTGGATGGTTGAGGATTGTTAATTCCAGGACTCCCTCTGAAACCTCTCAGCCTGTGCAGCAAGAGTTAGCTTTATATTGGCACTGCCAGACTTAGCTTTTTAACGTTTCAAAGTTTCGGACAATGCCTCCTTCAAAGTGCTTGAAGCACTGATGCAGCATGGCATATGAACTGTGCAAGCCAGAGCTTTCTAGTCTTTCCAACTGGTAGATTACAGCACAAACACAAGTTAAAACAAAGATTTGAAAAGGAGAATTTTTCTTGGTTCACTTGCAACATAGTATGTACAATAACTCCTCACATTTTTATTTGTAAGGACGACAAAAGTCAAAACAATCCCTTCTCAAGGTCAGATCATGTAATCTAGAAGGATATGTGGTGCTGGTATTATTACACATAGACTCTCAATATAAAGGTAGAAACTACTTAGGTTCTCCATGGCAAGAGTAAATGCGTCAACCATGTCAATTTTGCTCATAAGAACCCACAAGTCAGCAGAGGTAACTCCGCTCAAGCTGCCTCGGCAAAATGGGCAAGAACCAGACCGTGCATTCCTGAGAATTTAGACACAGATCAGACAAGAGATCCTCTTCTTCTTTTTTCAGGAACCACAACACATGTTGCTAATCTTTTAGAAAACAAACTAAAGCAAAAACGAACAAGCACCAGTTATTGTAGCAGCTAATGCACATGGAATGCCCGCAATCAGGCAATACTGTACTCGCATGACTTTCCATGCATATCCCGCATTCATCGTCTCTCTCCAGTTCTCTATTGCAGAACTCCCCCTTGCCTTCTATTTTCTCCGGAGTTGCCCCATTGATACCTCCAACTCTGGCAAAGTCGCCTTCGAGTTGCATCAGTAAAGGGTATATAACAGCTGCAAGAAAAAATTTTCTTTGTTCAGTTAATTAATCTTTAAATCAAAAATTTGATTATTTACTTTTATTGGGGAAAATGGATTTCTTCACAAAGACCATAGAATTCCCTGAGAGAGGCCTTCACTTCTTTTGATGACATCCGGGGCATGCCATCGAGACATACCTGGAGATTTGCAGGGAGGACAGAGAACCATAAGTAGGCGAACAATACCAAATACAAGATGAAAAACTTTCCAGGAAAAGCCTGAATTTTACCTTGTTCACAAGGACGTTAAGAAGGCCTAAGTGAGTTGGGACAGTATCCGTGCAGCTATAGTCCATCCAGTCCATCAGGAAGAGGAAAACCTGTGCAAATGGACTGTAGGACAACCTCATTTGGATACGATCGCCGCAATCGTCTCTCGGCAGGGCTGCCGCGCTGCAGAAATCAATGGTTTCTTCTCAGGATGATAATGAGAGAGACGTAGTGAGGGGGACAAAAGGGCAATTTCGTTTACCAGGTAACAGATCGCATGAATAGAGAGTATTTACTTCAAGTTTTCTCGGGAGGAAATAAGTTCGACACAAGATTTTGGGATTGACAAGGGAAAACAATTGGACACAGCAAGTGACTTTCTCGATTTATTACACCATCAAGCCACTGACAAGGCTGCTTAAATGATTTATACAATGCAAAGTGCAGGCTCATCAACCTCGGAATTGCTTATGACCCTACCTTCCTATCTACGAAAACTGACATGAACAAACACATAAATAAGAGGCAAGGACAGAAAAATAAGAAGACCATGAAACGCATTTAACCTTTCTGTGTCTTCACCGAATAGGTTGCCAAGAAATCAATTACTCAATGCCCTGCATCATGCCCAAGAACATGCATATAAACCATCGGTTCATGGGCCTAAAGTTTGGGTTAGAACTTACATGCTATTTGCATGCTGTATGTCGGCTTCAAGAGCTTTGACAGAGTCGCTGAAGGACGACTTAAACTGCCTCTTTTGCCACATTTTTCGCTTCCCTCCTTTTATGAATTGTGTATGCAGTGAAAAAAAAGAGACAAAAGGAGGGGAGGCTGTCTGAACTTTGAAGCCAATTAAGATTTGCTTTTTCCTGGATGGCCTTGATCTTTGTCATGTTTAGGATTTATGCAGGACGATTACATGAGATGGGCAGCTAACTAAGAAATTGAGGACAGATTGCTTTGCCTTCAAACAAGAAACATTTTGCAGAGTCACGCTGCAAGCAAAGAAAGGGATTGCCTTCTCTCTCGTGCATGCATGCATGTATACCTTTCTCATTATACCTTTCCTCCATCAACTTCCTAACAACATTCATAACCCATTTAGCTTCCAAGAACATCCAGAATTATTAGGCCGGTTTGACCTGCTGCCACCGTGATTACTCTATCCAGAAACTCAGAGCAAGAATCTCTTGACCCAGATCAGCAACGGTGACTAGCGCTTCATATCAGGTCAACAGTCAAACCAAGCCTTTGGCTGAACAGGTCAACAGTCAAAAGTAGTTGGTTTTTCTCCAGCTGAAAGCCTGAGTATGATATGAAATCCTACCTTTACATTCAGCAGTGATGTAACCTTGGAAGCCACGCAGTTTGTTTTCTTTGGAAAAAACAAAAGGACGTATGCTTAAACAGAAAGAAGGAAAAAGTAATCTCGAAAACCCCCAACTTTTTTGTTTTTTTGCTTTTCCCACCGACCTTATAGACTTATAATGATTTGTTAAACTTTTAGAAAAAAGTGTATATATATATATATATAAAGAATTCGAGGTTTTCTACATTAAATGTAACTATCTCAAAAGGTTTTTAGTCAAAAACTAAGATTGCTTACACATTCGGCGATTTACTTTCACTAGCAGGACAAATATTTACAAACATGATAAAAGGTAAAAAGCCAATAAGCCATGTTCAGGGCAAACTAGGGTGTCGTTTGGTTATGTTTTTTTGTTTTTGTTTACATAAAACGACATGGTTTATTCAAAGAATTTTCAATAAGAAATTAAATTTAGTTACACTTAATAGTACTACATCAATTTTATTGAACAGTATTTGCCATAATATTTCTTATTTTATTTTATTGCTTGGTACTTTTTAGTCGTAAAGTGTATATTAAAATAGATTAAAAAATAAACAAGATCAACAGATTTGTTTTTTGAAAACCATTCAAATTGAAGATGCTCATATTTCTTAATTCCCAACCATAACATTATTGTTCATACGTAAGCAAAAGTCTAATTAGTCAAAAACATTCGACTAATTTAAAATTATAGATAGAGATAGATAAATTACGTTTTTTATCATGAAAAAAATTACACTTTTAAAATAAAAACCTTATTAATATAAATTCATTACAAATATGCCAATTTAGGGTTTTAATTTATCAGTTTAGTTCTAAATATCTTGATAATTTGTCAATTTAATCTTTCCAACTAATTTTGATCGAAATCATTGACGTAAACAACTTTTTCAATTTATTAATTTTTTTGAATTTTTCATCTTTTTTCATAGTGGCCGACCAGTAGGCAAGTGCCTAGAAGCCCTTTTCAATTTTTGGGGCCAAGCCTTAGGTGAAGGTTTCGACTCTAGCAAACCACGAAAAAGAAAAAAAAAAAAAACTCAAAAAATTGTTTATGCTAATACCATTTATCATATACATCAGTGATTTTTGATAAAAATTAATTGGAACGACTAAATTGACAAAACATTTATAGAATTAAATTGTCTAATTAAAATTTTTATGATTAAATTGACATCCACACAATATCATGAGAATCTTTTGTTGAACAATTCCTTTTTTTTGCCTTCATGAACCCTCTAGAAGAGACCGAATCAACACCGTCTGGTCCGTCTCTCGGTCAAGTTCCAATATGGACCACTCCCAATTTCTATTGAAACGGCAAGCCTAGACCCTAAAAGAAAAGAACAAAAAAAATTGGAAAAATTGGAAAAATTGTAGAGAGAGAGAGACAGACAGAGTCAGCCAGCAAATTATGGCTAAGAAGAGCTGTTCAATGATGCGGCGCGGAATCGGCAACCCCTATCTCCCCATCCATCCATCCATCCATCCATAGTGCGTGGGTGACCCACTTCCTTTTTATCATCATGGTCATGATGGAGGGCACCCACCACGACCCACTATGCACCAAATGCCCCCCCCCCAACACACTCCACCCTTCAACCTCAAAAAAAAAAAAAAAAAAAAAAAATCATCTCTTCAACTTTTTCACCAGAAAAATACCCATCCAATTTCATAGAGAAAAATATGATTTTACGGTGTCGGTACACGACGGTCAACCTATTGTTCTAAGATTATCTCGTCCGAGATGATTCTCAAGATTTGCTTTTTTTTTTGGTTCCATTATTTTGGTGGGAAAGCTGGAATAAGGGATTAGGAATGGAGCGGCAATGATAGCATGCGGGCCTCGGCCGGACGAGGAGATTAGTTAGGTAAACAACCGGGACATAAATACTATATGACCAAGAATCGATTTGATTGAGTTTGGTGGAGGGAACCGGGGGGGAGAAAAAGAAATGCACCGCTTTTAATGTTGGCGTTACGACACACGATCGAAAAGTCCACCGCCACTATAATATCGAACGGCGACCCAGAATTCGTATCGACTTTTAACAAGGTCCCTTGAATTCCTCTTCGGATCGAATACCCTGTTTTTCAGTACGGCTCGGCCGAGAGAGTGACGTCGTATCGAGAGGGGTCGATTTGATGTCGCGATAGGCGTGCCCTGTGGATTGAATAGAATAATTGGGAATTGATTACCGAGCGTGATCGTATTTTTGGTAGTAATGTAATGGGGGCGGAAAGGGATTTGGTGCGGTTTGACCGATTTAATTTTTCCAAAGGAAACAGGGGAACCCAGAAGCCAAAGAAAAAATAAATAAAAAAACAGAGACATTTCTTTATCCTTAAACTTGGAAAAAATATTGAATTTTTATAATGCCGAGGAAGGGTTGATGAAGGGGCAACCCGAGAGGCGCAAGGCACAACAACAACATCGTCCATCGTCATCATCGTCATCCGTCCCACCACCACCATCACCACCGTCGTCGTCGCCATAGATATAAACGCAGAGGATTCTCGGGGGAGGAAGAGAAGGGAGGCTTGGCTTTCTCTTTCTGACCAGACGTGAGGAGAGAAGAAGGACGCCCACCAAGCACCGAAGAGACGGTCGCCGTCAGAGCCGCCCCCGTTTCATCAAAAGGTCGGATAGAAAGGTGGAGAGAGAGAGAGAGGGAGGGAGGCAGAGAGAGAATAAAGTCCTTTTTGCGCTTGTCCTTTTTGGGAGATTAGGTCCCCCAATAATCACCAGACCCATCTCCTTCTCCTCCCTTTCTTGCCCTCCTCCTACTCCATCCTTTTCCTGTCCTGTTCCGTGAAGGGTTTTTTCCTTCTCCTGCTCTGTTTCCCCTGTTTCTTGAAGAGAGAGAGAGAGGGAGAGAGGAGATGGAGATGATGTATTACCAGCTGGCCAGGTCGTCTTCGTACCAGGACTCGCTGAAGGTCTTGGAGGCCGACATACAGCACGCCAACGCTCTGTAAGTTCGGATTTTTGCCGGTTTCGTTCCTTGCTTTTGGGTTTTTCTGAGGTGGGATTGTTCTGCTTTTGCCTTTAAATTGTTTTGTTTGTCCTTCTTTACCCTTTCTGGGTATCTCCTTCGGTGTCTTTGTCTTGGGGTCTTTGTGTTGCTTTTATGTGTCGTCAACAGCTTTCTTCCTGACTCTACGGGCAAAAATTATGGAACCCACGAACAGTAAACTGGAAATTTTCCAACTGAGAGAGAGAGACTGTTGGTGAAATTCGCGCTTTTGAGCAGTAATATTTGGTCTTTTTCATCAAGTGGTCTAAGCAAAATGAGCTAAAGAGCTAATCCCCGGACATGAATTTGTTGACTTATCTGGTCTAGCAGTTTCGTTTGATCATTCGCACTGCATTTTGCTGCCTGAGAGTTAGGGAAATTATTCTGTCTTGCCACTCGCGGAGCTGTGGAAAGAGATGAACTTTTGAAGGGCGATGGGAATGATCTGCTCGGCGGGGTTTTTTCTTCTTCTGTTCTGAAATTTGAGCTCTTTGTGATCAGGGCGGCTGCGATTCCGAGGGCAAAGGGCGGCGCTCGCCTTCAAATGAAACTGGTCTACAATCACTTGGCTCCGCTTTTCTTGTTTTTGCTACAATGGATGGATTGCTCCTGCACTTGTCTACTACCCAGATACTTAGACCTCTTCCACATACTCATATACAAGGTATCTCCACCAGTTCGAAGAATCCGGAACTGTCAGACTTATAATTCCTTGCTTCATCGTTTGTACATGTTTATCGATTGTTCTAGTTGTTTTTGCCAGGTTTATAGTGATGGAAGGCCCAATATATCTACACATGGGAGGAAGGCTACCATAAAGGACTTCTATGGTATGGCTTAGAACTTCTCTTCAATTCTTCTTGAGGATTGGCAAGTGAAAACCCTGATTGTGGTTGGCCAGAAATTGACTCATGTTTGTTATGCAATTGCAGCTGTTATATTGCCATCTCTTAGACGGCTGCACAGTGACATGGAAGAGTTGGGTGATGTCAAAGGCAAGCATCTGGCTATGGAGTCTGTGGGCAAGAAGAAAGTGGAAAGTGACTTCAGGTTTGTCAATATAGATTTAGAGAGAGAAGATGAATGTGGGATTTGTTTGGAACCCTGCACCAAAATGGTGCTGCCAAATTGTTGCCATGCAATGTGCATAAAATGCTACCGGAATTGGTAAGTACCTCCGCTGCCTTGACAATGTTGTGATTCTTTTTCATTTTTCGAAGTGTCCATTTGTTTCTTATTATTGTTGGCAAATCTCAGGAATGTGAAGTCCGAGTCTTGCCCCTTTTGTCGTGGAAGCTTGAAAAGAGTGAAGTCTGAAGATTTATGGGTGCTCACTTGCAATGAAGATGTGGTTGATGCGGAAACGGTCTCTAAAGAGGACTTGTTACGTTTCTATCTCTACATCAATAGCTTGCCAAAGGATAGCCCAGACGCCCTTTTCTTAGTTTATTATGAGTACCTTATATGATCCAAAGTAATTCCCCTGCTGTACAGATTAAAAACGAAAGGCCGACCGTCTGATGTAGATAGAGTCTGGTAAGGAGAGTTCCACTCTGATCGATGGAATAATCAATTCCACTTTGTACTTGTCAAAACATTTATCTGCGCAAATGCAAGATATTTGATCATACTGTGAGTCTTAATTTCTGGAACTTGGATTCTGGTCACAATGGTGAATTACCTGGAGTAGTAGTGTGTACCCGGCAATTTGTTGGTAAAGCCGAATTGTTAGCCTTATTCGAAAGTTGGTCCATGTCGATCTCGGGTCTCTACTGGTTCGACACAGCATGGACATCTAGGACGGCTGGTCGATGCTCTAGTTTTTGCTTGTCTGGGCAATTACACGATCTATTACATGTTCCAAAACAGAAAGCAGACCTGTGCTCCAGGTTTATTCAAGGCCATTAATATCTGGTTCGCCATTTACAGATTGACCGGAACAATTCTTCTTTGAATGTTTGAACCATAGTGGTAATTTACCTGGTAGGCTAGCGTGAGCTCTGCCATATCTGGTCTGGAGGACTAGTGTTTGAAGAATGGAGAGAGTTATGTGAGGCTACTAAACTTGCTCTTTTGACCATTATGCGAGAAATGAGTACTGATTTTGTCTGCACTTGGCGTTTTTCTAGAGGCTTGCCATTCTTGACGTTTTCAAGAGTGCCAGTTTGACTCTTGTGACCAGTTCCATTCTGGACCATTTCTTCCTTAGGAGAGAGTCTGCTAGCTTTTTCTGTTTTGTTTTTTATTTTATTTTTTTACCCAATCCTTTGAGTACGATCATCCCAAAATGATAATTTTTTTTTTTTTTTATAGCTTTTGTTTTCCATTCCTCATATTTTGGATTTCTAATGGAAATGATCAACAGAAGGCCTTGGTTTTCCCGGACATGGGCATCAAACTTTGTTCTATTTGACTCTGTTTCTGAAACTTAAAATGTTAAGTGCACCTGTGACATCTACTCTGGCCTCATCGATATGTTTGAGAGTTGGAACGCTAGGCTTGTGTTCGACTGAAACTTGCTCTTGTAACTGGAGATCACATATGTGTGGAAATATAAAAGATAATGATATGCAACTAAATGAATAATGTCTCCAGATTGAATGCTAGAAATAGTCAATCTTTTATTACATATGGAGCAATTGTATCCCTGCTCCAAACTAAGAAAGAACTACAAAACTTGACCAACGGATTGATCGATGAAAAAGGAAAAACTTAACTCGTTGACCTAATGCAGTCACTCGGAGTCATAGGAAACATTGCTTTAACTCGAAACTCATCCCATCTTCTGCTTGATGACATCCGGCAATGGAGGGTTAGTGCAACCCTGGTTGAGGAACTGGAGGGCGAGTTGCTTGTTCATGGCCTCCGTGAGATGCATCCCGTCCCAGATCATGTGCTTTGTGGCGTCTTTGCAGGCGGAGGTGCTGCTTGAGCCGCACAGGTTGTGGATGTCGAAGTTGAAGGACCCACTGCCGGCCCCGCAGCACGCCTTGAAGGGCTCGGCAAAGTTGTACTGTTGGTGGTTCTGGAGGATGTTCATGTATGCTTTCCAGGAGTCGGCGTAGATGATGGTAGTCGAGCTGTATGTTTTCTGCAGCTCGGCCAGGCTCTTCTGGAGCAGCTCGTTGTGGGCTATCACCATGTCATTGGCGCTCTTGCAGCAGCCGTGTTGGTCGCGGTCGGAGGTGGGGGTCGAAGCTAGGGACACAGGGAAGCACCCGGATGGAGGCAGACCTTGAACAACGACGTACTTCGCGCCGCTTCCCAGCAGTTCCTGTTTGCATTTGGACAATTACACGCATTAGTCTGTGAATTGGATTTGCTTGATTTCATGTTCCTGCATTTTTGCAATGTGTTGCGTACCTTGACAAGTTTGCAGACTTGATCAACAGAGCGCTGGTTGAACCACTGGCTGGAGATGGAGGAGGATGAGTTAAGCAGGCGAGGGTAGTCGCTGAAACCGATCCCTCCAATCCAAAACAGCGAACCGTCCATGTGGATGCTTCCTTTACCTTTCACGCTTCCGCTTCCGGTCACGCTTCCGCTACCGCCACCGGTTCCGCTTGCGCTACCACCACCGGTGACGCTTCCGCTTCCACTTCCACCACCGCTCATATCCCCCTTCATGCTTCCGCTATGGCTTCCAGTTATGCTTCCACTTCCGCTCATACCTGCACCTCCGCTTCCGCTGATGCTTCCGCTTCCACTTCCGCTTCCGCCTCCTTTTCCGCTTCCACTTACGCCAACACTGCTACCTCCGCTTCCACTTCCGCTGACACCTCCGCTTCCGCTTCCACTACCACCTCCTTTTCCGCTTCCGCTTACTCCTCCGCTTCCGCTTCCACTGCCACCTCCGCTTCCGCTTCCACTGCCACCTCCGCTTCCACTTCCGCTGACACCTCCGCTTCCGCTTCCACTGCCCCCTCCGCTTCTGCTTCCACTGCCGCTTCCACTTCCGCTGACACCTCCGCTTCCGCTTACTCCTCCGCTTCCACTTCCGCTTGCTCCTCCACTTCCACTTACTCCTCCGCTTCCACTGCCACCTCCGCTTCCGCTTACTCCTCCGTGTCCGCTTCCACTGCCACCTCCGCTTCCGCTTCCACTGCCACTTCCACTTCCACTGACACCTCCGCTTCCGCTTACTCCTCCGCTTCCGCTTCCACTGCCACCTCCGCTTCCGCTTCCACTGCCGCTTCCACTTCCGCTGACACCTCCGCTTCCACTTAGTCCTCCGCTTCCTCTTCCAATGCCACCTCCGCTTCCTCCAACGCCGCCGCTGATGCCTCCACTTCCAGTCCCAGCCATGCTCCCGCTCCCGCTTCCATCTCCGCTGCCACTCATGCTTCCGCCCCATTGTCCACTTCCGCTTCCTCCTCCGACCATGTGGCCAGTTCCCGAGCCTTCCATAAACTGTTGGAACCAATTTATTTGCAAATCTATGGTCTTTGGAATGGTGTTCAGGAACCAGCTGTGAATGCTATCAGAGAAGAAGTCGGTGGGGAGGGCGGTCGATCCAGCCACAGCAAAGCTCGCGCCGTGCGTGAAGTTCGCGGAAGTGTTCTGGAATGCCGGAACCGGGGGAAGGCCGAGAGCTTGGCACATGAAATCTATCATCAACTTGCCATCGCAGAGTTGGTTCCCGGTGGAGGACGAGCCAAATTGAGAACCCCCCGACCCATGCTTGAGCATGCCCAGGGCCATCGCGTTCCCGGTGTCCGTGAAGGACTCGCCAAAGGCGAAGATCGCCTTGAAGACATCCCCCATGGCCATGGCCTCGGCCCCCTTGGTGATCAAGTGAGGATGCAGGGGATGGAGATCGAAAGTAGCGGAAGAAGGATGAGCTTGTATCAGGAACGCGAGAGTGAGAGTGACAAGGAGAGAAATGCACCTAAAGTTAGTCATTTTTTCTTCACTGATTTGGTAGCTATATAGACCATCCAAAATTGAGAACTTTTCTTTTCGGGGTTTTCCTTGATGAAATCTTCGGGGGGAGCTGTGGAAGTTTGAACTTGGAAAAGGAGACATTTTATAGAGACTTGGAGGGGAGAGAAATGAGTAAAATGCGTGAAGGTCCCAAGTTTAGGAATTGGATTTTGTGGTTTTATCGCATGATCTGCAATTACTTGGTTCAGAGACGATTCTTGAATTAGTTCGTTTTGCTAATTTGGTTAAGTTGACGACGTCCAACAAGTGCTTCATGGACAAGGCAAGAACAAGTGTAGTTCGGCCCATTCTTTCAGGGGACGTGAATTCTAAATGGTGTCCAATGATTTTTTTTTTCTCTTTTCCTTCTCCATGCAAGTGATCCTAGACCTCCCATCGTCTTAAAGAAAAAATTATCCAAAAAATCCTAAATTTATTGAATTTTTGTTAGTTCAATTCTAAATCTTTTGATTTTGCCAATTGAGTCCTGACGTTTTGTATTTTGCCAATTGAATCTATCCTGTCAATTTTAACTGAAAATTGCTAATGTTGATACTAATAGTCCTACATGTACATAGATAATTTTTAGTAATATTTTAATATTTTTTTGTGGAAAAGGGTTTACTTAGAAAATGTTGGGTAATTGATAAGCTTGATATGAAACACGAAGACAGAAAAAAAGAAAAAGATATCAAGTGATAAAAATTAATTGATTCATTTAGCAATATGACTAAATGATTAAAAATCGACATATTTAGAAAGAACTAAACATGACATGAAAATCAGTCGTGGCAATCCTTGGAGTGGATATCTTTTAAAGAATATCAACACTAGATCATCTTAAAATATGAAAATTTTGGATATTTGGAAGGTATGTTCAAATAACAATAGTATCAATGGATGTGTGGTCTGCAACGGTGCAAATAATAACTTTTCCGTTCCTGGTACAATTTATAGCAAGAAATTTCTTTTTTTATTTATATATCATGAACGAGTTTATGAATATCTAATCGCATTTGATAACAGCATAAAATTTCTATTCCCGGAAAAAAAATCCGTTTGGTAATGGCATAAAATTTCTGACCCACTTCTCCTTGATCTCACCGTTACCCTCTACCAAACCCACTCGCTCCTAGAGCACATTATTCTCATCCGCCTCACTGCATAAAGTGGTAGATCATGGCTTTAAATGATGGGTCTATCACCATAATACTACTGCTCTTCGAACAAGGATCATGTGTGAGGCTGGTGTTGTTGTGGATGTAATCGAGCCCGTGCACGATGTCAGTGACAATCTGCATTCTCGACATCCAAGTCCCGAGGACCATGAAATTGGGCATTTTAGGGTTTCGCAAGCAATTGGAGAGGCTGGCGCCGTCGACAAAGTCATAGACCAAGAAGATGTTGTCATCGAAGACAAAGGCACTAAGTAGCTTTGCCATGCTGACCAGTTGGCCCTGGCAGATCATCTTGAGGAGGTCCTCGTGGTGGCCCATGTCGATCTTGTGCCTAAACTTGCACTAGAAAATGACAACGTCCTTGCCATGGAGGGAGCAGCGCTAGGAGGAGGATGAGGATGAGGATGAGGATGAGGAGTAGCGAGGCTCGGCGAGGAAGTTGTTGGTGGTAGAGTGGAGCTCGAAAAGTCATAGATGATAAGATTGTCCAGGAGGGAGTGGTAAAACTCGGAAAGGAGAGGGAGGTGGTGTCGATGTGAGTGCCAAAGGAAAGCCTAGGGAAGGAGGTGGAAGTATAGCAGCTGCCAATGGAATAGGCGGAGGGAGAGGGGTCGGAGGAGGCGGGGGCCAATTTGGGGGTTGGGGACATGGAGACTCTCAAGGAGGAGGAGGAGGAGGAGGGTGGTCTGCTCGTGACAAAATGCACACACGAGAGAGGAAGTGAGCGATGAAAAGAGTTTTTTTTTTTTTTTTTCACAAATAAAAAATTTCTATTTCTTATTTCTGTTCCAAACATATTTTCGAACCCAAAATTTGTCTCGTAAATAGAAAATGAAAATGCGTTAATAAATAGATTTTTGTTTCAAACCTATTTTCGGAAACAGAAAAATAGAAAAATAAAGAAATGGAATGATTATCATATGCATCCCGAGTATTCTTGAAATTGTATAACACTGGAATATAGTATCCGGCTAATAATTAGATTGTCTAGACAGTAAAGATGTTTGAAAGGCCTTACTATATGAAATTTTTTTATAAGCGATAAGGGAAGTTAGCAAATTAAAATAAACAAATAAATAGTGGTAAGAAATTCAAGTGATAATCACTGAAAACATCACATGGTAAGTAATCTTCAAAAAGAATTGTTAGATCTAAAGGGTTTCTATCCAATGCAAATAACAGCTGTTAATAAATAAATAAATAGAATCAAATACTGAGTAACTTAAAAAGAGAGATAAAAACTCAAGAATAGTTTGTAATTTAAATCTGACAAGAATTAGTAAGCCGCTTTGATTCATGTTGATATTTCATATAAAAAAAAAAAAAACAAGTCATGCAACCTAAAAATAGAAAAGTTAGCATGAAAGATTGGTGATTTGCAAACTTAAAAAAAGTTGCTTTATTTACAAAATTGTTTGTAAGTTATGAAAAAGTTAACTTTAAGAAAAAGGCTAGTCAATTTTTTGGTGATGATGACCTTATGAGTTCTAAAAGTTTTAGCTCGACGTAGCACTTTAAGCCCAAAACTTTTCGCGTGCATCGAAGTGCTATTAACTTGTCGTCGCTCAATAATCATTCCATTATGCAACTATAACCTTGTTGAGGTCGAAAAGGATGTTGTCCACACAAAAACGCACAAAACGATGTCATTTGTGTGTCTTTTTATGACGCATTAGAAATTACCGAAATTAAAAAAAAAAAAAACTTGAAATGGTTTTTAAAAAGGGGAAGGGGGTCGACAGGGAGGCGTAGCTTGTAGTTGGTGAGGCAATTAGCCTTTCTTAAGCCGCAAACAAGGGTTGTCACCTTTGCCACGACCAAATTAAAAAAAAAAAAAAAATGTCCTATAGATTGTCCATCCACGAAAAAAACAGCGCACCTGATGAAAGAACTAACGTAGGGAGCAGTAACGAGTTTTAGGAGTTCAATGCACCAAAAGAAAAGCTTTAGGAATAAAGTATTGGATCGACATAAGTTTTAGAACTCCCGATTTTCATTACATCTTTTTTGGCCAATGGTCTTGGACTCATGCCAGTTCTCATTTAATTCTATGAGCATAAAAAAGGTCTGTATCTATGATAAGGAAGTATACAATTCTAATTTAAAGAAGGGACTTCACTTCAGGAAAAAGGGAGGTGCTCCAAGGAAGGAAGCTATGGGAATATTGTAGCTTAGGCATGAGTGGTTGACCAAACCTTTTTTCTAATAGGCGTTTCCTAAGGACAGGGAAAGCTCTTTCAACGTTCGGATCATGTGTACAATACGTTTGCTCGATCTAGTTGAGAAAAGATTTGACTTTCTTTTTTCTTTGCTTTATATAGAAATATTGTTTTTTATTAAGGAGGGACAGATTGATTATGAGTAAATTACACGAATTGCCCAGCTGCTTTGAACAAACTCAAGGCCATCATCTTCGAGAGCGGGGGCTAATCTCCAAGGATAAAATGGTACCTATGCATCCGAACAATTCACCCGCACAAGTTATGTCTATTTCATAATTGGCCCTTATATCAAGGTCTGGAGTGAAAACATGTGGTCCACAAATTAAAATAATGAAATGTAAATCGAGCAATCTGGTTTGTAAGAATGCATCATACTTAACGGACTATTATGTAGTCTTGTAACTGGAGATTTACAATAAGTGAGTTTCGATTAAATAGTTATGTTGATGCATTTGGCATTGTTACTAACCTTAATTTATATTTTTTTTTCCAAATTTGTCAGATTATTTATTTATTTATCACATAGAAAGAATTATTTTTATTGATAAGATAGAACCTATTCTAATGAACTTAGAAAAAACGAATTCAACTTTAATGAGGTATTAATTAGAATAGAGTAAGGATCCGCTTTCCATAATATCTTATGTACAAAAATATATATTGTCATCGTGTCATCTAGCCGACCAAAAAAAAAAAAAATCATGTCATCTAGGAAAATAAAATCAAGATAGATAATATACTATTAACGGATAAGAAATGTTCTAAATTAAATAATGGAGTTCTCAAAAACATTATCGGAAAAAAATAAAATGATTTTTTTTAATCATCTATTTAACATAGAATCATTGATGATTATTATGGCCGGTGGCGACGTTCGACGAGCTGCAAGCAACCGCCCCGCGACACGACAGGTCGGTGCGTGTCGTTTCATCGCGGCGGCCGTTGCAGATTCACACATATTCCCAAAACGACCGCGTCCCACCCAGAAACGCAGAATCCCGGTAACGACAGCACAAGCCCCTGCTTCGCGACCAGATCCCCTCCCCTGCATTCTCTCTCTCTCTCTCTCTCTCTCTAGAATCTCAATTTCAGCAGCGAATCAGCAAGACGCGGGGATCGGCCGATCCGGGAGCCGGGCGTTTCGCGGTCAGATGTCGGAGGAGGACGGCGGCGCCGGAGCGAACGGGGCGGCGGCGCCGGAGCCGTACGGCGGCGGAGGATCGAGTGCGGACGGCGGAGGGGGCTTGCGGCCCAACGGCATTCTCCATCCCGAGCCGTCCGTTGCCGACGCCGATGACGATGCCTCGGCGAATCAGGTGCGCTGTTTTGAATCGCGTTTTTGCATTTGCGGGAGCTGGATTCTCTGTTGTTTTGATCTTCCGTTTGGTTTGGGGGGCGAAATCTCGTGGTTTTTAGCTGAGCTGTGTGCATGGCGTTAGGTTTGTGTAGAATCGAGGATTTTGAGGTTCCTGCTTGTTTGTTCTTGAAAGGTTATGGAGTAGTAGGATGAGTAGCCGTGAGGCTTAATTTGGTGCGGTCTCTGTGGTGGTGACCGAGTGAGGGGAACTGAGGGATTTATATTACCGGGGATGCTGGGGGAGTTTGGGTTGTTGTTTGGGAGATGTTGATGTGTTTAGAAGTCTTGACTTGCTCAGGGGAATGTGCTGAATCGAGAATGATTGTGAATCTGGCTTCCTGCAGGTAGCTAACATGGAGCAGGCTGATTCGGACGACGAGGAAGCTGTGATGGTCGGTGAAGATGCTGGAAAAGATGAGTTTGTCGATGCGCCGGACGAGTTGAATGCTGATGCGAGGGAAGTGGCGGTGACTGCTGGAGCAGAAGGCGGGTCGGAGGAAAGGAGCAAGTTGCATGGGATTGACTTCAGCCAACTTGAGAATGGACCCCAGGTCCATCAGTCGACAGATGAGCTCTTCCGGATGCAAATGGGGTTGGAGAAGGCCATTAGTGAGAAAGAAATTGCTATAAGGCAATACAAGGTTGATTATATTTAGAAACAAGGGTCTCATGCTTTATTGACGCATCACTTTCTCATACTGGACTTTCCGATTGTGCAGGAAGAAAGAGATATATATGCCAAAGAACTCGGTGATCTTTGCCATCAGCTCAAAGGTTTGACTGTCAAACAGCCATTGCTCCATGCAAATGGTGATGTAAGGATTAATCAAGAAGCAGAATCTGAATATGGGGAGGAAAAAGCCCATGTACCTGGGTACTCGCCACATGATATGATTAGGGAATGTTCAGACTTCATTAGAGTTGCGCTAGAAGAACGTTTACAGATGGAAGCTACGATAAGAGACCTTCATGCTATCCTTTCTACACAGGATCAACAGATGGAAGATCTTAAATCCAAGATTGCTGATTCTGCTCAGGAATCTGCCGATATATTTACGAATCACCAAAATATTGAAGATGCTGCAAGTAGAATATTAGATTCACTTGCCTTAGTAGTTGAACATGAAGATCTTTTGGATGATTCCACCGGCGAGAAAATAAATCTTGTTGAGAGGAGGACGTTGTGGTTAATTGAAAAGTTTAACCAGATTCATTTACAAATTGATCATCTTAGGCAGTGTTTATCTGAAGTTTCTTCAGAATCTTTAGATTCTAGGATGCAGAAGGATAGCGGGGATGTAATCATTGCAGCTTGTAATGAGTTGTTGGAATGCAAAAGGAAGGAAGCACACTTTGCTGAAAAACTAAGCCAAGCAGAAGATGAACATAGAAAATTGATTGAACAGGTTAATGGGGACAAGGAATTGGCAGAAGAGACTAATGCAGAACTTAGCCGACTTAAAAATGAAGTTGAGCAAGAGAAGATGCGTTGTGCCAATGTTAAAGAAAAGCTTAGTATGGCTGTAACAAAAGGGAAATCATTGGTGCAGCAGAGAGACTCGCTGAAGCATTCATTGGCTGAGAAGACGAGTGAGCTTGAGAGATGCTTGATTGAACTTCAGGAGAAGTCAAGTGCGTTAGAGGCAGCTGAACAATCTAAGGAAGAGTTGGTACAGAGTGAAAATTTGGTTGCACTCCTGCAGGAAAATCTCTCGCAGAGGAATGCAATTCTTGTCCAGTTTGAGGAAATTCTCTCCGAGGGTAGTTTACCCGAGGAAATGAAATCGGTTGAGATCGTTGATAAATATAAATGGCTTGTGGATGAGAGAAATATGTTGAAAGGGGTTTATATAGAATTTCAGAAATTGAAAGATTCCTTAACTGAGATAGAGTTACCTGAATCTGTCTCAACTTCCAATTTGGAATCCTGTATTCTTTGGCTAAAGGAGTCATTTACTCAAGCCAATAAACAAGCAGAAGCACTACGAGGTGAAACTTCTCAAATAAAAGAAGCTGCATACAATGAGATAGATAGGTTAACTGTTGCATGTTCTGTTGCATTGCTGGAGAAGGAATATCTTGAAATGGAGGTGGATGAAACAACATCTGAATACAATGATATTATCAAAAAGGAGCAACAAGCGTCATGGGAGAAGGAGCAAATGGTCATGCTGTTGGTGAAAGCTTCTGGAATCTTGGTTGAGGAAGACCTTGGGGTCTATCAACGGCTACCCTTTTCTGACTGCAACCTTCTCATTGAAAGATGCTTTGAAAAGGTTAAGGAACAGAGAGCTTCTGAGTTGGGTCCTTCTCATGCTGATTTGGAATCATTTGAAAGAATTAAAAGTCTGTTATATTTGCGGGTTCAGGAGTTAATGCTATATGAGAATGTACTTGACGAAGAGATGCTGGAAAAGTCTCAGAAGGTTGATAATCTTTCATATCAGTTGCAATTGTCGTCTAAAGAACGTGAAACACTCAAAGAGGAAAAGGATCATTTGCAAAAAGATCTCGAACGATCAGAAGAGAAATCTGCTCTTTTGAGAGAGAAGTTGTCTATGGCAGTCAAGAAAGGAAAGGGACTGGTTCAAGATAGGGAAAACTTGAAACATCTTCTGGATGAGAAGAACTCAGAAATTGAAAAACTGAAGCTTGAAATACAGCAGCAGGAATCTGCAGTCACCGAGTCCAGGGATCAGATAAACAGAATGTCTACTCACATTGAGCACATACCAAAGTTGGAGGCAGATCTTGTTTCCCTAAAAGATCAACGGGATCAACTTGAGCAGTTCTTATCGGAGAGTAATAAAATGATGCAGAGGGTGATTGAGTCCATTGAGGGTATCGATGTTCCTGCAGACACTGTTTTTGAAGAGCCTGTGGAAAAGGTAAAGTGGCTGGCGGAGCACCTCAATGACTGTCAAAAGGCTAAGGAAGATGCTGAAGAAGAGTTGGCCAAAGTTCGAGAGGAATCTAGTGATTTATTTGGCAGGTTAGCTGAAGCCCATGCTGATCTGAAATTGTTGCAAGATGAAAGGCGGGGTTTTGAAAAGTTGAAAGAAGAAGCCATTGACTTAGAAAGCAAGTTAGTTGAAGCCAAAGCATCTATCAAAGCTCTGGAAGATTTGTTGTCAGCAGCACAGGATGATGTTTGCAGGCTTATGGAAGAAAAGAGGGAAATAGAAACCAGTAAGGAAAATGTTGAAAAAGAGCTGCTGAAAGCCATTGAAGAAGCTTCTTCCCAAGCTGGTAACTTCACTGAGGCTTGTGCTCTCAAGAAGTCCCTAGAAGAGGCATTGTCGCAGGCAGAGAATGATGTTACTGCACTCACCAATGACAAGGAAGCAGCTCAAGTCTTTAGAGCTGCAGCAGAAAGAGAGCTAGAGAAACTGAAGGAGGAGACCTCCATTCAGACTGGCAAATTGGCAGATGCACAACAAACTATAAAGTCACTAGAAGATGCATCATTGGAGCTGGAGAAGAAAGTTGGTTTATTGACCGAGCAGAACCATAATATAGAAGTTGGGAGAAGCAATATGGAGACTGAGCTGAAGAAGCTGCAAGATGAATCTGTAACCAAGGAAATCAATCTGGCAGATGCTTATGTAACCATTAAATCATTGGAAGATGCAGTGTCAAAGGCTGAGAATAATGTGTTGGAGCTTGAGAATCAAAACAAGAGATATAACCAGGAAGTGTCGGCACTCAATTCAAAGTTGAATGCATGTCTAGAAGAATTGGCTGGCAAAAACGGCAGTTTGGATAACAGGTCTCTAGAAATTGTCAGTTACCTTAATGAGTTGCATGCCCTTGTGAAAAACGAAACATTGCTTCCCCTCATGAAGGATTGCTTCGAGAAAAAATGGGAGTGCCTGAAGGGCATGAATGACATCCTTGAAAGAGTAAAGGATCAGTACCTCTCCTTACATTCAGAAGCAGCAGAAAAGCAACTTGTCGATGAGGTATTGTAGAATATCTGCTTCTTTACTGCTGATTATTGTTTATGCGAAAGGTTTCTTATGAAGCTTTTCTCTTTCTTTATCTCAGGAAGACTTCATTACCAAAAAACAGTTTCCTGTTGAACTTAGTAATAGCCTGGGTGTTGTGATGGAAGCTGGTCTGATGAATGAAGCGGGTGAAGACATCTCTTCATTGTTTAGAAGGACCATAGAAGGTTATCAGTTAAAAAACAAAATTCTTGTTGATAAATTTGAAGGCTTGTCCGCATTTATAGATGAAATTCTGGCAGCTCTTTTGAAAAAGTTAGAGGAAAGATGTGATGATGTAAATGCTATGTCTCAGGACATGAGATCTTTGAAGCGAGATATGAAAGAAATGGAAATGTACAAGCTAGAGCATGGAAATACAGTCTCCATGTTGGAAGATGATGTTGAGACTTTATTATCTGCCTGTAATGCTGCCACCACAGAATTGCTGCTAGAAGTTGAGCACAATTCTCTTGGGCAGTTGTCTGGTGCTGAGCTGGAAACCTCAGGTAGATCTTATGAAAAAGAAAGAGGAAGTAGTATAATTAATGCAGAATGGTATCATAAGAACATTGATGGCAGCAAATCTGCCAAGCCTATTGGAGATTTGTTATTTTCCGTTCGAAATGTTCGTGCTTTGATTAAGCAGTTCCAGAGCACAAGTGAGGTGGCAACTTCAAAGATACAAAATTTGGAAGATGAACTTAAAGAAGCGAAAACAGTTTCTCTGGAAGCTATAGAAGAGAGAGATATGGTTAAGCAGTTGCAGAGCACAAGTGAGGTGGCAAGTTCAAAGATACAAAATTTGGAAGATGAACTTAAAGAAGCGAAAGCAGTTTCTCTGGAAGCTATAGAAGACAGAGATATGAAGCAAAATATGGTCTTTGACCTGGAGACTGAGGTAGAGACTTTGCAAAATTCATGTAGTGAGCTGAGGCTTAAACTCGAGGACTGTCAAGCTGATTATGACAAGTTGAAGGAAAGAGAGGCTGAACTCTTAGAGGTGCAGCAAAATAGGGTCTTCAAGCTGGAGACTGAGTTAGAGACTTTGCAAAATTTATGTGGTGAGCTGAGGCTCAAACTCAAGGATTGTCAAGCTGATTATGACAAGTTGAAGGAACGAGAGGCTGAACTCTTAGAGGTGCGCAGTAATTCATTGATGAAGCAACAAGGTGAGCAGTTTTGTGTCATGATCTCATTTCAAGCTTTTCTTTTGTTTCTATGAATCTCTGCCATTTCTCACTAAATAATATATGTTTCTTTTTCGTTTCTTTAGAAGCAGAAAGTTCATTCATGCCCCCATCCCAACAGACAGCCCTTTTGGACAAGGTCGATGGGGTTAGAATCTCCTCGGAAGAGTTAGGAGGAGACACAGAGCCCCAGATTTCTCCTAATGTGAAAAAGCTATTCCATATTGTAGATAGTTTTACTAGAGTGCAAGAACAAATAAGTTTGTTGTCACATGATAATGAAGAGCTACAGTCCACCCTTGCCAACCAGGTTCTTGAAATTAAGCATCTGCAGGAGGAAGTTGAAACACGTATGCTATGTGAAGAAGACTCAGAGAAGATGAAGAGAGATTTATCTGAGCTAAGAGTTGTTTTGGAGAAAATTACAAATATGTTTGGTGGTAGTGAGTTAGTTAGAGACCATAATGCTTCTAGCTTAAAGGGACTTTTATCAACCTTAGAGAAGCAAATTGTGAATGTGCTTATGGAATTTGAAAACTCTAAATCGGAAGCCCGAGAACTTGAAATGAAGTTGTTAGGAAGCCAGAAGGTTGTGGAGGAGTTATCAAGTAAAGTTAAATTGCTTGAAGATTCACTTCAAGGTAGAAGTACCCAACCAGAGATCATCCAGGAGAGAAGCAATTCTGAAGCACCTTCATTGCCTGCTGGTTCAGAGATATCTGAAGTTGAAGATGTGGTAATGCTTTATTTTGGTTTATTCACACAGTTCCCTCACCCCCCACCCAACCACATTATCTGCTTTCAGACCGTGGTTTTACTGAGCACAGCAACCACCAATTTTGGAATGCGTCTTCCTATTATTTTCGAGTAACGGGCTTCTTGGTATTACAAGGTCATATTGAAGGCCCTCTTCTCATTCCCATTTGTTAGGAGGCAAGAATGGAAAATTCTTAATGGGCCATAGATTATCTCATTTTGTATTTAATTTTTGGGTTAATAACACAAAAAACTCCAAACTAGGTCTATTGTGACACAAATACCCCGGTATCACAAAAAACCCTAAACTTGCCCATTGTGATACACATTCCTCAAATATTTTTGTGTCATAAGAGACTTTGAATTTATACCAATGTGACAGATGTACCCCCATATGGAACTAAAATAGAAGGTATATATGTCACACATATATAAGCTTGTGTTTTTTTGTGACAAAAAATATTTGGGGGTTTTGTGTCTCAGTGGGCAAGTTTAGGGTTTTTGGTGATACAAAAAAAAGTTTGGGGTATTTGTATCATAGTTAGCATAGTTTGGGGTTTTTTGTGGTATTTAACCTTATTTTTTCCCTTTAGTTTAGCTCTCATAGCTACTCACAGAAAAGTTCATGGAATGCTTACTTGATTCTACTTTTTCTTTCCTTATATAGACCATCGGAGAGCTACCTTCTTGTTCTAGCTGATGATGTAGGTAGATGTTAGTTATGGTTTGCAGAACGACCATTTTTATAGCTGCTGTTTCTGCCCTCCATTTCAGAATGGTCAAAGATTTCCTTGCCTCTAAATACTGGATGGATTTGCTTGGCATTGGGTCTTGATTTATTTCTGTTTGGGTCATTATTATTTCTGCCTATGTTGACAGTGCCTCTGTAGGAATTATCTCGACTTTGGAGCCTCTAGGTTAGAACATGTGTGTAGGAAGAAAAGAAAACCTTTGAAACTTAAATTAGGAATGGGCAACTTATCTTAAGAGAAATTCACTGATGTAGCACAGGCCTACTTCAGCTCATTTTATGTTGAAAGTGTATTCTTCTTTCTTTTTCAGTATCCCAACTATTGTGGTTGCAATATGCTGGTTGTCAGCAGTTTCATAATATTATTAATTTGTCATGCTTATGCAGGGATCGGTTGGAAAACCGTTGATTCCTCCTGTTCCTTCAGCTGCTCATGCTCGGACTATGAGAAAAGGATCAGCAGACCATCTTGCTCTTAGCATTGACATGGAGTCTAATCCTTTAATCGGCAATCAGGAAACCGATGAAGACAAAGGTATTGATTATTTGGTTATCTAGAGAAAGAAGGTCTGGAATCCAAGTATAAATTGTAAAACAACTCAATTGCAGGTCATGTTTTCAAGTCTCTCAATACATCAGGCCTTATTCCGACACAAGGGAAGTTGGTTGCAGACCGAATCGATGGCATATGGTAAAGTCTTTTACTTTAAAATCTCTTTAGGTTGCACACCAAAATTAGGGAATATTCCTGTCCGATCTAGATGTTTTAAAACTACATGATTAGATCCTTAACTTAGATTGGCTTGCATTGGTTTAATGCTTACACTCTTCTCTTTCCACAATGGAAATTTATTTTATCAGGACCAAAGCTTTATCAGACAGTGATAATGAAAGAATTTGGTTTTAAGATACTAGCCACAATAAACCATTTCCATATTAATTTTCACTCCTGAATACCGTGATAATGTGCATTTTGTGCTCTGTTTGAAGGCCAATCCCTTTGAGCTGTCTGGAATGAATATAATGTTTTTGGTTTTTTTACTTGGCTATCCTTTGGAATTTTTTTTTATTATCCAATGGAGGAGAAATTACTAAGAGATGATTTCGAAGTGGTTTTGCCTAGAAACACCTCTGCTTGCCAGTATGCCAGATGCATGTTTTGTTTTTCACTAGAAACAAACTGAATAGTCTTCTTTTCATTATTGGAGAGAGCTTTTGCGGAATAATGCTCTGAGAGCATTCAGAAATAAACATAGGTTGCATGTGAACCATGCAGGGTATCAGGTGGCAGGATTTTGATGAGTCGACCCGGAGCTCGCCTGGGGCTTATCACCTATTGGTTGTTCTTGCATATATGGCTGTTGGGCACCATCTTGTAATTTTTGCCATCGATTGGACCAGGACCCCAGCGACGTCATTCCCACTCTCTTCAGTTTGTATCATAGAAATGTCTGTATCCCAATTCTTTTTTTTGTTCCTTGTTAAAAGAGGTTATTTTTCATTACTTCATAGTGCTAAATTAGGGCAACAATTTTATAGATAGGTCGCCATACAAATTCTTTGGCGGTTCAGGGCTGTCCAGAAATCGTCGGTACCATATTCCGTGGAGAATAAGGCCATATCACTTCCTGCCTTGTATCTAGTCTCAGTAAGCTTGAATTAAATTGCTGATGACTTTGATCCTGCATTTGTTGTTTTGGATGTGTCGACAGACATCTTTTCGACCAAGTGTAAACAGTGTTGTCATATCTATGAAGCATCTTGATTGGCTGGTTAATGATGACGTCTTCATGGTACTGAATTGATCTTGGTCATTACATGCCTGAGAAGTATATAGACGGCCATGGTTATGTTCATGGTATAGAAGCATTAGACTGTGTGGCTTAGATTTCTGCGTGCTCCTCATTTTTTTTTTTTTTTTTCCATTGAAAATTTTCGGCTTTCAAGTGTTTGAAGCGGGTGATTCTATGGGTCCGAGGTTCGCCAACACGTTTCGAGAAATTGAAGAGAAATGAAAGCCACTGCCCATATAGATCTTTCCACATCGAGTTTTCTGCGCTTGGCGTCACTCCACTCCATGACTTTTGGATGCTTTCATGTGGAAATTGAGGTTAGCTCTAGACTGATTCGCTTGCAATTTCCACGTCAAGAACACGTTTCCTCTGGTCGATGTTTATGTGGTTAACCATGTTGTTTTATATTCAGCAATGCCTCCATGGCGCTTTTTTAAGTGCCCCATGGTGCTTCACTTTGATGAAAAATGTACTTTTAGTAGGTTTAATTTAAATTACCAAAGCAACTCATTTAACTATCATTTGTACAAACATCGCCATGTCCGAACCTGTCGGATCATGATTTGTCGAGGTTTGTATTTGCATCACGGAAAAAATATTTGTAAGAGCAACTTACGATCAAAGACTAATGAGTAGATCGGTATGAGCATGAATTTGCATTAAAAAGCAACTAATGGGATCCTAGAACTATGAAGTGATTTTGAAAATGAGAAAAAAATTTCACGTATCATTTAATTGAAAATGTTATTCTAGCAAATTTTATTCTCTTATCCTATATTTGCGTGAAAATTATTCAACTATCTAAGGTGCGTTTGTTTGCATTTCTGTTCTTTTTTATTCCGGGGAATAGAAATAGAAATAGAAATCTATTTCTATTCCGAGAACAATTTTTTACCAGAAAAACACGTTTGGTAAACTTGTTCGGGAATAAAAACAGAACATAAACACATTTGGTAAATTTGTGTTCTTTTTTTTTATTTCTTTTAATTTTTTAATATTTTTATTTTTATTTTCTTTATTTTCTTTATTTTTTCTTTTTTTTCTTCTTTTGGCCGGTCGCCGGCCCCGGCAAGGCTCACCGTGGTTGGGCGATGCTCGGCCTCGCCTTGGCCGGGTGAGCTCGGCCTCGCCAGATCTGGGCGAGCCCAAGCTCGCCAAGCCGGCGAGGCTCGGTCGGCGCGGGGCAAGGCTCGGCGAGCTTGGGCTTGCCCACCAAGGTGAGGCCGAGCCTTGCTAGGGGCCGGCAAGGCTTGACCTTGCCAGGGGCCAGTGACACTCCGGCAAGGTCGCCGGCCCTCAACGGCGTCACCGACCCTCGACGGCAGGCCGACGACCGGCCAAAGAAAAAAGAAGAAAAAAAGAAACAAGTTTTTTGTTTTGTGTTTTTGTTCTTTTAATTCTTCGAAAAGTGTTTTTGGAACAAAAAAACAACTTTTTCTTGTTTCTGATTTCTGTTCCAATTTTGTTCTCAAGAACAAAAAAACAAATTTGGAACAAAAACACAAACAAACGTGTTTCTGTTCTTTTTTTGTTTCCGGGAACAAAAAAACAAAATTTTTGTTCAAAAACAGAAACAAAGAACATAAACAAACACACCCTTAATATTGTCATCCAATTCAGGCATTACCATGAGATTCTATATTTATTAAGGAGTTTAGTTTTAGGCATAACTGATTAGTCGATCAATAAGTGTACAAGCCCATCATTGCTAGACTCATTAAGGGTGCGTTTGTTTGTGTTTCTGTTCTGTTTTTGTTCTAGGGAATAGAAATTCTATTTTTGTTCCGGGAAACAGTTTTTGAACAAAAGAATGCATTTGGTAAACTTGTTCCTAGAATAAAAAAGAACATAAACATGTTTGGTAAATTTGTGTTTTTTTTTTTTGTTTCTTTTAATTTTTTAATTTTTTTAATTTTTAATTTTTTTCTTTATTTTTCTTTATTTCTTTATTTCTTCCTTGTGGCTAGTCGCCAGCCTCGACCATGGCTGGCGACCAGAGCTCGGTGGCGCCGGATCTGGGCCAGCCCGAGCTCGCCCAGCTAAGGCGAGGCCGAGCGTCGCCGGTCGGCGCGAGGCTCAGCCTCGCCAAGGGTCGGCGAGCCTCGCCGGTGGCTGGGCGGGGCCGCAGGCCCTCGTCAGTCGGTCGCCAGCCATGGCTAAGGCCAGCGATCGGCCAAAGAAAAAAGAAGAAGAAAAGAAGAAGAAAAAAAAAAGAAAAGAGAAGAGAAGAGAGAGAAAAGTTGTTTTTTTTTGTGTTAAACAAAGAAATAACTTTTTTATTTCTTATTTCGTTCTTTTTTTTGTTAAAACAAAAAAACAAAAATTATGTTCATAAACAGAAACAAATAGACCCTAAATAGTTAGATTGGGTAGAGTGGAGTTGGGTTGAAATTGGTTTAACTCAAATTGATCAATTTAATATGTTTTTAACATATTTTCATGTAAAATAAATCTAATGACTACAATTCATATATTGCTAAAACACTTGTATATTTAATTCAATTTAGAAAAACTCATAGCTAAACTTAAATGAGAGCACGAAATGAGCACAAGATCAAATGAGAATAAAAGAGTGTGAAAAGAGAGTCATAGAGTTGGATCTCTAGTCTAACTAAGTTGTGAACTCATTCAATATTCATATTATTTTGGATTTTACTATTCTAAATTCATTTATGACTTATTTATTGGATATGACTAATCTACGTGACAATTCAACTAATCAAATATAGGCTAAGACTTAAGTGTGCGATTCTTTTTGATAAATTTAATCACCGCAAGTCTCCCACACGAGGTAATGAGTGCCTGAGGCACAACCTGTTCGTTCACGAACAAGCCTCGAACTTGCTAGCTCGTGGAAGATGGTGTTTGATCGCTCTACCACAGCTACCAATCTTGGCGCTATCGATCCTAAATTAATAATCGAACCACCAACTACTACAAATTTCTTATTCGTTTGTTGACTGATCAACGTGAATCTTTGAAAATCTCGTCGTAAATACTAGTCAAAATTCGCGTTCCTAAGATGTAACCTGCATTAAACGTCAATATCTAGACCAATTAACAATCAATTCTCATTTTTTTTTTCAGCTAATAAGAAATAAAGGTAGAACACTAGGGTGAGTTTTTCCTTTTCCTCTGACGTCAATGAAGGCCTCAACTTCCAAAGATGGAGGACGTCGTCTTGCTCTTGAACCCGCAGACTGCACTCAGTTCAAGATTCTCGTAACGGTAGTGCATACGGTTGATGGGCAGAATCTCTTGCTCGATTCCTAATCCGACGATTCTCGATGGCGGGATGCGCGGAAGAAGGAGGCTGTCCCAGCGACTACGTTGCCGTCGCCATTTCTTTTCTGTCCTTGATCTTGTGAGTTCCTTTGTAGCTTCGCTTCGATGATGCGTCGGTTTCTTGGCTACCCTGAACTGGGTTTTGTCTGTGATTAGCAAATTTTCGACCTTTATGCTTGCGGAGTGAATGAGCTTTTTTGGGTCAGCATCGGTTTTTATATGGGTAGAGAAGCTGAGGTCATGATGGCTTATTCGAGCGAATTGCGGTGCTGTCGAGAGATGTTTAGCGCAGTTTCGAAGTGGGTCGTGAAGGGAATTTTTCCTTTTTTTGTTGGGTTTAGTTTTTTCTCTCCTCGGATTATGCTCGATTTGTCCTCCAATGAAGTTGGGTTCAGGAATGGTTACTCTTTGTTTGCAGCTAGGCGATTCGTTTGTACCTAAAATACTTTGAAGCTTTTCCAAACAAACCATCTAGCTGGGGAAATTATCTCCTCGTTAATGACAACATTCAGTAGAAGGTACACTTCGGTTTTGGTTTGTGGGGTTGACATGGAGATGAGGACAGAAAAGAAATTAGTGCATATTTGGTACCATTATATCCAACTTGCAAACATTTTTATATTTTTCAAGATTGGTTTGACACGGTAATTAATCCATATTCCAAATCTGATCAGCTTCATCTCAATGAGAGCATGGAGGATGATGACAAAAAGAGGTGAAAAAATACTGGAGAAATGATTTAGAAGCTTTGATAAATGATGCCTAAGCTGTTAGTTTTAATTAAAACTTTGTTTGTGGTGCTTCTAGTACGGGTTTTAGGCTAGGGGCTGCAGGAATGGACTTTGGAGGTGCTAGAGTAAATGAGACTGGATTGAGAAAGATTGCAGAAAATGCGTCTAACGATGACTTAGAGGAGTGCCGTTATTGTTCAGCAGGGTGGTTGTGTATTGCAGTGCAGCCAGCAACTGTAGTAGCTGGTAGAGGGGTACAGTGGTCTATATTTTCTGGCTTGCTTTTTTTTTTCGTGTGATTGCAGTTGTAGTAGTAGTTCTTTATTTTTGAACGACCAGTTACAGATATTCACAGCAGAAAAGGAGCTAATGCCCATTATGCAGCAAAATGATAGCCGAAGAGCTAATCCTAAGTCCTAAGTTTAAGAGGGTGCCAGTGTGCTGTCTACGTTTTTGCTCTTTTTGTAGCCAAATGGCGCTGCCTTTATTAAATGATCTTATCGGTTTCTGATTTAACTCTTCTGACCCTTGAAATGTGTACCGGAGATGGGTTGTCCTTTTTATCTTCATCGTTGTTTAACTTTGTAGTCTTATGCTCCCAGGCTTCTTTACCGATCGATCCTTCCCTTTGTGATCCACAAATTTTCTCGGACAAAAGGGAGTGGCTTCTGGATTCCCGTGCTTCAAGTTTTTGCCAGCTTTAACCTTATACTATCAATTGTGGTACAGTTGTATGCGCATCTCATGTCCTACACATTTTCAGCCTAGTGGTTTTATAATTGTCAGAAAGGATAGCTGCAATTACATGGTATGTGGTTTATGCAGATGTCCATTGATTTGCTGAAATTCAAAAGGAGGCATTGGTGGCAGTCTTGCTACGTTTGGGCAGGTTAACATTGCAGTTTTGCTGTCACTATTACTTTCTTCATTATTGGGATGTGTCTGACTGGTACACAATTTGAACATGTGGTGATTCCAGTTTGGATTGAAGGTCCACTTGGATTTGGTTTGCTGCTCAGCTGTCGTATAGTACAGGCATTGCAGTTGTATTTCATATTTGCCAAGTAAGTTTAGAGTTCGCTCACTCCTGCAGCAATAAGTTCAAACGATTATATCATCTGCCAGGGGAGGTGTGTCTGTGTGTGGGAAGGGAGAGGGAGCGGGAGGGAGAGGGGGGGGTGGGGGTGGTGGTGGGGAGCCATCAGCTTAAGAGGGAATGCTATGTGTTGGTTTCTCCGATAAAAAATGAAGGAGGTGGTAAGCAGGCATGCTGCAGTTAATCAGGAGGAAGGGGGCCGTCACATTATGACATGCCTCACTTTCAGACTTTTTAATGTTCTTATCCACACATTTATTCTGGTTATTTTATGCTGTCAGACCTTTTTACATCCTGTTCTCTGCGTCTGTATCAAAGAGTTTGTGTCACCAAATGGCTTACTTTGCAGGAGGCGTTTACCACCAATGAGGTCGCATGTCTGTCTTCCATTAGTTATCTTGCCATGGTTTGCTGGGGCAGCCTGTAAGAACTTCCGAAGTTTTTACTTTTTTATCATCCATTGTTATTTGCAAATGAAAGCCAAAAAACCCTTTCATCAGAATGTGGTTGGTAGTATATTAGGATCGTTGGCACTCATTGGTGCCTTATGATATGCTTTCCTGGATGAAAATGTTGATAATCTATCACTTTGTCTGTGGGAAATTGGAAGAAAAAAGAAGCTTTGGGTGTTAATATATCCATTGAGGTCCCCTCTTCATTAGGGAGAATAAAAAGAGAACTTATGTGCTTGCATAATCAGTGAGGAAAGCTGCCTTAGTAGACGTGTATGCATTTTTTAGCAGAATTATTTGCTGCCGTGTGCTTGTGGGTGGGGTGTTTGTGTTTGTCCTTGGTCAATGGAAGATGGTTAGTTTACACCCTTCACCTGAAGTCACTGTTTTAAGGCATGTTTCTAGAAAGGCATAATGAGAATCTTGTTTCCATCATTGCTTGGGTCATTATTCTTGTTTTGTCTTACTACGGAATTTTGCAACAGAATTATGTACTGTCAAGCACCATAAGAAATAGGTTGTAAGTATATGAGGCACATGGGCAGTGATAGAGTTTCAGTCTAGACATTTTTCATAGCTTTGACAGGAATGCTCGTTTTGTGCTGTAGTTATTCATATGAAGCAGCCTCTGAATGATCATTGTCACATGGGTGCTCAATGGGTTATCCCAGTAGTCTCCTTCCACACGTTGTATGTCGCCACTCTTGTTGCATTTACTGGAGCAATTCGGCATATTGAATTCAGATTTAATGAACTGCGAGATCTCTGGAGAGGAATAGTTTTGTCTGCATCTTCTATTGGTAAGATCATTCCGAATACTATTTCAAAGATAATTTGTCTTTGCCTTGTCCTTTGATTATGTTCATGTAACTGTACGTTCCTCTGCTTCTACTAGAGTCAATAGCTGACCCAATGTTTCTTTGAAAAATATGCTTTGTGAAGCTTGACTCAAAAATCAAACCTTAGAAGTTAGATGCCTAATTTCAACATTAACCAACATGATTGTATTTTTACTTTTCACTGAAATTTGTATATGAGACTCATTGCTTAGTTCCTTGTATCTGCATTTTATGGAATTGTACAGTCTTAAATAGGTCAAACTGCTCCGTTTGTTCTCATCTTCTCAGTGGTGCTTCCTTTCAATACAGGAGTATGGATAGCTGCTTATGTTTTGAATGAAATCCACGAGGAAATTGCATGGCTCCAAGTTGTCTCAAGATTTCTACTTTTAGTAACTGTATGCTTTGTCAATGATTCATTGTTTTTTTCAGGCCCTGGTATCTGTAATTGTAGATTTAACCTCGAAACTCACATATTTGCTTATAATTCGTGTCTTTTTTGCAGTCGAGTATTCTTGTCCTAGCTTTCTTTTCCATTTCAAGTTCACAACCTCTCCTGTCTCAAATTAGCCTAAGAAGAAGAGAACCTTTGAAGTATGAGACGATGGGTCAGGCTCTTGGAATACCAGACAGTGGTCTTCTAATGCAAAGAGAGCCAAGTCAAGCTATAGATCCAGATGAACCACTGGATAAACTTCTTCTGAACAAAAGATTTCGTCAGTCCTTCATGGCTTTCGCAGATAGGTCTGTTTTTCCTTCTCTTATAGTAATCTCAAATAATAGCTCTCTGCCAAATGCCGGGTCTTGTAAAGCTTCAATTTCAGCTGGATTACATGTCAATGCATATAGTCTGTTTTCTTATGTAACAACTTCCTTGTTAATTCGTTAGAGTAACTTCATTGCATTTAGTTCAAAAGAATGAGAAGCTTTTAAAAGTTTTAAAGCATGTATCTTTCCTCATTACAGCCCAAAGGGGGCTAAAGTTGTTTCACGTTTAATAGATTCACAAATCTTGGGGCAGACAAGAGAGAAGTTCTTAAAAGTTTTCAAGCATCTATCTTTCCTCATTACAGACTTAAGGGGACTAAAGGTGTTGCACATTTACCTATGCTTGCTTGCAGTTGTTTGGCTGGGGAGAGTGTGCATTTCCATGATGATGTCCATGAGCTTGGTAAAATTCCTGTAAATGACTCCGTGCGGAGAATCTACATGGCCAGAGATATCATCGATAAGTATATAACTGCAGGTTGCTGATTTACTGAAGGAAATTTGTTCTTGATGTTAATCCATTGAGTGCACGAGCTTACTCTCTAATCTAATCTTAAAGTTCACATTGATAATTGACTGGCATAGAAGGATAGAGTTCTCTGCATGAAATTAAGTATAATAATGGGGTAAGAACGAAAAGATGAAAAGTCAAGGGGGAGGGGGCAAGTTTTTGTCCAATTATTTGCTAATTTTCTTAATTGACTCAAATATGTAGTCTATTTCTGTGATCTGACAAGTAGACTCGGAATTTCTAAAGCCATTTTTTCTTTTTGTTGCCTTAGTCCGAACAGAGAAATTGCAACAGGACGTGATAAAATAGTTCAAACTTTATGCAAGGGAGAACTAGCTAGTTCATGAAATGTAGAACTGAACAGTTGTCAAGTTTGTTTGCTTAGACTTCTGAGAAGTCAAAAGCGTCTTTTTATACCTTCCCAAAATTATCAAAATTTCTAAAATTATGAGAAACTTATATATAAATTTGCATCTCAATAGACGACCCTTTGTAAAGGTTTCAAGTATTCTAAATTAGAAAATAAGCAAAGTGTGAACTCATTAGATTTGGGGAAAAAAAAGAAAAACAAAAGTTAAAAAGTAAAAGTCGTTCCAAACAGACTCGAAGTTGATAAAGTACTACTCCTGACTGAAGTCTCAGCTCATACTGGCATTATCTTTTCTGTATAATTATTCTGCAGTGTTGAAAGTAACGGTCGGAAAGCATCCATTTTGATTCGTGTTTGGCTTTGATCTTTCAGCTTTTCCTGCCTCACATATTTGGTAAACTTAACAGGTGCACCAATGGAGGTTAACATATCTTACCGATGCCGACAAGATATTTTGATGACTTCTAATTTAGCACATCCAGATCTCTTTAACAATGCGCTAAATGAACTACTGCAGCTCATGAAAATGGTACGTTGTCCAATGTGTTCTTATTATGTGTATTTGGGGGGGAAAAAAAAAGCTCCTATCCCTTTGTTAGTACATATTCTAAGCATGGTTTTGTCCTTTCCTTGAAACCTGCTCTTGAAGAACTTGGCAAAAGATTACTGGTCTTCCACGTTCTTCTTGAAGTTTAAAGAGGAAGTGAGCATGAGATCAGATGCTCATGAGATGGAACCAATGACCGGTTGGAACTTTTCCCCTAGATTGAGTGGTGTACGTAGTGCAGATGACCCATTTCACCAGGAATATCTTACAAAGGACTCAGACCACAGTAGCGGAAATACAGATGCAACTTGAGCTAAGTGGAGAGAAAATACAGGAGTGTCAATGAAAATCACTCGCAGTCTAGCTATTTATGTCCAATGCAGGCTCAGACATGGATTTCATCTATGCAGCATGGAAACAATAAACAATGGAAGAGCGATAGCATATGGGGGAAAGGCAAGCACAGGATGTAGCAATTCTTACACAAGATTATACAACACTACAAAGAGAGTTGAGCACCTGACTAACGACTTTGGTCGCCTGTCGGAATTGAACATCCTAGATAAGCTGACTAGGGTACTTTACTAATGATTGGTTCATATGTATGTCAGTCGAGGTGCATGCAAGTGCATCTACTTCAAGTCAAGGTGAACATAAACGCGCATTCTCATCAGCACTTGTTTGAAGTGTTCTTTGTATCATATGTAAACCTTATTTTCTTTTTTCTTCTACACAGTTAATACAGAGTCATTCCCTTGCTCATGCAGAACTGATCACATATTGACTATTGAGCTATTGAGAATGCTTTCGTGAGTGTTTTCTTTCCCACGACAATGAATTGTCACCTGGAGAGATGCTACTTCTTTTCTATTAGCATCTTTCTGTGATCAAATTAGGCAGTTCAAGCATATCACCTGGCGAGACAAATAGAAAATAGCAACATTGTCTCTGCCATCAAAGTGCGCGGCTAAAAGAATAAGTTGAAGAGTTCTTGAAACTCCCTTGTTTGATGGGAAAGAAAAAGGGCACAATACAAGCGCAGGGAGTCTTATCCTGATGTTTTACACGGTATTCTACAAGAGTGCTAGCTATATCAGAATTTGACCGGCTCTTTCGAGATTAGTTTCCTTGAGGCGACTGATGAGGCTACACGCACATCACTAATAATTTTGTGAAGGGCTACATTTTCCTCCATCCTTAGTTGCAAGGAGTATCCATGCCAATGATTGGGGGGTGAAAAGATATGGATCATCCACATGCACTTACACTGTATAAATGTGGGTAATGTTCATGCTATAACTCACCAATCAGAAAATGGGTCGGCTTCAATCACAAAATAGGAAAACATGATCCTTCCGTGAAAGTTGTGACTGTTTGAAGCCAAGACAAAAGGCAAGCGAAAGTCTTTTCCCAACGTGTGTACTTACCTATAATTTAGGACCATAAAATTGACGTTAAGTGAGAATTGAAGTCCCAACCTCCTAGTGGATACACACATTGAAGGATTGGGCTGCTTTTGGCATAGACGTTTCAAGAAGGGCTATTGACCCCACAAATGTTGATTGCACCTTGTAGATGCAAAGATGCCACGTGACATCGTCCACAATCAAGGCTCGTTCGTGGGGAAGAAAATGGTGTGATCCAGCTTAGTAAATACAGTTGTGCACGCCACTTAATTATAGTAAAACGAAGTTACGTGTAGATTCTATCTAACACCAACAAATGATCTAATGGTATGGATTGATATTTTAAAGTGCAAGATCAACGGCCATACACGTCGGCAATGATAGTGCGTGTCTTACTTAGGTAGATGAGTTATGAGCCTTTAGCACTTCCATATGGGATCATTGTAACGAGGCTCACCTATTTCAGATCAAAAGGTCGTAAATGATGCCGAGTAATGACCTATCCATAATCAGAAATTCGAATATTCAATAGTTGATTCGAGAAGATACATGATCTACGCTCGACCTTGCTGGAAGATGAACCTGACCCTTGTGCACAAATGTTGATTCCGCATTTAAAAGAAACCATAGCCATCAACTGTTCCGCCTGACTTCATTAATTTCTGACCTCCCAATCTTCATTCCGTTGCCTAAATGTGCACACATCTGTCAATTTCATGGCCACGCGATTTAATCATATCCCCAAAATGCTACGTTGAGTACATGGCGTTCGAAATTGGTAAACCCCTCACATTGAAGGCTTGCGGTGGTTCTGTTTTCTGTTCTGCCCACATCATGAAAGATCGTTCAATGCGTTCCACCAACTTTACTGTCGTCTCAGGGTTGCTGATGAGTGACAGAATGCTACCTACTTCCAAGGATTCAAAAGAATCATTGAGGATTGACTGCTCCCATCATTTTCACGATTATTCCCTCATATGTGGTCACAACTATCCAAATCTTGTGTAAGATTTTGTTATTACTACTAACTATTTCAAAAACTTAAATTGTGAACGCGTGATCTATTGCTTAAATATTCTAACACTCACCCTTATGCTTAGGCTGGTATTTAAATATTTTAACACCCTATTTAGTTCGTATTTAAATATTTTAAGTGAGATTTTGTGGAACCACTGCCAGTTGTTCTAAAAGTTTAAGCTATTACATGAAGACGTGATTTGTTATTTAAATATTCTAATACTTTCCCTTATGCTTAGTCTATTTTTTTGCCTAATACTAGATGTGAATATTTTTTTTTTTGGGATGAGATTTGGAAAAATCCAAACTCAGAACCTCTTTCAAAGGGTTATTTTTCTTGCTCGGATATGTGGTCGATCATCGTTGAAAACTCAAGACATCTTTTGCCAGTTAGAGCAAGCTGTGCATATAATCTAAAGAAACATTATTATAGACAATAAAATGCTCTAACTAACTAACTTTGTGGTTAACGAATAGACTCAAGATGCAAGCCCTACCCGCCACATCACTTAGCACGAACAATGTTGTGTTAGGACCACCCCATGTGGTGGCCGCGCTGGCTTGGGCTTTCATCCCCCTCGCGAAGGGAACGGGTTCAAACCCCAGCGTGCAGCCGCTAGTGGTATTAAGTGTGACGCCATGGTGGTGGGTCCTGCGCTAGCGTCACACGGGGTTTACGGCGTAGTTGTTTCACGCAAGTTGGTTCCTCTCCCGTATTCAAAAAAAAAAAAAAAAAAACAATGTTGTGTTAGGGCTATGTGTCAAACTATTGAAATATTAGACGAGGTCTTCATATACTAACTTGAACTTTTAAATTAATAGGCATAGAGTAAGAGATTCTAAGTCTAAATTGTTCTAAGTCTCTCTTTGCCTCTCATATTGAATATTTTCATGTTCTTCAATGTTAGGCCAAAATCCATCTTTCGAGTGAGAGGAAGTATGAAAGTATTTAGGCTTTCTTCTTCCTTTTTTTCTAATTCGAATTCTTTTATTCTTTTTTTTTTATTCTTTTTTTTTTTTTTTTTGCCCTTCTTCTTCCTTCGCTAGTTATCGGCCATGCGACGGCTGGTCACCAGCTAAAGGTGACCTCGAGCTTGTCAGACTCGAGCCTCGAATTTGCGAGCGATGGGCTTGAGCCTTGCCACAAGCTCTCGCTCGTCGGACTTGAGCCTCCCCAGATTGGTGAGTGACGGGCTTGAGCCTCGCCACAAGCTCTCGATTGTCAGACTCGAGCCTCGCTAGATCGATGAGCGACAAGCATGAGCCTCACCACAGGCTCTTGCTTGTCGACCTCAGGCCTCGCAAGATCGGCAAGCACAAGTCCTCTCGCTTGCCAATCGGGTGAGCTCCAAGCTTGCTAGCCTTGGGCCTCACTAATCTAGCGAGCGGGAGGTCGACGAGTGACCTTGAACTCGCCAGCGAGCCTGAGGTCACCTTTAGCGAATCATCGGCCATCGCATAACCAACGACCAGCCAAGGAAGAAGAAGGGCAACAAAAAAAAGAAAAATGAAAAAGTGTAAAGAAAAAATTAAATATTAAAAATTAAAAATAAATTTTAAAAAATAAAACTATTAAAATGAGTCAATGCAGGAAAATCGAATCGAATTTTCCAAATCAAACAGCAGAATTATTTTCTAATCAATTTTCAAGTTTTAGTCATATACCGAAAAACATGATTATTTTCCTAAAATATAGTTCCATGGAAAGTATTTTCCATGAACAATATATTTTATGTGAAACGAATGGAGTCTTAGTATTAAATAATGCTTTCGTCTAATAATTTGGGCTTCTCGATTGCAGCCTCACAAATTTCAAACTATGTATTCGGGCCTTGGCTTGCACCTTATCATCTATGAGGTTAATTAAGTATTTCATGGACTCGATCATCATATAAATGCTCCACAGTCCTGTGAGCTTTTGAAAGTTTCTACCGTTAGCAAACCTTTGTAATTTTATATTGGCCGAAAAGAACCGCTAAGAATCTTACAATTCTGCGGATTCTTACAATTCTTTAACTTTTTTTTTGACAGACAAATCTTTATTATATTCTCATTTTTGGGTCAAGATCTTTATTTTATTCAAAATATTACTTTTGCCAATAAAATTTGGAGCCATAAAGCATATGATAGAGATGCAAAAGTCAGCAACCTCTCTTGCAAATTAGTGCATGCTATCGAAAACACTGAGGGCTATTTTTTGAACTTTCCATCGGTCGGTCGTCCTAGTACAAAGTACTCCTATTTTAGGAATTCTTTCCTAGAGAACAGTTCCATAAATTTATATGATGCGTGCGTTCTTTGGAATTATTCTCCGAAGGGAAACTTTTAGAAAATGTGCACGCGTGATTTCTATATGCAAAAAAAAAAAAAAAAAAACATTTAAAAAAATTAAGAAAAGCACTTTATTAGAAAATACTTATATCATTAAGTAATAGAAAAATCATTAGCAACAGTACACAATAAGGATAATTGTACAAAACTATGCGGAAAATAGAACATGTTTCCTGATTTGAAAATTTCTTAGGGAGGTTGTCATAACATGAAAATTACTCAAATTGTAATGTAGAGACACGTGAGGGATTATATGGAATTGTTAACTTACACAGTTTGTCCATAACACTATATTTACAAAGTAACTAGTTGATATTTTTTTTTAAATAGGAGGTCGTCTTTATTTTATGTGCTAGTGTAGAATTATAAAAAAAAAAATAGTGCATCCTATGCTGCTAACCAATGCCTATATGTATCGTTTTTGAAAACTATTATCTTTAAGGAGCTTTTCCCCCCCGTTCAATGGAGGTAAAAGCCTTTTCTTTTGGGTTCAAATTATTTTAAATAAGTTTGTTCAACGATTTTAAAAGCAAAAATATAGTTGGAGCACTAAAGCATATTCTTTCAATGTAAAGAATTTCTCCATGGACTGCCTGGTCCACCCTTGAATTGAGTTTTGTAATTGCTCACTGTTTGAAATTAAGGGTGTATCAAGTCACCAGTGCAACATTTCTTTACAGTGACAGTTTATGCTATTTTAATCAAGAAAGTTACTTTCAAAAAGTATATTTCCTTTTCTTTTTTTTTTTTTTTTTTAAATTAGCTTGAAGAGCAACAAAATTAGAGTTTCCAATTAAAGCATATTCCAATGGTTGTCGGCATACGTCAAAGATAATTTCTTTCCTTTTGTATCAGTCACATGCTAATGACCAATTTCGTTTTCTAGAAGTTGAATTTCTCGGCGTATGTTCATATAAATCATTAGATTTAATTTGTTAGAATGAGTCTAACCAGCCTCTCTTATCCTGAACATTTTTTTTTTCAGTTAAATATAAAGTAGAAAAGAGAATTACAGAATATTTTGTATAATTTGATACATAGAAAAGACTACACGGAGAGCCTAATTATAGGCTTAGATAGAGGAAATCAAATCAGATGTACCTAATCGAAATAGATATGGAAAATTACAGAAAATATCCTAATATTGTTGACATTTTCCTTATAATAGAAACTCTAGCACACAAGCACGCTTCCCTCTAGCTAAGTCACTTTTGTTGGGAAAAATATAGCTTCGAATTAGGTAAAACGATGAAGTCGGATCTTTAGAGTAATCAAGTCGAACTTTGAGGCGTAATGTCACTTTCTTTAAGGATTTATTTGCCCCACAAAATTGATAATGGTCACTGGCAAATTTCCTTCAAGATACAATAAAGTCTCAAATGAGAAAACTAGGTAGTAATTCTATTATTTCTTCAGGCTCTCTCATAAAAAACAATTAGAACAATGGCTGTAGTTTCTTTCAAAAGAAAACGAAAAAATGAAAGAAGATGTGTATTTGATCTCAAAACAAACGTACTTATCTCTGTCTTTCGAATAGATGCAACTCTTCAAAAGGTTGCAAAAAAGAACAAAGGCAACCTTTCAAGAAATGTTGTAAAATAAACAAGTATATCTCAAAGGTTACGTTGAAAAGACGTAAAAAATTTGGAATTAAATAAAAAAAAAAAAAATAACCGTAACTTTTCGTGAAACAGTCACACGGTTTCAACAAGATTTATAGTTAATTTTTATAAAAATAAATCCGAATTTTCAATAAATAAAAATAATGATAATTGGTTAGTGCGAAATCTCGTCCACCTGCGCACTCACGTTTTTTCGATGTGGGACAAGACATCTCTTCATTTATTTTATAAACAAACTACCAACAACTTTCACGGACGCAAACATATGCACAATGAACTTGGCATGCATAGATCACCCTCTTGAGAACCAAGCACGAGATCCATGGATATGTGTTCTCTCGTCTCTTGGCTTCATCGTCCTCCTCAAGCACACCCTCTCTTTCCTCCGCTGGGTTCACTCCTCCTTCCTCAGGCGCCCTAAAGACCTGGTCGAGTACGGCCCTTGGGCTCTCGTCACCGGCTGTACCGACGGCATTGGCAAAGCCTTCGCCTTCAACTTGGCCCAGAGAGGGCTCAACCTCATCCTCGTGAGCCGGAACCATGAAAAGCTCAAGACGGTCTCGACCGAGATCGAGAGGAGCTTTCCTAGCATCGAGACGAGAATTGCGGCGGTGGATTTCTCCAAGGACCCCTCGTCCTGCGTTCGGTCGATTGAGGAGGTGATACGAGGTTTAGACATCGGTGTCCTGATAAATAACGTGGGGGTTTCGTACCCTGGCGCGTGCTTTTTCCACGAGGTCGACGAGCCAGTGTGGAGGGAGATTGTGAGAGTGAATGTGGAGGGAACAGCCATGGTTACCAGAACGGTGGTTCCGGGGATGGTCCTAAGGAGGAGAGGTGCGGTTGTCAGTGTCGGCTCAGGAGCCGCGATCGTCGTTCCTTCTCACCCTCTCTTTGCAATTTATGCTGCTACAAAAGCGTAAGTCTTGGCACTTATCTTACTAGCTCAGTCACTGGTTCAATCTTTGTCCATGGAAGAACAAATTTCGTAGAAGTTTTCCTTCTACACAACGTAAATGAAGAAAAGATAATTAGTAAATCTATCATTCTAGTAAACCACAGTCATAAGATGATAATTCCATTGCGACTATTCATATCCTTGTTCTGACATTTACTTAAAATCGATAAAATCGGGTCATTTATTAAGCAAACAGGCTAACTAGTGTTACTACTGACTTGGAGAATATATGAGCAAGGTTGCCTACGCTTAAACTTTTATGATCCAATTGCTCGTAATTATCAATATAAAGCCTTTTGATCACCCTGTGTAGCCTATAACTCGTAAAATAAGTAGCCTTCGTAAGGTCTATTAAGATATAATTGGTAGCTTTCCATGCACAGATACAAGTACGATAAATGCATACGCAGTCATGTTTTCCTTGGTTGTGTCTTCTAAGTCAACATGTTGGAAGGATTAATGAGGGATACACCAATGTGTTGACGCTTGATCTCGGATTAGTTGATAAAAAATGTTGATCACGTGATATTCCAAAGCAAGGACCTAACTCTACCGAAGCTTGTGATCAAATCAAGCGGAGGGAAAAGTAATTTACCATCCTCCATATGCATGTATGGTTACAAGGGATCGATCACTTTGACTGACCCATGTCTAATATTTCTAATGTTGTCCAAATAGTATGCCGCCATTTATAACTATCACATGCATGTGGCATAGAAGTATGGTTGGGACCAGCTGGGGCAAGGGGAAAGGGACTTATTAGAAATGGTGGTTTCACTGACTTTACGGTTTCGCCAATTTCTTTTATTTTTTTAGCTTGAATCTTGCTGGATTTCATTCAATTTTGTTTGTCTGCTAACAAAAGGGCACTTTCTGTTTCCAACGGAACATAAATATGTCATTCAATTCTACCAAGATTGAGCTAGGATAGCGATTGCCCTCGCATCTTTCGGTGCTTTTCTGGTAATCACGATCTATTTTGTTTTTTTTTTTTCTTCTCCAAAATATCTGAAATTAGTTATACCCTACAAATAGACAAAAAAAAAATACATAAGTTAATCTTTTTGCTTTACCTTTCACGTATTTCCATTTTTAATTTTTAATTTTTAATGTTTTTCTATATTACAAAAAAAAAAAAAAAAAAAACTTATTGAAAAAGTCCAAATCTTGAAATAAATTTCTCGTATCATGTATATGTGTATATTATTTTCACATCATGTAATTAATTCATACATATCAGTTTAATATTTCAAATATTTCATGGTAGAACGATTTGGCAAAAATTTCTTAAATATTAAATTGTTATATACACGTAACGTGTGTGCACTTTTACTAGTATTGTAACATGAATAATCACTATGTTTGGAATTTATATGTTTCTAACATGGCTGAAAATTTTCGAGACTACTCATTGTTAGAATGATGAGATATAACTTAGAAACTATTGGTGAAGGCCTCACTACTACCCAACTAGACAAAGTGAAGAGTATGGAACTTTTCAAGTAATGGGATCCAATAAAAAAGGACAATGGAAGCAAGTTTTCTGAAATACTTTTCTGCAGCACTTTTGACCGTTTAAACTTGGTGATAGGAGAAAATACACTTTTGCAATAGACAAAACCCATGTGGAAAACTTACTTATTATGGCATATTGTGAATTTGATTTTCAGATGAAAGGTACTAATCAAGTTTAAAAGATACTAACTTTCGATAATCGTAAGTTTTTTTCTCTGTGGGATCTCAATCTCATTTCCTAGGATTCAGAACTACGCGCGAGGGGAGTAAGTCTTCACGCTCCCAAGCCTAGCAAATGAGTCGAAAGGTCAGATGAACATGTTGAGAACCCTAAAAGTACAAATGGACGACCTTAGTGCAGCCCAACTCTATAATTTAGCCCTTCAAATTATTTTTGTTGATCATTTATTTTTCCTGATGCTTATAACAATATATGCAGCTTCATTGACCAACTGTCGAGGTCGCTGCATGTGGAGTACAAGCTTCACGGCGTTGATTTCCAGTGTCAGGTATGTCGATTTTGCCCCACGATTAGCTCTTGTTTTCCACAAACATTACCGATTGCCACAACCCTATTCTTCACCTGCGAACACAAAATTGGACTAAAAATAAGAAACTCTATAAGCTCTTTGCTTAAGGACAATGAGATTAAAGAAAGATTGCGAGGTGCTTCCAAAATCAAACATTGGAGAAAATCATTTGTTTCAAGGTACTCGAAATTGCCAAAAGAGTGAAACCAGAGTCTAAGAGTAATCTGACTTCATACATCACCAAATAGATAAATAAGTAAAAGGGAAGACAATCCTTTTTGCATTTTTATGTAGCTTCAAAAACTCATGTGAAGATTTAACACTATCAAAAGCATGTCAAACCACTTCACCGTTCAGAAGAACTTAGCCAACAAAACATTAACGATCACGCTTTTTCACAGATAGCAGTTTGACAACCATGCCAAACTGACAGATTTCAATAGAATTGATCAAATTTTGATTATATGTTTCGTATTAGATTTTAACCTATCTTCAATCGTTCAATCAATTATTGACATATGGATGTCATTTGTGAGATGTCCCAGTATCAAAATTGAAGTTGAGAATACATGGAGTTTATAAGTCGATCGTTTCATTTTGATGTTTTAGGTTCCTCTATATGTGGCAACAAGAATGGCTTCCAAAGTGGCATCAATAGAGAGCAAATCCATGTTCGTCCCTTCACCGGATGAGTACGTGCGAGCCGCGATCAATCACATCGGTTACGAGCCACGGTGTACGCCCTATTGGGCTCACTCGCTCCAGTGGTGCTTCGCTCGTTTTGTCCCTAATCGTGTTCTTGACGCATGGCGCCTTTCAATTGGTCTTAAAAGGAGAGAGAAAAATGTTAATACTTCACCATAAGAGAGTGAAGCTACCAAATTGGGTTGATTCTAATTGATATCATATGTAAAATGTAACTCTTGCACTTTTTAACTGACTTTGAGAAGTGTTTTATGAGTACTCGTTAAGTATTTACATTAAAAAGGTTTTAATCATTTCCGAAGCATTGATTTTCTCGGGTTATGCATATTTAGTGCATCGAAAATGAATTTTTTTCTTCATTAAATATGATTAACGTTAACAAGAGTTCTTTATAAATAATCAAATAATAAAAAAAATTGTACTTGATGTCTTTTTAATGTGTGCAGTTAATGCTTCTAAAATCCAACCCTTCTTCATCACATAATTTGTTGATAAGACAATTCGTAACATATCTTGGAGACGTGCATATATACTCTTGATTGGAAGGGAAATCAACAGAAATAATATCGATTTTTTTTTTACATATGCACATGTTTGAAGTCTCTGGGCATCGATATGCCAGACCAACCTAGCTAATTCCGCAAGGATTGGACGCACTAGCATCAGATTAATGAGAACGGCCAGCGATTCTCTAGAATTTAACTCCTCCAGATTTTTCTGACCAAATGTTAAAGTTGTACAATAATATAAATAGGAAAACCAATATAATATTTTTTTAAAATAATTTAGTAAATCCATGCGATAGTTAAAAAGCCGCTCCAACCACAAGACCTTGAAAGACTACGTATATTGGAGAATGGACTTCCAAAGGCCACATGAACCGGTTTCATGAGGCAGTTGGGAAGGAGAAATAAATAAAGATTATTGTAGCTTCTACTACATGACTTGACTACAGAAATGAAGTTTTTGTTAACAAGAATCCCTGTACAGTGTACACTAATTGAGCTAATTAGAGACAGAGAAATACTTTTCAAGACGCTTTGTCAAATGAAGAAGTACACAATTTAGGAAGGCTAATTACTCTAAGAGTAGTTACTTTTTATACTAATAATTTGAGAAAGCGGATAGATTTATTCATCAACTTAAAGATGAATAAGACCGTTTGTGCGAAAGTTTTTGATAAAAAAAAAATTCAAAATGTATTTAAGGAAACTTAGCGAGTAATTTAAAGGCACTTTTCAAGTTCTACCCAAAGCAGCATAGGTTTTAGCGTTTGGCTGAGTAATTTTATAGATTTATATGTCGCAAACTTCGGGATTTTTCTTTTTCAACAGAAGTCGTAATTAAAAAGACAGTTGCCGAGATCTTCTCTGGATTCTCAAATTGAATGGCGAAACAGTCGGTTGGAAAAGATATTCTCTCGGTCTCAAAGATTATCAATTTGTGTCGGTAGTGTCATTTTCATTTTGGCCCTTTTATAGGTGGTCCAAACCATTATACACATAATGTAGGTTTTCTCTTGCCCCTAGGATTCACGAGACGGCCTAATCTTGGCAAATCAATATCGGAAGGGCAGATAATTTATTCGTTCAAATCCATATGAAGCGGAGTGAAAAAAAAACAATCTTCTCGGGAAACAAAGAAAGATCATACCGACTTGGATAGCCTTCATCTATAAAACTTAAGCCGTCTTGGTGTCTCAAGTTCTTATCCAACACCCGCACGCGCAAAGCAATGGAACTTGAAGACTTCATGATCACAGCGGCCGCCCTGTTAGGGTTCATCTCGCTCTTCAAGAACCTGCCCGTCTTCATGCGATGGCTTCATGCCACATTCCTTAGGAAGCCGAAGAACTTGTGCGAGTACGGCTCATGGGCTGTCGTCACCGGCCCCACCGATGGCATCGGGAAAGCCCTAGCCTTCGAGCTCGCGTCCAAAGGCCTCAACCTCGTGCTTGTGGGTCGAAACCTTAATAAGCTTGAACCCACCACGAGTGAGTTGAGGTGGACATATGCAAACGAGATCCAGGTCAGTGCTTATTAAATTAAGAAAGTGATGTAACAAACATAGTTCCTACCTACTTTAACAAAGTGATTGCATGCCATGCCTAATAAGGGAATTTACAATGGATAAGATTGTTTCTCCAGGTCAAGACCGTAGTCGCCGACTTAGCAAAGCTGAGTGGAGAGGAAATAGAGGCGGTGATCGGGGAGGCGACCGAAGGGCTCGATGTTGGGGCGGTGGTGAATAATGCTGGAGTGGTTTACGGTCCTCCATAGGCGAAGTACTTTCACGAAGTGGACGATGAATCGATGGAGTGTATACTGAGAGTGAATGTGAACGCGGGGGTGTGGGTAACGAAGGGAGTGATCCATGGAATGTTGAAGAGGAAGGAAGGAGCGATTGTGAATATTGGATCTGGTTCCACCGTGTACGTCTCTTCGTTTCCTCTTCAAACCTTGTATGCCTCAACCAAAGCGTAAGTTCCATATTCCAAAGTCGTATGTATCTTCTTTCACCACATAACATGTACTAACATCCATTGCATTTGTTACTTCGAATATTGGGGAAAGTATACAAAATCTTTTAGGAATATGTTAACAAGTGCAATTAGCAACTAATTATGGAATCATTACTGATATTATAGTCTTCTTCTTATTTTCCATGAACTGAGGTCTCATGCATACGTAGGCTAACTGCGCATTTTGTTTTATCTATTAATCACAGTTTTACAGCAATGTTCTTAAAAAAGGGTCGCTCTTGAGTATAAGGACTAAGGCATCGATATTTAGTGCCAGGTAAGTGCGTTATATATTCTCATACAATGCATAGATAGATGTCATACTTTTTCAGTGCATGAACGTGGGTGAGTGATCAACCTTTAACCTCTGTTCTGTTTATGTATATGGTGTGATGGTTCTGCAGTTGTTTTCATTTCAACTTTAGATGAAATCATAGTAGAAAAATCAGCCTAAACGTGAGGAGAACCATCCATCCATCTGTTTACATGTAATGATCACTCATTCATAAACTAGCTTAAAACTTTAATATTCGGATTGGATAAGTGGATAAGTCGTATCAATACAAAAAGAACCTCATGCATGATTAAAGAAAGCGTACGTATGCATTAATCAGAGAAAACATCTTTTGCATCTTGTGATATTGTTTCGCCTGGAATGGCCCCACGAGACGAAATACATATAATTGAACGTTATCTTCGAATTTAATTGAATTGAATTCAGTGGCAATTCGGACAGGTATTGGAATGTGTAATGAAGAACTAGAACTGATTACTCTATAGTAAATGTAGGTACAGGAAAGATAAAAAGATGAACTGAAAGATACATAGTTTTTATTGATAATTGTGGATCCCCCTCTTGTTTACACCAAAAATTAACGCAAACATCGTAATCAGTGTGACATCGATTTAAGTAAACATATGAGCTGAGACCAGGTGAGATGGCTATTGGCGAGATGCTAACTACACGACTCACAGAAGTTCTTGCCCACGGTCATACTTATTGATGACCATGATCAATTATCTGAGAACTAGTATAGTGGCATTTAAATTGGAAACTACTCGTGGATAAGACAATGAAGCACAACAAATCATGATTAGAAGGCAAGTTTGAAAGAATAACGGCTTGGATGAGATTCAAGGTGGCGAGGAATAAACGTGGAGATAATGGTCCAGTCTTTGAGAGTTAGAATACAAAATTATTTTCTAAATGAAGATTATGATAAGTTGATCTCTATATTATTATGACTAGTTAGATAAAGATAGGACATCGAAGTTAGAACGTGTTACCACTCAAAAGAAAATAGCTGCCAAAGCATACGACAAACTTTTTAGGTTACAACAATTTGATGTTGGTGACCTGGTTTGGAAAATTGTATTGCCGAAAAATTCAAATAACAAAAGATTTGGCAAATGGTCTTCTTAACATGGGAAGGACCTTATTTAGTGACTGATGTGTTAAGTGGTAAGCTTATCAATTAATGGACATTGATCGGAAAGAATTTCCATGATTGATAAATGGAAAATAACTCAAAACATATATAATCCAACCATGTGGGAGATGCAAGAGATGCAAGACAAGTGAGAAGGAGAACCAGGAAGCGAAGTATCATGGGAACTTGTCGTTGAAATAGGTGCATCGATTAAAAAAGAAATGCTTCATTAAAGTTTCTGTCGGTTGCACAGGATCAACATGTTGTTTCAAAGCACTAACAAGGGTGGATAAACGTGTTCCATCGGTTTATTTTTCTATGTATATTGCTATTTGATGGAGGCATGTGTTTAATTTAAAGGAGACAGACCGTCACATTCTTTATAAGGTTCATCTAACAGGGGTTGCTGTTCTTCCAGAAGTTGACTAGCTATGCCATGAGCGTTTGATGAACTTGAATCTCATGATCGAGGTTGTTCAACCTCTTTGAGATCTTTTCCCTCTCCAACATTAGTTTGGCAATTCCCCTTTCTGCCTCGAGCCAAGTGTCGAGACTATTCAGGCTGGTCACAAGCCTCTCCCTTTCCAGCATGAATTAGAAGTGTGCCTGTTTGAAAATTAATGAAGAATGTTACCATCTGTCTTCTTTGGTTCAAACACATGCCTCCATTAAATATCAATATACAAGAAAACGAACGGATGGAAGCATGTCTGTCCAACTTTGTCAGTGCTTTAAAATGGCACGTTGATCTTGTGTAACCTGTTGGAACTTTAAGGAAGTATTTCTTTTGAATCAATGCACCCGTTTTAACAGCGAGTTCTTGTGATATTTCTTTTTTGGGTCCTTCTCGCATCTCTAGCATATTTTGCATCTCTCACATAGTTGGAACATATGTCCTTACGGATTTTTTATTATCAATCGTGACAATTCATTCTATTCAATAAGCACTATCTCTTAACATGTTGGTCACTAAATGGAAGACCATTTGTTAAAGCTTTCCTTATTTGAATTCATTGGCAATATCGTCATCCAAACCATGTCACCAACATCAAACTATTTTAATCTCAGCAACTTTTTGTTCATATAATGAGTCAATTCATGACTGTGCAGTGGACGACTCATTGTGTCACTATTCTTCAAATTCTTTACTACATCAAGGGTACCTTATTTCATTATCTTCACTTTTATGTTAACTCAACTTTAGAGTTAACAACTTATTCTGATGCTGATTGGGCTGATGGTCCTCTTGATCGTCGTTCTACTATAGGCTTTTACTTCTTCTTAGGGAAGTCTCTTATTTCCTGGCGGAGTAAGAAATAGACTACCGTCGCTCAATCAAGTACGAAAGCAGAATATTGTGCTCTTGCAACTTTGGAATTATTATGTTTGCTGTGGATATTAGAAGACATGGGAGTTCGTCATAATGGTGGAATGGTTATTCATTACGATAATCAAAGTACCATCCAAATAACTCATAATGACGTTTTCCATGAGTGTACCAAACATATTGAAATAGACAGACATTTCATACACTCTCATGTGCTTTGTGATTGTTGACACCTAATTTTGGAAAAATAAAATTGCATTTTGAACAAAAGGAAAATATGGGGAAGATCAATATAATTTGGTTATGAATGGAATGTGGAAATTCTGATTAGCAATCTTTGCTCCGGCGAATATTCAAATCATAATAAATGTGGAAGCAAATTCTCAATCAAAGAAATCGGGTGAATAAAAAAGCAAGGAGTTTGATAAAATGGAAGGAATCAAAACATTCGAGGAAAAATCAAACCGATTGCAAGATTTTGCTCCAATTTGCAGACCATAAATTGAGTCAACGAAAAAGAAAGCTAAAAAATTGCCATGGAAGATGGTGCTCGGAACCACTATAAAAAGGAGACCAAATTTTGTGAAAACGGAGGGAAGAGGCACACACCCTCAGGGATCTCGGACGATGGTGTAGTCTTCTTGACGATGCCCCATGTTCATCATGCTTCATGTATATTGACGACAAGCATAAAGCTAAGTCGAGCTTCTTTTTTTTTTTCAAGTTTGATTGCGTGCAATTCCAATTTGCTATTCGCACTAAGGTGATTTTATTTTTGTTTCTTGCCTAGATTAAACTCCTACATCTCCGACGATAATTCCAACAGCGAGACATCGAAGTGGCCAACGTATCTAAGCGCTAATTGCCATCTAGTGATTTCACTGTGATAAAACCGGGTTGTTTCTCTCCCTATTAAAGTTGTTCACTCCATATTTTCGATATTTACTTTGTTTTGTTTTGATGTTGTGGTCACAGGCAATTCAATGCCGAACAAAAGACCACACAATTCCACCATAATTGACAAGAGCGAGACGACAAGAGAAGGGGGGCGTCCACTCAAAAAGTTCTTGGAGGAGACTAGCAAATGATCAAATCAAGAACTAGCCATATGCCCACCAACGCTGCTGCAATTCCCCTCCTTTAGTTTTATTTTTATTTCTTTCTTTTGCTTATTTTATGTTATATTATTGTGTTTTAAATTTTGTTATTATTGTTTAAGTTAGAATATGGTTTGTCAATGTTAATATTTGTGCATTTTGTATGCATTATCCGTAGGGATTTTGTCCGAAATTAATGTAATTATTAATTTGATCCGAGAGACATCGGATCATTTTTTTATTATATTAATTTTTGGGCTTTTTGGTGAAATTTTAATTGTTAAATCACAATAAATATTTAATTTGGTCCGTAGGACTTCGGATCAGATTTGTAATTGTTTTGATCTCCTTGTTGTGATAATTAGGGTTAGAATAACCGTTAATTTGACCTGTAAGAAAATAGGTTATTTTTTCGATTATTTTAATCCTTTCTTGCTTTATTTTGTTGATAGTTTAGATTCAATATTTATTTAATAATTAATTATTTAAAAAAATCAAAATTTTGCTTGAGCATATAGGTTTAGTAAATCAGACATGTAGGATTAGGTTTATGAAATTTTCGTCATCTAGTGATTGTTGCTAAGTTCATTGCTCGTCATTAGAACTAGGTCATTTGATTAAATTGCATATTTAATTGTTGCATTTCTTTAATTTCGAATTTCATGGAAAATATAAAAAATTAGAATAAATTCATTTCATGCTTTAAGATGGATTGCATGCTTATTCATGTTATATAGTTTAGGTCATATTGCCACGTCATATCATTTCATGTTAAATTAGTAGCATGCATTGCACGACTTTCATTAAATAATTTGAAAACAAAAAATTGAGTGATTGCTTATTAATTAAAAATCATATCTAGGATTATTGATATGATTTTTGACCTAACAACGCAGTTGCTTTCGTTGCTTTGAGGTAAGTCCTACATTATTTTATTCGCTTTCTCGGGTGTTAAATTGGTGGTTTGTGCATTCGCATGATCGCCTCACACGTTAAGAAAATGAATTAAAATCAAATCAAGCTGCTTGCAAAACATTTTTGAAAATTAAAAAGAAATGGTACCGAAAGGGCACTAGGATAGTCTAGTGTAACCAAGTCCCTGTACCCTTAGTTTTTGGTTCGTAGGAGTAAAATAAATCTCACTTTATTTTACTTAGGTGTCTAATCGACCTACCCTAAACTGATTAGTGTCGACTCCTAGATAGTATTTTGCATGTTTAAAAAGTTTAGACTCAAGTCGCGATTTGGTATGGGCTTGGGAGAGCCCGAGCTAAGTTTAAAAAATTTAGCAGTCCATTAACCTAGTTTTAGGCGGTGAACCCGAAAAAATTAGGTCGCGACAGCCCTGGCGACTCATTTGCTGGGACTTGTGTTAAAACACTTAGTGGACTTAGGCCAATTTTTCTTTTTATTTTAAAAATGTTTTTGTTTGGCGAGGATCCAGTGCGTCCCTAACATTTTTAAAGTGTTAAATGTTCTTGCAGATGGGAGGTATAAGGGGAGTAGTCTTTGCTAACCTTTGTCTTGCAGGTTGAGGTGTTGGGATAAATGATTTATTTTTCCAATTAGAAGTGTTGTTTGCATTTAAACTGTTGTGCATGCTTTATTGCTTTAGCACCACACTATTTGCACACACAACCTGCCGTTGGACCTGGACCGCATTTAAGGATTCTAGGATTGTGTTGAGAAATGAACCAACCTCGAACGCGAGACCGCGATGTAGAGGTTGCCTTTCTCAACCCCGAAAATTTTTCTTGATGTCAAAACGTTTATCCTTGCTCACGAAACTGCGTGACCATGGGATTTTCTTTTGACTGAGCCAGAGCTAAGAGGACCCGGCATTTGTACGCGAGACTGCGACAAGCCGGTTCATCCTTTTTGTTCTAACTTGCTAAGCCTCGTAGTTTAGGTGTTGAGCCGTTGGACCTGGACCGCATTTAAGGATTCTAGGATTGTGTTGAGAAATGAACCAACCTCGAACGCGAGACCGCGATGTAGAGGTTGCCTTTCTCAACCCCGAAATTTTTCTTGATGTCAAAACGTTTATCCTTGCTCACGAAACTGCGTGACCATGGGATTTTCTTTTGACTGAGCCAGAGCTAAGAGGACCCGACATTTGTACGCGAGACTGCGACAAGTCGGTTCATCCTTTTTGTTCTAACTTGCTAAGCCTCGTAGTTTAGGTGTTGAGCCTCACATCTCATGTGCATGTTTATGTGATTGCCACTAATTTTCATTGGTGAAGTAAGTCTTCTATCCCTATATCATGCAATTTATTTTTTAAGTCAGTCCATGACAATATAGGTCAATCATTGAATTTAATTCCTTTGTCAGTTAAAAATGAAATGAGGAAATTGCTATGCAACGAATCATTTTGGAAAATAAAAAAAAAAACTGGAAATTTGTTTTCAATTCATGTCTTGACTCTTCCTAGTTCATGTTTAAAAAATTTCGTCCCTACTGGGGCATCCCATGTCTTTGTTTTCCTAGTCCATTTTTAGAAAATTATTTTCATATGTGAACTTTTCTTGACTAAAAAAATAGATTGTTGTCATGGATTGGTTTTCTCATTACACCTCGTACTTACATATTTTCACCTATTTTCTTTAGGTGATCAAGAGCTAGAATGGCCGACCAAACTGAAATGTGTGATCGTATCTTCGCTATGGAAGACCAACTCCGACAGTTGCTCGCCTCTATGCAATTCAAGACAGCTCAAATCCAATCTCTCCGAGCGGATTTGACTCTTACACCTGCTCTCTCCGAGACAGTAGTCCTGAAGCAGTCAGGCAAGACCCAAATAAGAAATGATGACATGCCTAACCTGGAAGATGATCCACTGTTGGTCATTGACGAAAAAACTAAGCCTGACAATGTCCCTAAGATGAGGCAAGATGAAGTGGAAGTGATGGACACTCTGGGGCAGCCTAGTGGCAAGTTTGATTACCTGGTGAAGTATTCAGCTCCTCCCAACTTTTACTTTGACTCCCGCAACATAATTCCAAGTGGATGGGATGACATGGACGATCTGACACCTCCAAAGATAGAGAACTCTGATGACGCCCTGGAAGGAATCACAGGTCTGTTCGATGACCTCGTCATGAGAGACATTGATGAAGAACCTTTGGAAGAAATGGATCATGAAGAGTGACCTAGCATATTCTCCTGCATGAGAATTTTTTATCGCTTTTTAGGAATCGTTTTCACTTTCTATGAATCATTTTCGATTTTTTTAGGGGGTATCGAATCGCAATTTCCATTCCAATAATGTAATTCATTTGATTCTATTCAATGAAATTACAATTTTATTTTCAATTTTGAGGACATGATGGGGTATACCAAACCAGTCCAATGACAATATCCAACCATGAAAAATCATCCACGGAGAAATCCTGAGAGCTGGACTTTCTCATGCTTCCTCCTAAAAAAATTTTCAAAAACAAAAACATTTTATTGAAAAAAAAAAATCATTTTTCAAGCCATTTCCAAAAGCATGCATTAGGTTAGCTCCGTTTAATTTTCTGACTCATTTACTTCATGTTTCAGAGCATTACTTTTTCAGTCTGATGAGAAGGCATTTGAAAAGGTACACTAGGTTGCAATTGGCCCAACTATCAAGGATACATTTCTAAGGAATTGATATGACAAGATTGTGGGCATGACAGATTTTGGTAGTAACTTTGATTTGGGATAAAGTCTCGATCGAGCCAAAATGGATGTGCAATTGGAAATTACTTTGATGTTGCATAATATCATATTGATGTACGTTCTCTTGTGTAGGGTCAAAAGTGGATTTTCAGCCTTGAATGATAGGGACAATCCAAAGACATCAACTACGGAGGCAATTCCCTTTGTAGAGGAATCCTTGAATGAATGTTTAGAACCATTTTGCATTATAGAAAACTGTTTGAAGTTGACATGTTTAAAGCTGTTGAGTTTCTTTAAAAAAGGATTTTGCATGATGACTCTTACATGTTTTATCCACCAATCCCACTAAAGAGCATCAAGAGGGATTAATTTAATGAATGATGCGGAATTGATTGAGCATATTAAATGAGACGAGTCGGGATGATGAAAGACAAACATTATCCTATACACAGTCCCATATTCATACACTTGCGAGATGAGTGTAGGAAAGTTCATATCCATAAGGTAAAGAGTTCTTTCGCAAAAGGTACGGCAACCGAAATGATGAGAGGCAATTCATTGTTATATCCCAAACACTACAGGTGATCAATTGATTAACCCTTTTGAGCCCATACACTTATGGATGTTCTTTTCAAATAACCCTTGTTAAGAATCACCCCACATCGGGGCATCTGAGAGATAAAAATGACATCATGAAGTGAGGAAAATGAATTGAAATTTTCTTGCTCTCACTTGCATCAATCTTCAATTCGTGCTATTACATTGAATTCATATGGTAATTTAAGTGCCTTAGGATGACGAATAGCATTTCTTTCACTATCCTACACACTTATATCTTTTGTATAGCCCACTTGAGCCTGTGATTTCGTTTCTTTTAAGCTCAGTTGATGATCATCCCCACACTGGGGCAAGGCAAAAGGCAAAAGGCAAATGAAGACTCTTGAAAAGTTCTAGTGTCATTTAAAGTGTAATTGCTTGACGCATGCATTATGCGCAAGAATTGAATTCAAAATAGAACTAAGGGGCATGAAAAAAGCAGTGTGCCTAGTAAAAGCAAGGCCGATGCCCATGAAAAAAGAAGTGAAAGAAAAATGCATGAGAACTAGGGGCATGAAAAAACAGTGTGCCTGGTAAAAGTAAGGCCAATGCCCATAAATGAAAAAAGAAAGTCAAGATAGGTGACTGTCAATTGTAAGAGTTGAATCCCAATGGAGCAATACTCAAAGAACTCAAATGCTGAGTTTTTGCAATCAATGGGGCACTTCATGAAAACAATCCCCGATGGTGAAAAAGAAAGCTGGTATTAATGCCAAGATGATCATCAACTCTCACCCTTTACACACTTTTTGAGCCTAATGATCATTTAATTTCTCAACCCATGAACCCAACCTACGTTACGTCCCTTACAAAGTCTCTTCAGATTAGGGCACTTGAATTAACGTAGGAGTTCATATGTTTATAAGCATCACTCGAAGAAGTGCGAGCGGGATTATTTCTTTCTCATTTTTGCAGGGTTCTTGACTTATAAACCCGGGAATGATTATAAGACTGTTCATTCAATAGCCTTGACTCAAAGAGTCCATTTGTTAAGCCGTTGGCTAAGCCCACATTATGGTCCCTGTTAAAGACCTCTCAGATTGGTAAGATTGTACCACTTGCGAGAATACTCGGACCCATGTCGATATGATGAAATTGAGTGATTCTCATAAAATAGCCATTCTAAATGAGAGTGAGTTGAAAGTCATTTATAACCGAAAGTCTCTCATTTAGTATTCTTAAGAAATCCATGTCATAAGTGAAAATTGTCTTGAATGATAATTCTCTCTAGTGGAAATTCGGATGATGCAAAAGTCATTATGCATGAATCTTGATTGAATTGATAAAAGTTTCAGTAGATTTTGAAGTTTGCATTCTAGAATAGCCTTAATTGCTTATTTCTTTGGTGAATGCATTTTTGCTCTAATCATGTCTGACAGATAATGTTTTCTCAAAGACTCAAGAGCTCCTAACATTCAGGTTCTTTTCAAGATGCCTCATGATATGAGGAGATGAGAAACCATCATGAGCATTCAAGGTGCATCCTTAATGTTCCAAAATTTATTTCTACCAGGAGATGAGAGGCCTCCACAGGATATCTAAGTTCCAAAAGACATATCCCAAAGAATAAGAGATATCATTAGGTAAGTATATCTCTACCCATTCTCGACACTTGACTCGGTCAAGCTGTCCTTTTAAATTGACCTGACGTGCTTTCGTAACTCAGAATCCTTTTATATTATCCTGGCGTGCTTTTGTAGCCCAGTGCCCATCTTTACAGGAGACATATCTCTAATGAGCAGAGATGTCACCAGGTAAGTATATCTCTATCTATACCTTGAATACTTGTCGTTGTACAGGTATTTTCACTTTTGAGTAATTTGACACTTGATGGAGTTGTCCCTAAAGATTTTTCCCCAGATTGTGATGCCGGGCGACCGAAGAATGGTTTGGGTCCTAGCCAAGCAAAACCTCATTTAGGCGACCGTAGAATGGTACGAGTCCTAGACAAAAAATTATTCAGGCGACCGTAGAATGGTACGGGTCCTGGAAGGCGAACCCTCGTTTAGGCGACCGTAGAATGGTACGGGTCCTAGACAAAACTTATTTCCCTACTCGGGCGACCATAGAATGGTACAGGTCCTGGAAGGTAAATCCCCATTTAGGCAACCGTAGAATGGTACGAGTCCTAGGAAAGCAGTTTTCTTTACAAAGTCATGTTACTATTCTGGGCGACCGTAGAATGGTATGGGTCCTGGACGTGTAACACCAATTTATCTTGAGTTACTCTACCCTCCTTGAAGGTAAGTTATTCCAGGTAAATTCATTTATCATTTGCATTAGCATTTCCACGCATCATATATATTGCATTCAAAAAAAGGAATTCATTTTCCAACAAAAAGTCATTTAGTGCATGTGCATAATTAAAATTAGGTCTCAATTTGTCTTTGAAGGCAACCTCTACGAGCTCACCTTCAAAGAGGGGCAGCTATTGACACCTAATTTTGGAAAAATTAAATTGCATTTTGAACAAAAGGAAAATAATGGGAAGATCAATATGATTTGGTTATGAATGAAATGTGGAAATTCTGATTAGCAATCTTTGCTCCGGCGAATATTCAAATCATAATAAATGTGGAAGCAAATTCTCGATCAGAGAAATCAGGTGAATAAAAAAGCAATGAGTTTGATAAAATGGAAGGAATCAAAACATTCGAGGAAAAATCAAACCGATTGCAAGATTTTGCTCCAATTTGCAGACCATAAATTGAGTCAACGAAAAAAGAAAGCTAAAAAATTGCCATGGAAGATGGTGCTCGGAACCACTATAAAAAGGAGACCAAATTTTGTGAAAACGGAGGGAAGAGGCACACACCCTCAGGGATCTCGAACGATGGTGTAGTCTTCTTGACGATGCCCCATGTTCATCATGCTTCATGTATATTGACGACAAGCATAAAGCTAAGTCGAGCTTCTTCTTTTTTTTCAAGTTTGATTGCGTGCAATTCCAATTTACTATTCGCACTAAGGTGATTTTATTTTTGTTTCTTGCCTAGATTAAACTCCTACATCTCCGACGATAATTCCAACAGCGAGACATCGAAGTGGCCAACGTATCTAAGCGCTAATTGCCATCTAGTGATTTCACTGTGATAAAACCGGGTTGTTTCTCTCCCTATTAAAGTTGTTCACTCCATATTTTCGATATTTACTTTGTTTTGTTTTGATGTTGTGGTCACAGGCAATTCAATGCCGAACAAAAGACCACACAATTCCACCATAATTGACAAGAGCGAGACGACAAGAGAAGGGGGGCGTCCACTCAAAAAGTTCTTGGAGGAGACTAGCAAATGATCAAATCAAGAACTAGCCATATGCCCACCAACGCTGCTGCAATTCCCCTCCTTTAGTTTTATTTTTATTTCTTTCTTTTGCTTATTTTATGTTATATTATTGTGTTTTAAATTTTGTTATTATTGTTTAAGTTAGAATATGGTTTGTCAATGTTAATATTTGTGCATTTTGTATGCATTATCCGTAGGGATTTTGTCCGAAATTAATGTAATTATTAATTTGATCCGAGAGACATCGGATCATTTTTTATTATATTAATTTTTGGGCTTTTTGGTGAAATTTTAATTGTTAAATCACAATAAATATTTAATTTGGTCCGTAGGACTTCGGATCAGATTTGTAATTGTTTTGATCTCCTTGTTGTGATAATTAGGGTTAGAATAACTGTTAATTTGACCTGTAAGAAAATAGGTTATTTTTTCGATTATTTTAATCCTTTCTTGCTTTATTTTGTTGATAGTTTAGATTCAATATTTATTTAATAATTAATTATTTAAAAAAATCAAAATTTTGCTTGAGCATATAGGTTTAGTAAATCAGACATGTAGGATTAGGTTTATGAAATTTTCGTCATCTAGTGATTGTTGCTAAGTTCATTGCTCGTCATTAGAACTAGGTCATTTGATTAAATTGCATATTTAATTGTTGCATTTCTTTAATTTCGAATTTCATGGAAAATACAAAAAATTAGAATAAATTCATTTCATGCTTTAAGATGGATTGCATGCTTATTCATGTTATATAGTTTAGGTCATATTGCCACGTCATATCATTTCATGTTAAATTAGTAGCATGCATTGCACGACTTTCATTAAATAATTTGAAAACAAAAAATTGAGTGATTGCTTATTAATTAAAAATCATATCTAGGATTATTGATATGATTTTTGACCTAACAACGCAGTTGCTTTCGTTGCTTTGAGGTAAGTCCTACATTATTTTATTCGCTTTCTCGGGTATTAAATTGGTGATTTGTGCATTCGCATGATCGCCTCACACGTTAAGAAAATGAATTAAAATCAAATCAAGCTGCTTGCAAAACATTTTTGAAAATTAAAAAGAAATGGTACTGAAATGGCACTAGGATAGTCTAGTGTAACCAAGTCCCCGTACCCTTAGTCTCTGGTTCGTAGGAGTAAAATAAATCTCCATTTATTTTACTTAGGTGTCTAATCGACTTACCCTAAACTGATTAGTGGCGACTCCTAGATAGTATTTTGCATGTTTAAAAAGTTTAGACTCAATGTCAGGTAAATGTTTACTATAAATTGTTTATGTATAATATACAAAGATCATGTCGAAATTTTCAATAGACGAACGTAAGTAAAACGATGAACCTAGCTTTGGTCCATTTATTTATCAAATTTTAAGTATAGCACTTTCTGCCAATTGGACAAGTTAGTCCGAGACTTGATTTGTAAGTCAAAAAGTCACTTATTATATTTCCCAATATATTCGCAATTTAAAAAAACCTTGGTTAGTCTGTGAAGATCCAATCTTGGGTGTATTGTCGATAATAAGCTTTCACACTCGCATTTGATGAGGCTGTGATAATAAGCATCTAGGGGATATTTGGTGCTTCGGCAACACCTTAAACTTAACATTTCAGCAACAAGTGAGGTATGTCTCAACCCCGGCCAATTTTTTTTTAGCTACCATAGAAAAACTATAATAAAAGTTATGCTTGAGTCATCCACTCGAGCTCATTTGGCTTGCGTCTTACCCAGTCTAATACGGCAGTGAAGAATTTCATGAACAACCTAACTAGCGAGCTTTATCATATTTTCCAAAACGACAAGTAAGGACCACGCTGGTTTTCATAGACAAACGCAATAAAGGGTGTCATTATTTCGAAGAAAATTTCATAATATAGGAAAATACTATTCGGGAAATCAAACCCCAGAAAAATATTTTCTCCTTTTCAGATTAAACAATTCATTTTCCTAACTTTGAGCATATATAATTTCTTTTATCGGAAACAATTTTTCGTTGACCGATCATTTTCAGCAAACCAAAGTGTGAAAGTTTGGAAAATTAATTCGCAGAAAATTCTTTCACTTGAACTAACACATGCCAAATAGTTCCACGAATTCAATGTTTTCTGAATATTTAATATATTAAGCAAACCAACTTATCTAGTAAAATGAGGGCAATGTGTAAAGAATGGTCATACAATGAAAAATCATCATGTTATCGGTTCAGATATCATTTCTCACACATAATTAATTAATATCATCATTTCATGAATTAATTAATATCTACTACTTAACTAATAGTTCCGTACCGTAATCATTCCCATGTTACATCCTCTCTCTCTCTCTCTCTCTCTCTCTCTCTCTCTCTCTCTCTCTCACATGCGCGTGTGCATGTTCAGGAGCACCTGCTACCGTGCTGGTGTCATCACCTTCGTCTTTTCTCTCTCTCTCTCTCTCTCACATGCGCGTGTGCATGTTCAGGAGCACCTGCTACCGTGCTGGTGTCATCACCTTCGTCTTTCTTCGCACATCAAACATCGTCTTCGTCATCAAGTCATCAACCTACACGAGCCCCATGTTGATTCCCCGGTTTGAAGGATGACAACCCTGGCTTCTCCATGTTATCCCAACCGTCGATTTGAACGATGAAACTTCGTGGAAATTAACACCATTACACCCCCATGTTTCTCTCATAGGGCAAGGCCATGTGTAGCTACTGTGCTTGCGAGTTAAATTAATGCTTCTCCATGCTGGGCTAAAGCTACGCATTAGATTATACATGTATAAAGCACCAGTCAAAAGAATCACTTTACACGTTGAATTAAGTTTACATACAAGCCGTATACGGTACAGAAGAAGTTGAAACTGACATATTCTCGAATACTCCTGATATAGGTCCCCCTTTTCATGGCTACAAAGATGACCATGTTGAGGAGGCGCCCGATGCTCGTGCCGTCTCCCGAGATGTTCAGCAGAGCGAGCGTGCGGTGGATCGGGTATGAGCGCCAGTGCAACCCTCACTGGTTTCATGCAGTGCAAGGGTTTGTGATACGTGCCACAGATGCGTTCACCATTTGGTACGGTCAGCGCTACCTGAAATGGATGGGACAAGAGGGGCTTGAGCACGATGGCCTTCTTTAGATCGATTATGGCCATGCACCACAAGAATTCTCGGACCGCACTGCCTTTGATGTTGTGTGGCTAGTGTGCATGGTCTAGTTATGAGAGTATGAGGTGTTAGATATTAATGTGAAATTCTTACTGTGGCTCTTTTGGAATTGACGAGTGATGCTGTAAAAGCTCTTGGTTATGTGGTGCTCGATTAGGTTTCCACCAATGAGCCCACTTAAATCGTTGTCCTCTCTTATGTTTACCTCATTTATAAAGAAGTCAGATTTTAAAAAAGAATAAAAAAAATATATGTATCCAAAAGTCAGTATAAGCAATTTTTTTCAAGGCTTTGAGCATTTAATATTATAAAAAGTTAAAAGGTTTGTGATACCCTCCCCCTTTTTTTTGTCATAGAAAAATCCAGACTTATATATATAACACATACATCCTCTATTTTAATTCCATCCGAGATATATTTTGTCACACTAATATAAGTTCAGTATTTTTTATAACACAAAAAAGTTTAGGATGTTTGTTTTACAATGAGTAAGTTTCTGATTTTTAGTGATACAAAAAAAAAAAAAAGTTTGGGGCATTTGCATCATAGTAGACATAGTTTGAAATAATAACAAGAAAAAAAAAGTGACTCAAAACATACGTTCACATTCAAAAAGACAATGTAAAGGGAACCTATGGGAGCTCCTCGTTTTCTATATATGGGAAATTTTTTTAAAACCTTACGTAACATTTTGCACCCATTACACTTTACCTCATCTATATTTGGGGATGAGCACAAGACTAAATTCGAACTACCTGGTTTGTTGAGATTATTGGTGATTGATTTATAAGTATATAAAAAAAAAAAGCCTTATTCTTTAAACTAGCTTATGGGTTGGTAGAGGCCAAAAACCACCCAACATTAGTATCTAAGCCAAGGTTGCCAACAAATTTGAACTCGACAGCCACATGAGAGATTATTGAAGTTGGTCCCACATCAATTGTGGGGTGGTCAATTCATAAGTGTGAGGGATAAACTCACCATTTGAGTTAATTTTTGGGGTGAGAGAGGCTTAAGACCACCCAACACGATTTTGGGCATTTCCTAGTTCTAGAAATTTGGAATTGGTAAATATCGATTTAGTTCCTAATATTATGTGTGGCCTCAACCTTTCGAACTAGATCGATATGTATTAATTCTTTTTATTCCAATACCCTAATTCTTTTTATTTTCTCACGATTTAGTCATACTCATCGCTCACGCCTATCACTCTCACTTCTTTTCAGTCACTCAATGCTCATGCCTCCCTTGCATCTCAATGCCTCTTGCTTATGTCTCTCTCATGCCCATGCCCATCACTCTTAACTTCTTTTTAGCCACTCAGGTCTTGCTTGAATCGCATCCCTCTCGCTCAATTCCTCCTTCCCAGTCTCATCTCAAGACTCAATTCTCGCCTCTCTCTCTTGCTTTTGTCTCCTCTCACCAATTTAGCAACCGATCATATGTTTTAGTTAAAATGTTTGAATAAATGCGTGAACAAATATGAAAAGTATTATTATGCTTAGTGTTTGGATCGATATTGTCAATTCTTGAGCACACTCAAAAACCAGACCAGATCCATCGATCCGGTTCCTAGGTGGGTCCAAGCCTAGGTGGGCCGATTCTCGATTTCACAAACTAGGAACCGGCCATTTTTGTCTGACTACCAATTTTAAGGTGGGAATTGGCTCACGCTAAAATCAATCACCCTATCTATATCAAAGTCTTAGAAGTTAGAAATTAGAAGAAAGCTTCATAAGCAAAAAGATTTAACTACCCTTCATTTATAGTACGATAAAATAACATATGGTATATATACTTTACCTTTTTTAGCCCAAAACACCTAAAATTTTCGTCAATATACAAATAATGACTCGTATATTCACATATAATTTGTTAAATATCCAACAACGGGTAGCACCACTCCCCCCGCGCACGAGAGAGAGAGTATTGAATTGATCAGCGGGTCCGTATTTTTTTTCCAGATAATGGCAATTTCTTATATAAAAGTCACGAAGTTAAAATACCTAGTGTCTAGTAACAAAACTCAAGATGCAAAATTGCTTTTTAGCTCTCTATTAATTCAGTGAATTGATAAGAGATTTTTTTTTCCTCGACCAAAAACCATGATTTCTAATATAAAAGTCACAACATTAACTCTAAAAAATATTCAAGACGCAGAATATAATCTTACGAATGAAATTCTAATCTTATATTGTATGTGTATTTTAGTGCAAAAGAAATGAAATATCATTGATTCACGTGTTCATGTCTCTACGAGTGGCACATGTCCCATAAAGTATTCGTTTTTTATTCGAACCATTCTACCTTTTATATTTTCTTTCAACTATTAAAAACTAATCAACGGAACAAACAATTAACAAAGTTCTTCCCCTTGAAAACTAAAGAAATTTTTTAATCTAAAAATAATAAAAACATTTAATGATTTAAGGAGGTCCCAAAAATCCATGATTATTTAGTTTTAGGAATTCGAAGTGGTCAACATTAAACAGAAGTTAAAGATCAAATGCTGAGACCTTAAAATTTAAAAAAACAAGGTCATTCAGATCGTGCCTAACTCCATTTGGTTTATTACCCAAATAATTATTATTAAAGCAACTCAGAGTTCAAAATTTGCAAAACAATTTTATCATCCTTCACCTCTAATTTGAATTTATCTTCTAGTCATGGTTCAATTTGCAAATTGAAATTATCTTATCTATTATGAGCACTTATATCCTCAGAATGGAGGTGCCCAAAAGGGAAAAAGTACCAAAAAAATAAAATAAAATTCGGAATCTATTGCACCTATACTAATTCAATTTTAAATCTTTCAATTGTGTTAATAAAGTTATAAACATTTTCACGTTTTGCTAATATAGTCAATCCGACTAATTTTAGTTGAAAATCATTCACATGGAAGTTGGTTATCTCACATAACATGGCTAATACTAATGTAGATATTTTTTTTCCCAAATTTGTTATTACTTTTTCTTTTTCTATTTTTGTATTTTCTTTTCTTTCCTTTCTTTTTCTTTTCCCAACTATGGGTTGGCAAAGTCACTAGTCAACCCTCACCGGCCACAGGTGAGGTCTAAGAGAGGGCCTCCACCCCTTGTTAGCCATAGGTGGGGGCCTCCGTGCCCTTATTGGCCACAGGCGAGGGGGCCCTCATCTATTTGCTGACGAGGGCCACTACACCCTCGGCTGGTCTGGGTGAGGTATGTTAGAGAAAACTCCTTTATTGTTTTGAAGTTGACAAAACATTTCCAAGTCTATATCGAAAGATCTCAAAACTTTATTGTCAAAAGTCTAAAGACCGACGGATCATCATATTTTAGTCTCAAAATCTATCCTCCTAATAATTCCAGACTGAAGTACGAAAACTTATCCAAATGCAGGATTATTATCCAGATGCAAAATTATCTTTAAAGTTTCGACTCGTATAATCACTGGAAGATCTTATAACTGGATTTCATATTTGCTTGATTGATTATTCTTATTGGAATTTATTCCGATACGAAGATCTTTGAAAGGCAAACAAACTTGGAAGATTCCACTTATGGAAACTCAAGATCCCGATTGTATGGGCGAACATGATTGATGGGTTATCATCACATTCCTTAAATGACTCGAGATCTCTTTGATTAATTTTGTCTAACAGGTAGATTGGAAGAACTTCTTTGCAAAGTGCCAACGGTTATAGAGGCATGGAGGAGTATATAAGGAAGACTCTCAAGTTGTTCGGGTGTGTGCTTGAAAGAGAATTCCAAAGTCTGAAACTTTCTAGTCTCTCGCTTTTTCATTCTTCAAGCAAAACATTGTATACAAAAGAGAGAAACTCTTTGTAAGACTATATGAGAGTTTGGTAGAAACTCATCACTGCAATAGTCGAGATTACGAGCTGTAACATTTCTTTTGATTTATAGTGGAATCCAGCCAATAGGCTGTCAGCGAAGAGAGTGAACGTAGGCTTGACCTAAGCCGAACCACTATAAACCCTGTGTTCATATTCTCTTTTCCCTAAACTCTTTACTTTTATCTATTGAGTATTTATTAGTTCAAGTTGAAATACTTTTAATGTTTATCATTTTCTAAAAAGGAAAATTACTATCATCAAGTCTTGCGAAAAATTTTGTCTACATCTATTCACCCCTCTCTAGATGTTAGTACTAGTCCATTTCATTTAGTATCAGAGCATGTGTGCTCATTTTATTGATGTTTGTCTATAATCGATCCTAGCTTCTACATTTGATTTTTATGTCTTACAATATTTGGATTGTTGAAGCCTTTGAACTAATATTGGAAATCCGACGTGTATTAGAATCGCAATTACTCGGTCAATTGATTTCCTTTTGTTGACCAAGACGTGATAGACTTGGACTTCTTCTCTGCGGCGGTGATACTAACATTCAAGGGTTTATTTTTGTGGGTCTTGCTTCTATATATGTAAAGCAAGTCTTGCCGTGGTCGTGAGGTCTCCTTGAAGCGCCGTTTGTGTACAAGTGCTTGGTGAATGAAGACGCGTGAGGAAACCCGTAAATTACATTCATCATATTAGTGTTTGTAACTATGAAATTTTATGGTAAAATTTGTAAATTTTTTCTTAAAATTGAGAGATTATTTAGTGAGGAATTTAAGGTTAAACATTACGTCAGTCTTTTAATAAAACGAGTCTTTAAAAGTATTTGAATGACTCGACTATATAATTTTTATCGTACTATGTGATCTATGATCATTACTGTATTGGAATGGAAATCATTACTATCGAATGATGGTGTTTGATTTATTTATTTTTATTTTATTTATTTTATTATTCGATCCGTCGGTTTCCGTAATAATTTCTATCTTTATGAGTTTTGACGAAATGGGACGAAGCCAGCCTCGCCTGACTGATGGGACAAGTGCATCCAGCGCTTGGTAGATGTGCAACGTACGGCACTCATCTAGTCATTTCTTTCTTCCTTCGCTTTCCCAGAATTGGTGACTGTTCCCAAACACTAGCTAGGTCTTTATCTCCATAGCGACCCCCGAGTTAAAGAACATTAACTTCATCCTAAACTAGGTCAAGAAGAAGGCCACGGTTATTACCCTGTCGACCAGACTTAAGACAGGAAATTGCTCCGGTCCGACGGGATTACTCCAACGCTTTAAGAGGTCTCAAAAGCCTAACGGAGGTGGGGCGCGGCGGCTGTGTGGCCGTGGGTTGCTGCGGGATTGTAACGGAGCGAGTGGAGAGAGAAGGAAGAGAGAGAAAGGGAGGGGATGGGCTGTAGATCACTCCAAGAAAATAATTTACGCACTGTCAATTTACCCCTGGAAGATTCTGAGTACAAAATATCTTTGGACGTGGGGTCAGGAGAGCTGGTACGTCGCGGGGTTTTGGAGAGCAGTTAGTGAGAGAGACGTCAATAATTGTTTAGCACTTTGCCATCCCGAAGTCCTCTGGTGAAAGTACACACCGCACAAAGCGATGGTTCTTGCGGACTTCTTGATCGCCTCGGCCACCGTACTAGGCTTCATCTCGCTCTTCAAGAACCTGCTAGGCTTCGCCCGATGGCTGCACGCCACGTTCCTGAGGAAGCCGAAGGACTTGCGCGACTACGGCTCGTGGGCCATCGTCACCGGCGCCACCGACGGCATCGGGAAAGCCCTGGTGTTCGAGCTCGCCTCCAAGGGCCTCAACCTCGTTCTCGTCGGTCGGAACCCCAGCAAACTCGAGGCCACCTCGAGGGAGCTGAGGGATAGATTCGGAGCAACCACCGAGGTCCATTACATAGTTAGCACTTCATATGCCATTTACATTAAAATTCCCGAGTGATGGTACGTCTGACGCACGAGACACTTTGTCCAGGTCAAGACCGTGGTCGCCGATCTCGCGAAGCTGAGCGGAGAGGAGATAGCGGCGGCCATTGCAGGAGCGACGGAAGGGATCGACGTCGGGTTGCTGGTCAACAACGCGGGGATGGCTTCTCTCCCGAAATACTTTCACGAGGTGGATCGAGAGTTGACGGAGAGCATGTTGAGAGTGAACGTCAACGCAGCGGTGTGGGCGACGAAGGGAGTGATCGATGGAATGTTGAAGAGGAAGAGAGGAGCGATCTTGAACATGGGATCTGGTTCCGCCGTGTATATCTCTTCGTTTCCTCTTATGACCTTGTATGCCTCCACCAAAGCGTAAGTTTCGATTTTCTCCCAGTTTTGTGTCTTCTTTTTTTTTCGGTAATTTGTTAATCAAATTTATAATGTAAAAGTTTTCTCTTCCTTACTAATTTCCTTTGAGGATTGTAGCTATATCAGGATTGATATACAAATTTGACATTGTAAACAATGTGATGGACTACAAGCAGTAATAAGAAGTTAATCAAATTCAATGCCGGACAAAAGTTTATACATTGCTTAATGTTCCAACAATTTAGTGTGTTTCACATTATTTGGATCTAAAAGGACCTTTCAACAGTGTCAAAGTCTATATCCAATCTATTCTTATAGTTCAATCATGTGAAGTTGATATATCAATGTGATTCGTTGCAGTTTTCTGGCAACATTCTCAAAAAGCATCAGTCTGGAGTACGAGGGACAAGGGATTGATATTCAATGTCAGGTAAATGTACGAGAAAAATCATTTATCATTTAGGTACTGTGATGATACGGTTAGAATTCTCGTGTCCCCTTTGTTCCGTCCTCTTTTTCGCTCCTAACTAAACACTCATAAATTTGCGAGAGTACATTGTTATAATGTTTACTTTTTTCTTTTAAAAAAAGAAAATCAGACGCCAATGAATTTCCATTCATAACACAATCACTTTATTGAAACTAATTGACTCACTTCTCCACATCGGTAGTAAAATGGATGCGTAATATACTTTCTCCTTGAATGACGTAATAACCACTCAAGTTCCAATGGATCAACTTAATCTTGTTCAATGAGTGATATTCAGCCCAAAAAAATAAAGACTAGGAGCAAGGTCTCATTCTCCATGACTTCACAAATAGAGGGAAGATGATTAGAAGCCTAGATACTTCGTGATTAGCGACAATTCCACAATGCATGTTGGGGTCATATAATCCAATCTATGCGGTGGGCTGTGCGATTATCTTACTGGTCATGTTTCATATCAGCAAGACCATGCAATCACTTATTTGCTCTCACTTGTGAGTTCTCCACACGAGGAAAATTGTTCAAAAAGTCCTAAATTTATTGTATGGAGGTCAATTCAGTACCTTTCAATTATGCCAAATTAGTCTTAAAATTTTCAATTTTGCCAAATTAATCTTTGTACTTTTAATCGTGTCAATTTAATCATAAACCTTTTGATAATTTTTTCAATTAATCATAAACCTTTTGAAATTTTGGCAATGTAGTCATTTTGGCCAAATAATAGATTTATGACTAAATTGTCAAATATTCAAAAGGTTTAAGACTAAATTGACACAATTGAAAAATTGATGACTAAATTGGCAAATCGTTAAAAAATTTATAACTAAATTGGCATAATTGAAAGGTTTATAATTGAATTGGCTAACATATAATAAGTTTAAGACTTTCATCCTATACAAACTCAAAAAAGTTCCTCTGTGGAAAGAAGGGTGCAATACTGATTATGTACTTCTGTAAGAAGTGAAATGGGTCGGTAAATTTATTGACCCTGCATGCCTCATTCACTAACCCGACCTCCAAAACATTCCCTAGCTGTATCGATTGTACCTGCTAGTTAAATGCCACTCGATGCCCTTTGCTAATTGGTGAAACAAGACATTATATAAGCTAAAGGAAAACGGTTTTTCTGGCATTGTATCTTGCCAAGGTATAATTTCGAATCTTAATGTGCGTTCTTTTGTTTATGGTCTTGTTATTGTGCTTGTTTTCTTCTCCTTGACTGTTTGTTTGAAACTATGAGATAAACAGTTATGCTTGGATGTTAGAGATTCACTTCAAATGTGTAATTAAGTTTTCATAGAAATTAATGAATCGCAAGTCCCAAGGAAAAAGCTTTTAGAACTAACGCTGCGCTTGAATTTCAATTATATTGCAGGCTCCTCTTTTCATTGCCACCAAAATGACCAGGATGAAGAGACGGTTTGTCTTCATACCTTCGGCGGAGACGTTCAGCAGAGCTAGCGTGCGGTGGATTGGGTACGACCGGCTGTGCAACCCCTATTGGTCGCACTCGGTTCAGGCGTTCGGGGCACGCACGCTGGACACAATCGTCGTTTGGGGTCTCGAATGTTACACGAAATGGTTGAGAGGGGCTCGAGAAAGATCGCATCGTTAGGTCATGGAACATGGTAATCGCATTTTCAGACGCACCCCGACGTAATTGCAGCTTGTGTGCATGACTTGGATATGAAAGTTTGGAGTAGCGTGATATGGGTCTGTGGTCGAAACTTGAATATGGCATGTGATATGAAGACTTTCTATTTTTCACTCGGTATGCATAAGTTTTCGTTTATACACTGTGTTTTCGGGTCTTTCAACAAAGATCGTGCTTCTACTTTGGACCCTCTTAAGCACGATTCGCTTTTTTCATTCAAATGCTTACGCAGTGGTGCCCACAAGATCGTTAAAGGATAGTGTTCACTATTCTATATGTCCCTTCCATTATCGAGTTTACATGTCGATAGAGTGACATTGGGTTGCTTCTTTGATAACCACGCTAAAGCATTTTCACATAAGAAAAATACAAAATCTGTAGTGCTCTTTTGATCATTGATATCTCCAATATAATCACTATATGAATGAGCTCTAAGTTGGAAGGATTTAGAACGATAGTGGTGTAGGCCATGAGAAGTAGTACCTTTGATACACCAAAGTATATTTTTTACATCTTTAAGATCAGATGACTTTGACTTCTCCATTTATCAACTCATAATTCCAACAATATACATAATATCCGGTCCCGTGCATGTCAAGTATCTCAAACTCCCAATCAAGCTTCTATAATATATCAAATTAACATCAACACAATCATCAAACTTTGAAAGTTTGGTTCCACACTCAATTAGTGCATTGATCATAGTACAATTCTTTATATAAATTTTTCAATGATATTTTCTACATATCCTTTTTGGGAAATAAAAATCCCCTTGGCACTTTGCTTCACTTCGATCATAGATCATTATCAGTCATCTCAAATTCTTTCACCATCGATGCCTTAAAAGCATCAATCATCTTAGTCTCATCCTTCTTTCCATCACATTTTTTTGCGTCGGAATTTCTTAACTCTATTGGGTGCCTAATCAATCTCATTCCCTTTATTGTTGAATTTATGGTTCCCCGTACGCTTGAAGCTCGAAACTTTGTAGAAGCCCAATTTAGCAACATAAGCATGGACAGAGAATTTTGTAGCTTTTAGACACTCATTCTCTAATTCCAAATGACGCGATATCGTCAAAAATGATAATATTCTCATTGTGCGTCATGTTCATTTTCATATGCTCCAAACTGTCGGGAAGAAACCTTATAATAGCATAAACTTGCTGTTCATTAGTAAGGAGTGTATCCTGTCAACTTCAGCTCACATATCATGTTTAACATTTCTTGAAGATGCTACCTCATCATTAGATTTGAGGGCTTTCGGTAGCTATGTATAACAACTGTGCTTGCAAGTTACATTAATGCTACCCATTAGATTATACATGCATAAGTCTTCTATGAATCATTAATTCTTAACCACATGTCAAAAGATTCACTATCTATGTTGAATTAAGTTCATATGCAAGTCGTACATAGCGCAAAAGGAGCTTAAACAGATGTATTCTCGAATTCTCTAGATATATTCCCCTTTTCCTAGCTACAAAGATGACTATGTTGAGAAGGTGTACGATGCTTGTACTATTTGTCAAGATATTTAGTGGAGCGAACATGTAGTAGGTCAATTACAAGGGTCAGTGCAACCCTTGTTGGAAATTTGTTTGTAAAAATAAAAAAGAGTACATTTTCTTTGTCCCACATAGGAAAAATTGGAGGAAATTGGCCAATTTATAAGTGTAAGAATTCCTTTGTATACCAAAAGGAATGATTGAGTGCAAGCTAGACCTCACTATACCTGCGTGCGGGTACACGAATAATTGCGCAATTTTAGCATAATCAATTCAAAGGTTGTTTTGTTTAGCACTAATCCCTTTGTTTTTTTTTTTTTGGTCGGTGTTATCTTATTAACTTTAATCAATTCAAAGGTTATTTTGTTTAATGAGAATTTTCGGAAATTAATTAATTAATAAATAATAATTTCGAAATTTTATTTATTAAATAATAATTATTATTTTTATTCCGAATTTTTGTTTATGTCTTTTCAAGACAACCTTTGAACAAGATACATGTTCAATTTGCAACATTTCCCAAAGGGTTGCATTTGTTCGGTTTTTTAACTTCTTATGAATGGACGCCTTTGTTCATTTGAGCAATTTTTGAAAGAATGTATTTGTTCATTTTTGCAACTTTTCACGAAGAGTTGTCTACGTTTTTTAAGACTATTTTATATATACTTGTCAGATTGAGAAAGAACGAGTGTGATCAATTTTCATCTTTTCGAGTCTTCTTTCTGAAAACTACAGCCATCTTTTCAATTGTTTCCTAGAGAGATTCTGAAGAAATACTAGAATTGCTATCTAGTATTCTCATTTTGAGACTTTATTATATCCTAGAGGATATTTTCCAGTGACCATTAGCAACTTTGTGGGGCAAATAAATCATTAAAGAAAGTGATATCACGCCTCAAAGTTCGACTCGAGTATTTCAAAAGATCCGTCTTCATTGTTCTACCCTATTTGAAGCAATATTTTCCCAACAACTCTTATTGGTCACACGTCGTGTAAGGGTTGGTCATTTTACAAGATCGTGAAACGATCTTGTGAGACGATAGGGTTCATTGTTCTATGCGTATCTTCCGTTGTCGAGTTCATATCCTTCGGACTTGAGAAGGTTAGCACAACCAAATGATGGGGCCGTCATCATACTTTTTTCATTTTCAATCAACTAGCTTAATTAAACTTTAATTCAAGCTGCATACACATTAAGAATTCATGATTATTGTGTAACGAGATAGAGTTGAATATGAGTTGTGTACTCTTATGGATCATTTAGCTTGATCAATGCACCGTCAGACTAGTCAATATGCTTCACATGAACAACGTGGAAGTTGATCCATGCTAATAATTAGGGGTTTTTATTCCAGACATTCAGTGTAAAATATGTAATTCAATGATGAGCCACGGCCATATGATCGATTGTATCGATAGCACATCAAAGAGACAAAGTACTTAAGCTACATATAAACCCTAATTCATATAATTCTTCAATTTTACAATGGATTTTTATTCCATAGGCCATTGGCATAAAAATCCAATCTCCAAAACCGTGTCATCCGGATGACCCATCTGGTTCTAAATCAAGAAAAATAGTAAGTCGTGCGAGATTTGAAAGATGAATCTTGGAATGAGCAACTTGATGGACAATTTTTCTTAGGCGTGGTGCGGGCTCCATGAAATACGGCCCAATTACAGCTTGCATGTTTAGAGAAAGTGCAACATTGCATTGAAAGAAAGAGAGAGGGCGGTCGTAGCCAGGTGAAATAAGTCAACAGTGGGAACCGCCATTTTCAGTACGAGGTAGGTATATATTTATGAGACCTTTTTCGTCCAAACATTTTATCGGCTCCATAAGTATCAAATAAATGGACATGTCGTGCAACAAAAAGTCTGAGAAGATCGCTTTTCTGCACGTTGTTTCATGCACGCGATTCGTGCTAAAAACATTTTATTAGCAAAATAGACTAGACCGCAAAAAGAGAAATTGATCACGGACTATTCAACATGCCCATGGGGACGTGGTGATTGCAATCTTGGCCGATCAGCTCTCGAATTGGTCGTGACTTGAACTGAGCTAGTCTTATTGTTGCCCGGTCAGGAAGTGGGTTCGCTATCCCCTGCACACAAAGCTCTCGTAGCCCCACTCCACCATTTAATTCGTATCGTCATTACTTTCATTGGCGGTTGGAAAATAGTCGGGGCGCAAATTTGGAACACTGAACCGTACGAAGCGGAGAAATCTTCATCCCCCTGGTCGGGGACGACCCGTTATTGGTTTCTAGCACGCATAATGTTAGTTGGACCCTTCAAGCTAAGACGGATCGGCAAGGTGAGTTGCTAACGATGCTGTTCGATTGCTTCCTCTGAGGTTGGTGCCCTGATGATAAATACAGAAGAACTTCGTGCTCTCCACGGTGGTTTCTCTGGTTTAGGTTTAGTTTGCAAGTGCGGTTCAGAAAGGTATCCAAAGGCAAAAATTGTATCATGGGAAAGTCCTTAAAATTTGCTCGTTTTGTTCTAGATGGTCGCGTCAGTACTGAGTAGTATTTATTGTCAGTGGTCTCGGAATAGAAAGCGAGAGGAAGACGTACGCAAGCGGAAGTCAAAGAGCAACGCACGGCGAACTGGTCGACCGATTCCTTTAGTCTCTTGAGATGTGTAGCGCGAGGTTTCGTGTGGGATTGTAATAAACCAGATTTAGACGTATGGATAAGATTATCATGTTGCTTGAAGACTATATGGCAGTGTGGTCATCATATTGACCAGGAGAGGAGGTCGACCGTGGAATTCATGTAAGTAAGTTTTGATTTTTCTTGAGCATCAATATCATGGAAAATCCAAAACTGATATACCTGTTATAAAATTATTTTAAGCTAAATTTTCTAGTTATCAAAAACTCTCAATCGGTACATCTGTTATAAATTTATCTAAAATTGATTTTTGAGTCATTAAAAATCTCAAGCTAATACATATGTGATAAATATACTTTAAATTGATATGGATTTTCACATGAACTTTAACATTATCGCCATATGTAATCCGACTTGGCAATTTCACGATAAAATTTGACGGAAGTTAATAGAGAATAAATATATCATAAGTATACCGGTTTTGAGTGTTTAGTGATCCGAAAGTTATTTTTGGTTAAATTTACTTTGGGTTTACCAATTTGAAATATTTCATGATATTAACTGTTTTCTAAAACTATTTCCCTTTCTCTCCCTTTTCCACCCTTTTCCTTCACTAATGTATCTTTTGGTGAATACATCTATTTATATATTCTGCATGCTAAAGGAAATTATTAAAAGGACATATGTCATATGTCACTTCCTCCCTCCTTTTTTTTGTTTTTTTTTTCCCTTTTTTTTTCCTAACTTTCATTTTACTAAATTCACCAAACTTTAACTTTTTCCCTTTGTTCCATTATCTCCTTTTAGTCACTTTTTTTCTTATCGAATTTCTTGTACTTTACTTTCCAAGCTATGTTATATTAGTATTTTTCTTATCAAATGTTACATGATCATTAAATCACATAACTTATAGTGCCGTTATGAGTTTTAACGTCAATAATTTATAAGTGCCCAAATTTCTATTTAAGCTCCTAAATAAAATAAATTCACAAAATTGATATACAATTTTGAAATTTTAAGAATAATGATGATTGTATGTGAACATATCGTGATTATGAATTCACTATCGCAAAGGAGATACATCATATATTAATTATATATCATTTTTTCATCGAGCAAGTCATCAAAATATTTACAGTTAACGTGGGATCTCCATCAAAAAGTTAACCCTTTGATTTCATTATTAAAAAACATGGATGGCTCAAAATAAATCATTACTTACAAAGACAATCCTAGAGTTATATTTTTATTGCTGATAGAAAAATCCTCAATTATCTCGATTTATGTATATAAAATCATCTAAAATTTACTCCAAAAAAGTATTTAGAGAAATTGAGATCTATAGAAAGCGCTACAAATGTCAAAAACTTAAAAAATGACTTAGAAAGTCATGTGAAATTTTTAGTGTAAAGAAGAGATTTATTATGTTGGGATTGTCTTTAACCAAAAAAAAAATATTGTTGGGATTGTACCCACTGGTGGGCAGCTGCGTTGGTAGGGCGGCTTGGTTCCTCGTCAAGAGGTTGCAAGTTCGAACTCCCGCATTGTTATCACGTCTTAAGTGAGAGGTCATGGTGGTGGAGTCCTGTGCTAGTCTCCCCCGAGGTATAGTCGTGAATACTCGGGCGTAAGCCTTACGGAGCAATGAAGCGGATCCTCGGTTACCAAAAAAACAAAAAAAAAAATAATAATATTGGGATTGTTCATTTTTTTGGGTCGTCCCAACGCTAGGCATGGATTAATATATTAGTACAAGACGGAAATGGGCTCTTCCAAGGGACAAGATCCATCGATGGGCTGGGCAAGCAAAGCTCGGAGAAAGTAAGCCCGCTCTTTCGGCTTATTAGAGAATCCCCATGTCTACACTCTCAATAGATTCTTGCTGCGGTAAATGAAAAACCATGAGATAATAGCAGGTCCCAATGAATTAGATGTCCATGAATAAATAAACAAATAAGAAGGTCCTTCACGATGGGGTTTTTCAGCTCACAAGAATTTCGACTCAGTCACGAAAGATTGCCCATTCAAATCTCATCAAATGAGTTCAGATTATCCCAGTAAAGGCCACATAAATAGTCTGGAATGCTAAATTTAACATGTTCACGGGTTATAATCCATATTTCCCGTTGATTTTTTTCTTCTTTTTATTATAAATCACATATGGATTACCACTAAAGTTAGAAGTCATATCATTTTCATATTGATTCGAGGTCCGAAGCATTTCAGACACCTGCTTGAATCATCATTGAATAGGGTTTTCTAGAATATGTTCTCGTTTTGATAAAAGACATCTCTACAATGAGTTGCTTCTCATTTTGGATGATGTCGATAATGGCAAGTAGAAGCCTTGGTGCTTTGAATATAATGATCTCACAACCCAACCGCTGGTCTTCGTATCCGCCATGACACCCCTATGGATTTTGACAATCTTATGCCGGTAAGCCTTTGCTCCCACTCGTCATTCTTCCGACAAAAAGACTGTTGGATGAATTCTCTTAAAGTATTTTGAAGTTGACAAAACATTTTTATCAGTCTAGTCTAAAGACTTACAGACTCTATTGACAAAGTCCGAAGATCAAAGTCTGAAGATCAAAGTCGAAGCTAGCAAGACTCAAGACTTATATTTCAAAATCTACTCACATGGACAAGTTTCCACAACGACGTTTATTCGATCTTATATGATCTTTATTCTAACGACTAGTGGATATCTTTCTACCGGATTCAGCACTAAACGATCTTACTTTCATATGGAATATGTTTAGATTCTCTAAAGATTTCGCAACTTATATTTGGAAGGATCTACTTATGGAAACCGAGATCCCGATTGTATGGGCGAGCGGGATTGATGGGCTATCGACACTTACCTTAAAGAGCTCGAGATCTCTCTAATTGATTCTGTCCAACGGGTTGATTGGAAGAACTTCTTTGGAATGTGCCAACGGTATTGAAGGCATGAAGAAGTATATAAGAGAGATGCTCTAGTTGTTGAAAGGTGCGGATAGAAGAATTCCAAAGTCTGAATCTCATTTTCTATTTTGCGATATCATTCTTCGAGCGTTACATGTAATCAAAAGAGAGATCATATTGTAGTGAGACCTTGAGGAAGTGTAGTAGAGTAATCTACACTGTGGACTCAAGAGCGTGAGACTGTAATCACTCTTATTGATTCTTAGTGAAATCCAGCCAGAAGGGTTGTCCGTGGGGAGAGTGGACGTAGGCTTGGTCTAAGCCGAACCACTATAAATCTGGAGTCTTGATTCTCTATCCCTAATCCTTTTATCTTTCATTACTTTCATTTGCTGCGATTGTTGGTTTTAATTCATTAATCTCTCATTCGGATTAAATTGTTAAAATTGCTTTAATCACCTATTCACCCCCTCTAGGTGCTAATTCTAGTCCTAACAATTGGTATCAGAGCTTGTGTACTTGTTTATAAGAAGTGTCTTTACTTCTAAGTAAAAGATCTATGGCTAGTATGTTGCCTACAGGGTTGATTGAAGGTCAAAGCAATACCAGACCTCTATACTTTGATGGAAAAGATTACAGCATATGGAAAAATAAGATGAAGGCATTCCTAAGATCGAAAGATCATTTGGAATGGGAAGTGGTTGATAAAGGAATCATTCCTTTGCTACATCGGAATCGAGAGAGGAAAAGAAACCGATGTTCCTACTCTTCGACTCAAGAAGAAATCACCAAGAGACAGACTCTCGACGCCAAAGCTATTTACTCTTTATATTGTGCTTTATCCTCTACTGAATATAACAAAATATCTTCTTGTGATACAGCAAAAGAAGTATGGGATAGGCTTCACATTACCTATGAATGAACTGATCGTGTGAAAGAAACGAGGATCAACATTCTCTTGGGACAATATGAAGTCTTTAAGATGAGATCGGGAGAATCAATTACTCGACATGTTTAGTCGCTTTACTTTGAAATTGTAAATGGCCTTGAATATCGGGGACATCCAATCTTAGGACATATGAAGGTCAACAAACTCCTTCGAGGACTCTCAAAAGACTCGGAATTACATAAAAACCTCAATAAGAGAGACACAGAGGATTGCTCCACTCTCTGTAGACGAATTGGTTGGGACTCTTCAATCCTATGAAGTAGAACAGACCAACGAAGAGGAAGACTCAAAAGGTAATAAATATATTGCCTTAAAGTCTAATGACTATTATGATGTTACAGACTCTGAAGAAGATCTAGATGATGAAGAAGCGGCACTTATGATAAAGAGATTGAAAGTTGAACGAAAAGGAAGGAAATTCAATTGGAAGAAACAAAATTCTCAAAGGTTTCAAAACAGGTCAACGAGAGGAAGATGATACGAATAAAGAAGTGACTTGCTTTGAATGCAAGAAAAAGGGACACATCGGACCCAACCGTCCTCTCGTTAAAGAAGAGAAAATGGAAGACGAGAAAAACGGGGAAGACACTCAAAGCGAGAGACTTGGAGTGATACTGAATGTGAAGAAAGTGACGATGATTATGCCAATATTTGTTTAATGGCAAAATCGGACTCGGACTCGAGACCTTGATTCGAGACACGACTCGGACGGCGAACTCGAGGTTAGTAACTTGAAAATTCCTGTTAAAGTTTCTAAATATATTGATGAACTTTGTCTTAGTCTCGAAAACCTCTCTTAAGAGGATCTCCGAATTGAAAAGGGAAAATTCTACATTGAAGCAACAGGATAAACTTATGAAAGAAAAGTTTGAAAAGCTGGAAAAGATTTTGCTGTTGTGAAAGAAAACTCGACAAGTATTTCAAATGAAAATAATCTTTTGAAAAATGATATCACTAACATATCAAAAAGATTTTCAAATGGTTCTGAAAAGCTGGATAAGATTCTTTCGATACAAAGACCATATTTTGATAAGTTGGGTCTTAATATGACTTCTGAAACCATTCCACTAATTGATTTTCCAAAGGTAAAAGAAAGAATTAAACAAAGACCAGCTAGAATTGTTTACAAGAATCATTTCCAGAAAGTTTTTGTAAAACCTGTTGGTAGAAATGCTCGAGATGTTCCAAGTGTAAAAGCTTAGAACACTTTGAGAAAGAATGTCCTTTGGTTTGGAGACTGTTAAAAAGAGCCGGGCTAAGACTGTCTATTGTTCTAACACTTCTGGACCCAATATGGTATGGGTACCAAAAAGAGCTTGATTTCTGTTAATTGCAGGTTACTATCAAAAAGAAGATTAAATGGTATCTTGATAGTGGCTGCTCAAAACATATGACAGGAGACTCAAGCTGCTTCATAAAACTTATCCAGATAGACGGAGGAAAAGTTTCCTTTGGTGGTAACAACAAAGGAATGATTACTGGTCGAGGAACAGTGAATATTGGAAGTTTGTCTATCAATAATGTTTCCTTAGTTGAAGGATTAAATTACAACCTGCTTAGCATAAGTCAATTGTGTGATTCTGGTTTCAAGATCAACTTTCAGGAAGAAACGTGCTCGGAATCGGCAAAGACTTTACTCAATCTTTTACGGTCGAAGACATGGAAATATCTATCTTCCGGATGTGAATCAAGAAAGATCACGAGTGTTTAATATCGGTACAAGATGAAGCAAATCTATGGCACAAAAAGCTAGGCCATATCAATATGAAGCAAATCAACAAGATCTCTACAAAGAAACTTGTTCGAGGATTGCCTATTCTCAATTATTCAAAGTCTCGATCTATGTACACCATGCGTCTTTGGGTAAACAGTTAGAAACTCTTACAAATCAATAAATAAAGTTTCCACTAATCATGTATTGCAGCTTACGCATATGGATTTGTTTGGACCTACTAGAACGAAAAGCATTGGTGGTAAAAGGTTCCGTCTGGGTAATAGTGGACGACTATTCACGATTTACTTGGGTCTACTTTCTTACAAGTAAGTCAGAGACTTTCTCTCTCTTTTCAAAATTTGCTAAAAAGGTGCAGAATGAGAAAGGTCACACTATCACAAGCATTCGTACAGACCATGGAGGTGAGTTTGAAAATCAAGACTTTGCTAAATTTTGTGATGAATTTGGTTTTCAACACAAATTCTCCTCTCCATATACACCATAATAGAATGGGGTTGTGGAAAGGAAGAATAGGTCTTTACAAGAAATGGCAATAACACTTTTAATTGGAAATCAAATTTCTTTAAGGTTTTGGGCAGAAGCTGTTTCAACTGCTTGCTATATTATAAACCGAGTGTTTTTAAGGCCAATTCTTGAGAAAACTCCTTATGAAATTTTTAAAGGGAAGAAACCAATAGTTTCTTATTTTCAAATATTTGGTTGCAAATGTTTTATTCTAAAGAATGCAAATGATCGTGTTGGTAAGTTTGAAGAAAAATCAGATGAAGGATTCTTTCTTGAATACTCAACTACAAGCAAAGCTTTTAGAGTGTTCAACAAAAAGACTCGATGTGGAAGAATCAATGAATGTCAAATTTCAAGACTCTCCACAAGTTCGGCGAGATACAAAGGCGAAGATTCAGAATCTGCTCCGGACATTGCTAAATCTAACTCCCCTTTGAAGCAAGTTACTAATTCGAAATCGTACAACAAGCTACCGATGAAGAATCTACTCAAGAAGAAGATCAACAATCTATCGGACCGACCAAGAATCGGAAGCACAAGTCTAGTCATCTGAAGAACTCATTATTGGGAACATTAATGAGGGAATTCGAACAAGATCCAAAAGGCGAGAAGAGTCTAGTGTTGTTGCTCTTATTTCTGAAATAGAACCCAAAAATATTGAAGAAGCTTTAGCTGATGAAAGCTGGATTGAAGTAATGCAAGAAGAGCTCAGACAATTCAGTATTAACGACGTACGGGAATTGACTCCCAAACCAAAAGGTAAATCGTTATTGGAGCTAAATGGGTTTTCGGGAACAAAGTTGACGAAAAGGCAAAGTAACGAGAAACAAAGCAAGACTCATGGCTAAAGGATACACGCAAGAAGAAGGGATAGACTATGATGAGACTTACGCTCCAAAGAGCAAGGTTAGAAGCAATCGATTACTACTTGTTTTTGCTTGCTATAAGAATTGCAGGTTGTTTCAAATGGATGTCAAAAGCGCATTCATGAATGGATTTATTCAAGAAGGAGTCTACGTGGAACAACCTCCTGGATTTGAAGATTCAAAGAAACCAGACTCTGTGTTCAGACTGAAGAAAGCTTTATATGGATTGAAACAAGCTCCTCGAGCTTGGTATGAAATGCTAAGTAATTTCTTAATTCATAGTGGCTTTTCTAAAAGAAAGGTAGACACTACTTTGTTCATTAAAAAGGAAGGTAAAAGCTTTCTACTTGTTCAGATTTATGTTGATGACATCATATTCGGATCATCTAATGAGACTTTGTGCAAGAAATTTTCTAAGTCTATGCGGGATGAATTCGAGATGAGCATGATGGGTGAACTATCCTTTTTCCTTGGTCTACAAGTCAAACAACTAAAGGAGGGAATATTCATTCATCAAGAGAAATATGCAAAAGAACTTGTTAAAAAGTTCGGTCTGGAAAATTGCAAAAAGATTGACATACCAATGTCAAGTTCCTTGAAGATAGACAAAGATGAAGCAGGGAAGAAAATTGACCAAAAGTTATACGGGAGTATCATTGGTTCACTTCTTTATCTTACCGCATCCGGACGACATATTATTTAGTGTTTGCATATGTGCTAGGTTTCAATCTGATCCTAGAGAATCTCACTTAAGTGCTGTTAAACGCATTATTAAATATGTTGCTACTACTGCTAAGATTGGTCTTTGGTATCCCAAAGAATGAGACTTTACATTTCTCGGCTATTCAGACGCAGATCTTGCAGGTTGTAGAGTTGAAAGAAAAAGCACTTCAGGTACTTGTCAATTGCTTGAAAACAGGGCAGTATCTTGGTTTTCAAGGAAACAAAAACTGTGGCTCTTTCAATGGCTGAAGCAGAATACGTAGCCCTTGGAAGTTGTTGTTCTCAAATATTGTGGATAAAACAACAACTGCAAGACTTTGGCATTGAAGACTCTTGCACATAAATAAGATGTGACAACACTAGTACAATCAATCTTACAAAGAATCATATCCTACATTCAAGAGCAAAATATATTGAGATTCGACATCACTTTATAAGAGATCATGTTCAGAACAAAGAGGTCTTGATACAATTCATAGACTCAAAGAATCAACTGCGACATCTTCACAAAGCCACTTGAGAAAAGCTTGTTTGAGTCTATTCGCTCAAGACTCAATATATTATCTCTTGAAGAATCTTTGAAGCTTAGACTCAAGTAACTAAAGTCCGACGGTAACATCAGACTCAAAGGTTAAAGACTGAGAATACGAATCAACACGACTGTAAGTTCATTACTTAAACTGTCTTATCGATAAGGTAAGATTATCTATCTATTTTTAAGGCGGTTATATTTAAAGAGAGTGGTTATCGATTTATTAAAGCAGTTATTTTTCAAAAAGGAAATTTTAAGATTTCCAAAATATACGACGCTTGGATTATCCCCCGTAGCTATTATCTTTTATACACCTCTTCTCCTTCGTTTTCACTTTACCCAGAAACCCTAGATCAAAAGCTTTTCACTGCTCTGTATTTTTCTCTCCAAAACTTCTTCGTTTCAAAGTTCTCAACTTTCTTGCGACACAAGTGAGAAAGCTTCTCCAAAGAAAGCACAATGTCGTATCAAAGGAAGTCATCCAGGAATAGCAAACATGGGACCACGGGGATCCGGTGAGGGGCCTACGCACTTTGATATCACCGAAGAAAGCGACTTTCCCTGCGAGCAAACTCCTCAACGATCTCAACAGCGGTCTTCCGCAACTAGACCTCAAGGACATGGCCCTCAAGATGCAGAAACGGTTTATGAAGATATCGAACCAGTAAGAACTCTTAAGCCTGCATTTGTTTACAAGCTTTACTCTGTATTAAAGGAAGGTGGTTCTGCTATGACCTTCGTGGATGAATTTCTGAAAGAGAACGGTTATAGAAACGAGACTCATTTTCTCACTGTCATGGAGAGGTCTGGGGTTGTGCCTGAAGGAACGGCTGCAAAAGCATTTGCAAACTTCCCCAGTGAGCCTAGGTTTGGTAGTATGAATCAGCCTGAGGGAAAGGATGATGATGAAAAGATGTTCATACACTTTAAACCATGGATGGGTGTGGCTGCAAACCTTCGAGGGAAGAAGGATGAACTGTTCCGCCGGATGGACACGGGGAAGAAGTATGAAAAATTGCTGAAGCGTGGGGTGATGAACCCACGGACCGTGGATTTCGATTTTCTGGACTTATTGAGCATAAATCTGCGAGAGAAATTTGAAAAACTTCAACTTTATCGGTTCATCGGCGTGACATGGCACATTCTGAATTAACGGCGTACTTCTACTCCAATCTCAGTTTCATTGATGCAAACAGCTTTTCTTTCAGCGTGAGGGATAAAGAGTATGTTGTTGATAAGGACATTTTGGCTGATGTACTTGGTGTGGAAAGAGGGGCTTTCCAATCAATCAGTGTGTCCGTAAGCCATGCTACTCTTGAACTTGCAAGAGACATAATTGCAGAAGGTCGACTCTCCTACTCTAGAATGAATGCAACAAATACTTTGCTGCACAAGATTGTGATAAACTGTCTGAGACCCAAATCGACATCCAAGACAGATGTATCCATCTCTGAAGCCAAGTTGATGTTTGCCATCAAGACTGGTCTAAACTTCTCTTTGCCGCATACCATCATATTTCACATGTACAGATGCATGGCAAATGACAAAGGAAAACTTCCTTATGCTGCTCTCATTACTCGTCTCCTCAGACATCTGAACATTCAACCTCCTCATATTCTCACTGTGAAGACTATTGATAAAATGGTCATCGGGCTGAGGATGATTACCAAAATGCGTCTGAAAGAGCTTAGCAAGAAGCTGGAGCAATTCAAGGAAAAGACTCCTATCAAGTTCGGACCCAGACTCATCGGCCAAAAGGAAAGGGAAAGAACCAAAGTGGTTAGTTCTACCAAGAAGAGAAGGGCAATCATCTTGGAAGATGAAGATGATGAGGATGATATACCCATCTCTGCTCTTGTTTCTCAATTTGCTGCATCTATTCCAACTGTTCCAGAACATCAATTTGTAGAGAAAGAGGAAGAGGAAGAGAAAGAAGAAGAGAAGAAATAGGAAGAAAGAGAGGAAGAGGAAGAAGGAAAAGCAGAACAAGCAGATGAACCAGAACGAACAAATTCTCCAGCAGAAAAGGAGGATCTACAACAGCCTGTCACTAAGGAAACTCCTCAGAAAGAAGAGTTATTTTCTCCTCCAGAAGACATGGAAACAGGGGGAGATACAGACAGAGAACACACACCTCTTCTACTGACTTTTAGAGAAGATGATGCACAAACAGGTGTTAGTCGATCACCTCCTGATGCTGAAAATATTCATGCTGCACAGTTTCTTGAAGGAGAGGCATCATCTCCACACAATGAACTTCCTGCTGACATTCATACTGACTTGACTCCACCATCAGACCGAGCTGAAACAAGCACTCAGACTGACAATTCTGGAGATTTTCAAAGGCTGCTTGAAATCATCTTGGAACTCAAATGCCAAATTTATGCCATGGGATATGAATTTCAGACCTTGCGAGAATGAAAATCATGCAATGTTCATCACTCGCATGATCGGCTTAAAGATGTTCAGCGTCGATTCGGGATACCGCAAAGGGCACTACTCTCACCCAAGTACGGGAAGATTTAAGGAAGCTTGAAGACACTTTGTCAAGTCTATGGAGGACTTTCAACTTGTTCGCATTCCTCGAGCTCCTTGATTTTTTAATGCTGACAAAAAGGGGGAGAAGACTTTGCAGATTTTCGAATGATTTTCTGTTCTCAAACCAAATCTTATCTTTTATATTTTTTTGTTGCTATCTTGACTTTGACTTGAATTTTTAAAACGTGTGCAGTTTTTGAATGTGTGCTCACTATGGCAATACTTTAAGCTTCTTAAATTAGATAAAGATAGTACTGTCTGTTTATGACTAATGAGGTTTCGGTGAATGCAGATCTGTGTACAGGGAAAGTCTGTGTACATGATAACTTCTACTATTTTTATTCTAATCTTTTATGATGCTTGCTTAAAAGTTGTATTGCAGGGCGATAATATTCAAATCTGCAAGAAAGTTTTGTCACCATAAAAAAGGGGGAGATTGTTGGATGAATTCTCTTAAAGTATTTTGAAGTTGACAAAACATTTTTATCAGTCTAGTCTGAAGACTTACAGACTCTATTGACAAAGTCTGAAGATCAAAGTTTGAAGCTAGCAAGACTCAAGACTTATATTTCAAAATCTACTCACATGGACAGTTTCCACAACGACGTTTATTCTGATCTTATATGATCTTTATTCTAACGACTAGTGGATATCTTTCTACTGGATTCAGCACTAAACGATCTTACTTTCATATGGAATATGTTTAGATTCTCTAAAGATTTCGCAACTTATATTTGGAAGGATCTACTTATGGAAACCGAGATCCTGATTGTATGGGCGAGCATGATTGATGGGCTATCGACACTTACCTTAAAGAGCTCGAGATCTCTCTAATTGATTACGTCCAACGGGTTGATTGGAAGAACTTCTTTGGAATGTGCCAACGGTATTGAAGGCATGAAGAAGTATATAAGAGAGATGCTCTAGTTGTTGAAAGGTGCGGATAGAAGAATTCCAAAGTCTGAATCTCATTTTCTATTTTGCGATATCATTCTTCGAGTGTTACATGTAATCAAAAGAGAGATCATATTGTAGTGAGACCTTGAGGAAGTGTAGTAGAGTAATCTACACTGTGGACTCAAGAGCGTGAGACTGTAATCACTCTTATTGATTCTTAGTGAAATCCAGCCCGGAAGGGTTGTCCGTGCGGGAGAGTGGACGTAGGCTTGGTCTAAGCCGAACCACTATAAATCTGGAGTCTTGATTCTCTATCCCTAATCCTTTTATCTTTCATTACTTTCATTTGCTGCGATTGTTGGTTTTAATTCATTAATCTCTCATTCGGATTAAATTGTTAAAATTGCTTTAATCACCTATTCACCCCCCTCTAGGTGCTAATTCTAGTCCTAACAAAGACCACCGGGTCAGCCTATAGTTTCCACTGGGTACGATGCCCTCGTGATTTTTCGCCGTTGCATTGAAATGCAGCGGATTTTGGTTGTTTGATAAATTTCAACCTGAACGGTTCTAATATATATTTTTTTTTTTACTTTTTTAATCAAATGCTGAAAATTTACACGGACATGGTGCTCATAAAATACCATAAACTTTATTATGCAAAGTATCTAAAACCACACATTGTTTTCATCTGATTGACGTGATCTTGTCATTTCAATTATCTTGTTTTCTTATTTACTTTTTCTCTCTTTCATTTTGTGACGTTAAATTTTTAGAATAACTTTGAGAGTTCACCTCATAGGTTTCGAGCGAGTTGTGCTTCTATGCGGTTTTACAGGTTTTACTCGTATTGAAGGTCCAATCAAATTTTTTAATTTTGAAAATTTCTCAGAAAAGCCGTTACAGAATTTGGGGATGACAAGGATAAATAATCATATTTTGGGCATAAATGATTTTTTACATGTCACGTAATTAATTGACTAAAGAAAATATATGAAATGAATTCGTAATTGGAGTACTTTTTGGTAAACATGATACGGCATGCATTACATACATGTATAAATCAGTCCACTCCAATAGCACGAATATTTGCAAAACGTGCGAAAGAGGGAATTTGTTTTAAAAGTACGCACGAGTATTTTATGTAAAAATGCGAGTATTTTCCTAACAAAGAACATTGCATGGATGCAAGAAATTGACATTTAAAAGATAATATAAAACCAATTAATTGTAGATATGTCCATAAATAAATATTTGGAAAGAGAGTAGCACCACATAGAGATTCAATAAATATATTCGAAACGGATCTAAATGGTGTTCAACTTGAGATGGAGTTGCAACTAAAAACTCTTAAAATAGCATATAAGAATAGTAATAAGATAATCGACATGGATGGTGTTTGTAGCGAGATGGGACCTATAAAGCCAACAGTTACTGTAATTGCCGATATTGATAATGTATGTATTTGATCTCCTAACAGATATAGATATAACAATGGTTTTGTTTTATCTGCAATTAAGGAAATTGCGTCGGAAAATCCTTATGGAGCAGTTAAAGGTGCATGTGGAGTTGATGTTCTAATGAGGTCCACGATTATGATGAAGTTTAAGCATAGCTTGGACTTGAAAAATATCTATGGCCATTGAGCCCATTGAAAGCTAGGAGAGTAGCAACAGACTTTAAATTTTAGCAAAGTGATTGTGATTTGTCTCAAACATCAAATCAATGTGGAGATTGTTAAAATATATTTCGAGTTTAGGCCCACAAACAAATCCACGTCCAAATTTGTGTCATGAAATTACATATTTCCTATTTTTGAGTTAATAGTCCAAGTTGGATATTCTCTATATCAAATTTGAATTAGCCGGGCAAAATAGAGGAGGTAATATAAGCAACAACTTATATTTGGATTGTTGGAGCCTTTGAACTAATATTGGAAATCAAAAGTGTATTAGAATCGCAATTACTCGGTCAATTGATTTCCTTTTGTTGACCAAGACGCGACAGACTTTGACTTCTTCTCTGTGGCGGTGATACTAACATTCGAGGGGTTTTTTTTTTTGTGGGTATTGCTTCTATATATGCAAAGCAAGTCTTGCCGTGGTCGTGAGGTCTCCTTGAAGTGCCGTTTGTGTACAAGTGCTTGGTGAATGAAGACACGCAAAGAAAACTCGTATATTACATTCATTAAATTAGTGTTGTTTTTTTTAGTCGGTCCTACGCTAATTCTACTCTAACACTCACTCTTAGACTTTTGTCATGCCTCCTTGCAGGGCGTGAGAGTCGAAACCCACAATTCTGAAATAAAATCATCCCCACCCCAATCCCCCCGAGAGTGTGGAGATTTGAACCACCGACCTCCCCCTTTCAAGATGGAAGGGTGGCCACTGGAGCGAACCCCCAGTGGTTTGTAATTATGAAATTTTATGGTAAAATTTATAAATTTTCTCGTAAGATTGAGAGATTATTTAATGAGGAATTTAAGATTAAACACTATGTGAGTTATTTAATATAATGAGTTTTTAAAAATATTTAAATGACTGGAGCGTGTAATTTTTATTATATTGCGTGATTTATAATGAAATTTATCGTTATTTTCTTGAAATGAAAATCATTACTATCGAATTATTGCTATCGAATTATGGTTTTTGATTTATTTATTTTTATTTTATTATTCGATCTGTCTATTTCCGTATTAATTTCTATCTTTATGAGTTTTGACGAAATGGTACGAAAGCCAGCCTCAGCTGACTGATGGGACAAGTGCATGGGACAAGTGCATCCAGCGCTTGTTAGATGTGCAACGTACGGCACTCGTCTAGTCATTTCTTTCTTCTCTATCTTTACGCTAATTCTACTCTATCTTTATGAGTTTTAAAGAACATTAACTTCATCCTAAACTAGGTCAAGAAGAAGGCCACGGTTATTACCCTGTCGACCAGACTTAAGACAGGAAATTGCTCCGGTCCGACGGGATTACTCCAACGCTTTAAGAGGTCTCAAAAGCCTAACGGAGGTGGGGCGCGGCGGCTGTGTGGCCGTGGGTTGCTGCGGGATTGTAACGGAGCGAGTGGAGAGAGAAGGAAGAGAGAGAAAGGGAGGGGATGGGCTGTAGATCACTCCAAGAAAATAATTTACGCACTGTCAATTTTACCCCTGGAAGATTCTGAGTACAAAATATCTTTGGACATGGGGTCAGGAGAGCTGGTACGTCGTGGGGTTTTGGAGAGCAGTTAGTGAGAGAGACGTCAATAATTGTTTAGCACTTTGCCATCCCGAAGTCCTCTGGTGAAAGTACACACCGCACAAAGCGATGGTTCTTGCGGACTTCTTGATCGCCTCGGCCACCGTACTAGGCTTCATCTCGCTCTTCAAGAACCTGCTAGGCTTCGCCCGATGGCTGCACGCCACGTTCCTGAGGAAGCCGAAGGACTTGCGCGACTACGGCTCGTGGGCCATCGTCACCGGCGCCACCGACGGCATCGGGAAAGCCCTGGTGTTCGAGCTCGCCTCCAAGGGCCTCAACCTCGTGCTCGTCGGTCGGAACCCCAGCAAACTCGAGGCCACCTCGAGGGAGCTGAGGGATAGATTCGGAGCAACCACCGAGGTCCATTACATAGTTAGCACTTCATATGCCATTTACATTAAAATTCCCGAGTGATGGTACATCTGACGCACGAGATACTTTGTCCAGGTCAAGACCGTGGTCGCCGATCTCGCGAAGCTGAGCGGAGAGGAGATAGCGGCGGCCATTGCAGGAGCGACGGAAGGGATCGACGTCGGGTTGCTGGTCAACAACGCGGGGATGGCTTCTCTCCCGAAATACTTTCACGAGGTGGATCGAGAGTTGACGGAGAGCATGTTGAGAGTGAACGTCAACGCAGCGGTGTGGGCGACGAAGGGAGTGATCGATGGAATGTTGAAGAGGAAGAGAGGAGCGATCTTGAACATGGGATCTGGTTCCGCCGTGTATATCTCTTCGTTTCCTCTTATGACCTTGTATGCCTCCACCAAAGCGTAAGTTTCGATTTTCTCCCAGTTTTGTGTCTTCTTTTTTCGGTAATTTGTTAATCAAATTTATAATGCAAAAGTTTTCTCTTCCTTACTAATTTCCTTTGAGGATTGTAGCTATATCAGGATTGATATACAAATTTGACATTGTAAACAATGTGATGGACTATAAGCAGTAATAAGAAGTTAATCAAATTCAATGCCGGACAAAAGTTTATACATTGCTTAATGTTCCAACAATTTAGTGTGTTTCACATTATTTGGATCCAAAAGGACCTTTCAACATTGTCAAAGTCTATATCCAATCTATTCTTATAGTTCAATCATGTGAAGTTGATATATCAATGTGATTCGTTGCAGTTTTCTGGCAACATTCTCAAAAAGCATCAGTCTGGAGTACGAGGGACAAGGGATTGATATTCAATGTCAGGTAAATGTACGAGAAAAATCATTTATCATTTAGGTACTGTGATGATACGGTTAGAATTCTTGTGTCCCCTTTGTTCCGTCCTCTTTTTCGCTCCTAACTAAACACTCATAAATTTGCGAGAGTACATTGTTATAATGTTTACTTTTTTCTTTTAAAAAAAGAAAATCAGACGCCAATGAATGACGTAATAACCACTCAAGTTCCAATGGATCAACTTAATCTTGTTCAATGAGTGATATTCAGCCCGAAAAAATAAAGACTAGGAGCAAGGTCTCATTCTCCATGACTTCACAAATAGAGGGAAGATGATTAGAAGCCTAGATACTTCGTGATTAGCGACAATTCCACAATGCATGTTGGGGGTCATATAATCCAATCTATGCGGTGGGCTGTGCGATTATCTTACTGGTCATGTTTCATATCAGCCAGACCATGCAATCACTTATTTGCTCTCACTTGTGAGTTCTCCACACGACGAAAATTGTTCAAAAAGTCCTAAATTTATTGTATGGAGGTCAATTCGGTACCTTTCAATTATGCCAAATTAGTCTTAAAATTTTCAATTTTGCCAAATTAATCTTTGTACTTTTAATTGTGTCAATTTAATCATAAACCTTTTGATAATTTTTTCAATTAATCATAAACCTTTTGAAATTTTGGCAATGTAGTCATTTTGGCCAAATAATAGATTTATGACTAAATCGTCAAATATTCAAAAGGTTTAAGACTAAATTGACACAATTGAAAAATTGATGACTAAATTGGCAAATCGTTAAAAAATTTATCACTAAATTGGCATAATTGAAAGGTTTATAATTGAATTGGCTAACATACAATAAGTTTAAGACTTTCATCCTATACAAACTCAAAAAAAAAGTTCCTCTGTGGAAAGAAGGGTGCAATACTGATTATGTACTTCTGTAAGAAGTGAAATGGGTCGGTAAATTTATTGACCCTGCATGCCTCATTCACTAACCCGACCTCCAAAACATTCCCTAGCTGTATCGATTGTACCTGATAGTTAAATGCCACTTGATGCCCTTTGCTAATTGGTGAAACAAGACATTATATAAGCTAAAGGAAAACGGTTTTTCTGGCATTGTATCTTGCAAAGGTATAATTTCGAATCTTAATGTGCGTTCTTTTGTTTATGGTCTTGTTATTGTGCTTGTTTTCTTCTCCTTGACTGTTTGTTTGAAACTATGAGATAAACAGTTATGCTTGGATGTTAGAGATTCACTTCAAATGTGTAATTAAGTTTTCATAGAAATTAATGAATCGCAAGTCCCAAGGAAAAAGCTTTTAGAACTAACGCTGCGATTGAATTCCAATTATATTGCAGGCTCCTCTCTTCGTTGCCACCAAAATGACCAGGATGAAGAGATGGTTTGTCTTCATACCTTCGGCGGAGACGTTCAGCAGAGCTAGCGTGCGGTGGATCGGGTACGACCGGGTGTGCAACCCCTATTGGTCGCACTCGGTTCAGGCGTTCGTGGCACGCACGCTGGACACAATCGTCGTTTGGGGTCTCGAATGTTACACGAAATGGTTGAGAGGGGCTCGAGAAAGATCGCATCGTTAGGTCATGGAACATGGTAATCGCATTTTCAGACGCACCCCGACGTAATTGCAGCTTGTGTGCATGACTTGGATATGAAAGTTTGGAGTAGCGTGATATGGGTCTGTGGTCGAAACTTGAATATGGCATGTGATATGAAGACTTTCTATTTTTCGCTCGGTATGCATAAGTTTTCGTTTATACACTGTGTTTTCGGGTCTTTCAACAAAGATCGTGCTTCTACTTTGGACCCTCTTAAGCACGATTCGCTTTTTTTCATTCAAATGCTTACGCAGTGGTGCCCTAAGATCGTTAAAGGATAGTGTTCACTATTCTATATGTCCCTTCCATTATCGAGTTTACATGTCGATAGAGTGACATTGGGTTGCTTCTTTGATAACCACGCTAAAGCATTTTCACATAAGAAAAATACAAAATCTGTAGTGCTCTTTTGATCATTGATATCTCCAATATAATCACTATATGAATGAGCTCTAAGTTGGAAGGATTTAGAACGATAGTGGTGTAGGCCATGAGAAGTAGTACCTTTGATGCACCAAAGTATATTTTTTACATCTTTAAGATGAGATGACTTTGACTTCTCCATATATCAACTCATAATTCCAACAATATACATAATATCCAATCCCGTGCATGTCAAGTATCTCAAACTCCCAATCAAGCTTCTATAATATATCAAATTAACATTGGCACAATCATCAAACTTTGAAAGTTTGGTTCCACACTCAATTAGTGCATTGATCAGAGTACAATTCTTTATATAAACTTTTCAATAATATTTTCTACATATCCTTTTTGGGAAATAAAAATCCCTTTGGCACTTTGCTTCACTTCGATCCTAAGGAAATAATTCATGAGATCAATATCAGTCATCTCAAATTTTTTCACCATCGATGCCTTAAAAGCATCAATCATCTTAGTCTCGTCCTTCTTTCCATCACATTTTTTGCGTCGGAATTTCTTAACTCTATTGGGTGCCTAATCAATATCATTCCCTTTGTTATTGAATTTATGGTTCCCTATACGCTTGAAGCTCGAAACTTTGTAGAAGCCCAATTTAGCAACATAAGCATGGACAGAGGATTTTGTAGCTTTTAGACACTCATTCTCTAATTCCAAATGACGCGATATATCGTAAAAAATGATAATATTCTCATTGTGCGTCATGTTGATTTTTATATGCTTCAAACTGTCGGGAAGAAACTTTATAATAGCATGAACTTGCTATTCATTAGTAAGGAGTGTATCCTGTCGACTTCAGCTCACATATCATGTTTATTATTTCTTGAAGATGTTACCTCATCATTAGATGTGAGGGCTTTCGGTAGCTATGTATAACAGCTGTGCTTGCAAGTTACATTAATGCTACCCATTAGATTATACATGCATAAGTCTTGTATGAATCATTAATTCTTAACCACGTGTCAAAAGATTCACTATCTATGTTGAATTAAGTTCATATGCAAGTCGTACATAGCGCAAAAGTAGCTGAAACGGATGTATTCTCAAATTCTCTAGATATATTCCCCTTTTCCTAGCTACAAAGATGACTATGTTGAGAAGGCGTACGATGCTCGTACCGTTTGTTGAGATGTTCCCTAGAGCGAACATGTAGTAGGTCAGTTACAAGGGTCAGTGCAACCCTTGTTGGAAATTTGTTTGTAAAAACAAAAAAGAGTGCATTTTCTTTGTCCCACATAAGAAAAATGGAAGGAAATGGGCCAATTTATAAGTGTGAGATTTTCTTTGTATACCAAAAGGAATGATTGGGTGCGAGCTAGACCTCACCATACCCGCGTGTAGATACACGAATAATTGCTCAATTTTGGCGTAATCAATTCATAGGTTGTTTTGTTTAGCACTAATCCCTTTGTTATTTTATTTTTATTTTTATTTCATACGGTTATCTTTTTTTTTTTTTTTTTGGTCGGCGTTATCTTATTAACTTTAATCAATTCAAAGGTTGTTTTGTTTATTGAGAATTTTCGGAAATTAATTAATTAATTAATAATAATTTCGAAATTTTATTTATTAAATAATTATTATTATTTTTATTCCGAATTTTTGTTTATGTCTTTTCAAGACAATCTTTGAATAAGATACCCGTTCAGTTTGCAACCTTTCCCAAAGGGTTACATTTGTTCGGTTTTTTAACTTCTTACGAATTAACGCCTTTATTCATTTGAACAATTTTTGAAAGAATGTGTTTGTTCATTTTTGCAATTTTTCACGAAGAGTTGTCTACGTTTTTTTAAGACTATTTTATATATACTTGTCAGATTGAGGAAGAACGAGTGTGATCAATTTTCATCTTTTCAAGTATTCTTTCTGAAAACTACAACCATTTTTTCAATTATTTCTTAGAGAGATCTTGGAGAAATACTAGAATTGCTATCTAATATTCTCATTTTGAGACTTTATTATATCCTGAAAGATATTTTCCGGTGACCATTAGCAACTTTGTGGGGCAAATAAATCCTTAAAGAAAGTAATATCACGCCTCAAAGTCTGACTCGAGTACTCTAAAGATCCGTCTTCATTGTTCTACCCTATTCGAAGTAATATTTTCCCAACAACTCTTATTGGTCATACGTCGTGCAAGGGTTGGTCATTTTACAAGATTGTGAAACGATCTTGTGAGACGATAGGGTTCATTGTTCTATGCGTATCTTCCGTTGTCGAGTTCATATCCTTCGGACTTGAGAAGGTTAGCACAACCCAATGAAGGGGCCGTCATCATACTTTTGTTCATTTTCAATCAACTAGCTTAATTAAACTTTAATTCAAGCTGCATACACATTAAGAGTTTATGATTATTGTGTAATGAGAGAGAGAGTTGAATATGAGTTGTGTACTCTTATGGATCATTTAGCTTGATTAATGCACCGTCGGACTAGTCAATATGCTTCACATGATACAAACGTGGAAGTTGATCCATGCTAATAATAAGGGGTTTTTATTCCGGACATTCAGTGTAAAATATGTAATTCAATGATGAGCCACGGCCATATGATCGATTGTATCGATAGCACATCAAAGAGACAAAGTACTTAAGCTACATATAAACCCTAATTCATATAATTCTTCAATTTTACAATGGATTTTTATTCCATAGGCCATTGGCATAAAAATCCAATCTCCAAAACCGTGTCATCCGGATGACCCATCTGGTTCTAAATCAAGAAAAATAGTAAGTCATGCGAGATTTGAAAGATGAATCTTGGAATGAGCAACTTGATGGACAATTTTTCTTAGGCGTGGTGCGGGCTCCATGAAATACGGCCCAATTACAGCTTGCATGTTTAGAGAAAGTGCAACATTGCATTGAAAGAAAGAGAGAGGGCGGTCGTAGCCAGGTGAAATAAGTCAACAGTGGGAACCGCCATTTTCAGTACGAGGTAGGTATATATATATATATTTTGGTCAAAAGCAAACTTACATATTTATATAACCTGTAAATTACACCCTGAGGCAACAATATCTACTACCAAAAGATCAAGCAAAGCAGAAGGGGGGTTAAAAAGCCAGTTCTGGGCCGAGAAAGCATTTCGGTGGGCCTTCGCGGCCCAGTCGGCAACCCTATTCGCATCACGCTTACAGTGATTCAGCTTTAGGTTATGAAAGTGTGAAAGCAAAAAGATAGCCTCCGCTTGCAGCGAGCGAAGCTCCCATGGTGTCGATCCTTCATCCGCACAGATTCTATTAGAAGAAGACAGTCTGTTTCAAGCTCGATCTTGCGATCATGTAGATTCCGACGCAACAGGTGATCAAGGGTATAGGTGAGAGCTTTAAACTCCGTTTCCATAGCCGAGTGAGATCGGAAAGAGTTTGAATACAGATCAGTGATTCTACCTTGACTTTCTCTACAAACACACGCCATTGATCCCTCGGTGCTTCTCGGATGATATGCCCCATCAATATTACATTTGAGAACTGCTGGATCGGGAGGGTTCCACCTATGAGCAGGGTTGAGGAATTGCCGTTCGGGCCTCAAAGAGGGAACCACAGGAGCACAAGTTCTGGTTTGAGCAATCGCCATTTCCACTACAAGATTGGGGTCAGGGTCTTGATCACGAAAGACGAAATTGTTGCGCATCCGCCATATTTGCCACAAAGTATTGGCTATCAATTCAATGGCAGGTATAGTTTTTGATGTGACTGTGCCTTCTGTGGTTGTTGTTTCGGATAACCAGTGGTCTATCCGATGGGCAGATTGAGGGGAGAAGAACACGTTGATCTCCGGGTTTGTCCAAACAGCTCGAGTCCACGAGCAATGGAGGAAAAGGTGCTCGGTGGTTTCAGGAACTTGCTGAGTGCAGAGCCGACAGCAGGGGTCCTCAACAATGTGTCGGCGATAGAGATTGGCTCTAGTAGCAATGGCATTCTGACAAACCGCCCAGGTGAACATCCTAACTTTCGGTGTAGTTTTCAATTTCCATAGTCGTCGCCAAAGGGATTTTGGAGTTTGATAGGATGTAGAGGTGTTGTTACTGTGGAGAGTCTTTGTTGCATTGAGAATGTTGTGGTATCCACTCTTTACTCCATTTGTTGTAGCTGTCCAGATCAATTTATCTGTGGAAACCAGAGGGCTTAGTGGAATTTTCAGAGCTTGTTCAATAATGTCGTCTCCGAATAGTTGACGGAGCAAGGTTTGGTTCCAATCATGGTGTATCGGGTCAATGAGATTCGCCACCAATATTGGTTCCTCAAGAGTCTTGGGACCATAAAGAATTCCCATCGGTAGCCAGCGATCACCTCTTATGCGAATGTTTTGACCATTACCAACTGACCAACACAAGTAGGGAGAGATAGCATCTCTACCCGACAGTAAACTCTTCCATCCCCAGGAGGGACGATGACCTGGATTCGCCGATAGAAAGTCAGTTTTAGGAAAATATAAGCCTTTAAATAGTTGGCTCCATAAAGCGTCAGGCTGTTGCAATAAGCGCCAAGCCTGCTTTCCAAGCATAGCTTTGTTGAAGACAATAAGGTCTCGGAAGCCCAATCCGCCAGTATCTTTACTTGCTTTCAATACATCCCAACTACACTAATGAATGCCTGCCTTATTCTGATCGTTTCTCCACTAGAATCTTGCAATACTCTTCTCTATGGATTTACATATGGACAGAGGGATCTGAAAGATGGACATAGCATAGTGTGGCAAAGCTTGTATAATAGATTTGATTAGAACTTCCTTACCACCCTTAGATATCAACTTACCTTTCCATCCTTCCGTCTTAGCATGAACTCGAGCCTGTAACCAAGAAAACATCTCCCTCTTTGAGCGGCCCCAGTCAGAAGGTATTCCCAAATACTTACCATATCTTTGCAACACAGGCAATCTAAGTTCCCCTGACATGTTTGCTTGTAAACTAGACGGACAATATTTGCTAAAGATAATACCAGACTTATTGCGATTCACTATCTGACCAGTGGCCAAACAGTATTGATTTAGAATTGCCGCAAGATTCTGACATTCTGTTATTGTGCCGTCAAGGAAAACAAGTGCATCATCTGCAAAAAATAGATGGGATAGATTGGGACACCATCTATTAAACTTGATACCTTTAAGATGTCCCACACTGACTGCTTGATTGATTAAAGTTGAAAGGACATTTGCCAGTAAAATAAAAAGATATGGAGATAAAGGATCACCCTGTCGGAGGCCACGAGAAGGAGTAAAGTAAGGCAAGGGTTCGCCATTGAATTTCACACTAAAAGTTGTCGTCGTCACACATTGCATAATCCATTGAACCCAGATAGTATGAAAACCCAGTTTCAAAAGATAATCATGAAGGAAATCCCACTCAACTCTGTCATAAGCCTTTTGCATGTCTATCTTTATGATCGCATTGAATTTCGAGTTACGCGCCTAGTCTTGGGCGGTGAAGAACCTCTTGAACGATTAAAATATTGTCCTGAATCTGTCGTCCACTAATAAAGGCTGACTGTTCCTTGGATATTAAAGAATTCAAGCAAAGTTTAAGACGGTTGGCTAACACCTTAGAGATAACTTTGTAGGCGAAATTGCATAGGCTTATAGGGCGATATTGCTCCAGTTGCTCTGGGTGAGGCGTTTTAGGGATCAAGGCAATAAAGGTTTGATTAAGCTTGGAAGGCATTTGGGCTGAGAGAAAAAAATGCTGCACTAGGGTCACGAGATCATCCTTAATGATGTCCCAGTGTTTTTGGTAGAAAAGTCCGTTTAATCCATCCGGGCCGAGCCTTGGTAACCCCCAAGCGAAAGGTTGCTTGTTTAACCTCCTCAATGGTTGCCATGGCGATCAAGCGATCATTCATTTCGGAGGATACAAGTGGTGACATTGATCAAGGATAGGGCCATAATTCCTAGACCCTCCTGATGTATATAATTCAGAAAAATAAGCAGTAGTCATACCTTGTAGCACTTCAGGGTCCCGGATCCATTGCTGATGTGTGTCTTGCAGCATCGTAATGCGATTTCTATTTCTTCGTTGGATCGTGGCCGCATGAAAGAATCGCGTATTCCTATCCCCCCCATTGCAACCATTGTATTCTTGATCTCAAAGCCCAATATTGTTCTTCCATCTGCCAAGTCTTTTTAATTTCCTCTCTGATAGTCGATGCTTCCTCTTTATAATTAGAAAAGCTCGGTTGGTTGGTCAAGTCTTGTAGCTATTGTTTTAAAGCAATCACCCCGGCATGCCCATTGGAGAATTTCTTACGACTCCACTTAGATAGAGCGGTAATAACTTTCTGTATCTTGGCAATGAAAACCGGATGAGCAGCGTAGTGTGAACTCCATACCTCCGAGATAATGTCACGACATTCAGCTTCGTCATTCCAGTAAGCTTCAAAATGAAAAGGCTGAGTGTGTCTTTTATAAGTGGCTGAAGTGTGTATGATCAAAGGGCTATGATCGGAACCTACGGCGGTAGGGCGAAAACCCTCATTACGGGAAACATAAGGCGCCAATCCATTGAACATAATGCTCGATCCAGTCTTTCCTTTACAAGCTCTTCACCTTCTCTATTATTTGTCCAGGTGAATTTACACCATTTGCTCTCCAGTTCCATAAGCTCGCTATCATTAAGGACAGCACGAAAAGATAACATCCTAGATAAGTCCGCAGGTCGTTTGCCAAACTTCTCCCAAGGATAGAGAAAATCATTGAAATCTCCAGCACACAACAAATGGAGATGATTCATACGGCTAAGCATCCTAAGTTCATCCCAAAAAACCTGTCTTTGTTGATAGTTATAAGGAGCATGAAGACATATAAGGCGAAAAATCTGTCTTCTGGATGATCCTGCAAGTCATATCAACCATATGTTGTGAAGAACGGTCCACTTCTATAGCTACCTGATCATTCCACATCACCGATAACCCTCCTGCCAAACCAGCTGGGTTGAGAATATATGAATGCTGAAAATGTAGGGTAGTCTAAATTCGTTGAAGCTTAACCTCAGAGTTTTTGGTTTCCATAAAAAAAACTATATCGGGCTTTTCTTTGGCCGTCATGGCCTTTAGAGCCTGAACTGTCAGGGCATTGCCCAAGCCCTGACAGTTCCAAGTGATTAGCTTCATTTGTGGGGTGGTGGCTGTTGAGGGCCAGCCACCATAGCCCAAGTATCATCTTCCCCTGCTTCACGCACAGGAGTATCCAGCAAGTTCCCTTCATCCAGGTCACGAATAACTACTCCCTTTGTGTCATATGGCGCATATTGTTTCTGCTTTTTAGCCACACTTACCTTTGGTGGCTGTCTAGAACTCTTGGTTTTCTTGTATTGTTTGAAATCCATAATGGATGACTGAATCCCCTTCATCTTATCTGTGGCAGGAATTAATGCTGTATGAAGACGAGTTCCTTCCATGTTCGGCTCTTGATTGACTTGACATTCAGCTGCTTGAACTCCATGTTCGGAAAGAAGCCCTGGATTGGCCCCTGATTCTGTGGCAGCAGTTATTGGTGGGGGCAAGAGTGGGATAAGCGGCAGTTGAGAAGGGGGCGTCTCAGGTATGCTATCTTCTGGTTGATCCTTGAGGTGTGGAGGGTTGTAAAATGTTTGCCAGTAAGGACTAACCTCTTTAACTTCCGCTGAGACCTTTTTCGTCCAACCATTTTATCGGCTCAATAAGTATCAAATAAATGGACATGTCGTGCAACAAAAAGTCTGAGAAGATCGCTTTTCTGCACGTTGTTTCATGCACGCGATTCGTGCTAAAAACATTTTATTAGCAAAATAGACTAGATCGCAAAAAGAGAAATTGATCGCGGACTATTCAACATGCCCATGGGGACGTGGTGATTGCAATATTGCCCGATCAGCTCTCGAATTGGTCGTGACTTGAACTGAGCTAGTCTTATTGTTGCCCGGTCAGGAAGTGGGTTCGCTATCCCCTGCACACAAAGCTCTCGTAGCCCCACTCCACCATTTAATTCGTATCGTCATTACTTTCATTGGCGGTTGGAAAATAGTCGGGGCGCAAATTTGGAACACTGAACCGTACGAAGCGGAGAAATCTTCATCCCCCTGGTCGGGGACGACCCGTTATTGGTTTCTAGCACGCATAATGTTAGTTGGACCCTTCAAGCTAAGACGGATCGGCAAGGTGAGTTGCTAACGATGCTGTTCGATTGCTTCCTCTGAGGTTGGTGCCCTGATGATAAATACAGAAGAACTTCGTGCTCTCCACGGTGGTTTCTCTGGTTTAGGTTTAGTTTGCAAGTGCGGTTCAGAAAGGTATCCAAAGGCAAAAATTGTATCATGGGAAAGTCCTTAAAATTTGCTCGTTTTGTTCTAGATGGTCGCGTCAGTACTGAGTAGTATTTATTGTCAGTGGTCTCGGAATAGAAAGCGAGAGGAAGACGTACGCAAGCGGAAGTCAAAGAGCAACGCACGGCGAACTGGTCGACCGATTCCTTTAGTCTCTTGAGATGTGTAGCGCGAGGTTTCGTGTGGGATTGTAATAAACCAGATTTAGACGTATGGATAAGATTATCATGTTGCTTGAAGACTATATGGCAGTGTGGTCATCATATTGACCAGGAGAGGAGGTCGACCGTGGAATTCATGTAAGTAAGTTTTGATTTTTCTTGAGCATCAATATCATGGAAAATCCAAAACTGATATACCTGTTATAAAATTATTTTAAGCTAAATTTTCTAGTTATCAAAAACTCTCAATCGGTACATCTGTTATAAATTTATCTAAAATTGATTTTTGAGTCATTAAAAATCTCAAGCTAATACATATGTGATAAATATACTTTAAATTGATATGGATTTTCACATGAACTTTAACATTATCGCCATATGTCACTTCCTCCCTCCTTTTTTTTTTTTTTTGTTATTTTTCCTTTTTTTTTTTCCTAACTTTCATTTTACTAAATTCACCAAACTTTAACTTTTTCCCTTTGTTCCATTATCTCCTTTTAGTCACTTTTTTTCTTATCGAATTTCTTGTACTTTACTTTCCAAGCTATGTTATATTAGTATTTTTCTTATCAAATGTTACATGATCATTAAATCACATAACTTATAGTGCCGTTATGAGTTTTAACGTCAATAATTTATAAGTGCCCAAATTTCTATTTAAGCTCCTAAATAAAATAAATTCACAAAATTGATATACAATTTTGAAATTTTAAGAATAATGATGATTGCATATGAACATATCGTGATTATGAATTCACTATCGCAAAGGAGATACATCATATATTAATTATATATCATTTTTTCATCGAGCAAGTCATCAAAATATTTACAGTTAACGTGGGATCTCCATCAAAAAGTTAACCCTTCGATTTCATTATTAAAAAACATGGATGGCTCAAAATAAATCATTACTTACAAAGACAATCCTAGAGTTATATTTTTATTGCTGATAGAAAAATCCATAAATTATCTCGATTTATGTATATAAAATCATCTAAAATTTACTCCAAAAAGTATTTAGAGAAATTGAGATCTATAGAAAGCGCTACAAATGTCAAAAACTTAAAAAATGACTTAGAAAGTCATGTGAAATTCTTAGTGTAAAGAAGAGATTTATTATGTTGGGATTGTCTTTAACCAAAAAAAAAAATAATGTTGGGATTGTACCCACCGGTGGGCAGCTGCGTTGGTAGGGCGGCTTGGTTCCTCGTGTTGACACCCGATTTTTGTCGACATTTTAAACATTCTTTTTGCAAAAATATATAATAAAAAAAAAAGAATAAAGAGCCAAAAAGATTAAAAAAAATGAATGAATGAATGAAAACATAAAAAAAAATGAAAAGAAAATGAAAAGAAAACAAGAAAGAAAAAATGTAAAGAAAACAATAAAAAAAGGAGAAAAAAAGAAAACAAAATCAAAAAGGGGGAGCTCTCGCAAGGGTCTCTCTCTCTGAAAAACCGTTCGCGCGCGAATTCTCGGAGGAAGGTGGGGCTCATTCTTTCGGAACTCGGGGACTCTCTCGAGGAGGCTCCCTCTCACGAACTCTCGCCAGGGACTCTCTCGGACGCTGGCTCTCTGAATCTCGACCTCCTCCTCTGCACTTCCAAAAAACCCTAGAAAACAGAGTAACCGCCGGCGAAGGAGCTTGAGGTGAGGGGCTTAGATTGGAAGCCGATCAACGGCGATGACAGCGACGGCGGCGGCGACATCGGTTTCCGATCATTTCCTTGTCCCGGTTCCTCGGTGATTCCCCTATGGTGGCTTCGAATCCGGTGTCTCTCTCCATCCGGTTTTCTCTCTCTATAATCGAATCGATCGCTCTCTCGCTCTTCGCCTTGGCTCTGACTCCGTGCTTCGAGCTTCGGGATTGCGGATCGCCTTCGGTTCTTCGTTTCTTTTCGTCCGATGCGCTGACGTAGGTTCTCTTCCGCCGCTGCTTAATCGACCTTCGGAATCGAGGCGCTGGTTCGGTAGGGAACCGGAAGGAGGTAAAATTCGCTTCCTTTCCGAATTTTTTGTTTCCATGGCGTCACGGTAGCTTCCTGGTGCGGTGACATTTTTGAGTTCTTGAGGTTTTGGCGCGTCGTCCTCGGTCTTAGATTTTAGGTCTCGGCCTTTCTCTGCTTTGAAAAGACTGAGGCCATAGCGATCTATTAGACCGGATTAGTTTGTTTTTTTGGTGCCCCGGTTTCGCGAGTGTGGAGTTAGAAGATTGGGATCGTGGTTTTTGTTTCGAGCTGCTCTGTTCTATCTTAGCTCTAGAATCGGTTCCTTAGTCAGGCGTGCTTGTGCGCTTTACGTACGAAGCAGAGGCTGGGAATTGTTGCCACCGTCTATGTGAAAATGGACTGTGATTGAGGTTCTATTAATGATTTAAACTTGCTGCATTTCCTTTGCAATGAGTTGGATGTGAATCATTGCTCTACTTTTGCATCTAAGCTCTCTAGGCTCAAATGTATACCGCCTGTTTGATGAAATTCGTGAACTAAATAAGTGTGTTTTTTATTCAAGTCTTGACCCAGAATTTCATTCATCACTAGGTTTTTTTATCAATTTTTGTCATATTAGCTTAATTGTGTTCTGTTTCTTCATTGAAAACCATAGGCATTCCATTTTGAACTTGCTTTAGATTTGCTGGAACATTTGTGTTTGAGATCATTGAAATTGCTACTATGTTGCTGACGATTTCTTAAGGATTGATGGTTGGGCTTGTGTTGATGTTGCTAGTCTCTAGTCGATTGATGGCTAATTTTACATCCGGGGAAGTGGAAGTGGAAGTGTTTGTATTTGTCCTGAATATCGGCTATACATTGATGGCATTGAAGATGCTGATTATGAATGCACACAAGTGATGTCTGACAAATTTTGATTGCTTATCTCTCTGGATAAAATTGATCTATACGTTTTCTTATGTCATATGCTGATGAGATTGATGTCTTTGTTTGAAATAATGGCGTTCTGTTCATTGCAGTGCGCGGGAGTAGAGAATTTTGTTATCGCCAGTCTTCCATCGACAGTAGGTTTAGAGTACGTTGATATCGAAAGACCGGATCATTTGAACGAATATGTCTAATTGTCTATGCTCAAATTTTTCCGAGTGTCTCGTTTAGATCATGGAACCTGTGTATAGATTTAAAACTGTCATCATTGCTCGTCTTGGCAATACTTCCTGGTCACATATAAAGTCTGTGAATATTACATGTAGTTCAATTGCGCATGTACTGCATTACTTTCCTCTCTACCTTTATAGAGTAGTAGGCGGATCATGTAAATATCATTCTTGTTGCTTAGATTCTTGACCGTTCATGCTTTACTCTATAGAGTTCATATTGCTGATTTGAGTGTCTTGATTCTTTGGTATTATTCAAATCATGCAATCTGGGTTCAAGAGTAAATTCCTTCATAATAGCTGCAAGTTTCATGTCTTGATATGACTACTCTATTATAATGTTTGCTTGACTGACTCACCTAAGGGTTTTGGTTTTTGAAATGCATTTGCTTGCTGGTTTTGCAATCTACGTCCTATAGAGTACTTCAAATGTATTAGTTGAGCTTTGCAGTAATTGTTTCATAGGTAAAGATAGCAAGGTTATCGGTGATATGCATTTTGTAAATGTTTGTCTAGAAGAGAAATATGGACAGGATCATGAGACTTTTGGTCCAAATGTTATATTGATTTCTTGATTTGAGATACTGCTGTTGTGACTGCTGGAAATGCTTCTTGCCCATGTTTGTTGCTTATTCTGCTGAGATTTTGATAAAGAAGGATAGGGAAGGTTAGAACGATCCGTCGATGTTGGAATTTTTTGGATAAATTGGTGATGGTCTGACCATTCCCCTTTATCTCGTCTGCTGAAGTGTGAGGGCGATGTTTGCCTTGATATGCAATTTCGTATGCCTGATATGTCATTTTCTGTTTTGGCTGAAACGAGGTGCTAGATGAGGTTTTTTGACGTCAAGCCCTTCTAGACATAGAAAATAGACTTCTCAAGCTTCGATTTGATAGTTCATATGCCCTGATTGAATTTCATTTGATATGATTTTCACATGTTTAAAGTTCTGTCCAGAATCTGTCTTGTTTGAGACCTGATGCGTGTGTTCAAATTTGGGCTAGTAAACATGCTTTGTTGGAATTGAATCTTTCATGAGAGTCATTGGAAATTTCATAAGCTTTCTAACAAGGTATAGATTGAATCAAATGGTCATCGTTAGCAAGGTCAATGGCTTCCATAAAGTCACGTTGGTTTGCTGCAATCTATAATGTAGGGTTTTTGCTCTTATTTTTTATTTTATTTTTTTTTCTGTTTTCATATAGATTTTTGTGAACAAAGTATGACTTCGATGTCTCATGATAGATGATTAGGACATTTCCTTTTATAGTTTTTTTTTATGTCTTCATTTCGATGAATATCATCCACGTTTTGTGCAATCCTCGCTATGATTTTAATTGATTGTGTTTCTATGAAAATGTCTTCAATCAAGTTCCTTAGAGCATATCATAAGTTTCGTAATGATGTTGAACCTTCGGAGAATTTGGTCTAAGGACTTCATGACTTTAGTCACCATTTGTGAACACCAATAATGTCCTTTTTTTTGGATGTTTTGATATGTTTGTTTGTTTCCTTCCATGTATATACCTAGTTATAGGTTTCTTAGATTAGGTCTAGATTAGGATTCCAAAGATGGACTTTGGTGTGAAGACGATGGAAGTCGATGTCCATTCCGACTATTATCTTGTACTTTTTGTTTTCCCGACATATGTCTCAGGTTCCATGTGTTGTATAAAACCCGACGAGTTGCGGTTTTCCTTTCTTTCCCGATTGTTTTCTCTTTCATATTCTTTAGGATTGCATGATTAGCTTTACTGCTTTTCTTGATGGTTTACTTCATGTCTTGCACTTTCAATTTCTCTGATTGATTTCTTTTATTGTTTTTTTCTTTTAGAAATAGAATAGCATAAAAGTAATCCACCACGCGTGATCGCTTAGCTTAGAATTGGTGATCCCGAAAATATAAAAAGAGATGCATGGACATGTTAGGAAAAACACAACATACTGTTAGGTATCGAAAGGGCGCTAATAGCTATATTAGCGTAATCCAAGTCCCCGAATCTAGATATCTGGTTGCGTAGGAATCGAGGGAACTCTCCCAACCCTCGATTGGGTTTTCTAGCCGACCCCCAAAATATATATAAGGCTAGTGGCGACTCCTGTATGTTCTTAGGTTGTTAAATACCTAGATCGTATAAATAAATTTGCTGTCACGCGGGGTACGAGCTTGGGAGAGCTCGCGATCTTATGATCAAGTACTCCTAAACCCAACCTTTCCCCCTTCGACTCGAGGGGCGGCGAGATCGGGTCGCGACACCTCGTCAAGAGGTTGCAAGTTTGAACTCCCGCATTGTTATCACGTTTTAAGTGAGGGGTCATGGTGGTGGGGTCCTGTGCTAGTCTCCCCCGAGGTATAGTCGTGAATACTCGGGCGTAAGCCTTACGGAGCAATGAAGCGGATCCTCGGTTACCAAAAAAACAAAAAAATAATAATAATGTTGGGATTGTTCATTTTTTTGGGTCGTCCCAAGGCTAGGCATGGATTAATATATTAGTACAAGACGGAAATGGGCTCTTCCAAGGGACAAGATGCATCGATGGGCCGGGCAAGCAAAGCTCGGAGAAAGTAAGCCCGCTCTTTCGGCTTATTAGAGAATCCCCATGTCTACACTCTCAATAGATTCTTGCTGCGGTAAATGAAAAACCATGAGATAATAGCAGGTCCCAATGAATTAGCTGTCCATGAATAAATAAACAAATAAGAAGGTCCTTCACGAGGGGGTTTTTCGGCTCACTAAGAATTTCGACTCAGTCACAAAAGATTGCAAATTCAAATCTCATCAAATGAGTTCAGATTATCCCAGTAAGGGCCACATAAATAGTTTGGAATGCTAAATTTAACATGTTGACGGGTTATAATCCATATTTCCCGTTGATTTTTTTCTTCTTTTTATTATAAATAACATATGGATTACCACTAAAGTTAGAAGTCATATCATTTTCATATTGATTCGAGGTCCGAAGCATTTCAGACACCTGCTTGAATCATCATTGAAGAGGGTTTTCTAGAATATGTTCTCGTTTTGATAAAAGACATCTCTGCAATGAGTTGCTTCTCATTTGGGATGATGTCGATAATGGAAAGTAGAAGCCTTGGTGCTTTGAATATAACGATCTCACAACCCAACCGTTGGTCTTCGTATTAGGGGTGTGCAACCGGACCGGGTCAACCCGGTTCCCGGATCGGCCCACCCGGAAAACAGGGTCGGGAACCGGTTCCGGTTGAAACCGGTCCGGGAACCGGTTCCAACAACTCAGACCCTGTTTTAACCGGTCCGGGAACCGGTTCCGAGGGATTACCCACCCGGGAACCGGTTCGCCCGGACCGGTTTGGGAACCGGTTGGAGAACCGGTTAAGCCACCCCCAAAAAACAAAACGTGTAACCCTAATTTCTATTTTTACCTCTCTCTCTCACGAGCTCACCCCCTTCACGAAGCTGCTGCTTCTTCTCCGCCTGAGCCCTTGCTTTTGCCCTGCAGCGGCGTCACCGCCAGAAGCCGAGCCCCGCCGCCTGCGCAGCTGCAGCAACTCCAGCGTCGCCCGCCCGCCTTCTGTCCTCACCCACGAGATCTGCTTCTGTCCTCAGCATCGCCCGCTCGCCCGCCTTCTGTTCGCGACCTGCAGCCGAGACTCCCCCGCCGACGCCTGCACCCACAGTCGCACCTCTGCTCGCCCGTGCCTCCCTCTGCCCGAGCGCTGATCCCGATTTCTCCGCCTGAGCCCCATCCTTCGTGAAGCTGGGCGTCACCGCCAGAAACCGAGCCCCTGCTTCTGCCCTGCAGCAACTCCAGCGTCGCCCCACCTTCTGTCCTCACCCACGAGATCTGCTTCTGTCCTCAGCGTCGCCCGCTCGCCCTCCTTCTGTCCGCAACCTGCAGCCGAGACTCCTCCGCCGACGCCTGCACCCGCAGTCGCACCTCTGCTCGCCCGTGCCTCCCTCTACCCGAGCGCTGATCTCGGTTCCATCCGACGCCGCCTCTGCCGCTCTCTTCGCACCCCTCGCGCTCGCACCACCGCCTCACGGTAACAACTTGACTAAGCCGAGCAAGTTCAATGTTTCCTTTAATCCATTGATATCTGGCATTTCTATGGATATTCTGTTCCTTTCTTTTTCAGTTTATGTTGAGGAATGATAACTTTAATTGTCTAGGCCAGTAACTGCCCTTTGGTCCTGTGAATCTTTAGCTCTCTAGTTAGCCTGAGGAGATCGGTCGCAAATCTGGAACCATATTTGTAATGAGAGTGTTATGCTTTAATGTTTGCTGTAATGGCTGGATTACATGAATTGACAATCTTGCTAGAATTTTTACTCTATTTTATCATCAAGCGCAACAGTAGGAAGGACAGTCCTTTCGTATCCTTGAATTCAAGGTTTTCCTGAACAATATATTTATAATTCGATGCTTCCAGAAAAAGTCCGCTATGATCAGTTGGCTGTTATATCTTTTTATCTCTTTCAGTATTTTGTCTTGATTCTCATTCTATGATTTCTTCCTTCTGAATCTTCTCTTTTTTCTTTGGATTGCAGGGAAGCTGTAAGCTGTTAGTACTGCAAAGGTATGTGATTGCGATTACACATCAAGTTAAATCTGTTTTTTATAATTTTAACTACCTGCACTCTGTTGCTATCACATGGATTGATTAAGTAAAAGGTAAAAAGTAAAATTCAATGCATACATGCCATTATTTATATGAGTTGTTATGGAGTAAGGATTTGTTTCTTCAGTAGAGAAGAATCTTCTAGCTTTGGGCATGTCTGCAGTTTGAGTTTAATCTTATATGCTCTTGATTGATAAATTTAACTACACTTTGTCGTTTTCAATGTCTTTAAAACTGTAAATCAGATTAGTCACCGGATACAGTTTGACCATTTCAACTGGCCTTTTTGGTTTTAGTGTATTTCGCCAAACAGATAGCTATCATATCAAATAAAACAATTGCTTGACTCAAGCCTTGACCTACTCATGTGGCATGGGTGTGCCTGAAATGTTGTCATGTCCGAGTCATGTTCTCTGCTACTTTATTTGTTTTAACAAAAGGAGAGAGTTATAATTCACTAATATGTTTGCCCATTGGATAAAAGAGGCCGCATGTCATATGGTTGAGCATGGGTACTAGTCCAATAGAGCAAGTTTTAATTGCCTGTGGGGCTACAGAAGTAAATTACTTCTTAAAGGTCAAGATTTGGTTCAAACTGACTAGTTCTTGAATGAATTACTTTCTATCTCTAAAGTTATGTTGAGAGATTTGATTTACTATGAAAACTAATATGTTTTCGTAGAATCCTAATGTTATATAATATTTTTTTTTTCAGTTTTCAGTCAATGGATCAAGACAAAGACATATCAATGGAAGTAGAGATTTTGTACCACGTGGAACACAAGGCCAAAGAAGGAGAAGAAGATCGAGCACATGAAGGAAATTGTACTACAACTAGTTAATTGACTAAATTGCTAGCTTGTATATTATTGGAATATGAGAAACTTGATGTACCTTGTGGGATATGGGGATGCGAGATGGTCGAATTATACAAGTGGTTGTTTTTTCAAGGAGGTTCCAAATTTTATACATGTTCCCAATGAGTTTGGTCGAAGGATGTGCTTGGTCCGGCCTTTTTTTTAAGCATATAACTCATCCATACTTGCTTATCTTTAATATATGCAAAACAGGTTCCATTATAAACAGGGTCGACCCTGTTCCCGGACCGGAAAAACAGGGTGGGCCGGGAACAGGGTCCAATGCAAACAGGGTAGGGAACAGGGTCCAAAAAAGGGGAACCTGTTATAACAGGGTAGGGAACAGGGTCCAGGTCTAGACCCGGCCCACCCTGGACCCGATCACCCCTACTTCGTATCCGCCATGACACCCCTATGGATTTTGACAATCTTATGCCGGTAAGCCTTTGCTACCGCTTGTCATTCTTCCGACAAAAAGACCACCGGGTCAGCCTATAGTTTCCACTGGGTACAATGCCCTCGTGATTTTTCGCCGTTGCATTGAAATGCAGCGGATTTTGGTTGTTTGATAAATTTCAACCTGAACGGTTCTAATATTTATTTATTTTTACTTTTTTAATCAAATGCTGAAAATTTACACGGACATGGTGCTCATAAAAGACCATAAACTATATTATGCAAAGTATCTAAAACCACACGTTGTTTTCATCTGATTGACGTGATCTTGTCATTTCAATTATCTTATTTTCTTATTTACTTTTTCTCTCTTTCATTTTGTGACGTTAAATTTTTAGAATAACTTTGAGAGTTCACCTCATAGGTTCGAGCGAGTTGTGCTTCTATGCGGTTTTACAGGTTTTATTGGTATTGAAGGTCCAATCAAATTTTTTAATTTTGAAAATTTCTCAGAAAAGCCGTTACAGAATTTGGGGATGACAAGGATAAATAATCATATTTTGGGCATAAATGATTTTTTACATGTCACTTAATTAATTGACTAAAGAAAATATATGAAATGAATTCGTAATTGGAGTACTTTTTGGTAAACATGATACGACATGCATTACATACATGTATAAATCTGTCCACTCCAATAGCACGAATATTTGCAAAACGTGCGAAACAGGGAATTTGTTTTAAAAGTACGCACGAGTATTTTATGTAAAAATGCGAGTATTTTCCTAACAAAGAACATTGCATGGATGCAAGAAATTGACATTTAAAAGATAATATAAAACCAATTAATTGTAGATATGTCCATAAATAAATATTTGGAAAGAGAGTAGTACCACATAGAGATTCAATAAATATATTCGAAACGGATCTGAATGGTGTTCAACTTGAGATGGAGTTGCAACTAGAAACTCTTCAAATAACATATAAGAATAGTAACGAGATAATCGACATGGATGATGTTTGTAGCGAGATGGGACCTATAAAGCCAACGGTTACTGTAATTGTTGATATTGATAATGTATGTATTTGATCTCCTAACATATATAGATATAACAATGGTTTTGTTTTATCTACGGTTAAGGAAATTGTGTCGGAAATCCTTATGGAGCAGTTAAAGGTGCATGTGGAGTTGATATTCTAATGAGGTCCACGATTATGATGAAGTTTAAGCATAGCTTGGACTTGAAAAATATCTATGGCCATTGAGCCCATTGAAGGCTGGGAGAGTAGCAATAGAGTTTAAATTTTAGCAAAGCGATTGTAACTTGTCTCGAACGTCAAGTCAATGTGGAGATTGTTAAAATATATTTCGAGTTTAGGCCCACAAACAAATCCACATCCAAATTTGTGTCGTGAAATTACATATTTCCTATTTTTGAGTTAATAGTCCAAGTTGGATATTCTCTACATCAAATTTGAATCAGCCGGGCACAATAGAGGAGGTAATATAAGCAACAACTTATATTTGGATTGTTGAAGCCTTTGAACTAATATTGGAAATCCAAAGTGTATTAGAATCGCAATTACTCGGTCAATTGATTTCCTTTTGTTGACCAAGACGCGACAGACTTGGACTTCTTCTCTGTGGCGGTGATACTAACATTCAAGGGGTTTTTTTTTGTGGGTCTTGCTTCTATATATGCAAAGCAAGTCTCGCCGTGGTCGTGAGGTCTCCTTGAAGTGCCGTTTGTGTACGAGTGCTTGGTGAATGAAGACACGCAAAGAAAACTCGTAAATTACATTCATTAAATTAGTGTTTGTAATTATGAAATTTTATGGTAAAATTTATAAATTTTTTCGTAAGATTGAGAGATTATTTAATGAGAAATTTAAGATTAAACACTATGTGAGTTATTTAACACAATGAGTTTTTAAAAATATTTAAATGATTGGAGCGTGTAATTTTTATTATATTGCGTGATTTATAATGAAATTTATCGTTATTTTCTTGAAATGAAAATCATTACTATCGAATTATGGTTTTTGATTTATTTATTTTTATTTTATTATTCGATCTGTCTGTTTCCGTATTAATGTCTATCTTTATGAGTTTTGACGAAATGGTACGAAAGCCAGCCTCGGCTGACTGATGGGACAAGTGCATGGGACAAGTGCATCCAGCGCTTGGTAGATGTGCAACGTACGGCACTCGTCTAGTCATTTCTTTCTTCCTTCGCTTTCCCAGAATTGGTGACTGTTCCCAAACATTAGCTAGGTCTTTATCTCCATAGCGACCCCCGAGTAAAAGAACATTTACTTCATCCTAAACTAGGTCAAGAAGAAGGCCATGGTTATTACCCTGTCGACCAGACTTAAGACAGGAAATTGCTCCGGTCCGACGGGATTACTCCAACGCTTTAAGAGGTCTCAAAAGCCTAACGGAGGTGGGGGCGCGGCGGCTGTGTTGCCGTGGGTTGCTGCGGGATTGTAAAGGAGCGAGTGGAGAGAGAGAAAGAGAGGGGATGGGCTGTAGATCACACTAAGAAAATAATTTGGATATGCGGTGAGGTGAGCCGGTACGGCGCGGAGTTTTGGAGAGCGGTGAGGTTAGAGAGACGTCAATAAATGTTCAGCACTTGCCATCCCGAAGTCCTCTGGTGAAACTACACACCGCACAAAACGATGGTTCTCGCGGACTTCTTGATCGCCACGGCCGCCGTACTAGGCTTCATCTCGCTCTTCAAGAACCTGCTCGCCTTCGCCCGATGGCTGTACGCCGCGTTGCTCAGGAAGCCGAAGGACTTGCGCGACTACGGCTCGTGGGCCATCGTCACCGGCGCCACCGACGGCATCGGGAAAGCCCTGGTGTTCGAGCTCGCCTCCAAGGGCCTCAACCTCGTGCTCGTCGGTCGGAACCCCAGCAAACTCGAGGCCACCTCGAGGGAGCTGAGGGATAGATTCGGAGCAACCACCGAGGTCCATTACATAGTTAGCACTTCATATGCCATTTACATTAAAATTCCCGAGTGATGGTACGTCTGACGCACGAGACACTTTGTCCAGGTCAAGACCGTGGTCGCCGATCTCGCGAAGCTGAGCGGAGAGGAGATAGCGGCGGCCATTGCAGGAGCTACGGAAGGGATCGACGTCGGGTTGCTGGTCAACAACGCGGGGATGGCTTCTCTCCCGAAATACTTTCACGAGGTGGATCGAGAGTTGACGGAGAGCATGTTGAGAGTGAACGTCAACGCAGCGGTGTGGGCGACGAAGGGAGTGATCGATGGAATGTTGAAGAGGAAGAGAGGAGCGATCTTGAACATGGGATCTGGTTCCGCCGTGTATATCTCTTCGTTTCCTCTTATGACCTTGTATGCCTCCACCAAAGCGTAAGTTTCGATTTTCTCCCAGTTTTGTGTCTTCTTTTTTCGGTACTTTGTTAATCAAATTTATAATGCAAAAGTTTTCTCTTCCTTACTAATTTCCTTTGAGGATTGTAGCTATATCAGAATTGATATACAAATTTGACATTGTAAACAATGTGATGGACTATAAGCAGTAATAAGAAGTTAATCAAATTCAATGCCGGACAAAAGTTTATACATTGCTTAATGTTCCAACAATTTAGTGTGTTTCACATTATTTGGATCTAAAAGGACCTTTCAACAGTGTCAAAGTCTATATTTAATCTATTCTTATAGTTCAATCATGTGAAGTTGATATATCAATGTGATTGGTTGCAGTTTTCTGGCAACATTCTCAAAAAGCATCAGTCTGGAGTACGAGGGACAAGGGATTGATATTCAATGTCAGGTAAATGTACGAGAAAAATCATATATCATTTAGGTATTGTGATGATATGGTTAGAATTCTTGTATCCCCTTTGTTCCGTCCTCTTTTCTGCTCCTAACTAAACACTCATGAGAACATTGTTATGATGTTTACTTTTTTTCTTTTAAAAAAAGAAAATCAAACGCCAATGAATTTCCCTTCATAGCACAATCACTTTATTGAAACTAATTGACTCACTTCTCCACATCGGTAGTAAAATGGATGCATAATATACTTTCTCCTTCAATGACGTAATAACCACTCAAGTTCCAATGGATCGATTTGATCTTGTTCGATGAGTGATATTCAGCCCAAAAAAATAAAGACTAGGAGCAAGGTCTCATTCTCCATGACTTCACAAAAAGAGGGAAGATGATTAGAAGCCTAGGTACTTCGTGATTAACGACAATTCCACAACGCATGTTGGGGGTCATATAATCCAATCTATGCGGTGGTCCGTGCGATTATCTTACTGGTCATGTTTCATATCAGCCAGACCATGCAATCACTTATTTGCTCTCACTTGTGAGCCAGACCATGCAATCACCTATTTGCTCTCACTTGTGAGTTCTCCACGTGTGGAAATTGTTCAAAAAATCATAAATTTATTGTATGGAGGTCAATTCAGTACCTTTCAATTATGCCAAATTAGTCTTAAAATTTTCAATTTTGCCAAATTAATCTTTATACTTTTAATCGTGTCAATTTAATCATAAACTTTTTGATAATTTTTTCAATTAATCATAAACCTTTTGAAATTTTGGCAATGTAGTCCTTTCGGCCAAATAATAGATTTAGGACTAAGTTGTGAAATATTCAAAAGGCTTAATGACACAATTGAAAAATTTAATGACTAAATTGACAAATTGTTAAATAATTTATAACTAAATTGGCACAATTGAAAGGTTTATAATTGAATTGGCTAACATATAATAAGTTTAAGACTTTCACCCTATAAAAACTCAAAAAGGTTCCTCTGTGGAAAGAAGGGTGCAATACTGATTGTGTACTTCTGTAAGAAGAAGTGAAATGGGTCGGTAAATATATTGACTCTGCATGCCTCATTCACTAACCCCTGACCCCCAAAGCATTCCCTAGCTGTATCGACTGTGCTTGCTAGTTAAATGCCACTCGATGCCCTTTGCTAATTGGTGAAACAAGATATCATATGAGCTAAAGGAAAACGGTTTTTCTGGCATTGTATCTTGCAAAGGTATAATTTCGAATCTTAATATGCGTGCTTTTTTTTTTTTTTTTTTTTTATGGTCTTGTTATTGTGCTTGTTTTCTTCTCCTTGACTGTTTGTTTGAAACTATGAGATAAACAGTTATGCTTGGATGTTAGAGATTCACTTCAAATGTGTAATTAAGTTTTCATAGAAATTAATGAATCGCAAGTCCCAAGGAAAAAGCTTTTAGAACTAACGCTGCGCTTGAATTCCAATTATATTGCAGGCTCCTCTTTTCATTGCCACCAAAATGACCAGGATGAAGAGATGGTTTGTCTTCATACCTTCGGCGGAGACGTTCAGCAGAGCTAGCGTGCGGTGGATCGGGTACGACCGGGTGTGCAACCCCTATTGGTCGCACTCGGTTCAGGCGTTCGTGGCACGCACGCTGGACACAATCGTCGTTTGGGGTCTCGAATGTTACACGAAATGGTTGAGAGGGGCTCGAGAAAGATCGCATCGTTAGGTCATGGAACATGGTAATCGCATTTTCAGACGCACCCCGACGTAATTGCAGCTTGTGTGCATGACTTGGATATGAAAGTTTGGAGTAGCGTGATATGGGTCTGTGGTCGAAACTTGAATATGGCATGTGATATGAAGACTTTCTATTTTTCACTCGGTATGCATAAGTTTTCGTTTATACACTGTGTTTTCGGGTCTTTCAACAAAGATCGTGCTTCTACTTTGGACCCTCTTAAGCACGATTCGCTTTTTTCATTCAAATGCTTACGCAGTGGTGCCCACAAGATCGTTAAAGGATAGTGTTCACTATTCTATATGTCCCTTCCATTATCGAGTTTACATGTTGATAGAGTGACATTGGGTTGCTTCTTTGATAACCACGCTAAAGCATTTTCACATAAGAAAAATACAAAATCTGTAGTGCTCTTTTGATCATTGATATCTCCAATATAATCACTATATGAATGAGCTCTAAGTTGGAAGGATTTAGAACGATAGTGGTGTAGGCCATGAGAAGTAGTACCTTTGATACACCAAAGTATATTTTTTACATCTTTAAGATCAGATGACTTTGACTTCTCCATTTATCAACTCATAATTCCAACAATATACATTGTCGCGACTTAATTTTTTCGGGTTCACCGCCTAAAACTAGGTTAATGGACTGCTAAGTTTTTTAAACTTAGCTCGGGCTCTCCCAAGCCCATACCAAATCGCGACTTGAGTCTAAACTTTTTAAACATGCAAAATACTATCTAGGAGTCGCCACTAATCTGTTTTTGGTAGGTCGATTAGACATCTAAGCAAAATAATGGGAGAATTATTTTACTCCTACGAACCAGAGACTAAGGGTATGGGGACTTGGTTACACTAGACTATCCTAGTGCCCTTTCGGTACCATTTCTTTTTAATTTTCAAAAATGTTTTGCAGGCAGCTTGATTTGATTTTTTAATTCATTTTTCTAACGTGTAAGGCGATCATACGAGTACACAAACAACAAATTTAACACCCGAGAAAGCGAATAAAATAATACAGGACTTACGTCAAAGCAACGAAAGCAACTGCGATGTTAGGTCAGAATTCATATCAATAATCCCAAATATGATTTCTAATTAATAAACAATCACTCAATTTTTTGTTTTCACTTTATTTAATGAAAGTCGTGCAATGCATGCTACTAATTTAACATGAAATGATATGACGTGGCAATATGACCTAAACTATATAACATGAATAAGCATGCAATCTATCTTAAAGCATGAAATGAATTTATTCTAATTTTTTTGTATTTTCCATGAAATTCGAAATTAAAGAAATGCAACAATTAAATATGCAATTTAATCAAATGACCTAGTTCTAATGACGAGCAATGAACTTAGCAACAATCACTAGATGACGAAAATTTCATAAACGTAATCCTACATGTCTCGATTTACTAAACCTATATGCTCAGGCAGAATTTTGATTTTTTTAAATAATTAATTATTAAATAAATATTAAATCTAAACTATCAACAAAATAAAGCAAGAAATGATTAAAATAATCAAAAAAATAACCTATTGTTTCACAGGTCAAATTAACGGTTATTCTAACCCTAATTATCACAACAAGGAGATCAAAACATTACAAATCTGGTCCGAAGTCCTACGGATCAAATTAAATAATTATTGTGATTTAACAATTAAAATTTCACCAAAAAGCCCAAAAATTAATATAATAAAAAAAAATGATCCGATGTCTCTCGGATCAAATTAATAATTACATAATTTCGGAAAAAATCCCTACGGATAATGCATACAAAATGCACAAATATTAACATTGACAAACCATATTCTAACTTAAACAATAATAACAAAATTTAAAACGCAATAGTATAACATAAAATAAGCAAAAGAAAGAAATAAAAATAAAACTAAAGGAGGGGAATTGCAGCAGCGTTGGTGGGCATATGGCTAGTTTTTGATTTGATCATTTGCTAGTCTCCTCCGAGAATTTTTTGAGTGGACGCCCCCCTTCTCTTGTCGTCTCTCTCTTGTCAATTATGGTGGAATATGGAATTGTGTGGCCTTTCGTTCGGCATTGAATTGCCTGTAACCACAACATCAGAACAAAGTAAATTAGGTGAAAATATGGGGTGAACAACTTTAATAGGGAGAGAAACAACCTGGTTTTATCACAGTGAAATCACTAGATGGCAATCAACGCTTAGGTTCGTTGGCCACTTCGATGTCTCGCTGCTGGAATTATTGTCGGAGGTGTAGGAGTTTAATCTAGGCAATAAAAAATAAAATCACCTTAGTGCGAATAGCAAATTGGAATTGCACACAATCAAACTTAAAAAAAAAAAAAAAAAAAAAAAAGGAAGCTCGACTTAGCTTTATGCTTGTCGTCAATATCCATGAAGCATGATGAACATGGGGCATCGTCAAGAAGACTACACCATCGTCCGAGATCCCTGAGGGTGTGTGCCTCTCCTCCAAAGAAAATTGAACTCAAAAGAAACCAAGGAGAAAACATTTCTCCCTTATGCTCTGAATTTTTTGAAAATCGCCTCCTCTCTGAGAGATTGTCTGTCAAACCTCTCTACGTTTTCTCACCATTTTTTCCCCTTGTGAGCTCCACTCTCCTCACCCTGTCATGCAAAGTGAGCATCTCTTTTATAGTGATTCGAAACGGTCTCTTTACATGGCATTTCCCGAGTTGCCATTTCTTGTTGCATTAAATCAAGCCTGCAAATCGGAACGTGATTTCGCAATCAGCTCGATTTTACTTGATTCCTTCCATTTTACAAAAATTCTTGCCCCTTATTCAATTGCTTCCGCATTTAACAAAATCCGAATACCCATCAGAATTTCAAATTTCCATGCATAATCAATCAAATCAATTGCCCCCATTTTCTTTCATTTTTTCCTTTTATTTGTTCAAAATGCAATTTTATTTTTCCAAAATTAGGTGTCAACATACATAATATCCGGTCCCGTGCATGTCAAGTATCTCAAACTCCCAATCAAGCTTCTATAATATATCAAATTAACATCGGCACAATCATCAAACTTTGAAAGTTTGGTTCCACACTCAATTAATGCATTGATCAGAGTACAATTCTTTATATAATTTTTTCAATGATATTTTATACATATCCTATTTGGGAAATAAAAATCCCCTTGGCACTTTGCTTCACTTCGATCATAAGCAAATAATTCATGAGATCATTATCAGTCATCTCAAATTCTTTCACCATCGATGCCTTAAAAGCATCAATCATCTTAGTCTCGTCCTTCTTTCCATCACATTTTTAGCGTCGGAATTTCTTAACTCTATTGGGTGCCTAATCAATCTCATTCCCTTTGTTGTTGAATTTATGGTTCCCCGTACGCTTGAAGCTCGAAAATTTGTAGAAGCCCAATTTAGCAACATAAGCATGGACAGAGAATTTTGTAGCTTTTAGACACTCATTCTCTAATTCCAAATGACGCGATATCGTCAAAAATGATAATATTCTCATTATGCGTCATGTTCATTTTTATATGCTTCAAACTGTCGGGAAGAAACCTTATAATAGCATAAACTTGATGTCCATTAGTAAGGAGTGTATCCTGTCAACTTCAGCTCACATATCATGTTTAACATTTCTTGAAGATGCTACCTCATCATTAGATTTGAGGGCTTTCGGTAGCTATGTATAACAACTGTGCTTGCAAGTTACATTAATGCTACCCATTAGATTATACATGCATAAGTCTTCTATGAATCATTAATTCTTAACCACATGTCAAAAGATTCACTATCTATGTTGAATTAAGTTCATATGCAAGTCGTACATAGCGCAAAAGGAGCTTAAACGGATGTATTCTCGAATTCTCTAGATATATTCCCCTTTTCCTAGCTACAAAGATGACTATGTTGAGAAGGTGTACGATGCTTGTACTATTTGTCAAGATATTCAGTGGAGCGAACATGTATTAGGTCAGTTACAAGGGTCAATGCAACCCTTGTTGGAAATTTGTTTGTAAAAATAAAAAAGAGTACAGTTTCTTTGTCCCACATAGGAAAAATTGGAGGAAATTGGCCAATTTATAAGTGTGAGAATTCCTTTGTATACCAAAAGGAATGATTGAGTGCAAGCTAGACCTCACTATACCTGCGTGCGGGTACACGAATAATTGCGCAATTTTAGCGTAATCAATTCAAAGGTTGTTTTGTTTAGCACTAATCCCTTTGTTTTTTTTTTTTTTTTTTCGGTGTTATCTTATTAACTTTAATCAATTCAAAGGTTATTTTGTTTAACGAGAATTTTTGGAAATTAATTAATTAATAAATAATAATGTCGAAATTTTATTTATTAAATAATTATTATTATTTTTATTCCGAATTTTTGTTTATGTCTTTTCAAGACAACCTTTGAACAAGATACATGTTCAATTTGCAACATTTTCTAAAGGGTTGCATTTGTTCGGTTTTTTAACTTCTTACGAATGGACGACTTTGTTCATTTGAGCAATTTTTGAAAGAATGTATTTGTTCATTTTTGCAACTTTTCACGAAGAGTTGTCTACGTTTTTTAAGACTATTTTATATATACTTGTCAGATTGAGAAAGAACGAGTGTGATCAATTTTCATCTTTTCGAGTCTTTTTTTCTGAAAACTACAGCCATCTTTTCAATTGTTTCCTAGAGAGATTCTGAAGAAATACTAGCTATCTAGTATTTTCATTTTGAGACTTTATTATATCCTAGAGGATATTTTCTAGTGACCATTAGCAACTTTGTGGGGCAAATAAATCCTTAAAGAAAGTGATATCACGCCTCAAAGTTCGACTCGAATATTCTAAAGATCCGTCTTTATTGTTCTACCATATTCGAAGCAATATTTTCCTAACAACTCTTATTGGTCACACGTCGTGTAAGGGTTGGTCATTTTACAAGATCGTGAAACGATCTTGTGAGACGATAGGGTTCATTGTTCTATGCGTATCTTCCATTGTCGAGTTCATATCCTTCAGACTTGAGAAGGTTAGCACAACCAAATGATGGGGCCGTCATCATACTTTTTTCATTTTCAATCAACTAGCTTAATTAAACTTTAATTCAAGTTGCATACACATTAAGAGTCCGTTCGCTTCGCGGAAAATAGGCCATTTCCGGAAAATATTTTTCCAGAAGTCATTTTCCAGGAAAATGACAATATTTTCTGGTGTTCGGCTAAAACTTGAAAATGTTTCGGAAAATATTTTCCGGTGTTCGATAAGAAAAATATTTTCCGCTCACTAGATTGGCGAGCACAAGCGTCAAGCTCGAGGTTCGCCAGATCGACGAGCGATCCACAACAGTTCACTTGGTGATGGCCGACGACTAGTCAAGAAAGAAGAAGATGAGAAACAAAGAAAAGAAAAAGAAAAAAAGAAAAAATAGAAAATTAAAACTAATTTGAATAAAAAAAGAAAAATACAATTTAAAAATAATTCGAATAAAAAAAGAAAAAAAGAAGAAGAAATGGGAGGAGGAAGTGAGGATTTGTAGATGTGTGAGATAAGAGAGATCAAGTGAGGAAAATGTTTTCCACTTTTCAAAAGTGGAAAACCTTTTCCCCAAATTTAGAAGACTTTTTCCCTTCTATGGAAAACATTTTCCCTTAGGAATTCATTTTCCGTGAAACGAACACCGGAAAATCCGGAAAACATTTTCCGCAAAACGAACGGACCCTAAGAGTTTATGATTATTGTGTAACGAGATAGAGTTGAATATGAGTTGTGTACTCTTATGGATCATTTAGCTTGATCAATGCACCGTCGGACTAGTCAATAAGCTTCACGTGATACAACGTGGAAGTTGATCCATGCTAATAATTAGGGGTTTTTATTCCGGACATTCAGTGTAAAATATGTAATTCAATGATGAGCCACGGCCATATGATTGATTGTATCGATAGCACATCAAACAGACAAAGTACTTAAGCTACATATAAACCCTAATTCATATAATTCTTTAATTTTACAATGGATTTTTATTCTGTCACGACTCAATTTTTTCGGGTTCACCACCTAAAACTAGGTTGATGGACTACTAAGTCTTTAAGCTTAGCTCGGGCTTTCCCAAGCCCATACCAAATCGCGACTTAAGGATTTAACATGCAAAAGATTATTATCTAGGAGTCGCCACTAATCGGTTTAGGTAAGTCGATTAGACACCTTAGCAAAATAACGGGAGGATTATCTTACTCCTACGAACCAGAGATTTTGGGTACGGGGACTTGATTACACTAGACTATCCTAGTGCCCTTTCGGTACAATTTCTTTTTAATTTTTCAAAAAAAAAATGTTTGGCAATTGAATTGATTTTAATTTAGCTTCCTAACGTGTGAGGTGATCATACAGGTGCGCATACCACCAATTTAGCACTTAAGAAAGAAATTAAAATAATGCAAAACATACCTTAAAGTAACGAAAGCATCTGCGTTGTTAGATCAGAATTCACATCGATAATCTTAGATATGATTCCTAATTAACAAGCAATCAATTTTTATTTACTTTTTCACTTTATTTAATGAAAATCATGCGATGCATGCTAATAATCTAATATGACATGACGACATGACCTAAACTACATGACATCAAAAAATGCAATAATTAAATGCAATCTAAATGATTTAATCATAATGACATGCAATGCGATGCAATGACATACAAAATTATTTAAACTAAAATGACAAAAATGGCAACAAAAAAAAAATGCCTGCAATGAAAAGAAAATCATTGCAAATGCAAAAGCCATTATGTTAAGATGATTAGTCAAAGGACTGTCGAAACAATTTCAATTTTAAAAGTCGAGTGCTTAAAAAAAAAAAATGGATGATATGGTAATGACGCCATGATAATCACCAACTCCCAAATCCCCCTTTGACAAAAAGTACTAAGCCTTTTGAGCTAAGCCTTTTGAGCCTTTCACCGAACCAACATTACAACCTATTCCCAAAGTCTCTTCAGATTGGGATAATTCGAGTGGAAATTGGGATTTCTAAAGAAGATGCCGCTTGAAGAAGTGAGGGCAAGGTTGTCTTATCTCATCTTAAGGTTTCTTGACTTGTAAACCCGGGCGAAGATGTCGATTAGTGATCAATTCGTTTCATAGCCAATGATGCTTATCAATTGCTAAAACCATGACCAAACCCGCACTACGGTCCTTCTAAAAGACCTCTTAGATTGGTCAATGTGTACTTATTGCGAATGATTCAAAGCCTTGCACGCTGGAAGAGTGAGATTGAATGATCAGTTTATTTCCCACATGAATAGATGGGATCAAATAGCCATTTTCTTGAGAATATGCGAGAAGCCCTTTCTGACTAGGTGTCCTCGCTCGACATACTTAATAGACCTTTCTCATAAGTCAAGGTCATTTCAACAAGGATTTTTCTCCCAAGAGAATTTGACGATTAATGATATCATCCGAGTATGATGACAGTTTCGTGAGTTTGTCAAGTGGTCGGGATTAGTTTGATTTGTTTATGCAATCATTGCCTTCTCATTACCGATACACTTTTGATATTGTTTATGATGACATGTGCTGAAATCGATCTCATCTAGTATGCTTTCGCTACTAGAATACTTGTTATAATGAATACTGTTTGATGTGCAGTATCCATTTCAGAATATTCTCGAATGACAGTTCCTCCAAAGTGAAACCACACAATTCTAAAGGGTTCATGGGTTAGCCTTAAACCATGCATTTTCAAAAGGTTCTTGGTTATCCTTAAACCTTGCAATTTCAAAGGGTTCATGGGTTAGCCTTAAACCATGCATTTTCAAAAGGTTTTTGATTATCCTTAAACCTTGCAATTCTAAAGGTTCATGGGTTAGCCTTAAACCATGCATTTTCAAAAGGTTCTTAGTTATTCCTTAAACCTTGCAATTTCAAAGGGTTTATGAGTTAGCCTTAAACCATGTATTTTCAAAAGGTTATTGGTTATCCTTAAACCACACAATTCCACAAGGTTCGTGGGACTGCCTTAAACCACACGGTTAGTGGGACCGCCTTAAACCACACGGTTCGTGGGACTGCCTTAAACCACACGGTTAGTGGGATTGCCTTAAACCACAAGGTTAGTGGGACTGCCTTAAACCACAAGGTTAGTGGGACTACCTTAAACCACACGGTTAGTGGGACTGCCTTAAACCACAAGGTTCGTGGGATTGCCTTAAACCACACGGTTAGTGGGACTGCCTTAAACCACAAGGTTCGTGGGATTGCCTTAAACCACACGGTTAGTGGTACTGCCTTAAACCACAAGGTTAGTGGGACTGCCTCAAACCACAAGGTTAGTGGGACTACCTCAAACCACAAGGTTAGTGGACCACAAGGTTAGTGGGACTGCCTTAAACCACACCACACGGTTAGTGGGACTGCCTTAAACCACACGGTTCGTGGGACTGCCTTAAACCACAAGGTTAGTGGGTTTGCCTTAAACCACAAGGTTAGTGGGACTGCCTTAAACCACACGGTTAGTGGGACTGTCTTAAACCACAAGGTTAGTGGGACTGCCTTAAACCACACGGTTAGTGGGACTGCCTTAAACCACAAGGTTCGTGGGACTGCCTTAAACCACAAGGTTAATGGGACTGCCTCAAACCACAAGGTTAGTGGGACTGCCTTAAACCACACGATTCGTGGGACTGCCTTAAACCACAAGGTTCGTGGGTATATCTTTAAACCACACTTTTCAAAGTATTCATAGGTACATCCCTAAACTACGCTCTTTACATTAAGCTTACTTGCATTTTCATTTTACTATTAAAAAAAAAAACAAAAAAAAAAAAAATTAGGTGTCACCTTATCTTTGAAAGAAATCTCTTTGAGCTTCCTTCCAAAGAGGGGCAGCTGTTGACACTTAAATTTTTATCCAAAAATCATTTCCAAAAAAAATGGGAACTTGTTTTTCCACAAAAATATTTCAAATTAAATTCTTGCATATAGATTATCTAGGCATTTAATATAGTGTTTTAAATGGAATATGGTTTTCCTTCAAAAAAAAAAATTAAATTAAATATATAAAAAAAAAAGAAAAAAAAAAAAAAAGATAAAAAAAGTTGGGGCCAATGATCTAAATATAGCTAGCCAAGCCCGGGAGGTCAAATTGGAATTAAAATGGCAAATTGGGGCCAAAATGCAATTTTCAAAAGTTGAGGGACCAATTCGCAAAATTTGCAAAATTTTGCCCGAACCCTTAAATCATCATCTTGGTCACCAATTAAGTTGAAATTGAACTTGGGCCAACTTGAATCAATCAAATCGGGCCAAAAAGACCAAGTTTGTGTTGAATTTGGTATTTTTGGATAAGAAATTGCCAATTTTGAGGGACTTTCTTGCAAAATTGGGTGGGTAAAATTGCGAAATATTGTCAAGATCTTAAACTACTATGCATGATCTTGCTAATTGATCAAAAATCGCAGCCAAGTTGATGGATTAAAGCACTCAAACGAGCTACCAAAACCTAGTCTACGAATTGGTCTTATTTCGGAGTTGCTGAGTAAGCAACTTGGTGGCCCCACCATATCCTCCTCAGCCCCCCATCTAGCCCGATCTTTGCACGTGATTGAAGGCCATAATGAGTAGTGCCAGTGGACGGAAATTTGCCAGGGATAAGCTGCTGAAGGCACGGGAAAATCGCACCAAATCCGGACACTCAACAGCTGCAGAAATTGGAAAAATTGGCTAAGTCAGAGAGTGGGTGAACTAGCTCAGTTGACAGGCTTGGTAGGTGGACAAAAGACCGACCAAAACTCCTCTAATTCAGTGGATAACATCTAGGAAGCAAGCTCTTTCAGGGGATGAGAGAGAGGAGACGAGAAGAAGAGGAGAGAGCTCGGGATCGTTCCCCAAAGACACCTTCAGAAGCAACTCCAGAAAGCAAAAACCCAGAAATTCCAGACCGACCTAGAGAGAGAAAAGTGAGATTTTCACATACCTGAGGCAACAATTAGCCAAAACCTTCAACTAGAGAGTTAAACTTCACTCAAAGATATTTCCAACCATAGGTCGCACGTCCAAAATGGAGATCGGGAAGGCCTCATAAAGCCCCCCGAAAAACTACCCTCCTGGCGGGCCAAAGAAAGCCTGAATTTTTCTAAGTGTTGAGCCCGGTTGGTCACGAGTGAGTGAAAGCGAGTGTTTTTGAGAAAGTTGAGAGACAAATGAGGAAAACCATGAGTTCAAAACCAAAGTAGAATACATATAGCTTTGTTTGGTGTTTATTTTTCCAATAAAAGAGGTTCTGAAGCTTGATTTTGGAGGTTAATGAAAACCTTCGTTATCAGTTCTTTCTTTGCAGATCTTGTTTTCCAGTTGAAGAAGCCAACTTCCACGGGCCCCCGAGGATAATTTCTTGGTTTCTTGAGCGAAGAACCACTTGAAAGGGAAACTAAGAAGCAAGGTAAGCATCCTAGATGTATTTTCTTTCGAGTTTGAGTACGTTTTGATCATGAAAATCAAGAGGAAAAGCAGCCCGGAGGACTGATTTTCGAGGTGGAAATTTTTCTAAGTGTTGGAATCTCTTCAAGGGTTTTGCATGTGTGCTTCTTGGAGAGGTCGTTTTGATGTCTTTCGGTGGGCCATTCTCTATGATTTTTGTTGCATTTGTAAGCTTATGTTACCTACTTTCACTCGGATTAAGTAGTGTTTCTCTTAGATCTTGCATGTGATAAGTGTCGGGGCTTGAACATGGGCATGCAACCTGTTTGCTTGACTTGGGTTCAAACCCAGATTTGCAAAATCAGCTCAAACCCGTGTATTTGAGGACGATTTTAGCTGGGTTATTGTGTGTTGTAGGCTATGATTTCTATCTAATATTTCTCATTGCATGTGGTAGTATAATCTTGATGTTTTAGTTCCACATAATATTGCTCATGGGTGAAGATTGAAGGCTGCAAACATGGCCCGCGAAGCTGTTTTGGGGTGATTTAATGCACGCCAAGTGTTCGATGAAATGCGCAAACCAAGTTTCGATCTTGAAACGGTCGATTTGAGCTCGGTTATTGTGATATTCATGTGCTGTGTTACTCCATGTTAGCATAGATCGGTTTAAGGAATTATTATTAATATTTTTTAAAAAAATAATAATAATAATAAAAGAAAAATATGAAAATTTCAAAAATATCAAAAAATGTTGGATGTTATCAAATTAAGCCAAAAATGACATCTAGGAGATTTTCCTAATTTTATAAAGTCATTTTTCCTAATTAAATGATATTTTGGTATTTTATAACCATTTTTGTAAATAATCTATTTTGCTTAGATTAAAATTATTTAGAGTAATTTCATGCATCTAGGGTAATTTCATGCATATTTAAATTCTCATTTTGCTCACGGGGTCCTGTCCCGGGCGTGATAACAAGGCCGTGTAATATTATTTGCCCGACTTGTATCGGGTTTTCATTTTCCGCATTTATTTTCAAGTTATTTCAATTTCTTGGATGTTTACTTATGCACCGCTTTTCATTAATTTGAATGTAAATTTCTCTTCTAAATTATGTTAGGATTAGTCTAGACATTAAAAAAAAAAAAAAAAAAACTACAAAAGCATTTGCATGGACGCTTAGCGGTTTTGTAAGGATTATAATTGATAATCAAGATTGTGTGGCCATTTAGATTAAAACCTTTCAAGTTAGTGGTACCGTAAGGGCGCTAATAGAAACATTAGCGTAAACAAGTCCCCGTTCCTAGAAATCTCTGGTTGCGTAGGAATCGAGACAACACTCCCGTGACTCGATTGGTTTCTAACCGACCCCAATAGGCTAGTGGCGACTCCTAGAAATATTTAGGTTGTTAAGAACTAAAAAACAAAATCCAACGTCGCGCGAGGTATGGGGCTTGGGAGAGCCGCGCCTAATTTAGGGCCATTGGTCCGCCTCTTTAGGCAAATACCCCTAAACCATTCTTTCTTTTCCCCCGAACGGAAAAAAGAGGTCGTGACAGAAATTGTAATATCTAGACGTATTGTGTAAAGCAAAATCTATTCAATGAATCTTTTCTTTAATTAAATTTGGGTGCCGTTTTTCGCTGAGTAATTAAATACGGATACTTGTTAAAAAACTAACGGTCTACTGTAGTGCGGTGGAAAGTGTTATCACATTAGTAACTTGTACATTTTAACCTTCAAAATTAAGTCGATACAACTTGGGATACATAATTCACAAGATGTTATGCAACTAGAAATTTCTAATAATTTCTAATTAGTAGCATATAGTACTCTTAACTTTATTCATTAAAGTGTGCATGCATGTCGATGAAGAAGCTAACTGAGGAGATTGGATTTACTATTTCGATAATATAAAACAAAACAATAATTAAAGAATTTCTCGTTTTTTTATAAGATAAAAAAGGTCACGAGATTACAGAATATACACAGAAAACTCTTTTTTAAGGAAAGGAAAAGGAAGAAAAGAAAATTACAAAAGCGGTTGGCGAATCTGCTTCCTGAAAACGACCTCGGTGTCCAACCCGAACCCGTCGACCTTGCGGACATGCAGCAGCTCCGACCCCTTGAACAGCTCCACCAGCGGCTCCACGCTGAGCAGGTCGTTCGCGGAGTACTTGTCGGCGCGCCGCGCCAGCGCCACGTGGAGCGCGCACACCCCGCCGGGCCTCAGCGTCCGCTCGATCTCCCCGACGAAGCGGCCCGGGTACAGCGCGTGGTCGAACACGTTCGAGAACTCGAAGTCGAACTCCCCGTCGGCGAAGGGCTGCCGGTGGAAGTCGCCCTCCACCACGAGGGGCGTGGCGGGGACGAGGTCGATGCCGACAGAGTCGGCGACGCCGACGCGGCGGAGGGCCTCGACCTCTTGGCCGACGCGGGCGCCGACGCAGAGGGCGCGGGAGGAGTTGGAAAGGAGGCGGCGGCGCTGGAGGTCGGAGAAGAAGCGGGCGAAGGCGGAGACCTTGCGGTCCCAGTCGCGGGTGGTCCAGACGCGGCGGAGCCTCGGGTTGAGGGTCTTGTTGAGCTGGCGCTGGATGTAGGTCTCGTAGGAGGTGTACCCGGGTCTGATCCTGAGGTCGCCGGTGGAGGAGGAGGAGGATAGGGGAGGAGGGTAGGGCGGATGGGGGCGGAGGTGGTGGCGGAGGAGGAGGAAGGGGAGGGAGAGGAGGAGGGAGAGGAGGAGGGAGAGGAGGGAGCACTTGAAGACGGTGGGCTTGGGGTTTGCCGACTGTGGGTGTTTCATGATGAGGGTTTTGCGTGCGTGCGCGCGCGTCTCTCTCTCTCTCTCTCTCTCTCTCTCTCTCTCTCTCTCTCTCTCTCTCTCTCTTTCTACTTCTCTCTCTCTAGGGATGAATGTAGCTTTCGTGAGGGATGGAAGAGAGAGAGAGAGAGAGAGAGAGAGAGAGAGAGAGAGAGAGATTAAGTAATGCCGCATGGACTAAGGTTTAGACGAAGCACTTTGTCATAGTGGGTGTTGCTCCATCACTAGCTTTGGACAGTTTTGTGTTCCAAGAATAGCATCTAAAGAAAAAAAAATTGACTAGATTTGAGGGTCATCGTATTGAAATCTTTCGATTTTAGCAACAAAGCAAACTTTGGAACCTGAGATGGAGGGCCACTGTCCGACTCTGATTTAGACAAATGCTTTAAATCATGTGAAGTCTTGCGTGAAGTCATCAAAAATTAAAGTTGATATGTACACGTGCACGTTCGTCTTGTGTACCTCATAATCTTTTCCTAATTTAAGATATGCTTGTAATGTAAGATGAAATGTCGACATGAATAATACTACGCATGGGACGTGGGATGGGGATTGCAACGAAATCATGACTTCAGTGTTGAGTCCATTGTTTATGGCCAGTGAATTAGTTGAGCATGATCGATTCTACTCATACTTATATCATGGTCAGTGAATTAGTTGAGCAACGAAATCATGACTTCGCCGACGGGTTCGGCTCCTTTCATCCCCCCGTCCCCCCGAGCCCCTCCGCCGTTGTGGGGGCTGGCATGGTGGCATTGGTGCATCAAAATTGCAGAGACAGACAGTAAGAACCCATCTGATTCGGTGGCTTATGGTACTCGACGTTTCTACCATTACATGGATCCGGCGATTCGTGCTTTCGTGACGTAATCGGAGCGCCACTTTGAAATCCTAGTACAACATGGGTTGTTGATGAATTATGTGACCCCCGATGCAGCACATTGGACATTATTAGAATAACGAACTCCCAACCATGTGAAATGTACGGTAACACGAGTTTATGTGATGTTAACCCGATCAATCGAAACATGTCTGAGTAGGCATGTTATAAACTTGTCCGGTCTTAACCCAAGGGTGCCTGACCACATTTAAGTGTCGAAAATCACTAGCCTTACTATGACAAAGGCTTAATGACGAAATATGATCTGATACTATAGTCGGCAAAACTTTCATTAGCATCCGTTGCAGGCCATTAGGTCTCATTACTCAAGTTACGAAATGAAGCCCTAGTCACTAATCGACACAAATCTAGAAAAGCCCAATCCATTTATGTCTCCGAGTCCGACCCAATGATGGCCCAGCCCGGTTCAAGATCCCAGCCTAGCATGAGTGGAGCCCAGTTAGAATCAAATCACATTGGGCTTGGGCACGAGTCCTTAAGATGTCACGGCTCATGACCGAGCATAGGTTTCATGCCTTTTTTTTTTTTTGGTCGGTTAGGTTTCATGCCTTAAAAGTTGTAGTCTTGGTTTATATTTTTTTGTTAGTGAATATTGGCTCTAAGATTGCTAATCATAATCTTCACATTTGCAGGATCAGTCCCATTAAGTCCAAGGAATGATTAATTGTCTTCAAGATAACTAGCCTGTCAATGCCACGTCGAATGTCTAGCGTTCATCTAAGTAATTTCCAGCCAAATTTGCCGAATGGACTTAATTGGCAAAATATGATAAATGTTTATGACTCAATCGGCATATTTAAAATATTTATGACTGAATTAGCAAAAATATAATAGATTTTAAACTTTTGTAATCGACTTTATAGCTTCTTCAATAAAGTAGCTATCATGCTTTTTTTTTTTAAGGGGTGATTAGTGCGATGGCGGGTCGATTCCCACCTTGAAACTAAGAACCATACTAGATTGGGTCTAGTTCCCATATCAGTTTTTTTTTTTTTTAATGTTTTATTTATTTATCATAAGTTCTTGAATATATTGAATATAACTTTAGTGTATGATGGAATTACTAACTGCAGAGAAGTTACTAGTAAAATAAGAGATTACTTCCACAAATTATCCATTTGTTTTGTCCTTGCTTAATAAAATAATAAAAATAATAGTATACTCTAGGCTAGTTCGACAAGTCACAACGTCTGAATGTTGGTTCGACCAATAAACTTATAAAACAAAACTTGTAATTACAATTGGAAATAATTTGGACTTCTCAAAAGTCAAAACCCAAAGTCACATGCCTAACGAACCCCGCATGGAAGTACGGCTTCTCGTGAGTTAGATGCTAGATAGCCCAACGCATGTACTTCTCCAAAATAAAAAATCGTTTGTCTCAAGATTTTTATTTTTGGTTGTGGTTGGTGTCTTAACACTAACATGTCAATAACCGAACAATAATCGACTGTTGATTTCCTTTGGTATAATCGTTCAACTGGACATAAATTTGAGAGAATTTGTGAGACAAAGCTCACAACTAAAGGATAGAGATGAATACCAGACAAAAAGTGTCCTCGGTCTATGCACACCAGACAAAATCGGATGCTGAAAGCTCGTGGGCAATATTCGTGTGGAGAAATCAAACTACTCGAGGTCCGGTTTTGGTGTTCATTTTCAAGACTTTCAATCCCGGGCATTAGCCGATAGTCCACAGTGACAAATCTTTCCATGTCAAACTCTAGCATGCTTCGATATGCAAGTCATCTTTAATTAACTGAATGTGAAACGGGGGGACCTTATTAGAAAAGTTACACATATTTAAGGGCATATCTAGATAGATCAAAATTTTAAGCAGTTCCAAGGATCAAAAGCGAGCTTTCACGTTACAGAATCCGATGCTAATATACAGGCGTTGCCTTTGCAAATGCACCATATTCTGGTATGACATACGCCACCTATGAATTCACAAAGCGAGGTGATAAACACCAAATGATCATTTGAGCAAGTGAATTATGGTCAATAGTCAATACCTATCTAGCCTTCGTCATGTGACTTTATAAACCGATCCTATAAAACCGTTAACATATCTAGCGTATGTCATTATCGTAGCCTGATCACATCAATCCCAAGGACACCAAAACCAAAGACGCAGAGCACGGGGACGCAATCCCACGATATGGGGTCATAGTTCCACGACTTGGGTTGCTAATGCTGGTTATCTATCGAAGTGATCAAAACATCTATCGGGTGGAACAACCAATCCGTTATACCTCCGTGACCATAGCCATACCTAACCCCCTCTTTCTATCCCTCTCTTTCTCTATATTGTTGGGTTGTTGTCCTACCTCTGTTGATGCACCATATGCGGTCGGAAACGGTAGAAAGTGAAAGCTTCGCCCACAGGAAATCACATCAACTTGGACTTATGTGTGTAGTGCATGATCGATGCGGTATAATCGGCCAATTATAATTGTCACGTGATATGAGTCGCACCTAATTTTAAGTTTGAGTAGAGGACGAACCCTTTGAATGGACTGGGACATAGCTTCGATCCCTCACACCACTAACTGTGAATAACCATACATTTGATCACCCATTCGAGGCTCGGTTTGCATCTTACTTTGTCCGTGAGATTATCGAGAGAGAGGATGTCAACAGACAAAGTGAAATATGAGCTGCTAAATAATCCTACATTGCTTAAATGTGTAGTTGTCATATACTTTATATGCATATAATCTCCCTCTACAAAATGACTTAAGTTTTTAGGTTGAACTTATTAACATAGTATTAGACTAGAATGGTTTGAATTTCAAGATTCCTTTCATGAATACTTGCTCACACGATAAGGGTTGTGTTCATTTCACAATAGTTGAGCCGAGTCGAGTTGAGTCGCTCACATACGGAGTGCTAAATACAATTATAGATCGCTCAAATATTTAATTATAATGTGTCAAATATACAAATATTCTCCTTCCACCTTTCGACCTAATAATTTAAGTTGGAGGTTATACTTACTAATAATGATAAACTACGTAAGTAATTGTTCACGTATCTCTAAATTGCCATGATGGTTGTTGAGCCTTTTGAAAAAATCTGTAAAACATAAATGATGAAGTTATGGGATTTCGTGACCAGTCATTAAACATAAATACCATAACGATTTGAACTTTTAATGTTATAAGCTCTTCTTTAGGAGTTTGTTCAGGAGTGCCCGTGAAAAACTCGAAGAATATGTCAATTCTTTTGCCATCATTGAAACATAATGAAAATCGGAAACTATCCTGATCCCTTTACTTAAATGCTCTCGTAAACATTAGAATAATGCTAAATAACAAAGATTAAGAATTCGACACGTTATCTTATCTCTCAAGTCGCTGCTAATCGGACTTGATAGTGGTGAGGTCACGAGGTGGTCGGAAGACCACCTAGAACTCCCAGGCTCGAATTTTAGTTTTCAGTGATGTGGGTATCTTTAGATTGTCCTTTGTTAGAAGATTTTCCCGAGGTCAGGTGCAGTCGTCAGGGAGAATTCAGTTAAACGCACTTTCCCTTACCGTTCGAGTGACATTGGTGAGGGTTTGGTGGGGCTGTTTTTTTATTATAATGCTTTAAGGACATGGATTAAGTCACTGCAGCAACGGGTTTAGTTCACCCACTTAACCCATATGACCATTCCCACTTTGATTTCGCCCTTTTTGTCTTAATCTCTTTTCAACTTTCTCACATGCATCATCACGCTCTTGGTGGTGACGCCACGTCGCGCTCGGGAAAGATTAACCAAAATTCGACATACGACATCTTTCTGAGGAACACCCTCTTTTGGAAAATCCCTCCACTCCATCAGGTGTACAATGTAGCATGTATGGTTCGGTCTTGCAGTTTGTGGATTTGATGGGATGAGTACTTGCGAAATCCACTATCGATAGTTGAATCCGATGTAAGGATCCACTCGTCCGTTTTTTCTAGTTTTAGTGGACTTGGGAGCTTCCTCATCTTGTTGACTAGGGTTTTGGTGGGGAAAGTTGCGCAATCTGGGGCCAACGCAAATCCAATACTCCCTTTCTTTCTACACCTACGAAAGAACTAACATAGGGATTTCGTGCGTTCGGAGTATTTAGCTGCATTGTACATGCTTTTCACCGGAATAAACCATGTAAATTTGTAGTGCATGCTACAACACTTTGTTCTCGAAATGTGAAGAAACAAAGAAATGAGGAAATGCACTTCGTATATGCATGAGCATTTATAATTTTACCATGAGTACGAGAAATAAGAACATATGGAAAAGATGTGATTTCATATGGAAATTTGATCTGATTTCTTCAGTTTTAATATGTTAATCAAATATTGTATAATGAGCGAACCACTATGTCGACCTTTCAAAATTGTTTCGTAAAGCAAAAGATAAAAATCCGTTTACAGAACATGGTAAAAAATTAACTAGGCGAAGTTGCGTGTTTCACCCACTCAAACTTTTGACTCATGGCGTATTGATCTTTGAAATTAGTGAGATTATTTCAAGGCAATTTAGTAGCTCAGTTTTGAGTCTTCTAACTCGATGAACGAATATTCCTAGCTAGCTAAGGGGCCTTGCCTCTTGACCAAAGCGGCAAAAGCCAAACACTGCTCGAGAGTGCTCGTGGTGTCGACGACCATCATCGCGCAGTAAGAAGAATCATCTTGGTAGTTCGAGAAGAATAATGATCACAAGATCATGATTACGATGATGATTCCATGTCGAATTTACTGTTCTTGTCCCATGCGCCATTTTCTCGCATTTCGCTAGGTCATTCATTAGTAGCACTTTTTGCCCACCTTTGCCCTAACAGTGGAAGGGGGAGAAGAAAAGATGGGAGAGAAATTTGGAGCCATTGATGAATGCTATAAGGTCAATGGCCGATAAAAAAGAAAAACGATTACGGGCGACGGTCATTTTAGGGTTGCAAGGTACATCGGACGCCTAAGGTACTTACCACATGGCACGTATAATGAGCTTGTGGCGCATTACTAACACAGTTTTACTAGGATCGTGGTTCCAATTCCAAAAATTTAAGATCGGTACTGTGTGGATAGGTTCCAGATTTTGGATACTGAACCCACTCACCCAATAGAGAATTGACGGTTAGAACCTATTTTATGAAGTTGGACGAAGATGATTTATCTTTTTTAAATCAAATTAACTATTTTATTGCTTTATATCTCTTTCTTTTTTTGCGTACTTTATTTTCAACCATTTTGTTCCTCATATTATTTTGTTATAATTGCTATTTGTCTTGATTTAAGAAAAAATGAAGGAAAAATATTGTAATCCAAACTAGACAAATATGGTAAGTTACAGATTCCAAAAACTGGGAATTGATATCCTAAAACTGAGCATCCCTAATTTTTACAATACCGTATTTGAGAATGTTGGTACCGCAAATGAGGGGTACGATTCTCATTTAAGATGATGGAGAATCACATGTCGGGTCTCATGTCACTATGCTTTGTGCATTAATTGTAGCATTGCCCTAGCTCAACCATGCAAGGTCACTCATTGCAATAAGTCAATATTTCTTTTTTAGTTATTGAACATTTGATAACTCCAGATTGAATATGACCAAGCATAAGACTACCACGACCAAAGTTTAGCAAAGCGGTCCAAATAAGCAAATACGTAACTTATTCCATCGGATAGTAGTGTAAATTATATCTGCAAAGATATGATGATGTTGTTATGAGTACTCCGGAGAGTTTACCAAAAAGAAAATGTATAAATTTATCTTTAGGATCTAGGTGTTGTTATGCATATACTAGGGAGAATTTGTGCGCATGATATAAGACTCTGCCGTGCCACGAAAATGACATAATGGCTGAGGGGGAAATATAGAAAAACTAGGAGGACGTTCGATCTGAGATGAGGCCGAGCTGATATCGTTAGCACAGGTCAACTTACGCACTGGTCGCCAACCAGTAAGTAAACAACCGTGGTTCTTCCCCCCCAATTTTTTTTTTAGAAGTTGATTTTTACAGATCCAGTGATCTCCTAACGCATTTAAAGCAGTGAATAATATAACGTGATGACTTGTTGGACGACTTAAGAGACAAATACAAAACTAATTTGTGGCCATGAAACGAGCTCATCGATTTTCCTGAGGGGTAGTCCAACAAAATTTGAAGTTGTTTGAAGAGGATCGTCTAATCATATCATGTCCGATCCTCGTTTTGCGGTCACTAATGTCGTAGAAAAGTATTTCTAACAACTTCCAATCTCTCATTTTTACTCGTCCCACGGTACTCGAGAAATTCTCTCTTATTCGTCATTTTTTTCTATTTTCATCCAGATGAATGTGGGCAAATTATATATATAATGTGTATACCCGTTTAAATGTATTGTATTGGGGGCCATATTTAGGTTATCCATTAACTATATCTGTTATGTTTGTCCAGATGCATTGGATTGGGATCTTATTTAGATTAATTAATTGCGTCCGGATTAAGTGGGTTCTAAGATCCAAGTCAGAGAGATCCATTCTCACAAGATATAAGAAAAATGGAGATGGAATGTGTTCTTGATTCTCGAACCTTGAATCATCGTGCAACTTCCACAGACTGGCTTAGCCATTAAAACATTACCCAAAAGGATTTAATGGGAGGGATCTATTTTTAAATTAAATCTCGAATTTGAATCCGTGAAAGAAATCCGATTTATGGATATATCTCAAACCCAAGTAGGACTATAATTTGACATCTGAACAAGCAATAGCTAATAGACATATTTTCCATGTTCGAGTTGGATTCCTAGTTTAAATAGGTTTCTTTAGTTTGAGTCAACAAGTCGTATAAGAACATGTGAAAATATAATTCGTCTCGACTTTTACACATTAGAAAAAATAAGAAGAGTGTTAGGGATTTTTTTAATGAGTATTCTGAGTGAATTCTTCGTGATAGATTGTGAGGTAATATTTGTCGATTTTATTTTTAGGAATAATTTATCATCGGGAAACACTTGAGTGATTATAAATTATGGATTCCCTAACTCATAGTGAATTTCTCAGTAACCGGCTCTTTTTGTGGATTAGGTACCGTCACTTTAGCTGAATTATATAAATCTCGATCGTCCTTATCATTCATCTTGAATATTTTCTTTTTGTAATTCCTTATTCTGGTCAGAGATTTGAATTGCAGCACCCACTAATTTCCGTATTAGTTTCATTACAATAAACAGTAAACACGACGAGACGGAAGTCATCGATCAAGGTCAACTCAACATGGCTTTGATTTTTGGTGCGTCCATGGGTTACTCTCCCGCCAAGAGTTCAGAATCTCCAACACATTTATTGGATTAATCTTTAGATAAAGAAAAAAGTTTACGCAAGTCCAACTTCCCTTTCCATTTAAGAATCCTCATCATCTTCCACGAAGCCTTTCAGCCACTCGATCATTCGAAAAGAAAAAGCCGATTGGCGGTACGTATAAATTAATCCCAAAAAATACACCAAAGATGCTTCAACAAGGTCTCTGCTATTTGAACATAAACAAAGACGGCATTCGCGATAAATTCAGTACATGCTAAAAACCGTAATCGACGAAGAGTATTCTCAAAATCGGGACGCCTCGCTTCATCAAATTGGACGGAGAGTTCGGCGTATTTCATTCATTAGTTGTCGGTATCGTACTCGTCGTCGTACGGAGACGGACAGTGGGTAACGGTACAAGAACACAACCCTGCATCTCCCAAGTCCGGTCGGATTACAAAAGCGGGAGATTCCGAATTTACCCCCGCGGGGCCCCACTATTTACGCCCGACAGGTTTCGGGTAGGGTCGTTATTGCCCAGGGTCCCCCCCTCCCCTCAGCCCCGCGCGCCATTCACAAGCGTTAGTTGCGCCAAAATTAACGATCTCCCGGGACGAAAGAGGCCAGAATCGACAACGATAAATAAATGAAATAAATGGAAAGGGGGTTGCGTCATCCATAGGAGATTTGGCGCTTGTGACTTTCTCCAGTCCAGGCTCTTTATAAAGTAGGGAAGAAGAAGAAGAAGAAGAAGAAGAGAGAGAGAGAGGAGTCAAGGCTTTGTCTGTTCGGACTCGAAGCGAAGTGTACCCCTGTTTTGGCTTGTATCAATGGCGGCTCTCGCGGCCTGCAGGTAGACCAGAGAATTGTCTTCAACCCCCCTCTCGAGAGAAACTCTGCAGTTGGAGCACCGGCTTTCGCAATGCCTGGCGGCGGCGGTGGCGGCGGCGGTAAGCGTCTTCCGTGTCTCCTCTGTTTTCCCCTGCGGCCAAAAAACAGAGCATCGAACGCGGCGGGCGATCGGGGGTTTCATTGTTCTTTTGTTCTGTTTTTGCAGAGACGGAAGGAGGTCGAGGTGTTCCGGAGAAAGGGCCGGGACCGGATGGAGTCGGGAAGGTGGAGGTGGAGGTGGAGGAGGAGGCGGCCGGGGGCGAGGGCCGGGCGTCGTCTCCGAGAGGCGTCCTGGAGATCCCGTCCCTCGGCTCCGACTCCGATCACAGCAGCAGCAGCAGTACCTGCAGTAGCTCGTCGTCGTCGTCTTCGGTGTCTTCGGCGGCGGCGGCCCAGAAGCCGACGGCGGCGGCTCAGAGGCTGCACTGGGGGAGCGTGCTCGACGCGTGGAGGAGGAGGTCGACGAGGAGGCTGTTGCTGCTGACGAGTCCTCCCGCGGAGGCGAGGGCGGACGCGTGCGCCTTCGATCCTTCTTTGCGAAGAGGATCGAAGACGACGACCGCCACCGCGACGAAGGCGAAGAAGAAGAAGAAGCTGCTCCGGATTCGCAGCGCCGAGGACGGGATCGATCGCGGGGCTCTGAATCTGCCGGCGTCGAAGCCGACTTGGCGGAGCTTCGACCTTGCAGAACTCGTGGCGGCCACAGACAACTTCAGCCCTGGTAAATTTAAATTCAAAATTATAGAGATTCTTGCTTTCCACTCTCTTCTTTCTTTCTCTTTTTAGAATGATTTGCATGAACTAGATTCGTCTCTGACTAATTTCCAAGACACTTAGCATACCATCGAATACCCAAGAACACTTCGAATCTAATCATGCATAAAAGCAACATAAACATGAATGGAATACCGTATCAAGAACAGTAAAGTTTTCATGTAATGATGTCCTGCCGTTCTTGTCCTAAACCCGACGACCTGGGGACCTGGGGGGTCAAGAGCAGAGCAGGGGGGCGGGATCAGAAAAAAGGTGGGCGCGCGTGCTTCGTCTTTGCTTTTGCCGGACCTGCCTGCTGCACGAAAATTAATGCAGGGGGCTGCTTGAAACGGTCGCGCCTCTTTGCTCGGAGACTTATTATTCTTGCTCTCTGACTGTTCCCCAGAACGTGCTCGACGACCGAACATCATGATGATGATGATGATGATAGTGCCAGGGGGAGGACCCAAGTGTTCGATCGGTCCCCCTCCTTGTTACGTTTTGAAAATTCTATCTATCCTGGCTTAATGTAGGTTTTTATGAAAAATTCCAACTTTATTTGACTGTCATCTCGGACTCATTCCGAAGTCATAAATTTTATATTCGACCGCTCCACACGTCTGCATATTTAGATATGTTTAACGTAGAATGAATTTGTACATGCTAACATATGAATCTTCGTTGTCTTTGAAAGATCGACGTTTCGTGGACTCGGTGATTTAAAGTCCTCTCCTTTTCTATCATTAAATTTTTTACATTGTACGTAGAATTCAACAAAATTTAACTGTAGAGACAGTGAATTCAACGTAAGAACGCCTTCGACATTAAGTCCGTCCCTCCAAATTTCTGCCTTTTTTTTTTGTCACGTTCAGATAGTCATCAACTACGACTATGGCTAGGGGAAACAGATACTCGAGAGTGACTTATGTTAGGTTGAGCTTTTTGTTGTCTCTGGACAGCCGGTTCGGATGTTCCAACTTTAGATGGGTACTGATATGCTCTCTGCTATTGCTTTTCTGTGTAGTGCCCTCCGTCTTTTTCTTTGGGGGGGAAAATGGGGGGGACTGCGATGTTTTTGGTAATGAAAATTCATCGACCGCACACTTTCTTTTTGACTTTTTTTAGTGGACCTAGTTGCACCAAAGGACAGAGGGGGTTAGGTATGCTTGAAAGAATGGCCGTAGCGAGATTCACGGCTTTCAACGTCGCGCCTTTGTCCAAGAGACACTTCTCGCACGCTCGTGCCAATGAGGGAGAGCATTTGGAGGGGTTAAGTGCAAGAGTAGGATTCAATGTTTCGACAGTTTGATCAAGAAAGGGTTTAAATTTTAGAATTTTAGAGAAGGCGAAATATATGGTCATTTGCCCGGTGTTATTTCCGACTCTTGAATTTCATTAATAACGAGCTCGAGACTTGATTATGACTTTCTTTTCGATCAACTACCAACGGAGATCTTATATCTCGTGAGTGCATTATTCCATGTTTGTGAATATACTCTGATTCTGTGTGGCACGGACGTATACAGTGAAAGTGTGAACAGATCGGTCTTTGCGAATTCCAAAGACTTTTGCGATCTGCTTTTGACCAAGAAAAGGCGACGACAGGACACCAGCAAGTGTGAAAACCTAAGTGTTTGACGAGGGACCAGCCACTCCGGATTTAGTCAAGGCCCGTGGCGCGAAGCTGAATGCTTTTTTTTTTTGGGCGCGAATGATTGGACGTTTATCGGCAAAGCAATTCCATCGAGCTAATTCAGGACAACCTATACTTTTCATTAAGTCTTTAACCCATCTTGGAAATCGTGTTTTTGTCTGTTATCAACCTAATGATGGAGAAAATCAAGATGGTGGTAGTTGAAAGACAGTTTCCGAACCGCTTGCCAGTTAGTTCACTGTTCAGTAATTTAGTTACTGTCGCTGGACCATTGAGTAATGAGACATTTAAAAATGATTTGAGTAATTCGACTGATTCTCTCTCGATCCGTTTCAGAGAACTTGATTGGAAGAGGAGGGCACGCGGAGGTGTACAAAGGGCGATTACCCGATGGCCAGCTAGTAGCGGTGAAGCGATTGATCAAGAAAGATAAGGAAGAAGAGACCAGGACTGCTGATTTCTTGTCTGAACTGGGGATCATAGCCCACATCGACCACCCGAATGCGGCTCGGTTGCTTGGCTATGGCGTGGACGGCGGTCTGCACCTTGTCCTCCAGTTCTCTCCCCACGGGAGCCTCGCTTCAGTACTTCACGGTGATGTGCTCTCTTTCTCTCTGCATTCTATGTCATCTTAGCTCTCATTGTCGAACGTTTGATCCCCTCGACTTGAGACGTACGAAGCTCGATTGCCCGCGAGTCGAACTAGCTAGCCATGAGCTACTTGTGCTGGATTGTTTCTCGTCAGGTTGGACGACCCCAATAACGTATAAAGTTTTTGCTGGCCTCCTGAATTCATTGTAAACATTACGCACTACAGTAACTCGAGCCGTTAATGGGATACTGATGAAAAATGCTCGGTGTTGCAGGTTCAGCAGAGAGTCTTGAATGGAAAATAAGGTTTAGGGTTGCTGTGGGAGTAGCTGAAGGGCTGAAATATCTCCACTACAGTTGCCAAAGGAGGATCATTCACAGAGACATCAAAGCCTCCAATATATTACTCACCGAAGACTATGAGCCCCAGGTATAACTTTCCCTTTTTTGTATGGTACAGAGAGTTACAGTAGTAGAAAGTAAGAATGAAGAACCAAAGGAACCAAATTCTTTGTGGCAGATATCTGATTTTGGATTGGCAAAGTGGCTTCCTGAGAAGTGGGCTCAGCACATCGTGTTCCCAATCGAGGGCACCTTCGGGTTAGGCATGCTGTTCGATGTAGTCATTTGTGATGATAATCACTTATTTCCAATGCCTTCTCTGCTGTAATCTATAATTTTCACAGATATTTAGCCCCGGAATACTTCATGCACGGAATTGTGGACGAAAAGATCGATGTCTTTGCGTTTGGAGTTCTGCTACTCGAGCTCATTACAGGTCGCCATGCTGTTGATTCAACCCGCCAGAGCCTAGTTATGTGGGTAGGTCACTTTCCTCAATCTTCATCCGAAATAGTCGTCAGTTCAAGTAGTGTAAGGAACGGGATATTTGTAAAATTTAATGAAGGTTTTTGACATGCCTCTTCCGGTATTTTAGTTGCTGCCAATTTCTGGAAGTTCTCTTTGTAATGTTATCTCTGTCATGCAGGCCAAGCCACTCCTCGATGTAAATAACATCAGAGAATTGGCGGATCCACGGTTGAAGGACGCTTATGATATCGCAGAAATGAAAAGAGCCACACTGACGGCTTCAATGTGCGTTCACTGCATATCCACCATGCGTCCAGATATGAAGAAGGTAAAATAAATAAGCAAGGCTTCTTGGTACCAAATGTTGTTGCTAGTCACCCTCACAGCACAAGCGAAAAGCATCATCATTAATGAATTTGCGAGTCATTGGTAGCATGGCATTTAATCCACAAACCCGCACGCTGGCTCGAAGTTAAAAGAGTCTGATACAGATAATGCTGGTTTTTCTGGGCTCCAGGTTGTGCAGATGCTCAAGGGTGAGGATGGTGCCCAGGAGTGGAAGCAGAAATCAGTATCAGGAAGAGCACTTCTGTTGGATGCCTGTGATCTGGAAGACTATTCTTGCACTACCTATCTCAAGGATCTTAACCGGCACATGCAGCTTCTTATGCAAGAGTAAATTGCTCGGTGCATCGGCATTTCTCGCAATTACTTGTCATTGCCAAGAAGAATTCTTTGCATGCGTCGAGGGTGAGAATTAGCAAGTTGGCTAATTGCTCATTTCCTTTAAAAATGTAAACACGAGCATAACACCCCTCCTTTTTCTTTTTCTTTTTTCCTAGGGAGTGAAATATCGAAAAGGCATGTAAAATGGGTGCTGGAATACAGTCAATATGTAATGTCTTCCCCCATTGTCGTTGCTTACTATAAATACTAAAGATTCGAGTGACCACACTGATGGAAGCATCCTGTACTCGCCATGTCTGTCGGAGCAGAGAAGAGACACTTGATCAATTATCATCTTTCGGGGATCATGTTCAAACCATAAAGCAATACAAGTACTCATCCAATACACACGTTTACTCAACAGTTAGGTCAATATATGAATAAGTATATGCTGAGATTTACATGATGAGGTGGTATTTGAGGCTATCTAGAGGCTTCCAGCTGGTCATCTGGATAAATCAATCCTTCCCCAAAGGACCAGATTAAATTGGAAGTTTACAAAATGTACCCAATACAAAAGAATATTCTTTCTCTAGTTAAAATCATAAAACTGACTCCTAAGGCAAAACATCACAACTCTGTCTATATAATATAACCAAGATTTTAATTTGCAAGCAAGAGCTTGCCATCAAAGGGTTTCTTCACAATCAACTGTATTCTCTCCGAGAATGAGAACCCTCCATTTTTCAAGGCTCCTTAACAACTATATGCAAGACGTCTTGCAGCACACAAGCCACCGTCTGCCAAATTTCAGGCAGTCAAACACCTTGAGCAACAGAAGATTCGGGCAACTTTTCTAGGAAGGGAGTAATCAGCAAGCGAAGATGGATCTGCCGCTATATCATCCCGCCGTGACCATATATATACCCCACGCTCTTGCCGATTGCCTGGAACTGTGGTGTCCAACACAATTGCCACCAATAGAGTCACGACCATATTCAATGACATGAGCGCGTTTATTGCGAAATCAAGCTGGAGGCATTAACATCAGACACAATATGTCAGTTTTGCTTTACAATTGTGAAGTGTTACTTTCAGCAGTACAGCATAAAGTCTTTGAAAATTGGGGACAGGATAATCATCGTTGTACATGCAGAATCTCAAAGAAGAATACTATAGTTAACAGTTCTTTAAAAAAGTTGCAGTAGTTCAATTGATCAGACATCATGAAGACAGTGAATCTATTAGGAGTTCATAGAAGCTTCATAACATAAGTCAGTTGTATTCAGCATTCAAGATTGCTGACGTATGACTTCAACGTTCTCCCCTAATTCTCGAAATGATTCTTTTCAAACTAGAGATTAATAGATCAAGCACTCTGCAGCGCAGAGATCACTCTGCCCAACCAATTTGAATTTGAGTCCAAAAACCCTTGTCCAAACCTAATCTAGCAAGAGAGTAAGAAAGGGAAAAAATGAACCAAATAGAAAAAGATGGGATCGAAGGGAGTAAGAGTGACTTACTTGAGAACTGCCACTGTTGACTGGACCATCTGATGCTGCAGCATAAGGTATTAAGTAACCAGGCAACATCAAACTTGCTTCTGGTTGGTACTGTTGAAAATAAGCGGGTATAGACAAACCAAGAAACAGTGAGACGCCAACTATTATCATGTTTCTAAAGCTTGCTGTCTGAGTATATTGCAGCGTGGAGAGGCCCAGCGCCACGATAAGCGCCCATATGAAGCACAGTATAGAAGCAGCCAGGGCTTGTGGTATAGAAGCAAGGATAGCACCCACCTTTCCTGAGAATGCAAAAATAGTGAGTAAATTGAGAGTATGAACCATTAGGACAAGATGTAGAAATGCATATGTCCAACTACCTTTAGCCGCAAAGTCAATTATTGAAGTTGAAGGCCCTAACAGAAAGAAACGGAGATACTTAAAGCCCGCTTAAGTTTACCCTAGCTGACTTCACTAAATTCTCTCTTTCTAATGTTTCTTTTTCTTCCTGGTTTACTTCTAATTAGAGTCATCAAGCATTATACTAATGAGAATCAATATTAAAGTGCATGAGAATGTAGATACATTAAGGGCTGCTCTAAGAGGTTGTGAAAGGGTGTGATACCTATGAATGAGAAGAAAATCAGGAAAACGGCACCAACTTCTACCACCCTACGATTGGCCACCTTTGTGATTCTTATAGTATGAAGGTTCTCAGTCAATGTTGTTGACCCAGTAGCAGAACCCCAAAGTCCTGCCAGTAGACTGCAGAAACCCTCAAGTGCGATTCCTCTGCTAACAATTCCACGACTGGGAGGCTTCAAATTGACTAACACTGACGCAGAATGATATGTTCCAATCTGCCAAGAAGATGCAACATTGACAAAAGCTTCAAAATTTAAACCCACAGTTCTCTTATGTTTATGTTATTCCACCATTAAGTGGCTTTTGGCTATCTATTTTGTTTCTCCTTATAACATCTATCTCTATCATCTGCATCTCATCTGGCATCGCAAAGTACCAAAAAACACTGGTAAAATACAGATCGCAGAAAAGCTGAGAACTCAGTCAATGCAAATTTTGAAATATTTCGCAAATCTTGTCTAAAAGGAATTAAAGCAAAGACATAAAAAAAGCTCAGTTGTCCTAAAGTCTCAAAATGTATCTGAAGAAGAGAAGATACCAATTTGAGAATAATACCCACAAACTGATTTCAACAATCATTATTTAATATAAAACTTAGAAAATTTCTCATCCATGGTTTTTCTAAAATTAGGGCGAAAATAGGAAGACAATTGAAGTAAAGGAGCAGTTATGTGAAATAGTGTCCTAGGAAACAGTTTGCCAAGTTATATTCCCTGTTATCTGTTAAAAGATTTTCTAAGATGGCTCCTAACCAGCCCTCTCCAGCAAGTTCTCTTCACCTCCGTTCTATTTCCTGAATGCATTGCATGTTTAACTGTACAAGGTACCGACTACTGACCGAATCCACAGATGCAACCAACGACACGACGATCATGATCATGGAAGTCCTTAGATGGAATATAGGTACACCCCATTGCAGAGGGTATGGAATTCTGACCCAAGCAGCAGTTCTCATTGCATTGGAGACATCAGTTCTACAATGCTTCATAGTGTAAGCATGCTTTCTACACGAATCAACTAATATGTTTGAACTGGGTATGTCAGGACTGCAGCCTTTGTAATCAAATGCCCCACCGGCTGTCAAAAAGAATGCATACGCCCATATAATCATCACGCTGAAGGGAACCTGCAGTTACTTAGAGATGTCATGTAACTTAGCTCAATCCAGTATAGTAACAGTGTTGTTCTCAAAATACTTTAAAATTGCCTTGGCAAATACAAGAAATGCTTGAGCAAGCTATTGATCAGATTTTCATGTGGCTGGTAAACGAAATTAAGGGTCCTTTCCAGGGAAAGCACAAGCTGTACAATTCTAAGCACTTAAAAGAAAAGGGTTGAAATCTGCAAAAATTGAACATATAATTCGATGTCTTCAAAATTCAAAGTTCACGAGGAAAAAAGATATACACTTGGAACAATGGTTTGGAAGATGAAACTTAAACACTTTAATAACGCTTCAAAACTGTACATACCGCATATATTTGGAACAATCTATGCCCAAAGATGGAGATCCCTCGAAGGTACTGGAAAAACAAAAGTAATGTTACTATATACGCGAGGTAAATTACTGTGTTTGCCTGAACAGAATCAAAACAGAAAATGACCTTAAAAAAGACAATCAATTTAAAGGACTCATTGACAGAGGTTTAAGAGTGCAAGCAAAAGGAGCCTCTTACCAATGAGAAAATAAGAACCAATAGTATCAGTGGAATACCAATCTCCACACAGCTACCAGCCTGAGGAAAACCATAACTGAAAAATGCTAAACCAACTGCAGCAACAGTTGGTGCAACCACCACAGGGTTTATCAGCCTGCAAAAGCAGAATCATATTAACCTGAAGCTCAAAAAATTTAGCTTTGATTCATAAAATTTTAATGTAATTGAAAGAAGATTTTAGATGCTATATTAGGTCTCAGATCATAAAAGAGTTCCGTTAAGAAATCACATTAACAACTGCATTTTAAATCAGTAAGCTTTAATGCATCAATTGTAGTTACAGAATTAGATCTACAAGAATAACTAAACACATGAGGAAACACTCATCTATAAAATCCGAATTACCTGATTAAGAGGGAGATTAAACCCGTAAACCCCAGAAAGCTTTGGAAAATTGAACCAACAATTATAGCACCTTGCAATTCCCTCATTATATGCCTAAACCTCTGCACTTAATTGGACAGTACAAGTTAGCATCATTGCAAGAATTTCCACAGGAGTCAAGAAATTGACTGCCTGGGTTGCATGTTCAATTTCATTTCAGTCAATAGTAGGCCGTAGATATCCTTTTTCTACCTAAAAAAGTACCACTATATATAAAAGACGATATAAAAAAATAAAAGAGACTAAGACAAGGCAACACAATTGTTGTTCTTCCTGCTTTTACCATCAAACCGATTCCGTGCATGCTCACTACGACCATTTATTTCTAAACATGTGGAAGAAATGGTAGGGAATGTATTTGCATGACAGTATGAATTCATCAATATCAGAGTATTACATGTTCAGCGAGATTGCGATATTCCCGTGAATTCATTATGACTAAAGCTGGCGCCAAAAATACAAACGAGCTCCCTTGAACTAATGGAAGACGGGTACCAAAGTAAGAGTTCAGCAACGTAGTAATGCCAGACACCAATAGCATCGTGGAAATTACAGTCGCGGTATCCTTCTGTAGTAGAAAATGGTAAAGATGTGTCAACAAAATAGCACAGCAACATTGAGAAAAGATCGAATTTATCTCTCCAATAGTAAGCTTACATCAGATCCTCCCATGGTTGGGACCATGATCAAGGGGATGAATATAAGTGAACCAGCCAGTGACAAATAGTGCTGCAAACTGTAGTAAATAATTGGCACTGCAACCGATGGATATGAAGCGGAGTCAGAATAGTACTAACTTTGGCACTCCCTGAGAACTCCATGTCCAATTACTTCATTGGTTCGAACAGATCAGTCAAGCATGACGCATAAGATGATTCTATTTTCTTCCAACAATTATGTGGTAATTGGACAATATGCATGTGTTACTGAAGTTTTAAGGCATTCTCCTTTCCCTAGTTGCCCTTACTATAGTCCAGTGGTTGGAAAGATAATAAGAATGAAAAATATTACAAGCATGGACATTATCATAAAGAGTAACTATTGCAACTAAGCATGTGAGTATTTTGCCTGAGTCATGCAAACATCCATGAAAAGTAAAAGCATTGAGATCACGTTTGGAGAAATGTAAGCATCATGCAGTTTGCAACTAATGCCCCTATTAAATAGAACAAAATAACTATTATCGCATCTGCCCTTATACACAGGTTCCTTGATGCAGCCTAAGTGCTCACTAGACGCTGCCACACAACTAAGACAAGCCGAAGTTAAAAATTAAGACAAAGACTTCCATGAAATGGGAAGCTTACTGACCGAAGCCCGGCTTATCTCTTAAACCCAACCTCATTCCTGGTGACCTGTTCCACCACCCATTCTCCGGCTCTTCGCCTTCCGGATAGACATCGATCCCCACATCTCCTTCCTCCTTTGTATCATCTTTATTCATCTCCATACCTGGAGCAACCGCCGCAACTCCACGCCCATTCCCATTGTTCTGATTCGAATTCTCATTCCTAGTATTACCTCCCTCAAGATTCCCATTTCCATTCGCACCAACTTTCCTCTTATCCTCCTTGTCCCTCAAACTCGCCTCATCCGCCACCCTCACCCTCTGGCTCTCGCCCCTCAATGCCCCATTCCTAGCCCCTAAAATGCCACCGTTTCCGTCCCTGCTCACTCCACTTCCGGCAACCGAAGCAGGTTCGATTTCGACCCCGCTATTCGGTCTAGTCCTGCCGAGAACCGGGTCGATCTCTATTTTAGGCGAGGACCCCCCACCTCTCCTGTCAGCATCTCTCTCCAGATCAAACCCGCCGCTATCAAACTTCGCACTCGAGCTGACATTAGTTTCCCCCGAGAAGGTCGAGACGAACCCGGTTTTTTTAGCCCAAGATCTCAGCTCCCTGGGATTGTGGTCGGTTCTCCCAACGAAAGGATCGACCTTTGAGAACATTGAGCCGAGTCTCCTACCACCCACCTTCCCTTCAGCCCTGCCGACATTTTTGGAGCTCGACCCAGCTTCCATTTCAGCTCTTTGAGAAATGGGTGGTCGTCAGTGAGGTCTGTCTCTCCGTCTTAACTTCAAAACAATAAGAGAGAGAAAAAGAGAGTGAAAACCCAGTAACTACAGCAAGCAGGATTGAGTAATGATGAGAGAGTAAGAGCAAAGCAAAGTGGGAACCGGCATCATTTGGATTTGGAAGACGGGATGGGTACACGACAACGCTGGTGCCTCGTCATTTGAGGATGGCGAGCTGAAGGAGTACGAGTGAGAGTGACGGCGACCGGAAGGGAGAGAATTGCAGCGTTTTTCAACTCCACTGGTCCTTTCTTACAGGTCGCAAGTCACCATCCTTATGGTGCTCAATCATGAATGGTGGATCGATTGAAATTACAGAAGCGCCCTGTTCTCGGCCGTTGGGAAGATTCGCAGGTGCTGAGGGGTTTCGCTTTGTGAGGGAAAAAGCTTGTGAGAGAATAACCATGGCTTTTGAAAATTGAAAGGGAAAGGGAGTGAAAAAAGAGCAAGCTTGCCGATAGGATATTCCTGTCGTTGAATCCACAACACAGTTTATTATTATAATCGTTCCAACTGTAAATTGTGCTTTGCAATTGTTTAGGTGAATTATTTCTAGATTATTATTATTATTATATCCATTACCAGTATAAGAAATTATTTACGCATTCGCCGTCAGATAAACGATATGTGCTAGGAGTAGGTTTAGTAATTGAATTCTTTCATATATCAACCATCCAAATGCAAATATGAAAATTATTTCTTATACCAATCCGGCAATAAACTTAATAAAGTCCTTGTTTTTTTTTTCCTTATGCCAAATGAAGGGGAAGAACAACGAAGGGGGAAGAAGTTCCTTTGATAACTCTTTTTTGGTGTTTGTTTCGTGAAAAATTTAATATGATGATAATTGTCTACATATGTCGGCAGTATTAATTGATGCGATGAGATAGTAATCAACACAAGGAGAATGATAAGAAAAATGATGATCGATGATCTGACGTCGCTCGGAGAATTAAAGGAGTGGGGTGTGTTTTGCCTTTTTGGCCATAGGTGGAGTGTTAATCAATGCATGTCTTTGGAGACAAATACTTTCTCAAGATGAGAGTTAATTTCGGGAATCAGCACATGTACTTCTCATCGACCGTAAACAATTTCTCAAATAATACTATATTATCAAAGCTTTTCCGATGTCCACCACTAGATTAGTGCGGAGAAAAAAACTTCCCTTTTGCTTCTCCTTTCAAAATCCTGTACTGTGTGCACTTGAATCTAGTCCTCTCGAGCCAGTGTAAATCCATGAATCGGCAACAATCATGATCGAGATGGGTCCATCGGCCGGAATTGATCGCTTAAAGAAATCAGAAAGCAAGGATAGATCCATCACCGCCTTCGTTTTTGGAATGCTTTGCCTTTGGAAAAGACTCTTAAAACCACTTTTAAGATGGCATCTGGACATGGAGATTACCTCAAATTATGAACTTTCCTCTTTCCCCATTTCCAAATCCTCCATGATAGAATCTTTCTCAAGCAACACTGATGTCACTTTCTATCCGCTTCTCTCCTTTTCCCGTTTCCGTATCTGCCAATCTTCTTCTGGAATTCTCTATCTTGTTGGCTTTTTTCGGTGGAGAAAGTGACGTCGGATCTGCGCTTTTCCAGGTAATTTGTGAGTGTGCAACGCGAGGAAAAGGAAAATTCATCCACCGAACCATTCGAAAGAGCTTCAAACGGAAGCAGACGTAAAGGGCATTGCAACTGACGGATGCTGAGGTGGGTTCTAGCAGGACTGCTCAGCAACCCAGGTTAGCTTAGCCGGGACCGTCTTGGATATAAAACGTGGGGCCAGGCTTGGAAAAGGGGGCGAGGTGGGTCAACAAGCTGCTAGTCAGGTCTACATACTCCGGCTGTTGAGAGAGTGACCGGAGAGGAGGCGCATTGCCGCATCTTGATTACCACACCATGTGTGTAATCAATTTTGTATGCAACCTGTATTGCCGAAACTGACAGATTGTGGTCATCGAAGGCCACAGTATGTGATGCCATATGGTCCCACAAAGCAATCACCCTCAATGCCGACCGTACTCATTGCCGACGGCAAACTTTCAAACATTGAGGGGCCGACGGATTAGGGCAACCTTGACTGCCATGCTTCTCCACCGATGATCCATCAATTGATGGCAATATGAAGGGCCATAAATGCTTACTCCATTTTTCCGCCTTGATTTACATCCCTGATAAAGATAGTGATGTTGCATAGCTTCACCAAATGCTTAACATTCAAAGCCAAATCAGATCGATTGCGCGATATGTACTACCGAAATGCACAATGTCACTGTAGCACTGCCCAAAAATCGAAACACCTATAATACTAAAGTAAAAGCATCTCCTCCATTATGCACGGAAATTTGAATAGGACCTAGTTTACTCGCCCTTTTTGAAATTGTGTAAGTAGAAGTGACGCCTTTGGAAATCAAACATTTTCATAAACAACAAATACATTATGACAGGGCAATCATACCGAGGGTAATAAGAACCAAAATACACAGATGATGCATCAGCAGATACACTAATGTAGAACAACAAAATGTAGATACACAGCAGCCACCTCCCACTTCCTTTCAGAAAGAAAGTTCTGAGAAACTAATGAGGTTTCCAGTTTCAGCAGAGTAGAATCAGGTGAAGAACGGTGCAACCACTGAGTTATAACATTTCCACAGCCTAATGTCTCGCAGCTAATTCATCCCAAAGCAACCATCCAAAATGATGAAACTGTATTTCAAGCACCAGGATCAAGCCATAAAACTACCGCATTCCACCTTTTCCCGATTATTTTTATCTTTGCTCAAGCACCTTTACAAAACATGCAAGCGCAAGCCGTCTTATCCAACCAAAAGCAGCTGATTGAGAAGTTAGCTTCCCACACACAGCTCTACTATGATGTCCTGCAAAGTTCTATGAGCAACAAAATAAGCATGTATAGCGAAGCCATCGGTAACCTCACTGTAAATCCTATGATGTCCTGCCAAGTCGCCTTAGGTTCTCAATTAATAACTATGCTGCATAAAGCATTACTCAAGCACCTCAAAGCTTATCCAGGGCTCAAGGAAGCCTGCTGCTTCACAAGATTCAACAGCTGGAGAAACAGGAATAATTATACCAGAGGTTGTGCTGTGACTCAACAAGATAGATCAGTCTGCTATGGATAATTGGCATTTATGGTGATGGGATGAGTGAGTAAACTTTAAAAAAAGGAGCGATATTTTCACTTGGGAGATCCATATGACCGCATAGTTTTGTCAATTAGTAAGAAATGATCTATGCAGATTGCAATAGTTACACAAAGCTAAAACAGCACATGCTAATAAAATTTGGCAAAATTAAGGAGGGCATCGAAGCAAGGAACTCCCTAAGCTTCATAGTAGGAGCGGATCTTCTGGAATATAGGAACTGCGGTTCATATGCATATATGTGCTTGACAGCATAATGACAGACCTAAATGAGAACATCTTCTGTTGAGACCAAGAAATCACAAAATAGATCAATGCTCAAACAGCCGGTGCTGGTGCGTTTACCTCTCCAGGACACTGGAACATGTTCAATTATTTCAAGACAGATTATAGGTAACAAGCAGAAAAATAGTGCTTGTATTTTGTAAACTTCTATTGCACTGCTCCAATAACAGAGTGCATTAGAAACTAGCTTATAGCTATTGTTATCATCGCCGTGAAAAGCACAAAGACTGCTGCTTTTTCCACCTATGATCATGAATAACCTCTTCCCAAATGAGAAGAAACTAAGCATACCACAGAAGAGCATGGCTTATTGCCAACCGACCCTCCTATTGATCTTTCTCATTAAGCACAAAGACGGCTGCTTTTCCCCCCCATGATCATGAAATACGTCTTCCTAAATGAGAAGAAACTAAGCTTACTACTAAAGAGCATCACCCACTGATCTTCCTATTGATCTTTATTGAACACAGACACTATCTCGTCGCAATCGCAATTCACCTGAAAACATCATCTCCAGATCTAAATCACCATATCCGGAATCTCAATCCTACTGGGTAATTTTAAAAGGAAATTCTCTGAGTTATCCTAGAGAACAGCTTTCATTGGACAATGCATTTCCTCAATTAGGTGGGGATCACCCAGATAAAACCACACCATCTGAACTCCCCACCGAGCCGCACAACAAGAAAGTGTTGATCAACAATTCTCTGCCCAAGATCCAAATTTTAGAGACCCATCAAACAACCAAAAGAGATATCGATTCAGTTGGAAAAGATGGAGCAATGAAACTCCTACACTATCTTGCATTGATGCATACTTTCTTATCAAGCATAACGAAAACACAAGAAGAAGAAGGAAACAAAAAAAAAAAAAAAGGAGATCGAACTATACAGCAAACCCAGAATGGACAAAGAGGAATTGCCCCGGGCGTTGAAATCCCCCACGGCGAGGGAGAGCGAGCTTCTAGTTGCGCGGCGACGGCACGAGGAGACGCTCGACGCGATCCCGCTGCTCGGCGAACCGCCGGGCGAGGTAGGTCTCGAGGATCTCCATCACGGAGACGAAGCGCTTCATCTCCTCCAGCCGCCGGCTCAGCTCGGCCTCGCGGGCCCTGGCCCGCGCCAGGCGCGCCTCCGTCTCGGCGAGGCGGCTCCGCAGGTCCTCCGCCGCCGCCGCGGCGTCGGCGTTCAGGAGGGCGCCGGCGCCGCCGCGCGCGGGGGCGAAGTGGTCGTCGGAGAAGGGCCTCCGGTGGGGGTGGTGGTGGTGGCCGTAGCACATGGCGGAAGCGGCGGCGGATTCAGCGGCGGTCGCGGCCGGCGGAGATGGAGGACGGTGACGGTGGCGATGACAATCGATGGACAGGAGCGTGGCGTGGCGACAGCATTGAGGAACAGCGGCGGGTATTTCTTTAATTGCCTTTACCAACCATTTAATGTCCAATAAAAAATTGTGACTTCTTTTCTTTTTTTTTTCTTTTTTTGGTCGGTTAATTAAAAAAAGGGATTGCTTATTTTTATTTTCCATTTTTGCTTTTTTGACAATCTTAATTTTATATGGCATGCACTTATTTTTTATGTTGAGATTGTTTAACAAAAATGTCGGATGATGAGATGGGAGACGTTATTGATTTTTGAATTTTATCTTATTATGTAACGTGATTTGTGATTTTTTGAATTAATTAGATTTATAACATCATTTTATAATATTTAATTTCAAAGAAAAAGATATTATTGCTAGGTTGGAACACACGAACATCCTCTCTTCTCAGCATTGTTAGCTCTATTTTTTGGTTCTCCTTGTAACTTGGTTTATTATCGTCGTCATCATTGGGTAAAATGGTACTTGTTCACATAAAATGACCAAAAATTGCACAAGTCTTGAACTTTACATATAGCAAACATATAGTTTTATCTTTCAATTGACATAATTAGAAGTGATCGATTTTAAGATGGATAGTTCCCACCTTGAAATTATGAATCGCTCCTAAAAACCAGTTTTACAAAATGAGAACAAGGAATAGCCCATTAGTTCCATGAACTCACCCGAGAACCTTAACACTGGTCCGGTCGACTCCTAAGTGGGCTTATGGAACTAGTTTATAGCAAGGACGATTCGATGATCTTTTGAGAAGTGTATAATGCCAAAAGGGTTGGCTAAATCAACCCATCTTTTCTACTCTGAAACATCAGCGTTAAATTTCACCTTAGCTTTGTCTTATGTGCTCCAGAATATGCTCAATATGAGGACAATACAAATCAAGGAGCAACAAAGCGGCAATGAGGACTGACCTCAAACCGAAATTCAAAGGAACTCCCAATCAACCAAATAAAGACAAGCAACAATGAGAAATACGAGCAAGCACAGGAGGGAGGTATGACGAACTCGTGAAGTTGTCAGGTCTCATAATCATCTAGAGATCTGAATTTGATCATGTCACAGCTTGAGCAACAAATGAATTTAATCATGGCTAGAGTTGGATATGTCATGACTTGGAGTATTTGACTCTTTTGAACCTTCGTGCTTGCAAATTAAAGTTTGGCTATGATCAATTAAGGAGGATTCGAGAGACCTGGCAACTTCATAAGTTCGTTATGATCATAAAATTTCAATTGATTTCCAATCCCACGAGACAGATCACTTCTATACAAACCAGCAAGAACATGGTGATCATAATTTAATATGTACAATAGCATAGGAAGAAGAAGAAGAAGAACACCTTATCTTCAATGTCTTCAATGTTATGTCCGCTTCAATCCTTGAGTAAGTATAGATACTTCAAGTCCAAAATTTTAGACAGAAATGACATCGAGCGACTGAGCATGAGTGTGTGCGAGAGTTAGCGAATCTTTGTGAGAGAATGAATGAGCAAGCGAAAGATCTTTAGACGAATTTAAGACTCCTACAAGTATACGATGAAGATATAGAGCCCTAAAGGGAACTTTCCCCAATTGCATAAATCGTGTGTTAGACGTTGAAAATGTGAACAATGCAGTTTCGCCATTAATTCCACGTCAGCTTGCGGTGGTGGATATATATTGCTTATGCGTAAATATCAAGTCGGATGGCTCATTGTGACTATGCATGGAGGGTTAATGGGAGGCATATTTAGAGTACAAGTGAAAGTTTGTGTTTTTTTTTCTAGACAAGATAAAAATTTGACTTAGATTTGAGATTATACCTAAAGTATATGCTTTAAAAAAAAAATAAAATAAAATTGGATCTATAAAGTTATAATAAAAAGACTAGTTTAAGGTTGTCATGTAAGTAATTTTTGGGTGTAAACAGGCCTTTTTTGTACTGTATACCAAAAAGAAATTAGTTGCACTCAGAAAAAAAAAATTAAGTTCAGGACCTGATGGAATCAATCGGAAGGTTTAAGACATGGTCTAGAAAAACGTGTCGTCTGACGTTAAATTTCATCGTAGGATTCTGCCGACAAGGATTTGGCAGAGAAGAACGTTCACGAAAATTCAGGTTTTGTGATTAAAACCGCTTAAACCCCACGCCCCGCCGCCGCCTAACCTCACCGCCGGCGACGAGCACAGCCGAGGATGGCCGACTCCGACCCCGCCGCCGCCGCCGCCGCTCCGACCTCCATATTCTCCCAGAGCCACCACCGCTCCCGCCTCCCCGACGACACCGTCTTCTACTCCATCTTCCCCCACTCCGCCGTCGCCTCCTCCTCCTCCCCGCCGCCGTCCCCCGCCGACCTCCAATCCCTCCACCTCCGGATCCTCTCCTCCGTCTCCCCCTTCACCTCCTCCTACCTCTGGCAGCACCAGCCCTTCTCCCTCTCCCTCTCCTCCCCGCCGCCGTCGCCGCCCTGCCCCTGCTCCCCCGCCGCTCCCGCCGCTCCCGCCGCCCCGCTCCCCCTCCACCTCCACGGCCGGCTCCGCTACGGCGACAACCTCGAGGACGAGTGGTTCGTCGTCTTCCTCCTCTTCCACATCTCCCGCGAGTTCCCCGACCTCTCCGTCCGCGTCTGGGACACCGACGGCGAGTTCCTCCTCATCGAGGCCGCCTTCCACCTCCCCCGCTGGCTCAACCCGGAGACCAGCCTCAACCGCGTCTTCGTCCGGCGCGGCGACCTCCACATCGTCCCCCGCGACAAGGTCGCGTCCCCGTCGATCGTCGATTCGCTGAGGTTCTTGGTCGCCAGCGGGGATGAGTCGCGCGCCGGGGAGGCGGTGCAGAACGCGGTGAAGGCACGGATCGCCGGGTACCCCGAGCAGGCGAGGAGGAACATGCACAGGGTTAGGGTTAGGGTTCCGGCGTCGGTCGCGCAGGTCCTGAGGCACGAGCCCTGCCTGATTTCGCTCGCCGTGGAAGGGTTCTACGACAGGGATATCGACTCGATGAAGTACGCGGCGCGGATGGAGAGGTTCTTGAGTAAGGGGAAGGAGGAGGAGCTCGTGACCGTGGTGGTCACCTTGTCGAGGGCGATGTATGCGCAGCTGGTGCAGCAGACGTTTCAGGCCCCGAAATGTTATCCGATGCCGAGCAGGAGCAATCCCAGGGCATATATGGAAGCTGAATTGGGGATGAAGATTGCTTGCGGTTTCGAGATGATGTATCAGATGCGGCGAAGGGAGGGGTTGGAAGGGAAAGGAAGCACGTGGGAGGCGTATAGAGAGAGCTTGGAGAGGAGCGGATACTTCGAAGGGTTGCTTCCGGGTTCAAAGGAATATAGGAGGTTGATGGAGAAGGCAGAGGAGTATTACAAGAATAGTTCCTTGTTCTCGAAGGCTAGGTACATTTTCCATTCCTGGGCACTAGATTTGTTTTCTGTTTATATCATAGCATGTTCCTTGGTTGGTTTATCAATATTCGATCCATAAATGTAGGACTTGATCTCTAAGTAACAGTGCTTAGCTGATTGGTTTTGATTCATATTCTGCCATAGTTAGGATGCTCTGCATTAACCGCTGAGTTTTGAGGTAACATCATTTTAGCTCTTTAATGGTAAAAGATCAAGACTTGATTGTTGACTGCTCAATACTGTGGGAGTTTTGTATGTACTCAAGCTGGGCAATTATGCAGCTTCTAAAGATTTTTGGTGCTTTCCAGATCTGTTCCATTTCTCAATTTCCTCGTATCGGGGGACAGAACCAATATAATTTCATTCAATCATCGAACTTACTCCTTTGTGATGATTCTTTTTGAAATTTGGGATATGAAACGTTGAATATAATTTCTTGGATGACCGGAAATTATGAGGTGTGCTTATCTGTCCACCAAAAATATGGCTTTTCTGGTTGCTTCTTTGGGTTATAGTCATAAGTTTTTGCTGCAACTGATGGTGTTCTCTTTTTTAAATCTTAGCATGCTAAAGATGATACATTTTCCTTTTGCAGTGAAACGCTGAGCTCTCCAGTCAGGCGCATAGATGAGATTCTTGCATTACCTCACTCAGCCGATGATTTTAGGAATCAGGAGGTTCCTCCCTCTGATGATGACTCTTGGCTATACACTGGTGAGGATGAATTGAACTCTGCACTTCTGGAAAGACAGAAGGAGATGGAACTTTATGATGCTATGCATGGGAAAAAGCAGAAGTCAAAAGAGCCATCAGACACTGGTCCTTTGAACAGCAGTAATGATGATTGTGATCTCAGTAATATAGCAAAGACCATGGAGGCATTCGTCCAAAAGGTGTCAAGCTACAAGGGAGCGGAAGTTCCTGATCAAAGGTCTGTTTGCCTAATATGAAAAATTTTGTCTTTCTTGTGTCTTTGCCATGGGCATGTGTGCACTGGTGCATGTTGGTCCATAGTTACAATCAAAAACTGACACAGTTTAGGTGGGCTACAGAAAGTGACAACTGTTTACATTTTAGGTTTTCAACTTACTTGCATTTTTTTGTATTTGGCATGTTGTTATTGGGTTTTACAATTGATTCACAGGAATTTTAGCTTGGATAACCTTGAAAGGTGAGAAATCAATATTGAAATTGTCTTCAAGTCCTCTTATATGTATCTTTAATGCTGCATCTGTGGTGCTTTGTCGTGCAGTGACATTTGCTATGAAGTTTTTTTTGTGGTGTAAGAAGGGATTTCCTTACATACATTTAATTTTAAAATCATGGTACTTAGTTGTGCTGAGATGTGTTGTAACATGGCTACAGTAGATGATTTTCAAGCAATATATTGATAAACAGTAGCGATTAGTAAAGTGAAGTTCTGTGCAGCATTTTGGAATCAGAAACAGCCTTGAACTTTCTTCTGTTGACATATCGCATGTCCTTACTTGTTGATAAAGTCACCTAATCCAATCCTTAAATGATCTTGTTTCGTCCATTTAAAGGGATACGGTAGACCTCGATGTGGATCGTTTTTTTAAGGACATGGAATCTGTACTTGGGCGTCATGAAACGGGGGTTACTTCTCCAGATGGAGATGCTGAGGAAGGGTCCTCCTCAGACATGGATTTTGGTAAGTTCTACTTTAACAGCATGTATGGGAGCCTGTAGTTCTAGCCTTGTGATCTGTTTAATTGGTATTCTTTAGGTATGATTACTGTATTAATTTGCAACTGCATTTATTCATTGGCTCAGAGTGAATTAATGGAAGTAGAATTAGATTATGTCGTGGATGATTTTGAACAAAAGCTGATGGATGGTTTCATGGGACCAAGAACGGCGATTGAAAGGGCTTGTCAGATTCAGTTGACTGTTCTGTAGGATGGCCTATTTAATAAGATGCACCTGATTCATGATTTTAGGGGTTGTAATCTTATGAATTTTTCGGCACAAGAAATACTTTAGGATGTCCAACTCAGTCTGATGTGGATGTGCACAAATTTTCATAATCTGAGGGACCTGTTGGATCTAGCAAAATTCTGATTTCTTATTCATATCGCTTTTAGTAGTAATTTAATTATTATGAAAGACCAAAAAAAAAAGAGCAAAAAAGATGGAGAGCAACGTGTGTGGCATTTATGGAGAAAATTCTTCACTCTGTATACTTTAATGTAAACGCATGAATAGTCCAAATTGTGAAGCAAATCTTTTCTTGATTATTCATATGATCTTCTTTTGCTTAGCAAGAAAAGGAAAAAGCCAACCTTTACATTGTGCCATTGCCATTAAGTGCTGATTGTTGATAAGTCAATCTTTACATTGCATTGGGTGCCCTTTAAATACTTTGTCAAGAAGGACAATTCTGTTACATATATGTCTGTGAGTGATATTTTCAATCCTTCTATGATCTCATCAGATGAATCTGAAGATGCAACTGATGATGAAGATAAGGAGGATACTTTCATGGATTCTTATTCGGATGCTCTAAGTCGGGAATTAAAGAGCAGCACACTCACTAAAAGTTTTGTTCGTGCAAATGAAGAACCATCAAAAACAAATCAGGTACTCTCATCTTGTCCTGTAGAAATGCAGCACTTATCTTTTTGGCAGACCTTCTGCTTAATTTAAATCTGTTGGCTGTTTCTTCCTTCATATTGATATCATTGCCATCGGATGTGCCATAAAGGGGCAATGCTTCCAAGAGTAGTTGCAATTGGGAGCCATGGAATTTTGCCATATATGGCCTATAGATCTTTATCACCTGGAAAACTTCCGTGTCCTTGTTTGATTTTATTACTTGGCAAAAAACTAGTACTTTCATCTTGGGTGCCGAGGCAACTCATGTGTACTTTGGATGATGTGATTGGGAGCTGCGAGATTGCCTGGCTTCAATTTTTCCAAATATCTCGTGTGTACCTGGTGCACACAGGAGAAAATACACGGCATCCATACTGTGAGGTTCCACTCAAATTTTGTTTTGTTCTGGCCCATTGGGAGCCATGTTTGCTGTTTGTCAGAGAATTATTCTCAAAGTTTGCTGTTTATCCTGGTTTGTAAAAACTTTTTGATCGAATGTGCAGCCTGAAAAGATTAGGCCGATCCAGAAGTAGAGCCTCATCTGTGCCCCAGCATTGACTAGCTTGTTAGTTATGGACAGATCTTGGAGGAAAACAAAGTACCCTCTTAAATAACTAAAGTTAGAGAATTGAGATTCAAATCTATGAATGTCCTCGATGTCTCGGTGAATATGTGCAATCTCGTGAGATATTTTGTTGTGTCATAATCAGTTCACTCTTTCCCTTTCTATTCGAAACTATTCTGTTCAAACTGTCAATGACCTTGTAATCTAACGTTGGGGATTGCCGGGGATTCATTCCCCATTCTTGTGTCTGGTAAGTATGAAAGGGGAACTAGACTACTGTCATTCTTTTCCTATGAATGCTTGTGCCCTTTTCTTCAGAGACACCCTTCTGTTCCATCTGATTTTTGGTGTCTTAACTAACTCAAGCATCTCCATGGTCTTTTTGTATCAGGGAGCATCAAGTTCCACCCAAGGCATGGACGAGGATTTCACTCCAGTCGACGTGGATGTGAACCTGATGAAGAGCTTGCTCGATTCGTTCTCTTCCCAAGAGGGGCTTCCCGGACCGGCTTCGAATTTGCTCGGTCTCATGGGGCTCCGTCTCCCGCAAGACGACAACAAGGGGAAGTAGTCTCACAGCCTCTTTCGTTTCATCAGCTTTCAGCAAGATGCAGAGTTACTCCTGTAAAAAAAGGTCAAGTCTTTTCGAGTGCCTCCATACATCAGAAGCTGCGCGGGGACAATCTTAGAAGAGTGTCTGTGTTCTTAGTAACACTATTTTCATACTTTTAGATAGATTATGAAAATGATTTAACTTGATTACTTGAGTAAATATCATCCAAAGGGCATATTGTAGATAGATTGTGGCTGATGATTCCACTGAACAAGAATGGATGTTATCTGGAGCGATGCAAGATAAGATGGTTTGACCCCAATTTCCCAATTCCCAAGCAAGATACTTCCCTTTTGCAAGGTTAACCAACCAAGCATGAACCTTGGGCCTTGTGCCTCCTGCTCCTCTTGCAGGTGAAATTACGATAATGCCCTCCTCATCCCCCTGATCTTCGTGGCTCTCGCTATCCAATCCGAACCCTTCGCTCCCCACATCAATCTCCCATCCGACGGTCCATGTCTCCCATGTAACCCCATATGCCGTCATTTTCGTTTCTTTATTTGCCTACCTCGATTCGCACGACGGATTAGGAAAAGTGAGAAAAACCCCCTTCCCCACGCGGCTGGTGGCTGGCGGCGGGGACGAACCGGGAGCCCACCACGCGCCGATGGAGGAGGAGCAGCGGCGGCGCGTCGGCCGTACGGCGGCGGAGCTGACATTCTGGACGCTGTGCCCCTACTGCTACTGCGCGCACGAGTACGAGAAGGCCTACGAGGAATGCTGCCTGCGGTGCGCGAACTGCGGGCGGGGTTTCCACGCGGCGGCCATCCGGGCACCGCCGGAGGCGGCCGCGTTCGGCGGCGGCGGCGGGGCCGCGGACAATGGAGTGGGGGGAGGCCATTATAACTGCCGCTTCGGGGTGTTCCCGCTGAGGTACGAGGAGGTGGAGGAGAAGATAGACGTGGGGGAGTATCTGGTGGAGATATCGGCGGACGAGGAGGAGGAGGAGGGCGGGTGGGGAGCGTGGCCGACGACGCGGGCCGCGGCAATGCGGGCAGCGACGGAGGAGAGGGAACGAAGAAAATGGAGGAGGAGGAGGAGGGGAGTGGTGGTGGGGAGTTGGAGTTTGAGTACGTAGGAGACGACATTCTGGTGAGTGCTGCTTAAGAGGGGGATTATTATTATATGTCAACCTCTGTTTTGGGTCGATGTGGATACGGTCACACGCCGTCTCTTTCTCTCTCTAGCTCTTCTTGTTTCTTTTTTTTTTTGGTTGCGAAACAGTGCGAGCGTACAGCGAAGGTCAAGAAGGTCGATAGTGGCATTGCTGATATTTTTTTTAATCCATTTTCTTTTTTTGGGATGGAGAATGTATAGAAGAACAGTTCAGTAGGAGTGGAGAATGCAAATGGAGTGTCCGGATGTCGGGCTATGTTCTACTTCTTTCCCGAAGCAGCAGCAGCAGCTGCAATGTGCTCTTCTTTTCTGATACGTGCCCTAATCGAACGCCCTCTTTTGACCTATATATGTCTGGAATAAAAGAATCCCGAAAGGAACGGGGATACTCTGTGTGAACTGTGAACGCATGACAAAGTCATGGAAGTGATGCATCTACAGCGGTTAGTTTGAGCAACGATGGAGCTTTGCCCCACCTCAGGCGCTGGGACCGGAGCATGAGTCGAGAAATATATATTGGTCCCGGCAGCCCCGGACCGTCTCATTCTAGCCGCTTGGCGGCATTACTTCATGGCATTTACTGATTCGTCCAGCCCCACAGATAGTAATGCTGAGGAACGTGCTGTGATAGATGGAGAACCAAATTGGTTGTCTTCAGTATCAGGAAAGCCCAGGAAAATGTCAAAAACTTCATAAAACGATGTCATTAGCAACATAGCCGGCTACATCCTTACTTGCACAAAATATGAGTAACCTACTCTGTAATTTAGGATTGGATGTAAAACCAAGATGCAATGTACAGCAAAAGAATCTTTGTCCCTTCTGATAAAAAACAATTGCCTTCAAGGCAAAAGCGCAATAAATTCAATCGATCCTGTTAATTTCATGAGATGCCTCTCCTTGTCTGATCAATCCATCAGAATCTCCGGAATGACTCCACCGTGCAAGTAAATCAATCCTTTGGGAGTTCTTCAACTTGGGATAGTCAAGCGAGATCAATAACAGGCCACTGTCTCAGTAACCATAATCAAGAGAGAGCATCTACCCACCTGAAATGTTTCGAGCATAATCTCACTTATCAATCGAGGAAACACAACAAGAGATCATAAAATAAAATTACAATGTCGGTTGGTCTAGTGATTCTTTAAAGTGACAAAAATTTGAAATTTAAAACGAATAATTGGATCAAACCTCCACAGATATTATACTATGCCTCATTAGGTCTCAATTGCATGCAGCACATATTTGACCAATCTATCTGGGGAAGTCAGGGTTAAATTCCTGTCCTTTTCTTTAGACTATATTGTCTTTCGGCGGAGCTTTTTCTATTAGGGCAGAAAATAATCATTGCTTTTGGGTGGCACATTGGCATCGAGTAAATTTCTACCCATTAACTTCGTCCAAGGGAGAAAATTTACCTATTATATACCTGCATCCTGTCATTACAGGATAAGACGCATGGACAAGACTGTCCTCAGAGAAGATAGATGAGCAAGAGTCAGTCAGGATTTATACAATGGAATATCACGACCACAATTTGCTTTGATAGCTTCTTCCAATTTCTCCATCTGGTCGTAATCAACCTTGAAGGTAACCATGGTGGTAACGTCTTTACCAGTCTCATAGTCCTGCTTGATGTCCTCAGCATGGAAAGCTTGTAACTAAAGTCGGAAAGAAATCAAATCAACAGAAGGATACTTCGTGGGCATGAAAAAAGAAGATATGTACACTTCTGAACCACTTATATCTAAAGGGGCGAGGAAGCAAGGATACTCTGAACTAAAATGCAGTTGACTTAACTATCATGAGTGAGACTACAGAAATTCGATCTAAATATATATCGGCAAACCAGAAACTGTACAGAGAGTACATAATGCAAATAACCAAACTGCATTAAATAAAAAAAATAAAAATTCTGGCAACAAATCAGGTAAGCTAACATGACAAAGATAGGAAGAGAACAGGGTGAGGCAAATTTTGACAGGTTTCCATCCGTCTAAAAAGAAAATTCAGACAGAGAAATCGCAAATCATATGAACGATGTTGTCTAATTAAGTTATGAAATATAAAGCAAAGGGCACCCATTGGTGGATATACTCTCTCTGAATTCTATCAAACTGATCCCTATCAACTACAACAGTGAAAACTGGTAATTTCCTTTCCTATGTGGTGGATGCTCAGAGAGAATTTACATGGCTGGACATCCTTAACAAATATCTACTACCCGAAAACACGAACATCCAGACATAGCCCCTGGGGCGGACAAAAACTTGATACAATCTCAAATGTTATAGATGATAAATCAGCAATGTCGACCCACCTGATGATATAGAGCTCCCAATAGCTCATAAGGAATCTCCACACCGATTGGAACCTACAGATAATTACACAGAATGGCAGCATATATGTCCTTTCAAGTGATAAAGAGTAAAGACATTAACACATGAAAAACCACCGTTTCTACTCAAGCTTAAAGCTTCAACAGACAGAATTGAGTCTGATTGAAAACAGATAAAGGGAGATAAAGTTGAAATCTGCCAAAGGAAATTATATTATACTTTAGATTTCACCAGACAAGTCGGGGCATTCTTTAAGCACTCTGATGCCACTCCACCGTATGCTCTCACCAGCCCTCCAGTACCTAGTTTAATACCTCCAAAGTGCCTAAATTAAAAGCATTATCAATCGTGAGAATACACATTATGCTCAGCCAAGCACAGACAACTGAGGCTGCGACAGAGGAGAATCTACTCTAAGAGCATCGAATGTTATATAAATAGAACGATGGGATCTAGCCAAACTTAAGATAGGAAGCTTCTTCTGATATAAGCACCCCCTCCCAAAATAAACTTTACCTTATAACTACAACCATCACTCTATCGATCCCTGAAGATTCAATGGCAGAGTATATAGGTTTTCCAGCAGTTCCCGATGGTTCTCCGTCGTCATTAGACCGGAATTGATCGCCCACCTGCCCTCCAATTCACAGAATGAGCTACATCAATCCCCTCACGCACAAAACGGCGAATAATCGAAATTAAGCAGTCACGCAGCCGATGAACAGAGCAACTATCACCAGCATTGCATACAGGCCAACATAAAGCTGAATCAAATTGAATTTCACATGGAACACGCACCTTATAAGCCCAACAATTATGAGTCGCGCGCGAATCCCTAACCTGAGAAGCCAGAAGCAGAAACCAAGGAATCGGTCAGTCCCAATCCAAATCGAACTTCGTAAAACCGAAAACCGGGAAGATGTTCCACAATTTTGAACAGAACCGATTGCAGCAAGTTTGCCATTAATTCAATCACGAAAAACCTCATCACGCCCATACAGTAGAATGCACAATCGAGATTGCGAAAACCCTAAGAAAAGCCGAGAGAGCGAACGACGGATCTCGAGTAGCCTCGACCTGGGAGAGAAACGAGAAGGCGGATTGCTCGTCGGAGACGGGGCCGGCGATCGCGATGAATTTGCTCTTCTTGACTTCCCTCTCGAACACGACTCTCTCCTTGATCGTCGTGTAAGTGGCGCCGCCCCCGCCGCGGCGGCGGCCGTTGCCGCCGGTGGCCGCGGAGGAGGGAGCGGCGGCGGACGCCGTGGCCATCGATCGGCGCGGCCCGGGGACGACGGCGGCGAAGAGGTGGGAGGGAGAGATGAGGCGGTGGAAATGGTGGTTGTAGCCGTTAATGCTCATGCTCGTGTCTTCGCCGCTCCCCCGCGACGGGCATGTCGTTTTTGGCAATCCATTTCCACGTAAATCGAGTCTTCTTGCTGGCGATTTTTTTATTTTTTATTTTCAAAATCCTATGTTTAAAAAAAAAAAAAAAAAAATTCGACTTGTGGAAAATATGACACGAAGAAAAAGAAATTGCCCTCCTACAAGTCAGGGTGGAAAATAACCTAATTTTTTTTTTTTGGCCTCATGGATGAGAGATTATGAAAAATATGCTAATGTGAAATTGCCGCCTATGGTTAAAGGCTTAAAGCATTCTTCACATCGGACTTCGGCATGGTCTATGGCCCATGTCAACTTGAGTTGATGAGAATTGTCATTGAAAGGACGTGATCAGAAAAATTATGTAAATTTATGAGCATGATTAGATGATTTAAAAGGCTTCAGAATCTAATTAGAACGAGCGTGTAATTTATGATATGACAAGAAGTATTATATCATTTTTCTATAGTCTCGCTTCTGACAAAAATGACGTGAAAAATTGCTATCACAACATTGAAAATGCAAATTCCACATTGTAATCGCTCACAAAAATTACTACTTTTACACAAGAAGCGGCCGTTTGGGTACAACTTTCCCACGGCAACTTTAGCCGTATAATTGGGTGCTGCAACTTTTATAGGTGTTTATCAAGCACCTCATAAGTCGTAGGAGTAGCTCCCCAACTATTAGCAAGAAAGTCTTCGGACAAAATGCATTCGACCATCACAAAATGAACAACCTACTTAGCATTAAACCACAACAATGGAATACCAAGTGTCAACAAACACAAAAGAGGACATTATAAGCTGATTATTGTCAAATTATTGACTATTTTTAAAGTTACAATTCATATAGTAAACAACACTTTTCATAACTAAAGCCTTCTAAATCTGGGACAAATCTTCAACCATAGTATAAAATCTACAAAACAGGCATGATAGAGCTCACTTCAACTTACTAATCAGTATCACCAAAAAGCCATCGTAACAAATACAAAAACTTACATTGATTTTTGGTGCCAACAAAATAAACAACTAAATTTCTTTCAAAAGAAAGAAGTGGTCTTTTAGATGGTGGAGAAAAAGCATCGGTACAGGAATACTGGCTCCAACACAATATGAACTAGCAGGCCTAGCTTCTAGTATATAGATCACATTAGAAATCAATTCTTTTGGCAAATTTGTACTTATGTAGAGCTTCTAGTATAAATATCACATCAAAAATCAATTCTTTTGGCAAATTATGTGCTTATATAGTCCATTCATATGTCGGATATGATTAGATACTCATTTGCTATCTATCACATCACTAGAAGTAGCTTAACATCTTCTTTTCTAATGCTACACGCCCTGCTGCCCACAAAGGTAAAATGCACCATGCAAAGGGAAAGACCTAGAATGTAGACATTAAGGGTGCGTTTGTTTGTGTTTCTGTTCTTTTTTTGTTCCGGGAAATAAAAATAGAAAAAACTATTTCTGTTCCAGGGAACAATTTTTGATCAGAAAAACACGTTTGGTAAACTTGTTCCGAGAATAAAAAAAGAACAAAAACACGTTTGGTAAATTTGTATTCTTTTTTTGTTTCTTTTAATTTATTAATAATTTATTTTATTTTTCCTTTTTTTCTTCTTTTGGTTGGTTCTTTGGCCTTGGCCATGGCCGGCAACCGGCCGATGAGGGCCGGTGGCCTCGCCTTGGCCGGGCGAGGCTCGGCCGGCGTGGCGAGGCTGGGCAAGCTCGGGCTTGCCCAGCATTCGGCGAGGCCGAGTGTCGCCGGCCCCGGGCGAGGCTCGGCCTTGCCTTGGCTGGGTGAGCTTGGCGAGCATCGCAAGCCCCGACGGCCGGTCATCGGCCATGGGCGAGGCCGGCGATCGGCCAAAGAAAAATAAGAAGAAAAGAAGAAGAAAGAAAGAGAAGAAAAATAGAAGAGAGAGAAATTTTGTTTATTGAAAGTGTTTTTGGAAAAAAAACAAATTTTCCTTATTTCTTATTTCTATTATTTTTTTGTTCCCGGGAACAAAAAAATATATTTGGAACAAGAACGCAAACAAACGCGTTTCTGTTCTTCTTTTGTTCCCAAAAACAAAAAAAAAAAAAAAAAGAATTTTGTTCAAAAATAGAGATAAAGAACGTAAACAAACACACCCTAACTTTCTTGTAGCAGCTATGAAGTCAGAGGCAGGGCCTTGTAATTCTCGTGGCAACATATTTGTCAGTAAATTCAACTCGCTGTTTCATGACATTTGCAGTGAGGAAGTTTAATACTTGACAATATGACTTCATAAGCAATATCATCGTACAACTTCCACCGAAATTAAAGTCAGAGGGACATACATATTTACTACATAAAAAATGCGATATGTACTAAGAAAGTGCATTGAAATTTGTTTACTAAATGATATGATGACTGATTATTGTTGGATAAATTAAGTTCCCTGCACCCCACTCTTTATATATTTGGCAATTCATAGTTCAAGCATGTCATATGTGCTGGCATATCATTTAGTAGAGAATGTATAACAAATACTCCGTACCCCTAACATTGCTCTATGTCCATGTAAAGTGAGTCCAACTCCATCCAGCACGAAACGAAACTCTGGATAGAATACTAATATCAACTCACAACGCCTAAAAGATTAGGATTGCCCGCTTATAGTCAACAGACAAAATCTGGCCATAGAGGCAAAAGCATTTGGAACAATTCTATTGTCGAGAATCTTTCTATTTTAGAGTTTATACGGTAACATTTCTATTCTTAGGAATAATTTTTGTTTAGAAATAGTTTTTTCCATTTATGTTTCCGAGAACAATGAAATAGATTTTTTTTTTTTTTAACTTTTTATTTCTATTCCAAATATATTCTTTGGTCATTTTAGTATTCCCCCTTATTGGTGCACTCTTTCCCCCAATTCACCGATAGAGAAGAAAGAGATAAGCAATGACCGGACTAGACCAATCAAAGCGGGTCAGTGAATAGAAAAATTAGCTAATATTATTAAACGGATTTTTGTTCTTTTTCTATCCCGGGGAATAAAAGAATAGAAAAAAAAAAATAGGATGGTTATCAAATAGGCCCTTACTGGTTGGAGAAGATGTTTTAGGCAGCGCATGGTAACATTTCTGTTTCTTTGAATTTCAGTTCTTTTGTTCCCCGGAACAAAAAAAGAACAAAAATCCGTTTGGTAACGCTAATTTGTTTTTCTGTTAGGAATAAAAACTTAGCCTAGGAATGGTTTTGGAATAGAAACGAAAAACAAAAAAAAAATTGCTTCCATTCAGGAACAACTTCTAGAAATAAGCTAATTTTCTTTTTTTATTTTTCTTTTATTCATCTCTCTTGCCGCGGCCACCTCCAATTGCTTGTTGCCACTGCTGACCGCCGCCGTCGGTCGCCGCGCCAATTGCCATCACCGTCGTCGATCAGCCGTCGCCGGTCACCGGCCGCTGCTGTCGCCCCCTGCCGCAGCTGCACGTCTGCCATTGCTGACCGCAACCGCACAGCCCATCAGCCGCCAGTGGACGTGCAGCGGCGGCGGGCGGTGGCGGTGACGGTCGGTGGCCGACGGACCTGCAGCGGTGGCGGGGGGCGGCTGTGACGGTCGGCGGCCGGCGGACTTGCAACGGCGGCGGGGGGTGACGATGGCCGACGGTCGGCGGTCGACGATTCGTGAGCAAGAATAAAAAACGAATAAATACAAAAAAGAATCGTTGCCTTACCAAACACATTTTTATTCTTTTTCTATTCTAAGAGTAGAAATTTTGTGTAGTTACCAAACGGATGCTTTTACTTAGAAATTTTTCCCCGGAATAGAAATAGAAAATAACTATTTTTGAAAAAAAAACTTTTCCCCAGCCAAGAAGCGTTGTCATGCGCACCCTTACTTGTTGCTCAAGAGCCTGAAGTATTAAACAAAAACCAAACTGAATAATCATATTTTGGAAAATGTTCTCCAAATCTTGAGTTTCCCGTAAAACAAACGCCCTCCTAATGTACATTATAGTCGGCACGATTAGAACATATAAGGTTGCTTGGTCGGAAACTTTATTTTCGTGGCACACAATTGCATTCCGTATGGTATGCCACACATACATGCAAATTGTTAAGAGATGAGCTTTTACATGCCTCGCCCTTCAAGCTTTCGAAGGTTCAAAAGAAAGAGCCAAATCACAGATGAGAACTTTTATTATCTCCTTAGCTAGCTGCGATAAAGAACGGCTCATGTTGTAGCGAGATTCCGGATCTTCTGGATGAAATTGTTGACAATCTCGAGGCTTTAATCATCTAGGCAAGGAGCGAAACAAGAAGAAACTCAGTGCCGACGCAATATTTTAGGTATTCTTAGAGCATGATGTTCCTGTCAGTCAATAAATAGAGAGATTAATCCCGACGAAATTACAATCGAGTGGATTTTCATTGTTAATTCTTTTCCATTAATTAGCAAAAGTGAAAATAATAACAAAAGAGGAATGGGATAAGAGCACTGGCAGCCGTAAAACTTGTCATGAAACTGTAATTGAGTTCTAAATTTTTTAAAAAGTGTGATTAAATTCTAAAATTTGTCACAAAAAGCAATTAAGTCCTAGAATTGTTGAAAAGTCCATTTAAGTCCTAAAATTTATCAAATTGGTCCAATCATGTCCTTCAATTAATTGCAATTTTTGAAAATTTTCATGACAAATTCTAGAATTTGATTGTACTTTTTGAAAGTTTTATGATTCGATTGTACTTTCATAACAACTTTTAAAACTTGGCCACATCTTTTGAAGATTTTAAGACTTAATTATATTTTCATAATAAGTTTCTAGACTTTGAATACACTTTGGGAAAAGAGAGAACTGCATTAGATCAGCGTGCCACTAACCGAGCTTGGGATTGTGTTGGCCTTTGGGTGATGGATGACCACTGGATCCACGAATGAATCGAGCAGAGCGATCGACTCCGGCTTCAGGAAATCCATCTCGCCTGACAACACATATAATCACTTGTTAGATTTGTTAATTAATGAGGTCATGTTCTTCCAATCTTTCATTTCATCATGTGGACGCACTAAGATTCTAATCTCTATTTCTTATTTTGGCTTATCGACCTTGGCAGCGTTCGAAGAAGCTTGATTGCAGCTTGTGGATCTTCTTGCACATCTTTGATAGTGATAGCTTTGGTTTAGTCCCTAATCCTCTTAAAGAAATGCGGATTATGGTCCAAATTCTTTTCACAGGACCGGATCAATAGCATTCTATATGAAGCTGCAGCCAGACTCGCTTAGACCTTTTGGTATAGGACGGCGGAAAAATCATCATCAATCCTCCTTTTGAATGCCGAATTTAGTCTAACGATGCCACGCGTCGGTTGGAACATCTAACCACAACTGACTATCGTCGTCGGATGTCGTTGGACTAGGCTTTGAAGCTGGTAGCATTCGTTGTGATTTTGATTGCAATAGAATCGATGAGAGCCAAGTTCAGGGAGAGAACATAAACATGAAGAGAAGGGCACTTGAGAGGAACCGAAAACGCACTAGCGGCCAGCAGGGGTGCGCTGAATTTTGACCCGCCGAGCTTAGCCCTAGACATGATAATCAGAAACTTGATTTCGGGCACCTTGGTAAGCACCAACCCCTGCAAATTTCAGCATTTGTTAATTGCAAGAACTCAATCACAAGCTGTATTGCTTAGCAGTTTGTTCCTTCATGAATGTGTACCTCGGCCTGCATTCCCGCCAATGCAGCAGCTAGAATAGCCCCCTGGTAATCAAAACGAAATAATCTCATAAGCATGACAATGGAGTATTCGGTTGTCTGTTTCTTCTTTTGTTTTTGTGGCCCCAAAGCCTCAAAATTAAGAACTTGAACGACCCGAAAGGAGGGAGGAGGAGGAGAAGGAAGAGGAGATGCTCCTTCGTCTTTTGAGTGGACCAGACTCACCTGGGAAAAGCACAGTAAACCGTCAAAGGGACCATTCTTCACCATGAAATCTTCAAGGAAAGCGATGCACTCTTCAAAGTTCTCGTGCTCAGAGAAATCCTGAATCAGGACACTCTCAAGTATCAGCTCGAAGAATTTCCTTTTTCTGCTAAGGGCCTGTTTGGTAACCATCCCAAGTCAGGATTCCGATTTTTGTCCCAGAATTAGTTTGGGACGAGAATCGCGTTTGGTAAAATTTTGTTCTCGGGAACAAATTTGTTCCTAGAATCGGTTTGGGAACAGAATCAAGAATAAAAAAAAATTTGATTCTTGTTTGGGAACAAAATTGAGAATCAAAACTCTTTTTCTTATATTTTCTTTTTCTTCATTGACCGCCATCCCGCGATTGCCGCCCACCGTCGTCCGCTACTGCTGGTCGCCGACAACTAGTCCGGCGAGCTTGCCGGAGGCTCTCGTCTGGCCTGGAAAAAAAAAAGAATAGGAGAAAAAAGAAGAAGAAGAAGAAGAAGAAGAAGAAGAAGAAGAAGAAGAAGAAGAAGAATAGGAGAAGAAGAAAAAAAGAAGAAAAAAATATAAAATAAAAATAAAAAACTAAAAAAGAAGAATAGGAGAAAAATAAAATAAATTAAAATAATAAAATAATAAAAAGAAGAAAAAAAGGAAAAAGGAAAAAATAAAGAAAAACAAAAAACAAAAAAAAAGGAAAAAAAGAAAGAAGAATAGGAGAAAAAAATAAAAAATAATAAAAAAGAAGAAAAAAAAAGGAAAAAGGAAATAAAGAAAATAAAGAAAAAAAGAAAATTAAAAAATTAAAAAAAGGAAGAAAAGAAAAGAAAAGGAAAAAGAAAAAAAAAAAAAAGGAAAAAAGGAAAAAAAAAAAAAAAAAAAAAAAAAAGGAAAAAAGGAAAAAATTATTTAAAAATTAAAATAAATTGATTTGGAACAAAATTAATGAACACGGTATCAAACGCAATTCTATTCCAGAATCGAAATTTTGTACGATTTACCAAACACGTTTTTTTTACTCATAATCGGTTCCTAGAATGTAATAAAAAATAATCATTTTTTATCATAATTTGTTCTAACGTAGTAATTCTACCAAACGCGCCCAAGAACCCATTCGGTATAACTATAGCTGCACTGTGCCACGATCATATGGCAACATTTCATAGTGTCGTAGTTTTCAAACATTAGATCGCAACACTATAGTACAGTTGGAGAGTTGCACCAAATGGGGCTCCAAATGAAACTGGAAATCTGACCTGATTGGCCCGGAACCACTCGAATTAGGGAGGATCGAAGATGCCCTCCACGCTAGGCCATTCGTCCTTATGCTTCACTCTGTGACAACAGAGCCATCATTGTGGGGAGGGTAAAGAGCTTGCCCCTGGATGGGTACTGACCGTCGTGGAACACCAGGTCCAGCTTCTCCAGGACGGATTCGGGCCATTTACGGATCTGCGTCTCGAGGATTTTAGCGCTGGTTCTGAACCCACGGAGGCGCAGAATCCTGGGCTTTGCATGGGCTCAGCTTTCGGCCATGGCTTTCGCTTTCTCTACAATCCCATGAATTAACTAGGAGCAGGAACTAGAGAGTAGTTGCAACTATAAATTTCGGGTCCTCTCCCCCCCCCCCCCCACCAACCACACCCACCAAAAAACCTCGAGTTAGGACCCTAGATACTATTGACCAACCGGTCGGTTTCTTTCGTGATTCTCTCTTGCAACTTACAACCTGAACCTTCATTGTCTTCCCAGATGAATTTTCTGTAATATGGATTTAGGCCGAGCCTATGGACCCGTCTTAAAAGATAACGTCTTCCGTGCATCGACATGCCCATATACTCGATGAATGTCCATTGGCGTGAAGTTTGCTACATAGGAACTGTAACTATGTCGTGTTGTAACCATACTGTGAAGTGCTGTAGCCACGGTGTTTAGCTTAAAACTGGTTGGGGCGGTTTGCTAAAAGTTGCTATATAATGATGCGACCGCGAATGTGCTGCAGTTCTGAGGTGTTCGCCAAAACACTTCGTAAAAAATTGCAGCATCCTTTTCATAATCGAAACTATTTAGGGAAAAGCTGTATCGGACAGCATCTTAGATTGTAATGCTCTTCTTAGTTGGCTTATTGACCTCGCAAGATTATCCAAAGAAGCCTAGTTTTATAATTATAGAGAGATGTCCTATAATTCAACAATAATTATAGCTGCTCATGGCATGCGCCTAGCATTCTCTTCTATTTCGAATTATGATTTCACTCGGTGAATATTGCACGATAATTGCTTTAAAGAGATGGATTGATAACTGGTAAATATAGAAGAGGAATTTCGATTTTTTTGTTTCCCAAATACAATGAATAAAATTTACATACATATCTGTATGCATGTTTACGTGTGCTGGCAAAAAATATTCCCAATAATGTGGCGAATATCTTGCTTGTGATAGTATTATTTCATTACAGCATTATCGAACCATGCATTAGGTCAATCGGACAAGTTAATTTTCCACATCGCTAGTGGTGTACCGTGTAAGATGGTTGGTAGCAATTGGATCGTCACGTCAGCTATTTTCGCAAAAATTAATCAGAATTATTATATTATAATTGTGTAAATATTCTGGGCTAAATTGAAAAAAATTGGATTGTATTGACATTTTTACAATAAGTTTAAAATTGGTTGTCATATGTTCAATTTTCGACCAGGTCATAGAATTTAAAAACATATATTTTCGCCGGACGAAGTTTATGCTATTGTCAAGAAGATGGGTGGGTTTGACCTTAGAGATAGGTTTGGTTCTTTCCATCTTGTCCTGAAAACAACTTACCATGGATCCTAATCTACTGTAGATTATCTACATTTGCAAATCAGTTGGGCGGGAGGGGAATATATAAGGTTTCTCGTTTGGAAACTTGTGTTCGTAGCATACACTCTTTAGATACATATTTGGCTTATGATGTATTTCATAGTTAGGTGCAATGACGCCCGACATTTAGATCCTATAGAAAAAAGCACCCGGTTCAACTGATCTCGCTAGAACTCTATTTTCCAATAGATCATTTAGCAATGTGTTGCCCTTCTAGTGGTACTAATTTTTTGGGAAATTACAAGCTGCCTCATCCTTAGGAGATGTTTTGGTCTTATAGAAGATAAGGCCTTGAATAGCTAAGCAAACAGGTGAGCGGTTCTAAGTTTCTTATAAGTTTCATCTAGAACCTGCTTGTCGATAGACGTTTCTCAATTTTTGGAACTTGGAACCCACATGTCAATACCCGAAATCTAGAACCTACCCTATCATAGGTTCCGAGATCAGCTCCATGGTCTAATACATTTTTTTTTTTTAATAATAATTTCCTATTTAGTTAAGCAAAACGAAAGTCAATGCAACAACAAAAATGAAAAATTATAATTTATCAATAGCAACAATCCATAAAAGATAAACACGTAAAATAAAATAAATAATAAAAAAATTTTAAAAGATATGACATAAAACCTAAATTACATAATTTCAGTCCTCAATCATCCGTCAAAGATTATTCTAAATTCTAACCACATGAAATCAAAAGAAACAACAATCATAGTTAATCACTGAATAGTAGTTTTAAATTTAAAATTACTATTAACTAAACTAAAGTAACTATTAGAAAGCCTCACCACTCATATTCATTTTGCTTCAATTGGTAAACTCTATTTATTGATGATAATCTCTTCATTAAGACAATCCATATCTATAAAAAAAAAAAATTAAAGAAAACATTCACTCATTAGAGATATAAAAGAGATTAAAATATACAAAAGAAAATGAATATCACTTTAGGTGCCAGTTCGGGAGGAAAATTAGGTATTTTACTTTAGGTTCCCCGCTCTCAGTTTTGGTTCTGTTCCAGTTCCCGGCCTCGATTTTGGTTCTCGGTCCTAATTTTGGTTTGGTTCTCAATTCCGGTTTGGTTCTTATGGGAATGGGGAATTGGCAGTTCCTGTAAAAGTAGAATTAAGAATTGAACCATCTCCTTAGAACTTGGAATCAGATTGGTTCCCATCAATCGAGTACTCCAGTTCCTTGTTCTACCTAGAACCATGCTAATCTCTAAGCAAACGGGTTCATTTTAATGGGTTTTTTGTTATGTTGAAAGACAAACTTGTTGAAGAGATGAAATATAACTAGGGTATATCTTTTTTATCAGAGATTGAATTGATCACGACAAAAAATTGCAATGCATTTTGGAAAATAAAACTTCCATTGAAGAGAAGCAAATACGAGGCTTTCATGTAAATTCTTGTAGAATCATGAATGAGGGGACCAAGTCACCATGTGACCCCTTTAATAGTTAACAGCAATCGCCTTCTAGGGCAAAGGGCCTACCACACCAAAGAGGATCTCTACTTAGCACTCACACTCGACTCCGAAAGGAATGCTTGCCGTTGCGCGTATCAACCCGTGCAATGCTACAAAAAGGAAAACAAACTCCATTCATATATTTTTTAATTTATCTATAAAAGAAGATTACATTAAAAAATGTAACCAATTTTTTTCGTTTCCTTGGGTCACTGACCATCTTGCTAACGTCCTTAAAAGGAGAGAAGGAACCTGAGGGTATCAATCAACATATAGATAGAAGGATGAGACTAGCTTCAGGCACACAAAATGAGTTAGAGTTACCTAAAAAAAAGATAACTAGAGCGTATAAAAGATGTTTTAGGAGAAGGACATTAGATATGCTAAAAGTTGTATACAACGCTTACTTTAATGCCAAAATTTTATTTTTAGATCACTTAAGTGTCATTTAAAAAAAAAAAATTATTTAAGTGCCAACTTCAATCTAGGTCGCCGAAAATTCAATGTGGTCATATTTTATTAATTTCTCAGTCCTATGTGGCTTATCAGCATGCCCAGTTAGCATATAATCCCTAAATAATGTCATGTAGATAAGTGGACGAGTGCTTATTTGAGTGCCAAAAATTGTAAATATGGATCGTTTGAGAGCCAATTATTGTTGAAAATGATTACTTAAGTGCCAATCATTGTTAGAAAATAATCACTTCAATGCTAGTCATTGTTAAAAAGTGATCACTTTAGTGCTAATATCAATAAGAAAATGTGATCATTGTGTGACGTCGTTTTGGCCGTCCATGTGGATTGGATATTTTTAAAAATATGCCAAGTCTTATTAAAATTTAATTATAAAGGCCATCTAATCAATTTAGTTGGAATTTCTCGTTAGAGGCACTTAAATGATGTTTTTTAATTCGATTTGACACTTAAGTGAGTTGGTAAAATTTTTTGGCGCCGTACACTTTTAGTGTCGAGAGAGAGAGAGAGAGAGAGAGAGAGAGAGAGAGAGAGAGAGAGAGAGAGAGAGAGCCTAATTACAAATGAGAATTTGCGTTATCTCCTTAGCTAGTTGCGATAGATTATGGCTTACGTAGTAGTGTGATTTCGGATCTTCTCAATGAAATTGTTGACAACCTCTAGACTTTGATCATCTGCTCAATAGAAAAAAAAAACACTTAGTGCCAACACGAATCGGTAGAAAGAGAAATATTTCGAGATTCTTAGAGCACGACATTCCTATCCCCTGATAGACCGGAGACTAATCCTGGAAAAATTACTATAGAGTCGGTAGTGACACTAACCGAGCATGGGGATTCTGTGGCCTTTCAGGTGATGTACGACAATCGGATCCACGAACGAATCGAGCAGAGCGATCGACTCTGGCTTCTGGAAATCGTTCTCGCCTAACAGCACAATAATCACCTGTCAATTAATCAGTCAACGAGGCCATGATGTGTGGCCACTTAATCCATGATCTCTTTCCTGGTTGGCTAACTGACCTTGCCAGTGTTTGAAGAAGCTTGATTACATCATGTGGATCTTATTGCACAACTTGAGTTGACATTTCTTGTTTAGTCCCAAATCTCCGAATTCAAAGTGCAAAAGAAGATATGGTCCAAGTTCTTTTGACAGGACTCATTTAGACCTCTAGGTATAGGACAGCAGAAAAATCATCACTGATCCTACTTTTGATTGCTGAAATTTAGCCTAATGACATCATGCGGTTGGTTGTGACAACTAATTATAGATAACTAAGGTCGTTGTCGGGCACCGTCGGACTGGATTTTGAAACTTGTAGCATGTTGATTGTGATTAGATCATCGTAAAATGGAGGAGAGCTAAGTTCGGGTAGCTACCTATAAGATGAAGAGAAGGACACTTGACAGGAGGGGAAAACGCATTAGCTGCCAGCGGAGGTGCGCCATATTTCGATCCGCCGAGCTTAGCCCCGGAAATTAGAATCAGAAACTTGATCTTGGGCACCTTGGTGAGCACCAATCCCTGCAAATTTCAGCAACTCAATCAAAATGTCCTGTTGCTTCACATTTTCCCTTCATTTACGTGTTTTGATTTGGACTTAGGTTGGAATAAGAAGATAGCAAAAGTGTACCTCTGCCTGCATTCCTGGCAATGCTGCAGCTAGAACGGCTCCCTCGTAATCAAAACACGAAAATGTCGTGAACAAGACATGAAACGATGTAGTTTTTGTTTGTTTGTCTCTTTTCTTTCTTCTTGTAGCCCCAAAACCTCAAAAATTCGAGAACTTGAACGAACTCCGCCAAAAGAAAAGATGCTGCTTTTTCTTTTCATGTGACCGGACTCACCTGGGAAAAACCCAGTAAACCATCAAAGGGACCGTTCTTCACCATGAAATCTTCAATGAAATCGATGCACTCTTCAAAGTTCTCGTACACTGTAAAATCCTGAACCCCGACGCTCTTCAAAGTTCTTGTAATCTTCAAAGATCCAGGTCGCAACGACGTAGTGCAGTTATAGTTACATCATATGGAGTCCAAATGAAACTGGAAATCTGACCTGATTGGCTTGGAACCACTCGAAGTAGGGAGGATCGAAGATGCCCTCCACACCGGACTTGCCCATGGACGGATACGGGGCGTCGAGGTACACCATATCCAGCTTCTCCAGGATGGATTCGGGCCATTTATGGATCTGCGTGTCGAGGATCTTAGCGCTCATTCTGAAACCGTGGAGGCACAGAATCCTGGGCTTCTCATGGGTTCGGCTTTTGGTCATCACTTTCGCTTTCTCCTACTATCCTGGAAATGAACTAGAGCAGGAATTGGAGAGGAATCTCAACTACGAAGTTAATCCTCTGGTTTTTGGCCAGTTCTTTCTGTAGTCCATGTGATATAATCTGTTCAAAGCCGAACTTGTATGGCCAGTTCTTAAAGAATCCCCACCAACACAGCCACCAGCAAATCTCAAGTTTGGACCACTATTGACCAACCGGCCAAACCTGTGCTTCTCTGCCCTTCACTTGCAACTTGACCCTTCAGTATCTTTACCAAATCAAAATCGTGTGATTTCGGTTCATGCTTGTTAAATTATGACTCGAGTTTTCGAAATTCGCTGGACTCGCGATGAATTACTAGATGGGGAAATAAAAGAAAAAAAAAGGAAAGTTTTTTTTCTTTTATTTATTTTCTGCAACATCATATGCCCATCGAAGAAAGAAGCCTTCACGCGGTTTCGCCCTGCACGAAACAGAGAAAAAAAAGGAAAGTCGCATGAAGAAGCCCTGTCTTGAAGATTTGTTACTTGGTGGGGCCCAAGGTCAAAAGTTTGACCTTGGGCCCACATGCACACCCACGTATAAAAAGAAGCCGTCGAAGCCTCTGCAAAAAAAAACCTACGTAGTCGCGCGTCCATGACCTTTGAAGCCGCAAGTCGCGTGAAGCGTTGAAGAGACTCGCGAAGTCGTGAAGTCGTACGTAGAGGGTTTTGTCGCGTGGTAATTTTGTGCCGTGAGTTTATACCCAATTGAATTGTTTATTTTCTAAACACTTAGGGTTTGGGGTTAAATCAGGTGTGGAAACACTGAACGATGTAGAACTCGATTCTCCGATTTTAGTGGATTATTTGTCTTGGCCTCCCCGTGGACGTAGGTATCGATACTCGGACCGAACCACGTAAATTTCTGGTGTCCTTATTTTTCTCGTTTAATTTCTTTGAGGTGATTTCGCGTTGACGTAAATTGCAAGATCCTGGTAATTCCGCATATTATATCCCAACAATTGGTATCAGAGCTTGGGGTTGGATTTCTTAATTGTGATTTGGGGCTTTTGCTTGTCTGATTATTATCTGGAAATTCTGTTATTGCAATTATGTCTGAGAGGAAATATGAGATTGAGAAGTTTGATGGGAGCAATAACTTTGTGTTATGGAGTATCAAGATGCGAGCTTTATTGACAACACAAGGTTTAGCCAAGGCACTAGATGGTGAAGATGAGTTGCCAATTATAATGAAAGCTTCAGAGAGGGTAGAGCTTATGGAAAAAGCAAAGAGCATAATCCTATTAAATTTGTCGGATGAGGTATTACTAGAGGTTATTGAGGAGAAGGATGCCGCAGAATTATGGGCAAAACTTCAAGCACTCTATGTGAAGAAATGTTTGAACAATCGCTTGTACATGCTGAAGAAGATGTTTCAATTTAGATATATGAAGGTACGTCTATCGAACCCACCTAGATGAATTTAATAAACTCATGTTGGATCTCGAAGAACGTCGGTAAGATACTTGATGATGAAGAACGGGCATGATGTTGTTAGCCTCTTTACCGAGTCATGGGAGCACTTTACTGATTCGCTGTTGCAGGGGCGTACTACTATTACCTCAGAAGAGGTAAAGTCCGCCTTATTCTCTAAGGAGTGGCAGAGAAAGTTGCGAGATGACGGTCTGGGCAAAGGAGTAGCGCAAGCACTGACGATTCGAGGTAGAGAACAACATCGAGAGCCTAGTAGCAGCAGAGGTAAAAGCATATCAAAATCACGCCATAGAAAGTCCAAGGGACGCGTGAAGTGCTTTGAGTGTCACGAGGAGGGGCACATCAGAGAGATTGTCCAAAGAGGAGGAATAAAGTTGATAGGCGAATGCCACAAACAATGTGGCAAACGTTCTTTGAGGGGAGCACTAGTGATGCGAAGCTGTCTTATGTGTGACTCGCTACTTCGTCAGGAGACGAATGGGTGCTAGATTCGGGGTGTTCTTATCACATGACGCCTCATAAGAACTGGTTTACTACTTACCAGACTGCAGATGGTGGTAGGGTTCTTTTGGGGAATAATGCAGTATGTAAGGATGTGGGGATAGGGACATTCGGATCCGAATGCACGATGGGGTGGTTCGCACATTGACAGATGTGAGGCATGTACCGGAGCTCAAGAAGAACCTTATTTCTCTGGGAACACTTGATGACATCGGGTGTAGGTACACCGCTGAAGGTGGAGTACTGAAGATCTCTCGAGGTGCCATGACAATGATGAAGGGGAAGAAAGTAAATACTCTCTATCATCTACTGGGAGAGACCGTGACCGGAACCGCTGCGGTTTCATCGGGTGAGTCGATTCGACTTGACTCAATTATGGCATATGCGTTTGGGGCACATGAGTGAGGCAGGTATGACGATGCTGAGTGAAAATGGGTTGTTGAAGGGTCAGAAGACAGGGAAGCTGGACTTATGTGAGCACTGCATTGAAGCAGCATCGTGTTAAGTTTACTACAGCTATTCATTCGACCAAACGACTAGTCGAATATATTCACTCAGATGTCTGGGGCCCGTCTTCGGTTCCTTCGAAAGGAGGTGCCCGATATATGCTGACATTTATCGACGATTATTCGAGGAAGGTATGGGTTTACTTTCTGAAGCACAAATATGATGTGTTTGATCGGTTCAAGAAATTTAAGGCATTGATTGAAAAACAGTCAGATAAACAAATCAAGTGCCTGAGAACCGATAATGGCATGGAGTTCTGTGGTAAAGATTTTACCGATTTCTGCGAGAAAGAAGGTATTGTAAGACACCGCACAGTACCTGGGACACCACAGCAGAATGGCGTGGCAGAACGGAAGAACAGAACTTTGCTTGAGCGAGCTCGATGCATGCTTTCGCATGCAGGACTTAGCAAGGAATTTTGGGCCGAAACAATAAACATGTCATGTTACCTGGTAAATCGATCTCCATCGTTTGCTATCGAGTGGAAGACTCCTGAGGAAGTATGGTCGGAGAAACTTGTTGATTATTCTGGATTACGTATATTCGGATGTCCTGCGTATGCTCATGCGAGTGATGGTAAGCTTGAGCCGAGTTCGAAGAAGTGCATATTTCTGGGTTATGCACATGGGGTGAAAGGCTACCGGCTATGGTGCACTGATCCCAGATCACCCGGTTTTCTAATCAGCAGAGATGTGATCTTTGACGAGACTACAATACTTCAAAGGAGGAGTTCTGAGACACAACCAGCAGAGAAGATAGATCATGGTGTCATGAGTGAGGTGGAGCTTCAGGTGGAGACTCTGGAGACCTCGAAGGTAACAGAAGTTGAGACTGTAGATGAAGCCGCAGTTCCTGAAGTCGGTGATAGTGAACAACCAGCAAAGCCGCAGCAGACTATAGCCGCAGATAGACAGAGAAGGCACATTAAATCATCGGTATGTTATGGTTATACAGATATTGCTTATGCATTGACTGTAGGTGATGAGGTGGAGACAGATGAGCCTTCGTCTTATTCTGAGGCGATGGCTAGTTCGGAGTCATCGCAGTGGCTAGGGGCTATGAGTGAAGAGATGGAATCTCTCCATCGAAATCGACATGGGAGCTGGTCAAAGTACCCAAGAGCCAAAAGATTGTCGGAAGTAAATGGGTCTTCAAACGGAAAGAGGGCATTCCCGGTGTTGAGGCAGCAAGGTATAAGGCAAGACTTGTGGCGAAGGGGTATACACAGCGTGAGGGCATTGACTACGATGATGTGTTCTCTCCTGTGGTAAGACATACTTCTATTCGTGTTTTACTTGCCTTAGTTGCTTCGCAGGATCTCGAGTTAGAGCAGCTAGATGTAAAAACTGCGTTTCTTCATGGTGAATTGGAGGAGCAGATTTACATGAGGCAACCAGAGGGATTTGCTATTTCGGGTAAGGAAGATCATGTTGGATTGTTAAAGAAATTTTTGTATGGGCTGAAACAATCTCCTAGACAGTGGTATAAACGTTTTGATACTTTCATGGCTAGTCAAGACTATTCAAAAAGTCAGATGGACAGCTGTGTTTACTATAGGAGATTGGAGAATGGTTCTTTGATTTATCTACTCTTATATGTTGATGATATGTTGATAGCATCAAAGAATATGTCTGATATTGATGCGCTGAAGAGGCAGTTAAATGCTGAATTTGAGATGAAAGATTTAGGTGCTGCAAAGAAAATTTTGGGTATGGAGATTTTGCGTGACAGGGCTGCAGGAGTTTTACGTCTATCTCAAAAGAAATATATTGAGAAGATCGTTGCACGGTTTAATATGCAGTAAGCAAAATCTGTAAGTACACCTTTAGCGAAGCACTTTAAACTTTCAGATAAATTATGACCGCAGACTGAGGAGGAGGAGGAGCATATGTCCCGTGTTCCTTATTCTAGTGTCGTGGGTAGTATTATGTATGCTATGGTGTGTACTAGGCCTGATATTTCACAAGCTGTGAGCGTGGTTAGTCGCTATATGAAGCACCCTGGTAAAGCTCATTGGGAAGCTGTGAAGTGGATTCTCAGATATTTGAAGGGGACAACAGACGTAGGTATAGTATACCGGAGGGACAACAATGGCAGTGAGACCACTGGTTTTGTGGACTCGAATCACGCTGGTGACTTGAATGATTGCAGATCTTTAGCATGGTACGTGTTTACGCTAGCGGGTGGTGCAGTTAGTTGGAAAGCATCCTTACGGGGATCACATTGCCTTGTCTTCGGCGAGGCAGAGTACATGGCACTAACTTTTGTAGCGAAAGAGGCGATATGGTTACAAAGTTTGCTCTCGGACTTTGGATTAGAACAGAAAAGTGTGGATATACACTGTGACAACCAAGGTGCGATATATTTGGCGTATAATCCAATTTATCATGAGCGAACGAAGCATATCAACATTAGGTACCACTTCATCCGAGATGTCTTAGCTAAGGGTATTATTATTGTTAAAAAGATTGCTACAGCAGATAACCCGGCAGACATGATGACTAAGTCTGTTCCTTTGGCGAAGCTCAAGCTCTGCTTGAGCTCTATTGGCGTTTGTAGAGAGTGAGCGCCCGTCGGGGCGTTGGGAGAGCGGCATGGATGATGAGCACTATAACTTGGCTTCAAACATCGAGCCAAGGTGGAGAAGTGTTAAATTATGACTCGAGTTTTCGAAATTCGCTGGACTCGCGAAGAATTACTAGATGGGGAAATAAAAGAAAAAAAAAAGGAAATTTTTTTTCTTTTATTTATTTTCTGCAACATCATATGCCCATCGAAGAAAGAAGCCTTCACGCGGTTTCGCCCCGCATGAAACGAGAGAAAAAAAAAGGAAAGTCGCATGAAGAAGCCCTGTCTTGAAGATTTGTTACTTGGTGGGGCCCAAGGTCAAAAGTTTGACCTTGGGCCCACATGCACACCCACGTATAAAAAGAAGCCGTCGAAGCCTCTGCGAAAAAAACCCTACTTAGCCGCGCGTCCGTGACCTTTGAAGCCGCAAGTCGCGTGAAGCGTTGAAGAGACTCGCGAAGTCGTGAAGTCGTACGTAGAGGGTTTTGTCGCGTGGTAATTTTGTGCCGTGAGTTTATACCCAATTGAATTGTTTATTTTCTAAACACTTAGGGTTTGGGGTTAAATCTAGGTGTGGGAAACACTTGAGCGATTGAGCGATTGTAAACTCGATTCTCCAATTTTAGTGGATTATTTGTCTTTGGCTCTCCCCGTGGACGTAGGTACCGATACTCGGACCGAACCACGTAAATTTCTGGTGTCCTTATTTTTCTCGTTTAATTTCTCTGGGGTGATTTCGCGTTGACATAAATTGCAAGATCCTGGTAATTCTGCATATTATATCCCAACAATGCTATGTCCGACAAGTTTGCTTTCAACATAGGACTGGCCTAGAACTCGCGCTTCACGGGTGTGGAGCAGAGCGGGCATCTTCAATTGAAGTCTCATCAGAACATGAAACGAAAATCAGAAACAAAAAAAAGAACGTTAACCAATTGTGTTGCCACGAATAACTGTGTTTGTGCTAAAGATAGTAGAATGCAGGCTCAGCTTTTGGACATGGTTTTCACTTTCTCTGTTAGGGCTAGTACTATCATCTAGAGGGGGGTGAATATGTGTAGATAATGCTTTTCGCAAGACTTGGAGAATTAGTTTTTCCTTTGATAATGAAATACTTAAAAAGTAACTCAAATTGAGCAAGTAAACAAACGATATAAGAAAGTAAGAAGTTCAAGGAGGAGAAAATAAGAATACAAGGTTTATAGTGGTTCAGCTTAGATCAAGCCTACGTCTACTCTCTGCGCTGACAGCCTGTTGGCTGGATTTCTCTATGAATCAAAAGAGATGTTACAGCTTGTGATTTTGACTATCACAGTGACAAGTCTCTACCGAACTTTCACATAGTCTCACTAAGAGTATCTCTCTTTTGTATACAACTTTTAGCTCAATGAATGAAAAAGCGAGAGACTAGAAAGCTTCGGACTTTAGAATTCTCTTTCAAGCACCACCTCGAACAACTTGAGAGTCTTCCTTATATACTCCTCCATGCCTCTACAACCGTTGGCACTCTCCAAAGGAGTTCTTTCAATCTACCCGTTGGACATAATCAATCAAGGAGATCTCGAGTCATTTAAGGAATGTGATGATAGCTCATCAATCCTGTTCGCCCATACAATCAGGATCTCGAGTTTCCATAAGTAGAACTTTCCAAGTTTGTTTGCCTTTCAAAGGTCTTCGTATCAGAGTAGATCCCAATAAGAATAATCAAACAAGCAATTATGAAATCTAGCTATAAGGTCTTTCAGTAATTATACGAATCGAAACCTTGAGGATAATCCTGCATTTGAATACTAATTCCGCATTTGGATAAGTCTTCATTCTTTAGTTTGGAATTTTCAGTGAGAATAGACTTTGAGACTAAAATTTGACGGTCTATCGGTTTTTAAAATTTGACAATAAAGTCTTGAGATCTTCCGATATAGACTTGGAAAGGTTTTGTCAACCTCAAAACAATAAAGGAGTTTTCTCTAACAATCTTTCCCTTTTTGATGGTGACAAAACTTTGTTGCAGATTTGGAAAACTTTTGACCTGTAAACATTAGTCATTGCAGACAAGTTCAAAGTCAAATGCCAAAAGCAAACCACAATAAAAAAGTTCACAGAAAATAAAGTCAAATCAAAACTAATATGCAAATCTGCACTCAAACTCTCCCCCTTTTTGTCAGCAGCAAAAAGTGGAGACAAAAACGATTGAAAAAAAGTTGGTTTGAATCAAGGCTGCTTGGGGATATGAACGAGCTGGAAATCCCCCATGGTCTTAACAGTGTCTTCAAGCTGTTGAATATCTGCATCCTTTGCCTGTTCTTGCAATTGAAGCTTTAAGACTTGAATATGTTCTTGAAGAGAGTCTGTAGATGTCTTGAAGACAGTCATCATGTGCATCATATCAAACTCGAAAGCATATTGCTGTCCTTTTAATTCTAAAAGAAGCACCATCACTCTCTGAAAATCTACTAAGTGATCTGTAGTAGTGCTGGGTCTAGCCGAATCAGTTACAGGAGTTTGAACACGAGGGGGAACATTAGTTGTTTTATCACCATGACTAGGAGTGTATGCCTCAAAATCTGTTTCAGGGAATTGAGAGGCATAGACCTCTTCTGGGTCCGGTGGAGATTTACTAACATCACTAGCAAAGATGGGTGAAGAAGTACCTCGTTTTTCACCATCTCCCCCTATCTTCGTGCCTTCAGGTGGAGAGTTATGCTCTTCTTCTTCTTGCTCTGCTTCAGCACTGATGTGATGTTGTTTTCCAGTCTTTTCACTCATTGTCTTCGCCGAATCATTGGACAAGGATACAACCAGTGTTGGTTCAAAAGAGTCATCGTGACTCTTTTCTTCTTCGCTTCTTCGTCCTTCTTGTTCTTCTTTCTTCTCTTCCTTCGTCTCTTCTTTCTGTTCTTTCTTGATCTTTGTTCTCCGTATGGCTCATAAAACTCTGTATATTTCTCAAGGCAAGAGCTGAGATAGTGAGATCATCATCATCTTCTTCGTCTTCCAAGATAAAAGATCTCATTTTCTTCACTGGTTCTGTCATGGGCTCCTTGCCTTTCCTTTTCTTTGCCGCTGAGTCTTGCTTCGCCTTCATAGGGGACTTCTCCTTGAAGCGCTCCAGCTCTTTGCTTAGTTCCTTCAGCCTCATCTTAGAAATCATTTTGAGACCAATAACCATTGGAGGAATGGTTCTAACACAAAGAGGAGCATGGAGTTTGATCTTGAAATACTCGAAGAGTTGTGAGATAAGCACAGAGTAAGGGAGTTGTCTCTTGTCTTTCACCACAGTGTGAGATAAGCACAGAGTAAGGGAGTTGTCTCTTGTCTTTCACCACAGTTCTATACATGTGCAAAAGAATTGTGTGAGGCAGAGAGAACTTACGACCAGATATGATCATGTACATTACTTCACTTCGGAACGAGAAACATCCGTCTTTGAGGTAGACTTTGGCATGATGCAGTTAATCACCACCTTATGAAGAAGAATATTGGAGGCATTCATTCTTGAATAAGAAATCTTGCCTTCGACCATTCTGTCACGAACAATAGATAAGGTAGCATGGGCATAAGACACACCAATTAGTTGGAATCTTCCTATTTCCACACCAATTATGTCGGCCAAAGTGTCCACATCAACTATAAACTCTTTGTCCCTCACAGTAAAGCTAAATTTATTCGCATCTAGAAAAGATAGTTTTGAATAAAAATAAGCAGTGAGTTCGGGATATGCAACAGTCGTCTCGGCGCAAAAACGTTCAAGTTGAAGCAAACCAAGCTTCTCCCTCAAATTGACCTTCAAGGAGTCAAGAAAATCGAAATCCATGCTTCTGGGGTTCATAACCCCTCTTTTCAGCAAACTCAAGTAACACTTATTGTGGTCCTTGGAACGAAATAAGTTCATCCCTTCACCACGAACCTTCGCAACAACGCCTATCCTGGGCTAAAAGTGAGCAAACATTCTTTTCATCGTCGTCCTTCTCCTCTGGTTGACCGAATCTCGGATCACTAGGAAAATTTTCAAACGTCCATTCTGCCAAACCCTGAGGTGCAATTCTTAATCTTTTCATAGTGTTTAAGAAAAATGTCTCATTTCTATAACCGTGTGCTTTAAGAACTCATCGATCAGATTCATAGCAAAACCACCCCTTTTCAAGTTGGAATACAATATATAGATAAATTGGGGTTTTTGAGTCCTTATAGGTTCAACGTCTTCAATAACCTCTTCTTGTTCTTGCTGTGGAGGAGGATTTTGCGCTGCTTGTTGACGCTGTTGAAAATATTGTCTTGGCTGTTGCTATTGTTGTTGTTGAGGAGAATTTTCTTCCTCGGTCAAATTGAAATGCGTAAGTCCCTCACGCATATGCTGTGGTCCCCGGCTTGCAATTCTTGAAGACTTTCTTTGGTAAGACATTGTAGCAGTCGAGGGAAGTTTCTCGAACTTGTTCGTTGAAAAGGTGAAAACTTTTTGGATTAAACTCAAGCAAAAATGAGAGAGAGTAAGATCACAGTATTCTAGGGTTTCAAGAAAGGCGTAAATGGAAAAGAAGAGTTTTAACAGTATATAAAGCAGATATACGAAACGTTGCAAGAAAAAAGTAAAAACCGCCTTTTTGAAAATGAAAAAATTACATTTTTGAAAAATAATAACTGCCTTTTTAAAAATGACAACTGCCTTTTTGAAAATGAACAATCATCAATAAAGAAAATTTCTAAAAATGAAATAGGCTAAAGGCAATTAAAAGAACAACGTACCTTTTTGAATTTTTATCCATAAATAACTTCATATTCATTTAGAAGAAATTTACTTACAGTCGTAACATCTGGAAATTATGAGTCTGAACACCTTCAGACTTTACCCAGAAAAAGATAGAATGTTCAGTCTTGCACGAATAGACTCAAATAAGCTTTTCTCCAGTGGCTTTGTAAATATTTCCGCCAGTTGATTCTTCGAGTTCATAACTTCTCCACTCTGAATATGATCTTGAATGAAATGATGTCGAATTTCTATGTGCTTTACTCTTGAATGTAGAATTGGATTCTTTGTGAGATTGATTGCATTGGTGTTGTCGCATTTGATCTCAGTGCATGAGTATTCGATTCCAAAGTCTCTCAGCTGTTGCTTTATCCATAAGATTTGAGAGCAGCAACTTCCAAGAGCTACATATTTTGCTTCTACTGTCGAAAGAGCTACAGTACTCTATTTCCTAGAGAACCAGGATACTATTCTATTGCCCAGCAATTGACAAATACCAAAAATACTTTTTCTATCGACTCTGCAGCCTGCTAAGTCTACGTCTGAATATCTAATAGAGTAAAGTCTCCCTCTTTTAGATACCACAGACCTAACTTTGAAGTAGTTGCAACGTATTTGATGATGCGTTTTGCGGCGCATAGATGAAATTCTTTGGGATTTGGTTGAAATCTAGCACACATGCAAACACTAAACAAAATGTCAGGTCTAGAAGCTGTAAGATAAATAAGTGAACCAATAATACTTCTATAAAGCTTCTGGTCAACTTTCTTTCTTCCTTCGTCTTTGTCCAGTTTCGAAGAACTTGACATTGGTATATTAGTCTTTTTACAATTCTCCAATCCGAATTTTTTGATGAAATCTTTTGCATATTTTTCTTGGTGAATGAAAATTCCTTCCTTCAATTGTTTCACTTGTAATCTGAGAAAGAAAGATAATCCACCCATCATGCTCATCTCAAATTCATCCTGCACAGACTTAGAAAATTTCTTGCACAAATTTTCATTAGATGATCCAAAGATAATGTCATCAACATAAATTTGAATGAGTAGAAAGTCTTTACCTTCATTTTTAATAAACAATGTGGTATCAACATTTCTTTTTTTTTTTTTTTTTTTTTGGTAACCCAATCCACATTTCCTTTAGTAAAACCATTTTGAATTAAAAATTTACTTAACTTGTCATACCAGGCTCGAGGCGCTTGCTTTAATCCATATAGGGCCTTTTTCAGTTTGAAAACTGAGTCTGATTTTCTTGGATCTTCAAATCCAGGTGGTTGTTCCACATAGACTTCTTTTTGGATAAATTCATTTAGGAATGCACTTTTGACGTTCATTTGAAATAACATGAAATTTTTATAGCAAGCAAAAGCAAGTAATAATCTACTTGCTTCTAACCTTGCTACTGGTGTATAGGTCTCATCATAGTCTATCCCTTCTTCTTGCGTATATCTTTTGGCCATGAGTCTTGCTTTGTTTCTAACCACTTTTCCTTTCTCGTTCATTTGGTTCCTAAAAACCCATTTAGCTCCAATAATCGATTTACTTTTTGGTTTAGGAATTAGCTCACAAACATCGTTGATGTTGAACTGTTTAAGCTCTTCTTGCATAGCTTCAATCCAGCTTTCATCAGCTAATGCTTCTTCTATGCTTTTGGGTTCTATCTCAGAAATAAGTGCTAGAGCGTAAGACCCTTCTTGCCTTTTGGATCTGGTGCGAATCCCTTCATCAACGTTGCTGATGATGAGTTCTTTGGGATGACTTGACTTATGCTTCAAGTTGCTAGTTGGTTTGTGAATCTGTTCATCCTCTGTTTCATTTAAACCTTCTGGTTCTTCTTGACGTTGATCATCAGGAGTCTAAGCTTCTTTAGGAGAAGTAGAATTTGTAAGTTTTAGAGCAGGTATAGAATCTTCAAGTTGAATTTCTTCCGCTTTATTTTGTGTTGAGTCTTGAAACTTGATGTTCATAGATTCTCCCACAGATTGAGTTTTCTTGTTGAAAACTCTGTAAGCTTTGCTTGTAGTTGAGTAGCCAAGGAAAATTTCTTCATCTGATTTTTCCTCAAACTTACCAGTTCGATCATTTGCATTCTTCAAAACAAAACACGTACAACCAAACACATGAAAATAAGAGACATTTAGCTTTTTCCCTTTAAATATTTCATAAGGAGTTTTCTCTAGAATTGGCCTTAAAAATACTCTGTTAATAATATAACAAGCTGTAGAAACTGCTTCAGCCCAAAAACGAGAGGAAATATTGCTTTCAATTAAAAGGGTTCTTGCCATCTCTTGCAAAGATCTATTCTTTCTTTTCACAACTTTATTTTGTTCTAGAGTATATGAAGAAGATAAAATATGCTAGAAACCAGATTCATCACAAAATTTAGCAAAGTCTTGATTTTCAAACTCACCTCCATGGTCTGTCCGTATGCTTAAAATAACATAACATTTTTTATTCTAAACTTTCTTTGCAAACTTTGAAAAGTGAGAAAAGGTTGCAGACTTACTTGCCAGGAAGTAAACCCAGGTAAATCGAAAATAATCATCCATGATTACTAAGCAATATTTCTTTCCACCAATACTTTGAGTTCTGATTGGTCCAAAGAGATCCATATGCAGAAGCTACAAAATATGATTAGTAGAAACTTGATTTATAGGCTTAAAAGAACTTCTTACCTGTTTTCCCAAAACATATAGCATACATAGATCAGACTTTTGATAAGTCAGACTAGGAAGACCATGAACAAGTTTCTTAGAAGAGATCTTGGCAATCTGTTTCATATTGGCATGGCCAAGCTTTCGATACCAAATATTTGCTTCATCTGGGATGGATATTAGACATTGAGAACTTTCTGGTTTTACATCTAACATATAAATATTTTTATGTCTTCGCCTAGTGAAGGATTGAGAAAAATCTTTACTAGTTCCCGAACAAATTCCTTCTTGGAAATAGATTTTGAATCCAGTGTTACATAGTTGACTAATGCTGAGTAGATTGTAATTCAACCCTTCAACCAAGGAGACATTGTTGATTGTGAGATTTCCAATTTTCACAGTTCCACATCCAACAATTCTTCCTTTGCTGTTTCCACCCAAAGAAACTTTTCCACCATTTATTTGCATAAATTTAATGAAACAACTTGAATCTCTAATCATATGTCTTGACCAGCCACTATCCAAATACCACTTGATCTTTCTCTAACCTGCAATCACAAAAAGAATTCAAGTTTTCTTTGGTATCTACATTTTCTTAGGTCCAGGGGAGTTAGTGCTAAACACAGTCTTTGCCCAATCCTTCTTAACAGGTCTCCAAACTTTATGACATTCTTTTTCGAAATGTTCTGGGCTGTTACACTTTGAACATTTGAGAGCATTTCGGCCAACAGGTTTCATAAAAGCTCTTTGAAAATGATTTTTGTAAAGTGTTTTTGTAGGTCTTTGTTTGATTCTTTCTTTTACTTTTGGAAAATCAATTAAAGAAATAGTTTCAGGTGACATACCTAAACCAGATTTGTTAAAATAGGGTTTTTGTACAGAAAGAATCTTTTCTAACTTCTTAGATCCTTTTGAAAACTTCTTTGATATATTTGAAATATCTTCTCTCAAGAAAATATTTTCTTTCGAAAGTGAATCTGCATTTCCCTTCAAATCATTAAAACTTTTGTTTAGATTTTCAAATTTTTTTTTCCAAGAAACTTCATTTTGTTTCAGTTTAGAATTCTCCCTTTTTGGCTCGGAAATCTTTTTAAGAGATATTTTGAGACTGAGATAAAGTTCATCTATATACTTTGAGACTTTAGTAGGAATTTTAAAATTACTAACCTCGATTTCCTCATCTGAGTCTGAGTCTGGATTTGTTTCAGAGTCTGAGTCCGATTCTGAATTTGCCATTAAACATATGTTGGCATAATCATCTTCACTTTCTTCGCATTCAATATCGCTCCATGTCTCTACTTTGAGTGCCTTTTTGAATTTCTCTGTGTTTCCCTTCTTTTTCTTCAACAGAGGGCAGTTAGATCTGATATGCCCCTTTTTCTTACATTCAAAGCAAATTACTTCTTTGTTTGTCTCGTTGTCTTCATTTGATTTCTTCTGAAATTTTTGAGTGCTTTGCTTCTTCCAGTTAAACCTTCTTCCTTTATTGTTCAACTTCCTGCACTTCCTTATCATGAGTGCAAGTTCTTCATCGTCCAAGTCGTCTTCTGAATCCGTGTCATCAGAATCATCGTTAGATTTTAAAGCAATCGACTTCTTACCTTTGGGATCTTCTTCTTCATTGATTTGTTCCACTTCATATGATTGAAGTGTGCCAACTAACTCGTCTACTGATAGAGGCATGATCCTCTATGTTTCTCTCATTGAAATCTTAATGTGATTCCAGTCTTTGGAGAGTCCACGTAGCAATTTATTGACTTTCATCTGTCCTGAGATTGGCTGTCCATGATATGCCAGACCATTTACAATCTCTGTGAAACGATTGAACATGTCAGTAATGGATTCTCTTGGCTTCATCTTGAACGCTTCGTATTGTCCGAGTAGAATATTGATCTTTATTTCTTTAACTCGATCAGTTCCTTCGTAGGTAACATGCAACCTGTCCCTAACTTCTTTTGCTGTTTCACAAGATGAAATTCTGTTATACTCAGTAGGAAATAAAACACAATATAAGGAGTAGATAGCTTTAGTATCAAGAGCTTGTCTCTTGGTTATGTCTGCTTGTGTCATTTTGCCAGTATCTATAACTTCCTTTCCTCTTTTTGAGGTTGATATAGCTTTGGGAATGATTCATTTTTCTACCACATCCCATTTCAGGGGATCTTTTGATCTCAAGAATGCCTTCATCTTGTTTTTCCACACATTGTATTTCTTTCCATCAAAGTAAGGAGGTTTGGTGTTGCTCTGGCCTTCAACCAAACCTGGAGCCAAGCCATAGATCTTTAACTCAAAAGTAAAAATATTTCAATAAAATGAGCACACAAGCTCTGATACCAATTGTTAGGGCTAGTACTATCACCTAGAGGGGGTGAATAGGTATAGATAAAACTTTTCGCAAGACTTGGAGAATTAGTTTTTCCTTTGATAATGAAATACTTAAAAAGTAACTCAAATTGAGCAAGTAAACAAACGATATAAGAAAGTAAGAAGTTCAAGGAGGAGAAAATAAAAACACAAGGTTTATAGTGGTTCAGCTTAGATCAAGCCTACGTCCATTCTCCGTATTGACATCATGTTGGCTAGATTCCACTATGAATCAAAAGAGATGTTATAGCTTGTAATCTTGACTATCACAGTGATGAGTCTCTACCGAACTCTCACACAGTCTCACTAAGAGTATCTCTCTTTTGTATACAACTTTTAGCTCGATGAATGAAAAAGCGAGAGACTAGAAAGCTTCGAACTTTGGAATTCTCTTTCAAGCACTACCTCGAACAACTTGAGAGTCTTCCTTATATACTTCTCCATGCCTCTACAACCTTTGGCACTTTCCAAAGGAGTTCTTTCAATCTATCCATTGGACAGAATCAATCAAGGAGATCTTGAGTTATTTAAGGAATGTGATGATAGCCCATCATTCTTGTTCACCCATACAATCAGGATCTTGAGTTTCCATAAGTAGAACTTTCCAAGTTTGTTTGCCTTTCAAAGATCTTTGTATCGGAGTAGATCCCAATAAGAATAATCAAACAAGCAATTATGAAATCCAGCTATAAGGTCTTCCAGTAATTATACGAATCGAAACCTTGAAGATAATCTTGCATTTGAATACTAATTTTGCATTTGGATAAGTCTTCATTCTTTAGTCTGGAACTGTCAGTGGGAATAGACTTTGAGACTAAAATCTGATGATCTGTTGGTCTTCAGACTTTGACAATAAAGTCTTGAGATCTTCCGATATAGACTTGGAAAGGTTTTGTCAATTTCAAAACAATAAAGGAGTTTTCTCTAACATTCTCTACTATTTTGGGAGTAAAATACATTAGCAACATGAAAGGAGTCTCAACTAAAAGTTGACTCTTCTGGTTTTTGGATCTCTATAGACCCTTTGAAGTAATCTGTTCGTATCTTAACTTGTACTCATGACCCATTCGCTTTGGTCAGTTTAACTTGTGCTTCTCTGGTTTAACTTGTTAAAATATGTCTCAGTTTAAGCTTATTGAATGAACCCGACCCAAGTTTAATTGCTTGTTAACTCGGTAGATCAAAGTTCAAGATTGGATCTTGCATAATGTAGAAACCTCATTCATATTGGTGGCGTGATCTTCAATGTAATTTATTCTTTTGTATATTATAAATACGGGCTGAATAATTGCTGGAATTTGGGCGCGCCGTTGTTGATTTGTCGTGAGTGCTTGTTCGTGAAGGCGATCTTTGTGCTGTAGTTGATGTATAAAGGTCGTCTTAAAGCGCCGTCTGTATACAAATGCTTGGTAGGCAAAGACATGCAAAGAAACTCTTAAATTACAATCATCAAGTTAGTGCTTGTAGCAATGAAATCTTGTGGTAAGATTTGTGAATTTCTTCATGAGATTGAGAGATTATTTTGTATAGAATTTCGAAGTTAAATATTGAGTGAGTTATTGGATGTAATTGGGGCTTGGAAAATACCGAGAGTATTTGAGTGACTCGAGTGTCTAATCTCCATTGCATTGCTTGATTTATAGCATATTCGTCGCTACTCTCCCCATGGACATAGTTCTCTACAATTGAATCACGTAAATCTAGTGTCTAACTTATTTTCTTGTTTCGTCTATTTTATTATTCCATCGCTCACTTTCTGCCATAATTGGTATCAAAACTAGACTTGGTAGAGTTGAAGCGAATCGATGGCGACAGAAGAAGGAAAAGTGAGAATTGAGAGATTTGATGGGAATGATTTTAATTTCTGAAAGATGTAGATTGAAGATTATCTTTACTAGATAAAACTGTACTTGCTCCTATCTGGGGAGAAGCCAGAGATGATGAAGCAAGTTTGTTGGGATTTGTTGGATAGACGAGTTATGGGCTTTATTCGGTAGACGTTGGCTCATAACGTCGCATTTAACATCGTGAAGAGGAAGACCACTACTAATTTACTGATTTGATGAAAGCCCTGTTGGATATGTACGAGAAGGCCTTTGCAATCAACAATGTTTATTTGACGCAACGTCTATTTAATTTAAAGATGAGTGAAGCATCAGTTGTAGATCATATCAATACATTTAATGTGATTATTAAAGATGAGCAAAGGTGCGTTAATTGCAGATCATATCAATAAATTCAATGTGATTATTAGTTAATTGAGTTTAGTTAAGATTGACTTTAAAGATGAGGTACATGCTTTAATTCTATTATCTTCATTGTCTGATAGTTGGAATATTGCTATTATTGTTGTTAGTAATTCTTCGGGTTTGACGTTTAAGGAGCTTTGAGATTAAATTCTAAATGAGGACATTTGTAGAAGAAAATCTGGCTAACCTATATATGTTACTTTAGTAGGTGAAAATAGAAGAAAATCTAGAACACGTGTTAGCAGGAGTAATACTAATATGAACAGGCATAGTCAGTCTATGACTGGTAATGCTGTGCGTTGAAGTCATGGCAAAAAGGGGCATCTTAGAAAGAATTGTCTTAAGTTGAAAAACGAGAAGGGTAAGGAAACTAAGTGACGGACACCTAAAGTGCCAAAATTTTAAAAAGTGGTACTTAAGTGTCAAAATTGGAGCAAATGAATTAGTTAAGTTTCAACGGTGAGAAAATCCGACCATAATGCTGAAGTGGCAATTTTCCGGTGAAGTTAGTGCAAAATGATGCCATTTTTTGCATGCTAACGTGGCTAAACAAGTGTAAAATTGATGTCATTTTGTTGCCGACATTTGACGTGGGTAAATAATTAATATAAAAATTAATTCAATTCAATTTAATACATTTTTTTTTTTTTTTAACAAAAAGAAGGAAGATGATGAACAATTGCAAGTGGTTAAGGAATCAACCCTCGTCGCCGTAACCTTGCAGCCGTTGTCGGGACGGGCTGGCAACAAGTGGGGAGAGGGTCAGCCGGTGACCCTGGCCGACAGAAGGCAAGGGCTGCAAGCCCTCGCCCAAATCTGGGGTGAGGGTTGCGGCCCTCCTCCAAACATGGTGAGGGTTGCTGATCCTTGCCTGGCCGAGCTTGCTAGGGCGACCCCTTAGTAAGCGACGCCCTTGGCCCAGTCAAGCAAGGGTTGGCCCTCATCAAATCTGGGGGAGGGCCGCGACCCTTGCCCTAGATCTGGGTGAGGGCCGATCAGCTAGGGTTGGGGCCCTAGCCCCCCCGGAAGACGGTGGGGAGGCGGCGGTGGCGAGGATTGAGCCCTCAGTCACCTACAACTATTCATCTTGTTCCTTCATCCTTTTTTTTAGGTATAAATTTAATTTAATTAATTTTCAATATTAAAATTCAAATCCGCGTCAAAACGACGTCACTTTTACATTTCATTGTTTAGTCAGTTCCTTGACAAGTCTTGTAGGCGAGCAAAATTAATAAAAAATTACTACATAGGATTTTTTACTGGATTCACTGGAGATGACACTCAAGTATCTATTTTTTTTCAAAAAAGATAGCACTTGAGTGTCACTTTCCTAATTTTTCATACTTAAGTGTCCCACCGTGCCAAGTTTTAGCGCTTGGAGTATACTTTTGCCTAAGGATATTACAGTTAATTTTGCAGATGATATTGCAGTTGTAGTTGATACTGCTAATTATGTATTGTTTGTCATTGATTATTCATCGTTTGATGGATGAATTATGGATTATGGTTGTTCTTTTCATGCTACACAAAATAGAAACTAGTTTACTACTTATCATTACATGGATGGTAATGAAGTATAGTTAGGGAACAACGTTGAATGTGATGTTGTCAGCGTTGGCAATGTTGGAATCAGAATACATGATAGTATCGTGAGGATATTGGTTGGAGTGAGGCATGTTCCAGAGTTAAAGAAGAAATTGATTTCCTTAAATGCCCTAGATTCAGTTGGGTAACGATCTATTTCAGAATGTAGAGTTCTGAAAATTATTCGAGGTGCTTTGGTAATAATGAAAGAAATTAAGCACGATGACCCGTATGAACCTCAAGGTAAGACAGTGATAGATTTCGCCGTAGAAACATTGGATGCATCTGTTCGAGAGTCTAAATTATGGCAAATGCATTTTGGACACATTAGCAAAAGAAGCCTGAAGATTTTAAGTGAAAGAAATCTATTATATGATTATGTTGCTAATGAATTGAATGTATATGTACATATTTGTACACGTGTTTACGTGTGCTGGCAAAAAATATTTCCAATAATACGGTGAAAATTTTGCTTGGGATAGTATTATTTTAAGTAGAGCATTATTGAACCATGTGTTACGTTAACTTTACAAGGCAATTTGCCCCATCAATAGTAGTGGGCCACGTAAGATGACTAGTAATGACTTGATCATCACATCAACGACTTCTGGCGGAAATCAATTGAAAGGTTTATTTTAGAATTTTGTGCAAAGGTTTAGGACTAAAATGACAAAATTAAAATGTTTATAATTAAACTGACATCTGCGCAATAGGTTAAAGATTGATTGAATAATTTTCCCTATCAATTTTTCAATTCTCCATGATGAGATAGAATAAAAACAACAAAAAACATGTATTTCGCCAGAAAAAATTATGCTATTGTCTCACAAGATGATTGGGTTTGACCTAGAGATAGGTTTGGCTCTTTCCATGTTGTCTTGAAAACAACTTCCTATGGATCCTAATCAACTGTAGATTACCTATATTTACGAGTCAGTTGGGCGAAATTGGAATATACAAGATGACTTATGTCCTAGCATACATTCTTTAGAGTTATATCTAGTTAATGATGTATTTCATAGTTAAGTAAAAAATGGAGGCAGAAATATAGTGCAAGTGCCAAAACTTGGCACGAGGAATACTTAAGTACCAATACTTAAGTGTCACTTTTTTTTTTTTTTTAAATTAGGACATCTGAGTGCCAAGTTCAACGAAGCCTCTCGGAAATCCTACGTGGTAATTTTTTTTATTAATATAACTCGTCTACATGGCTCATCGAAGAGTTGAGTCAATAAAGAAGAGAAAAAACGACATCATTTTACCTCTTATTTGAATTTTAAACTAAATTCAAAACCAAATTTAAAAAAAGAAAGGAGATCGCAAAACCGTGAGGGCTGTGCAAGCTTTCGTCACCACATCCCCACCATTGCCAGGAAGGAATGATGGGGGAGGGTCGGTCAGTGTTGCCTGGCCTAGGCTTGACGGGTCGCTAAATCTAGGGGAAAGCCGTAACCCTCATCCCAGATTTGGGCAAGGGCTTGTAGGCCATCACATCGGTTGCCTGGGGTCGTTGGCCCCTGGCCAGGGCCAGAGGTGGTGGCGAGGGCTTGCACAATCCTTGCCCAACACCTTCAGTAACTTCTTCTTATCCTTTTTTTAAAAATAATTAAAATTATTTAATTTTAAATTTAATTTAATTTATATTTATATTCAAATTCAAATTCGAGTTAAAACAACATCGTTTTCATCATGTGGATGCACTTAGATTTTAATCTCTATTTCTTATTTGCGTTCGAAGAAGCTTGATTGCATCCCGTGGAATCTTCTTGCTCTTCTTTGATGGTGATAGGTTTTGTTTAGTCCCTAATCTTCTTAAAGAAATGCAAATTATCGTCCAAGTTCTTTTCACCAGACCGGATCAGTAGCATTTTGAGGTCTGGACACCTGGAGTGCCAAAACTTGGTATTAGGGAATACTTAAATGTCAAAAGTTTGGAAATGTATATTTAAGTGTTAAAATCAGGGTAAAATCGATCAATTAAATGTCAACGGCGAGAAAATCTGGCCAAAATGTTGATGTGACATTTTTTTGGTGAGACAATTGCAAAACAACATTGTTTTACACATTGATGTGGCTAGATAAGCGGAAAACAACGTTGTTTTGCATGCTGACATTGCTAGTTAAGCAAAAAACAAAATGATTTTATCTTGAATTTGAATTTTAATATAAATATTAATTTAATTTAATTTAAAAGTAAATTATTATTTAAAAAAGGAAGAAGAAGATGTTGTAGAAGGCATTGGGCGAGGGCTGTGCAAGCCCTCCCGTTCTGTGATCTCCCTTTTTTAATTTAATTTTAAATTTAGTTTAATCAATATTTATATTAAAATTCAAATAAGAGGTAAGATGACGTTGTTTTGACTCTTCATTACTGAGTCGGCTCTCTGGTGAGCCACGTAAGCGAGTTATATTAATAAAAAATTGCCACGTAAGATTTCTAGAAGACTTTGTCGGACTTGGCACTCAGATGTCTTAATTTTCAAAAAAAGTGGCACTTATATATACCTTTCGTAACTTTAGGCATTTAAGTATCCCATGTGTTAAGTTTTGGCACTTACGTTGTACTTTGGTCATAACATTCTATATGAAGCTGCAGCTAGACTCGCTTAGACCTTTAGGTATAGGATAGTGGAGAATTCATCACCGATCCTACTTTTGAAAGCCGAATTTAGCCTAAAGACGTTATGTGTTGGACACCTAACCATACTATCATCGTCGGACATCATCGGACTAGGCTTGGAAGCTGGCAGCATTCATTGTGATTTTGATCGCAATAGAATCAATGAGAGCTGAGTTCAGGGAGTTACCATAAACATGAAGAGAAGGGCACTTGAGAGGAGCCGAAAACGCATTAGCTGCCAGCGGGGGCGTGCTGAATTTCGACCCGCCGAGCTTAGCCCCAGACATGATAATCAGAAACTTGATTTTGGGCACCTTGGTGAGCACCAACCCCCGCAAATTTCAGCATTTGTTAATCGCAAGAACTCAATCACAAGTTGTATTGCTTAGCATTTTGTTTCTTCGTGAATGTGTACCTCGGCCTGCATTCCTGCCAATGCAGTAGCTAGAATAGCCCCCGGTAATCAAAACGATATAATCTCATAAACATGACGATGGAGTATCCGGTTGTCTGTTTCTTCTTTTGTTTTTGTGACCCCAAAGCCGCAAAATTAAGAACTTGAACGACCCAAAAGAAGAAGAAGGAGGGAGGAGGAGGAGATGCTCCTTTGTCTTTTTAGTGGACGCTTGCTTGGGAAAAACCCAGTAAACCGTCAAAGGGACCGTTCTTCACCATGAAATCTTCAAGGAAAGCGATGCACTCATTTGTGTGTTTGCTCTTAGCTAAATAGCTTGGTGGGCACATGAAGTTCAACTACCAACTCAGCTTCGGTTGTTGATAAAGTAACAACTGGTTGTTTCTTTGCGGATCATGAGACAGCTCTTGAACCCAGCAGAAAAAACATATCTCCTTTATCATTTAGATCTCCAGCATGTCACTGTCTGTAAAGCCAAATAGATCTGACTTCTCTTCCTTCTCATAAAACAGCCCCATAAGCAATAGTACCTTGTAAGTAACAAAAAATTCATTTTGCAGCATTAAGATGCATCTCTCTTGGATATTCCATGTCCCTACTAATGAGACTCACAGCATGCATTATATTAGGTCAATTCTTTCGCTTCCTTGTCCTTAAAAGGAGAGAAGGAACGTGAACGTGATAGTATCAATCAACATATAGATAGAACGGATGAGACTAGCTTCGGGCGCACACACATAGTGAGTTATGGTTACCTCAAAAGAGATGACCATTGAAGAGTGCATAAAAGCTGTTCCATACAAGCTTTTTAGAGAGTGAGAGAGAGCCCAATCACTAATGAGAATTTTTATCTCCGTTGCTAGTTGCAAGAAATAATGGCTCACGCAGTAGCGTGATTTTGGATCTTCTCAATGAAATTGTTGACATCCTCCAGACTTTGATTATCTGCTCAATAGAAGAGGGAAAAAATAAAATAAAAAACACTTAGCGCTGACATGAATCAGTAGAAAGAGAAATATATGGGGATTCTTAGAGCACGACGCTCCTATCCCCTGACAGACCAGAGACAAATCCCGACAAAATCACTATCGAGTTGGTAGCGACACTAACCAAGTCTGGGGATTGTGTGGTCCTCCAGGTGATGGACGATGATCGGATCCACGAACGAATCGAGCAGAGCTATCGAGTCTGGCTTCACTAAATCATTCTCACCTAACAGCACAACAATCACTTGTTAGTTTATCTGTTAATGAGGCCATGTCGCTAATTGACCTTGCTAGTGTTTGAAGAAGTTCGATTACATTTGATTACATCACGCGGATCTTCTTGCACACCTTGATGATGATGCTACTTCTTGTTTAGTCCCTAATTTCCGAATTCAAAGTGTAAAACAAGGATGGATTATGGTCCAAGTTCTTTTGACAGGACTGGATCGACAGCATTCTTTATGAAGCTACAGCTCTGAACTCATTTAGACCTTTAGGTATAGGACAGCAGAGAAATCATCACTGATCCTACTTTTGATTGCTGAAATTTAGCCTAATGACGTCGCGCAGTTGGTTGTCACAACTAATTATAGCTAAGCCGGTGGACTAGACTTTGATACTTGTAAGCAAGTTAATTGTGATTGGATCCTAGTAGAATTGAAGAGAGCCAAGTTCAGGTAGTTACCTATAACATGAAGAGAAGGGCACTTGACAGGAGAGGAAAACGCGTTAGCTGCCAGCGGAGGCGCGCTGAGTTTCGATCCGCCGAGCTTAGCCCCGGAAATTAGAATCAGAAACTTGATCTCAGGCACCTTGGTGAATACCAAGCCCTGCAAATTTCAGCATTTTGTTGATTGCAGCAACTCAAACAAAAAGTCTTGTTGCTTCGCATTTTTTCCCTTCATTTGTGTTTGGATTTGGAATTTTTGTTGGAATAAGAAGATAGAAGTGTACCTCTGCCTGCATTCCTGGCAATGCTGCAGCTAGAACAGCTCCCTGGTAATCATGAACGAGACGATGAAGTTTTTGTTTCAGTCTCTTTCCTTTCTTATTGTGGTCGCAAACCCTCAAAAATTTAAGAATTCCGACAACCCCCAAAAGAAAAGACGCTGCTTTGTCTTTTCATTTGACCGGACTCACCTGGGAAAAACCCAGTAAACCATCGAAGGGACCGTTCTTCACCATGAAATCTTCAATGAAATCGATGCACTCCTTAAAGTTTTCGTACTCTGTAAAATCCTGAACCCCGACACTCCTCAGAGTTCATGTAACCGTCAAAGATCCGTGTCTCAACGATGTAGTGCAGTTATTGTTACATCAAATGGAGTCCAGATGAAACTGGAAATCTGACCCGATTGCCTTGGAACCACTCGAAGTAGGGCGGATCGAAGATGCCCTCCGCGCCAGACTTGCCCATGGATGGGTACGGGCCGTCGAGGTACACCAGATCCAGCTTCTCCAGCAGGGATTCGGGCCATTTATGGATCTGCGACTCGAGGATCTTAGCGCTCATTCTGAACCCGTGGAGGCACAGAATCCTGGGCTTCTCAAGGGCTCGGCTTTCGGTCATCACTTTCGCCTTCTCCTACTATCCTGGAAATGAACTAGAACAGGAATTAGAGGGAAGTCTCAACTACAAAGTTAATCCTCTGGTTTTCGGCCAGTTCTCTCTATTGTCCGAGTGATGTAATCTGTTCAAAGTCTAACTTGTATGGATGACCCATTCGCTCCGGCTATTAAAAAATCCCCACCAACCACATCCGCCAATAAATCTCCAGTTTGGACCCTGTATGCTACTGACCAACTTGCCGGTTTACTTTTGTGATTCTCTCTTGCAACTTACAACCTGACCCTTCATCGTCTTCCCAGATGAACTTTCTGTGACACGGATTTAGGCCGACCCTATGGACCCGTCTCGATATGACCATATAGGTTCGATGGATATCCGAAAGCATAGAGTTTGCTATATATGAACTGTAACCGTGTTAGGTTATAATTGTGCTGTGAAGTGTTGCAACCTCGGTGTTTAGCTTAAATGTGGTTGGGGTGGTTCGCTAAAAGTTACTATATAATGATGTGACCGGCCCGACCAAAAAAAAAATGATGTGACCGCGTATGTGCTGCAGTTCTGAGGTATTTGCCAAAACAAATCATAAAAGTTGGAGCACCCTTTTCATAATTGAAACCGTTCGGGGAAGGCTGTACCGGACAGCCTCTTGGAATGTAATGCCTTCTTTGTTGGGCTTATTGACCTTGCAAGACTATCAAAAGAAGCTTGTTTTCATTGTCGTTTGGATCTTGTTTATGCTGCACAATAATTGCTTTAAAGAGATGGAATTTCCATGACAACATAAATATCGTAACCAAGATTTTTTCAAGTTATATGGCAAGCAAGGCCCATCTAATAATTCGGAAAATGTAAGAGCAAAATTTCAATTTTTTTTTTTGTTTCCGGAATACAAAGAATAAAATTTATGTACATATTCGTATGCGTGTTTACATGTGCCAGCAAAAAATATTTCCAATAATACGGTGAAGATTTTGCTAGTGATAGTGTTGTTTCGTGTAGAGCATTATTGAACCATGTGTTACGTTAACTGTACAAGGCGATTTGCCCTATCACTAGTGGTGCACCACGTGGATGACTAGTGATGATTGGATCGTCAAGTTTGGTAGAAATTAATCGAAAGGTTTATATTAGAATTTCATACATAGATTTAGGACTAAAGTGACAAAATTTAAAAGTTTATACTTAAATTGGCATCGGTGCAATCGGTTAAAGATTGATTGGATAATTTTCCCTATTATTTTTTTTTAAATTCTCCACGACACGATAGAATTAAAAAAAAAAAAAATTGTACTTTCGCCGGAAAAAGACATATGCTATTGTCCTAGAAGGTGGCTGGGTTTGACTTAGAGATAGGTTTGGCTCTTTCCATGTTGTCCTGAAAACAACTTCCTATGGATCCTAATCTGCTATTGTCCTAGAAGGTGGCTGGGTTTGACTTAGAGATAGGTATGGCTCTTTCCATGTTGTCCTGAAAACTTCCTATGGATCCTAATCAACTATAGATTTACCTACATTTACGAGTCAGTTGAGAGAAATTGGAATATATAAGGTTTCTTATTTAGAAACTTATGTTCCTTGCATACATTCTTTAGATTTATATATGGTTAATGACATATTTTCATAGTTAAGTGCAAAACGCATATAGCATAACTATAACGGAACACGACATTTAGATCTTGTAGCGAAAAGCACCCGGTTCATGTGATCTTGCTAGGACCGTAATTACCAATAGAGCTTTTAGCAATGTGTTGCACTTTTAGTGGTACTATATGTTTGGGAAATTACAAGCTACTTCATCCTCGGGAGACTTTTTTTTTTTTTTTTTTTTTGGGTCTATAGAAGAAGGTACCACATAAATATGCAAATTGTTAAGAGATGAACTTTTCCATGCCTTGCCCTTCAAGCTTTCTAGCGATTAAAGAAAGATGGTCAAATCACGAATAAATAATCACTCATGTAGCAGCGAGATTCCGGATCTTCTCAATGAAATTGTTGACAATCTCGAGGTTTTGATCATCTGCACAAGAGAAGAAACAAGAAGAAAACTCAGCGCCCACACGAATATGTAGAAAGCGAAACATCTATGGCATCTCAGAACATGACGTTCCCATCCCTCGATACGCGGGACATTGCTCCCGACAAGATTACGATCGAGCGGCCGTTCACTATCCATTTTGTTTTTCTAATAATTGATAAAAGTGAAATTAAGAACAAAAGAGGAACTGAATGGGAAAAGAGAGACTGAATCAGTTGGCGGTGACACTAACCGAGACTGGGGATTGTGTGGCCGTTCGGGTGATGGATGACGTTCGGATCCACGAACGAATCGAGCAGAGCAATCGACTCCAGCTTCAGGAAATCATTCTCCCCTAATAGCACAACAATCGCTTCTTAATTTATCAGTTAACGAGGCCATGATGCGTACCCACTTAATCTATTATCTCTTTCTTAGTTGGCTAATTGACCTTGCCAGTGTTTGAAGAAGCTTGAATACATCAAGTGGATCTTCTTGCACACCTTGATGTTGACACTTCTTGTTTAGTCCCTAATCTCCGGATTCAAAGTGTAAAACAAGGATGGATTATGGTCCAAGTTCATTTGACAGGACTGGATCGATAGCATTCTGTATGAAGCTGCAATTCTGAACTCATTTAGACCTTTATGTACAGCACAGAAAAATCATCACTGATCCTACTTTTGGTTGCTGAAATTTAGCCTAACTACGTCATGTGGTGGTTGTAACAACTAATTACAGCTAACTAACGTCATGGTCAGGCACAGTCGGACTAGACTTTGAAACTTGTAAGCAAGTTAATGGTGATTGGATCGTAGTAGAATCGAAAAGAGCTAAGTTCAGGTAGTTACCTATAACATGGAGAGAGGGGCACATGACAGGAGAGGAAAATGCGTTAGCTGCCAGCGGAGGTGCACCAAATTTCGATCCGCCGAGCTTAGCCCCGGAAGTTAGAATCAGAAACTTGATCTTGGGCACTTTCGTGAGTACCAATCCCTGCAAATTTAAGCATTCTGTTGATTGCAGCAACTCGATCAAAAAGTCCTGTTACTTTTCATTTTTCCTTTCATTTAATCTGTTTTGATTTGGAATTTTTGTTGGAATATGAAGATAGATAGAAGTGTACCTCTGCCTGCATTCCTGGCAATGCTGCAGCTAGCGTAGCTCCCTGGTAATCAAAACAGGAAAATCATGTAAACATGGGGATGAATTTTTTGTTAGTTTGTCTCTTTTCTTTCTTCTTGTGGCCTCAAAACCTAAAAAATTTAATAATCCGAACAATCCCTCAAAAGAAAAGATGCTGCTTTGTCTTTTCATTTAACCGGACTCACCTGGGAAAAACCCAGTAAACCATCAAAGGGACCGTTCTTCACCATGAAATCTTCAATGAAAGCGATGCACTCTTCAAAGTTCTCGTACTCTGTAAAATCCTGGAACCCCAACACTCTCAATTATCAGCTCGATGAATTTCCCATTTTTTTTTCTGCTAAGAACCCGTTTGGTGCAGCTATAGCTGCACCATGCTACAATCGTGCCGTGACATTTCGTGGCACTGTGTGTGGCTCACAAGCATTCCAAGTTGTCAATAGTTTTTGAAGATCCGGGTTGCAACCATGAAGTACAGTTATAGTTACACCAGACGGAGTCCAGATGAAACTGGAAATCTGACCTGATTGGCTTGGAACCACTCGAAGTAAGGCGGATCGAAGATGCCCTCCACGCTGGACTGGCCCGTGGATGGGTACGGGGCGTCGAGGTACACCAGATCCAGCTTCTCCAAGATGGAGTCGGGCCATTTATGGATCTGCGTCTCGAGGATCTTAGCGCTCGTTCTGAACCCGTGGAGGCACAGAATCCTGGGCTTTTCATGGGTTCGGCTTGTGGTCATCACTTTCGCTTTCTCCTACTATCCTGGAAATGAACTAGAGCAGGAATTGGAGAGGAATCTCAACTACAAAATTAATCCTCTGGTTTTTGGCCAGTTCTTTCTGTAGTCCATGTGATATAATCTGTTCAAAGCCCAATTTGTATGGCCAGTTCTTAAAAAATCCCCACCAACCACAGCCACCAGCAAATCTCGAGTTTGGACCGTGCTATTGACCAACCGGTCAAACCTGTGCTTCTCTGCCCTTCACTTGCAACTTGACCCTTCAGTATCTTTACCAAATCAAAATCGTGTGATTTCGGTTCATGCTATGTCCGACAAGTTTGCTTTCAACATAGGACTGGCCTAGAACTTGCGCTTCGCGGGTGTGGAGCAGAGCAGGCATCCTCAATTGAAGTCTCATCAGAAGATGAAATGAAAATCAGAAACAAAAAGGAAAGTTAACCAATCGTGTTGCCACGAATAACTGTGTTTGTGCCAAAGATAGTAGTTTGCGGGCTCAGCTTTCGGCCGTGGCTTTCGCTTTCTCTACTATCTTGGGGGTGAAATACATCAGGAACTTGAAAGGAGTCTCAGCTAAAAGTTGACTCTTCTGGTTTTTGGCTAGTCATCTCTACAGGCCCTTTAAAGTAATCTGTTCATATCTTAACTTGTACTCATGACCCATTCGCTTCGGTCAGTTTAACTTGTGCTTCTCTGGTTTAACTTGTGCTTCTCAATATGTCTCAGTTTAAGCTTATTGAATGAACCCGACCCAAGTTTATTTGCGTGTTAACTCGGTAGATCAAAGTTCAAGATTGGATCTTGCATAATGCGGAAACCTCATTCATATTTGTGGCGTGATCTTGAATGTAATTTATTTCCTTTACGAGCTGCAGTCGGCGAAGAAAGCGAAAAATTATATGTACGTACGAGTTGGTTTCCACAAAGAAGTCAGCAAGGAAAATAAATTTGAGGAGAGTTGCCCGTGGATTTTTTTTCCCCACGTTGGACTCGTTTATATGAAGGGTTTTGTTTCTTTTGTATATTATACATCCGGGCTGAATAATTGCTGGAATTTGGGCGCCCCGTTGTTGATTTGCCGTGAGTGCTTCTTCGTGAAGGTGGTCTTCGTGCTGCGGTTGATGTAAACGAGTCCAACGTTCACGAAGAAGCAGAGAAAACTCTTGAATTACATTCATCAAGTTACCGTTTGTAGCCGTGAAATCTTGTGGTAAGATTTATGAATTTTGAAATAAGGAATTTCGAGGTTAAATATTGCGTGAGTTATTGGATGTAATTGAGGCTTAGAAAACACCGAGAGTATTTGAATGATTTGAGTGTGCAATCTCCATTATATCACTTGATTTATAGTGAATTTGTCGCTACTCTCCCCATGGACGTAGTTCTCTACAATTGAATCACGTAAATGTGGTGTTTGAGTTATTTTCTTATTTCATTTATTTTATTGTCCGATCGCTCGCTTTTCGCAATAATTGGTATCAAAACTAGATTCGGCAGAGTTGAAGCGAATCGATGGCGACAAAAGAAGGAAAAGTGAGAATTGAAAGATTTGATGGGAAGGATTTTGATTTCAGGAACATTTAGATTGAAGATTATCTTTACTAGATAAAATTGTACTTGTCCCTATCTAGGGAGAAACCTGAGACAACGAAGCAAGTTTATTGGGATTTGTTGGATAGACGAGTTATAGGTATTATTCGGCTGACATCGGCTTGTAACGTTGTGTTTAACATTGTGAAGAGGAAGACCATTGCTGATTTGATGAAAACCCCATCGGATATGTACGAGAAGCCATCTACGATCAACAAGATCTATTTAATACGACGTCTATTTAATTTAAAAACGAGTGAAGGTGCATCAATTGCGGATCATATCAACGAATTTAATATGATTATCAAAGATGAGCGAAGGTATGTTAATTGCGAATCATATCAATAAATTTAATGTGATTATTAGTCAATTGAATTTAGTTGAGATTGACTTTAAAGATGAGTTACGTACTTTGATTTTATTATATTCATTGCCTGATAATTGAAATACTACTATTATTGCTGTTAGTAATTCTTCTAGTTTGATGTTTAAGGGGCTTTGAAATTTAATTATAAGTGAGGATATTTGTAGAAGAAAATCTGGCGAACCTATATATGTTGCTTTAGTAGGTGAAAAGAGAAGAAGATCGAGAACACGTGTTAGCAGGAGTAATACTAATATGAACATGCATAGTTAGTCTAAGACGGGTGATGCTATCTATTGAAGTTATGGCAAAAATGGGCATCTTAGAAAGAATTGTTTTAAGCTAAAAAACAAGAAGGGTAAGGAAATTATAGTCGATTTTGCAAATGATATTGTAACTTTGGTTGATAGTGCCAATTATATTTTGTCTATCATTGATTATTCATCATTTGATAGATAGATTATGGATTTTGGTTGTTCTTTTCATGCTACACAAAATATAAATTAGTTTACTACTTATCATTGCACGGATGGTAATGAAGTACAGTTAGGAAACAACGCTGAATATGATGTTGTCAGCATTGGCAATGTTGGAATCAGAATGCATAATGGTATTGTGAAGATATTGACTAGAGTGAGGCATATTCCAGAGTTAAAGAAGAACTTGATTTCCTTAAGTGTCCTAGATGTAGTTGGGTATCGATATATTTCAGAATGTGAAATTCTGAAAATCATTCGAGATGCTTTGGTAATGATAAAATGAATCAAGCACGGTAGTCCGTATGAACTTCAAGGTAAGACAGTGACAGATTTCGCCATGAAAACATTGAATGCATCTGATTGAGAGTTTAAGTTGTGCCATATGTGTTTAGGGCACATTAACAAAAGAAGCCTTTTTAAGTGAAAAAAATCTATTATGTGGTTATGTTGCTAACGAATTGAATGTGTGTGTAATTGTACACGTGTGCCGGAAAAAATATTTCCAATAATACGGTGAATTTGCTTGTGATAGTATTATTTCGTGTAGAGCATTATTAAATTATGCGTTACATTAACTGTACAAGGCAATTTGCCCCATCAACAGCGGTGGGCCACGTTGTCACATCAATGACTTTTGGCGAAAATTAATCTAAAGGTTTATATTATAATTTCGTGCAAAGATTTAGGACTAAAATGATAAAATTAAAATGGTTATAATTAAATTAGCATATGTGCAATGGGTTAAAGATTGATTGAATAATTTTCCCTATCATTTTTGCAATTCTCCACAATGCGATAGAATTTAAAAAAAAAAAAAAAATTATTTCACGGGAAAGAATTATGCTATTGTCCTACAAGATGGTTGGGTTTGACCTAGAGATAGGTTTGGCTCTTTCCATGTTGTCTTGAAAACAACTTCCAATGGATCCTAATCAATTGTAGATTACCTACATTTACGAGTCAATTGGGAGAAATTGGGATATACAAAATTTCTTGTTTGAAAACTTATGTCCTAGCATACATTTTTTAGATTTATATTTGGTTAACGATGTATTTCATAATTAAGTGCAAAACGGAGGCAGAAGTATAGTGCAAGTGCCAAACTTGGCACGAGAAATATTTAAGTACCAAAAATTATGAAAGGCATACATAAGTGTCTCTTTTTTTTTTTGAAAATTAGGACATCTGAGTGCCAAATTCGGCAAAGCCTCTTGGAAATCTTACATGGCAATTTTTTTTATTGATATAACTCACCTACGTAGCTCATCGAAGAGTTGAGTCAGTAAAGAAGAGCCAAAATGACGTCTTTTGCCTCTTATTTGAATTTTAATATAAATATTAATTAAACTAAATTAAAAACTAAATTTAAAAAAAAAAGAAAAAAAAAGAAAGGAGATCACGGAACCGTGAGGGCTGTGCAAGCCCTTGTTGCCGCCTCCCTACCATCGCGGGGATGGAACGATGGGGGGAAGGTTTGTTGACGTCGCTTGGCCAAGGCTTGGCGGTCACTAAATCTAGGGGAGGGCTGCAACCCTCACCCTAGATCTGGGTGAGGGCTTACAGGCCCTCGCCACCGATCAGTTGAGGTCGCTTGCGCCTGGCTAGGGCTGGAGGTGGCGACGAGGGCTTAGACAGCCCTTGTCCAATGCCTTCTATAACTTCTTATTCTCCTTTTTTTTTTTTAATTATTTAGTTTTAAATTAAATTAAATTATTTCAATTTGAGACAAAATGACATCATTTTCAGCTTATTTAGCCACGTCAGCATACAAAACGACGTCGTTTTGCACTTGTCTTGCTATAAAAACACATTGTTAACAATTTTGGTAAGATTTTATCTCCATTGGCACTTAACTAATTTATTTTGCTCCGATTTTCGCACTTAAATATAAATTTATTAATTTTTGGCATTTAAGTGTCCTCTGTGCCAAATTTTAATACTCCAGGTGTTTGGACGTCACAAAATGAACGTAGCATAACTATGACGGTGTATGACATTTAGATCTTATAGTGAAAAACACCTAGTTCATGTGATCTTGCCAGCACCATAATTACCAATAGAGCTTCTAGCAACGTGTTGCACTTTTAGTGGTACTATATTTTTGGGAAATTACAAGCTACCTCATCCTTGAGAAATTTTTCTTACTTTTTTTCTTTTTTTGTCTATAGAAGGAGGAAGTACATAATTATGCAAATTGTGAAGAGATGAACTTTTCCATGCCTTGCCCTTCAAGCTTTCTAGAGATTAAAAAAAGATAGCCAAATCACAAATAAAGAATGACTCATGTAGCAGCGAGACTCTGGATCTTCTCAATGAAATTGTTGACGATCTCGAGGCTTTGATCATCTGCACAAGAGAAGAACCAAAAAGAAAACTTAGCGCCCACACGAATTCGTAGAAAGCAAAACATTTATGGCATCTCAGAACACAACGTTCCTATCCCTCGATACACGGGAGACAATGGGAAAATAGACTGAATCACTTGGTAGTGACACTAACCGAGTCTGGGGATTGTGTGGCCCTTCGGGTGATGGAGGACGATCGGATCCACGAACGAATCGAGCTGAGCAATCGACTCCGGCTTCAGGAAATCATTCTCGCCTAACAGCACAACAATCACTTCTTAATTTATCAGTTAACGAGGCCATGATGCGTACCCACTTAATCTATAATCTCTTTCATAGTAAGCTAAATGACTTTTAGAATAAGCAAATATTAAATCACACCTTCATCTAATAATTTAAGTTTTTAAAACAGTTAACAGTGGTCCCACAAAATCTCACATGGTATCAGAACTGAAGGTTCTAAGTTCATATTTTACTTGACCTTATTTGCCTTCTCAATTAGATATGTCCACGCTTAATACTAATCAAAAAGACTAAACTAAGCGTGAGGGAAGCGCTAAAATAATTAAATATTAAACCACACCTTCATCTAATAGTTAATCCCACAAAATCTCCCATTGACCTTGTCAATGTTTGAAAAAGCTTGAATTTATCATGTGGATCTTCTTGCACACTTTGATATTGACACTTCTTGTTTAGTCCCTAATCTCCGGATATAAAGTGTAAAACAAGGATGGATTATGGTCCAACTTCATTGGACAGGACTGGATCGATAGCATTCTAGATGAAGCTGCAACTCGGAACTCATTTAGACCTTTAGGTGGAGGACAGCACCAAAAAATCATCACTAATCCCACTTTGGTTGTTGAAATTTAGCCTAACGAGGTCACGCGGTTGTTGTAACAAATAATTATAGCTAACTAACGTCGTCGTTGACAGGCACTGTCGGACTAGACTTTGAAACTTGAAAGCAAGTTAATGATTCGATCGTAGTAGAATCGAAGAGAGCTAAGTTCAGGGAGTTACCTACAACATGAAGAGAAGGGCACCTGACAGGAGAGGAAAACGCATTAGCTGCTAGTGGAGGCGCACCGTATTTTGATCCGCCGAGCTTAGCCCCGGAAATTAGAATCAGAAACTTGATCTTGGGCACCTTGGTGAGTACCAATCCCTGCAAATTTCAGTATTTTGTTGATGCTTCGCATTTTTCCTTTCATTTATGTGTTTTGATTTGGAATTTTTGTTGGAATAATTAGATAGACAAAAAGTGTACCTCTGCCTGCATTCCTGGCAATGTTGCAGCTAGCATAGCTCCCTGGTAATCAAAACAGGAAAATCTTGTAAACATGGCGATGAAGTTTTTGTTAGTTTGTCTCTTTTCTTTCTTCTTGTGGCCCCAAAACCTAAAGAATTTAAGAACTCGAACAGACCCCAAAAAGAATAGATGTTACTTTGTCCTTTCATTTGACCGGACTCACCTGGGAAAAACCCAGCAAAGCATCAAAGGGACCGTTCTTCACCATGAAATCTTCAATGAAGGCGATGCACTCTTCAAAGTTCTCGTACTCCGTAAAATCCTGAAACCCCAACACTCTCAATTATCAGCTCGATGAATTTCCCCTGTTTTTTTGCTAAAAACCCGTTTGGTGCAGCTATAGCTGCACCGTGCTACGATCGTGCCGTGACATTTCTTAGCACTGTGTGCCTCACAAGCATTCCAAGGTGTCAATAGTTTTCGAAGATCCAGGCTGCAACCGTGTGGTATAGTTAAAGTTACACCAAATGGAGTCCGGATGAAACTGGAAATCTGACCTGATTGGCTTGGAACCACTCGAAGTAGGGCGGATCGAAGATGCCATCCACACCTGACTGGCCCGTGGATGGGTATGGGGCGTCGAGGTACACCAGATCCAGCTTCTCCAGGACAGATTCAGGCCATTTATGGATCTGCGTCTTGAGGATCTTAGCGCTCGTTCTGAACCCGTGGAGGCACAGAATCCTGGGCTTCTCATGGGTTTGGCTTTCAGTCATCGCTTTCGCTTTCTCCTACTATCCTGGGAATGAACTAGAGCAGGAATTGGAGAGGAATCTCAACCACAAGTCAATCCTCTGGTTTTTGGCCCGTTCTTTCTGGTGTCCATGTGATATAATTTGTTCAAAGCGGATGACCCATTCGCTCCGGCTCTTAAAGAATCCCCACCAACCTCAACCACCAGCAAATCTCGAGTATGGACCCTAGTGCTATTGACCAACCGGCCAAACTTGTGCTTCTCTGCCTTTCACTTGCAACTTGACCCTTCATTGTCTTTACCAAATGAAAATTGTGTGATTTCGGTCCATGCTGGGTGGGCGTGTCGAACCGTTTAAAGATTATGTCCGACAAGTTTGCTTTTAACATACGACTGGCCTGGAACTTGCGCTTCGCGGGCGTGGAGCAGAGCGGGCATACTCAATTGAAGTCCCATCAGAACATGAAACGAAAATCAGAAAGAAAGAAGAACGTTAACCAATTGTGTTGCCATGAATAACTGTGTTTGTCCTAAAGATAGTAGATTGCGGGCTCGGCTTTCAGCCATGGCTCTCACTTTCTCTACTACCTTGGGAGTGAAATACATCAGGAACTTGAAAGGAGTCTCGGCTGAAAGTGGACTCTTCTGGTTTTTGGCTAGCTCTCTCTATAGGCCGTTCATTTTTAACTTGTATTCGAAACCCATTCACTTCGGCTGGTTTAACTTGTAATTCTCTGTTTTAACTTGACCCTTCATTATCTTACCAAATAAAAACTGTGTGATACTGATTTTGGTAAGGCGTGCCAAACCGTTGAAAGATCGTTTCCTCCATCCACAGATATAACCAAATGAATTCCCCGGATACCCAAAAAGTCCGATTTTTTAACGTACCAACCGGCCATAGAACGCTCGCTTCGCATGCGTTTGGGCAGAGGAGAGGAGAGGCACTTTTGATAGAAGTCCCATCAGACCACGAAATGAAAATCAGAGAAAAAGAAGAATATCATCCAACTGAGTAACTTCGAGTAATTATCATTCGCAAGTCGAATCTCAGACGAGAATTATTATCGATCTTCATTGCTAGTTGCAAGGAAGCGCCTCATGTAGTGGCCAGATTCAGGATCTTCTCAACGAAATTCTGCGCAATCTTTACGCCCTGATCATCTGCGCAAGGGATCGACACAGAAAATAAAACAAAGCACCGGCTTGTGTGTATATATAATCAGTAGGGGCACTAACCAAGTCTGGGGACTGTGTGGCCCTTTTGGTGATGAACGACCAGCGGATCCACAAACGAATCAATTAGAGCAAGTCCCTCTGTCTTCTGGAAATCCTCCTCACCTACAACAAAATAATGACGTCTGTATCAATAATTTTTGGAGCGTTCTTAAAAGGCTATCATGTAGGGTTTGCTTTAGAATAAAAAATAAATCTTGGTTGGTCGGTTGATCCGATTTCTTAGACAGAACCAGGAACTGAACCAACTATTCTCAGTTCCAAATTTTGGATCCGAGAACTACCCAGAACCAGCCGGTTCAGTCCAGCTCTCAGGTTAGATTGAGACTCATGCACACCCCCTAGTGGATTCCATTTAGTATTAGTATGTGACAGATCTATAACTACGTCGTGTGTAGCTACATTGTGAAGTACTATAGCCCAGGTGTTTTTAGCGGCCTTTGCTTTTAAAGTTTCAATAAAATCTTTATAATTGCTTTCTCACCAAAGGCGCTGAGTGCACGACCAATTTCACTAAAATGAAAGTGAAATCGTTGGTTCATATGCTGCTTCACAACAATCGACGAAGAGTTGAATTTGAAGAGGGAGAAGATAACTTATGGTCTAAAACTCCTTCAACAACATTTAGTGGTAGGAAAATTGTTCGCAATCTCCCTTCCCATAGCTGAAGCTAGCCTAACGACTAATGTCACGTTAGGAAAGATATCCCTCCCCTTTTCGGTCGTATCGTTATCGTCGTCGAGCGCAGCTAGGATAGACTTTCCAAAAGCATAGCGTTTATGTTCACAGAATCCACGAAAGCTGGAGTTTAGGTGGTTACCTATGAAATGAAGAGAGGGGCACTTAATAGGAGCCGCAAACGCGTTAGCTGCGAGCTTAGGTGCGCTGTATTTTGCTCCGCCTCCTTTAGCACCGGAAATTATAATCACAAACTTGATTTTGGGCACCTTGGTGAGTGCCACTCCCTGCAAATTTCAGCATGCGTTGATTACACGAACTTGATGACATTTTATCGGCTTGTTTTCCAATTTTGAGTGTCGAATATCGACCATCAGTTTCGAATTCAGGGAAAAGTAGAAATGTGTCTTACTTCCTCCTGCATTCCTGGCAATGCAGCACACAGACAAGCTCCCTGGTAATCAGTAATCAAGTACCAAAATCGCTTAATCAATGCTCAAAATTGAGATGGAAAGTGAAGAATGTTTCTTTCTATTTGACCGGGATTCACCTGGGAAAAACCCAGTAAGCCATCAAAAGGGCCGTTCTGCACCATGAAATCTTCAATGTAGGCGATGCACTCTTCAAAGTTCTGGTGCTCTGTATGATCCTGAAGCAGGACATGCCCACCATCAGCTCAATGAATTTTCCCTTTTCTTCTTTCTTTCTTTTTTGTTTTCTCTAATCGTTTATGGTGTAGTTATAGCTTTGCAGTGCTTCAGTCGTGCCTAGACTGATCAATGGGCAGACCAGACCGAATGCCAGGACAAAAAACCATTGCCCTGGCCGTCTGTGATCGGAAAATAGTTTAACTTATCGGCATGTTTTAATGTTGGTTCACAAGCTCCTCGAGAACGATCGGCTTTAGGATGTTTCATGGCACCTAGTGAAGAGAGGGAGAATCCTAGAACGGCTGGAGATGCTATCGTTGTTGGGTATCGCATCCGTGGCTCTGGCAAAGGCCAAATCTTTTGAAAGGCATGTTGGCGCAACACGACATCATATATCGTAACGCAGTTATTGGACAGCACAGTTACACTAATCGGACCTAGCAAAAAACGGAAAAAAACCCCTCGGAACAAGGCCACGGACCTGATGGACTTGGAACTGGAACCACTCGTAGTAGGGAGGGTCAAAGATGCCCTCCACGCTCGACTTGCCGGCAGAAGGATACGGGGCGTCAAGGAACACCAGGTCCAGCTTCTCCAGGATGGAATTGGGCCACTTGCGGATCTGCGTCTCGAGGATTGCAGCGCTCGTCCGGAACCCGTGGAGGCACAAAATCCTGGGCTTTCCAGGGGCGCGGATCTCGGCCATGGCTTCGACTTTTCTCTGCCATCTTTTGGAGCGAAATGGAGTTGCATTAAGTAAGAGTGCGTCTCGACTAGAAGCTAGAGTCCTCTAGACCCTGTCTAACGGCGGCCAGCCGGCCAGAGTAATCAACCTTGTTCACGACCCATCCTCATCAGTCTCTCGAGTATCCACGCCGACGCTCATCATGTAAGTTTAGATCCTAATGCTACTGACCAACCTGATCAATTAAGAGTAAACTAGGGGTAGCTCGAAGGCACGATTTGGCTTAGAACGAGGTCCATTTAGGAATGGAGAAGTTGCACAAGTGGAGGGCTCTAGCTGGCTGGCAGCCATTTCTTAGAGTAATCGCTATTAATGTTCAAGATATTGTCCGATATGACCCTTTTGAAGTACAAACCACAGGATTTGCTCCAGTGGCCACTCTTCCCATATAGGAATCACATTCTCAAAGGAGTTGAGATGTGAATGATTTAACTTCAAGTGTGGATTTCGACTCTCACACCCCACAAGAAGGTAGAGAAAATATATGATAGTGAGAATTGGGGTCGGAGTAGAATAAGACCGACAAAAAAAAAGTACCAAACCAACTTCTTGCAGTTTCTCATAGGTGTCAATTTGATTATAAAACTTCAATTTGTCTAATTTAGTCCTAAACATTTTTGATGATTTTCTAATATAATCCTTCCGGCAAATTTGATTGGAAATCACAAATGTGAATGTTGGCCGTCCTACGTGGCGTGACCAGAGCTAATGTGGACAATTTTTGAATTTTTTTTAAAAATTATAAATTTTTTGTTGTTTTTTCTTTTATTTTCTTGCCCCTACCCAATAGCAAGCAACCCTGACAACCCTCGTTGACACAATAAAAAATAAATAAAAGAAGAAAGAAAGGGAAAATTAAAATAATGGGAAAATCACACCACACCATTTAACTAATGTGAGACTTTCTAACACTTTCTCCAAACCAAACCATGAATGCACATCCACCTGCCCAGAATTTGGGGCTCATTAATCTAGAATCGACTCTGATATCATTTCTTGGGAGCATGCAATAGAAGCAGGACACGCCCATCATCAGCTCTAGGAATTTTCCCTTGTTCTCTTTCTTTCTTCTTTGTTTTCTCTAATCGTTTTGGAGTAGCTATAGCTTTACGATACTTCAGTCGTGCCTAGACCTGATCAATGGGCGGATTGAACCTGATGCCTCGACGAAAAATCATTGCTCGAGCGGTCATGTGATTGTAAAATATTCAACTTATCGACATCTTTTAATGTTGGTACATAAGCTCCTCGAGAACAATCGGCTTTCCGATGTTTGATGGCACCTGGTGGAGAAAGGGAGAATCCTAGAATGGCTAGAGTTGCTATCATTGCCGGGTATCATATCCGTGGCTCTGGCAAAGGCCAAATCTTTGGAAAGACATGCTGGCGCCTAGGAAGTATCAACATTCTCTTGAAACATTCATGTCATATCGAACATTTCAACACGTGTTTAACATGCTCCGACACATAGTCAATAAGTATCGAAAAATCTGACACATAATCAATTTTTCCAACACACTCCAACATGTGATTCTGACACATACAATGTTAATTTTAAAATTTTTTAATAAATAAGAGGTCAAAATGTAAATATGTAAATAGTAGTAGTAGTAGTAGTAGTAGTAATAATAATAATAATAATAATAATAATAATAATAATAATAATAATAATAATAATAATAATAAGAAAAGGGGAAATAAGTGATTAATTGTCAAATTGAAATAATGAATAATATTAACAAATGGTAGATTAATGTTTTTAGTGTAAATTCATTCTAGACTCTCTTTTTTTTACTTATTATTTGTGAATAATCATAAAAATAATATATATTTAATATACAACGTGTTTCAACGTATCGAAATTCTCTATTTTTTTTTTTTAAATAACATATCGGCATGTCATGTCGCATGTAGTGTCAGTGCTATTTAGGTCGATGCAACATAACATCGTATATCATAACATAGTTTTTTGGACAACGCATTTAGATTAATCGGACCAAGAACAAAGAAAAAAGAAACCCCTCGAAACACGGGCACGGACCTGATGGACTTGGAACCGGGACCACTCGAAGTAGGGATGGTCGAAGATGCTCTCCACGCTCGACTAGCCGGCGGAGGGATGCGGGGCGTCAAGGAACGCCAGGTCCAGCTTCCCCAGGACCGGTTCAGGCCACTTGCGGATCCGTGTCTCGAAGATTGCGGAGCTCGTCCGGAACCCGTGGAGGCACAAAATCCTGTGCTTCCAGGAGCGCGGATCTCGGCCATGGCTTCGCTCTTTTCTCCGCTGTCTTTTGGAGCGAAATGGAGTCGCATTAAGTAAGAGTGCGTCTCGGCTAGAAGCTACAGTCCTCTAGCCCCTGTCTAACGGCGGACGGCTAGCCAGAGTTAGCGACCTTGTTCACGACCCATCCTCATCAATAGTATCCACGCCGATGCCTACCATGTAAGTTTAGATCCTAATGCTACTCACCAATCGGATCTATTAAGAGTAAACTAGGGGTAACCCCGAGGCGGGAATTGGCTGAGCTCGAGGGGTCCATTTAGGAAAGGAGAAGTTGCACCAGCGGAGGGCTTGTGTTTATTTTTTAGAGTAATCACAATTTTTGTTCGAGATACTGGCCGGTTTGACCCTTCTCAAGTACCTAGCTAGTTTTTAGCGATTTTGTATTAGATGGCAATTCAGTTGTAAAATTTTTAATTTATCCAATTTAATCCTAAACATTTTGACGATTTACCAATGTAGTATTTTCGGTCAATTTTAACTGGAACTATAGACATTGACACTGGCCATCTTACATGATATAGCCATAGTTAACGTGTACAAGTTTTTAATTTTTATTTTTTTAAATAAATTTTGTGTTATTTTTTCTTTTCTTTTCTTGCGAGAGCTGCAAAGCCCTTGCCCAGTAGTAAGCAAACCCGACGACCCTTGTTGGCCACAATGAAAAAAATAGAAGAAAAAGGAAAAGGAAAATGACACACATGATTCCTAAATTTTAACCTAATGTGCAATGTGATCTCTAAATTTTTTATTGGTTTGATTTGGTTCCTGAACTATAACCTAATTTGCAATATGGCTTATGAGCTTTTAATTTGTTCAATGTAATCCCTAAACTTGTAGTACATATTCAATTTAATCCTTGAACTATATGAAGATATTCAATAAAGTCTATGAAATAAATTAATGGAATGACAATATTAAACACGTTTATATAGTTCATGGATTAAGTTAAACATGTATCAAAAGTTTATGGACCACATTACACAAATTAAAAGTTCATGCACCACATTACACATTGAGTCAAAATTTATAGACCATTTATGTCATTATCCCTAAAAATATTATCCACATGCCATGTAGAATAGCCAACTTCCGCGCCAATGATTACTGGCCAAAATTAGCTGAAATGATTATATTAGCAAATCATCAAAAATTTCAGAATTAAATTGACTAAATTAAAAAGTCATTCACACAATAAGTTCAAGACTTTTTTAGTAATTATTCGGAGATTTCGCGTAAATTATAGAACTAATTTTACTTTTTTGACTGGAAAATTATAGAACTAAATTGGAAAAATTAAAAAGTTCTTGAGTTAATGGATATATGTATAATAAGTTCAAAACTTTTTTTTTTTTTTGGCGAATATAGGTTTAGATATGTGATTGGGTGATTTTCCCTTTTGGAATATGGTCTTGATAGGATGTCATTTCTAGTATACAAATTTGGAAACTCCATTTCCTTAGAATAAGCTCAATAGCTTTGTTTACGCTGCGACACGTATTAAAAAATTTATATGTCATGATCTCAAGAATGTTCGGTAAACAAAATATTGCACTTGCAATAATTCTTATATAAATCCGACATATATTTGCCAAATCCGACTAAATATATGTAGTCACATATACTCATCTCCAAAAGCTTTCAGGATTGGCTCATTTCCATCCCCATTTCCTCTAAAACATAACCTTTGTGGAGCTGGAAAGCTTCACCCAATATTGTTTTTCGTTTACCCTTGAAAACAAGCTAAAAAAGGTTTTTTTCTTTTTTTTTTCTTTTTCTGTTTTGTGCCAAAACTTAAAATATTATTCAAATTTTACATACACAACGAACTTTATTATTGTCATGAAAGTTTTATGAATTTCCAATTAAAAAAAAAAAATAAGTTTGAAGTGTGTCGGGAGCACGCAACAAAAGCCGATATCTTCATCTAGGGAAATTTCCAAAAGGAAGCCCAAGTCCAAACCCGTCAACATATCTTAGTTGGATCTACTTTCACTCACAAACTTAACGAATGAATTATGAGCCAATGTGAATATATTAATTACTTCACATCATACCATTTAACCGATTTGAAACTTTCTATCACTTTCTATCACTTTCTCTAAACTAAACCATGAAGGCTCGTCCACCTGCTCGAAAACTAGGACTCATTAATCTATTGTCAACTCTGATTCCATTTGTTTGGAATGCGTAGTATAAACCGACACCTTCATCTAGGAGGACTGCCAAGAACAAGTTTAAATCCAAACACATTAGTATATCCAATGAGACCTATTTTCATTAAAAAAACATAAGTCAATGATTCATGAGCCAACTTAAATATATTGATTGCTCCACACCACACCACACCGCACCGCACCACTAATCCAATATGGAGCTTTTTAATATAATATACACGTGCAACTCTACAAAATTGAAATTAAGCAAAACAAAACAAGAAAAATAGAAGTTAATCTACACGAGTGGGGAGATGATTCTAGTCCTTTACACTGTTGCGGTTTCAAAACGTCGAAGTGGCCCAACTAATGACCGATAGTTACTAGGGGTGCGTTTGGTAACGTTTCTGTTCCGATAAACAATTTTCTTAAGAAATACTTTTTTCTGTTTCTGTTCTCAAGAATAGTTTCCGAGCATTTGAACACATTTGGTAACTACATAAAATTTATGTTCCCAAAAGAGAAATGTGTTTGGTATAATCCCATATATTTTTGTGACTTAGAATTTCTTTTAATTATTAATAATTTTATTAAAATTTTCTTTTTTCCTTTTTCTTTTTCTTCTCCTTCCTCCAGCCAATTGCCAACCTCGGGGGGCCTCGCCGATGGCCAACAAAGCTCATGGTGACCGGGCAAGGCTAGGTCTCGCTGGATTTGGGCGAGGTCAAGCCTCACCCAGCCACGGCGAGGCTCGAGGGGGCCTTGTCGATGGCCGACGAGCTCGGGGTGACCTACCCAGTGACAGCGACCAACTAGGGGAAGAGAGGAAGAGAAAGAAAAAAAAAAGGAAAAAAAAGCTTGATTTTTGTTTTTGATTCTTGTTTTTGGGAATAAGAAATAACTTCTTTTTTTTAAATTTCTTGTTTCTGTTTCAAATCTATTCTCGAGAACAAAAAACTTACCAAATGCATTTTTATTCTATTTCTTCTCCCGGGAGTCTCGGCTGAAAGTGGACTCTTCTGGTTTTTGGCTAGTTCTCTCTATAGGCCCTTTAACGCAATCCGTTCATTCTTAACTTGTATTCATAGCCCATTCACTTCAGCTGGTTTAACTTGTAATTCTCTGTTTTAACTTACAACTTGACCCTCCATTATCTTACCAAATGAAAACTGTGTGATACTGATTTTGGTAAGGCGTGCCAAACCGTTGAAAGATCATTTCCTCCATCCACAGATATAACCAAATGAATTCCACGGATACCCAAAAAGTCCGTTTTTTTAACGTACGAACCGGCCATAGAACGCTCGCTTCGCATGCGGTTGGGCAGAGGAGAGGAGAGGCACTTTTGATAGAAGTGCCATCAGACCACGAAATGAAAATCAGAGAAAAAGAAGAATATCATCCAACTGAGTAACTTCGAGTAATTATCATTCGCAAGTCGAATCTCAGACGAGAATTATTATTGATCTTCATTGCTAGTTGCGAGGAAGCGCCTCATGTAGTGGCCAGATTCAGGATCTTCTCAACGAAATTCTGCGCAATCTTTACGCCCTGATCATCTGCGCAAGGGATCGAAACAGAAAAGAAAACAAAGCACCGGCTTAGATATATAGAAAGAGAATTAATTCAGGGGTTCTTAGAGCACGAGAGTTTTGATCCACTATATAGACAGGATTCTATCTAAGGGCAAAAGATGGATCGAGACAATGAGGAAACGAGACTTGTGTGTATATATATAATCAGTAGGGGCACTAACCAAGCCTGGGGACTGTGTGGCCCTTTTGGTGATGAATGACCAGCGGATCCACAAACGAATCAATTAGAGCAAGTCCCTCTGTCTTCTGGAAATCCTCCTCACCTACAACAAAATAATGACATCCGTATCAATAATTTTTGGTGCCTTCTTAAAAAGGCTATCATGCAAGGGTGATCAGTTCCAAAACAGATCGTTTTCCACCCTAGAACCAAGAATCAGACTAGGCAAGGTTGGTTCCCAGTTTGTGAAACTAGAAATCGGCCCACCCGGTCTTGGAACCACCGAATTCGTTTTTTTTTTTTTTTTTTTTTTTTAATTCCATACAAGTGGGAGTTTCTCAACATCTAAAGAATTAAATAATTTACTAATTAGAATTTGCTTCAGAATAAAAAAGAAATCAATAGAGAAAAAGAAATCTTGGTTGGTTGGTTGATTCGATCTCGTACACAGAACCGGAAACTAAACCAATTATTCTCGATTCCAAATTTTGGAATCGAGAATTATCGAGAACTAGCCGGTTCAGTCCAGCTCTCGAGTTAGACTAAGACTGATGCACCTAGTGGATTCCATTTAGCATTAGTATGTGACAAATCTATAACTGCGTCCTGGGTAACTGCATTGTGAAGTACTATAACCTAGGTGTTTTTAGCGGCCATTGCTTTTAAAGTTTCAATAAAATCTTTATAATTGCTTTCTCACCAAAGGCGCTGAGTGCACGACCAATTTCACTAAAATGAAAGTGAAATCGTTGGTTCATATGCTGCTTTACAACAATCGACGAAGAGTTGAATTTGAAGAGGGAGAAGATAACTAATGGTCGAAAACTCCTTCAACAACATATAGTGGTAGGAAAATTATTCATAATCTCCCTTCCCATAGCTGAAGCTAGTCTAACGATTAATGTCGCGTTAGGAAAGATATCCCTCCCCTTTTCGGTCGTATCGTCATCATCGTCGAGCGCAGCTAGGATAGACTTTCCAAAAGCATAGCGTTTATGTTAACAGAATCGACGAAAGCTGGAGTTTAGGTAGTTACCTATGAAATGAAGAGAAGGGCACTTAATAGGAGCCGCAAACGCGTTAGCTGCGAGCTTAGGTGCGCTGTATTTTGCTCCGCCTGCCTTAGCACCGGAAATTATAATCACAAACTTGATTTTGGGCACCTTGGTGAGTGCCACTCCCTGCAAATTTCAGCATACGTTAATTGCACGAACTTGATGACATTTTATCGGCTTGTTTTCCAATTTTGCATGTCGAATATCGACCATCAGTTTCGAATTCAGGGAAAAGTAGAAATGTGTCTTACTTCCTCCTGCATTCCTGGCAATACAGCACACAGAGAAGCTCCCTGGTAATCAGTAATCAAGTACCAAAATCGCTTAATCAACGCACAAAATTGAGATGGAAAGTGAAATAATCTTTCTTTCTATTTGACCGGGAATCACCTGGGAAAAACCCAGTAAGCCATCAAAAGGGCCGTTCTGCACCATGAAGTCTTCAATGTAGGCGATGCACTCTTCATAGTTCTGGTACTCTGTATGATCCTGAAGCAGGACACGCCCATCATCAGCTCCAGGAATTTTCCCTTTTCCTCTTTCTTTTCTATCTTCTCTAATCGTTTTGGTGTAGCTATAGCTTTGCGGTACTTCAGTCATGCCTAGACCTAATCAATGGGCAGACCGGCCGAATGCCAGGACGAAAAATCATTGCCCGGGCCGTTGTGTGATTGGAATTATCGACATGTTTTAATGTTGGTTCATAAGCTCCTCGAGAATGATCGGCTTTTGGATGTTTTATGGCACCTGGTGGAGAAAGGGAGAATCCTAGAACGGCTGGAGATGCTATCATTGTCGGGTATCGCATCCGTGGCTCTGGCAAAAGCCAGATCTTTTGAAAGGCATGTTGGCGCAACATGACATCATATATCGTAACGCAGTTATTGGACAACACAGTTACACTAATCGGACCTAGCGAAAAAAGGAAAAAAAACCCCTCGGAACAAGGCCACGGACCTGATGGACTTGGAACTGGAACCACTCGTAGTACGGAGGGTCAAAGATGCCCTCCACGCTCGACTTGCCGGCAGAAGGATACGGGGCGTCAAGGAACACCAGGTCCAGCTTCTCCAGGATGGAATCGGGCCACTTGCGGATCTGCGTCTCTAGGATCGCGGCGCTCGTCCGGAACCCATGGAGGCACAAAATCTTGGGCTTTCCAGGGGCGCGGATCTCGGCCATGGCTTCGCACTTTTCTCCGCCCTCTTTTGGAGCGAAGTGGAGTTGCATTAAGTAAGAGTGCGTCTCGACTAGAAGCTAGAGTCCTCTAGCCCCTGTCTAACGGCGGCCAGCCGGCCAGAGTAATCAACCTTGTTCACGACACATCCTCATCAGTCTCTCGAGTATCCACGCCGACGCTCACCATGTAAGTTTAGATCCTAATGCTACTGACCAACCTAATCAATTAAGAGTAAACTAGGGGTAGCTCGAAGGCACGAATTGGCTTAGCACGAGGTCCATTTAGGAATGGAGAAGTTGCACAAGTGGAGGGCTCTGGCAGCCATTTTTAGAGTAATCACTATCTATGTTCGAGATACTGTCCAATATGACCCTTTTTAAGTACAAACCACGGGATTTGCTCTATTGGCCACTCTTCCCATATAGGAATGGGGAGGTGAGGGGTTCAGATCCCTACATTCTCAAAGGGGTTGGGATGGGAATGATTTAACTTCGAATGTGAATTTCGACTCTCATACCTTACAAGAAGGTAGAGAAAATGTATGATAGTGAGAGTTGGGGTCAGAGTAGAATAGGATCGATAAAAAAAAGAAATACCAAACCAGCTTCTTGCAGTTTCCCATAGGTGCCAATTCGATTATAAAACTTCAATTTGTCTAATTTAGTTCTAAACCTTTTTGATGATTTTCCAATATAATCATTCCGGCAAATTTGACTGGAAATCACAAACGTGAATGTTAGCCGTATGTGACATGACCAAAGCTAACGTGGACAATTTTTGAATTCTTTTAAAAATTTATAATTTTTTTGTTGTCTTTTCTTTTATTTTCTTGCCCTTGCCCAATAGCAAGCAACCTCGACAACTCTCGCTGACACAATAAAAATAAAATAAAATAAGAAATAAAGGAAAAATTAAAATAAATGGGGAAATCACACCACACCATTTAACTAATGTGAGACTTTCTAACACTTTCTCCAAACCAAACCATGAATGCACATCCACCTGCCCGAAATTTGTGGCTCGTTGAAATAATGAATAATATTAACAAATGGTAGATTAATGTTTTTAGTGTAGATTCATTCTAGACTCTTTTTTTTTTTTACTTATTATTTGTGAATAATCTCCGCCTTCTCAGAAAGGGTTAGGGTGGAGACGAATTAGTTTCAGGAGTGGGTTTCGACTCCCACGCCCTGCAAGGAGGCAGGGCAAAAGTCTGAGAGTGAGAGTTACAATAAAAGTAGAGTAGGACCGACCAAAAATATATATGTACACACAACATGTTCCAACGTATTGAAATTCTTTATTTTTTTTAAAATGGCGTATCGGCATGTCATGTCGCGTGTAGTGTTAGTGCTACTTAGGTCAATGCAACATGACATCGTATATAATAACATAGTTTTTTGGACAACACATTTAGATTCATCGGACCAAGAAAAAAAAACCCCTCGAAACACGGCCACGGACCTGATGGACTTGGAACTGGGACCACTCGAAGTAGGGATGGTCGAAGATGCTCTCCACGCTCGACTAGCCGGCGGAGGGATGCGGGGCGTCAAGGAACGCCAGGTCCAGCTTCTCCAGGACGGGTTCAGGCCACTTGCGGATCCGTGTCTCGAAGATTGCGGAGCTCGTCCGGAACCCGTGGAGGCACAAAATCCTGTGCTTTCCAGGAGCGCGGATCTCGGCCATGGCTTCTCTCTTTTCTCCGCTGTCTTTTGGAGCGAAATGGAGTCGCATTAAGTAAGAGTACGTCTCGGCTAGAAGCTACAGTCCTCTAGCCCCTGTCTAACGGCGGACGGCTGGCCAGAGTTAGCGACCTTGTTCACGACCCATCCTCATCAATAGTATCCACGTCGATGCCTACCATGTAAGTTTAGATCCTAATGCTACTCACCAATCGGATCTATTAAGAGTAAACTAGGGGTAACCCCGAGGCGGGAATTGGCTGAGCTCGAGGGGTCCATTTACGAAAGGAGAAGTTGCACCAGTGGAGGGCTTGTGTTTTTTTTTTAGAGTAATCACAATTTTTGTTCGAGATACTGGCCGGTTTGACCCTTCTCACGTACCTAGTTAGTTTTAGCAATTTTGTATTAGACGCCGATTCAGTTGTAAAATTTTCAATTTATTCAATTTAATCCTAAACCTTTTGACGATTTATCAATGTAGTCTTTTTGGTTAATTTTAACTGGAACTACAAACATTAACACTAGCCATCTTACATGACACAGCGGCAGTTAATATATACAAGGTTTTAATTTTTTTTTTTAAAAAAAAACTAATTTTTTTGTTATTTTTTCTTTTCTTTTCTTGCCAAAGCTACAAAGCCCTTGCCCAGTAGTAAGCGAACCCGATGACGGCCACAATGAAAAAATTAGAAGAAAAAAGAAAAGGAAAATGACACATGATTCATGAATTTAATGTGATCCCTAAATTTTTTATTGGTTTGATTTGGTTCCTGAACTATAACCTAATTTGCAATATGACTTATGAGCTTTTAATTTGTTCAATGTGGTCTCTAGACTTGTAGTACATATTCAATTTAGTTCTTGAACTATATAAAGATATTCAATAAAGTCCATGAAATAAATTAATGGAATGACAATATTAAACATGTTTATATAGTTCATGGATTAAGTTAAACATGTATAAAAATTTTATGGATCACATTAAACAAATTAAAAGTTTATGCACTACCTTATACATTGAGTCAAAATTTATTGACCATTTATGTCATTATCCCTAAAATTATCATCCACACGCCACTAAGAATAGCCAACTTCCACACCAATGATTGTTGGGAAAATTCCAAAAAGGAATCCGAAGTGCCATTATTTTCTCACATAATGACTCGAAGTGGACCATGTTTCAAATAAAGACCTGAAGTGACATCACCTTTTTTTAAATAAGGGCATGAAGTAGATGTTGTTTCAAATGAGAACTTGAAATGACTATATATATCCCTTTCAAATAAGGACCTAACTTTTCGACGATCAAGGGTATTTTCGACATTTGCCATTTTTTTTTTTTTTAAAGATTCTTCTTCTTCCTGACCGGGCACCAGCAATGCCCACGGAGGGCTAGGCAAGGGTCGCCCTTGCCTATGAGGGCCACCCACACCAGCCATAGGTGAGGGACAGCCTTGCCTGGGCAAAGGTCGATCCGCGAGGTTAGTCCTCACCGGCCCTAGGCAAGGCCGACCCTCGCTAAACTGGCCACTGGTAAGGGTCAGCGAGGGTCGTCGCCCGCTAGCAAGGGTGGTCAAGCCCTTGCTTGGGCCTCGCCCATGGCCAGCGAGGGCTGGATGACCTTGTTGGTCGCTAGTGAGGGTGGTCGAGTCCTCGTATGGGGTAGGTGAGGACCACCCTCGCTAGATCTAGCGAGGGTGGCCTCACCCACGGTCGATGAGGTCACCCAGCCCTCGCTAGCCGCAGGAGAGGCCACCCTCGCCAAATTTGGTGAGGACCGACCTTGCATATGGCCCTGGGCGAGGGTCGCCTCGCCTGTGGTCAGCGTGGTTGGCTCTTGCCAACGAGAACGACCCTCGCCCAACCCTTTGTGGGCATCGCTAGTGGCTGGCTGGCCATCAGCGAAGAGGAAGAAGAAGAACTAGAAAAAAAGAAAATAAAGGAAAATAACAAATAATGAAAATACCCTTGACTAGTTAGAAAAATTAACCAACTGGCAATTAGCAAGGCCAGGTCCTTATTTAAAACAACCAAAGCCACTTCATGCCTTTATTTGAAACAACCGAAGCCACTTCAAGTCATTTTTTGAAATAAAGTCAATTTCGAGTCCTTATTTGAAAAAATAAGAGCACTTTGGGTCCCTTTTTGAAATTTTCTCATGATTGTTTGCCAAAATTAGCTAAAATGATTACATTAGCAAATCATCAAAAAGTTTAGAATTAAATTGACTAAATTAAAAAGTCAATTGCACAATAAGTTTAAGACTTTTTTAGTAATTATTCGGAGATTTTGCGTAAATTATAGAAATTGACAAAATTAAAAAGTTCTTTAGTAAATGGATTTATGTATAATAAGTTTAAAACCTTTTTTTTTTTGGTGAATATAGGTTTAGATATTGAATGGGTGATTTTCCCTTTTGGAAACTCCATTTCCTTAGAATAAGCTCAATAGCTTTGTTTACACTGCGACACGTATTAAAACTTTTATATGTCATGATCTCAAGAATGTTCGGTAAACAAAATATTGCACTTGCAATAATTCTTATATAAATCCGACATATATTTGCCAAATCCGACTAAATATATGTAGTCACATATACTCATCTACAAAAGCTTTTAGGATTGGCTCATTTCCATCCCCATTTCCTCTAAAACATAACCTTTGTGGAGCTGGAAAGCTTCACCCAATATTGTTTTTTGTTTACCCTTGAAAACAAGCTAAAAAAGGTTTTTTTCTTCTGTTTTGTGCCAAAACTTAAAATATTATTCAAATTTTACATACATAACGAACTTTATTATTGTCATGAAAGTTTTATGAATTTCCAATTTTTTTTTTAAAAAAGTTTGAATTGTGTCGGGAGCATGCAACAAAAGCTGATATCTTCATCTAGGGAAATTTCCAAAAGGAAGCCCAAGTCTAGACCCGTCAACATATCTCAGTAGGATCTACTTTCACTCACAAACTTAACGAATGAATTATGAGCCAATTTGAATATATTAATTACTTCACATCATACCATTTAACCGATGTCAAACTTTCTATCACTTTCTCTAAACTAAACCATGAAGGCTCGTCTGCCTGCTCGAAAACTAGGACTCATTAATCTATTATCAACTTTGATTCCATTTGTTTGGAATGTGCAGTATAAACCGACACCTTCATCCAAGAGGACTGCCAAGAGCAAGTTTAAATCCAAACACATTAATATATCCAATGAGACATACTTTCATTAAAAAAACATAAGTCAATAAGTTATGAGCCAACTTAAATATATTGATTGCTCCACACCACACCGCACCGCACCACACCACTAATCCAATACGGAGCTTTCTAATACAATATCCACGTGCAACTCTACAAAATTGAAATTAAGCAAAACAAAACAAGAAAAATAGAAGTTAATCTACACGAGTGGGGAGATGATTCTAGTCCTTTACACTGTTGCGGTTTCAAAACGTCGAAATCGCCCAACTAATGGCCGGTAGTTACTAGGGGTGTGTTTGGTAACGTTTTTGTTCCGATAAACAATTTTCTTAAGAAATGATTTTTTCTCTTTCTGTTCTCGAGAATAGTTTCTGAGCATTTGAACACATTTGGTAACTACATAAAATTTATGTTCCCAAAAGAGAAATGTGTTTGGTACAATCCCATATATTTTTGTGACTTAGAATTTCTTTTAATTTATTAATAATTTTATTAAAATTTTCTTGTTTTTTTCCTTCTCCTTCCTCTAGCCAATTGCCAACCTCGGGCGGCCTTGCTGGTGGCCAGCAAAGCTCATGGTGACTAGGCAAGGCTAGGTCTCGCTAGATTTGGGCAAGGTCAAGCCTCGCCCAGCCATGGTGAGGCTCGAGGGGGCCTTGTCGATGGCCGACGAGCTCAAGGTGACCTACCTGGTGACGGTGACCAACTAGGAGACGAAGAGAGGAAGAGAAAAGAAAAAAAAAAAAGAAGAAAAAACTTGATTTTTCTTTTATAATTCTTGTTTCTGGAGTTGTTTCCGAAAACAAAGAAATAATTTTTTTTTATTTATATTCCAAATCTATTCTGGAGAACAAAAAACTTACCAAATGTGTTTTTATTCTATTTCTGCTCCCGGGAACAAAAGAACATAAATACCTATTTTCGAGAGTGTTATCAAACGCAACCTAGCTTAGCGAAATGTCTCATTCACTTGTACAAAAGGTACTAACCACATGAATAAATTATATTGTCAAGAGCTACGCTGTCGATGATGCAAGAAGCCAAGATAGGACGGTACGAGATGGGGACGGATACATAATTTCGGTCGGACATTATTTGGTGGGGGCGATAATGCTAGGCCCCTTTTGAGTCTATGCCAAGCAAATACAGCCATGTACCTAACACGATTTTCCTCTCGATCGTGCAAGTGAAAACTTCATTTGATCTTTGGCCAGACCACCAAGTCACGAATTCACATTAAAAAAAAGCGTCAGGATAATGGATCCAGTACATAGTCGCTGTCACTTGCGATGTCCACTTGGCCAGCTTTCGCCAGCTCCGTTGCCCGTTCTCATGTAAATAATTAGTCAACTTTCGACGAACAAAAAGCGCAAATAATTACTTTAAAAAGTATACCTTTCCAGATCGTAAGAGAGACAACAGCATCCCGGAATAATGCCCAATGACATTCCATACTCCTATGGAATGATTTGATTTTTTGGCCATGGAATTATTTGTTAGACTTATCACTCGACCATCATTATCTTTAAAAATTAATACCTTGAAAAATCTCAACCGATACGCTTATGACAAAGTTATAACAAATTAATTTTTTGACCATAAAAAATTCCAAATTGATACACCTATGACAAATTTATCGAAAATCAATTTTTTTATCATAAAAAATTCTAAATTGGTACACTTTTGACAAATTTATCATTAACTTCCATCAAATTTAACGTTAAAATTACTAACCTGGATGACACATTGTGACAAAATATGGTGACATAGCAAGTCCACGTGAAAATCCATAGAGTAAATATCATAAAAAATCTCAAACCGGTATATATGTGACAAATTTGGAATTTTTCGTGACATTAATCTTATTAATTTTCACGTGAACTTCTCATGCCATAATATGTCATTGACTGTGTATCATCCAAGTTAACAAATTTAAAGATAAAATTTGATGAAAATTAATAAAAAATAAACTTATCATCGGTGTATTAATTTGAAATTTTTAAGGATATTACTAATTCTATCTTTAACTCGAATGAAACCGAACCCATGCAACTGCACTGGGGTGATATGACCAATTCGAACCGATGAACCACTCACCACGGAGACCGGGTTAAAATCGAGACTCCCAAACGGACTCCTAAGCTCTCCCAATCATTAAGCTCTACAACAATCGATGACCATCGATCTTAAGGATTGAAAAAAAATTCGGGGGGATGTCTTCTTAGGAAAGAAAGGGGAAGAAAAATAATTAAATAAATGAATTTAATAAATTGTTTGCTCGGACAAGGATGGAGGCGTGCCAACCGAATCGCACGCCGCGTCGGATCCCTCGCACGTTAGGCGCTTTCATTGAGGGGCGACGAGCGGGCATGCAATTAAGGGGGCCGCATGTTGTCTGTCTGCGTTAGGCCCTAAAATTGACCCCACCCCCGAAAAATTAAAATAAAGAAAGAAATTAATTAATTAATTAATTAATTATTAAATGGTGTTAGTTGTACTCCAATTCCCCTTTCTCCCTCTGCTCTAATTAATTAGTTTCTCTCTCCAATTATATGAGAAAATACCAAAAAGAAAATTTATAAAAAAAAATGGGTGGGCTACAGTTGGTCCATCCCTGCCGGATCCTCTTGAATATTCACGAAAGAGTAAAAACCCAAAATAAAATAAATATTGTATGATAAAAATGCAAGCCAAGGAGTCAAGACGCTTGTGAAATTACGGATCTGGGCCCCCCAGCTTCCGAACCGCCCAAAAATGTCGCCATCGGAAGCGACACGTGTGACGTGAAAGCTTGACTTCGTCGCTTCACATGTGAAAACACGTTTGCGGGGCTGGAAAACGCGAGATTTTTTTATTTTTGAACAAAAATCACAAAAACGCCCGTAAATTATGTCGATTGTGAGTGTGACACAAAAAATCATAAACATCTACCTATGTGACCCGTTACCCACCATCAAGACTGCTAAAATTTTGCTTGTATGAATGCTGAAAAGCAAATAGTAACAGCGTTATTTTAATTGAAATAATCATTTAATAGAATATTGACAGAAAGTAAATGTATTACCTAAATACTAGTTTAAATTAACTTAGTCATATTTTAAGGTTTTTTTCGTCAAAAAAATGTGTCACAATAAGCAAATGAAAGCCCATTGCTCCAGCTGGGTATATCTACTATAACCTCGCATTTTGGCCTATCATGGTCAATGTCCAAATTTACATTGCTCTACAGTCTAGACGAGGATGTCAATTCCGCCAAAACCAGACACTTTAGAATGAATCTGGAACTTTTTTTTTTTTGTCTTTTTTTCCTTTAATTTTTAAATTGCAGCTCTTTTTTATGCGTATGCCAGCACAACATATGTGGGTGCCACGAAGCTGAAGAGACGGAGAAAACCCTCCGAGCTTGAATGACGCTTGCTGTTAAGACTTTTCCTTCGGCTTGGGAGAACGCGTCCAGGCGAGAGTGGGGGTAATTAGGTAATGTCGTGTTGACCGCTCCCGAGGTGGTTGAACCGGTTGACGCGGAGGGAGGGAAGGGAGGACAGGCCAGCGGCTCCTAGTCGGGAAGCTCGCGTTCCGATGGTACGGGCACGTGCGTTTCGCCCCGCGGGGGAGAATTCGATGGGGACACGCCGCCGACCGAGAGCTGCCGACGCATGTGCAATCGCAATCTCGATGTCGAGAACTCCGAAACTTCTCCGTCGGAAAACGGAGAAGGAGGCCAGGCAGTAATCCCTGACCGCCTCACCGCGGTCGGACACGATACACGGTCATGTGGAAACGTGGCGCGCGAGTGCCATATAATCTCACGCAATGGGGAAGGTCCGGGAACAGAAAAACGGCACGAATAGTTCCTTAACATTCGACCGATGGGTAATGTGATCAATGAATATTTAATTTATTTGATATGGTCCATGAACTTAAGTGCATGTTTAATGTAGATTTTGATCTATATCACTCTATTTATTAAATATATATCAAAAGTTTAAAGACGAATTGCATTAAAATTCAAAAATTATGTAAAGTCCAAGATCACATTGCGCATGAGGTGAAAATTCATGAATCATTTATTGCAATTAACCCTAATATTATTGATAGAAAATGCTTAATGTGCTATGAGAGTTCATTCTTTTAAGAATTTGTGATTCATTACATACTATTATTCTGACATTAATCGAAACACATCCATGCTAGTAAAGCCCTTTTATCGAGTTTCCAAACTGAAGTTTGACAAAGTATCGAGGCTTCATTAAAAATGGGATATGCCAAAGACGCGTACGCCCCCCTCCACGCATCCGATGGCCACAAAAAGGGAGGGAGAAAAATTCAGGGAAAGCGACGCGACACCTGTAAGAACCGGCCCACGCCAACGTGCGTCGAAGAAACTTCAAAGAAGGCGAACCAGTCAGAACCAGCTCCCCCGCTATAAGTAGCGGGGGACAAGACGATCATGTAAAGCCATCACCCTCGCATTTGTTTAACAAGCCAGGAATCTCACAGCGACTCCTCTTATTATTATTACAAATCGATCGACTGCTACATTCGCTGTCGTCCAACTTCCGCTGATTCCCCCCCGCCACCACCATCTCCGCCACCTCTCTTCTTATATAAACTCCATCGCTCCCTCTCTCTCTCCATCACTCGCTTTCTCTCTCTCTCTCTCTGAAAGTTTTCATCGACTCGAGCTTCTACACAAAGAAAAGAACTCGAAGACGAAGATGGGTTTGGCTGGTTTCAAGGTGGCGGTGCTCCTCGCCCTCCTAGCGACCGCATGCATGGCGCAGTCGCCCGCCCCCTCGCCGACCGCCGCCGCGCCCACTCCAGTCTCGACCCCGCCGGCTCCGACCCCGGCGCCGACGGCCGCCCCGGTGCCTTCCCCTGCCACCCCGTCCCCGGCCCCGTCGCCCGTCAAGACCCCGACCCCGTCTCCCTCTCCTTCGCTCTCTCCCAAGAAGTCTCCTGCCCCGTCCCCATCTGCGCTGGCCCCATCCCCGCCCGCCCCGCCCACGACGTCCGAAGGACCCGCGACTCCCCCCGCAGCCGGAGGCAACAGCGCCGGAGCCTCGACCGTCGCTAGTGCCGCCACCGTCCTCACCGGCATTCTCTTCGCCTACGTGTTGGCGTAGAGAAAGAACTGCTTAGCGATCTTGTCTGAACTGGGCTCATCATAGGGTGGACTGAACTTGGGCAAGAATCTGGTGTCGTTATAATTTGTCTGTGGACTAGTTCATTATTTTTCCAATTCTTTTTCGCGTCATACGTCTTCTTTTGGTCGGCGTCTCTTTGTATTTTGGGTTGGGGGGTTTGACTCTAGGGTTTGGAGCTTCGTGGAGCGATTCCATTCGATTCTTGATTTGACGATTGTCATTCGTTTTGGCATTGGTGTTTGGCTCGTGTAATGTCGTCCCACTTGTAGATTTGAGTCCAATTTTATGTACATCGTATATTTATTGATGAAATAAAAAAGATTCGTGATCATATTCTTTTACATCATGAGCTTTCGTTTTATAATTTATCTTTGTCCTTCATAGGAGATTGGCCATGTGAAGATGATCTGTATTCATGTGGAGGTGGCTTGAACCTTGCCAGTTCTCATAAGTGCAAATGTCAGAAATAGTCGCTTTGTATAAATAATCGATCGCAGCGTTTGATCTGACATGATTTGTTCGACTTTGTTTTGTGTATAATTGATTTGTTGTAATGCAGCAAGTGGTGGCAGTACATGCTCCCCAGGATGTAAATAAATAAAAAATGAAATTACAAATTCCGGTTAGGTACGCTCAGATTTGGACATTTCCATTAAATAATTGGAGAATTACAATACAAGGAAAAAAAGGAAAAAAAAAAAAAACAAAAAAACAACAACAAATTTCATCACCGACACTTCACATTATATGAAGTGGAATATAGAATTTTAACAACAACCAAGGTTTGTATCATGCAAAACATCGACCAATTTACCTTTTCCTTTCAAAAAAAGAAAAAACTTCTTTATTTTTCAATGTGGATAGATTTAAAAATGAGTTGGTAAACGTAAAAAAATAAGAATATTATCAAAAAAATCCTAAAAATCTCTCTTTGATTGATCAATGTGTGATGATTCGGATCAATGTGTGATATTCCGAATCCTCATTACTAATGGAATCGAAATGATCTCTGGATTGATCAGAAGATCCTTTCAATTGGCTAGAATCCGTTACTTGAAAATCTATTGAACTTGAACCAATTCAATCTTAAATCTTTCAATTTGATCAATTTGATTGCAAACCTTTTGATAATTTGTCAATTTAATCATTGGAAAATTGCCGATGTAAACGTTGGTCATCCTACTTGTCATGGCTAGAGCTGACTTGAAAATTTATTTTCATTTTTTGGACTTTGTCTATTCCAACTAATGCATCTTTTAATTGGAGGAAAATCTTGAAGCTTAGACGTGTTGTTAGCCCATATATCAAGCATATTATTGGTGATGGGAAGTCTACTTCTATCTAACACGATGACTAGCATCCATTGGTTCTACTTCTCATAGCAGGGTTGAGTATGACTCTTCTCTGCATCCCCAGACCAAGATTTCTGATGTTATTCAGGGTTTGGACTGGTTTTGGCCTCCTGCTTGATCAGAGGATCTTGTGCAGATTCAAACTGGTCTTTGTGCTTCTATGCAGCCTAATATCTCTGTCCCTGACGGTGTCATCTGGAAGTTGACTCCATCTGGAAAGTTAGCTGCTAGAAATGGTTGGAATGCTTTGAGAATAAAGGGCTTAAACTGCCGTGGTGTATGTTGATATGGTTCATTCCATGCATTCCTCCACACAGTCTCGTTGCTTGGTTTGCTATAAATAACGGATTTTCCAAGAAAAATAGGTTGGCCGAGTGGAATATGCAGACCTAACCTGCTTCTTGTTTCTGTAACTCGGCTAATGAAGACAAGAAACATTTTCTTTTTGGGTTGCCATGTGTACTCTTAGGTCTGGTCTGCTGCGTTACATCTTCATCAGATTTTGAGAGTTCCTAGGGACTAAGATAGCGAAGTTGCCCAGGCCATCGCTTCTTCTAAATAAAAATCTCTTCCCTAGCTTTTGTCCAAACCTTCCTGGGCTGCTTTCCTTTAGTTTATCTGGAATACTAGGATCTGCCGTTCACATGACTCATCGTACGTTGTTAGTGCTTATGTCGTGATTTTTTCGAGAATCAAAAAGGTTGTGCATGGTTCAATTGAATGCTCTGCTTTCGAAAGTAAACTTTCCCTTGATATGTACAAGTCTCCATGTAGCAACTGGGGTCTTCGTGTTGTGTAGCTCGTGACCATGCATGGGTTCTTGGTGTTAGAGAAAACTCCTTTACTGTTTTGAAATTGTCAAAACCTTTCCAAAGTCTATATATTTCAAGACTTTATTGTCAAAGTCTAAAGACCGCCAGATTTTAGTCTCATAGTCTATTCCCACTATTGAAGAATGAAGACTTATCCAAATGCAGAATTAGTATCCAAATGCAGGATTATCTTCAAGGTTTCGATTCATATAATTACTGGAAGACCTTATAGCTGGATTTCATATTTGCTTGATTAATTATTCTTATTGGAATCCACTTCGATACGAAAATCTTTGAAAGGCGAACAAACTTGGAAGGTTCTACTTATGGAAACTCAAGATCCTGATTGTATAGGCAAAAAGGATTGACGGGCTTTCATCATAAATCATCTAACGACTTGAGATCACCTTAATTGATTCTGTCCAACGGGTAGATTGGAAGAACTCCTTTGGAAAGTGCCAATGGTCGACAAGGCATGAAGAAGTATTTAAGGATTGACTCTTTAGTAGTCCAAAACAATGCTTGAAAGAGAATTCCAAAGTCTGAAGCCTTCTAGTCTCTCGCTTTTTCATTCATCGATCTAAAAGTTGTATACGAAAGAGAAATACTCTTAGTGAGATTGTGTAAGAGTTCAGTAAAGACTCGTCATTGTGATAGTCGAGATCACAAGCTGTAACATCTCTTTTGATTCATAGAGGAATCCAGCCAACAGGCTGTCAGCACGAATAGTGGACGTAAGCTTGATCTAAACCGAACTACTATAAATCTTATGTTCTTATTTTCTCCTTCTTGAACTCCTTACTTTCTTATATCGTTTGATTACTTGCTCAATTTTGAGTTACTTTTAAAAGTCTATCATTATCAAAGGAAAAACTAATTCTCCAAGTCTTGCGAATTATTTTTTATCTACACCTATTCACCCCCCTCTAAGTGTTAGTACTAGCCCCTTTCACTTGGTGTTATTTATTTTCTCAAGTAAGGTTGCTTAAAATGCATCAGATCGATCATTATTTAGTAGAAACCTCTCGGCACATATTCAAGAAATAAAATCTGCTAAATTTCCACAGAGACGAGACCATATAAAAACCGCTTAATAAGTTTTATTACATCCCATCAAACATATTCCGGCATAGTATGCTTTATTATCGCTCGGTACATATCACATATTGGCTCGACTGAGCATCACACGGGTACGGGCAAAACGTAATACAAGAAAACATCAGCAGATTCCTTCTTCACCTTATTTCCTACTTCATAGCTTAAACCGTCACCATGCAGACTCGCTATTGTTTCAGCCGACCCTGCAATATGAGCAGAACACAGATATTTATCAAGAAAATGTCCAAAAAAAGCGAATCACCTCTTGTATTTACCGAGACTCGTTAAATGTACTTTAGAAAATAAGAAATTTTCAACTTGATGTAAATAAATTTTCATTTCAAATGGTTATCTTTCTAGGATTTTCTATTAGAAAGCCAAACCAAACAATTCCGATGCATATGATAAAATTAGAGGGAGTTCTCTTAGGCCCTTCTCTTTGTGGGTGATGAGATAAGGCAGCATGTACATTTTTTTTTAAAAAAAAAAAATCTGGCAGTGCAATATTCTCTCTCAGATAGTTTTAAGGGCTAGCAAAGTACGTACTTGGAACAATCAACGTTGGGTGAAACAGTGACAGGCAAGGTGACTCCACAGTTCGAAGGAAGAGCCTGGGCCAACTGCGCGTTAGGGTTCATCTTCTGGGCTGCGTTCTTGAGGCACGCGCACGCCGCCTTTTTATCTGCCGAGCTTTTTGCCGCGTTCGCGAGCGACGTCACCCCTGCGCAACATGCCGCTGGCGGATTCCCCGAGCCGCTCTTCAGGTAGTTCACGCACGGCCTCAGGTCCTTCACCACGTCGCTGCACGAGATCGCAGATTCCGACACCGGGACTCGGGTGGAGAGGAGGAAGAGAGCGATAAAAAACGCAAGCACCGCAAAACTTGAAGACCTCATGGTGAGAGGGAGAGAGGTAGAGAGAAAGAGTGTGCGGGTGTGAGTAAGCTGTTTGTGTGAGGCGGGTTTAGTGATGTTTGGCTATCTATATACATGGTTTACAGGGAAGCTAAAGTAAGCAAGAAAACTTAAAGAAATGTAGGGAAGACTTTAGGGCAAAATTTGATTGAGCATATTGAGTGCAAGAAAGCGCGAAAGTTGCGAGATATGGTTTCTTGCACTTCTACTTAGTTCTTGCCCAAATGAAACGTGTGCGTCGATGTCTGTCTCATTCGTCGGTGATTTAAGTCGAGAAGGGCGAGAAAAGAGAAAGTCATCCAACCACTATGTCATCTCCTAATAGCCCAAAGAACTTGACAAACGAGTGGAGAACACCTGTCTCATAAGCTGGTTAAGCCTAAGGTTGCTTGAATCGGTGATACGACGGTGGCTAGTACAACGTCATTGTCTAGCCACGATTGTGTATATCACACTTCAATCTAGTCAAGGAAAAGGAACTTGCATGTACGGTGCGTGTATTTCATACAATATAAATTATTTAAAAAAAATTCTTAAAAATGATAATCTACATCACTTAAAATAATTAATCAATAAAAATCGATCATGTTTAGAAAAATATATTCCAAATTATTTATTTTCCGTGAAACAAACAGAAATATAAGAGCTTATTTTTTTCACTGATTAGAGAAAACTATCTTAACTAATTTCTTTTTTAGATTAATGACATATTTGTTTATGCTTCTGCGAAGCAAACATTTACTGGCCAAAATATAAAATAACATCTGAAGTTTAAAAAATAACTAGAAAATAGTTTATGTGATATGTTAAGGAAAATCTAATTTGATTTTTGCATCGACACTAGTGATTTTCGCATGGACAGTTGGCAAATCAGACAAAGGCATCGAGGTCCCCAGCTTGAATCTCCGACCCCAACCATGAGCACAAACACTGGTCTAGGTCCATTGAAGTTAGGCTCAAGAACTAGGGCCTATGTCGGGCTTCTGGTGCCCCTACCCGATTCCATAAAGGCCGAGCTCAGGACCTTGGGGCTCCTACCCAAGTCCATCAAGGCCAAACCTCAACGCTCACCCCTAGGACCTAGTCCCCAATGCTTGGGCCAACGTCCATTGAGGCCAAGTCAAGCTCGATACACCCACACTCGTGCCCAAGACCCTAATGGCCAAGCTCGAGACCATTAAGGCTAGACCCCAACTCTTAGGCCCAAGTCCATCTAGGGCCATTGATGCCGAGCCATAGATTCTAGCACCCACACTCAGGTCCTTCGAGGCAAAGCCATGCATGGGTCCTCGATGCCTATGCCTTGGTTCATCAAGGCCACTCCTAGAACCTCAGTGCCATGCTTGAATCAATCAAGGCTAGGCCCAAGACTTTGATGCTTGTGCATGGGTCCCTAGCACCCACGTCCAAGTCCATCAAGGTTGCTTGTTGGCACTGGCATTGGGGTTTAGGCCCAAAGAGTAGGAGCCTAAGGACTCGGGACAGTCCTTAATGGACCTGGTGAGTTTTAGGACTCGTGCAAGGGCATCGAGGACCTGAGCACGGGTGCCAGGGTCTCGAGCTTGGCTTAATGGACCTAGGCTCAAGTGTCGGGGTAGAGATACTGGCCTCAATTAACCTAAGCTCGAGATCCCGACATCGATGGACCTAAGCATGGGCACTAGGGACTCAAGCACGGGCAATAGGGTCCCGGGCCCAACCTCGGTTGACTCAAGCTTGGCCACGATGGACTCGGTCTCGAGCGAGGGGTCTCAAGGCTGGCCTCAACGGACCTAGATCTAACTGCTAATGTGCAAGGCTTGGCATTGATGGTCATAGGCAAGAGTGTGGGGATCCAAGTGCTGGCATTTGTGACTTGAGCATGGATGCCAAGGCCCTAAGCCTAGCCTTGGTGGACCCGAGCACAGGTGCTGGGGTCCAAGGCCTAACCTCCATGGACCCAAGTTTGGGTGTCCAGGACCCAATCTTGCGCACTAAGCTCGAGGCCCCGGACTTGATAAACCTGAACCCTAAGGCACTAGGGACCTGATCCCATGTGCGAGGATCCCAAGCCTGGCCTCGATAGGGCAGGGCATTAAGGACCCCATCCCAAGCATTGAGATATCGGTTTTGACCTCGATGGACCTTGGCCCAAGCACATAGGCATTGGCGTTGCCTCAATAGACCAGGGCTTGCCTTCAGAGGACCTTGATAGACGTAGCCCCAACCTTTATACGTGGGCCCATTGCTAAGGACTTGAGAATGAGCATTGGGGTTCCTCTCCCCCAACGTAGAGTTTCTGTTCTAAGTGCCAATATCTAGTCATATTTTAAAAAATAATTTCTGATTTTTTAAAAAGAAAATCATTTATTTGAATTTAAGTATAGATTAAGAAAACCTTTTTTGTTGACTCATCTTTCCAAGTGATTCAAAATGTTGGAAAATGAGAAAAATATTTTTCTGAAAAATGTTTTTTGTGAAACAAATGAAAGTTAAAAGTTTACATGGGTGATGTCCACAACTTGCACTTCATCAGTCAAAGGTTTGGAAGAATTTCCCTCCTATCAAATATGCAGAACATATAAACATTCCTTATATAGACAAGTGACAGCATGGTCAATAAATCATGTAAACCAATAACATCCCAACCATTGACCATAAGGATATAGAAGTTATTGCATTATCTTTAGATCATGTAAACCAATAACATCTCAACCATTGAGCGGTCAACGTTGGAGATGGGCTTGATTTACATGGCCTCCAGGCTCTTCAGTATTTTTCTTCATGGATTCATTGTTACCAGAAGTTATTCTGTGCACACCATGGTGGGATACTTGTGTGTCGGCTAGTGGTGCGGTTTCAATCCCATACTCTAGGGCGAAGCCGAGTTGGAATCCACCCACGACCATTTGCTGGACACTCATGTAAGCTAGATTAGAGAACCCAACCTCTTGTTCCTCGTGAAATTGGATGATACTGTAAGAGTTTTCCTAATGTGGACTACATTAATTGATATTGTAATTTACCGTTTAACGTTTACCGTTTTACGGGGATTGGTCTAAGGTGAGATAGAAGGTTTCTTAATTAGTCTAATATGGGGTGGCTAGTGTGGGCCGAGTTGAGCTGGCCCGTAATGAGGGGGCCTAGCTGGAAACTCTATAAATAGTGCTCAAGTCTCTCCTCTAACCCTAATTCTCACATGTATCCTCACCTAAGGGGCGTTTACCTAACGCTAAACGTGAGGGGGGCCGCCTCATTGAGCCAGTGATACAGAGGGCAATAGAGGAGAATGACTTGATGTGTGGATCCCCTTGATATGTGGGAAATCCCTTTTTCTGCTTCCGCTTTATGCTTGATGGATCCCAAAACAGGTGCGTTAATCTTTCTACTCAATTATGCATGTTCTTGTTCTGGTTATGAAGATCTTGGGGTTGCGCAATTTGCGTCCAACATGTGGTATTAGAGCCTCCATAACCCTAGAACTTGAACGCATAAATTTTTTGCCCTAATTTGTGATTTTCGAGTTTTTTTGTTCAATAAAAATAAAATTAAATCACAAATTCGGATTGGGCTCGATGAGACGAGAAGGTCAGTGGGCGGCGCGTCGCCGGAGGAGGCCGTACGCGCCTCCACGCACCGCTTGGGCGTCGGAGACGCGCCTCACGCGCGCTCACGCGCTCCCACGCGCGAGGCGCTGGACGCGCGGGCGGTGCACGCAGGCGCTAACGTCACGCTGACGTCAGCGACCCGGACTCGGATTCGGATTAGATCCGACTGCGCCGACCCGCTAACGTCACGCCGCTGACATCATGCTGGGACCCGACCCGCTGACGTCACGCTGACGTCATCGATGGACCCGAACCGTGTTGACCCGACCCGAAGTTGACCGTTGACTCGACCCGACCCGGTCAACGGTTGACCGGTCCAGTCAGCCGGTCGAACTGGGAACCGGTCAGACCGGACGGTCGAACCGTGAACCGGTCGGACCGGTCCCGGCCGGACCGGTTTTGACCGGTCAGATCGCCCGCGCGTGGGCTCCACGCGCCGCGCACTCAGGAGGCGCGTGCGAGCGCGTGGAAGCTCCGATGCGCGCGTGGTCGGAGGCGTTGGACTCGTATCTTCATCCTCTATCTTGTGGTTTGTTTATTTTAGATTTTTGATAATTTTATGGATGTGAAAATACATACAAAGCCCTAAATACGCGTATTTTTAGTGTATTTTTGCGTATTTTTTTGTATTTTTCTGGGATTTTCGAAATACAATTGTTGGGTTACTGATATATTATCACATGAACATTATAATTGTGTGATTCATTAATAAAAATAAATTTTTATTGTAAATTGAACTATGTATTGAGGTGATGAGAAACACTAAAAGGTTATGAAACTTTTGTTACTCATGCATACTCCTTTACATGCTAGTAACCTTTGCATGATAGACGTTTTTTTTAAAAACCCGTGACCAAACCGATTGTACCGATTAACACATCCGCTGAATGTGGGTAATGCATGTCAATTAAGTTATCGCATATTGTACATCAACTCATCTGGTCACTGATTAATGTCTATCAAGTTGAATCTTTTATTTATTAATGGTTCTCTGGGTTTGACTCAATGGATAGGTCACTGCTTGATTACAATGATAATTTGTTACTTAAAAAAAAAAAATTGGCTAATATATTAGCTGTTGGCCTTGGAGTCATGTTTTGCCTTATGAAATTCATGAGCAATAGTGGATTAGCTATCAAGCTTGTCGATTTGGTGTACCCTGTATTACCATTAATGTTAATTTGTGAGAGATATTCTAGATTAGCATTCTTTAATGTTGTTCTAGTAATCAGTAATCGGGGTACACAAGAGATGCTTGCTTCTATGTTATGAGAAGTTTCTTGTGTTGCTGTGAATGGTGATCTAATATATATATATATATATATTTTTTTTTTATATATATGTATGATTAATTTTTATTAATGAATAAAGTAGTGTAATTAGCATGATATGTGATTTTGGTGATTTCTTTGCCCCTATCACTAAAGTTAAAATCACATGTATATGGTGTATGTGATGAGTAAAAATTATATCCCTGGTATGAGAGAGTTTCAAGGATTCAATTGAGTAGTGACCACCAAAGTGGCACGCTTGATTGAGTTTGAGAAATTTCGGTCTCGTATATTGATTGGGATGTCTCCTGGTCTAATGTGTAGTCATACTCTCAAATGAGGTGATTGTGTATTAGTTCATGGAGGGATACATGATGGTATGGTGGAGGAGTGACTGATTCTAGTGATTCATATGCCCAAATGTGATGAATTCACGAAGAATTGGAATATATTCTCATAACCGCTATCATGTGGGGAGTGTACAACGCATGTCATGTATTCCGCCCAAAGGTGATTATATGATTATGCATGTAACTCTCTGGATGTGTACTTGTATGTCAAGTTACATAGTGCTCACATGATGCTAATTATATACATTGCTTGTTTTTTAGTCACCTTTTCTGTAATTAATAATTCCACTATTATTGAGGTTTTTACTGCTTCAAATTTTAAGTTGTGGACATGATTTGTTGCTTGAGAATGCAATAAAATTTGCTTACTGTCCATGAAGCGTTCCATTTTGGAACACTTGAAAAGAGGTTTGCCTGTGGACTGCACTGCTATAATATGATGGAAGCCTTAGTTGCTTGAAATTATGTTTTGTATGATATTGAAATTAGGACATATCTGCAAAGATTATGTTTAAGTCCTAATGACATATACATCTCGTATATGGTTAAAAGGTTGTTTCCAAAAGTTTTCTATTTAAGGAAAATGACCGAGATAAAGAATAAACTGGTTAAAATTAGTCTTGAAGGTTGTCAGGCCTAATAGCAGCGGTAAGTATTTTGGCAAGTATGACAATACTGAATTGCTTAAAAGGTCATTTGTCAAATACTTGGTATATTATGGGTGGTGATTTAATTACTATGCCTAAAATTCCTGACAAAAAGATTTGCCAAAATGCATAATTGCACCATAATTAACATGGTGATGAATAAGACTAATTTATCGGTCTACTGTGGGTTGATATTTTGAAAGCAATTTTTTCACATACAAAACATATTTCTTATCAAAGTTGTTTCATAAACTTCTTTTGAGTTATAGATTGGACATAAATTGATTGAATCATATTAAATTTAGAGATATCATGCAGGAGTGAGGTTATCAAATCCAATATTAAGTACGTTGGAATTTAGATCCACTCGTTATTATTTTGTATCTTATCTAGATTGTTAAAAGGGGTATTAATTTAATGACCCTAAATAAGGTACAAGAATTATGGAATCACATACTCTAAAATTTCTTAAGATCGACGTAATTGTAGAGGATAGCTGCTCTCAGACTATTAAAAATAATAGTATGATGGGGGTTACTGTGTTTTTGTCTTTACCTATACAGATAATTATGGAATCTCCTGTACCATAGACTAAACTTGTTGAGGTTTAAAGTACTATTCGTGATATAGTTTATAATGAAATTTCTTAAACCTCTCAAGTGTAGAATGAAGTGGTTGCAGCTTTATTAAGGAGATTTGTTAGGGAAAGACAATTACTGATGACATCAGACTATATAGTCTATTTGTGAGAGCATGATTACAATATCCATTACATGGTTGTTTTAACAACTTATATAAATATCGTTTCTTGCTCTTAATTAAGTATGTGATTAGATGCAATAAAAACAAAAAAAAAAAAGGATAATAATATTTTTACTCTGAAAGAGGGGTGGATAGTTAGTGAAAAAATAATTATTTCTTTATAGATTCTTTCAGAGTGAACATGGCATTGATAGTTTATTTTTATATGGAGTTACGTCAAAGAGATACAAAATCTATATAAGTGCAACTGGAGAATTTTGCAGCAAATTCAAGTAAACTTGTGTATAGACTGAAAAGTCTTAATTCATGATTTTAAGTAAGTTTCCAGACAATATTATTAAAGTTTCATAGTGTTGTTATTTTGTTCAATTAAGAACAAAGTAATTCAATATATTGCAAGGTTAATGGGAGAAAATTTATTTTTCTCATACATTTTGTACATGATATTTTGTTTACAAGTAATGACCTTGAGGCATCTTTTATCATCTGTACTAAGGTCTGTAAGGATTGTTTTTTGCCATATTATATTAGATTTTCTCGGAGGACATTTGCTGATTGTATATTGGAAATATTCAATATACATTATTGCAAGCTAGGAATTGCTCCTGTTGTTAAGGTTGATGGATTGAATCTATCACATTGTCCTTATTTAGATATTGAGAAAATCTAATTAAAGGGTGTACCTTGTGTCAGTGCACTTAAAAGTATAATGTATGCTTGAATTTGCACTAGACTAAATATCGTCTTTGTGACGGGACTTCTAAGCAGATATTGGTCAAATCCAAGACGTGATCACTGTGTTGCTGCCAAGAAGGTTTTAAGGTACTTAAAAAGGACAAGAGATTATATGTTAATATGTGAATATGTTCAATTCTTACAGCTAGTAAGATATTTAGATGTAAACTTTGTAGGTTATTAGGATGATATAATATCAATAACGAAATACATATTTATGTTAGTAGGAAGTGCAGTAAATAAAGTTCTATGTCATCTTCTACTATGAAAGCAGTGTTAGTAACATTCTTTTAGGCTGTTACCTAGGCTATTAGGCTCCGGAACCTCATGAAGGAGTTGACCGTTTTAAACTTTATGGATAGACCTATACGGTTGTATTGAGATAACAAATTTGTAGTATTATTTATTTACTACAAAGGTCTCAAGGGGTCTAAATATATGGTGGTCAAAACTTTTGACCAAAAGGAAACGGTACAGAAATGTGACGTTTTAATATAACATATTTTCAGAGATGATATGGTTGTAGATCCACTAACTAAAGGTCTACGCCCATGTGTATTTTAAGCGACATGTCATTAGCATGGGCTTAGGAGCATCATGAGATGCTGTTGTTTAGTAGGAGCTATTTTGGCTTTACTCTGATAAAGGTTTCATCTGTGTTCGTTACATTTTGTAACGGTTTGATATGTATCAACTTTTGCATTCAATAAAGTATTTTTGAATGTGTTGTTATTATGTTGAATACATATTGATAAAGTCTCAAGGTATTGTATAAACCTTGAGTGAAGGCTAGTGGGAGAATGTAAGAGTTTTCCTAATGTGGACTACATTAATTGATATTGTAATTTACCGTTTAACGTTTACCGTTTTACGGGGATTGGTCTAAGGTGAGATAGAAGGTTTCTTAATTAGTCTAATATGGGTTGGCTAGTGTGGGCCGAGTTGAGCCTGGCCCGTAATGAGGGGGCCTAGCTGGAAACTCTATAAATAGTGCTCAAGTCTCTCCTCTAACCCTAATTCTCACATGTATCCTCACCTAAGGGGCGTTTACCTAACGCTAAACGTGAGGGGGGCTGCCTCATTGAGCCAGTAATACAGAGGGCAATAGAGGAGAAGGACTTGATGCGTGGATCCCCTTGATATGTGGGAAATCCCTTTTTTCTGCTTCCGCTTTATGCTTGATGGATCCCAAAACAGGTGCGTTAATCTTTCTACTCAATTATGCATGTTCTTGTTCTGGTTATGAAGATCTTGGGGTTGCGCAATTTGCGTTCAACAGATACTTCTTCCATCAAGATTAGCATAGAAAAACACAAGCCTTATTTATGATTACTTGACAGAACGAGTTTGATCATTTAGTACCCAAGACTCAATATCATCTTTTCCCCATATCGGTATTATTGATCTTAAGGTTGTAGCAGAGAGATAGTCGAATTTTTAAGTATTTTACTACAGTTTCATTTAACAATTTAAACTTTCTAATTAGTTGATAATATCCTCACGATATGTTCGAATCTCTTCAGACCGATTTTTTACTTACTTAATGATCAACACATTAATATAAGCTAAGTCTTGGTATCTAATTATATGGCTTTATGTAATGCAAACTTATGATGGACAGCGGACAAGTTATTAGGAGTAGTGAATGGGTGTCTATCAAGGAGCTCAATGTTATGCACCTTCTAAGCATCGATTCATTAATTTGTTGGTGTGTCCACGCGCTAAAGCCGAATCTAATTTTTTGCTCAACCCCCGTCCTCATTAAAAATTTTATGCACAAATTTTTGGATCCGACATTCTCACTAAATGCCCTTACTCAAGCCTGTGTAAAATTCTCTTTGGGCCATTTTGGCTCGGATTGAGCTTTGACGAGCCTGCACCCCGCCAAACCATGATCGAGTCTGCTATCCAGCATCAAAAAACATCCGTTTAGCCTTTCCTAAAGTGTCTGTCAAAGCTAATTAGTTACGTTTTATCATCAGGATTACTTGACCGAATTAGATAGGATGGGATAAGTAATCCTCTACCAAATACTTTATCCATGAACATAATAGACGTTAAGTTTGATATAGAATTCTGTCCTATGCCAATAAGTCTTTGGCATATTGGATAGCATCAGATTTGAGTTTTTCTTAACAAAAAAAAATGAAATTTAAGACGAAAAACCTAGCTAATTGAGGAGTGGCGGCAGAGACGATATTGGTGGTCGATTCCAAGTTTATGGGCTCCTTAGGTGAGGTTACCCCCAATGATCTTGACGGTGGTCGCCGCCCTGAAGAGCGACAGGAAGTGAAAGCTTGAAGATGGTGAGAGAGATCAGAGAGAAATTGTTGGGTCGATTTAAAGAATGAGAAAAAGCAAAATAGGGTAAACGAGTGAGTTTTCAAACCTTTCTTTTCATTTTACAGCAAGTTACTTTGAAAGCCAGATTACAAGGCCAATACAATCAAAAAAAGAGACTTTCTTTGTTACTGGACCTTACCCGAAAGAAACAGGGGCTTACCAAAGCCAAAGAAATGAAATGACTCGACTAAGACTAAAAGGTTTGACCTGCTTGCCCCAGAACCTGCTTTTTCACTTGCTTAAGGGACAAGGACTTACACTCTATCTCAAACCCCAAGGCTCTCTCTCTTCCTTCCCTTACCAAGGATATCTAAACCTGATAGTTACCGCTCTCTGTCTGTGGGAGGATTCTGTTGAAAAAAATAGACTAGGGCTATTCAAACCTTTGAAACTATCTCACGCAGAACCGAGACATGGACAGGCAAAACAGACTAGAAAGGAAGAACCGTAGCTACATGATGCGCCTACCCTTTGCCTTTCTCTAATGCTGTTAAGTTGGCCAATGCCTTTCCTTAGCTAATAGAGAGTCTTCGGCGTAACGAGTGGTGCTTTAAAGCGTAAAACAGTAACAGTAAAGTAAGAAAGGAATAGTGTTTTCGAGGCCTAAGGGAGTGCATGAAAAGGGTAAGAAGGAATGGCCGGATGTAAATAGATCTAAGGTAATCCTACTGCTACTGCTAATACCATTGCTATACCAACAGATGAAACCTTTATCAGAGTAAAGCCAAAATAGCTCCCACTAAACAACAGCATCTCATGATGCTCCTAGGCCCATGCCAATGACATGTCGCTTAAAAAACACATGGGCGTAGTCCTTTAGTTGATGGATTTACAACCATATCATCTGTGGAAATATGTTATATTAAAACATCACCTTTCTGTACCATTTGCTTTTGGTCAAAAGTTTTGACCACCATATATTTAGACCCCTTGAGACCTCTATAGTAAATAAATAATACTACAAATTTTTTTTCTCAATATAACCATATGGGTCTATCCATAAAATTAAAACAATTAACTCTTTCATGAGGTTCCGGAGTCTAATAGCCCAAGTAACAGCCTAAAAGAATGTTACTAACACTGCTTTCATAGTAGAAGATGACATAAAACTTTATTTACTGCACTTCCTACTAACATAAATATGTATTATGTTATTGATCTCATGTCATCATAACAGCTACCAAAGTTTACATCTAAATACCCTACTAACTGAAAGAATTGAACATATCCACATATCCACATATAATCTTTTATCCTCTTTAAGTACCTTAAAACCTTCTTGGCAGCAACGCAATAATCACATTCTAAATTTGACTAATGTCTGCCTAGAAGTGCCGTTACAAAGACGATATTTAGTCTAGTGCAAATTTGAACATACATTATACTTTTAAATACACTGACACAAGGTACACCCTTTAATTAGATTTTCCCAATATCTAAATAAGGACAATGTGATAGATTCAATCCATCACCCTTAACAACAGGAGCAATTCCTGGATAGCAATAATGTATATTGAATATTTCCAATATACAATCAGCAAATGTCCTCCGAGAAAATCTAATATAATATGGCAAAAACAATCCTTACAAACCTTAGTATAAAGGATAAAAGATGCCTCAAGGTCATTACTTGTAAACAAAATATCATTTACATAGTGTATGAGAAAAAATAAATTTCTTCCCACTGACCTTGCAATATATAGAATTACTTTGTTCTTAATTGAATAAAATAATAACACTATGAAACTTTAATAATATTGTCTGGAAACTTGCTTAAGACCATGAATTAAGACTTTTCAGTCTACACACAAGTTTACTTGAATTTGCTGCAAAATCTTTCGATTGCACTATATATATTTTGTATCTCTTTGACATAACTCCATATAAAAAATAAATTATCGATGCCACGTTCACTCTGAAAGAATCTATAAAGAAATAATTATTTCTTCACTAAATATCCACCCTCTTTCAGAATAATATTATTATTATCTCTTTTTTATGGCGTTTAATCACATACTTAATTAAGAACAAGAAACGACATTTATATAAGTTGCTAAAACAACCATGTAATGGATATTGTAATCATGCTCTCACAAATAGACTATATAGTCGATGGTATAACTAATTGTCTTTCCCTAACAAATCTCCTTAATAAAGCTGTAACCACTTCATTCTGCACTTGAGAGGTTTAAGAAATTTCATAATTATCTGTATAGGTAAAGACAAAAAAACACAGTAACCTCCATCATACTATTATCTTTAATAGTCTGAGAGCAGCTATCCTCTACAATTACGTCGATTTTAAAAAACTTTAGAGTATGTGATTCCATAATTCTTATACCTTCTTTAGGGTCATAAAATTAATACCCATTTTAACAATCTAGATAAGATACAAAATAATTTCGAGTGAATCTAAATTCCAACGTACTTAATATTGGATTAGATAACCTCACTCATGTATGACACCTCTAAATTTAATATGATTCAATCAATTTACCTCCAGTCCATAACTCAAAAGAAGTTTATGAAACAACTTTGATAAGAAATACGTTTTGTATGTGAAAAAATTGCTTTCAAAATATCAACCCACAGTAGACCGATAAATTAGTCTTACTCATCACCATGTTAATTATGGTGCAATTATGCCTTTTGGCAAATCTTTTTGTCAGGATTTTCAGGCATAATAATTAAATTACCATCTCAGAATTTACCAAGTATTTGACAAATGACCATTTAAACAATTCAGTATTGTCATACTTGCCAAAATACTTACCGCTACTATTAAACCTGACAACCTTTAAGACTAATTCTAACCAATTTATTTTTTATCTCGGTCAATTTTACTTCCACAATAATCTATAGAAGTCTTTAGATAACCATTAAGAGTAAATAGAAAAAATTTGGAAACAACTTTTTCATCCTTATATGAGATGTATCTATCATTAGGATTTAAACACAATCTTTGCAGATATGTCCTAATTTCAATATCAAACAAGACATAATTTCAAGCAACTAAGGCTTCCATCATCTTATAGCAGTGCAGTTCGCAGACAAACCTCTTTTCTAGTGTTCCAGAATGGAACGCTTTATGAACAGTAAGCAAATTCAATTGCTCTTTTCTCAAGTAACAAATCATATGTCCATAACTTAAAATTTAAAACAGTAAAAACCTCAATAATAATTGAGTTATTAATTACAGAAAATGTGATTGAAAAACAAGCAATGTATATAATTAGCATCATGTGAGCACCGTGTAACTTGACGTACAAATACACATCCAGAGAGTTACATGCATAATCATATAATCACCTTTGGGCAGAATACATGACATGCAGTTATACACTCCCCACATGATAACGGTTATGAGAATATATTCCAATTCTTCGTGAATTCATCACCTTTGGGCATATGAATCACTAGAATCAGTCACTCCTCCACCACACTATCATGTATCCCTTCATGAACTAATACACAATCACCTCCTTTGGGAGTATGACTACGCATTAGACCATGAGACATCCCAATCATCATACGAGACCGAAATTTCTCAAACCCAATTAAGTGTGTCACTTTGGCGGTCACTACTAAATTGAATCCTTGAAATTCTCTCATACCAGGGATATAAACTTTACTCCTCACATACACCATATATATGTGATTTTAACTTTAGTGATAGGGGCAGTAAATCACTAAAATCACATATCATGCTAATTACACTGCTTTATTCATTAATAAAAATTAATCATACATATATATATATATATAGCAAACCTGAAAAACAAATTCCAATGAGATCACCGTTCACAGCAACACAAGAAACTTCTCATAACATAGAAGCAAGCATCTCTTGTGCACCCCGATTACTGATTACTAGAACAACATTAAAGAATGCTAATCTAGAATATCTCTAACAAATTAACATCAATAGTAATACAGGGTACACCAAATCGACAAGCTTGACAGCTGATCCATTATCACTCATGAGTTCATAAGGCAAAAAAAAAAAACTGCAAGGCCAACAACTGATTTATTAGCTAATTTTTAAGTAACAATTATCATTGTAATCAACCAGTGGCCTATTAATTGAGTCAAACCAGAGAACTAAATATCTAAAATTTAACAGTAGATACTATTGCTCTGCGTAAATGTTGTCATACTTCTTATCCATAAAAAATATTCAACTTGATAGACATTAACAAGTGACCAAATGAGTTCATGTACAATATGCAGTAACTTAATTGACATGCATTACCCACATTCAACAAATGTGTTAATCAGTACAATCAGTTTGGTCACGAGTTCTTAAGACGTCCATCATTCAAAGATTACCAAAGTGTGTAAAGGAGTATGCTTAAACAACAAAAATTTTATAATCAATACATAACTCAATTACTATCCCATAATGGTTATATCTCATTAAGCCAACTTCAGTTCACAATAAAGTTTAATTTTTTATTAATGAATCACACCATTATAATATTTATGTGATAACATACCTGTAACCCAACACTTATATTTCCAAAATCACAGAAAATATAAGAAAAATACGCAAAAAATACACTAAAAATACACGTATTTAGGGTTCCATATGTATTTTCACATCCATAAAATTATCAAACATGTAATATAAATACACCACGATGTAGAGGATGAAGATACGAGTCCAACACTACCGACCACGCGCGAAAAATATATATATACAAATACAAATCTTCACAAACCCCATCATCCTCGTCGCGAACGAATTCGACATTGACTAGCAATCTGCGGGCAAACTTACCACGGTAATAGAACAAAACCACCAAGAGGAGAAAGTCAATTCCGAAATCGAGAGACGGACGAGCAAAAGAGTGCGCGCGATGATCGACAGTTCATAATTCAAACGACACGACGTGATGCAAAGAGTGGAGAAGAAAAACGAAGGTAACGCTAAAATGTAACTTAAAATTCTAGAACTTTTTCTATGTATAAACCCTAGAATTTCAAATTTAAAATTCTCACTCAATTCTCAACAAAATTATACAAATTATATATGGTTGGAAAGATCTCGACATGTAGAACAAAAACCCCATAGTTTCAGGATCATCCGAATTTGTCATTTTATTTTATTTTTATTGAACAAAAAATCTCGAAAATCACAAATTAAGGCAAAAAACTTATGCGTTCGAGTTCTAGGGTTACGGAGACTCTGATACCACATGATGGATGCAAATTACGCAATCCCAAGATCTCCATAACCAGAACAAGAATATGCATAATTAAGTAGAAAAATTAACGCACCTGATTCGAGATCCATCAAATATAAAGCGGAAGCAGATAAGGGATTTCCCACATATCAAGGGGATCCACGCATCAAGTCATTCTCCTTTATTGCCCTCCGTATCACTGGCTCAATGAGGCGGCCCCCTCACGTTTAGCGTTAGATAAACGCCCTTAGGTGAGGATACATATGAGAATTAGGGTTAGAGGAGAGACTTGAAAGCACTATTTATAGAATTCCAGCCCACGCCTCATTACTGGGGCCAGCCAACTCGGCCCACACTAACAAATACCCCATATTAGGACTAATTAAGAAACATTCTATCTCACCTTAGACCAATCCCCATAAAACGGTAAATGTTAAACGGTAAATTACAATATCAATTAATGTAGTCCACATTAGGAAAACTCTTACAGCTTCTTCAAGAACGAGGTTGGCTGCTACCGGTCGGGAAGAGCTGATTATATAACCCAGGTGAAGAAAAATACAGAAAAATAAAATAAAATAAGGGATAGTCATATAAATCTGGACCTTTTAATTTCATTTATAGCGACAAATGAGTCGATCCTTATTCTTTTCGCATCAGGACAATACGCTAATCGACACGCTTTCCTATATCTATATATGAAGTGACCATATTGCAAATCAAGATCAGCATCTCTTCGCGAGTCGTCCACAATTTGCTGACCACCCAGAGAAAAACATACGGACTGCATACGGTGGCAAGAGCAAAATGCCAACCCTGAACTCTCCAGAGAACGCAGAGAAGGTCCCTCTTTTGCAGAACTCGACTGAACGGCAAGGACAGGATGAAGATAAGGAAGGACGAGAGGGAGGAGATGGGAGTCTGGCACAAAGGGTGTGGGTCGAATCCAAGAAGCTGTGGCACATCGTCGGCCCCTCCATCTTCAGCCGTGTCGCGTCCTACTCCATGCTGGTCATCACCCAGGCCTTCGCTGGCCACCTCGGTGACCTCGAGCTCGCCGCGATGGCTCTCACCACCAACCTCATCATCGGCCTTGACTTCGGCCTCCTTGTACGTACTTTAAAAGATTCTTATACCCTTCATTTCATGTCAGACGTGATTCCCCCTTATAGAAGTTGAGTCAATATCCCAAAAGCTTCTTCTTGAATTTGGTGAATAGCTGGGGATGGCGAGCGCCTTGGAGACGTTGTGCGGGCAAGCGTTCGGGGCCAAGAAGTACTACATGCTCGGCGTCTACTTGCAAAGGTCGTGGATCGTCCTCTTCCTGTGCTGCATCCTTCTCATGCCGCTCTACTTGTTTGCCTCCCCGTTCCTGAAGCTCCTCGGCCAGCCCCACGACATCGCTGAGCTGTCAGGCATCGTGACCCTGGTCATGATCCCGCTCCACTTCAGCTTCGCCTTCCAGTTCCCGCTGCAACGGTTCCTCCAGAGCCAGCTCAAGACCGCAGCCATCGCCTGGGTGTCCTTGGGGGCTCTCGTGGTTCATGTGCTGATGAGCTGGCTGCTAGTGTACCGGCTCCACCTCGGCGTGGTCGGGACCGCCATGACCCTCAACTTCTCGTGGTGGGTGCTGGTGCTCGGGCTGTTCGGTTACACCGTGTGCGGGGGGTGTCCTCTCACTTGGACCGGCTTCTCAATGGAGGCCTTCCATGGCCTGTGGGAGTTTGTCAGGCTCTCCGCTGCCTCTGGACTCATGCTCTGGTACCCCTCTCTCTCTCTCTCTCTCGGCAGAGACTTGTTGGTATCAGTCGCTCTCGAGTTTCTTCGGGTTGTTTTCAAATGATCTCGATCTTGTTACTAAGTATTGGTCGTGCTAGATCGCATCGTGTCAGATTGAGATTACTCTTCATAAATTCGTCATGAGTTTATGGGGTTTTTGCCCCAGTTTCGACGTGCTATATGTAGCGAGCCGGTGAGGCTCACTAGGCAAACTAAATCTGACCAACGTCATTGCCCGTGACACTCTTTCATGTGCAGCTTGGAGAATTGGTACTACAAAATACTGATCCTGATGACCGGGAATCTGGAGAACGCCAAGATCGCCGTGGATGCTTTGGCCATATGGTAAAAGTCCTATCACATGCCACTTCTAGTCAGTCACCCCCACAAAAAATTCTGCGCGGTGTCTGATTTATTGCGCTGGTCTTTAGCTAATAATTCATTCATCTGCATGCTGACGAACATGTGCCAGCGCCTGTCGTTTTTGGAATCAGTCTGAATTATTTGTTTTTACCATTTTGAACAACGTATTCAACATTGCCACTGCCTCTGTTGGTCAGTGTTGAGGGCTCACTTTGTTTGTCTTCGCTTGGTCAGCATGACGATAAATGGCTGGGAGCTGATGATTCCTCTGGCTTTCTTCGCTGCTACCGGGTAACTTCTATCTTCTCCATCACTTAAATATTAACTCGAAAATACGCGGAGTCCCTATCGCCAACGCCGATCCCCTCTTCTCACCCTTATCACATTAAATATATTAAAAAATAAAAATAAAAAAACAACTCGCGAATTGTCGTTCACATCCGTTTCATTATTCTTTTGTAATCATTTCTCTCCTTGCTAAATTCCTCCAGTCGTTTTATTAGATTTGACACCACACCTTTGAGTTTCACGCGTCATGTTGGTGTTAGAAATGACCCTACAGCCTTTGCAATAGAGGCCACATGTCTGAGGCTTGGCCAAGACCATATGATTACGGAGGGTGACTTAGAGTATCTCCATGCATGATTTGCTTGATGAAAAAAAAATGAATGTTTGTCTGTTTTTGTTAACCTGTACCTGGTCTTCCCTATTCTTTTTGGTGTTTTCTATCCAATGTCACCTTCAACTTATTCAAAAGGAGGTTGCTTTCTCATTTTTTTGTCTCATAGTATCAGTAGGATGGAGAGAAAAACAAAAAAACCCTAGTTTTTAAATGACCTCTCGATGGAGTCACTTGTGAACGATAATATGCGTAGATTTGCAACAGCAAAACTCTTTCCATATGAAAGATTCCGCGAATACCAACAACCACTGCATTAAATATTCGAGTCAGAAACACCTAAAGCGCGGTTGGTTTGATTCGATGCAACCAAAGAAAATGTCGATATGAAGATGAAAAGACAATCTGTTGCTAAATTTGTCATGGTTTAAGTGTCCTTGTCGCTTCGGTCATTGAATGTACAGACAGACTTGTCCTAAATGTAGAGGGATTGTGGTTGTGGGCAGAGAAGAGGACGACACCTTGTGGTCACCGTGTGGTACACAGATTCGATTCCCTTTGGCATTTATTATCGTTCACGAGCGATCGCCTCTTGCATGGGAAGGCGTGAGCCCTTCGATCCGCTTGCGTGATGTCCACACATTATGCGGTAACTCCACACTACGAAACTTGTCTGAATATGATTATTCGAAGCAAGATTCGACGCAAAACAGGTCATGCTACATACAATGGTTCATGGTTAGGGTTTGCCATAAAAACATCAAGAGAATAACTCTTGTATCGCAATTTATATATAGATCAAGGTTCTATTATCTTTCCTGACTTTATGTAGTTAGCAGGCATAAAAAGACTAAATTACATAATCGTGGGAAATGCTTGTATTGATAATATCTGTGGATGTTCAGGGTGAGGGTTGCAAATGAGCTCGGTGCCGGGAATGGCAAAGCAGCCAAGTTTGCAACGGCGGTGTCGGTGGTGACGTCAGTCGTGATTGGCCTCGTCTTCTGGTTCTTGATAATGTTCTCTCAGGACAAGTTGGCGTTGATCTTCACCGCGAGCAAGCCCGTCCTCGAGGCAGTGAACCAGCTCTCAGTACTCCTAGCTTTCACCATCTTGCTCAACAGTGTTCAACCTATTCTCTCGGGTATGTGATGATGTCGGACCGTCTAAGTACTATATCACACTTCAATATAGTAGGTCTAATCTTTTAGATAAATCGATAGCGGTTTCATGAAATTTCGGACGAAGCGTAGGCTAATGTTTGATGCTATTCCTTGGCATGCATTTTTGGGATTCCAAAGGAGTGGCCGTTGGGTCAGGGTGGCAATCCTACGTGGCGTACATAAACTTAGGTTGCTATTACCTGGTCGGGGCTCCACTCGGCTTCTTGATGGGATGGGGATTTCACCAAGGTGTTATGGTATGTGCCACTGTGTTCATCTTTCTTGTGCTTTTTGGTCTTCAATGGTAGATAGATAGATAGATAGATAATTGTCACATTTCAATTAGAGGGTTTAGTCATTAGCTAAGGCAAAGCAATAATGTGTGGAACAGGGAATATGGGCTGGAATGATCTTTGGAGGGACTGCAGTTCAGACCTTGATTTTGGCAATAATCGTATGGCGGTGCGATTGGGACAAGGAGGTAAGAAATACTTCACTGAATTGCGACATTCTTTTCAAGCAATTCGTTTTATAAACGACGCGGCAGACTATAATTGGAGGGCTTTAGCGAGTCTGTCATTTTCAACGTATAGTTTGTCATTAGTACATTGATTTTACTAAAAAAATTCAGGTTAATTGGGGGATTTTGAATTTCTCATTATTTATTTGCTTGGGCTACGATATTTTTATCTGTTTTTGCAGGCCCAACAGGCTCGCCTACACGTGAATAAGTGGGCCGACACAAAATGAGCAGAAGCAAGGGTACTGCCACTCTATTTTAATCATTTTTCAGCTCTCAACTTATTGTAATAAAGTTGGCAGGATCGATTGAAAGTGGAGTGTCATCCTTCTCCACGACGGCAATCAAAATTTCATTTAAATAGTTCTCTCAGTTTATGTGAATATGATGACACTAATAATATCCTTGTTCAAAATTGCATTTATCATGTGAAGTACATGTTCTACAATAAGCTTAATTTAGCTCACTTGAAGTTCACTTTGTAATTGAGATTAGGCCCATCAAATGAGTGGATTTGATCAAAAATGATCCAACCCAAATTAATCCATTCGACTCATATTGACCTATTTTTATGTAATACAATTTTAGTGATCCAAACCCAGCCCACTTATTACTAAAACACATCCACATGCATACCAAAATGCTTAACCTACTTTGTGCTCTTCATAAGAATATGTTACTTGGATAGATTATTTTATTAAACCAAAAAAAAAATTAACTAAATAAAATTTGCTAGTAAAAGCATTAAAAAAAAAAACCCCAAAGATTGAAATGCACATAAAAAAAATGGAAAAGTATGCTTGTGTTGTGACAAAACATATGCAAAAACTAACAAAAAAGTCCTAAACATATTACTTTTATGCCAATTCAATCTTAAATATTTTGCTAACTTACAATTTGTTTAGTAATTATTCTATTCTTATGAACAATTTATGTTCAGAATGATTTGTTTTTACTTTTTTCCTTGGATGAATTTCTAAGCATTCGAAAGCATTTGATAACTATATATAATTTCTATTCCCAAATAAAAAGCGCTTGGTACAACCCTCAATTTTTTTGTAACTTAGAATTTCTTTTAATTTTTTAATAATTTTGTTACATTTTTCTCTTTTTTCCTTTTCTTCTTTTTCCTCTAGCCAATCGCCAGCCTCAAGGAGCCTCGTCAACCCAAGCCTTGTTGGTGGCTGGGTGAGGCTCGCCGTCGCCCATCCACCATGAGGTCGGCCTTATCATGGGCCGACGAGGTTGCTGGCCATCACCGAGGGTGGTCATTGGCTTGAGGAAGAAGGAAAAAAAAAACACGGGAGAAAAGAACATAGGAAAAAAGAAGAAGAAAAGGCTTGATTCTAGAATTATTTTCGAGAATAAAGAAATAATTTTTTTCTACTTTTTGATTTTGTTCCAATCTATTCCAATGAACAAAAAACGTTACCAAATGGATTTCTATTCTTTTTTTGTTTCGAGAAACAAAATGATAGAAATAGACACTATTTGACACATTACCAAACAGAACTTCAGTCTTAAACTTTCGACGATTTGTCAATTTAGTCTTTTCGATCAATTTTAATTAGAAATCACTAATATGGATACCATACATCCTAGGTGACACAACCAACATAGGACGATTGGTGTTGACATGGATACTTTTTATAATTTCTTAATAATTAATTTATTTTATGTATTTTCTTCTCCTTTTTATTTTTTTTTTCTTTCTTTCTTTTCCTTTTTTTTTTCTAAGTTCGGCAAAGGTTGTTGTCCAACCCTCACTGATCATAGGTGAGGGCCGTAAGACCCTCGCCAACAACTGGTGAGCTACGCAACCCTCACTTGGTGTTGACAAGGGTCAATCGGCCATAGTCTATGACCAATAAGAACCGAAAATCCTCACTGGACTTTGTAGAAAGGAAGAAAAAGAAAAAAGAATATTTTTCTTAATATCTCCAACTCCACCTGATACACTGGGCTCTCTATTTATTATTAGAAGACCGCCGAAAAAGTTCTCTATTTTTATATTGTTAGGCATTTATTTCTTGGACCCATTTAAATCTGTTCTTAAAACTCAAGACAACTCATTTATGACCTGCACAATAAACTACGGGCTCTTAGACTCATGTTGCCATCTCTTGTCAACACACATGGAAGATGGGACAGATTTGTCATCATCTGGTAGGCAATTTTTGAAATTACTATATTTAACAGCATTAGTAATATTCTTATTATATTCCGGCATATCGTGCCAACCCCTTTAGAAAATGTCATTATCTTGCCAAGTGGCATTTGCCACCACCACATCACCTTTACTGGTCTCAATTGAATTTTCTATTCCATCGGGTTGATTTAGCGGTCAAAGTAACAGCTTCGCGTGTGATTTAGGTGGATATTTCAAGCTTGTTCTCTACGCAACCAAGTGCAAACAATTCAAAGTTCAGGTCTTAACTGAGACGAGCTTTTTGGTCATAGAAAAAGTGACCTGCAAAGCATGTTCATATGAGTTATTCTTATTTTCAATGATCTTAACCAATGCCTTTGAGGATTCATTATTAAGATCTTATGAAAACATACAGATTATCAGTAAGAAAAAAAAAACCGATAGACCTATCTTATCATGTAAATCGTGTGTCACTATACTCCTTCACTCCACTCACGTCCATGGCCATTGTCATCATCATTTGGCCAGATCTGGTCGATGATCGGAGACTGAGATGGGCAAGGCCAGATTTGGGCGAGCGGCTTGCGAGCGATGCCGACGCCGACGCTCATCCATGAACGTCATCGGTGTCATTCGGCCAGATCTGATTGGCTCAGTTAGTGGTGGCAATGAAGGGGGAGGTGCGGAGGTGGGGCTGAGAGAGAGAGGGGATGACCCAGATGGGTTTTTCAAGCAAGAGGAACCGAAGGAGTGCAGGTGAGGGAGAGGACCAGGGGGAGAAGGAGAGAGAAGAGCGACAGGGAGAGGAGGAAAGAGAGGCGCCATTGTTGCAGATAGCGAACTTAATATTTTCTAAATGTATGAATGAAGCGAGATATGATATACATGACAAGATAAGCATGCTCAATATTTTCTTAAGTGCCACAGGAATGCTATAGTTTGGATGGCGAATTGCAAAATTGGCTTGTCCAAATCCATCCATTTCGTGCTTTAGATCTAATGGGCCTCGAAATAGTCAAGTCACCGGGACTTAGCCCGCATTGAGATTAACCACATTAATCAAAACTTTCCCAATATTATTGTAATGGGGCCAATAATTGATTAAGTTGGACAGGCTATTTGCTTTTGCATAGTTGGATGGACAGAGACATTTTATAGATAAGAACGTGCCAGGTCTAATTAACTAAGAGATTTCTGGATGCACGTTCTTCTCAATCTAATGGAGAATTTAATACGGCAACACAGGCCCACCTTCTGACCCAGAGAGAGACCGCTGAAAACAGTACAATTTGCGAATGATAAATGCAGTCTCCTGTCTGAAAACCTTATTGGTGTAGATCTTAACTTAGGTCAGTCTAGGTCTGAAGATTCAGGTAAAACTCATTCTCCTACTTTGCTCTCCAACCGACGCCGCTGACCAGTATGAGGTCAAGATATAGTGGTTTGGTGTGATAAGCAAGTTGAATCGGAACATATTTACCAAATCAAAATGCGACGACGAAGGCTATTGACTTCCAAAAAAGAAATATATTAGATCCGGGAGAGCAACCATGACGATGGGAATATCCTGATGTCATGTTGATTCAGTTTTCCATGCTTCATGTTTGACATCGTCCTACATTTAATTTATTTTCTCGAATATTGCAACTTTAATTGATAATGTCTTTTTCTTTAGGTGGTAAGAAAAACATGTAACGAAGAAGGAATTCTAGTTCAATTCGAATAATGAAAAAGATAACCGATCTCTATTCCGATCGAATCAAGTCAAACTAAAAATTGTTCCTCGTGTTGATATTATAATTTACACGATACCTTTCTTTTTTCACTAAATCTCTTCCTAATATTACAAAAAAGAAAACTGAAAAATCAAACTGAACCAAACCGTTAACATTCGTGAGAATAAGACTAAGAGAAACATATGGTATAGAATACACAATCCATTATATATATACACCGGTCGAAATTCAATCAATTTCTCTTCTTACAAATTATATGATGTATACGCATACGACAAAGCTTCATATACCAAGTCCAAAGGAAAGAAAACTTCGATGCCATCAAGCAAACAATTCGACCGGCTCTTGGAAGGGTAAATGATACCTATTCAAACCTACTATTCTCCCCGACGAGAACCTGATCGAGTCGTGGCTGGAACTCATCAGAATCCGCCCTCCGAACCGGGCCGACTCGCTCGCGCCGACTCTCTTCTCCTCCGACGACGGCCGCACCGACACCGACCCCGCCTCCCTCTGCGACTCCAGCTTCGCTCTCGTCTCGGCCACCGCGATCCAGAAGCCCTCGGACGCCGCGACCTTGTGACTGAACAGCGGCGACAGCCTCTCCTTGAACCGCTCGAGCCTCCTCAGAGCGCACACCAACTCGACCAATTCGCCGAAACTGAGACAACTCAGCCGATGTCCGAATTCCCGGACCCGGATCAAGATCGCCTCCATCGCAGACAAGTAGTCCTCCGAAACGAAAACTGTCACCGTGCGTATCAACTCGTTGTCCTGCAGAGAAGGAAAGAAACACTGTACAGATTCGTTCTACAGGAGGATGTGATGAACGGAATTTGTAAGATAAAGTCGGAGACAATGCTTACTTGGCACAGGGAGTCGGGAATCTTGCACGTCTCTTCGATGAGGTCGACGAGGGAGTCGAGCTCCTTGAGCAAGTCGGAGTTGACGAAAGTCGAGACGTTCTCTTCCACTCTCTCCTTCTCCTGCGCGCTCGAGGCGGAGCAGAGGAAATAGCCCAAGACCCTCGACGTCGAGAGGAGGGACTCGAGGTAACGGGCGTACCACCGGACCCATGAAGATAGCTCCCACATCAGCGGCGTCGTCTCGTCCCTGAACTTGGACAGGTTCAGATAGTTCCTCCCTCCTGCAGCAGCCGAGGGCAATCATGTTATGACGCGATTCGACACTCTCCTTTTATGATCTGGAATTGGACCAGTGAAGACAAAGGGACGGACGGCCTTGTACCTGAAGCGGGGTACACGGAGAGCTGGTCCTGGAGGATGAAGGAGCCGCGGTGGACGATGTGGTGGACGGCGATGAGGCACTTGGCGGCGACGGAGGCGTCCCGGGTGGACTGGAGGCGGTCCATGAGCGCGAGCACGAGGAGGGAGGCGGTGGCGCGGGAGGAGTGGCCGGCGGAGAGGAGGAGGTCGAGGTGCTTGGGCTTGGGAGGGGCGAGGGGGTCGTGGGTGGTGGCGCGGAGGAGGTGGAGGTGGAAGGAGAGCGGGGAGCCCCCGCCGCCGCCGCCGCCGCCCCCGCCGCCGCCGTGCCCGGAGGGGTGGAAGAGGGCCGCTTTCCCCTGGGAGGCCTTGTCCTTCATCATGCCCAAGAGGTCCTTGAGCTTCGTCGCCCGTCGACCCATCAACTCAAGAATAAGACGGCGGCGGAGGGCGGCGGAGGGCGGCGGCGATGATCTGATGTTGGTTGTTATGAGGGTGGAGAAGAGGGTGTGCTTTTGCTTTGTTTGGATTGGACAAGCATCGTTCGTCACTCTTCCAGAGAAGGGGCCAAGGCCACTTTACCAAGGAAAATGGCGGTCCCCAGAAGAAGTAGGTTTTGATGGGAGAGCACGAGGTGCTGCCCTTTTTGACTTTTCCTTCCCTTTCCCACAATAGCCAAATTGAGAAGAGAAGCAAAAAATAAAATAAAATAAAGGCGTGGATGAAGCCAATCCTTTAATTTACCAAACAAAGCCAAAAGAGAGAGTGAGATTTGCCCATTAATAATGGCAAGTGACCATAATATATATATCCTCGCCCTCCTTTTATTTAATATGTTCTAGAGGGTTCCGAACAGCTCATTCAAGTTCTAAACAACTAAAAGTGAAGAAGAGAGGAGAAAGGCGAATGGACATTGCGTAACAAATCATGTACATAGCATAATACAGGGATAGAATTCACGAAATCAGGATTATAAGCAATTTAAACCTACCTACACTTGTTCTATGCTTTTGAGCGGATGGAAAATTATCAATCCATCATTTAGATGGTGTGGAATTTCTTCGATACATGATCTCTCGAATGAGGAAAAAAATCATATTGGGAGAGTATAATCTCATTGCAATTGCGTGCGGCATATATTTCACATGATTAACGATAAAAGCTGTTTTCATTAATTTGATTATCATAAATGCGAGCTGTATTAGCAACTTGACATTTTCCAATCGACAGTTTTCCTTCTAATCAAATTAGCATTTAGCCAATCACGGACAAGATGCGGCTATTTGCTGTGCTGTCCCTATCTCCGTTGACCTTGACCTCTCCTAGATGCGTCTATTCAAACCCACCATGATTTTATCAACGATTAAAGTGAGCGATTTTATATCTAGCAATGATATTTTTTTTTATTTGCTATTTGCTAGTACAATCATTGCAATTCTAAAAATGATTTTGTTTATCCATGAATTCGTATCTAACTTCTATCAAAGTGACTAAAAGACATGGTCTGACCTCGAATGGGACAAGAACTTAGGCAATGATAATTATTACAATTACATGCACTAAAGCTTTGAGGAAAAAAATACACGGATAGCTAGGTCTTCGAAAACTCACCGTATGATCACTGGATCGCGACGGTGCTCCGGCAGATGGGGCACTCGACGTGTTTCGCCAACCACTTGTCGATGCACGGGACGTGGAATGCATGACCGCACCACGGCAGCAGGCGGAGCGTGTCCGGCTCATCGAACTCACTCAGACAAACCGCGCATTCCGCTCCTCCGATCCAATCCTCCCTGCCATTCGCCTCTCCGTAGGCGAACGTCGGGAGCACATCCAGCAAGCGCGGGTCGAGGCCAGGACGCCAAGAGGGGAGGAGAAGGGCCGCGCCAACGGCGGAGGAGAAGCGGGGAGCCAGAGCGGCTATGGCTGCAGTGGGCAGGGGTGGCGGCGGCGGCGGCAAGTCGGAGCACAGGCGGATGTAGACGGAGGAGAAGACAATGGCCAAGAAGAATAGCACCAAAAGGACGAAGACGAGTGCTGCAGCAGGGCTCAAGCTGTGGCTACTCGCCGGGGGGTTGGGGGACGGCCCGGTATCATGCTGCACGGCGGCACAACCGTGCACCGACGAGAACACCAGAGATACGAGGGTGATGACATTGCCATTGATACGTAGCCGCATACACATCTACGGATTCGTATCTGTCTCTTTTCCGAGGGCGGTGCAAATGGTAGGGATGGGAACGTGGCAGGCAAGTTATAACCCAAGCAGATGACTCGTATGTCATGTGAAAATGGAGGACATGTCTTTGTTATATTGTAAGGATCAAGTCTCTCGTTAGCGAGACGTGCGGCCAAACATGTTTTTTCTTTTCTTTTTTCTTTTTTTGGTCTTTTAATATTCGGAAAACGAAATGGATCGATCGGATTAAGTTGAAGAAACAAGGTGTCTTTATAGAAGGACCAATTCCGCAAATGGCAACAGCCACCTTTTAAGCACGAAAGGGAGACCCAAAGGAGTGCCAGGACCGGTGCTGGGTGCAGCCAAGTCGCTCCCGGTTGGATTGGGCCGGTTCATGGATTCGGACCTTGTTGTAGATGAAGCTAAATATTTTTTTAGGATTTTTTTGTCTTTTCTATCAGATTTGCTTTTAAGTTAAAAGCTACATGTTTTATATTAAGGAAAGCAAGACGCTAGCTATCAAGACGCCAAAAAAGAAAATAGAGAAGCAAGAAAAGGAGATAAGAAAAATGTGAGTTTTTCTTTGTGAGAGTTCTCAATCTCTTTACGCCTTGATCTTGAAAGAAGATTGTCGTTGTATTCCAATTTTCTTCGAAGTCTAGTGAATTCACAGAGTGCCTCTGCACGAAGATATAGCCCAGGTTTGGGTGAACTTCGATAATAAGTTTTTTGGCGTGTTCATCTGATTATATCCGTTTATTATTTCGTAACAACTGGTATCAAAACCTAGGTTGGCTAATCAAAAATATCGAGGACGTTCGATTGAAAGCAGACGATATTGCAGAAGATAAAATTAGAATCGATAAGTTTGATAGGCAAAATTTCGGATGGTGGAAACTACAAATCGAGGATTATCTTTATCAAAAACATCTCTATGCACCACTTGAGGGTAGGAAACCCGAGATGGCGAAAGTGGATCCAACAGGGAAAGCTAGATGGAAAATTCTTGATCGAATAGCATTAGGTGCAATCCGTCTAAGATTGACGAAAAAGACAGGGTACTACATTACAAAAGCAAAAACTATAAAAGAAGTCATAGATATTCTAGTGAATATTTATGAGAAGCTTTCCACATCAAATAAGGTATTTTTGATGAAGAAACTGAGTTCCGTAGTGGAACATATTAATAGTTTTACACAGGTTATGGGTCAGTTGGAATCCGAAGGGATAAATCTAAATATGAAGCTCCAAGCTTTATTATTTTTATGTTCCCTTCCAAAAAGCTACAATATCGCAGTATAGGGAATTTCAAGCACCATGAAGGGTGATTTGACTCTGGATGATATTGTAAGCAGTATCATGGATGAGGAGATGCGAAGAAAAGTCTCAAGTAGAGATAATTTTTCAACATCTACAACTTAGATGGCACTAGTAGTGGAGAACCTGGAAGGAGTAAAAGGAAAATTCAGTGAGTATGGCAGATCACAATCAAGGTGTAAGAGATAAGTTGCAAAAAATAAGTGTTGCTTTTGTCACCAAACCGAACACCGAAGGTTTTGGTGTGAACTTACAAAAAGAAGCGGCAAGATGAGAATCAAGGAACTAATGTAATTAGCGATGAATCCTCACTAGAAAACTTGTGTTTGTCTGCAGGATTTGACTTGACGACAAACAAATGATTTATTGATTTTGGTGCTTCTTTCCATTGCACCTAGCAAAAAGAAAATTTGATGATTATGCCAGTGGAGATTTCAGGTTGTTAGGACTAGTATTAGCACCTAGAGGGGGGTGAATAGGTGTTTATCGCAATTTTAGCAATTCAAATCAAATGAGATATGAATAGTTTAAAATCAACGATTGCAGCAAATGAAAGCAATTAACAATATAAAGGATTAGGGATAGAGAATCAAGACTCAGATTTATAGTGGTTCGGCTTAGATCAAGCCTACGTCCACTCTCTCCCGCACGGACAGCCCCTTTGGATTTCACTAAGAATCAATAAGAGTGATTACAATCTCACGCTCTTGAGTCCACAAGTGTAGATTACTCTACTACACTTCCTCAAGGTCTACAATATGATCTCTCTTTTGATTGCATGTAACGCTCAAAGAATGATATCGCAAAGTAGTAAAGGAGATTTCAGACTTTGGAATTCTTCTATCCGCACCCTTCAACAACTAGAGCATCTCTCTTATATACTTCTTCATGCCTTCAATACCGTTGGCACCTTCCAAATAAGTTCTTCCAATCAACCCGTTGGACAGAATCAATTAGAGAGATCTCGAGCTCTTTAAGGTAAGTGTTGATAGCCCATCAATCCCGCTCGCCCATACAATCAGGATCTCGGTTTCCATAAGTAGATCCTTCCAAATATAAGTTGCGAAGTCGTCGAAGAATCTAAACATATTCCATATAAAACTTAGATCGTTTAGTGCTGAATCCAGTAGAAAGATATCCATTAGTCGTTAGAATAAAGATCGTATAAGATCAGAATAAACGTCGTCCTGGAAACTATCCATGTGAGTAGACTTTAAAATATAACTCTTGAGTCTTGAGTCTTGCTAGCTTCAGACTTTAATCTTCAGACTTTGATCTTCAGACTTTGTCCTTCAGACTTTGATCTTCGACTTTGTCGAAGAGTCGTAAGTCTTCGACTAGATCGATAAACTGTTTTGTCAACTTCAAAATACCTTAAGGGATTTCATCCAACAATCTCCCCCTTTTTGATGGTGACAAAACTTTCCTCGCAGATTTGAATATGATTGCCCCGCAATACAACTTTTAAGCAAGCATATAAAAGATAAGATAGTAGAAGTTATCCTGTACACAGACTTTCCCTGTACACAGATCTGCATTCACAGAACCTTCATTAGTCATAAACAGACAGTACTATCTAATTTATAAAACTTGAAGTATTGCCATAGAGAGCACATATTCCAAAAACTACATACGTTAAAAAAAAAACTCAAGTCAAGTCAAAGTCAAGCAATCAAAAGATAAAAAGATAGGATTTGAAAGATAGGATTTGGTTTGGTAAAACGAACAAAAATCTGCAAAGTCTTCTCCCCCTTTTTGTCAGCATAAAAAATCAAGGAGCTCGAGGAATGCGAACAAGTTGAAAGTCTCCCATAGACTTTACAGTGTCTTCCAACTTCCTCAAATCTTCTTGTATTTGGGTGAGAGTAGCGCCCTTTGCAGTATCCTGAATCTGACGCTGAACATCTTTGATCTGATCATGCAACGTGATGAACATTGCATGATTTTCATTTTGCAAGGTCTGAAATTCATATCCCATGGCATAAATTTGACCTTTAAGTTCCAAGATGATTTCAAGCAGCTTTTGAAAATTTCCAGAGTTGTCAGTCTGAGTGCTTGTTTCAGCTCGGTCTGATGGTGGAGTCAAGCCAGTATGAATTTCAGCAGGCGATTCAGTGTGTGAAGATGATGCCTCTCCTTCAGGAAACTTTGCAGCATGAATATCCTCAGCATCAGGAGGTGATCGACTAATACCTGTTTGAGCATCCTCTTCTCTAAAAGTCAGCCGAAGAGGTGTGTGTTTGCTTTCTTTATCTCCCCCTGACTCCATGTCTTCTGGTGGAGAAAAGAATTCATCTTTCTGAGGCGTTTCCTCAGAGACAATGTGTTGTAAATCCTCCTTTTCTGCTGGAGAATATGTTCTTTCAGGTTCATCGGCTTGTTCTTCTTTTCTTTCTTCCTCTTCCTCTCTTTCTTCCTTTCTTTCTTCCTCTGTCCTCTCTTCCTCTTTCTTCTCTTTCTCTTCCTCTTTCTTCTCTTTCTCTTCCTCTTTCTCTTTCTCTTTTTCTTTCTCTTTCTCTGCAACTTGATGTTCTGGAACAGTTGGAGTAGATGCAGCAATTTGAGAAATAAGAACGAGAGATAGGAATTTCATCCTCATCATCTTCATCTTCCGGGATGACAGCCCTTCGCTTCTTGGTAGAACCAGCCACAGGTTCTTTCCCTTTCCTTTTTGCTGCTGATGAGTCTGGTTTGAGTTTGATAGGAGTCTTTTCCTTGAATTACTCTAGCTTCTTGCTAAGCTCTTTTAGACGCATCTTGGTAATCATCCTCAGCCCGATGACCATTTTATCAATAGTCTTCACTGTGAGAATATGAGGAGGTTGAATGTTGAGATGTTTGAGGAGACGAGTAATGAGAGCAGCATAAGGAAGCTTTCCTTTGTCCTTAACCATGCATCTATACATGTGAAAGATGATGGTATGTGGCAAGGAGAAGTTCACACCTATCTTGATGGCAAACATCAACTTCGCTTCGTAAATTGAAACATCTGTCTTAGATGTCGATTTGGGTCTTAGACAGTTGATTACAATTTTATGCAGCAAAGTATTTGTTGCATTCATTCGGAATAAGATAGTCTTCCTTTCGCAATTCTCGTCCTTTGCTAGTTCAAGAGCAAAGCAGAACTTACGACACACCGATTGGTTGGAAAACCCCTCTTTCCACACCAAGCACATCAGCCAAAATATCGCAATCAATGACATACTCATTATCTCTCACACTGAAGGTAAAACTGTTTGCATCAATGAAACTGATATTGGAGTAGAAATAGGCAGTCAATTGAGAATGTCTTTGTGTCACGATGTCACGTGCGAAGCTCGATAAAGTTGGAGCTTTTCGAATTTCTCTCGCAGATTTATACTCAACAAGTCCAAAAAATCGAAATCCACAGTTCGTGGGTTCATCACCCCACGCTTCAGCAATTTTTCATATATCTTCCTGTGTCCGTCTGAACGGAACAATTTATCCTTCTTTCCTCTTAGGCTCGCAGCCACACCCATCCATGGTTTGAAGTGCATGAACATTTTTTCATCATCATCCTTTCCCTCAGCTGATTCATGCTACTAAACCTAGGGTCACTTGGGAAATTTGCAAATGCTCTTGCGGCCGTTCCCTCGAGCACAATTCCGGACCTTTCCATAACAAGAAGAAAGTGCGTCTCGTTTCTATAACCCTTCTCTTTCAGAAACTCATCCACAAAAGTCATAGCAGTAACCTTCCTTTAACGCGAGTAAAGCTTATAAACGAAGGCGGGTTTTAGAGTTCTTACTGGTTCGATATCTTCATAAATCGTTTCACCTTGAGGTCTAGTTGGGGATGACCCATTTGTTGAGATTGCTCAAGTAGGAATGTCGCTTTCCTCGGTGAGATCAAAATGCGTAGGCCCCTCACGAGCCTTGTGGTCCCCTTTCGTTTGCTATTCCGGAAGACTTCCTCTGATACGACATTGTGCTTTTCTTTGGAGAGACTTTCTCACTTGTGTCGCAAGAAAGTTGAGAACTTTGAAACAAAGAAGTTTGAGAGAGAAAAAAATGCAGAGCAGTGAAAAGCTTTTGATCTAGGGTTTCTGAGTAAAGTGAAAACGAAGGAGAATAGATGTATAAGAGATAACAGGTACGGGGAATAACCAAGCGTCGTATATTTTGGAAATCTTGAATTTTCCTTTTTGAAAAATAACTGCCTTAATAAAACGATAACCACTTCTTTTGAAAATAATAATCGACTTAAAATAGACAGATAATCTTACCTTTTCAATAAGACAGTTTAAGTAAGGAAACTTATAGTCGTGTCGATTCGTATTCTCAGTCTTTTAACCTTTGAGTCTGATGCTCTGTCAGACTTTAGTTACTGAGTCTGAACTTCAACATTCTTCAAGAGATAATGTATTGAGTCTTGAGCGAATAGACTCAAACAAGTTTTTCTCAAGAGGCTTTGTGAAGATGTCGCAGTTGATTCTTTGAGTCTATGAATCGTATCAAGACTTCTTTGTTCGAACATGATCTCTTATAAAGTGATGTCGAATCTCAATATGTTTTGCTCTTGAATGTAGAATGGGATTCTTTGTAAGATTGATTGCACTGGTGTTGTCACATCTAATTTATGTGCAAGAGTCTTCAATGCCAAAGTCTTGCAGTTGTTGTTTTATCCACAATATTTGAGAACAGCAACTTCCAAGAGCAACGTATTCTGCTTCAACTGTTGAAAGAGCCACAGTACTTTGTTTCCTCGAAAACCAGGATGCCACCATGTTTCCAAGCAATTGACAAGTACCTGAAGTGCTTTTTCTTTCAACTCTACAACCTGCAAGATCTGCGTCTGAATAGCCAAGAAGTGTAAAGTCTCCTTCTTTAGGATACCAAAGACCGATCTTAGCAAGTAGTAGCAACATATTTAATAATACGTTTAACGGCGCTTAAGTGAGATTCTCTAGGATCGATTGAAACCTAGCACATATGCAAACACTAAATAATATGTCGTCCGGATGCGTAAGATAAAAAAGTGAACCAATGATACTCCTGTATAATTTTTGGTCAATTTTCTTCCCGCTTCATCTTTATCTATCTTCAAGGAACTTGACATTGGTATGTCGGTCTTTTTGCAATTTTCCAGACCGAACTTTTTAACAAGTTCTTTTGCATATTTCTCTTGATGAATGAATATTCCCTCCTTTAGTTGTTTGACTTGAAGACCAAGGAAAAAGGATAGTTCACCCATCATGCTCATTTCGAATTCATCCTGCATAGACTTAGAAAATTTCTTGCACAAAGTCTCGTTAGATGATCCAAATATGATGTCATCAACATAAATCTGAACAAGTAGAAAGCTTTTACCTTCCTTTTTAATGAATAATGTAGTGTCAACCTTTCCTTTAGAAAAGCCACTATGAATTAAGAAATTACTTAGCCTTTCATACCAAGCTCGAGGAGCTTGTTTCAGTCCATATAAAGCTTTCTTCGATCGAATACGAGTCTTGGTTTCTTTGAATCTTCAAAACCAGGAGGTTGTTCTACGTAGACTTCTTCTTGAATAAATCCATTCGGGAATGCACTTTTGACATCCATTTGAAACAACCTGAAATTCTTATAGCAAGCAAAAGCAAGTAATAATCTGATTGCTTCTAACCTTGCTACTGGAGCGTAAGTCTCATCGTAGTCTATCCCTTCTTCTTGCGTGTATACTTTAGCTATGAGTCTTGCTTTGTTTCTCGTTACTTTGCCTTTTTCATCAACTTTGTTCCTGAAAACCCATTTAGCTCCAATAAGCGATTTACCTTTTGGTTTGGAAGTTAATTCCCATACGTCATTAATCTTGAATTGTCCGAGCTCTTCTTGCATTGCTTCAATCCAGCTTTCATCAGCTAAAGCTTCTTCGATGTTTTTGGGTTCTATTTCGAAATAAGAGCAACGGCACTAGACTCCTCTCGCCTTTTGGATCTTGTTCGAATTCCCTCATTAATGTTTCCAATAATGAGTTCTTCGGGATATTTGGACTTGTGCTTCCGATTCTTGTTCGATCCCGATAGATTGTTGATCTTCTTCTTGAGTAGGTTCTTCATCGGTAGCTTGTTGTGCGATTTTGAATTAGCAAGCGCCGGTGGAGTTAGCTTTAGTAGTGTCGGAGCGATTTCGAGTCTTAAGATGTATCGCTGAACTTGTGGAGAGTCTTGAAATTTGACATTCATTGATTCTTCCACAGTCGAGTCTTTTTGTTGAACACTCTAAAGGCTTTGCTTGTTGTAGAGTATCCAAGAAAGAATCCTTGATCGATTTTTCTTCAAACTTACCAACACGATCATTTGCATTCTTCAGAATAAAACATTTGCATCCAAATATTTGAAAATAAGAAACTATTGGTTTCTTCCCTTTAAAAATTTCATAAGGAGTTTTCTCAAGAATTGGTCTTAAAAACACTCGGTTTATAATATAGCAAGCGGTTGAAACGACTTTACGCCCAAAACCTTGAAGAAACTTGATTTCCAATTAAAAATGTTCTTGCCATTTCTTGTAAAGATCTATTCTTCCTTTCCACAACCCCATTCTGTTCTGGTGTATATGGAGAAGAAAATTTATGTTGAAAACCAAATTCATCACACAAGTTAGCAAAGTCTTGATTTTCAAACTCACCTCCATGGTCTGTACGAATGCTTGTAATAGTGTGACCTTTCTCATTCTCGCACCTTTTTAGCAAATTTTGAAAAAGAGAGAAAGTCTCGACTTACTTGTAAGAAAGTAGACCCAAGTAAATCGTGAATAATCATCCACTATTACCAGACAGAACCTTTTACCACCAATGCTTTTCGTTCTGGTAGGTCCAAACAAATCCATGTGCAAAAGCTGCAATACATGATTAGTGGAAACTTTATTTATTGATCTCGTAAGAATTTCTAACCTGTTTACCCAAGTCACGCATGGTGTACATAGATCAGACTTTGAATAATTCAAAGTAGGCAATCCTCGAACAAGTTTCTTTGTAGAGATCTTGTTGATTTGCTTCATGTTGATATGGCCTAGCTTTTTGTGCCAAAGATTTGCTTCATCTTGTACTGATATTAAGCATTGTGATCTTTCTTGATTCACATCCAGAAGATAGATATTTCCATGTCTTCGACCAGTAAAAGATTTAGTAAGGTCTTTACCGATTCCGAGCACGTTTCTTCCTGAAAATTGATCTTGAAACCGAGAATCACACAACCGACTTATGCTAAGCAAGTTGTAATTTAATCCTTCAACTAATGAAACATTATTGATAGACAAGCTCCCAATCTTCACTTTGTTCCTCGACCGTAATCTTCCCTCTATTGTTACCACCAAAGGAAACTTTTCCTCCGTCTATCTCGGATAAGTTTTATGAAGCGGTTTGAGTCTCTGTCATATGTCTTGAGCAGCCACTATCAAGATACCATTTTATCTTCTTTTTGATAGTAACCTGCAATTAACAAGAATTCAAGCTCTTTTTGGTACCCATACCATATTGGGTCCAGAAGTATTAGTACAATAGACAGTCTTAGCCCAACTCTTTTTTAACAGGTCTCCAAACTAAAGGACATTCTTTCTCGAAGTGTTCTAAGCTTTTACACTTGGAACATCTCAGAGCATTTCTACCAACAGGTTTTACAAAGACTTTTGAAAATGATTTTTGTAAACAGTTCTAGCTGGCCTTTGTTTAATTCTTTCTTTTACCTTTGGAAAATCAATCAGTGGAATAGTTTCAGAAGTCATACCAATACCCAACTTGTCAAAATATGGTCTTTGTATCGAAAGAATCTTATCCAGTTTTCAGAACCATTTGAAAATCTCTTTGATATGTTAGTCATATCATTTTTCAAAAGATTATTTTCATTTGAAATATTGTCTGAGTTTTCTTTTACAACAACAAAATCTTTTTCCAGTTTTTCAACCTTTTCTTTCATGAGTTTATCCCGATGTTTCAATGTAGAATTTTCCCTTTTCAATTCGGAGATCCTCTTAAGAGGTTTTCGAGACTAAGACAAAGTTCATCAATGTATTTAGAAACTTTAACAGGAATTTTCAAGTTACTTACCTCGAGTTCGCTGTCTGAGTCTGTGTCTGAATCAAGGTCTGAGTCTGAGTCTGATTGTGCCATTAAACAAATATTGGCATAATCATTATCACTATCTTCACATTCGGTATCACTCCAAGTCTCGCCTTGAGTGCCTTCCTGTTTTTCTCGGACTTCCCTTTTCTCTTCTTTAACAGAGGACGAGTTAGGTCTAATGTGTCCTTTTTCTTGCATTCAAAGCAAGTCACTTCTTTATTCGTATCATCTTCCTCTGTTGACCTGTTTTGAAACCTTTGAGAATTTTGTTTCTTCCAATTGAATTTCCTTCCTTTTCGTTCAGCTTTCGAATTTCTTTATCATAAGTGCCAGTTCTTCATCATCTAGATCTTCTTGAATCTGTAACATCGAATAGTCATTAGACTTTAAGGTAATAGATTTCTTACCTTTTGAGTCTTCCTCTTCGTTGTTCTGTTCTACTTCATAGGATTGAAGAGTTCCAACCAATTCATCTACAGAAAGTGGAGCAATCCTCTGTGTCTCTCTTATTGAGGTTTTTATGTGATTCCAGTCTTTTGAGAGTCCACGAAGGAGTTTGTTGACCTTCATATGTCCTGAGATTGGATGTCCCTGATATTCAAGACCATTCACAATTTCAGAAAGCGACTAAACATGTCGTAATTGATTCTCCCGATCTCATCTTAAAGACTTCATATTGTCCCAAGAGAATGTTGATCCTTGTTTCTTTCACACGATCGGTTCCTTCATAGGTAATGTGAAGCTGTCCCATACTTCTTTTGCTGTATCACAAGAAGATATTCTATTATATTCAGTAGGGGATAAAGCACAATATAAAGAGTAAATAGCTTTGGCGTCGAGAGTCTGTCTCTTGGTAATTTCTTCTTGAGTCAAAATAGTAGGAACATCAGGTTCTTTTCCTCTCTCTGAGTCTGATTCAGCAACAGGAATGATTCATTTATCAACCACTTCCCATTCCAAAGGATCTTTCGATCTTAGGAATGCCTTCATCTTATTTTTCCATATGCTGTAATCCTTTCCATCAAAGTATGGAGGTCTGGTATTGCTTTGTCCTTCAACCAACCCTGTAGGCAGCATACTAGCCATAGATCTTTTACTTAGAAGTAAAGACACTTCTTAAAAACAAGTACACAGGCTCTGATACCAATTGTTAGGACTAGTATTAGTACCTAGAGGGGGGTGAATAGGTGTTTATCGCAATTTTAGCAATTCAAATCAAATGAGATATGAATAGTTTAAAATCAACGATTGCAGCAAATGAAAGCAATTAACAATATAAAGGATTAGGGATAGAGAATCAAGACTCCAGATTTATAGTGGTTCGGCTTAGATCAAGCCTACGTCTACTCTCCCGCACGGACAGCCCTTCTGGCTGGATTTCACTTATAATCAATAAGAGTGATTACATTCTCACGCTCTTGAGTCCACGGTGTAGATTACTCTACTACACTTCCTCAAGGTCTACAATATGATCTCTCTTTTGATTACATGTAACGCTCAAAGAATGATATCGCAAAGTAGTAAAGGAGATTTCAGACTTTGGAATTCTTCTATCCGTACCCTTCAACAACTAGAGCATCTCTCTTATATACTTCTTCATGCCTTCAATACCGTTGGCACCTTCCAAAGAAGTTCTTCCAATCAACCCGTTGGACAGAATCAATTAGAGAGATCTCAAGCTCTTTAAGGTAAGTGTTGATAGCCCATCAATCCTGCTCGCCCATACAATCAGGATCTCGGTTTCCATAAGTAGATCCTTCCAAATATAAGTTGCGAAGTCGTCGAAGAATCTAAACATATTCCATATAAAACTTAGATCGTTTAGTGCTGAATCCAGTAGAAAGATATCCATTAGTCGTTAGAATAAAGATCGTATAAGATCGAATAAACGTCCCGGAAACTCTGTCCATGTGAGTAGACTTTAAAATATAACTCTTGAGTCTTGAGTCTTGCTAGCTTCAGACTTTAATCTTCAGACTTTGATCTTCAGACTTTGTCCTTCAGACTTTGATCTTCAGACTTTGTCAGAAGAGTTTGTAAGTCTTCAGACTAGACTGATATATCTGTTTTGTCAACTTCAAAATACCTTAAGGGATTTCATCCAACACAGGTAAGTGGTTGTGAAAAACGGCCACATGTGTCCAATTATTAGAAAAAGAACCATGACTGTGAACTAGGTGGAGGACGTCTAGTTTTACATGAAATTAGGCATTTCCATAATTAAAGAAAAATCTGATTTCAACTAATAAACTTGACCAAGAAGGTTTCATAACAACCTTTGGATGCGGAAAGTGAAAGACAACCTCAGAAGCAAGAGTAGTAACAAAAGGAAAGTGTACAGATACACTTTACCCTCTCCAAAGAGATACTATCATTAATATGGATGCAACTACAATGTTTATAGATAATTTATCTACTTTTTAGTATTATCATATGGGACTCTTGATGAAAACAATGTAAAAAAATTACACTTGAAGAAATTACTTGTGGGTTTGCAAAAAGTTAAATTAGATTTATGTGAGAGTTGCATTTATGGAAAACAAAAGGCTGTCAGTTTTCAATTGAATGGGCTACAAAATAAAGGCCAGAAGTTAGAGTTGGTTCATACTGATATATGGGGATCGGCTTAAGAACTCTCTTATGGTGGTAAGAAATATTTTGTCACCTTCATTGATGATGCAACAAGACTTCGGTCTATACTCTCAAAGATAAAAATATTTAAAATGTTTAAGATGTGGAAGACCATAGTAGAAAAAGAGACAGGTTATCAAATTAAAGCTCTGAAGTCTAATAACAGTGATTATTACACAAGTAAGGAATTTGCAAAATATTTGAGCCAAGAAAGCATACACGGGTTGAAGTCTGTTCTTATAAGTTATAACCCCTCAAAAAAATGGTGTAGCCAAGAGAATGAACATGACTATTCTAGAACATGTGAGATGCATGAGGCTATATGCGGGTCTCCCGCTACACTTATGAGCTGCTACAGTTGATGTAACTATTTATCTTATCAACAAGAGTCAATCTAGTGCATTGGATGAAGAAATACCACAAGAGCGATGGTCGGATAAAAGATCAATTATTCACATCTAAAAGTATTTGGTTGTATTACATATACTTTGATTGACAAGAAGGATAGGAAGAAGCTTGATGTTAAGTCCTAGAAGTACATCTTTATTGGATATGATGGCAATGAGTATGGCTATAAGCTCTAGGATTATGAGAATAACAAAGTTATCTGCAATTGGAATGTGGTATTCCATGAAAAAAAGATGCACAAGGATCATCAGACAAAGCATGAGAAAGTAGTAGAACCAGAATATGTTGAACTGGACACAATGTCCTATGAAGATGGTTCCAGTAAATCAGAGTGCACCTGAAGGAGAGGTTCAAGATGAGCCTATTATCAGTTAAGATGCAATTCAAGAGGAACACAATGATTCAGAACAAACAAATAACCTTGAAGTACCTGTCTCAAGAAGGTCTACATGCATGAGAAAACCAGAGGTGATTTTTGATCTATTAGCTAATATTGTTCTGAGTCATGTTTTATATATAGATTCGAGAAAACTGGAGACTTATGATGAGGCAAAGAAAGACAAATCTCACTTGCAGTGGGAGTGTGTTATGAAAGACGAGATGAGCTCGTTATTTCGGAACAAAACTTGGGAGTTGACCAAGTTGTCCATAGAAAGAAAAAAAAAAACAGATTTGTTAAACAAGTAGGTATACAGGATTAAGAATGAAGCAAATGGTAGTATCAAATACAAGACTAGAATTGTGGTTGAGGGTTTTTCTTAAAAAGAATGGATCGACTATTCTGAGATATTTTCACTTGTAATGAAAATGACACCAATCAAAGTTCTGCTGAGTATAATTGCAATGGATGATCTTCATCTTGAGCAATTAGATGTGAAAGCAGTGTTTTTATACAGTGATTTAGATGAAGAATTATATACGACACAACCTAAAGGTTTTGAAATCAAAGGTAAGGAGCACATGGTATGTCGCTTGAAGAAAAGCTCATATGGCTTGAAACAAGCTCTGCAGAAATGGTACCTAAAGTTCAATGGTTTCATGGAAGAAAAATGATTTGCACACCATGAATCTAATCATTGTATTTATTTTCACAAGTATGATAATGGTGATATTGTGTATCACTCTTTATATGTGAATGACATCCTAGTGGCTAGCTCTAATATGAAGAGAATCACAAAAGTGAAGTAGATGTTATCATTGCAGTTTGCTATGAAAGACTTGAGAGAAGCCAAGAATATTTTAGACATGAAAATTATCAAGGACATGAAAAATAAGAAATTATGGTTGTCGCAAGAAAATTATGTGAACAAGGTATTAATGAGATTTAACATGGATAAGACAAAATTGGTTGCAACCCCTCTAGTGAGTCACTTTAAACTTTTCAAGAATATATGTCGAAGTACTCAGACTTTAAAAGATGAGATGACAATAGTTCTATATGCATCAGCAGTGAGGAGTTTGATGTATGTCATAGTGAGCACAAGGCCAAACATTACACAGGCAATGGGAATTGCCGGTCAATATATGCAGAACCCAAGCAAAGAGCATTTCGTAACTACCTATTGTTCAAATGCATTTAATATGTCCAGTGGATTGTTTGTTTGCGGTATTTTTTAGAATTGACGCGCAATTTCATAACTACCTATTGTTCAAATGCATTTAATATGTTTGTGATTGAATGAACCTAGCGGACCGTGTCCCTTTTTGAACCTACTTGGTTTCGTTTTCTATCTTAACTAGTAGTTCATTCCGTGCATGCACAAGTCCAACATATTTTCACCTTGCATAACAACAGTTCTACTATTATACGCCATAGACTTATTGCAAATAATAAATTTTATTCACTATAAACATTTATTTCTCTTTTTTGTACAATATATGTCGCTTTATACATATAAGTAATTATTTGAGATTTCAAGCACTGAAAAATATATAACACTTTTATGTAATTTGCTTAAATTAACTGTGGGCTCTTGGGCTATACATATAAAGAAAGAACTCTTCTCTACTCTACGGATTGTTCTTGAAAAGAAAAGGAGAGAAGAGAGGTTAAGTTGGTTAACATAGGAAACAACAAAGATGTTATCTATTTTTGCTTCTGGCGAAAAATAGACAACCGAATTTAAAAATCATGTATAAATCAAGAAAAGATTTCTTGACCAATTTTATTCTTTTAATATGTCATGGCAGAAATGGTTAGGAAAAATTGAGACCATACTGTCTGTCCTCCCCTCCACATGAAAAACCAATTTTGGCCCTTAGAATATGGACTCAAAAGACCAAAAAATTCCTATATTTATAAGTAAGGACAAATGCAAATTCGAGTGGACTTGCAGGCTGTCATTCCATCAACAGGTCTACCTAATCATTTTGGTGTAACTGCGTTTTCATTGAATTTGTACCAAGATTCCAGTCCACCGGCCAAAAGATACACCTCTAAATAATCAAAACGTCAATTCTTTTAATTTCAACCACTGGATTTTCCTCCTCCTCCACCTTCTTCTTCCTCGAGACGCAACTAGCGCCACGACGCCTCTCTCACCTAGTCTCCCCCAACTGATAGTCCCATCGTCCAATCTGAGTTTTCCGACCTCGAGTGAACTTGAATCAGTGGTCCTATGAGGCAAACGATCAATCATGGGACGGTTCACCGTCGTATTACTTTTATGTTGAGAAAGAGAAAGATACGTGGATTTTGATCCGTGTTTATACAATTCTCCTTAAAGTGCAAGGAGGTACTTTGGTGAAGTTGAGATGAACACATGATCTGATTAATTTTTTGATCCCCCATCACTTAGATTGCGCACGTGCTAATAATTTAGTGAAAGATCTCATTCGTCCCCGAGCACGCTTATCCCTCTGGTCGGGACATTCTCTTTTTGTTTTTTATTTAATTTTGCTGCCTCTCTCATATAGAGGCCTACGGGCAAACGGGTGATAACCATAGAAATTCGAAGTTTGGGGGGTGTGATTGCAACAATTCTTAAAATCCAGGGTGTCGATTGCAAAAAGAGAAAACGACGTGCCGTTCTCCGAAGGTCAAAGCCCCGACCAACCCAACGGTTTAAACTGTTCCTCTTCGCTGCTCTACTGCTTTGTCATCAACTCCCGCCTCCTCTGCACCTAACCGTCACTTGAAGTCTGGTAGTTGAAGTGAAGGTCTAGAGAGAGAAACAGAGCAACTCATTCGAAGGAGAGGAGCAGCACCAACCTAGCTCGAAGTCTTCAAAAAACTATATTCTTGTCGCCAAACTCTCTCTCTCTCTCTCTCTCTCTCTCTCTCTCTACACCTTCTTGTCAAATCTCCAACCCCCCCTCAAGACCATATGAATTCATCTGCTCCACCTCATAGTCGCACGCTGCTCACCCCCCTCTATGCCTGCTTTACCCGCGTCTCAACCTTCCCCGCATTGCTCTTATGGGGCGGCCCAGAACCTCTCTCCCGTTTCTCTCTTCCAACGTCGACGGCGGCCCCGTCGGTAACTCCATCGAAGATGGGCTCGTCCAGAGGGGGGCGCCCCTGCCTCGCGAGGACGGATTCCCACACGTGGTCGGCAGGTTCTTGCAGCGGTTCATGTCCGGAAGTGAGTTCGGAACCGACCCGGTTTGTTTTTTGTTCTGGCCTCGGTCTCTGGTTCTGGGAAAAAGGGTATAGGCGAGACTGATTTTTCGGTGGTGTTTGCAGATCAAGTCGATGGCGGGTTGAGGACGGAGGAGGAAGAGAAAGTGTATTCTTGGCTGTATGCACTGGCGCGGTCGGACAAGGACTTGGTCTTCGAGTATGTTCGATCCACCGAAAGAGGTGAGTGAGTAGGATTCCCCGGTGCTTAATTCGTGCTTCAATTTTGAGGACCGCAGTTTAGGTTGATAGCGGCAATTTTGGGCAAAGATCGGTATTGTGTCAACAGTTTGATGAAAGGTGTAGTCGAATTGTATTTGTTGAAATTTTAGGACTTTAGTAGATTTGAATTAAGGAACTTGAAGGCAGATGAGTAGCAGCTTAGGTACTATGGTTAGTTTGGCTGCTTTCCATCTCCGCTTCCTATGATCTTTCAGAAATTGGTTGCCACTTCATTTTGTAGATATCTTGAAAAATGCCGACTACATCTTTACAATTGATGCCTATTTCAAATTGACTTTCAATAAAATTTCCATATCTGTTCTTTTCTTCCTTCTGAGTTCATCTGGAAGTAATACGTCTACTGCATATTACTTCAGAAGTTGAAATGACCATTATTTAAGAGTGCATGGTGTCATTTCTTCCAGTAACAAATAAATTGGTTAAGATAAGTCATAGTTTTATTGGTCCTGATTATTATTGAATGAGGACATACACATTGATATAGTAATTTGGCTCAAGAGGGAGGTCATGCAAATAGCATACAGTGTTCATTCGCAAACTCTTAAGTCCTTCTCAGATTGGTTTTTTCCTTTGCCGGAGAGTAGATTTGATTTGGAAGATTACAATTCGAATTCAGGAACTTCACAACTTGAGCCTTGCTATTAACTTTCACCACGTAAACCATGCGATGGCCTTATTATATGTGGCAATTGTACAGGTGTCAACACCTGTAAGAGTACCAATCCAAACGGCCCGGACCATGACAATAGGTGTGATAATGCTGTGCAGTGCTTGCTCATGCTTAATTTGATACCGCATCTTAAGAGACCATTCTCATTGAGGACATTTGTTATCCTTTTAAAATGACCTGCCTTTTGCAGAGGCATATATTGGACAGAACCATAGGATAACTGAGCAATCTCTGCAGCATCCATTCTTTTATTTTGCCACCAAGGTCTATCTGCTGATACCAACAATAGCCTACTTTCACATCCCTGCAGAGCTATCGATTGACATTGTTCAAACAAAAGCAATATTATCAAACAGAATTAAAGTTGATTGAGCTTACCTAAAAGGAGATACTGTGATTACATCCTGCATTATAGGTTCAGTTTCACTTTCCTCTATTTTTGCAAATTTCTCTTTGAATCTTGAAGTTAATGAAATTATGATATGTTGAATTTCTTCCCTTATAACCTTCTTTCCCAACTCTGTATCCAAAGCAAATATTCCCTCATCCTATGCAACAGGGGAACCGAAATTGCACAAAGCTTAGCTCTCCTAATAGATGAAAATCCCGCAGAACAAGGAGGCAGGGTACTCTTCTCTGTGATACCCTGAAGAACCCAATTACTGTTTCACCATCAGATTAAATTGTTGACCCATGTTGATCTTGTTTTCTCAGCAATCTGACAGACAAGTTTAGACAGTGACTAATCAAAAGAAGATTAATTACAATCACCTAGTCAACCAATCTATTTCCCTCTGGCCAAAGGGAAAAGACAATTTATTTCCTTGTGTCTGCACTATATGCACCGCCACCAGTTTGCTGCCATGGGATGTTACAAGCCATCGCTTCTTTCCACCTCTTTCTTTTTCACATAGAAGCCAAGCAGGAAAATTGAGATTCTCTCTAAATTAAGGCACTTCTCTTATCATATGTAAGCCTATACCTACTCACAATAACATCTTTAAATTTATTTTTCCTTTCAAAAGCACTAAATCATCCACCCAAAGAAAATTTTCCTTCACAAGAAAAAATATATGATGATGCTTGTAGTGGTTTGTTGCCTGAAGATATAGAGGGAGTTGCTGGTAGTGGTAATTGAGGAGGTGCATGCTGACAGTTTGACGGGCTAGCATTCCTACTTGCGATTGTGAAACCCCGGTTGGCGTTTTTGTTAATTTGTGCAAGTGTACAGAAAAATAAAATTTTTGAGAATGGCAGGTTGTAAGAAACAAGAAAAATAAAGATTGAAGATGGGAAGTAAAATTTCAAAAATACAAAAACTCCAAGTTTAATAAAACTGGCAGTGGAGATGTTAAACGAAAATTTCAATATATTGCTTAGAAGTTACATTCAGTCAATTTTGCATTCTGATTACTCTTTGCTAACCATCTTTAAATGACCAGAATTAGATGTATACATGGTTAGGGACAAAGCAAATAGATTTTGATAATAAAGAACATAGATGCAAAAAGAGAAGGGACATGAACTCCAGAGTTCCTTGGTGTGGACTGACACTCAAGATAAAAGATATAAGAGTGGCTATGGCTGTGACCTAGCCGTTAAGGTTAGATGTCATAGACTTTTATTAGCTGGCCTAAATGAGGCAACTGTTGCAATGTTTTCCAAGAAAATATCAGCTGGTCCTTCTCCAGACTGGACAGTGCTAAATATTGGGGTTGCTACTTGCTAGGGTTTAGTGATGAATTACCTGTAGAATTATCATTGTTCAACTGTTAGCAAAGGCAGGAAGAAGGTATCCATCATGTCTTCATCTTAGTCTGTTCGAATGTCTTGCAATAGACCTGTTTCGAGTTGATCTTTTCAAGTTAAGTTTACTGGTTGCAGTATTAAGGCTCTAATGGTCCAAATTAGGGAGGCATAGTTGTCCTCATACCTTTGAGACAAAGGAATTTAGCAGCACGTCATGAGAGGCTGAGGAAACGAGAAGTACATATTAAAAAATTAAAGTATAGAAACAACCAAGTTAACTGAAGATCAATGTGTTTGAGTTTTTTATTACTTCTTTTTCTATACGTAGTGTGCTTTGTGCCTTGTATATTCCATAACGACACAGACTCTTTTTTATTATTCTTTCAGGGTTGAGCTTCACTGAAGCAGAGAGGAGACTGAGAGAAAACGGTCCCAATGCTCCTCTTGAGTATACTTTTCCAAATTGGTGGCATCTCTTTTGGAATGCTTTCTTTCATCCATTCAATATCATTTTGATCGTCTTGTCAGTACTTTCATACATAACCAGTGATAATCCTAACGGATGTATCATGCTAGCATTAGTCTTCATAAGTGTCTCCCTTCGATTTTATCAGGTAATTATTGTTTATTAAGCTCATTCATATGGTACTTTAAGCCTCAATATCAATTTTTCCACTCTGATACCTATCAGGAGCACAGCAGTTCTAAAGCAGCTATGAAACTTTCTGAATTTGTCAAATGCCCCATTAAAGTTCAAAGATGTGCTGGCAGAGTTGAGCAGACTGAACTAATAGTTCAAGTTGATCAAAAGGATATTGTTCCTGGTGATATTATCATTTTTGAACCAGGGGACCTATTTCCTGGTGATGTGCGCCTATTATCCTCAAAGCACCTTGTAGTCAGGTATGGCACCTACAAAATTTCCTTTGGCATGTGAGCGACGATTTCTCAGTCCTTTCAAGCCATCTCTTTCTGTAGTTTATGGGCACTGGTTGATCCCATGTTCACACACTGATTTTTGCACAGTCAGTCCTCATTAACAGGTGAGTCAGGAACATCGGACAAGATGGCTGATGTCAAGGAAAATGAGAGCACTCCCCTACTTGACTTGAGAAATATATGTTTCATGGTAGGTAACTATTCATTTTTTTTTTTTTTTTTTTTTTTTTTGCGGGGGAGGATGAGAATTTTATGATAGTCAAAAGAATCGTAGCTTCTTGCAGTTCAATTGATTTAAGATACAAATTGGGCCTGCTGGATAAGAATTTAGGTGTATATCTATATTATTGCAGTAGATCTAAGCATTACATAGGGTCTGCTGAGAAAGATCAAACTTGCACGACTTTCATTGATTACTGCCATTTGTGTTGGTCATTTGAGGCCTACTTCATGGTGTTTTCTTTAACCGTTCTCATTTATGGATCCTTTTTTGTTTGAAATATTTCTTGTTATATGTCAAATGTGCATTATACAGGGAACAAATGTGGTGTCAGGAAGCGGAACTGGTCTAGTCATTTCAACTGGATCCAAAACTTATATGAGCACAATATTCTCAAACATTGGGAAGCGAAAGCCTCCAGATGACTTTGAGAGGGGCGTGCGGAGAATATCTTATGTTCTTATCGGTGTAATGCTAGTTGTTGTCGCTATCATAATCTTAGCGGAGTACTTCACATCTGGAGAATTGAGTGAGAGTGTCCTTTTTGGACTTTCTGTGGCATGTGCATTGACCCCTCAAATGCTTCCTCTGATCGTCAACACAAGTCTTGCCAAAGGAGCACTGGCTATGGCCAAGGACAGATGCGTTGTCAAAAGTATAACCGCTATACGAGATATGGGATCCATGTAAGTGGTGAATTAGCAGCATTTTGGGGTGACTGGTCTGCATGTGCATAAGTACTCGTAAACATGCATGCGTTGCATAGAAAATTCAGGCACCTTTTTCATGACACCTTATATTACTCAGAAAGACTCATATTCTCTTGCAATAACTTTATGAACACCCTGTGCATATCCAGTGTCAATTTTTTAGAAAATTACGGACACCTCCTTTTGTGAAATTGAAAATTGAGAAGACAGCATGTCTGGGCCAAGCGCCCATGTTTGAACAAGAATTAATTTTACTTCGCCACCTAGCTACTCTAGATCATGGGGTAGGTCCTGGTGGGGCAGGTAATAGACATTCTCCTATATTCGTATCCGAGGAACTTCACTTATTGCCTCTCCAGTATTAAGGCTTTTACGTTCTTTAGTTCATCCAGCTGCCAATTTTATCAAGCTAGCTATTCTCAGCTTTATGGTAGTAGCTAATTCTAGTTGCATGTCAGGATATGTCTGTGGCATCTACACCACCTCTTGGTTGTATAGTTTTTAACATAGATATTTTCCCCAGAAAAGAGCAGATTCATTATAGACTTCAGAGAGAAAGAAGTAAGCACAGTTCTTCATTAACAAGCAACTAAGGATAAGATACTTAGTCATCCACTTAGGATGTCAAAGTCAAAAAAAAAAAAAAAAAAAAAAAAAAAATATCTCAGCCTTGTCCTTTGAAATGTTGTCTGTATATGGAAGGCCAATTTGAATGGTGTGTTGCAACCGTTAGATATAAGTTTAACTTTTCAGATGGATTTTCTCTTTGGGTGTTAGTCAGAGAATTCCTGTTCTTTGGTTGTCGAGGATACTTGAGTCTCTGTAATAAAGTTGAAAAGAATTTCCAAAGTTTATGTAATCAGACTGTCAAGCCCAAAAATTTATTATAGGACACTGCTTGTGAATGTGACCTGAATTGATTCGTGCTTGATGCTATTTGCTAAAGCTTAACAGAAAGACTTAACACTTTGATATAGCTCTAGATTGAACTTGCTTTCAGCTTATCGTACCTGATTTTGGTGATCATCTGTTTGTAGCAGCCGCATTTGATGTCTGTGTTATAGAAAAATTGATTGTTATGCTTTTCTTTTCTGCCATCAGGGATATTTTATGTATTGACAAGACTGGTACACTTACCATGAATCGGGCAATTATGGTTGACCATCTTGATTGCTGGGGTGTAAAGAAAGAAAAAGTCTTACAATTTGCCTTTCTTAACTCTTACTTCAAGACTGAGCAGAAGTATCCTCTTGATGATGCGATATTGGCATATGTCTACACAAATGGCTACAGGTTTCAGCCATCCAAGTGGACAAAGGTGGATGAGATCCCTTTTGATTTTATACGCAGACGTGTATCTGTTATTTTGGAGATTGAATCAATTTCAAGAGACGGCAAAAGCAAAAGCAGTGATAGATTTATGGTAACAAAAGGAGCACTTGAAGAAGTGATGAAAGTTTGTTCGTTTATTGAGAAAATTGATAGTGGTTCTACTACAGCATTTTCTGCCGAAGAATATCAGCGGATTTTGGATTTGGGAGAAGAGTTAAGTAACGAGGGGCTAAGAATAATTGGAGTTGCAGTAAAGAGACTAACAAAGGTCTGTATAAGTCTACCTCTACCCTTTTAAATCTGATGTGCACCATTACCTCACTTGAATTTGCTTTTTCACCTGCTTTAGTTTTGATACATTGGTAACGACTCTGCTTGTATTGCATGATTAGATAAGGCTTCATTAGTGGTCTCCCAGATTCAAGAAGCATCCTTTTAGGAGGTTTTTGGGTAAAGGAGTTGCATGCTGAAAAATGTCCTTAACGTTTGAATTTAACACATTAAACGGAAAGTGTTTCTGATGCACAACTCTTGAGTTGACATTCGTCCATCTTACCAGTGTAGCAACAGTGTAGCAACCTACATTATATATGTTCTTTCCTTTTAGCAGTTGCTCACTTGCTCAGAGTTTGACCATTACTTAAGTGTTAGGTCTTTTACTTGCTCAGAACATACTATGTTGTTTAGTTCAGAAACAAATCTAAGCTGATCAAGAAATATCAACAAATTTAGATGGAAGAAGAAATGCAACAAAATAGTCTGTATTGATTGTGGCAGATGTTGATTTAAAAGAATCTTATTTTTGGAGTCATTTAGACATTCCAGCAGTGGTACACAGATGTATTAAGAGTGAAATAGGTATGTGAATGTTAACTTGTTAGTTACTTCTGAGTTCTGTGCATCAGTAACACGGTCTTGCAGTTGAAGCATGTCATGATCTGTCTAAATGATTCTCTGTTAAGAAATTTATATGTAGCTGTTAATTGTGATATGCTTCTCATCTCCTTACATTGAGTAAAAAAGAGGAACCAGATTTCTGATGATATAAGTCAAATCCGTGGATGGCAAAAGTACATGAAGCATCTAGTCATGCTTGTCCTTGCCTATCCTCGACAAGTGGACAGCCATTATCTGGTGGCCACTGCTATTAGTGGCTCTGATGTGGGTTTAATTTGGTCGGAATTTTTATCATCCATCTTCTCATCATTCTTGCTCATAGACCTCTTCTTCTAAAAGCATACCTTGCTGAACTACAAACTGAGATCCACGCAAGTATTTTGTTCTTCATCACATTTGTAATCAACATTTCTTTTTGCCATCCTAATGAATGACTCTGTGTTCTGGAATTCCATGATACTTGAACAGTAGACAAATAAAAGTTCCAAAAAACATGCCAGTGGTCCTCTGTTGGCAGGGTTATCCACTCTTTTCTAGCTGTCTTCAATCATGCAGCTACATTTCCCTGTAAATGTTCTCACCTTGACAACATAGTCTGTTCCAAATTATCAGTATTAAGCTCTGAGGAGTAGATGATTGCATGCTTATAGAGGAAAAATAAAGTTGGTGCTGAAGTATCTTTCCTGTTTGTTGTTTTTTAATATCTTTACTTTCTTTCACTGATTGCTTACTTCTGCTGTTGCAGAATGCGAGTGGTCAGATAAAGGATGATGATGTAGAAACAGAATCAGACATGGTGTTCCTTGGCCTTATAACATTCTACGATCCACCAAAGGACTCAGCTAAGCAAGCATTGTGGCGGTTAGCTGAGAAGGGAGTAAAAGCCAAAGTACTAACTGGTGACTCGCTTGCTCTGGCAATAAAGGTTTGCCAGGAAGTCGGCATCAGAACCACCCATGTCATAACAGGACCTGAACTGGAGCTACTTGACCAAGAATCCTTCCATGAAACGGTTCAAAGGGCAACCGTGCTTGCCCGGCTCACCCCCACACAAAAACTTCGTGTTGTCCAGTCCTTGCAAACTGTGGGAAACCATGTGGTTGGTTTCCTAGGAGACGGAATCAATGACTCACTTGCGCTCGATGCAGCCAATGTCGGCATTTCTGTGGATTCAGGGGCATCGGTTGCTAAAGACTTCTCGGAAATCATATTGCTCGAGAAAGATCTAAATGTCCTAGTCGCAGGAGTTGTGAGGGGAAGAATGACTTATGGTAACACGATGAAGTACATAAAGATGTCCGTGATTGCAAATGTAGGAAGTGTTCTCTCCCTCCTTATAGCGACTCTTTTCCTCCAATTCGAGCCATTGACTCCTAGGCAACTCCTTGTACAGAACTTCTTGTACAGTGTCGGCCAAATTGCTATCCCATGGGACAAAATGGAGGAAGATTATGTGAAAACCCCACAGAGATGGTCTCGGCAAGGTCTACCAATGTTCATATTATGGAATGGCCCTGTATGTACCCTGTGCGATGTGACCACATTACTGTTTCTCTGGTTCTATTATGAAGCTGATGTAGTTGACACGGAAGAATTCTTCCGCTCTGGGTGGTTCGTTGAAGGGCTACTCATGCAGACGCTCATCATTCACTTGATCAGAACGGAGAAAATCCCATTCATTCAGGAGACTGCATCATGGCCAGTGATTTTGACAACAGTAGTAATCTCAGCGATCGGGATAGCGATTCCATGCACCGGAATTGGCACCGTCTTGGGGTTTGTCAGACTTCCCTTATCATTCTTTGGATTTTTGGTTGTGCTCTTCATAGGTTACTTCACTATTGGTCAGATAGTCAAGAGAATCTACATATTGGTATACAAGAAATGGTTATAGAGGATTGATCTGAGTTTGTTTTGCACAAATTTCAGTACAGGCAAGAAATTTTGTCTCTATTCTTTTCTTCTTTTATAGTTGAGAATGTCATTGTATATTGTTGAGAAGAGACTGCACCCTCAGATTTTAACAGGATCATTCGCTGGCGGCGCGATTCTTTTTCCTGCTGCAATGTGACTATCTGATGATCTTCCTTTCGATAGCTTACACTCGCAGCGTTTGAATTATGACTCGATAACAGTGATTCACCTCGCCTTGACAACTTACTGGTAATGGAGTCCGACCAAATGGGAGCCGTTCTTTGATCGACGCTCCACGAGGGTCGAATTTATCTGTTTTTAAGTGAGCATTATAAGTTAGGCCATGACATCATGTGTCATTGGAGTATGATTTCAAGACTAATCTCATGCATATTGACAGCATCAATCTACTTCAGACTGATTCGTTTGTACAAACTGTTTGCTTTTTTCCAGCAAATTGCAGCTTGGTCAGACAACCCATTGTCCTGTTAAAGGAATTCGTTAATGGTGCCTTTGGTCACAAGAAATGAAATGAGACTATAATGTTAACTATAATATTAACACGTGCATCTTTGCGGGATCAAAAAGATTTAACAATCATGACATTAGCAATCCTTTTTGTTACGCTAAAAATTTGATATCGTAGATTATTTTGTCTTTTTAATTTTCTAATATTTGCAGCACTCTCTATAAAATATCAATTTATCTAATAATCTTTTTGAGATGGAAGTTTAGAGGGTTTTATATTGGTGTATCAAGATATTTGAGGGCCCATGTATCAATCCGAAAAAATAATAATAATAACTCCAAAATTACTTTTATATGAAAAAAAAAAATGCTTATTTTTTAAACAGCAACATACCCAAACTTCGCTACGCATAATCATTTTTTATTAATATATTCCATTCATACTTATTTTTAAGCTATGCATAAATATAATGATGATAGAACCGTACACGTGATAGTTCGACTTGAAAAATAATTACGAGCCAGCTCATTCTTAGAGGTCTCAAAGTGGAAAACATGAAACACCTTAAACAAAATGATACGGCCATTTGATCATTTCAATTCTCTCAACTATGATTTTATGAAGTAGAGATAGAACGCATAGACCATGATAAATTACAATTGCAAAACGAAATCATATGATGCCAACGGGGTTAGTATATGTATATAATTTATTCTTTCAGTGGAGTTTAATTTGGCATTATTAGGATGATATTGTTCATCTCGCCTAGATAATAAACGTAACGAACAGTCATCGCACTTATTTAACTTTCACATGTTGATTTAAAGAAAATCAAATTCTAAGTGATGACAAACAAAAATTTCTACTAATCATGCGCATCAAATATATATTGGTTACATATGTGTCAAAATTTGAATTAACTTGGCACATGAAATTAGAAAAACAGAGCGATGAATAGTGAAAAACACTCACCCTGCTCTCCCTCCTACGCATTCAAAACACCCTCATTTTATTCAACCACATCCCAATTTCTACTTCTCTATTTCTCTGTTCCGAGGAACAGAAATATACTTGGTAACCATAATTTGATTTTTCTATTTCTGAAACAGATTTCTATTCCAGAAATAGATTTGAAGAAAAAATCAGAAGTTAAAATTTCTAACTTCCCAGAAATCAATTTCTGTTTCCAAAATTTTGTCATGCACACCCTAGAAGGCAAAGCAAATAAAAATCATTTCGACGAACGCGATTATTATGACCGGATGATTAAGATCGAGCATGCAAAATAATCTTGCCATTGCATTCTCTCTCCACCATCAGCTGTTGCAATGGCATTCCATTGCTGATGGACGCAATGGTGGAGCGGAGCGTTTTCCACTGCAAACAAAACGTAAATGCCCAGAATTCAACCATGTTCGCATTAGAGTTTCTCAAAATGATGTTAAAAGCAGCCTGGAAGAAAACCAAACCAGCACCCAAGCAAAATGCATATCTGTCAAAATCGGTATCTAATCCAATACAACTAGTCAAAATTCAACAGTTTCAAATATAAATACGCAGACGCATCGTTTTCCTAATGAATTCAAGAAGAATCGATTTCACTTTAGCTACATGTCTATGTAGGTCCTCTCAAATCAGCCATCACGAAGCTGGGATTCAGATGCCCCCTAGGAAGCAGGTACTGCAAAAAGAAGACGGGAACGGGAAGCATAGTTAGTATAATGTAGAAGAGCGTCGGTTCATATTTGCCTCGAGTGATCAGACTTGCAAAGAACATAATGCAAATTGAAATTGCAGAGCAGCCTCCCAAGGTGAATCATTACTTGGCCTAAAAAATTATCCAAAGCATAAGAAAAAATTCGCATTCAACAAACAATATTGAAAAGCCGCCAGAAGAGACAGAATCAAGATTCAACAGGAGATGTGAAATCGAGAACAGCCACAACAAAAGGCAAGATTTTTTCTGAATGTAGAGCAAAACCACTCGCTCGGCCACAAGAACTAGAGCAACAGAGCGGCCATGGAAGCCCCCAAGATTTGCTAATGTGCGCCCGTCACACGATATCATGTGCCACGAATACCCTCTCTGTGGAATACCACGCTTCCTCATTGCTTAAGAATGAAGCGCTCGGCCTCGGGCGGTGAACTTCCCCTTTTGATACCCAACCCCACTCCCAGACCGTAGAAAACCCTAATTCCATTAATTTTCCTTCAAAAGAATTTGACTTTCCTATTCCTAATTATTTTGAGGGTTCTTCTCCGATGGTTGAGTCATGGTTTCTCAATCATTCATCACACAAATCAGCTATTTGCTTACCAGAGATGACAGAGGTAGCGGCTAAAGTTTTCAATCTCTGATCTTGAATCGTGAAGATGGAGAGTTCATTTGGGGAAACAAAAGGGCCAAAACAAAGTTGCTACATCAATTGAAAATTGTGCACTTTGGACTTGAATTTCTTTTTAAAAAAGTCACATCGGAGACGATCAATTTAAAAAGCCACGTAGAATGAATCGCCGGAATAGGCACTTAGGTGAATGATTTTACACGAGTGTGGCACTCAAGTGATTGAAAAAAGTTATCACTCAAGTAAGCACCATACAAAAATTATGGACTTAAGAGTGTCCTAATCCCAAAAATTACAAAAACCTTTAAAATGATTAATGATAATAAACCCCAAACTTGCAATAACAAAAGATAATTCAAAGAACACTATGTTTGTACATGTAAAACTATAAAAAAACACAAGATCATTTTGGTTGTACTCCAATCACTCATAGTTCAGACTAGTATAATATGCTATTTTACATATTCAAGACAGGCAACTCAAATTTTAAAGATAACTCAAAAAATTAATTGGACACTTCAAACAACATATTAAATCTGAACTTGAAAATCCAAGTCCTTCCATGTCAACACAAAATGCCATCAGCAGGTTTCCAGTTGAACAGATATGGTAAGGGGGTAGACACAATTCCGGATCAAAGGAGGGAAGGGGTTATTGAAAATAAATATGTTAATGTGATGTACAGACAGCTGATAGATTTACCTCATATGTTACTGGGATACATGAAGACTCTGACTCTCACTCCCTGCAGAGAAGGCAAATTTCATTAAGCATGACAATCAAAGATTGCTTTCAAAATAGACATGCTTGAGTTAGCCCCAAAAGTAGACATGCTTGAGCTAAGCAGCACTTCTTACCATGGACTTGGGAGGCAAGTTGGACTTGAATTTAGCCCGAACAACGCCACTGTTACCATGAGGTCTGATGACCTTGCCCCAAATGCAGCGGTAGTGTGAACCATTCTTCTTCACCTTGGCCTTGTAGATGTAGGCCATGCGTTTGCCACAGTACCATGACACCTCCTCTTGGGTGTTCACTCCCTCAATCTGGATCAATGATATGTTCGGGTACTGGTTCGACTTTGACCTATTTCAACCACCGCATTACCCAATACTCAGCCATAAAGATCAATAAATAATCCTCCACAAGCACCACAAGTGCAAAACCTAGCGGCTTCCAATTTGAACCACATACTTGCATCATCCAGAATATTAAGGATCAGGAAACTTTCTTTGCTATTCATTCCCCTCCTTCATAGACTAGTGCTAATTATTCATAAAGCCTTATATACAGGAATTATATAAATGGAAGGAAAAGGCATTCTCTTGTTTTATACAAAAATCGAGATGATACATTTAGAACGGAGCAAATTATCGCAGGAAAGAGAGCAAAGCTACTGCATTGGCCACTTCTATTGCAAATTACACAAAAAAATCAAAACTTGCAAATCATCTTCATCACCCAAAGCTAGAGCCGAATCAAAAAAGGCAAAAGATCGAAACCCAATTCAATTGGTCGCTTACCTCTTGTACCCGAGGATCGTCCCTCTTACGTAGAGCCTGCAAGAACCCAAGAACAGGGAACAAAGTAAACACACTCGCGAGGTAGAAGCTAAGCTAATCCGATCGTAAACGGATCGACATGAAAGGAGGAAATGCAATCGGGAGCATGTAGATCGGCAACCTGACGCGCTCTCCTTGGCGTCCCTTCACCATTTTCGCTCTCCGGGGGGCGATGGAGTGGAGCTTCTTCGGTCGGCTCGCGGAGGAAGAGAGAAAGTGCGAGAGACCGTAAAACCCTAACCCTAATCGGATCATATATTGTTGTGCGGAGGAAGGTGGACCTTTGGGCCTGGGATTGGAATTGGGCTTACGAAGGCCCTTCACCCCCCCCCCCGTTCGCCACCTCAAGGCCGAGGCCCAACTTGCGAAACAGAGAAAGCCCAAGGCCCAAAAGCCTTTCTCATGACAACCTTCGGATTTAATTCTTAACTTACATTTTGTTGTGACTATGAAGATGGAAACAAGAGAATAAGAAAGAATGAATGATGCTACGTCAACTGAAATTGGTATGCCAAGTGATATGCAAATTGCATATGGCCCTCCAGATAGTATTAAGGGTGCATTTGGAAATTGCATTTCCCAAAGCCCATTGGCATTCAAAGCTCTTTGGGCCAAATATTTGTTATTCTTTTTTAGCTCTCTTTATCAAATGCAAGCCTTCAAAAGTCTGATAGCCCAAAGCAACTCGGGCTTTCTCGGCATGCTAGCCTTAGGGGCTAGTGAAAAAATTCTCCTGAAATTATCCTAGATAATCTTTTGTTTTTTCGATTTTACCCCCAATAGCTGTTCATCTTCATCTTCTTCCCTTCTCTCTGTTGAACAAGACCAGCATCTGCGTGTGGTCACCAACAAAGGGTAGGCGGTCCAACGAAGGGCAGGTGATCTAGCTAGGGTCGCATGACCCTCCAGCGAGGGTTGCCACGCAAAGGTCGCAGCACAGCGAGGGTCGTTGTGACCTAGATCGCACGGCCTTAAGGACCACCACACGGAGGTCGCGGCACAATGAGTTGCACGACCATCTAGCGAGGGTCACCGTGACTCGAATCTCGCAATTTGGTCGCAATCTAGGTCGCCACAACCCAAATCTCAAGATGCAACCTCCGTGTGGAGGTCATGGCGTAGTGGGTCATGCAACCATCTGGCAAGGGTCACTAACTTACTGTCACCCAAATCTAGTCACAATCTGGGTCGCCACGACTCTTACCAAACGGTCACGCGACTTGCCAGATCTAGGTCGTAATGACCCTCACCAGATGGTCACGCGACTCGCCGCGCAGCAACCTCCGCACGTAGGTCATCGGGTCCGCGCGATTTGGGTCATGACTACCCTTGCCGTGCCATAACCTCTACACTGAGACCCTCACCGAAGTGCTTACCCTTTGCCGGCGACTATTATCTCTTCACGGCGATCACCGGCCAACTCTCCTTTTTTTTTTTCTTTTTTCTTTTTAATAACAGAAGTATTTTGCAAATTTAATTTGTCCAACCACTATTTTACTCAAAGGCATACAAACAATGGACTTTTACAAGTACAATTTACCAAAACCAATTTATATTTTGAAAAACTCATTTGACTCAATAGCATCTGCATTTCTCCAAAGACTTTCCCCAAAAGCCTTTCCAAACACATCTTAAAACTCGATAAGAAATTCTTGCATCACTTGGCCTACTAACTCGACACATCAATCCTGAGCATCATTCGGCATTATTCATTAAAATTGACCATACTTGGAAGTTACAATATCGAAATCTTGAATCTACATTCTACTTCAAATTAGAAGGTGATCGTGTTTGTTGCGCGAGGACTTGTTCATAGGCGTAACATCCCACTAGGCCCACCCAAATCAACGAGTCTCAAAGTGCACAAATCAAAATGGTCCAGGCAAGCAGTTCTCCACTTAGGCCAAAGCAAGCCAACGTAGGTCCACCAAGCCCCACTCAATCCCAAATCATTTCACGAATAAAATCACCAACACGAGGCTTTTAGGGCCATAAATTAGCTGTAATCGATTCCCGATTCTCAAAATTGAGGACGACCTTGGGGACCGGGACCCGTCACTATTTTTTTTTCATATTTCTATCCAGATATTTTATCATCCAAAACATGACCATGAACAAATTCAAGACAAATCTTATGCTTCCATCTCTTTTAAGATCCAAGAATTGGACCGACACTTTTGGGATTCGGGACGGTCCACTTTGTAACCCCTATCATGAACTACGGTGTTTGGGGTCCGCCCATTGATCAGGTCTAATTGCGTGAAACGAATATGGCGAAAGGCGATTAAAAGCAATACACAATTTAAGTGTGTGCAAAAGATGGAAACGGAAGACTTCCATCCGCCCAATGACTTTGGTATAGCCATTGAAAGTCATCCAGGCAAAGACAACAACATTGATTAGTGGCAAAGATTATGTCAGATAATGACTTGTGATCTCACCCTATTTTTGTGATTAAATCTTTTGCCTGCCTCTCATTCATTGGATTCTTCACTTCTTGCGCACGAGACGGAGTTTTAAATAAAATATTTCTTTTTTTCCTTCAAACATATTGTTTCGAGGTAATTACTTTCAATGGCTTAAGACTTTGTGCACCCAATCGAACCGCCTAATTGACGTTCGGAGCGATTCAATTCTTCCCCGTCAACGATCCAGCTAATCTGCACTAACGCCCCCGGAAAAGAAGTCAATGAAATGTGATTATATTAGTTTCGTAATTAGGTATCGAACGCATTCTTTTCCACGAGATCATATCATGTACCCACAAACCCTAATCGAAAAAGTACGAGGTCGAATCATGATGTTCTTTCGAGCTTTTTTCTGCTTCGAAAGTCTGTGAAACGCGGAGCAGAAAACGTGCACGAATCATGACATTCTTCCGGGATTTCACCTGCTTCGAAAGTTCGTGAAAGGTAAAGAGTAAGCGTGTCCCAGCGGCTTCGAACATGATCTCCACGCCCCGCCGGAATGCATTCTTTTCTATTTGATTGCTCCATCATTGAAGTCTCGATGTTGTAGCAACGTCACGCACGCATGTAGTTGGGGATTCGGAGGAGATAAATAAAGCCATTCGACCTCATCGGATGTGTGGTTTTGTCTTGCGTGCAACACGGGGGGGTGGACGAACGACATAAAATAAGGTTTTCATGCCAGAGTTCTCATGGGGACTGAGCCACGAACTTGCCTGGAAAAGGTCATGTCTCGAAAGATTGGGAGTGATCTTCAGGACCCCTCCAAAGAGTGCGACCTAGGGCTTGGAAAAAGACAAATGTGCGAACGTGTAGGTAGGGAGATTAGCAGTTGACATTGACATTTAAGGATGCGTTTATTTCGGAGGAAATTTTATGATGAATAGAAATCGCTTTTTTGAGAAATCATGTCTTCAGTAAATTATTCTCTCATTTGTAGATTAGAAAAAATTATTTTTCTAACTTTAAACGTGCATATTTTGTTGTACCATGAATGTGGTCTTCCATTGACCGATCATTTTTAGCAAATGAAACACATGAAAGTCCAGAAAATTAATTCACACTCAAAAGAACACAACCCAAGTTTGAGGTTGAAATCCCATGAAGGGTTTACCAGATGTTTTGTAATACTAGAGACAATCTCTCTTTGCCATGAAACAAACTTTAAATTGTATACGACAATTTCAACAAAACTATGTGATCATGAGATTGATAGTAATAGTATTTTGACTAGAAATAACACACGAGATGTTGCAGCAATTTCTTTTCTTGAATTGAAGCAAATCCTATGATATCAATTTTTCTTTCCAAAGTCGGGGCACACAAACACGGTGTCCCTTATGCTAGTACTATAGTATCAAGCCAAATACACCGCGAAATTTTTGCTTTCGACAAGTGAAGGGAAGGAACATAGAGCTCTACCATTTGGAGGTCAATGGAACACGCTCCATGAACCGGTCGAGTCCGACGGCCGTGCAAGTAAGTATCGTTCAGGAAAATTCGATTCGGATCGGTGAGATTCGAATAGGTGATTTCTAGTTCCGGAGCTGCAAATCCTCCCAATATCCCTGGTCATCTACGTTGATCTTAGGGGGGTTTGACGTGAGAATTATGCAAATCTTACATCTCTCGACAGAAAATCGGGGAGTTTAACCCAAGAGAACAAGAGGCTACAGTGACAAAACTGGGGTCTGTCACCTTCCTCGGTAGCCTCGATCCGGAGACGACAAATCAAGCGTCGCGGGCTGATACGCTTTGACATCTACCGTCACGCATCTTCGCACTGGTGCGAGATTTTCCAAGATCAGGCCCACGCAACTGGGGCCCCTCCCCCTCTCCTTTTCTAAATTTAATTCCCCAATAATGAAGATGGGGCAAAAAGTCTTTGCCAATTACATATTGCGTGCGGGCGGAAGATAAGAGAGAGAGAGAGAGCACCGGTCGAAGTCGCTTTTATCTTCTTCCGTTGAAATGACCATTGCCACCATCTCTTGGCAACTCCTCCACGCATTTCAACCCCGCCGTGCGGCGATCTCGTCGATCTTCCCGCCGCTCAAAGGCGTTCTCTTGTCGTTTCTTGTGGTGGCCACTGGCCGCGGATGAAGTCGTCACGGTACTTGTGGAGAGATTTTTGGGGGGGAGCTCGTGCTGCGAAATAAGACGTCGATGGCAATCGTGCCTAGGCTTAGACATCATGTTCATATATGGAACGTGAGTTATTGGTTTGGTTGGACGGCGACATAAAGCTTTTGTTTCGCTCGCTCGCTCGCGACTATATGTATCGATGAAAGAAAACTCGGGATTATCAAAATGGTTAAGATTCGATACAGAGCACAATCATGGATTCGATAAGCGACGTCGATGACTTTATCGAGCCATCTTGATTAGAGGTTCTCGTGATAGTAATTACCTTGGTGCAATAGAGCAAAGATTGCCATCATCGTCCCCGGCATCATTAATTAAGCGATTTAAGATGTTTAGGTAGTCGTCGTAAAACAATAATTATTGGTTTGAGATTCATGCATCATACCATGGTGAGAGTATATATACTGGTGGACTAGAGACTAGATCCAAATTGATCTTCTTTTTACTCTGGCATCAAGCAAGATTCTTGAAAGTAAGCTAGTAAAATTTCGGGAAATAAAATCTTAAACCTGTTATACGATCTCCAATTCAGTTATAAACATTTTAAACATTTTGACAATTTATTAGTTTAGTGACAAACTTTTCAATTGTGTCAATTTAGTTCTAAACCTTCAGACGATTTGTCAATTTAGTCATTTATGCCAATTATACAAATAATAAGTTCGTGACTAAATTAACAAATTGTCAAAAAATTTATAGCTAAATTGGCACAATTAAAAGGTTTAGAACTGAATTGATCACCATACAAAAAGTTCAAGACTTTTCGGACAATTACCCTAGTATTCCACAAGTGAGAGTGTTAACGTTGGCAAAGAAATTAAACGGTTGGGATCTTGTGTCTCGTAAAACTCAAGGTCTTTTTAAGTTTAATGCTCATGCTTAATGCAATTTGGATAGATCAACTCACGAGAAAGTAATGTTTTGCGAAATTCCTTGGCGTGGTTGGGCTTCTTTAACAATGTTAAAGATATATTTTAATTGCTATGGAGATATTTATGACACATCATCTATTTTTGCAAATTATTTAGATATCCAGCGCACTATGTGCACCTTTCTACGCGATCGGATTCGTACACGTGACATGATATATTAAGCAATTCAATTGTTCCATTATTCTTCTCATTCTCTAAGTTGGTATCAAAACTAATTAATCCTAAGAAAACTTTTAGGTTGTCTTTGGTTATCCGATTTTCTAATCAGAATAGGACTGGATATAATAAGATATGAAGTTCATGAATTTTGTTATATCCTATCTACTATTTGGCCATTGCAATAATAAATGTCAAATATATTTACATCACATCATATATATTGTTTAGTATAAACGGCATATTAATATAAATGAATTGAAAATTTTACAAATGGAGATGATAAAAATCTCTCACAACACTCTTGCCTACTTTATTTTTATTTACTTTTTGATTTTATTTTTTTCTTTTTTAAATTAATTTCTTTTTTTATTTTTTCTTCCCCTTCCATCATTCTCTATTAAAATTTTATTAAATAGTAAACTATACTAATATGCCTAAAATACTAAAATACCTAAAACATGCAATAAATATTTATATTTATATAATGAATTTATATTATAAAAGAGAATTAAATTTGAATTTGTATAAATAAAAATAAGATTAAATGAAAATAACTAAATTTTTATTTTTTGTTATTTTGAAATTCTTATTTTAGAATTCAAATATTATCTATATTGAAATATAATTTTAATTTTGTTAATTTAAGAAAATTGTCATCGAAGAAAAATAACTTTCATATTATAAATGTTAAAAATCATATCCATCTTTATCTCACATTTTCTATGAAATAGTTTTATCCAGTCTATATCCCTCTTATATCCGATTTTATCATGTCTTAAATAGATACCAAACACAAGATAATATAAATTTTATCCCGACTGCCAAATACAATCTGCCAAATACATCACACCCAATGCGCATCTGAATACGCCCCTTGTCAATTCAATACACTCATTTGCAGTTGAAACCATGCATGTGTCTTCATAAATTCTCCCTGGTACCGCATCAAACTTGTCACATTAGAGCCCCAACAAAGCCAATCGTGGGTCCTTCTCACGCAGTTGTCGTCGCAAGATGTCCTTCATTACATACTTTGGCATCATCTACCTGAAGGCTTCTGAATCGCACTTACATTAAACGATTTTAAATGGTCTCTTAGCATTGCCTACTCGAAAGCAAAATACGGCGCCAGCCTTCAAAAGATGCTAGCTATCGCAAAGCTCATGTTGCTTGTTTTTCGAATGCTGTCATCGCATATTGATAAGTCTATTGAAAATGGTAACGCTGACAGCTATCCAAACGTGTTCGCAACACTATCTATCCCAAACTTTTGCAAGCTGAAGTTATTCTACAGTACCAGCTTGACTTTGAGTGGGTGTGATGAAGATGTTATTTAGATATTATGGAGATATTGACAATACATCGTATACTCTACAAATCATGCAGATATTTGGCACATTATAGGTACCTTAAAGATAGTTGGATTCGTGATATGACATATTTGACAGGAATTTATCTGATCTCGTCCGAGGTTTATAAACGGGCCATGGTTATAATATCAAAATTAAGCGATTCAATCGTACCATCATTCTTCTCATCTTCTGAATTAAATTAAGTAAATGAATATTAGTTTGATTTGTCAAATCGGTCCAAAATATTACTCGGCATCATTAAATGAAAATTGGCGTCACACCTAAACTAAAATACAGTCAAAAAATAAACTCCAGCCTACATTGCATTTGCATAATTTCTTTCCTACTGTAGATGGTTTCAGGTAAATATATAACAAAATCTTATTAATCAAAGAAGCTATAAGTGTTTTGTGCACCTTAAACAAGAGAGAAACCAAACAAAACAAAAACCAATTAATATTATCGAAAAAGACACCTTAGACTATACTTTTGTATATATTAAATTGCTCCCCGATAATCACACTTGTCTTTAATAATTCCGCAAAAGTTATCAAATTTCATTTTTACGACCTGTTCACCCCTCTAGGTTATAGTACTAGCCACAGCAACCTCTTCATGGTGACCACCGCAACAGTGATCGTTTGCCTTTTCTATTGATAATCCAGAAGTACGAACATGAAGACTCGACCATCTAAAAACTCATGGAACGTAGTAGTTATCTACCACTGTGACTGAAAAATTAGAGAAGAGAGAGCGCAGAAACAACATAAAGATCGGAGAGGAATGCATATATGTGTTTACTCAAGCAAGTTAAATGAAACAAGACAAAACAAAAACCAATTAACATTATCGAAAAAGACCTTACACGCTACTTTTACAAATATTAAATTGCTCTCGCATAATCACACTTGTCTTTAATAATTCCGTAAAAGGTTATCGAATTTCATTTTTATGACCTGTTCACCCATCTAGGTTATAGAACTACCTACAACAACCTCTTCACGGTGACCACCGCAGTGGTGGTCGTTTGCCTTTTCTATTGATAATCTAGAAGCATGAATGTGAAGACTCGGCTATCTAAAAACTCATGGAACACAGTGGTTGTCTGCCACTATGACTAAAAAATTAGAGAAGAGAGAGCATATAAACAACATAAAGATTGGAGAGGAATGCATGTGTTTACTCATGCAAGTTAAATGAAACGAAACAAAACAAAAACCAATTAATATTATTGAAAAAGACCTTCGACGCTACTTTTGCATATATTAAATTGCTCCTGCCTAATCACACTTGTCTTTAATAATCTCGCGAAAGTTATCGAATTTCATTTTTATAACCTATTCACCCCTCTAGGTTATAGTACTAGCCATAGCAGCCTCTTCAAGGCGATCACCACAGTGGTGGTCATTTGCCTTTCTCAGCCATCTAAAAACTTATGGAACATAGTGATTGTCTGCCACTATGACTGAAAAATTAGAGAAGAGAGAGCGCATAAACAACATAAAGATATTTATAGGAGAGGAATGCATATATTTGTTTACTCAAGCAAGTTAAATGAGACGCTTCATGCACTAAAGAATTATATAATTTTTACCAAATCCTTGAAAGGTGTCGATTTGAACAACAATATGGTAAGCAAGTGAATAAGCCCCCTCAATTTGTCGTTTTGTAATTTTCATGGAACGGTTCCTCGATATGTGGGAAACCTCACTAAGTTGGAAGTCCTTGATCTCCATGATGATGATAGAATTTTGGTTATTAATAATTTCTAGTGGTGTTCTTATCTTCGGTCGCTAAATATCCTCAACGTGAGTAGCATAAAGATTGTCAAAGCAAGAGACCTCAGGCTCTCATTGGTCCTTAGAAATATAGAGGATCAAGTGCCATCCATGTCTAGTCATACTCATAACCCCCATCAGGTCTCCAAAGTGAACAACCTCTAGTCGATGGAACAATATAAGCAAGGAAAGTCAGCAAAATAGATCCATAATCTTAGGAAAATGATTGGCTTTGAGCACTGGGTGTGGGGTTCCCAATCCCAAACTCTTTGGCTGTCAATGGATCGCTCAAGCTGCTCCTGCGGAGAGTCGGGGTCCCCTAACTATGGCAAGTGAACTAGAAAGAGCTCAGTATGAGAATCAAGTGCCCTTATCGTATTTGAGTTTATCAACCTACTGATTTTTCAAATTTCATTTTCTTTCTATTCACTGAGCCAAATCCACTTCTCATGCTCATCTTCAATATCTTAATTTTTCAAACAATTTAGGCATTAGGAAAATTGCAAGTCTAAATGTCTTTAGGTCTCCGTAACAATTTAATATCTTTACCATTTAGATCTCTTAGCAAATTCCTTGAGAGGAACAGTTTCTACAATCCACTTCTCCAACCTTCCGAAGCTATGATACTTGGATACCAACGAAACCAAATTAGCTTTCGAGGTGGATTCTGATACTGCCCTTCAATCTCTCAAACATTCAGATGACTACCTTGCAAATTCGGAATGGAATTTCTGTAATGGACAAGTATGCAAGTCAAAAATTGTAGGATCAAATTGGCAAAATTGAAAAGTTCAGGATTAAATTGGCTACTGTACAATAGGTTAAAGATTATTTGGACAATTTTCCTAGAGATCCTAGCTAATGATCACTACTCACAAGATTCATAAATGCTAAAAATTCTCATTTCATTTTTCCTATGTAAAGCCGTAATGTGTTAAATATCATCATATCTCATTTTTCAAGAAGGCAAAACAACTTGATATGGCCTTTACTTATCATGACATGACATCCATATCTCATCCGATCTTATTCAAGGGGTTGCTGTCCATATTCCTGGCTCAAGCCATGTCTTATTCGCAACACCAAAACGTACTCTAATGGCGTGTAATCTTTAGTCTCTTAGATCACTCACAGTAATCCAATTCAATCGCCATCGTCACTGTCGTGCTCTTATGACATGTATACTGCAAATGTTTAAATATGTCGGCCACGGGGGAACGCCGTATATCATACGAGGATTAGTCGGGCGTTCGCAAAGCTCTAGTGGGATCGGTATTTTGAGAGAGAGAGATGTCACTGTCAAGTTGATGGCAAATAGGAGCAGTAGTTCTGAGGTGAAATTTAGGGAAGTGGAGAAGCATTGGATACGATGACAGACGATCGCACACGTTCGCCCGGCCGCTATAAAAGAAACAAGGACAGAGACAAGGATTCATTCAGGCTCACACGGACTCGGACAGAGCAAGAGGAGAGAGAACTTGCTGCTTAAGGTAAAGCTTCCACTTCCTGTCAGAGTCCAGCGCCGTTCTCTCTGCTTCCTAATTAGACCCATCTCAGCTCTCGAGCAAACCCACTTTCTATCTCTCTCTCTCTCTCTCTCTCTCTCTCTCTCTCTCTCTCCCCGTCTCTCTCTGCTTCTGACATTAATCGAAGAAAGAAGAGAGTGAATCGGAAGGTTGAATTCGAATGGCCTTAGAGACGGTGGTGTTCCAGCAAGACCCGTTCAGCTGCTACGGCGGTGGGGCTTGGAACCATCACGTCGGGTCCGGCTGCTTCGGAGACGACGAGAAGACGACCCGCGTCCACGAGGCGGCAGCTCTGAACTTAAATGCTGCCGAGGCCGTGATGAACGTGGACAGAGACGGCGGATGGGACGTCGAGGGAGGACTAGCGGTGGTGGGGGAGTCCCCGCCGCCGGCTGCGCCGCCGGGGACGGTGGCGGGGCGGAGGAAGAGGAGGAGGATGAGGATAGTGAAGAATAGGGACGAGGTGGAGAGCCAGAGGATGACCCACATTGCGGTGGAGCGCAACCGCCGGAAGCAGATGAACGATTACCTCGCCGTGCTCCGCTCCATGATGCCTCCTTCCTACGTCCAAAGGGTTCGGCTCTCCCTCTCTTTCGTACCGATTACATTATTCACTTAAAAAAATATATATCATTTTAGTACTATTTAATAAAATTCTTATTAAATTGGTGAAATATATTGGATCTAAAGATTTTTTTTCCTAATCTCAAGATTTTTTTTTTTTGGGAAATGGATTGATTAATATAGGGGGACCAGGCATCAATAATAGCAGGTGCAATCAACTTTGTCAAGGAGCTAGAGCAGCACCTCCAATCCCTCAAGTCCCAGAAGCAGCCTGCACACGTCAACGGCCCCCGGTCAGCCTCGCCCGCCGACGATCACCCCTTCTCCGACTTCTTCACCTTCCCACAGTACTCGACCCGGGCCAGCGGCTCGCACAGGCCCGAGGCCCGGCCGGGGGTCGCGGACGTGGAGGTGACCCTGGTCGACAGCCACGCCAACGTCAAGGTCCTGTCCCGGAACCAGCCGAAGCAGCTGCTCAAGATGGTGCACGGGCTGCACTCCCTCCGGCTCAGCGTCCTCCACCTCACCCTCACCACGGTCCAGAACATGGTCTTGTATTCTTTCAGCGTCAAGGTCAGCCTCCTCCTATACTAAGTACAGTACCATCCATTCTGCGTCCAAAAAATTTATCTAGTGATCAAGCCAGATCGACGTCGAAAATTCCGTTGAATTGACAAAGAAACAAAACCGGCCAGAGAAACCGCAATAGAGACAAGATCACTGACCGTGACCCGCGCCTATAACTACCCGATAATGATAGGCTAATCATTTCGATGTTGGGAAGGAGGAAAAACTGTTCACGCTCAGAGAAAATGGCAAAGAAATGAATCTGAATCTGATTTTTGCTTAGCTAGTTTTGCTGAGACATGAGTTGATGTACCTAACGATGCGATGGCTTGCGAGGCAGGTTGAGGATAGTTGCCAGTTGACCTCGGTGAACGAGATCGCAACTGCTGTGTACGAGATGGTGGGCAGGATCCAAGAAGAAGCTGCCTTCGTGTGCTAGCAGTGACAGGGAGGGGCCTTCACTGTTATTTTCAAACTTGAATTCTCCTTCTGCCCATTCAATAGTATTCACTAAATACCAAAACAATGTATAAATTAGGGTATAGTTTTGTTTTGGGTTCTTGTCCAGGAATTGTTTTCCCAGAGATTTTGTGTATTAGGGGATGGGTTAGCTCCAGAGCAAAAGACAACACCATGTATCTGCAATTTTATTTTTATTTCGCTTGCCATCTTCTGATTTCGTGAACGAGTGAATTCGCCCGATATAAATTCGCCAAGGCTTCTCCATCAGAGCTCAACGATGACTCCATCTACCGTGTCAATAGCGATCTTCTATGCCATTCCTATTGCGTTGATCTTTAAATGATAGATCGCAGTAGAAACTAAAAATGAACTTGCAACGAAGCACAAATTATCTCGCAATTAGCCCTTTCCTATAAATCACTAATCCATCTTCTTCACCTACTTATCCTAACTATCTTACTTCAAGATGCCCTCATCGCACATGTTGACACTTCATTACCAGTGCATTTGAATGTATTAATTATGATGATAATTTTCTTACAGATGGAGACATCCTTAAATGTACTATTTTTTTCTGTTTTCCCGAAAATTTCCAGATGGAAATATCAAAAGAAAGAGAAGGAAGAGAAGCACATCGAAGAGAACCCATTTCATTTTATCACTTTAAAATATCGAAAATCCATTTCTCTTCCCTCATGTAATTTTCTTCCATCATATTCTATTATAATCACTTTATCATTACAAAATGAAATAAAAATACATTGTTTGCGTTCTATGACCTTTCTCTGTCATACCAAATGTCGCCTAGAAATCCTCCAAACGTGCGCGAGCCTAGGTCGCAATAATGTGTGGCTTAAGAAACAGATCGAAAAAGTTAGATGACAATGACTTTTTTGAGAAACCTAATTCCTACTCAATCTAATTTGCCTCTATTTCTGCACAAAAGACTTCATAATAATTAGAAGAAAATTAAAAGATTTAATGCATAAAGTGGGACACAAAAACGAACTCGGCCACGCCAAGATAGGAAGGGGGAACGCAAGGATCTACATCAAATCTGCTGCAGTTGCCACTAATTATTAGCTACTCAATTTCGCTAACCTGGTTTGTCCTTTGGAGTGGCGACAAAAGTTTGGCCCGTTCCTTGTGGCCATGGCAATGCCAATATTCAATTCGATTCGATTTGAAATATTTGATGACATTACGTTAAGATCATTGACAAAAGGGATTGGAATCTTCCTCTCTATATTTTTGGGTCCTTGCCCCAGCAGAAGGATGGCCCGCTCTTCTTATATTGATTTTCTACTGTCCCCGTATAGAAGCATCCGGACATGTCCTTTCTTCCCTAATTCAAGCAGTGATTTGATCATGACATTAGGGCGATATGGACATTGAGATAGCCAAAGCATACTAAGGTCATGCAGGTAATGCATCATGTTCGGCCTAGTTTAATCAAGTACTTAACCATCTCAGAAAATCACGATGTGGTGCTTCGACCCGTCGGGATCCTGGCCAAGAAGCCTAGGCCGCGTGTTCTTGCACCAAGTCCTATGGGGGGTTGACGCCAATGCTTTGATGCAAGCCAAGGGTAGGTTTTCTCAAACAGTAGGATCAGGAGAGTAACTCGTACATGGGAAACAGGACGAACATGCTTGCTTGTAAATTTTAGAGCGAAATGAAGCTGCTTTTCTTACATTGAAAGATCGGCATCCCTCGGCTCTTTTTGGACACGCAGATCTCGTACTCGAAACTAGCCGTCCAAATTCACAGAAATCAGGCTTAGTAGCAACGAATCTTTGAGGGTGACTTTGAAAGGAGCACGAAATTATTATGGATCATGGAAACGAGAATCTGACGTACCAAAAGAATTTGCAGTTCGTGATGGAATAGGCAACGAAGCATTAGCTCTCCCCGAAACGGGCTAGATTGGTATGCACATTCTAGTACGACTCGCTGTTTTCTTTTGGAAAACTCTGATTGAATCTGAAATTCAGAGAGTTGAAAACTGATGCCACCTCGAAGCCGTGTAGAGAAGATTGGTATCAAGGAAGTGACATCCGACCCAACAGAATTGACATGAACCTTGCTGCAGAATAAATTCCGTCTTCATTTACCGACCATCACGACAAAAGGCAGATTTCGCTCATTCATAATGCTGCACTACATGAAATTTGAGGTACAATCCATGATACAGAGCAACCCAAATCTGTTCTGCAGGCATCGTTGCTAGTTTTAGAGTGACAAAACATCCAAGTTTTCAGCCTATCAGCAGCTCCACGAGCATAGGGTACAATGGGCTTGTACACTGCATATTTGCTCATGAACCGACTAGCGTGTGTGACAAGATTTCGAGCCAGCCAAGTCCTGAAGTACACATGAACATCAGGCCAACTTAACCGACCACCATTCAAATAGACTTGCCCTTTGAAATTCTGCACCGTCCGTTGAACTTCAAGTTGCCGTGGTAAGATATTTCTACTGATAAGACATGATTGAAGCAGCTGTGGACTGAATAATTTGAGAGAGAGAACAATTGAGATGAAAGGTGATCGCAAAACACTTGAACAAATCAGCAAAGAACACAATCACAATTTGTGCACCTCCTCAGCAAATAAATCGCAAGCCAAGCAAAATCATGGCACGGATGATTATTATGGAACCGAATGATCTTATGGCAAGAGACTTTAGAAGCCTTGGATCTCGGCAAACTCTTAGCATTGGAGATGGAAAGCCTGCCACTGGCAGCAGGGGACTGAAGAATTCGATCAGAGCAGCCAACTTGAGGAAATTGAGTACTGCAAATAGCTTATTGAACAGCAATCGAAGCATTACACTGAGAATGAGGAGCCCAATAACAATCATTCTCTTGATGATCTCATAAGAGCATGATAGTTTTATAGCCTCTATGTTTATAACTTTTAGAAACAGATAGTTCACAGCCTATGAAGTGCAGAAACCATATCAGATGTGTTAGTCCTTACTGATCCCTGAGCATATGCATGGTCCATTCTTATCCCCGAGCTCCTCCTGGACCCTGAGTCGGCACTGATTGTGCTGGTGCGATCTGATATGTTACTTGTTCTAGCAGATAAAGTTAGTTGGGTTCACGGGCAATTCCGCATCCTCTCAAGATGGATGCAACATGTCCGAGTTGATGGAAAGCATATTAGCACCATGAGGCAAATCCCAAAAGAATTGCTCCCATTCTAAGTAGCACTACGGAGTAAATTCTGTCGACATCTTTTCTCTTTTTCCCAAAAGGTTATGATTGAGCAAACTCGGCTCGATCAACTGTTCATTCTCCATCTTTCAAAAAGAATAGCTCACGCTCATCACTGATCAGACCACTCTATTGTGATTATCTATGTCTAAGTATCGAATGCAGGAGATTTTGGTTCTTAAAGAGTGCAAACTTTCAGTGACATGCTGGACTTAAATGAATTTAGTCAAGACTTCAAGCTGCCCCCCATAATTAAGAAATGTCTTGTGAAGAAGCATCGTCAATTATTCTCTTAACATAGCGTTTGTACAGTAATTGAAGTTGGCCAAATTGGATTCGATTGCTACTCCAGTCCTGCAAATAGCAGATTGGAATGAACTATCGTGCACAAAAACACTTGAAAATTATATAATAAACTCCAATATGTATCCATTATAGCAGACTCAGGCGTAACATTTTCAGAGTGTGGACATGAACTTATAACCAACGACAAACTCTTACAAGGCAAATGCCTGAAGTATCTCTCTAATTCGCTAAAAATACATCAATGCATCGAAAGACCGGCTATTAGGGAAGCCTCCTGATCAAAATGAATTTGCCGGATTCTGGTTTCTGGTCTGTCCGGATGGCCATACTTTTTCCCCAGAAGAAACCGACCGGTTCATCGGAACAGGTGCCTTCTGTTGTGACTGCCCGAAAGAAGAAAATTTCATTGCTCTGCGCATTTTCGAACATTCACCGTCTTGCCTGGCAGCGACTTTAACAATCGAACTCTTCGTTTGTTTTGCCCTAGTTTTCAGTATGCCTTCAGCAGCGGAAATGGTAATATCCGCCGATAATGACCGTCTCGTCGGTTCAGTCTCTGTGTCTGTGACCCTTCTCTGTCCTTCCTTTGTTCGTTTCACCTGAGTTTTTAGTATGCTTTCTGCAGAGGAATTGGTAATATCTGCCGAAAACGACCGTCTTGTTGGTTCAGTCTCTGGATCCGTGACCCTTCTACGTCCTTCACTACCCAGATAACTTGGAACAGGGACTTCACAGCTCTCTCCACTGCAAAAACTCGGAACCTTGTTTACATCATCGCAAATCATTCCGTCATCCATGTGCGATGTGCTAACTCCATCATCTTGGCCCTCGCTTTCACTGCTTTCAACTCTCGCTTGAGTGTTTTCGCTACTACCATGACTCTCGATCATCGAATTCTCTTCCCTGGAGCCTAAGTTGTTCAGTCCAGGCAGTTCCACATCCGCACTAATGCGGCCATTCCTAGCATCTCTGACTATCGGCGCACGACATAGAGGACAATTCTTATGAGACCTCAACCAAGTATCGATGCAAGGGACATGAAATGCATGGCTACACTTGGGCAAAAGCCGGAGATTCTCGCCATCGTCGAACTCACCGAGACAAATGGAGCACTCCGTCCCTTCGATCAGCCCTTCGCCCTTCCCGTACTCGAAAGCCGTAATGGAATCGATGACGGACTGATCGAGGCCGACCGTGCGGATGAACCATATCGGGTGCTCTAGGGGCGGCCCCTGGTCTTCATCCAAGAAATCTTCCCGGGTATGAAAAAGAATGGGCGCCTCTGTTCTCCTCCTCGAGCTGTTCCGCTTCTGATAGTACTTCACTAGGATCCAACAGACGATCCCTGTCAAGAGAACAGAGCCAAGGGCATACCAAATGATGCTTTTGCTATCTGGGAAAAAACTATCATCGGTTTTGGGCTCCTGAGGAACTTGTTCTAGGTCCTGTGGCGGTGCCGGCGGCGGCGGCGGCTGACAAGGATGATATTCAGGAAATTTAGGGAAGGGACTCTGCTTGGGTATATTCATAAAAAACTTTCTGTGAGAAGAAGCCATTGAGCAAGGAATGGACCATAACCGAACAGAGGGTGGCCAAGAATTTTCAGTTCGAGTGAGAGTTTTTGAACGAGCCTCGAAAGAAAGGAGTTGTTGATTGCTTGGAAAATCAAAGGCCAATGGGGTGTCGTTTTCATGGAAAGACTCGAAGCATTCTACTTGGCGCGTTCGTCTTGGCGTATGTTTTGGGGGTCAAATTTACTCAGTGGAAAGGACAAGCCATGAATGGCTCTTTAACATCGAAGGTGACGGTTCTTGGACAATCCCTGAAAGGAGCTTTTGACTATTTGGAAGAATTAGAGGTAAAGAATGAGAGAGAGAGAGAGAGAGTCGTTTTCATGGAAGACTCCCAAGCATTTGCTTGGCAATTTCGTTTTCGCGTTTGTTTTGGGGGTCAACAGCCCAATGGGAGGGGCAGAGCCATGTGCCTTTACTGAAAATATTCCACGCGTTTACGTGACGCTTGGGGCTATAATAATACTCTCTCTCTCTCTCTCTCTCTCTCTTGTTTTGCTTCTTGACAGTGAGAGGAGATAGTATTGCCCCGGAGATTGGGCGAGTGTTTAAGCGTTCAATGCAGATACACTAGACTCCGCGTTTGAATTACGACATTTTCTTCTTAAAGTAATCTTGCCGACTATTTTTTTTTTTTTTTTTTTCAGTCAGTCCTATGCTAATTCTACTCTAACACTCACTCTCAGACTTTTACCCTGCCTCCTTGCAATGCGTGGGAGTCGAAACCCACTCCTGAAATGAAATCGTCCCCACCCCAATCCCCCTTTGAGAAGGTAGGGATTTGAACCCCCAACCTCCCATTTCCAAGATGAAATGGTGGCCATTTGGATGGAGCAATACCCGATGCATGTGGACTTAGCGATTACTAAGTATTCTTGGAATTGATCGAGCCAAAGGTTCAGACAGCAGCACCATTCGATATAAAGCAGGTGAGACGACATTTTGTGACATTGCATGGGATTGGTTCTGCGTGACCTGATCAAATGAGGTTGTTTTAGGTGAGAAATTAATCCGAGATCTAACGCGCAAAGCTGGGCGGTGTTCATGACTTTTGAATATTGTTCGGTGGGCTCAAGAATCATGGAGACAGGTGTTAAATCAGCCTCTTAACTATATCACATCAAGGTGGGCACTAGGACAACTAGTCAAGTTGGAGAGATAAGGTGTTAGGTCCACCAATTTACCAGTTTGTCTTTTGTGCAAGGTTTCTATCACTAGTAATAATCAGCTCCCTCAGTTACACCTCACCAGCCAATGAAGTGATGGGGACAAGGAGGAAAAGAAACAAGAAGACCAGTTCCCCCTGAAAATGAAGGTTTGGAGGTGCTGCATATGAATGCACTACACAACATTATTACATATATAGCCGTATCATATTCGTATGGAACCTAAAGAGATATTAATGAGTTCAATGGTTGTTACATGTAAAGTGTAAGAGGTATGTGTATTCACTATATATACACGGCACAGAAGTGGAAACGAAAATCACGAATAGACTAAAAACCATCAGAGTTGCGCAATATTTTCACTCGGTGGTCGTACGATATATCTTCAACGGGGGCAGCAGCCCTCGCTGGAGTTAGTAGATTTCATGGATTGCACAACTAACGAATGACAAACTTCGACCAAGCAAAACTTCTCATAACCTCACTAGGAATTGCTAGTTGAACATCACCCAAGCAGCAATAGTAAGCAATAGTATGATCTCTTATTGTCAGAGATCGCCTGTGAAACCGTCATGAAGATAAACAGAGCAATTGCAAGCGATAAGAGCCAAACAACAGAATGACATAATTTGAATCACTTGGGGTGTTTAGGAGTCCAACATTCTTCGACAGTTGAAGTCTCTTATTTGAGTTGCAGTCCTTCATTCTAGTTGAGTGGTCAAAGCAGTCCCACCAGTGTGGGATTTTCTCATTCTCACTAGTAAAAGCATATGCGTGATCAGAGCAAAAGTCTAACCTGAGGGACCGACCATAAAGAAGAAGTACATGCAGTGGATCTGACTGCTCATTTTATAGAAGCACTCAAAAATTCCACCCTACCATGTCTTCTACTGTGCAAACTTAAAAACTGAAATTCATTCAAGAACTAGAGAGGCTATTGTCTATGGTCAATCGGACATAGCAAGTCCAGATGTTAAACTCCAGGGTCTTATGTACGGTTAGTCTCTTCCACTCGATAACCCCAGGCACGAGAGAGGCTCTATAAACAACTTCACCATCCAACCTGAACTCATCTCCATGCAATGTGCCTGCATTCCCAGCACACATGCGAGCTGGCACACCCAGACGCAAACAGGCACACATGCTCTCGCATGCGCGCATATTGTGTGCACATGCGTATGAATATAATGAGAGAGAGAGAGAGAGAGAGAGAGAGAGAGAGAGAGCATTATTGAAAGTCTCGAACTGGGAGCTAGTACTATGAGTCTAATTGGCTAGATGATTTCTTTTTTCTTTTAGGTTTTCAGATGAACTATGTACATTGACAATATTTACATAAATAACATGAAACTGAGCAGCTTCTAACCACCACAAGTACCTAAAATTCAGATAATAGCCATATGAACGGACCTCAAATGGTCATAGCAATCCTCGCTGGTTCTGAATAATTTCAAGCACGCCCAGCAGAGGTGCCTTCCACACTTGCACTCTATATGGTTGCAACCATCTACCTTTTCTATTGTGTACCCACACTGTGGACATTCCTTCACATGGTCTTTCCCCGAACACCACTGCTTGAGAGACAAATCAGGATCTTCCTTGTACTCCCGATACCTCTCACAGGAGACATAAGGATGATACTCCAAGTGGCACCTGGTACAAGTCTCGGCATAGCAGGCTCCACAGAGAAACGGCTCAGGGTGTATTCCAGGACCAGTGACACGATAAACTGAAGGACAGTCCGGGGAGGGGCAAAAGCGGTATAACCCCCCACTCGACGCGACAAATGCACCCAAGGAGGCACGAAATAGTTCATCCAATTTCTCAGCTGACAATAATGATCTCAAATCAGAAACCAAAAGAGGAGCCCCACAAACCTCATGAGCACAGCATATGGGAAAACTATCAAGGTTTCTAATAGCAGATTCACACTGCTCCACCAAACAGGCCCGGCAGAATCGATGTGAACAGCCCTCAAGCCGGTAGCCATCCTCAACCTCGCAAAAGCAAATTGGGCAGGAATCTTCTGCTGCTACCACCGCTTCATCAGGTGTCTCTGACGAAGAACCAATAGCCTTCGCCAAATCATAAATAATTTCCTCTACCTTTTCCTTCATGTCCTTATTGCCCTTCATAAAGATGATGTGGCGACCGGCATTAAGACAGATTTCAGCATCAGGTACCTTTTCTTTAAGTCCATCAAGGTTGGGCCCAAATGTCTTGACAACTTCCTTCATCAGATCAGGAGGCAGATCCCTACCACGAAGTCGAATTTCAAGTTGCTTGCTTTTATTAAGGTTTACAAGGGTTGTGATGAGTTTCTCCTCTGCTTCAGCAATTTTCTCTGAAGATCCAAACACGTTCAATTTCAACGTGTGCCTGTCGAATAATATCCAGGTTCCAGTCTCTTGCCGGAGTGATTTCAAGAGAGTGATGCCATCTCTGGAGAAAAGAATCTGTACTACAGCAGGAGTGAGACTAGGGTGGTCAACAGTCTTCCCTCTCATAAGCTCTTCCACGGGTCTTCTCATCTCTGCCACAGTTCTTGTTGCATTGGCAGAAATTCTCACTCGAAAGCAACCATTTGATGTCCTGTCCGAATGACATTCTGCCCCTGAGATGAGGTTATTTACTGCAGTTAGTATCCGTCTACAGAAAAGTATGCGTTACTCAGCGCATATGGGATATGTGTAAGCATTCAGAAAATGATGCTGTGGCTGTGAATGTCATTACCCCTCTCAAATCAAAAGCTTGTGAAATAAAAAATAATAAAAAATAAAAATTCCTCATTTGTTGGAACACTTTGAAAGGCAGCAATGCAACATCAATCTTCATATATTCTAGTTGATGAACTATATGCTCCATAATTTCCCGGTCTGTCATTGTTGATATGTAATTCATCGACCTTAAGACATATACCAAAAGTAGAATCAAGGGTTGGTAGTTTCCACTAGATATGTAATTCGTCAACCTTAAGACAAATAAACTTACAAACAAACAAGGTAAATTCAATTTCATCAACTGAAAATATTGATCTTCCATGAAACAGCAATTCAGCAATGTCACAAAAACAATAGGAATGGTATAGCAATTCAGCAATGTGATAAAAACCAAAAAAAGCAAAAAAAAAATAAAAAAAAAATGAGCATCTACACTTGATATCACAAGGAAAGTCATGCAACTATAGTTTTCAATTATATTGTTTGTGTAATGGTAGAGCAATTCAGGGAACTTCCGACACAAGAAGTTAAAGACACCACAGACTCGCATATAGGAAATATTTCAGACTTTTTTAAAACCCCATTTGTCATAAATTATTGCATCCAGCACTACAAGTGGTTAAAAGCTAATAACAGACCATAAAAGAGGATTAGGGTGCATGTGCAGCAATATAAACAATTTTTTAATCATGGATTACATTTCCTTATCCTCCATGGGCATAGACCATATAGTAATTCATAAAGTTACTTACCAGAAACTATTAATAACATTGATGCTGATTGACATTAAAAGAATAAAATCAAAAAATGAAAATGCAACATTGGCAAATACGCTCATTGTAGACACAAAGAAAAGCGAAGGACCTTGTTAAGAATGATACTACTGGCACTTACTCAAGCCTACAAAAACCAGAAACACCAAACAGACACAACAAAAGAAACAGGACATACAGAATGCCCTATTATTTGTCTGCGGGGCTCCAAACACCAACTTCCACTTAAAGAGCAAGGTTCTAATAAATAGGTTCTGATTTCTGCAACAATAGGCAAGCACTACGCATACTTTTACTGTTCTGGTGTGACCAGACAAAAGGAAGTAGCTTCCAGATGCTGTCACAGACTAGTGATATTTACAGGAACAAACAAGAAAAGAAGAAAGTAGCTAGTAAGAACATAATAGACCAGACTCATAATGAATCATGCGGTAACAACTAGTAGAAACATTATTTTCAACCCCCCAACCCAAAAAAAAAAAACTTGAAAGTGAGATGAGAATGTAGAAGTGATGCCAGAACTACCTTCAATTTCCTTGAAATTTGCAAGCAAATCTTCCAGTTGCTCTTTGATAACGTAATAGACAGGTGCAGGACATGATAAAGAGGTGTGAAACAATTGCTGGCACTTTATCTTCTGCCAAGGCAAAAAACCAGGCAATGCCTTTCCATCAATTTGCTCCAAAGCTTTTGCAGCCTCCAAATGTAATCTGCCATCGAAGGTGATCAAAGCCTTCACATTGGTCTCTTTAGGTTCAGGTGGATAGACTTGAACGCTAAAATGACTCGCCCGAGGGTTATTTTTGGGCATGAAAGGAGTGATCTCTCTCAGGAGGGCCTCTTCACACTTGTTGATTGGAGGATTCTCCACAAACTTTCCTCTAACCAGGAAAAAATCAAGGATTCTCCTGTCAGTGGCTCTCCTCAACTCATCCAAAATTTCAGCTTCAGAAAGCTCTTTTCCAAGTCCTTTAATCACTACACTGCCCTTGTAATTTTTGCCAACATCACAACGAGTATATTGGCCCCCTATAACCAAGTTAGAGAAATGAAAAAGCAGGATAGGCACATCACGGACATCACATTTTACAATGCCAAGACCTGTACTCTCCCTCCGTGGCCAGTAGGCTTTTGCTTTGACAGCAGGAAACGAGTAAAACTTATTATCACTTCCCAAAAATGACCGCGACGGATGCACCTTCAGCATGGCATCACCAAATTCAACTTCTTTCATCTCAGCAGCTCGTTTGGCAGCCTCAGGGGTAGCAAAAGTTATCCTGCCCCATCTGTCCTTGTCATCGCCATCTGGCAAGCTGCCTGTGAATTTGTGGATGGCACAAATGCTACCTTGTGTGTGTTTTTCAAGAAAAACCAAAAGCTCCTTATCATCGACGGAATTAACATTCGGATGACATACATCAATGGTCAAAAAGTTCTTATCCAGTTCCAAATGCCTAATCTCAGCACCAGCTCCAAACAGTGCCACGGGGGCTGAAATGCCTGGGCAATGATATAAGCACTTTTCAATGCATTCATTCAGCAACCATTTCTTTTCACACTCCAGTGAGTCACTGACAAGAGTAAAAACTATTTTCATATCCTGCGAAGAAGCAAATACTGAAACCTCATTTTGATCCACATCAACTTGAACAGTCACCCGTTCATCCATACACTCTTCTCGAAGATGTGATATAAGGACTTGAAGGCTACAGTTGGACCTCCCACAGAACCTCTTCAAGAGAGTACTGCCATAACCAGTCATTACCCTCGATTGCAACTTCTGACTCTCAATCTCATCAAAATCAAACAAGGGAGGAGGGCAAAGTGTAGACAAAAAGTCAAAATCGAAAGCTGTAACACAAACCAGATATGGATTAGACAATGATATGATTTCACCAAAAACGACCCATCTCGGCTTCTGCCCAAACGATAACAACGAACATGAAGGGTGTAATTGTATATGCTGACCAGTCAAAGCCACTTGAAAACCAAGTTTATCGCATCCAGAGTACATGGCAACATTTTCAGAAAGACAGGATAGTATGACTTTCTTTAAAAGGTCATCAAGCTTATTAGGCTTATAAGGATCCCAATGCCAGAGAGATGGGACTGTAATGTTGAGTTCCCTTCTAAGGCAGTCTTCAAATTCCTTAACTGTCTCTTGGCATCTTCTCATTGATTTGGCATTGATGCTGTTCTCCCAACACCATAGATTCCGCTTTTCTTGAGGCACAGACTCCCATTCTTTGTAAACAGACAGAAGAGTGAACAGATCACCATCACGATGGCAAAACTGCAACTTCAAGCAATCAGATTTAAGCTTGTCCGTATCACTACCAACTCTGCAAAATATGCTACTTGCGTTTGCCATCACAGCAGCAAGAACAACACCTTCTCTGCCCAAGTCATGATGAAAGCAACTGTAGATCAACTTACCTAGCCGAGGTTCAGCTCCAACCTTAACCAAATACCTGCCGACATCTGTCAACTCATAAGTACCATCAATCACAGTAATGGCCCCCAACTGAAGAAGATTTCTAATGGCCATGTCAATAGCTTTGTCAGAGGGAGCATCAACAAAATCAAATTCCTGCAAATCATTAATTCCCAAAGCGAGGATCCTCAGAACAGCAATGCCAAGATGCACCCTAAGAATTTCAGGTTCCTGGCTGCGGGGCATCGAGACAAAGTCAGACTCGGCATAGAGCCTATAACACCGTCCAGGTTCTGTTCTCCCTGCTCGACCAGCTCTTTGATTCGCAGAACTTTGGCTAATCCTGCAAACTTTCAGAACATTCATCCCGGTGCCTGGTTCGAACTTGCTTTCTTTCACCCAACCAGAATCAATCACGTACTTAACTCCAGGAATGGTAAGTGATGTCTCAGCAAGATTTGTGGAGAATATTACCTTTCTTTTCCCTGGATACTCCTGGAAAACTCGTAACTGCTCTTCATAAGCGAGCTTCCCATGTAAAGGCAGCACAACTGCAGATGGATCTTCAAACTTTTCACAAGCCCACTCTACTTCCATTTGAGAAGTTAAAAAGGCAAGAATGGTCCCTCCTCTCTCTCTTCTGTTAATCTCACTAGCCATCCTCAGAACATCATCAACATATGATGCAATAACCCCGGTAGAATTTGCCCTAGCAGATGAAGGTGGCACATATCTGATATCTACTGGAAAGTTTCTACCCACAACACGAAATATAGCACACCCATAGAAGTATTCTGAGAGCTGGTCTGCATCGGCTGTTGCGGACATTATGATAAGCCTCAAATTAGGCCTCCGGCCAAGTAATTCTTTAATTACTGCCAAAAGGAGATCGGTGCTCAAGCTTCTTTCATGTGCCTCGTCAATAATGATGCAGGAAATCCCAGATAAATCCTCATCACACATGTAGTGTTGCAACAAACAATGATCAGTCATGTATACTAACTTTGACTTCAAAAATTGAGAAGAGGAAAATGTGAGATCACGGACAACCGAATTGCCTGCATAACAACCAATACTTTCATCTCTGACCCGCTCCGCTAGGGAAATTGCAGCAATCTTGCGAGGTTGAGTACATACTATGGAACCATATGCACCCACTCCTGAATCAGCAAGAAATTGAATCAACTGGGTGCTTTTTCCCGAACCAGTTTCTCCTATCAATACCATTATCTGTGCAAATATTTGCAAAGAGAACCAAGAATTAGCATTTAGATTCATCATCATAGTGAATGACATAAACTACCACATAAAATTGCAATAGTAATACATTAAGTTTGTAGTAAATCCACAAAGTAGTTTGTAGTAAAAAGAACATGGAATCACCTCAAGTAGTCTATGCATGCAAATTCTAACCTTTTCAATCCTATGAATTGGTTTCTCTCTCTGATGCATGATAAATAATTGATGTTGAAAAATAGATGGGTATTATACCTGTGAACTGAAAGACATAGAAGGTAACCGATATATAGAACATTCAGAAATAAACAAGAGACTAACTTTACAGAATTAATGCTCCAATATGTCTGTCCATTCATCTTTATTATAGTTAATTTTTCCTGACGAAGGCCCAATGGTCCCACAGGAGAAAAATTTTCCCTCCAACCTGAGGCCAAAGTTCACTATCTAAACTCTCCAATCAAGACATTATCGTTGAGATAACAACCTCTTGGCTGTTCCTGAAATTTGCAAATTAAAGACGCAAGATAAAGCAAAAAAAGGGAAAGTGTCATAAATGCTTCACTTACTCTAATTATCTCGTAACCACAACTGGCAGATGTGAGACTAGTGGAGAGATGATTACATGCAATTTCTCCTAATTTACCTTTTTTATCTTATATATCGGGGACGATCCTCTGCCTCAACGAGCTCATCTCAATTTGAGAAGCCAACCAAATTCCAAGTATATAACATTGGAGCCACTATCAAAGTGCAAAGAAAGAAACTACTACTTCAATGAAATGTTCTGTTAGAGAACATAATACTGGAGCAGGAAAAGCCATCCATCATGAGTTTGTTTACACAGAAGCAAGTACTCAGTCTCTAAGATATTGCCAAAGTCGAAGCACTCTTAATGCACCTTAAATACCGTTTTAATACAGAGAACATTTATGGTAAAGCTCTCCTGATCTTTAACATCCAACTCTAGATTTGGGGGGAAAAAGTTCTCCATGAGATTGGTATTTAAAGGTCCAAAGGCAATTCAAAGATCAACATTCACACTTTCTTATGATCTAAAATGGTCGATATGCAACTCCGAAGATTTAGTACCATGTATGTGAAAACTTAAGGTGAAAAGACTAAAAAAGGAAGGAAGAGCGTAAAACGGGGAACTAGAGAAGAGAAGCGCTGACAAAATAGTCATGCAAGGAAAGATTTAATATATACTGGATGCTTTAGCAAAGTAATCTCAAATAACATCTCAACAACATTAAACAGTGAATCCCACAATAGTTTAAGAGGCAAGTGTTACATCCTAGAAATGATGAGGAGGAAGTTTCCATAATTCTGCAGACAGATTAGCTAACATCATGTATTCCGCCAATCATCAGCTAGTCTTCAGTAAATAAAACATAGGAACTTCCAGTACAGTCAATCTTGTGTCACCAACTTGAAATTTGTTTTACAACTAGCGGCACCCTCAGGTGGCTTACAACCCCCCCCAACCCAAAAAAAAAAAAAAAAAAAAACCAAAAAAATCCCAACAAAAAGAATGGTATCCTTTTCTAATATCAGAGCAAAAACATAACCTGAGTATATCATAATGATATAGATATCTTAAAGATACCTCAGAGGCACTAGCATCATTCTTCGACATAACCCACTATGTCTACCGATCACAATTTATGAATTAGGGTGACTGTAAGACTCAGAATTAAATAAAAGTCACCAAAAGAGTGGCTTGACGACACCGGATTATGATAATGAGCGATCTAGTTTAAGAAAGGGAAATCTGCTCATTGCAATTCACCAGTTAACCAAAGAGTCCCCATCTTACAATGAAAACTATGGAGATCTTCCAATGAAAATACACTCGAAGTCCTAAAACTATTTCATGAGTACAAATAGGTCCTTATATATGTCCTACAACTTTTAAAATTGATCCAAACGAACAACTCCAGCAGCTTTATATCATCAGAATATCACACATGGCATAGTTTCCAAATGTCACATGTGATTTGTTGGTGAGAGAAACTGCTGAAAATCCTTGAATGTAAAATTCAAATAGATTTATCACGCAGTGTTAGGACTCATCTGTAATTAGTACAAAGTTTTGAAACTTCCATTGCACTTTCCCTGAAATCTTCAGCATGTCATTGTTATTCCCATAGTCAAACATCTTGAACTAAAAATTCACATTGTAGATCTGAAAGTACATACTAAGTATCAAAAAACACTTCCAATCTCCACAAGGATTAGTCGTTCTAAGGATGTGTGTCACTCATGTCGCTAGCAAACGACCACCAATCATCAATCACAATCAACCACCATCAACCAATAAGTCACTTCGATCACCATCAAATGACAACCCACTAGTCCACACTATATTGCTACCACCTTCCTGCCACCTACCATGGAGCCAAACTTCCAAGACCATCAATTCATTATTCCGTTTAAATACAATCATGCATCAACAGCTACCATCACCACTGACAACTTAGAGGCAGACCGTATCATCCACTAGACACAAGTTTCTGTGACTAACCAAACACCAACTACTGTATTTTGTTACTTCAGGCACAACAGTGCAGAGAAAGATGATGCTATCATCGAGTTAATTTCAACGATGGATTTTCTCTGCTCAATAGAATAGTGTTTTTAAGAGATGAATTAGATCCTTGAAACAAGATAGAAATCTATTGAGGATGATTGAGTATAGTGAATGGCTGGATGCCAAGGAAATAAGAAAAATTACAGAAACTGACCACAGAGAAGCACTTCTGAAAAGAGGATGCGACCACTTGGCACCATCATACCGACCAGCAGATAGATACCTCAGGTAAAGCATATGAGGTTCAAGTCACCCAACTATGACGAGAAATTTAAAAATTGAAGATTGGAGATTTACATATGATGGAAAGTGATCGTTAAGCAAGGGCAAAAGCCCTACAGAGATATGACAAGAGGCATTAACCTAGGGCAAAAGCCCTACAAAGTTAAGAACTGGACAGCTAAAAAGAAGAGACAAGGAGAGACTAGTAACATGTCTTAGTACTAGTTTATTCTCTGCATAATGATAAACAGAAAATGTCATTCAAATAACAATGTTCTCTTTATTTACAAGTAGAGATTGACAAGCATCCAGAAAAGAAGAAAAGAATTTTGAAAATTGATTTGTTGAGGTTAAAGAAAAATGCCATATTGGAAAATTATACATAAGCCAAAAGTCATGAGATAAAGAGGACAGAGAATATATCATGCTAATGCCGCCATACTTCAGGGATCAAGGTTTAACATGTCATGAACACTAGAAAATAAAGCCAAAACCAATCAAATCTCAAAAGGTTAAAGAAGTAAGCAATCTCTGATTGCAAACATATAACTTCGAAATATCTACTGGACATCTTGGGGGAGGTTGAAAAGAATTCAAATTTCAAACAAAGTGCATACCGACACTGATTTTTATCTTCTATTGAAGTCATATGCAAAATTCCCTACTACTCCAAAGAAACAACTACTCCTAGAAAGACAAGGGGTTAGTGCGTAATGAGATAGATGAGCCCAACCAAAAAAATATATATATATCCTAACCCACCGACTTAATAGATGCTGCCAATAAGAATGATATGCCCTAACAGATGCATTTAAAATGAACTTCTAAGAGAATCAGTCCGGGCAGATGACTTAAAATGGAGGGAGATGCTCCAACTCACTAAAACAACTTGATCCAAGCGAATTGGTGGCAACCAACATCAGAAAAGCACGACCATTTGCCATCACTCGCGCATAATGCAAAAGGCAATAAGGTCAAGGAACCCTTAGGGATTGTCAGGGTAGTATGCTATACCAGTTCACAAAAATAAAAGGAATTTTCATAACTCTCGTGCTATTGTATATACACACATACACTTGGGACTCTGGGAATATAAACACAGGTGGATTTCCCGCCGTTCAGCATTCCAATTACATAAAATCAAGGATAAAGTACAAGAACAAAAAGTTCCAACTACCTGCTGATTATAAACTTGCTGAAGAATGCCCTGCCGGCAGGCGTAGATGGGCAAGCCATCATCGAGCCTCTTACACTCCCTCAGAATCAACTGATGAATCCGAGACCAATCGACATGGCCCCTCTCAAACTTGAAGACCGGCAAAGCCTCCTCGACAGCATTTCCTTCGATGTGATCCCTTATGCAGAGCATTGCAGACTTAAACTCCACGAGCCTCTTCTCGATCAGTTCCCGCTCCGAAGAAAGCCCCTTGACCTTCTCGCTCAGCTCGCCGAACATCCTAAGACCCACCAACCTCCTCCTCCTCATCGGCGCTTTCAGTTTATCAATCTCAACATTCACTTGGCGCAATTTCGCCTCCCATTTTTCCACCGCCTCTCCATCCAGCAAGGCCCCAATTTTCTCGAGAAACAAGGCCTTGAGCCTCCCTTCGAGCTCCTGTTTAGCATCGGGCCGGGCGGCGATCGACGACGCGAGCTCCGGCGAGAACGGGTGCGCGCCGGAGAGGCGGGACTCCCAGAGATGCAGGGCCGCGTCGCGCGCGTCCTCCCACCGCTCGAAGTAGAGCGCGGCCGCCACGTCGCCGGCCTCGTAGAAGGTCGAATTGGCGGGCTCGGGGCGGCAGCCGGCGACCAGGGCGCGGGGGTCCGGCCTGGCGGGGCGGGGCCGCGGCGAGGGAGGGGGAGGTGGTGGCGGAGGCGGAGCTCGACGATGAAGCAGGGCGGCGGGGGGCGGTCGACGGGGCGGTAGTGGAGGTGGGGGTAGGAGGGAGGGGGAGGGGGCGGCGGTTTGGCGGGAAGAGGCGGCGGCGGAAGGGCGCGGCGGCCCCGTACGGCGGCGGGGGCGGTACCGGACGTCGGAGGCGATCGACGATTGGGTCATGGCATCGGAGGAAAAACCCAGAGAGAGAAAGCTCGGCTTCTCGCGCACACTCTCTCTCTCTCTCTCTACAGCAAAAGCTCGACTCTTGAGTGTGAGAGAGAGAGAGAGAGAAACAGAGGACAGAGAAAACAGAGACGGAGAGATGCCGGGAAGATGACGAGACTCGACGAGACAGTTTGGATATCTCTCTCTCTCTCTCTCCTCGAAAGTTTCGATTTTTATATTCACTGTTTTTTTTTTTTTTAAGGTTTTTCCTCCTTCCTCACTTCTCCAGAGCAAAAAAATTGAATTTTTTTTTTTTTGGGTCAGGAAGAAAAATTGTGAATTATGCACAATTCGAGAGATAGGAAACGAGCTCTGCATGTTCATCTCATTTGTTAAGGGAAGAAATTGGGGAAAAATAGCATTTTTGAGGTGTTCATATTCAAAACGAGCTTAGTATCAACACTTTGGTTAGGCATCAAGCTTGCTAATATTATTCGATGAGTACTTCGACGGTGTCGGTGAGGTGCTTTAAAGAGTAGGCGATGCCAGTGAGTGAAAGTGAAAGGAAGGGAGAAAAAACGGGCTTGATAATTAAATGATCGAATTACAGATATCGGATGCTCGTTGTGTAATTTCTGACAATTAATTAATGCATGAAATGATTGAAAACGATAATATTTTTAAAAAATGTTTATTAAAAGAGGATTATGCCCTCGACTCATGGAAGAAATTTCAAATGTTAAGCCGAAATTTAAGGTGATATTTAGAAATGCTCTATGTCAGTTGACTATTTTTTTTGCATTAATTAATTATTTACGTATCGGCATCCAATTTTTGTAATTTAACGGTGTTGTTTTTTAAGCCTTTTTTCTCCTTTTTATCTAATTTGTGTATATTCTTTCTCTCTTTCTTTCTTTCGGTTGGATTGTGCTTTTTCTTTCATTATCATTTTGATTAATTAGTTTTTCTCTTTTTTAATATTATTTTTCCATTTTTACAAAAGTTAAATATAAAAGAGAGATTTCATTCAAAAAATAAAAATATATTTTTACCCCTTAAGAGTCATAAGCATTGCAAATGCTGATGGAAATTGAGGGAGGATTGTGGAATGGTTGAAAGAGCAGGTGCAAATGTGTATTAGAGCCCAAATTCAGATGGTTTTACATAATTTCCCTTTTTGGTAATTTACATTAAGGAAATTGAGCCCGATTTGCAAATATTTCTGAGGAATATTTACAAGAAACGGCAATGACAATAAATAGAGAGAAATATGATGTGCGGTTTTGGGCAATGTGCGAAATAATTTCTCTCCAATTTCATACTCGATTCGATTTGTTACCATTTTTTTTAATGTCCAACCGAGAAAGAAAAATCCTAGTATTTTCCATTGGATTCGTACTTGGTGGCCAAGCCAACATGAATTTGGAAAGAGAATGACGTGGCAAAAGTTTCTATAAAGACATTAAAAAAACATTAAAAAGAAAAGAAAAAATATGTTCTAATTTTTCGTTGCTGGATAATTTCCATTTTTGGAATGTGCAATTTCCTAGAATAAATTATTTGCATATCCCAATATTCATGCTCTCAATAGGAAAAAAATTAAAAATGATTTCTTGGTAGGTTTTTTTTTTTTTTTTCCTTTAGTCGGTTTATTGGTAGGTAAGTAAAATGGATTAAAACTACCTATTTAGATTACATCAACTTACCTACCCGGTTAATTGTCGCCTATCGGCCTTCCATCCCTTCCCCAAAAAGATACCTAGAACAAATAAAAAAATATCCAAATTAAAAAGCAAGGCTTAGTGGGTAAGAAAGCATAAAGAAAGTTGTTTTTTTTTCCCTTTTTGACTGTCCTTCAAATGATTTATTTCTTTTCTTTGCTTTTTCATTTACAACTTTGGAGATATATTTACTTGCACGCAATGCTAAGTCTCCAAGATTATATTAAATTCTCACTATATTAGGTAATAAAATCCCACCAATAATCATCTAAGGTTTCCTTTATGCCTTGTAAATCCAAATGAAATAGGTGATTGAGTAAATGCACATAAATAGTGACCAAAGCCATAATTTCATAGGATGATTTTTACTCTACCTGCATGCACTAAACCTTAGTTGAATTAAAAAAGTAATGATTATGAATCTCGTAAAGATTCGATGTTGCTAAACATATATTGTTTCATTTTCCTCTACATAGAATGACGATCAATAATTAGGTAGTAAAAGGAAATGAGAGGATAAATGTTAATTTTTGGATCAATTATATATATGTTAAACATATCATAGAGCGATAATTTAATCGAATATCTATCCAATCTGATAAAGTAAAAGGAGAGTACTCGACCCGCGAAAGATTCCATGGAGTGTGACAAAAAGAGTCAGTGATCATAGATAAAGATGCCATCTTTCGTCCACTTTTTTTTCCTTCCTTGAAAAGGGACTAATGGAAGTTAATGAATTTTTTTTTTGGTCAAGAGAGACTTTGGAATTAAAAAATCACAAATCTTGACTTGAAATGATGGTCAACAAGACTTAGGCACTGTTTGGTAACCATCCAAACAGTCTCGATTCGATTTTTGTTTAGGAAGCAATTTGGGAACAGAATCGCGTTTGATAAAATAGAAATTTGTTCAGGAACAAATTTCTATTTTTTTTTTGTTCCCGAGAACAAATTTCTATTTTTTTGTTCCCGAAAGTATATTTGGAACGAGAATCAAGAATAAAAAAAAAATTAGATTCGTGTTCCGGAAACAAATTTAAGAATCAAAACCAATTTTTCTTCTTCTTCATCGACCGCCATCCCACGATTGCTGCCGGCCGCCATCCGCCACCATCCACCGCTGTCCACCACCATCCACCGTCGTCCGTCGCCGCTCGCCGCCACCCGCCACCGCCGCCGTCTGTCGTCCGCCATCCACCGCCCGCCGCCATCCGCCAGTCGCCGACAACCAGTCTAGCGAGCTCGCCAGGCCGGGGCTAGGTCCGGCAAGCTCGCCGGAGGCCAGCCTTGCTGGTGGCCAAGTGGGGCCGGGCAAGGCTCACCTAGCCCCGGCGAGGCTCGCCCGGCCCGACGGCCGAGCCTCACCGGTGGCTAGGGGGCCTTACCCACCCCCGGCCCGGCGACCAAGTAGGCCTCGCCCGGCCCGGCGAGGCCGGCTGGCCACGGCGAGGCTCGGCCAACAAGGGCCGACCTCACCGAGGGCCGGTGACGCTCCAGTGAGGTCGCCGGCGAGAAGAAGAAGAATAGGAGAAAAAGGAAAAAGTAAAAAAAAAATATTTAAAAATTAAAAGAAATTGATTTAGAACGAATCAATGAAAGACGGATACCAAACGCTTGATTCTATTCCGAATCATAAATTTTGAACAATTACCAAACGGCTTAAAATGCTTAGAAGTTGTTCCAGGAACAGAATAAAAAATAATCATTTCTAATCGAATTTGTTCGGGAACAAAATCATTATCAAACGCGCCCTTAGAATCTATTTGATAACGCTCCCGGAAATAAATTGATTTTATTCTTTTATTCATGGCAATAAAAAAATAACATAAATCTATCTAGTAAATTTTTTGCTCCCGAGAACCAAAATTCATTTTTTTGTTCTCAACAATAGATTTAGAACAAAATCAAAAAGTAGAAAAAAGTTGTTTCCTGTTTTCGTAAATAATTTTTAGAATCAAGTCTATTTTTTTGCTTTTCTTCTCCTTCCTCTTTTTTTCTTTCCTTTTCTTCTTCTTCCTTTTAGCCGGTCACCAACCTCAACCATGGCCATCGAACGGCCAGATGAGGGCCAACGACCCCGCTGGAGCGTCGCCAGCCCCTAGCGACACCGAGCCACAGCGAGGCTTGGCCTCGCCAACCATCACGAGGCTAGGCCTCATCAAGATCTAGTAAGGCTGAGCCTCATGATAACCAAGCAAGCCTCTGGCGAGCTCGCCAGGCCTCGCCCAGTCGGTCACCGGTCACCATCATGGCCAACAACTAGCCACAAAGAAGGAGGAAGAACAAGAGAAAAGGAAAAAGAAAAAATAAATAAAAATATATATAATAAAAGTATTAAAAAATTAAAAGAAACAAAAAAAAAAAATATTTAACAATCCTACCAAACGCATTTCTATCCTAGGAATAAAAAATTTGAATAATTACTAAATACTTTCGAAAACTCGAAAATTGTTCTCGAAAACAAAATAAAAAAAAAATTATTTCTTAGCAAAAATTGTTCCTGGGAACATAATGATCATCAAATGTGTCCTTAAAAAGCTTATAATTCGAATTTTTTTGAAAATATCATCATCAACCGGAGAAATTCACAAGTTTTCCAGTACCCTCGAGATCGGACTGTCTCGATTAGAAAATACAATTTCTCGCGATTTCACAGCCAAATTTGGGAAAACTGATTAATGTCGGAAAGCTTTTAATAATAAGATCCAATTACGCCCTCTAATCAAAGATTTCACGAGTTCGATCCCAGGTCAAACCGGGTCAAACCCTTAAAAACCTTACTAACATATGATGTACTTACTAAATTCTATAACAAATTGCTTACGGTTCCGAACAATATCTATAGTCTTCTCCAAGGGACAAAAGACAATCAAATGTTGGTTCACAGCCAAAATGTGGGGAAATCCATAATTCTACGTACGAAAAATTGATAGGCAGGAGTCGCGTTCTTGAACTTGTTCATGCCTCTGATGAGTTATCCGCGGTGGAATCGCTATCTTCGTCGCCATAGACATGTCCCATCTTCGAGCGCTTCGTCTCCAGATACCTTCTGTTCTCCGTGGTCATAGGCGTCAATAACGGCACCCGACCAACTATGGCCAAACCATAACCTTTGAGGCCTACATACTTGGCAGGATTGTTCGTCATCAGCCTCATCGTGCGTACGCCTATATCTCGTAAAATCTGCAGTGATTTGGTCACCCATCAACAGCTCTTACTTTGCAATGAAAGACGGGAAAAGAAACGGGTGCGAAAAGAAATAGACCGAACAAGAGAAAAGGGATGTGCAGCAGTCAGTCACAAAGCATACGGGAGGGGAGAAACTGCTTTTGCAACCAGGAGCGACCTTTCAAGCACATCAGACGGTGTAATCTGTAGTTTTATTGTACTCTAAAGCCATAAAGCAGAACTAGAAATCCGGTGCAAGTTCAAAATCAAGAAGTTTGTACCTCTTCCATAAAAAAGTTTGAACGTCTAGATACCCTGACATGGCTAAAGCCAACATGTGATTCGCACGTGCACTTTGATACGTTGCAGGGGAGGAGATTAAATGCCGAACAGAGAGCAAACAAACATATAGCATACTCCAAACATGCGAATGTGCCACAATAACCAAGCTACATTAGAAATAAATATGGAAGCCTAATGTGATTGCACTAGAGAGAATGGGATTATAGCACGTACCTGTGCACCGATGCCGTATTCTCTGGAGTCAACAGGTAATCCAAGTTCTTCGTTGGCCTCTACAGTGTCGCGACCATCGTCTTGTAAGGTGTAAGCACGAAGCTTATGGCCCAAACCGATCCCTCTCCCTTCATGCCCACGGAGATACACCAGCACACCCCTCCCAGCTGCCTCGATTTGTTTCATAGCAAGCGCCAGCTGATTTCCACAGTCACATCTCCCCGATCCAAATATATCGCCTGTGAGACACTCGGAATGTACCCTCACAAGAATGTCGTGTCCATCTCCAATCTCACCCTAAAGGGATCAAAGTTCAAACCTCCTTATTTATTTTGACTTAATAAAGTACACACTGACTATCAAGAGATGCAGCATTTACAAATTAATATTTGGTATTAACCAACAAAACTGTGCAATCTATGGTCTATAGGATAAGCTTTGCTAGTCAGGAACTCAATGCACAAAACAGGATTATCATATGAGTTAGTTGCTACGTGGTGATGAGAATTCATGATTACTTTTGTTGGCTTCAGAAGTATCTATTACTTCTAATAAATACCTTTCATCACTCTCTTGAAGAATTTTTGAAAACAAGAAGAGCTTTTCAGGGAGACAACTAACCAGGTCCATTACAACTGATAAGGCTTCTGCCATATGCTGACTTAATCATGTATGTTTAGTACTAACAACCTCAGTGAAACATCCTTATCAAGAGTCAAGAGCCTACATCGATGACTGCATGACAATTTATTTCTAGTATTAAACAGCACATGTAGAAAATTCTTACAAGCTTAGAATTTAGAGTTTATGTTTTGCTTGAGTTGGTGTTCCACATAGCTACTAAACTATTGGAAAACTGAGAATTTGCTAACCATCCAGGAGATAAACCTCCTCCATAGAGACAAACACAGTCTATTTGATTTATGTAGTAGAGAATGAAAACAAAATTCTCTGGAACGGCAATGGGGTCCTTCCCCAACCCCCTGAAAAATAATTATGATAATAATTTTATTGAAAAGCACGCGCAGCGTTATCTAATGCAAAGCTCCCCTCGTTTTGTGGTGTGCATACTTGATCGGCTATATTTTTATTTTATTGATTTCAGCTATTATTTTAAGATCACTACATTGTGATTGGTTTTTTGATTCCCCTTCTCTCAAAACCCCCTGAGTACCACCCGCCTGTTTTTCTCGTTTGATATATTTTATGACCTTTGCTTCTGTCTCTGCTAAGGGATTGGATCATCAATGAAATTACAACCAAATGAACATCTTTGCAGGTGTGGATGGTCTTACAAACCTAACAATAGAAATTGAGTATTCTCAATCTTCAGGAGTTCTGATATTCCTCCCTCCACAGGCATAACATCTACTGATGCACATAGATTATACTGAGAAAGTAAAATCAAGTAGAAAAAAGTGTAACTACAGAACAAGAATACCAGTAATTTGGAATTTCCAACTACAGGTACTCTGAAAATAGATATATATTTTTGAAACAAGATAAGAAGCATCTTTCATTTTTCTCAAATCATTACATCCAAGGAAGTATAGTGGGTAGGCCACATTTTGAAAATATATATTATACAAAGCAGATGACCAGTCCATGTCCAGAATGAATTAAACAGACAGTTGAAGCCTACAGCTAATGTTGTCCCATGTATCTTCATCCTGATGTAGGCCAATCAAATGAAAGCTACTAAGGACTCACAAATGAACATATTTCCAAGAACACGCTAAAAATTGATGAGAAGTACAAGACAGCACCTCAGTAATGTCGAAAGAAAACTTGCTATCTTTTGTCTTTGAAAGTTTTTAAACCATATAAGTGATGGCAACCACAAAAAGAATGTAGTTATATGGTCAGACATCATAACCAGTTTTAAAGGGGAAAGAACAGAGTTACGAACTATTTCAGTAAGCTGTCGCACCACATATATCATTATGAAAAGTCAAAACACTAGGCAAACTGAGAGATTATTCTAAATTATGTATCCGGTACCAGTTTCATAGTAAATTATTGAAATATTATTTCATTCTTCTGCAATGGCACTTACTTTAACCATGGCAATATGCTCAATCCCATCAAGCAGTGATCTATAACAAAAGGCCATGAAAGGCCCCCACATTGTGGGTATAGGGGCGACACCAGCCTGCTCCACCAACTTATCCCTTTTTCTTCTATATCTGCCATAAAAGATGTAGACAATGAATTTTATCGCAATAAGCCAGAGAACACATATTCTAACATAAAAACCATATGCATGCCACCCAGGAAACATGATAACGGAAGACAATCTTCCAAGTTCCAATAGCATCACACGAAACCAAACCTTGGTGAGAATCTAATGCCCTGATTGGCAAAATATGGAAAGGCCCCTTCACAAGATTAACCTAAGGAGGGAGAGTTGCGGCCTAATACCTACTACACTGTTTAGTTTAAGTAATGCAATACCTATTAAACAGTTTAATTTCGTTAATGAGATATGTAATTAAGGGAAGAATAGCATTAGGACATCCAAAATACCCCTAAAATCATAATTGAAGGGAATATGATAATTATCACTTCGATAGTCAATATTTATTGATGAAACTAATGCCCCATATAAATTACCAAATATATAATCTACCATATCAAATATTTACCTAACATTTAATAATCTATTTATGATTATAATATTAAATTAAGCGCATAACATGAAATTATGCTAAATTAGATTTTATATTTTAGTAATCATCACTTTAATAGCCAATCATCCAGATATTACAATCTAATATATAATTTTTCATCTACCATTGAATAATTAATTCATGATTATGATTTGAATTTATCATATAATACATTTTTACTTAGAAATAAATATTAATTATCGCATAACTAATAGTATGATTGAAATAATAATTTTATCACAATTTGAGCATCAATTAATGTGATTTTAATTTATGAAAATTTAAATAACCATACCTAACAGGGAGCAGCTGCTATTATGCTGATTATCACATTATGCATTTTCAACATAATAAAATTATGCGTTATCAAAGTAACATAATTAATATTACATCAATCACAAAAATACTGCAAATGAAAATAGTGATATTAATATTTATTTTGACGATAATTAATATCTATCATTCATAAAGTGAATGAGAAAAAAAGAGAGACAAAAGTATTTTATGATGTAATAGCTATTACGTGGACCATGTGTAATAGCTATTACTGCAAGCAAATGCTGTAGTAGGTAATCAACCAGTGATAGAACTGTAATGTAATAGTCATTAGTACAACCAAACGTGCTGTTTACTATGCATCTGCATCATGCTTAAGGACAAAGTCTTCAACCTTGTTCCAAACATGACTTGAGAAAATAGATGAGGCATCTACCAAAGTCTAAGGATTGGGTAACTTAAAAGAAGGAACTTTAATTTGTATAACTTATCTCTTCCGATGTACTTCTAATAACTTGAACACTTCTAACATCTCCATAGAGTCATAGTACTTCTTGATCCTATGCATGAGATTCCAAATGCAATGAATCATCCACAGATGAAGCAAGTGACAAAAAAAAAATGCAAAACACATCTAATTCCAGGAGATACAATCAAATGTCAGATGACAGAAGTGTAGGGTACCACTAATAGCAATCTAAATTGCTGAATTTGTCAAGTCATAGCTTTGTCGACATCTGGCTTACAGAGGAAGCCTCAATTCAGATTTCGCAAAGAAGATAAACAAGATACAAAGGCGCTTAGTTGCTTGATTGTGGAAATTCTACAGGGAAAATCACCTCTCAGATTGGATCCTCAGAAAGTAGATTCACCATTTTACAACAAATGGCTGAAAATGACCACTCTGAAGGCGATTGAAGACTGTCTCAGCCAAAATCAAAGGGACAACAGACTTAAAAAAAGAAAAATTGAGCATGCAAAAAGGGTGCAAAGTACCTGATTGAATCGGCAATTGAAATTATTTTCAGGTTCATGCAATTAGGGTGCAAAAATACCTGATCAAATCAGCAATTGAAATTATTTTCAAGTTCTCTTTCAACGCAAATTGTCGAAGCTTTGGTAATCTGGCCATAGAACCATCATCATCCACTATCTCACATAAAACTCCAACAGGCTCCAACCCAGCCAACATTGCCAGATCAAGAGAAGCTTCTGTATGCCCAGCTCTTTTGAGAACCCCTCCTTCTCTATATTTCAGGGGGAAAACATGGCCCGGCCGATTAAAATCTTCAGGTTTTGAATCTTTTGATGCAAGAGACAGTATAGTCCTGGCTCTATCATGAGCTGAGACACCAGTAGTTGTCCCGCGTTTTGCGTCCTTATATGAAAAGATGACTGACTCAGATCTCACAGTTAATCAAGTGATCCTCCATGAGAAGAAACTAATGAGGTATTAGAAACTTCCAAACTTGTTTCTTTAGTCAACTACAATACCAAAAGCAAAAATCCAGCCTATAGTTAATGAATTTTTTCGTGCTAACGCCCTCCGCAGGACAATGCATTCTCTCATGGCAACTTCAATCTCCTTTCTAGCATGTATTTAACTTAAAAAATTCTCTCGGAAGAACTAAGCTTTTGCCTACAAAACCATGTGCACAACTATGAGCAATTACATCATAGGTTCATGTCACAGTGCTCAATACAGATAGATTTTTGTAAAGCGGCTAAATCAGTTATTCAGAAAAGATGTCCAACATCATCCATTGATTTCTAATATGATATTGAGTAACTAGATAATAGCATTAAGTCAATAAGATTTATATTCCTAACCAATGCATGATGATAAAACCCTTTGATGGATCTAAAATTACTCACATCCCAAACAATAAAAGCAGAAGAATCACGTCATGGATGTCACATTTACACACAGAAACAACCAAAACTGTTCCAGATAGTACCAAAAAATAAGAGAAATCAAACATTAAATCGTATGGTGAGTCATGCCATCTTGGGGACTCATCGTCTTCCAAAGCAATAGGCCACTCTATTTAAGCTTATCTGTCTGGGTAAAAGCTCTTTATAAAAATTTCCGGAAAAAGATTAAAATGGTAATAGCATTGACCTAACGTACATGAAGATCCATACCACTGAAACAGTAAAAGCTGTGCAAAGCTTTTCCTGATTCTCCTTATGGGTCACCATCAAGGGAAGTTGCAGCCTCTCCAAGTCTTCTTCTCTCATGCTCACACATACGATTCCAGTGCCATGCTTGACTATAAAGGCCATAGCTTCAGGCGTTACCAAAGATGCTGCCATTATTAAATCTCCCTCATTTTCTCTGTCTTCATCATCTACAACAATAACAAACTGCAAGAACACACGGAATTTAATATCCTAATCCCATTCCCATCTCAAAATAACAGATGAGGGGAAGAACTTTGATTGGGGAGATCAACGACAAATGAATTGATTGGCAAGGAAGCTCCAACCTTGCCTTGACGAATGTCTTCAATTGCCTCCGGAATTGACGAAAATCCTTCTGAAGGTACATCAAGGTCATACACATCTTCGTTAGGAAAAAACCCTTGAGTGTTAGGTGTTATTTCAGCAGCAAGCATCCCAAACGCTACACCATTGGAATCAACACAAACCCTTTTGGGCAGTGCTTGTTCATCTATTACAACATTTTTCCTTGAGGCCGCCCCATTGTTATGGGAATAGGGTAAGAGATCATCCTCCCCAGAAAGTACCGCATATGTCGCCTTTCCAATACCCCTTAATCTACAGGGCTTGCTTGGAATCCTCAAGAACACGCTGGATTTGGAGAGGTATGATGCAGAAGTACTCACTCCATGCTTACAACTATGTTGTCCAGAGAAAAGAAAGAATTAGTCATCCTTCCTCATTCATCATAAAGTGTGCTTGGGATATCAAAACTACCGACACATTAAAATTGAATTCCCGAAATTATACATTGTCTTCTTGAAAACAACTTAGGTTGCAAGTCAAAATACCCCACAGCATAGTCCATAAGAGGTTCATTCTCTTTATCGCAAGTCGCAGAGCTTATAATATAAAGGGCACTCCTTAATGAACAAAAGAGGAAAGTTTGCAGTTTCAAATACATTGCTTTTTTCTCAGGTCCTCTGTATTCGGTGCTTCGGAATTCGAACGCTCTGCTCAAAGAAACCTCAGAAACGGAAGAAAGGGTCTTCACGCACGGCCACGGAAGTCAATCCGTTTGCCGCTGCAACCATCAGGCTCAAGAGCGACGATCTCGCTGCTTGAAGACAACAGACAGATTGAGGAATCAAATAATGAGTTGATGCAGGCTATGATCCAACAAAAGGCTACTGTCCTCAAAGCCATGCTTTCGGATAACCAAAGATCTATGGAGTCGGTCGGAAAGTAAGTCGAGAAGCTAGTGGGTTAAATGGAAGTCCGACCCCCATCGCAGGACAAACAAAAAAAAAGACCTTTTTGATCCATTTTATCAACGCTAGTTAACAACACACACTAGTTAAGAATATTGTTTCCTAGTCAGGCATGCCTGAAATGAACCCGCAAACTGGCCGCAGGAACAAATCGTATCCTCACCACAAAAGCCAGAGTCCAGCACAAATTATCGGCGGAACCGTCTCTTCCTCTCCTTATGGGATCAGCCCAATTCAATTTATAAGAGAAGCGAAACAATCGAATCGAGGGCCACCATCTACAGCTGAATATTCATATCACTGAGAACTAGGAGAACCCAGCTGATCCCAGATCTCAACACCTCCCCCATTTTTCACCACCCACCACCCACAAAAATTACACGAATCGAGTGCTCTAAATCCCAGAACTTTCAGAATTCCCATCGGAATCGGCGTCAACCCATCATCCGGAATTTCCCAACGTGAGCAAAGGATGTCGCTTTAAGAGCGGAGGACACAAGACACGATTCCAGGTCGCATTAAATAAAGAAACAGGGCAGGTGAGCACTACATGCCAACGGAAGCGAATTCTATAATCACCGCACTTTGCACGCTGGTTCACAGGCATGAGAGAGAGAGAGAGAGAGAGAGAGAGAGAGAGCGTACAGGGAGCTCGAGAAGACGGAGGAAGAAGGGTGACGAAGGCCGAGGGAAGCCATTATCCTCTGCCGAAGCGAGCGAGAGCTTGCGGACGGTCGTGAAAATCACAGGTCGGATATAACAGTCTTCTAGCGCTCTAACGAAATTATTTTCTCTGGAATCTCAAATTAAAATATATATGTATGTATGTATGTATATGTGTGTGTGTTATGTTCTTGAGGTCGTGAAAATCACAGGTCGGTTTTATGATCCTTAAAATCATTCGAATAATTCGAATAATAAATAGCAAGGAAGTGATGTCGGTTTTCCTTTGAAAAATAGCAAGAGAGAAATTGGTTCATATGAAAGTACAGTTCTTTCTTGTTTTATCCTAGTGTTATCAATAGAAAAAAATTTGAACTTTTTTAAGTGAAATTTTAAATTCCATCAAGTCCGTACGTTGATTTTTATTCTTTTTGGTGTCCGGAGCAATTGTCATTGTACGTCGTAATTCGTGATATTCGAGATGCAAAGTTTATTGTTCAAGTTAGAGTGTTACGAATATCTTTTGTCTCGTCTTATGAAATTGAGTATATTCGTGCATCGTGCTTTAAAAAAAACAAGTAGAAAAAGACATAAGTATTTCATACAAAACGTGACGAGGAGTGGTCGTTGGGGGCAAATGGGCTAAGACAGATCGATTTCTTTTGGATTTCTAGGATGGTGAAAGAGATAAGAACAAATCAAATTGTGGACTAAACAAAAGAGAGTGTTAGTACATGTAAAACTAGAACTAACTCACAAAATAAGCCTTTTAACATGACAATAATGTTCGATATTGGGACTTCGATGCAAACATGTTTAGATAAAAGCATTACTAAATTAATGACCTCCTTGAGAAATTGCCTACCGTATGCTAGAGGACAAAAATAATGAGTTTTGGTATGAGATACATCAAAGCATACAATATATCAAGTAACTTAATCAACAAATGTCATTTTATAGTATCAGACCGGGACACTCTCCTGTGGATGAGTGATTCGGGAACAAATCACGCAGAAGCTTGTAGGCTTATAACAACGAAGTCCGATCGATGAAGATGGGGAGTGAACGTTAGGGCAAACAAGCTTGGATAAGGAGTGGCTCAAGGCAAACTTTTAGGAAGACGAGAGGGGGCGAGATTTTACCAAATTATGCACTGAATGAGGAGAAAGCGCTACAAAATTTAAAAGTGCTACTTGGCGAAACGGCATCATTTCATAAACGGAATTTTGATATCCAGAGTACTCAAGTGAGAGCACTGTCAAGATAGATAAGCTCCAAAGAAAGTATGAAACTCGATAGTGACCAGTAAAAATGGACAATACTCGAAGCGAGTTAATCCAAATACATCGCGGCCCGTTCTCGCTACCATGTCCAATTTGTCATCCCCTAATTGCCATTGCTGTGGATCGTCGTCCAGGGACCACAGCGCACTTGTAGTCTTGTGCCAACTATCTTTCCCTAACTCTAATCGCCGATTGTGACTATTCAACAACTGGCAACTCTCTTTATGATAAGCCAATCGTTGCTTCCCAATGTCGTTTTTTTTTTTTTTTTTTTTAATAATAATTTTGGTCAGATTTGCTGCACATTGGGTTGATCAGGAGCATAATTGATCACATATTGACATTGTCTTGTGGCTTTGAAATTCTGAGAAACTCTTCTTATTCACCCCTTGTCCATGCTGAATTCTCATGATCCATCACAAGAGGAAAACAAAAACATTACCATATCGCATCATATTCAATTCTAATTTGCATCCTATAACCGGAATGCCGCGCGCAGTAAGGAACCGCATACTACTTGAATTGCCGGTCTGCGCCCGAACCCCTCTCTCACTATCTCGATCTTATTCTCGTTGTGTCGTGTCGTGCCGGGTCGAAGTGGTTCGTGCGATCATGTACCCGAGAGTTTGTTTCACTTCGCAAGCACGTAAAGTTAGGGATTTGTCGCCCTACATTTTTTTTTTTTTCGATCTCTAATCTGCAGTCCCATCCGCCCAGAGAAGGTTCGCATCCATCAGTTCCACTGATCGGGGCAGTACCAATGCAGCGTCGGAGCCTGCTCGTCGGAGAAGAAGTTGCAGTCCTCCTCGCCGCCGAGGAAATTGTGCTCCTCCATCTTCACGTACGGACTGTGGTGGTGGTGGTGGTGAGGAGGCTGAGGCTGAGGCTGGTACGCTCGCTGGAACTGGAAGCTGAAGCACCCGCCGAAGGAGGCCGGCGGCGGCGGTGGGGAGGCCGAAGAGGACGACGACCCCATGAATTTCAAGAACCCGCCGTGGCTCTGGACGGCGGGGTTCGGGCTGCTGCTGCTGGTCGCCGCGTTCTCTTCGTTCACAATCGCGCTCGAGTCGCTGTCGGACGACCCGTCCTTGTTGAGCCCGCCATTGTTGAAGCTCAGCTCGCGAGGCGGGGCGGTGATCGGAGGGGGAGGAGAGGGTTTGGTGCCGTCGCCGTCGTCCGCGGCCCGGATCTTGTCGGACACGTCGTGGCCGGAGATGATGACCTCTTCTTTGACGGAGAGATTGCTCTCGGGGTTGTCGTCTTCTTCCCGGAGTTTCGATTTCAGCTCTTTTATCTGCGGCAAAAATCGATTCCCAAAATTAATTAAACGAATCGGAATGACAGATTATCAAATGACAATTACGGAATCATATTCAACCAAAAAAAAAAAAAATCATTAAAATTGAATAACGCATTTTAAAGATCATATTAGTGATCAAAACAAACGCACGAGCATTGGATTATTTATGTATATGTTAATTATGCGGTTTCGAGTGATATATTTATGGAATCCAATTCCTTTAGTTTCGAAACTACACTTAAGATCAATTACGGAAATTACACAAGCTAGAGACATTTTCCTAAAGATGTCACGACATTTATCGCGACCTAATACAAATCGTTCGGACTCTACTTTGGTCACCATATTATTTCGCGATTCATAGTATCGTTTCATTTAAATCCACGGTAAAAAGGAGCCAACATCAAAACCCTAAGTTACTCTAATTCAATTTCTAAATATTTCTCATCCTAGGGGCAGGACAAGATAATCATGTGACGAACGATTCACCGTACCATGATAAATAATTTCACCGATCTACGACCGCGGTCCATATATGACGTCATCACATCATTCGCATTTGACCCATGCACAGTGTTCGGTCGTGTGTTGTTCTTTTCTTACCTCCTTGTGAAGGGCCTCGTTGTCGTGCTTGAGGGCGTCGAAGTTGAGCTTGAGCTCCTCGTAGCTGGTCTTGAGCACGCCGTAGTCCCGCTCCAGCTGCTTCGTCTTCCACCGCGCGCGGCGGTTCTGGAACCACACGGCCACCTGGCGAGGCTGCAGCCCCAGCTCCTGGGCCAGCTTCACCTTCCGCTCCGGCTCGAGCTTGTTCTCGACCTCGAAGTTCTTCTCCAGGGCCTTGACCTGGTCGATGCTCAGCCGCCGCTTCTTCTCGCCGCCGACGTGCCCCCCGCCGGCGGCGGACTGGTCCTCCACGCAGCCTTCCTCGTCGAGGCCCAGCTCCAGCATGGACTGCAGGTCCCTGCTGTTGTAGATGGGGTTGCCGTTTCTCGGACTGTGCTGCAATTCCTCTGGATCGAGATAGAACACAGAAAAAGATTGGTGGGTTAGGCTCGAGATCGAAACCCAGAGATGAATTGGCAAGCACGTTGAAAATTGGATCGGAACTGTTCTTTCTTCTTGCTTCTTTTTTTTTTGGGTCAGGAAAGGAGGAAGAAAATGCTGGTTTTTGGGACTGTGCTGCAGTTCCTCCGAATCAGTTCAAATCAAGAGAATAAGCTGAGATTGAAAAAACCCAGGAAAGGAGGGGCGTGAAGTTCTTGGAATTGAATCAAAATTGGTCTTTTTCTCGCTTCCTTTTTCGTTGTTCTCTTGTCTGAAGAGAAAAGAAAAAGGACAGAAATTCTGGTTTTTGATGGAATAATTGATATTCCGCAAGAGATCGATGCAGTTGAAAAGGTGCATGTATGAGGAGGACCAGCAGAGCATGTGTCACATGGGTCTCTCGCTTTATGCAAAACTAAGCATTGCTAGTGCTCGTGAATCTTTGTGAAAAGAAAGGCAAGTTCCAAAGAAGACAACAAAGAAAGAAGCAAAGAAAGAAAGGATTTTTAATTTAGTTTTAAGAAGTTGAACCTGAAGGTGGGCAGATGGACATCAAAGCACCCAACGAATCTGAGCTGCCAAGTCTCTTCATGTCTGGAAAAAGCGGGACTGTGACTTCTCTCGAACAGAGAAGGATCTTAATGTTTTAGATCAAGTAAGATCAAGCTTGCTCTTTTTACTATTTACTCTTTTTCGCGTTTTCTAAGGGGGATTCTCTTTCTCCTTCTTCTTCTTCTTCTTCTCGGTTCGGCGCGCACTTTCAGTGCGAGTTCATGACACACGAGAGAGCGAAAAGGTTTTCTTTTGGCGTCTTATTTAAAAGCAGCCATGGAAGCAGAGCGCCCGCGCCCGAAACCAGACCACCTCGTGCAGCCCTGCACGCGAACGCACAGCTCTTCCCCTCTCCTCCCCTCTCCCCCATCCCTCTCCCTCTCCCTCAGCTCCCCCCCTCGCCAACCCATCAAAGCCAGAGACGATGATGATGGTGATGAAGAAAGAGGAGGAGAATGCATGAGCATGGCCCAAGAAAATTCATGCACAGAGGGAGAAGAAAGGATAAACTCTCACAAGCAAAAGACCAACCCAAACCCAAACCCAAACCCAACCCAGAAGAGATGTCACCAATCACCAATCACCAATCAACGGCTTGCACTGAATTTATGCTCTCTCTCTCTCCCTCCCTCTAGATCATCATTACCCAATCAATTGTGGATCAAGTTTTTCAACACTACGAAGTCTGCTGTTTTCTGTAATAATAATGGTGGGAAGGAGGAGAGAGAATGTGTGTGTGAAGGGGAGAGAGGAAAACCAGAGACTGGTTTTTGGGGGAGAGTGAGGGGGGGATTGGGAGAGATCGGAGAAGCAATATCACTGGCCAGCTGGTGGTCATGCGCTTTCTCTCTCTTTAAATAAACCAGCTCGGAGCCGGGCACCGGGGTTAGAATCTGACCAGGGTTAAGTGCCCCGGGGTGGGGCCTTCGGAGCCAAATGAAATGAACCCAAAATGCGAGCCAAATGCAAACTCTGCCAACCGGATGTAGCCGGTCGTACCGGCCTCGGGGGAGATATTTTTGGGGGTAGTGAGGAGATACGAAATCGATCATATAAAAAAATTAAAAAATTCTAAAGACAAGTATGAAGTGTCCCCTGTTTTTCAATTAAGGGTTGGAAATCAATCATATTATAAATAAGGGTTTTTTTTTTTTTTTTTTTTGTCAGTCCTACTCTATTCCTATTCTACACTCTCTCTCGGGCTTTTTTTTTCGCCCGCTCTCTTTGCGGGCGTGGGAGAAATAAACCCTCTTCAAACTTAATCGTCCCCACCCCATCCCACGAGAAGGTGGGGATTTAACCCTCACCTCCCCCTTGTGATGGAAGAGTGGCCACTGGGGCGAACCCCCAGTGGTTTAAATAAGGGTTTGAAGTAGTCAAATCGTCTCAAATAATAATATGAAATGGCCAAATTAGTCTTAAATAATGGCCCTTGATTGACCGATGACAATTCCAATTATTAGAGAAAGAGTATTTTGATCGAAAAATTTGTAACTACGTTTCTTAATTTTTATTTATTTTTTTTTTTCCTTTTTCTCTTTTCATTTTTCTTTTTTTTTCCCTCTTCTCTTCCCTGGCCATCGTCGTCAATGGCTTGCGTGGGTTGCTTGCTTCAAGCGAGGGCAATCCTCGCCAAATCTGGCGATGGCAACACTCGCCCTTGCTTAGGCTAACGAGGGTCACCCTAACTGATGTCAAGTAACGGTCGCCCTCGTCGGCATTGGGCAATGGTCACCTTTGTCTAAGTTTGGCGACCTCCACCATGGCAAGCGAAGGGAAGGGGGAAAAAGAAAAATGAGAGAAAAATAAATAAATAAAAAATTTTAGAAGTAAAAGACAAAAATGCCCTTTGATCTAAGAGGTTATGCTATTTTTTGAAACTTATAAAATCAATTCATGTCTTTATTTGAGATGGTTTTGCCATTTAAAATCCTTATTTGAAATAAAGTTTATTTCAAGCCCTTATTTAAGAAAACAAAGGAACTTCAAGTTCTTATTTAAAATTTTCTCTAAAAAAAATGAAAAATTGCAAACAAAAGTTTGAAGTTTTTTCATTTTCTAAATTAAAAGCTTGAAGTAATCATGATGGTTTCAAATAAAACTTAACCTTGTCTGCTAACAAAATATTTTGACCTATCAAGAGTATTTTCCTCCATAGACAATTTTAACCTAAATTTTAATTAAATTATATTAAAAATCATAGAAGGTATTTTTATATTCAAAAAACAAAAATACAAGCGAGAGGCCCACCTCTGCCTAATCTCTGATGGGGCGGTGGCGATGGGTTGGCAGGGTCGTTGGTGACCCTCACTAGAAATGAGAGAGGGCAACGACCCTATCCCAAATCTAGGCAAAGGTCAACCACCCTCACTTTTGGTCAACAAGGCTCGCTGGTCCTCGCCAAGGCACCGCCAACCTTCCTAGCCATTGTCACCGCCACACCAGTGATGGGGCGGTGGCCACAAGTGGAGGGCTTGTGCGTTTCTTTTTCTTTTTTTAAAGTTTTAGTTTTTTTTGGTTGCTTGTTATGGAAAAAAAATTCAAAAGAGAAAAATACCCTTGATCAACTGATGAAGTCAAGCCCTTCTTTAAATTCGATATTACTACTTTGAGTTTTTATTTGAAATAAGATCTACTTCAGACCCTTACTTGAAATAAGATCCATTTTATATTCTTATTTGAGAAAATAATGTCACTTTTGGCACTTATTTGGAATAATATTTACTTCTAGATTTTATTTGTGAAAATGAAAGTATTTTAGGTCCTCATTTGAAATTTTCTCTATAAAATTAGAGGAAAATTGCATAAAACTCTAACTTTGTTTATTTCGTGAAAAATAAATAATTGGAAAACATATTCATAAAAATGATCGCTTGTATGACTTAAAATAATTAACCAGTGAAAAATGTTTACATTACCTACAACAATTTATATATATATATATATATATATATATATATATATATATATATATATATATATATATATATATATATATATATACATTTTCACGAATGATAAATACCCATTATTTTTTTTAGATGTAAATTAATAAAAAAAATGAATGATTGGTAAACAAATTATTTAATAAAATCACCGTAGCTTTTGATTAATCATTTCCTTTTATAAATACTTGGAATATTTTTTTTTTCTTTTTTTTTTTCATTTTTTCAATAGAAATCAAAGATAAAAGATAGATTCTATCAAAATTAATATGAAAATCACATATTTGCTTCTTAAAAGTGATGTGCATTACACATGCCAACAGAAAATATAACGGAAGGCTAAAAACCGTAACACAATAAAGTTTAGAGTTCAAGGAAGTTTTGTGTAATTTCCTCTCAAAGTGAGCCATATTTTCCCTAAATTGTTATTGGACAAATCTTCATTCAATCAAATCTCCTGTTAGTTTGTTTCAAGTTTAGACATTGGAACACCAAAATCTAGCTAAATATAAATATAAATACATTCTCAAGATTGCTTGGGAAATTTGATTGGTCGAAATGCGTAGAAACTGACCCAGACATCACCTTACTATTATACCCAAAGTTAATATAAATATAAGTAACATTGCTATCTATAATTCAAAAACTAGAATAAGGAAACTTGTTCAACCAAGCAAGAGAAAATTGAAAATAGAGAAAAATCATCTAGCTTTGACTCTCAATGAGGTATGTTGAGATTAGTTTACAAATTCAATTTCTAAGAAATGTTGTAAGTTAGAAGGGACATTCAATAGAAAATTACCAATTTAGTAAAGCATTTGTAATGGGATTTCATAGAAACTATCTCGACAAACTTACCACATCTAGGAGATATTATTATCTATATTTTGTAATTATTTTAAGGTGCTTGATTTGACATGGATTTAGAATTTCAAATAAGCAAGGAAAATGTTTTAAGTGAAATCGAAACACAAACAATCGTAGGATCTTTTATACCTTCACATCGATCTCATTAGACCTATACGTTTACTATGAAGTCCACGCTATGCTCTCGATAACTTGAAACTATATGCCCGGCCTAATTAAAATGGAGAGGTTGGTCGAGTGATGAGACCACTAAAAAAAATCCGAGTTTCAAAGAAACATGAGGCCTCGAGTCCTGCTCGCACGTGGCGCGCGGCGACATGGAATGTGACGATAAAGAAATCCGCACCCACCAAATTATCTGACGTCGGTGTTAAAAAGCGATCCGTCATTAACTGGGAATATCCATCGAAATTATCGCTCCATAGATTTCTTTTTTTAAAAAAATAATAATTAAGGTACGGACGGCTTGCGGAGCAAGAAGGGATTTGCAAATTAATGTGATTATTAATAGCCTTGATTTTCGACAAAACATTCCATGAAAAATGTGAATATGCTCTCGCCCCAGCATATACCAAAGCACCTCGGCAGACAGACATTTTCCTCGTCCCTTCGGCGTCGCGGCGCGGCTCGGCGCGGCTCGGCGCGGCTTGATGCCCCGATTAATCGGCCACGCGGCGAGGGTTGAAAACGCGGGGCGATGAGCTTGACTTTTGTGCTCCGGGGCGATTTAGCTTTAATCCAAAAAGTCGCCGCGATTCCAGAACCTCGTGTCATTATTTTATTATCGTAATATAAAATATATATATATATATATATTTATATTTATATAAAAGAAGCATAGTGTTGATTTTTATGCGTCCGTGATTTTTTAAATGTCGCGGGAAATAATAAATAATGCACATTTGCCAGATTTACTCATAAAATAACAAAAGAAAAAATTATCTTACCGAAAATCGACGTGTAACGCACGCGTTTGAATCTGTTTGTACCATCGAGCACGAATGACCGTGTATTTTAAGAGAGTTGTTTGGTTTCCGCCTAGCGTCATTGCTTGTTTGTTTTATGGGATCACTTCGTATCGGACTGATGTCGACGTGGGAGCACTCTGCCGACGGAATTTGTCAAGCTCGGGTCGGATTGGATTGGGGACGACCGATCGGTGTGCCTTCTCTCGAGTCATGGGGTTTTAGACCTAGTATGGAATAGGCGTGGTGGCCTAGTTCGTGTATGATCGCTTTGGGTCCCATCGACTGCACATGCATTGTACTCGCAAAAAAGTTGGATGAATCGAGCATGAGACACGCAACATTTCTCCAATCTTACCCCCGCTTTTAGCAAATTTTATTCCGAGCCTTGAGATTTCAAGAAGTTCGCATTTCAACGCTTGAAATTATTGCGATATCATAATTTCGCCATTTGATTTTTTCAGCAATTACGTATTTTCTTATCCCGTTTCTTTAAAAGTCACGATTTTGTCTCTAATTAATAATCACACTTACTCTTTGCCTCGACCCTATTATGAATTATGAATGCGGCTTCCAAATCAATCATCACAGATTTTTTCCCCCCAATTTGACCCTATAACACATCAATAATCACTTTTTAACGGCTCGTTTCGCCCAAAATACACTATTACGAACGTCAAATCTCGAGAGTCGCCCGATTTTCCACCACCGCCACACGATCCTCTCTTTTCGACGACGTGTGCTTCGGGCAGCGGTTCGAAATCAAGTACATTTTAATTAACAAATTTTTTTTTTTTGTCGGAATAAGTTGAATAGTGCATTTCTCCACGGTCCATTTTTTCTTTTTCTTTTCTTTCAAAAGGAAAGCTTCTTTTTCCCCTCCTTTTGAAAAGGGTGCAAATTGAATTTGGCAAAAATTTCCACTTTTTATTTATTTATTATTATTATTATTTTTTTTTTTCTATTAAGGACATGGGCAAGAGAGAGGGCAGGTAACGCAGCTGTTGAGACGCGGGCGACCGCGACAAGCAAAACGACAGGAGTAAGTGGGGGAAAAGGGTATTCAATTTCTCAAGATTAGCTGTAGCGATGTCATCGCTGATTCCGGGACCCACCACCCCCCTCCTCTCTCGTTGGACAGCAGCACGTGCGAGCTCCTTCTCGTGTCCCGAGAAAAACGGCCCCACCCAAAAATAGTAACTTCCGCCTCTCGACCACGACACACATAGTCCTCCGACTTTAATGTGACGTGCAATATGGTTTCTTCGAACTTGTAACTTTCGCATTGTGGTCCCGTGAATATTGGCCTAATTTGCAATATCGTCTCTGCAGCTTTAAATTGCTCGGTCCGATTGCGCCTTGAACTGAAAATATTTACAATGTCGCAAGGCAGATATCGGCATGCTCCTAAGATACCTGCCCCAACTGATATGGATGGACATCGAAGGCAGAAAATGACTCATGTTGTTGCTGAAGCCTTCTTTCTTTGAGGAGTTGGATCTGTCTTTTGAGCTTCTCTATTTCCGCATTACAAATCCCATCAATAGGGAAGGGAATTCTCCAGACCGACGCCGGTGATGAGTACTGGGCAACCCTCCTATTTGAAGAAATTGATGGTAAGAGACACATGTGCGCCTCAAACTATTAGTATATGTTCAATGCATTCTTTGAATTATATGAAAATGCTTGAAAATTCAAGAACCGCGTCAAACGAATTAAAAGTTTAGGAACGGGCATTACATGTTAAATCACGATCCGTAAATCACATTACACAAATTAAAAAAGTTCAGAGATGACATTGCGTATTGAATCAAAAGTTCTGGGACTATCCATGTTATTTTCTATTTTTATACACTACGCAATCAATTAAATATGTTATTCGAAAGTAAGATACGTGCTTGATGAAGTTTTGGTATTCTGCTTTTATTAATTGTTCTGATATATTTGGTTGTCGTTATCGCGTGAGATAAGTGCAGTGCATTGATGCGCAAAACAATATTTTCTTAACGTATTTCGAATAATTATATGAAATTTACAGACGTCATCATTGAATCGATTCAAATAAAGAGGAGCTGCTTTTTCGCTGCGCCCTGTGGAGAAAAAGCTTACTTGAGCATGACAGAAAGTGACATCCCAAGCCCCCCATTCTTCTCCTTACTTTCCCTTTTTTGCCTTTTTGTTATGTGACCATGATCATGGCCCATCCCCAGAAAAAAAAAAAAAAAAAAAAGGAAAAAAAAAAAAAAAAACACCGCCTGAAATTCCGAGTCATTTGTATTTATATGCTCTGACCCCAGCCCCAAAACCGAGCAAGATTTTAGTACCTTCTTCAGTAATTTATAAGGCTACTACCACAAAAAAAACTAGATTGATATATTTATAATAAATGTATTTCGAACTAATTTTTTATAATAAAAAATAAAAAAAATTGATGTATTTATAACAAATTTACTATCCATTTATCTTTATTAAATTAAATTAATATCACGAAAAACCACACAATTAGTACAATTGTAAGGAATGAAGGGCAAATCCCAAATTAGCATATTCGTTAACTGTCACATATTATCCAATTTAGTAATTTAATAACAAAATTTAATAAAAACTTGTGGAGGATAAATTTGTACAGATGTACCAATTTGAGGTTAATTTGGGATTGGAACTTTTCGTGATATTTACCCTAATTTACATAAATTCTTTTGACGAATCTCAAATTGGTCTATACATGGCATATAATAAGACTAGGGCAAGAAAATGGCGTTCCCAAAAAGTCACGAGCCTTGGATTTGGAGGCACATTAAAGGGTTTGTTTATTTCGAAGAAACCATAACAATAACGGAAAATGTTTTTCCCTTCCTGGGTTAAAGAATATATTTTCCTAATTTTCAGTAAACCAAACGCATGAAAGTCTAGAAAACAAATTTACTGAAAATTCCTTTCCACTTGAACAAAACATAACCTAAAATGCTCTATGCATCAATCACCAGACTGACGAATTCCGTAGCCTTTATTGCATGGTAAAAAGAGGAAGTATTGTCGCCCTCCCCAAATTTTAGACTCGACAGCGATGCTCGGTTCGACATCTCGCGTCCCGTCATAGCGAACAGAGATGTGAAAAGCATCGATGAATCGCGATAAAGACCAAGAAAAAAGTACCCTCCTGTTCAGCGAACTGATGGATACCCGAAGAAAAACTCGACGGGCTTCGTTCGAACATGCTGTGCGAGTCCGGATAAGTTTCGGGGTTCTTTCGACTTCGCACAGCGATGCGTGCGTGATCGAGGATCTTGCAAATCGGGGATGGGACGGTACGACTTTCTTCCCCGTGAACGCAGAAAACCCGGATACGGAAAGCTACGTTTCGATGTTCAAACACGAACCCTAATATTCAAAGACTCGAGTAGATGAGTGGGACACGACCGCAGCTCTTTGCTCTTTGCTCTTGCTCGTTCGTATGTGGAGTCCAAGGGTCGTGTTTCTAGAACCGATTGCTTTCACATCGGCGCAAGCTCCGTTCACTTCCCCCCTGCCCGAACACTTTGATTTCCGCACGGTATCGATGTTAGGGAAACCCAACCGGCGAGACAGGCCGGAAACTTAGGGAGTACGTCTTGGGTTTAGTTGTATTTTTTTGGGTAATCATTGTTTTCTCTCCATGGGGGAGGAAAAGCTGCCCCCGAAATCGCCCTGCCTCGACAATGATTGGAGCAAAATCCTTGGGTTTCCGACGATATTGGAGCCTGCAAAAGCAGCACAGGACTTGCGAAATTCGGCAGGTTAGTGAAGGATAGAAAACCCATTAGGGTTTTTTTTTTTTTTTTTTGGGAGGATTTTTAATGTGTGAAATGATTCTTGGCATAAATAATTGCAAAAATGGGGGAGTCAATAGGGTGATGGAACCACCACGTTCGGGGTTCAGAGATTTTGGTAAGCAACTATCGCCATATACGTAGACTCACCAAACAGCACAGATTTTTAGGATTCGATGAGGAGAGAATCTAGGCTTAATTTATAGCCTGAAAAATAATATAACTCCTTCTTAAAAGTTCCACTATCGACAATTAATTAGTTCATGGCAAAACCCGGAGTTAGTCATTCGTCGGCGTGATATTGTTATATGGCTTTCTTCCTTCGTCAGGGGCCTCATATCATGCTTTTGGGAATCCTAATGATCAACACTTGGAACTAGATCGTTGTGCCAGCGTCGGCACGATAGAAAACGATATCGATGTTATCGAACTTACGTATGCTTCGCAGAACCCACATGATGAAACCGAGAGACGAATCCGGCATCATAAAAACGCGACGATGCCCATCATCGTCATCTCATCCTCTAAACCCCCGAAACCCATCTCGAATTTCGCGATTAGGAGCGCCTATCTTCCGCCCCCATCATCCATGGAAAAATCCCTCATGACATAAAATAACGATGAGCAGACAACAGCTCTTATCACGCACTCGCCCATTGAGATGACCCACGAGTCAATTTCCAGTGGTTGGAAAAATGAACAAGCATGTCGGGGAATCAAAAGACTTCGTAATCTGTAGCCACATATCTTTTCCCATATAAAAAGCAAAAATTGTCCCCAGACTTTTCCTTTTTCTTTGCTCTGCTGCGGCTGCCAGCTAAAGAAGGGCCCCCTCATCTCCCCCCACCCCCTATGATTGCGACTGAATTGCCCATCGGATAGCGAAACATGCCAGAGCCTTCCTAGAGGATCGATCCTCACGTTCTTGTCCATCCAAATCGATCGTGTCGCGATGAGAAAACGATATCAATTCGAATTATGTGAAATTAAGATGCTTCAAAGGGTCGGTTTCCTCACGAAAACGTTCTGCAAACTCTACTTCGTATTATAATTCGTGAAGGGGAGATGTCTCGTTCTATGTCGGGTTTAGGGTGCATACTCTATCGTACCGTGGATGGTGCATGTTTAGCAACACGAGTCGAGGTCGTGTATTTCTTTAGTTGATACGACTCTCGAGTCTGGGCTTTTCTTTGCCTTTTTACATCCGGGTAAAAAAAAGGGCAAGTGGAAAGAAGATAAAGGAGTGAAGTAAAGAAAAGGAAGATAGGGGGGAAAGATAGATTTTTGTCGGGAGAAGAATGAAAATTCAAAAGAAAACGGAGGAAAAGTCGCTTTGAGAAAAATTCACAAGCCGTCCTGATTGGATTTCTCCTACCACGTCCTCTCGATATTCGAAATTAATAAACGGGTCGAAGACGAAAATCTCTTAAATTTTTTTAAATTCTTGGGGCTTGCAGCGTGTTTCAAAAGCAATCCACATGGTGGATGACGGGTTTTCTCATCATTCGACGACACATACAGTCCCTCTCCTTTTGAAATCCCATGCTTTTCTGAGTAGGAAAGAGATGGCTCTTTTTGTAACTGGGGCAGATCACAAGGGCCTACTCGAGAGAGTTGTGTGCATCAGAATCTCAACCTGGCGCAGGAGAAACAAAAGGAAAAGTGAACGGGGGGAGGGGGTGGGGGAAAACAACATATAAAAATAGAACTAATGGATCCTGATTTTTGCTCATTCTTTTCTCAGGTGGGTGGGATTTGTAGAGGCTTAGGACACCCTAATGGTAGGCAAAACTTTTCTTTTTCCTTTTCCTTTTTTTTCTTTTCTCTTTAATATATGCTGAGTGCTGTCCAAAAGCTAATTTCGAAAGAAATTTATAAAAGAAAAGGTGGGGAAGAAAGCAGAATCTTGGTGATGAGTCATGACCCTGCTTTCATCACTTGTGAATATAATCTCATATAATAACAGTTGCCCAGATCCTCTGTGATAAAGATAAACAGAACATTGCCAAGACAGACTTGAGAGCTTGGCTCATCTGAGCTTTGTTCCTACTCCTCTTTTTATAAATATGAACAGGTTGCTCTTGGATGCTGGCTTCTGGGAAGAAAATGAATTAGCTGTACTATTTTTCCAAATAAAAAAGCAGGAGGAATAATACGGTCAAGAAAAGCAGCTTTGAGAAGTCAGCATGAGAGCTTTCAATTCTTGTGGCTTGATGATTTTTTTTTTTTTTTTTGAATTTCGATTTGTGTTGGTCATTTTGAAGGAAGGGTTAATCCCACTTCTAGAAGATGGTAACTGTAGTAATTGAAGCAAAAATAAATAAATTATGTGGATTGGATGTTAGATGTGGAAGATCGGTCTTTATTTTGTTGGATAGGTAAGTATATACTCCTGAAATTGAGGAGAAATAATCTGTAAATGTCATTGAATGGGTGGTAAAAACTTAGAGAAAGAAGATGGTGTGAAATCCTGAGAACCGTCAAATGGAAAGGAAAATCATGAACATATAAGTTGTGCAAACAATATTCTTAAGGATAATTTTTGAGATCGTTGAAGTAGGAAGCGATTACCTGTCGTGGTTGAATAGACCTTCTGATCATTGTGCATTGCATTACATGAGAATAGCGAGAACAATGGAAATAAGATATCAATCAGTTGGGAGAGAAAGAGAAGAGAAGAACAATGTTTCGTTAGAATTTTGGTCTATGGACTGATGAAATACATGTCGATATTTAGGCTTTGTTTGTTTTGGGAAAATGTGATATTTTTGCAAATATTTTTCATGAAGTCATTTTCTGGGAATTTGACAATATTTTCAATGTTTGGTTGAAAGCTAAAAATCAATCGAGAAATATTTATCCTCATTTGGTATGGAAAATCTAATTTGATTTTCTTAAATAGACATACATTATTTAGACATTAGTAACTTGTGCATGGGCAACTGAAAAACCGAGTATGAGCACCAGAGTCCCGAGTTTGACCTTGATGGACCTTGACCAAGACACTGGGATTGGGGCACTAGCACCTAGGCCCGAGCTCAACCTTGATAGACTGAGGTGCGAGTGCGAGGGTACTAGGCTTGGCCTTGATGAACCCAAAGCATAGGCACTAGGGTCTTGGGTCTGGGCTTTGATAGACCCAGGCTCAGGCACCAGGGACTCAAGTCCTAGCACTAAGGACCCAGGGCATGACCTTTATGGACCTCGGTTCAGGTGTTGGGGATTCAAGCTTGGATACTAGGATCCCACACTAGGTCTTTGTGGACTCAGGCCAAAGTGCCGGGGCATCGAGCACAGGCACCGGAGCTTCAAGATTGGGTGCTGAGGTCCAGGCTTGGCTTTGATGGACCCAAAAGTGGGGATCAAGAACCTAAGCACAAGCATCGGGGTCATGGGCCCGACCTTAAAAAATCTAGGCTCAGGCGTCATAGACCTAATTTGGACATTGAGGACTTGAGAATCGGCGTTGGGGTTTTTGTACCCAAGTAACAATATCTAGTTATATTTAGAAAAATGACTATTTTTAAAAATAAAAATAAATTTCCTTAATTTAAGTAAATGTTTTCTGTTAATTGATTTTTTTAGACGAACTAAATATTGGAAAATGAGGAAAATGATTTTCTGAAAAAATTATTTGCGAAATAAATGGAGCCTTATAAGAGAAAGAGGTTAATCGAAAGTTGAAAAAACAGAATCAAACAACGGCTTGGAAAAATTGACGTAGAATCGCCTAGCGAAAATGGTAACAAACGTTCACAAACTAAAAACATTGCAACGGATAGTTTGACTGATGACTTTTGCTTTAATCGTAAATAGACATTTCGAATAAGCTTTTGAGAGAAAAATAAAAAAAATATAGCAAGAACTTGTCAAGTAAACTTTAGGAAAACAAGGGAACCTAATAGAGGGAAGAACGTTATGGCTGCGGCAGTGTTTGTTGCAACTTATTGCTTATTTTATGCTATTATTGCTTATGGTTTTCCTTCCAAAAAATCAGAAAAATTAGAAAAAAAAGCATAAAATTATTTTCAATTTTTTTTTTTTAAGTTCCAAATATATTACCCTCCAACATATATATTATATGTATGGATCAACATAAACATTAAGTTAAACCAGTTACTTAGCAAGTACCTCCTTACAATATAGTGACAAATGAGGATTTTTTTTTTTGGGGGGAGGGGGGTGCAAAAAGAAAATCTTCTAAAAATGATGGGCACTATTTACAATTATAAGGAAGTTGAGGAGGGCCAAGGTCCCCCCTCACGCACTGTCCCTTGGCATAGACTTAGATCCAATTTGAAAGTGCACACAGAGTACATTGACGTTTCCATTCAATCACATGCGGGTGCGGTCCAAAATTGCTCAAAGTCTCAATCGAAATCCATCATTCGACAAGGTTTACGTTACATGCGGGGTCGGTAGGGCGCGAACGATGCGCGCAAGCATGTGCGGAAATACATTTGAATTTGTTCATTTGAAATCCGAGTGTGGTATCGAGAAAGAAAAAAAAAGCCGGGATTAAGTGTTCATAAGCATAGTGAACTGGTGTATCTTGATCGGGCCTTTGCCTTGCACTCGTTTGAGACGGGCTTTGTTGAAATGGGGTAAAAGGGATGTGGCCCAAGACGTAAAGGAAAATTGATTTTAAGTGCCCATCAATTTGAATATTAAGTTTCAATTTTAGGTAAATGTCACAGATAAAGTATTCTATCTTTTCATACTTTTATATTAATACGGTGTATATTTTTTTTCTCTTGGCTTTATTTTCTTTTTAATGCCCTTTTTTGTTAAGTTGGATTAGTACGATAATTAAAGGCACTTCAGGGACATAATTAGCCACGAATGGGGGCACGATGGCATATTAACAATAATTAGCGACAACGAAGGCTAAATTTCATTAAGAAAATAAGTTCAAGCGTCTCCTAAATACATTCTAAAGTCTGGACAATTTTTTGATAAAATGGGTGGAATTCCGGCATTTTTAAGGATATTATAGGCTGAATTTTTTTTAATTAATATAAAAAAAATCACAAATTGGTATACTCCTAACAAATGGAAGGTAAAACCCCAAATCGATACACCCGTCAATTACCACACGTCATCTAACTCGGTAATTTGACGGAATATAACGGAGAGTAAATTTATCACATGTGTACCGGTTTAGAATTTTTGACAGTAAAAAAATCAGTTTGGTGTAAATTTATCACATATGTATTAATTTAAGATTCTTCGTCATATTAATTGTTCCGAATAAAATCTCGGACGACCTGGGTTCACGCCACCTGGCACGAGCCCAATGAGGTCTACATTGCTGTCCAAATCGAATAACAACAGAAAGGAAAGAGCGGAACAGGCCTAATGGAAATGGTTTGACTCCACTTTCAACGACGGGAGAAATGCCAAAACTGTCTTCGTTGCGTTCGCCTCTGTTCCATTGTTCTTTTAGTGGAATCCCCGCCAACTTCGGCTTCTTCCTACGTTCTTCACTTTTACCCTGCCAATGTCCGGCACGCTTGGTCCGTTATGGCCCCCGTTTCGTTTGCGATCTCCCCCATATTTAGAAACCTCGCATCGCGACAGATCGACCGAATCTCTTGAAGCGACGGCATGTTCATGTTCATTTCCCCGTCTTCGCTTTGTCATCTGCAATCGTCGAATGCGTTTCCTGCGATCTCGCCTTGTTTCGGATGTCTTGACGTCTCCAGTTCGTGAAACGACTTGTTTTTCTCTGCCGGAAGCCCCAGACGAGGGGGCTAAGATTTGAGGTATAAGGTAATGTCCTTCTTTCCGGCAGGTACTTCGTGAATATCACATTTTCCTGGGAAATGCTTCGACCGGAGGCGTTGCGCCGTTAGTGCAAGCGTCATAATGAGTAGCAGCGCCGACTATAGGCTCCGCGTTTGTCAGGGAAATCGACATGTTTTGTAATGGCATTGTCCTTAGGTCGAGCGGAGTTTGTTTATCTAATGCATAGATAGATTCCAGGAAAGTTTTACGACTGGTTTCCGATTGTTGAAATGAATGATTTTGGGTGCTGAAACAGGGTCCTGAGAAGTTGCAGGGATGCAGCAGCGGTACGGGGAGGAGCTCGAGGAGGAGCTGAGGACATTGAGGGAACGGTTGAACGAGGCGGAGGACGAGAGAGATCAGATGGTCATTCAGCTGAGAGAGTCGCGAAAGGCGGCCAAGGAGGCGAACAGGAGGCTCGCCGAGGCCTTCGCAGCTGGGAAAGTGCCGGAGATATACACGGAGCTCAACTCGGTTAAGAGATTGTTGGCAAACGGGAACCAACAGCTGAAGGTCAAGGAGAAAGATATGGAGTCATTGAGGGTTGAAGCCGCAAGGGCGAAGCAGCTCGAGCTCAAATTGGCGGACCGAGAGGCTGCATTGAAGAAGTTGGAAGAGAAGTCGAGCGACACGAAAGCCGTCGAGGCTGAGGCGGATTCGCAAAGCATGAGGAGGATTGGGGAGCTAGAGGAAGAACTGAGAAACAGAAAGGAATCCGAAGAGAAGACGTTCGGGTCTTTGGTTGCCTTGACGAAGCAGCTCGAGCAGACCAAGATAACGCTCGAGGAGGTGAAGGTGGAGAATGGTTCGCTACGAGAGAAGGGAGAGAGATTCGAGGAGCAGTCGCGGCAAAACGGTAAAGCCACCAACGCCTCGAGAATTTGCTTCAAGGACAATGTTTCCGCGAAACAGACCCTCGAAAGTCTCAGGTCCGAACTTCAATCGACGAAGGAAAGCCTTTCTCGCACCCGCGAGGGAGAGAAGAAGGCCTCTTCGAAGGTCGAGGGCCTCCTCGATGAGATCAGCAAGCTCAAGAACGAGCTGAAATCCGCGAGCGAAGCAGAAGAGAACAGCAAGAAGGCGATGGACGATTTAGCCTTGGCATTGAAGGAGGTAGCGACGGAGACGAATCAGGTGAAGTTGAGGCTCGACGTGACGCAAGCTGAGCTCGAGCACTGGAAAGGGGAAGCGAAAATGCTGACGGAAAAGTTGAAGAACACCGAAGACAGGTTCAAAGAACTCTTAGATGAATCAAGAAAAGAGATGGAACAATACAAGAACACTAGCGAGAGGCTCAGGTTAGAGGCTGAAGAGTCACTCCTGGCATGGAACGGGAAGGAGACAGGCTTTGTGGGATGCATCAGGAGAGCCGAAGACGAAAAGACGGCGGCTCAACAGGAGAACATCAGGCTCGCCGAGTCTCTCAAGGCGGCCGACAGAATGGTCAAGGCATCGAGAGAGGAAAACATCAAGCTGCGCGACATACTCAAGCAAGCGCTGAACGAAGCGAGCGTCGCGAAGGAAGCGGCCAGCATCGCCCGTGCTGAGAATTCGCAGCTCAAGGATGACGCGGCTGAGAAGGACGATGCCCTGAAATTCTTCAGCCGGGAGATCGAGAGCCTCAGGATTAATGAGGCTGCCGCGATGGAGAACACCGCGGAGTTGAAGAGGCTGCTCTCCGAGAAGGGCATCAATACGGACGATAAGGAGATTGCGAGGAAATCGAAGGCTCTGAGCTCGAACGCCGCCGACGAGAAAGAACACAAAGAAGGGACGAGACTGGGAAAGGCTTTCAGCTTCAATCTGAAGGACCTAATAGGCTACCCTAGACACAAGGGCAGCAGTGATAACCTCGAGAACAAAGAGAAAGACCACGATGGCGACGGCGACGGCAATGAAGATGACCCAGAAAAGATCGATCCGCTCAAAGGGTCGATCTTCGACGTCATGGACTCTCCTGGGTCGGCCGCCCTTCGCGGGAAGAAGTCATCCTTGGCTTATACGAGCGATGGCGAGACGATGAATCCGGAGGACCTGGACAGTCTAGGTTCGCCGCATTCCAACGACCTGGAGAACGAGAGACTCCACAGGAGGAAGAGAGCGTTGCTCCATAGATTCGCGGAAATCATACGGGGACGAGCCTATGCAGAGAAGAGTCATCACTAAGATCATCAGTCGGTCGACTCAGTCCCCTCTTCTAATGCGAAACTAAACGAACTTCCTCAGGAGGATATCGAAACGATCCCGAACGCATATCATACCCATCCCCCCTTGTAGATCAATCGTTTCCGTGATCGGATCATGTCGAAGCAAGTTTCGTCCGAGTTTTCGACACTTCTGACTACTCATCCCGTAAATATCACGCAGCAGCGAGCGACGTCTGGCTGCCTTCGACCACTGCTGTAAAGCTCCGCGGCCGGAGAAACTATCCTGCACGGCATTCCATCGTCGCAAGCCGTCTCGACGCGGGTCATCCACCCGGTCATTGGCTATTTGTCTCTACGACGAGGCCGAAAGCTTCGACCGTCAAGCAAACTGCTAAGATAGCGCCCATCGTTTCGAATTCAAACGGACGGCGGGACCGTAATTTTATCAAACAGGTGGCGGGCGGGCCTCGGCTCGCTTCGTATCTCGTCGGCCTAACACGTCGACACGGGCAAGATATAATTCGGGAGACCGTACCGAACGCCACCGCCGGCCCGTGTCCCCCGCCGACCGCGCAACGCCGCGTGACCATTCTTTAATGGGTCCGCAAAAACCACGCGATTCTCGTGAACCGGGGAGAAGATCGCCCCCTTAATCCATTAATTAATCCGATTAAATCTACCAAATGAATCGAACTCCCCCGAAACAGGACGACGTGTCGTCGCGCCGGCTTCGTTTTTTCATGGGGATCGTCAAGCTGATAAAACCGCACGTGGTTCTCAGGGGTCGGGCTAATCCCCTTTTAATTAATCGAGCTTGATTAAAACGCGGATTAATTTAATTAAAAACGATTAATTAAATCGGATTCCCCGAACCGGGATGACGTGCTATAAGGACGTAGCCACTGCCGTCTTCTCGTACAACCGAGGCGCAGCAGTCAGCACCGCACGCTCTCTCTCTCTCTCTCTCTCTTCTTTCTCTCTCTATCTGCGTCTCCTCGACTTCTGGTTCGAGCTTGTGCTTAGCTTCGCAAGAGCGGACGAAGCCGAGGTGAGAGGATCAAGCGGCGCTGCGGCGGAGCGACCGGGCGAGCATGTCGTCGTCGGCCGTGCAGTTCGCCGCCGCTTCTTGCGACGGCCACGAGAATAACGGCGGCGGAGGGGGCAGCAGCGGCGAGCGGCGAGACCCCGCCGCCGTCCTCCTCCCCGTCGATCCCGGGGCCCCCGACCTGTCCCTCCCCGGGAGACGTTCCTCCGGGCGGCCATCTCTCTCAAGGACCAGGTAAGCGGAATCCGTATGGACGTGGAAAAAACGCGACCTTTTTCTTTTGCGATGGAGTGAAAAACGAAGCTTGGAAACATGGTTCGCGATGTTTCGTGCGCGAGAGCTCGAATTTCGGAGCTCGCGGGAGTGAGCTGACTGGAATTATTCGTTCATCAGGTTGTGCAGGCGACGTGGCGCGAGGGCGGGGCGGCCGATCCGACCGCGTACACGGGGCTGCTCGGGACGGCGTTCCTGTGCCTGAGGTCGTACGGGGCCACCGGCGACCGGGCCGACCTGCTGCTGTCGGCCGAGATCGTCGACGCGTGCGCCTCCGCGGCGCGTACTTCCACGAGGTGAGTCGGGGATGCTCTGTTTCTTGATTTCCGGCATGGCTAGCTAGACTTATGGACCGCGGTATTGCTAGCAAGAATTTGGAATGCACTACGTAGAAAGATTTCGACGTCCCATGATTTAGTTAAACCGAATTGAAAATATTTTGGAGGATGGGTAAAATAAATAAGACATAACTTTGACGCATTGATCTGTATAAATTAAAAAAACATTTGTGGTAATCGCTTTACTCTTCTTCTTTTTTCCTTATGAAGATTCAGGTGGAAGCGATGATATCGGTAAATGCGTCTGCAATTTCCTGTATCTTGAGAAAAAAACTAGGAAGATTTCTCCCATTTCTCTCGACCATAATGGGTTTTATGATAATCCCTGTTTAATTCAGTTATATCATCATAATGGTTTCGAGAATTTCCACTGATAAGTGCTGAGATGTATGTTCACAGACGAGTCAAGTGCTGATATGTCTGCAGATATATACTTCTTTCCTTTTTAGGGTCCGGGCTAACTGGGAAAAAACAAAACGATTGATGCAGGCATGTGACGTTTCTATGTGGTAAAGGAGGGGTGTTCGCGGTGGGCGCGGTGGTTGCCAATCTTCTGGGGGACCATCGGAAGCGCGACTTCTTCCTCGACCTCTTCCTCGAGGTACGACTGCCGTGATAATCGGAACGAATCATCCTTTTCCTCTCCTCGATACCTCGTCATGGAAAGTGGGGCATGCCTTTGGCAATGTCTGCTTTGAGGACCATCTAGGATTTGGACACACATGATGAATCGCTTTCAGAAGGTGTTATCCATGATTGCAGAGAGTCAGGTCCAGCTCTGATGGTGAAGGTGTCTGAATAGTTGATACTAGGAAAGGGAATCGATTTTGTTTGCCAGCCTGTTTTCAATGTCCTCCGTCGATTTTTTCGCCTATTTTGCGACGAGCCTGTATCAAATAAGCTCTGGTAAACCTTAGAATTACCACTGGTGGTAGTAAATGAGATGACGGCGAAATGAATTTATAGCGAAAAAGAGCAGATATTTCATCATCTGGCAAGCTAAAGATCGAGATCAGAGGGATAGAAATGGTATTGGTCCTCTAGGCTCGCGGTCTAATGGTAAGACGCGCCGGGGATACGAGCATTTAGGTTCGAATTTCATGACCTGAAGTTAAGGTAAAATGCTGGAACGTAACTGAAAACACGCTGTTCAAACATTCTGTCGGTTGAGGATTTTCTGTAGTCCGATATTTTAGCTACTCAGTTGATTTGTCAAATAGTGCAATGCCTCTTATACTTGCATTGTTCTGTTGGTGGTGGCCATATTTATCATGTCCAACTAAGAATCCGCAGTAACATCATAGCTTCTTGCGGAAATCAGTCGAACATATGTTCTCAAAATCATATCTGAGCTTGCATCAGTCTCATTGAAACAGAGGATGTAGTACTGTAATAAGTCGATTGCTCTCATGGAGTCGGAATTTCCGAACCCTGATGCCGAGTGGTTGTTCATTGTCCTGTCATGTACTTCCATCGTATCCTCATTGATCAGGATAAATCAACAATCAGTCAAGCGCTCGGGCTTATTTTTGCTAATGATGCAGGTGGCACAAGAGAGGGCTCTCCCGGTTGGACCTGAGGAGGGCGGTTTCGGGATGTCGTACGACCTTCTCTACGGCCGAGCTGGTTTCTTGTGGGCGGCTCTATTTCTGAACAAGAACCTGGGAGAGGAGACGGTGCCGAGCAATGTTCTGATGCCTATCGTCGACGCCGTGCTGGCCGGGGGCAGGGCCGGTGCGTCGGATATCGCTACGTGCCCATTGATGTACAGATGGCATGGGACCCGGTACTTGGGCGCGGCCAACGGCCTCGCCGGAATCTTGCAAGTGTTGCTTCACTTTCCACTCTGCGAAGAGTACCTCGAGGATGTTAAGGGGACTCTGAGGTATGTCATGAGCAAGAGGTTTCCGCACAGTGGGAATTACCCCTCGAGCGAAGGGAACCCGAGGGACAAACTGGTTCAGTGGTCTCACGGCGCGACGGGGATGGCCATCACTCTATGCAAGGCATCACAGGTTAGCAGCATTTTCGTCGTAATTCGCTCTTTCGATGATATCGGTAAACCGCGCCAATGTCGATCGATATGATGGAAATCCTTTGGCCCCTACAGGTGTTTCCACACGACAGAGAGTTCCGCGATGCGGCCATAGAGGCAGGGGAAGTCGTGTGGAAGAACGGGCTCGTGAAGAAAGCGGGGCTTGCCGATGGCATTTCAGGGAACGCGTACGCCTTCCTCTCGCTTCATCGCTTGACGGGGGAGAGAATCTACGAGGACAGAGCCAGAGCGTTTGCGAGCTTCCTCTACCACGATGCGGGCAAGCCCGTCGGCACGGCGCAGGGGCACGTCGCGGACTGTGCCTTCTCCCTTTACCAAGGCCTCGCCGGGGCGGCTTGCCTCTGGTTCGATCTCGTCGACGTGGAGAACTCCAGATTCCCGGGGTACGAGCTATAAGGGAAGGAACGCGAACGCGAACGCGTGAGAGTTTACGTATAGCTCTTTCGTGCACATGCTAAAGAGAGGTATGCCGTTACAAATCACGTGAATCATACGCTGTTGCTCTCTATTGCTACAGTCAGTATATGTAAGGATTGCAACTTGACAATCCCACGTTTGAGGCAAGAAATTGATATCCGAAAGACATCATCCCTGATGTTTCCATGTACGAATCGAGTTCATGCCATCGCATCGCGTCGATCGCTGCCAACGGCAACTGGTCCACTACTCGAGAAGCCGTGGCATGCGCCCGGCGCACGTGTGCTCGATTCATGTCAATCGTAGTTCATGCGGGGCAGCCGTTTTAGAAAGGAACGGAGTAGGGGGGTGCCGGACAATTCGCGGCAAATCTTATGAGATCAGATTTTTCACGATCCGGCGCGTTGGAGAGATCGAGTTTTTCTTCGTCGCGTCTTTATTATTTCGATCCTCTCCCCGCGATTCTGGACCGTGACCTCCCCGGAGGATGTCCCGCAATCCTCGATTCATCATTGTCGAGCAGACATGCGATGTCGTCTTCGAAGACATTGACGTTTGCGGGTGCGGACTGTCCGCAAGCTTCCCTCCCGCTCGTGGACACATCTTCTTCCTCAGCGAACGATCGGAAAACAGAGGGAATCCCTCCGAACCAATCACGGTGGCGCGCACCCTCATCGGTACGCCGTCCGTCCGTGTTTTGGAAGCTATGCTGAGCCAACATCGCGTGTCGTTGATCAGAGTCGATGGATCGTCGAATGAAATGCATTTGGAAAAGCTGTAGTTGTTACTTGGCTTGAGCATCGAATGCTTTTCCTCGAAGCATTGGGCAAGCATTGGATGTGTGTACAACATGTGAAAGGCATTGCTGGCAGCAGTACTACCACATACTGCGATCCAGATCTCGTAGCTTTTTCACTTTTGATCAGGAATCTTGCGCAAATTGTTAAACAAATTGGTGAGCTTAGTGGAAACGTGAATCGGTCGTGTGAAGGAAATAAGTTAGTTGTCGGATTTTCGTGAGAAAATAATTCGTTGGAATCATTAGAAAATACATTCTTCTTCAACTTACCACTCGCACCACCTAAAAGTTTAAAGGTTTAAGATTAACAAGTCTGTCACTGCATCAATGCAGGAACTGTGATGCAGCCTTCCTAAGATGTCATGAAATTTGTCTTCACAAGATATTGCGCAAAACCGTTCGATAGTGCCGCTCACTAAGTGCTCGATAATCCGCTCCCGATTCAAGTCTAACTCGCGATCTCATGAAAGATGGGTATTTATCACTAGGTTAATCGCCATGGTGGTCTTCGATATTCAATGTTGTAAGGAAAAGCACGCAATTTAAAATTCGCCACAACATTATCCAAGACGAAACTTATTAACGTGTCCATAACCCATCGGTGAGAAAAAAGCGTCTCCTTCAAAGATTATTAAAAAAAGGATCAGACAACGATTGAGTAATCTTGGATACTATTAAGATTATAAAAAGATAATATATAAAGTAATGTCACCGATTTCAATAGATATCTTAAAAAATCACGTCATATTCATAATCGAGTAAATATCAGAAAAATTACAGAAAAAAATAAAATTCCTAAATCTTTGATACGAATGGCAATCTTGGAATTTTTTTTTAAAAAATGTAAAAAAATTATTCGCGTCAACATCGATTGTGCCACATAGGATGGCTGACATTCAAGTAAGTGATTACTAGCCAAAATTAGTTAAAAAAATTATCTTGACAAAACATAAAAATATTTAAGCTAAATTGGGTAAGTCTAGGATTGGCATACGTACAATGGATAAATTACCAAAAAATCCATAAACATGTTTTAAGGATATCAATTCAGTTATAAACTTTTCAATTTTGCTAATTAAGTCATAAATCCTTTTGACAATTTGTTAATATAGCCATTCCAACTAATTTTGATTGGAAATTATTGATGTGGGATATGGATGCGAATCGTTTTAAGTCGCACGGTTGATGGAATTGTGAATTTATGATTTTTTAATTTTTTTTGAATTTTTTTGTCGGACTTAGTAAAAAAAACAAAGAAAAGCAAAAAATAAAATAAAATAAAAGAATAAAATATTTATCAAATATTCTGAAAATCTTAAAATAATTAAGAATTATCCACATCATTGCTAGTCGTGTCATGTAAGACAGCTAGTGTCCAAGCAATTTCCTGTCAATTTTTGTCTGATAGACTATATTAGCAAATTCTCAAAAGGTTCAATATTAAATTAACCAAATTAAAAGATTTTGAATTGAATTAACATTAGTACAATATGTTTAAGATTTACTTTTTTTGGTAATTATCCATCCGTAGAATAAACTAAGACTTTTTTTTTATAATAATTATCCCAATAAAGATCAATTAGAGCGTTTGACATATTAATTTTATATATCCACATTTATCTTATTTATGATTAATACTACAAAAAATTCAAATTCATATACCTATGATAAATTTATCATTCTTTAATTTCCATTAAATTGAATTAATATTGTAAAAAACCACACACAGAGGATAAAACGCCAAATTGATACATCCGTGAGATGTCTCATTCAACTTAATTGAGTAAATTTATTACAGATATATTAATTTACAGTTTTAGTAGCTCAAATTAATTTGAGGTAAATGCATCACTTGTGTAGGTTTTTTCGTAGCAGTAATCCTATTATTTAACCTTATCTAGAAATTTTGTTTCCCGAGATAAATAACGAGAAACGATTAACTAATCCGTACATGTGGGCCCACCTCGAAACTCAGAAACGGCAAACCATGGGTACGACGGTCCGATGCCCCACTTGCTCAGTTCGACTTCAGCTCGAACTCCTACCCTCTCGCATCGCGCCACGTCCCTCATTCCCCATTCCTCTGTCGTCTCTCTCTCTCTCTCTCTCTCTTCTCTCCAGAACTGCCGACTCCGTCCTCTGTCCTCATCAGTTCCCACCCACCAATAAGCAAACCCACCGTCGAGGAAAAGAAAGCAGCTTTCCGCACGCAAACCGAATACCCATCGAGAAAGTCGGCCGCTTGCTCGAAGACGTTCGGTGGTTTGACCCGGGAATCGCATGGTTTCTTCGTTGGCCGTCTGAAAACTTCGTCGGGTCCCGATCGTGGCCGGAAAGGCTGGTCCTGTTCTGCAGCAGGGAAGGGGGGAGAGAACGGAAATGGATCGTTACGAGATACTGAAGGATATTGGGTCGGGGAATTTCGGGGTCGCCAAGCTCGTGAGGGACTGTTGCAGCGGCGAGCTTTTCGCTGTCAAATACATTGAAAGAGGCCAGAAGGTAAATCTTTGCTCTCTGTCTCTTTTTGCTGTCGGGTCTTTTTTGTCGTCGTGACTCTGTTTCTCTTGCCTCTTTATCTGTCACCCGCGTCTCGTGACTTCAGCACGTTGTGGGGAATTGTGTTGCTTTTGGATGTTTTCTTGAAAGACGGGGGATTTTATGAGGATTGGGTTTGAGGTTTCTTTTTACTGGTTTGCAGATCGATCAGCACGTGCAGAGGGAGATCATGAACCACCGGTCCCTTAAGCATCCGAATATAATCAGATTTAAGGAGGTAATTCTCTGCTGATTCTAGCGGGTTTGGCTCTTGCCGTCCCGTGCTTCTTGTGATCAAGAAATGCATTTGAGAATGAGGATAGGGACGTTTTTGAAGTTAATGTAGCTGATGGATTGGAATTGGGATCACATCCAGAAAGCAACTTCAAGGAGGACTTGAAAAACCGAAAAGCAAGTTTTGCTCTTTTTATCCTTTCTTCAGAATGATATTAGGTTTGAGATTGAATAGCGAAATTGATATTCTGATCGTCTGAATGTTTACTTGCATTCTGGCACGTTTTCTCACCCTCCCTTTAGCTGGTAAACGTTGCCCCTTTTGGCTTATCCTCTGAACAGTCCCATCTGTGCTATTTCTACAAATCACTTACTTCGCACTTATCAATATGAATTAAAGATGTGAACTTGCTGGACATGGGTGGTGAGGATAATTTAGTGTATAGATTGTATTTTGATGACCGTAAACATGTTTTTTCATCATGTGATTTCTCTAGTGAGTAGTTGCCCAAGGCAGTGGTAGTTGAAATACAAATAAATGCACATCTTTCTGAAAGAGAGACTGGTTATGAGTTGGTTACTATTAGATGATGGTGATTAATAATAAGTGTTTGCTTGCTCCCGCGAGATTTGCGAATATAGAAAACCAATGACAGTGTGTGACTTTTCTCTTCGGCTTAACTTTTTCCTGCCAAATATTCTTTGCAACTGGTGAAGGCATCTGCAAAAAAGTTTCCTTGCTGTACCATAACTTTTAGTAGTCAGGAATCAAAAATTGAAACAATTTGGTTGTGCGTAGCAGCTGGACAACGGTGGATTTGTATGCTGTTTCCTCTTGTCGATAGTGCATGAAATTTGGAACTTTGACGGTAGTGTTGTTTTGCAGGTCTTGCTCACACCAACTCATCTGGCCATCGTCATGGAATATGCTGCGGGCGGGGAATTATTCGAAAGAATTTGTAATGCTGGTAGATTCAGCGAGGATGAGGTACTTCACAAAAGATAAAAACACATCTGTGATGTTTGTGGCATGTCTTTTTTTGTTTCATTTTATTCTGAGCTTCTGGTAAAGAGGTCGCTTCGAAATTCACATGGTACTGTTAATTACTTGATTCTGTCTCTGAAGCTCTCTTTTGTCTCTTTGTTAGGCAAGATTTTTCTATCAGCAGCTCATCTCGGGGGTCAGTTACTGCCATTCAATGGTAACACTTCTTTTTCATTCCAAGTCATTAAATGCAATTTTCACTGTAATTTCTCAATCTGCATTAGCTATTGTAGCTGAATGTCTGACAGTGTGGTATAAAATTCGGTCTTGTCACAGCAAATTTGCCACAGGGATCTCAAGCTGGAAAACACTCTGCTTGATGGGAGCACGGCACCACGCCTTAAAATATGTGATTTCGGCTACTCAAAGGCAAGGTTTTGCTGATAAAATTATGTGGTTCTCCACGGGTAATTGCTGTATTTTATCGATGCTGACTGCTCTGTCTCACTTGTAGTCATCAGTATTGCATTCTCAACCTAAATCGACAGTGGGGACGCCGGCCTATATAGCACCTGAGGTTTTGTCGACAAAAGAATATGATGGGAAGGTATAATCAAAACTCTCTCCTCATTCCTCCTCTTATTTTCATTTTTGAAAAATTTTTGCCCACTGTAGGCCCTAGTTAGGTGACCTAATTGTCCTCTGTTGGTTAAGCATAGTTTTCTTTGATTATTGTAGATTGCAGATGTTTGGTCTTGTGGGGTCACCTTGTATGTCATGCTGGTTGGTGCTTATCCTTTCGAAGATCCAGATGATCCAAGGAACTTCAGAAAGACAATTCAGGTTTACTCCATCATCCATGTTCAAAGTCACCGATGTCTTCAAAGTACCATTCACTCTTTTAGGCTCGACCTTTAAAAAATGAGCAATGGCTTGATGCAGAGAATACTCAGCGTCCAGTACTCGATCCCGGATTACGTGCGCGTCTCTATTGAATGTATACATCTGTTGTCTCGAATTTTCGTAGCCAACCCTGAAAAGGTAATCATAATCACTCTCGTGAGAGTTCAATCTGAAGTACCTTCTGTAGTTTCGTTAGCAGTTATTTCTTTTTGGATTGCTGCACTGAAAGCCCGCTGGAGCAAGATCATCGATGAGAAAAATATGACCTCAATTCTATTATAAATATACTAATTTGCGATGTCGCCTTGTGGACCAGAGAATAACGATGCATGAGATTAAAAGGCATCCATGGTTCCTGAAGAACTTGCCTGTGGAGTTCATGGACGATGGGAACGGCCTCTTGCAAGTCAATGGACCGAACGATCCGAAGCAGAGCGAGGACGAGATATTGGCCATAATTCAGGAGGCGCGGAAACCGGCAGAGAACCCGAAACTCGGCGGGATTCTAGTCGGAGGGAGCATGGATCTGGATGACTTGGAAACTGATGCGGATATAGACGACATCGAGGCCAGCGGTGACTTCGTCTGCGCGCTGTGAGGGCAGTGCGACCATATTCACTGACGATCGGCTCGCGATAAAATTCCGTTCTTTTTACAAGTGAGGTATACAAATTTAGATCTCGGGTTGATGTTTATATACACGATGAAGCTACTTTGGAAGGGACTGTGTTTGGTACGTACATTTGGGATTGGGAAAAGGGATGATTTGATCCAGACGGTAGGCTGATGCTGCCTCCTCTTGGCTGTGTAATTTATGAAGCTGAAAAGGAACACACTGACGAGATTTTCTGTGGAAAACTAGGTAGTTTCAAGTTTGTCTGTCACAGATTGAAAATGGCAGTTACAGTTAAATGGCGTTGCTCTTTCCAGAAATCAATGCGTCTGTCTGATTACATACTCGTTCATCAGCTATCCTTATTGTCTATCGAAAAAGCGGTCGAATTGGCCTATTTCTTACGTGTAGCAATTGAGTATTTCGAAATGAACGTGTGAAAACTTAGTACTTTGAATTGCACTTGAAATTATGAATACGAGTTCGCGATGTCACTTGGGACTTGATTGACTCCTTGCTCATATAGCTCGAATGTGTAATATTTTCTCTAGGGGTGCTTGATTTAATGTCGTTTCTAGTTCATGCATGGATTTGGTTTAGACTCCCATCTGAACGTTGACTTAACCCCAATTTTCATTTCTATGTATAGAGCATAATCCTATTAATGCATAAATATGGCCTAATTCAACCTTTGGTCAAATCCAAATTATGTCCCCAATTTTTATTTAAAAGTCAATTTTAGTTTTAGTTCCAAATCTACCCTTTTTTTTATGTTTAAAAAAAATTCACCAACTTTCTCAATATTGCCCTCATTAGCCCTTCGTCCAAAACTGCGGTTGGTCATCCCAAATTTTTCTAGTTTTCATATCAAGGAATGATTTCATTTAAGAAATAATTTTTTGCATAGCCTTACCGACGTGGATTTCTCACTGATGCGGAAATGCCATGTCAAACAAGAATTGACAAATTTTAGACAGAGAGTTAACGAGGTAGATTTGGGAAATTTTTTAACAAAAAAGAAAAAAAAAATTCAAGGCAGAATTTGAATCGGACCAAAAGTTTAGGGTTTTTCTCCTATGCAAAAATGAATTTGGAGAAAGAATGGGGACCGGACCTACAAGCCTTACTTTCACATGGACACAGTTGCCAACTTGCCAACTGCACCAACTCTGTTTTTAAAGCTAGCAATGGCAACTCAGCAGTGCTGTGTAAATTGCAATAAAACATTTACAAGATCAGCATTGTATATGTTCCTCAAACTTACCGACAGCACCACTTTCTACTCAGATTCTTTTTCTTCAGTAAATTAATTGCAAGAAGAACATGTATAAGACTACTACTTCATGTTTGTTTTGTCTCTCTGCTTGCGGAACTGCTTCTCCGATCACCCGGTCGAATCTTTATACGAATTTTCTGTGTCATGTAACAAAATTACATAATCAAACCCTTCAAGATTCCGACAAGCCATCCACCGGCCGGCTGTTCACCACCCTACAGTTCGTCCTGACCTCGCCGGGCCGGTCCAACACCAGATCCCCCATCTTGATCATCCCCTCGACGAAAGCCCCGAAGAACTCGTCCTGGTCTCGGCTGAACCTCCTCACGTACGCCCTCGTCTGCGGGAATGTGAACAACGTCTGGTCCGAGTTCAGGAACCCTCTGCCTGCGACCAGGTCCTTGAAGTACTGGTTGTCGAACACCCGGGGCGTGGAGTCCAGATTCCCCGTCACGTTCTCGTCGACGCCCCGCGGGCAGAGCTTGTAGAGCTCGTACCGGAACCCCGGGTCGATCGCGGGGTCCGGCCTGCCGGTCCCCGACTGGTTGTAGAGCCGGAACATGATTGAGAAGCACCGGGCCTGCCCGATGGAGTGAGACCCGGAGAGGGCCACCAGGTCCTTGACGGAGAGGCCATAGCTGGCGAAGAGATCGATGAGGAAGCTCGCGTTGGCCCTCGGGCTCGGCATTATGTTGCTCGAGTCCTCCTGGCTGGCCGTCAGGCTGTCCATCCTCCCCAGCTTCACTTCCCAATCCGGCCCGCCCGTCTAGAAAAGATAGCTCCGTCGCATTAGCACTCGAATCAAAGTTGATCGTCCGTTTTCTTAGGCTAAGATCAGCGCTGTAAATGTCCCCCCTTTTCCCCTGGTCCTACCTTAGGGACTAAAATCGGGCGAAATCGATCGTCTTTCGCATTCGCGTGGCCGGAAACAGAGCAGCCCGCACTCGCGAGCCTGTTCAGGAACCAGGACCCGGACTAGAAGAAGGGACCATTTGCTAAATCCGGCAGCCACAACCGTCCAGGCTCCAAAATTATCTATTGTTCTGCAGTTTCACCATTTATGGAAAAAAAAATCTGTCTTTTTGCATGTCCTATTTATGAACCGCCGACCCCATCTCAGAATATGTTCATCGAATCAAAAGAACAAATAATTCAATATCTCCAATGCCATTTCCCTTTCATCTCACTTCATAAATTTTCATAAATTGCCATTGCATCGTCTACAGTAATTAAAAGGACAGGTCTTCTTCTTTGTGTCCACTCAAATCTGGTTTTCCAAAGTAAATTCAGTTCGGAATGATGTTCAGTGTAATTTCTTGACGTGCTCTGTTCGTTGGTAAAAGGATGAAGAGGTTTTACTCACCAGGGCGACTGCGTCCCGAGCAGCCATGATGACGACGTCGGCGCAGGAGACGACGCCGGGGCAGGCCCTCTCCAGCGCGTCCTTGGCCTCGTCGATGACGTCGAACGACCGCAGCGAATTGATGTTGGACAGGGCCTCTTTCTCTCCGACCATGGTGGGCGTGTCGTCCAGGAGCAGAGACCCGTCGCAGCCCTTTCGGGAAGAGAAAAAACGAGAGAAACGAAAACCAATCAGATTCAACGGAGAAGAAAAGTAGATGATTCAGAAGCAGAGAAGATTCGCGGCTCGGCGGTTTACGTTGACGAAGCAGTCGTGGAACTGGAAGCGCATGACGGAGGCGACGCTCCGGGGCTCCCTGATCAGGGCCGCCTTCATCGCTTCCCTCACCGCGGCCTCGGCTCCCGGGCACGTCTCGGCGTAGTAGCCGGGCCAGAGCACCACGGCCATGGCCGTCTGCCGGAGGAGGAGGAGGAGGAGGAAGAGACCACACAGGACAGGACTCATTTCTGCCTTTTACCCTTTTGTTCTGATGATCCTTTCGGAGGCACGGAGGATTGGACTGAACGGAATTTGGAGAGATTGATGATGCTTTTGATCGATGACTTTCAGCTTGTCGCTGGCCCTTTTCAACTTGCTGGGTGAAGAAATTTAGGGATATTTTATAGCTCTCGTGGCAAAGGGAGGACGGACATGCTCACTTATGTATAATAATTTATGTCTTGACATTCAATTTTTAAGAAAATATTTTCTGAATTATTTAATTCATACGAAATAAATGGAACTTGAGTATAATTGGAATCGTCCAATTTGACTTTTGTGTGGGTGACGTTTTTCAAGTAGGTGCTCATAAAGCATTTGCTCAACTTTCTTAGAAACCTCCCACTGATTTTTAATGCACTCCACGGGTCGCCCTCGATACCATGAGACAACTTTGAATTATCGAGAAAATTCCAAATAAGACATAAAGAGGACCCAGCCAACTCGAACGAAACACAGGCCACAACATGTTTCGTACTGGGCCGACTTTACAATATTTCGACGATGACATGAATTGAGGTGAACATAATGAATAACCTGTGATTATGCCCGTTCTCGATGAAACGACTCGTTAGTGTCAGTAAAGGTCTTTGCGTAGGTAAAATTTCTATTTCCGGTTTACCAATTACTCTGTTCCCGGAACAGAGAAATTGAAACCCGTTGATAACACAAACCGATCGATTTGTTTCGAAATTGTTTTGGAGGAGAAATGAAAGTTTAGAAATTGTAGCCTTCTCTACATTTCTAAAGTAGAAATAAACTATTTCTCCACTTCTTCCTTCCAGCCTCCTCTCCTCTCCTCACTATCGTGCTTTCCCCATTCCTTCTCCTCACGACGCCGTTTTATTTAAAAAAAATTAAAAATTAAAAAAATTAAAAAAATTAAAAAAATTAAAAAAATTTAAAAAAAATTAAAAAAAACCTAGAACCTAGTTTAAAACCTCCTTGTTTTATTGAGAAAATAAAATTTGGCGTCCAAACCCGACACTGCATTTATTTTCTATTTTCTTGCCTAACCACCCTTTTTAGAAATAATCTCGCGCAATTTTTTTTTCTCTAAAGCTTTCGGAAATAAATTCGTACGTGCTCCCGTACTCAAAATTAATCGATCAAACTTTGCACGCACCTAGTTTAAAACATCCTTGTTTTATTGAGAAAATAAAATTTTGCGTTCAAACCCGACACCCCATTTATTTTCTATTTTCTTGCCTAACCACCCTTTTTGGAAATAATCTTGCGCAAATTTTTTTTTTTTTTCTAAAGCTTTCGGAAATAAATTTGTACGTGCTCCCGTACGAAATAAATCCGAAAGCTTTAGAGAAAAAAAAAAGTTACGAGATTATTTCCAAAAGGGTGGTTAGGCAAGAAAATAGAAAATAAATGCGGTGTCGGGTTTGGACGCCAAATTTTATTTTCTCAATAAAACAAGGAGGTTTTAAACTAGGTTCTAGGTTTTTTTTTAACTTTTAACTTTTTTTTTTTAAAATTTTAGTTTTTTTTAATAAAACGGCGTCGTTTTGTTTTCAGGCATCCATGTTAGTGCCGGTCCATCCACGTAGGACGGCCGGCGCTGGCTTTGTATCCACGTAGGCATTTTCCGAGCTAAATTTGCCGGAAGGACTAAATCGGCACCAAATAGAAAGGTTTAGGACTAAATCGGCAACAAAAAAAGGTTTATGACTAAATCCGCACAAAGACAAAAGACAAAAGGTTTAGGACTTTTTTGGCACTTCTCCCTAAATTAAAGTGATTTACCAACTTTTATCAAATTAAATTACCATCACAAGCACCAAGAAGAGTGAAGTAAAAGGATGGGGACAACATGATTCATAGAAATAGAAATTTTTTCTCGTTATCAAACGGATTTTTTTGAAATAGAAATTTTAGTCGTTATCAAACAGGTTTTACTCAAAAACTTGGCTGGGGAATAGAAATTGAGAAATTGATTTGTGCCGAAATCAATTTGCATTTTTTAAATTTTGTCATGCGCTACCTAAGTTTCTCGGGAACATTAGTTGAGGTTTAAGAAAAGTGGGAGCCGATCGAGATAATTCAAGTGTTGAAATGGCGAAATTTTCACATTTTCGAACAACATGTTTCAACTACTCCCCCGTGGCCATCTTTCCAATATGGAAGGGAGATGTGGGGGTTCGAATCTCTACCTTCTTAAGGGGATTGGGGTGAGGACGAATTTTAGTTTCAGGTGTGGATTTCACTCCCATTTCTACAACGGCGCAGCGAAAATCTAAAATGAGAATTAGAATAGGAGTAAGTAGAGTAAAAAAAAAAAAAAAAAAAAACGAAAAAAAGAATAACATGTTTCCGCAAGTGTCTCACGTAGGCACACTTGTCAAAAGCAGAGAAGACGACTGGTGTGGGACGGCTTTTGCTCACGAGAATCAGGCATCGGTGCGGAGGATGTTGTAACGAGGACGGGAGGCAAAAAGCATAGGCCAATTGAGGCGGGGAGAGTGGGGAGAGAGAGAGAGAGAGAGAGAGCGATGTCTAGCCTTAAAGTGTCAAAAAGTGAATAGAGTGGCTTCTACTACTTCTGTGTGAGACCAATAATAGCGACAACCACGTTGCAAGTTGGCTGTAACTGAAAATTCAACTTTCCCTAAAATAAGAAATGAAGGCCTTAAATAATAATTCCTCTTCCGGCAATAAATAAATAAATAAATAAAATAAATGTTTCGAGTTTGACCTGAACTCTTATGGAAATGTAAAGGTGATCAGTCCTAGGGTGGTCCAATTTTTATGTAGGAATCGAGAATTGGACTAGAAAGGCCGGTTCTCACGGATTCTAAAATAGGGAATTGAATAGGTCCCTCGACTGATTCGGTTTCCGGGGTGGGCCAATGAAACTGGTGGATGAAAAGGCAAAGTTGCTTAGGCTTTTTCCTTGGAGAACTTTTGCTGTTGCACTAGCTTTTAGCAGAAGAATACCTAAATGTGGCTGAATCCTTTCATTAATTGAGTCATTTTGTACTTGTGCTGGTTGATCGCGTATATGCCTTTCTTCTTATTTGTTGCCGTGGGATTGTTGTTTGGAAATTTTGATCCCTCATGCCAACCACATTTTGGGGCCAAGTGTGCATGAATAAATAATACTCAATTTATTTGTTAATTTTTTTTTCCGGTTCACAAAAAAAAAAAAACAAAAGTGACTAAGGGTGCGTTTGGTAACATTTCTGTTTAAAAATTGTTCCAGGAAAGAAATTGAAAAAAGTGTTTACATTCCGGGAACAATTTTGAACAAAAAACGCGTTTGGTAAACTTATTCCGGGAATAAGAACAGAATCACGTTTGGTAAATTTGTATTCTTTTAATTTTTTAATTTTCTTTTTCTTTATTTTTTCTTTTTTTCTTCTTTTGGCCGGTCGCAGCCTCGGCCCGGCCGGCGACCGGTTGATGAGGGCCAGCGGCCTCGCCTAGCCATGGCAAGGCTCGCCGGGCTAAGGCCGGGCGACGCCGACCTGGTGGTGGCCTTGCGAGGCCGAGCCTCGCCGGGGGCCGACGACGCTCCGGCGAGGTCACCGGCCCTCGACGGCCGGTCGCTAGCCATGGCCAAGGCCGGTGACCCGCCAAAGAAAAAGGAAAAAGAAAAGAAAAAAAAAAAGAGAGAAGAAAAGGAGAGAAGAGAGAAAATTTGTTCTTAAATTTTGTTAGGAAACAAGAAACACATTTTTTTTGTTTTGCACATTTTGCGTTCCAAAAAGTGTTTTTAGGAACAAAAAAATAGATTTGGAACAAAATGCAAACAAACGCGTTTCTTTTTTTTTTGTTCCCTTTAACAAAAAAGCAGAAATTTTGTTTATAAATAGAAATAAGAAACATTAACAAACATGCCCTAAGTGTTTGTGTTCTGAAGGACGGATTAGGCATTTTTAGTGTTTAATTTTTTTAAGAAATTAAAAAATTAAACATAAAAATAAAATAAAAATGATCCGGTCCGGATGAGTGGTTCCACATATAAAACCAAGAATCAGATCGAAAATTACCTATTCCATTTTTTTTTTTGAAATTGAGAACGGGGACGGTGCCCTAGGAATTGCTAAGAATCGGCGGATTTGGTTCGGTCTGTCGATTCCTTTTGCTTATTGCTATAGGAAAGTGCCTCCCGAATTTGAGTTACGTTAGCTTCGTAATTTTTTTCTCTTGATATGTACAATACACATGTCTTTTAAAAGGTAACTCTGTATTTTTCATCTTATTTTAAATAGAAATCTCTTTTTCACCTTAATTTCTATAATTACAGAAATAAAGAAAACAGAGAAAAGTAAATTAACCAAGATATTAATACTAGAAAAAGTAAATATTAAAAATAATATTTAAAAAAATTGATGAAAATATGAATTCACTCACAAGATATTTTAAGGGGAAAAAACACAATAAAAATGAACAAGGGCTTAACAACAAGAAGGGCAAACAAGAAGTAGGATCCTCATTATGTATTTTTCAATGATTAATTAATTCCCTAAAAGTGAACTGAATACATAATAGTATAATCCTTTAAAAGTCATGTTCATTACACATGCTAACGGAAAAAAAAAATCATAAAGGGTTAACGACAATAACAAAAACAAAATTCAATGAGGCAATATCAAGTCAGAGTCGGAATTTCCGTGGAAGTTTAAATTGTCGACAGCCGATATGGAAAAATAATCCTAGGTCTTTCAAGGTAAATAGATTTTTTTTAATCACTATTTAAATTAAATTGTCGACAAGCCTATATTTTTCATAGCTTTATGTCGTCATTTACAGATGGTCCGGGTACTCTACTATGATTAGCTTTTTAGGTTAGAAGTATTTAGTTACGTACTACGTTGACCCAATTGTCTGTCGACTCCATCATGACCAGACGTGGCCTTTCCTCCGGTGATTCCCACCATCCGACATGTTCCGTGCTCAAAACTTCTCAATCAATCGTGAATCAAATTAGTCAGAAACAGTCATCATGCGCACCACGAACGGACGAAAGAGACTGGATTATGCTTTTTACTGGATTAGGGATTAGTATAATTCTGATCTTGTCAACTTTTGCTTTTTTAATCTTATCCTTTAAACTTATCTTACAGCTCTATGAGAATTTAATTCTAAAGCAACTTTACCACTAAAGCAACCTGCTCGATTTGTTTAGCCTTCTTGTTAAGGGGAAGAGAAGGAAGGGCAAAATTGTCCAAAAATTGCGCTCTCACGAGGGCCTTCGCAACCTCTCCATTTGATATACAAAGAAGGCGAGTTCTACGGATGCATTCTTTATTTTAATGTGCTGGTACCTGAACGCCTCGCACCCCTAATTTCCCTTATATTATTGTCTTCCTCTCGAGGAGAAAACATGCTCTTCTTGATTGACATTCCGAGGTTCGAACGAGGACCGAGAAGAAGCCTTTTAAATATATGCTTATATCCAATTTAGCCTTCTTGTTATGGAAGAGTCTGGAAGCGAAAAAGAAATGGCAATGTTCCAAAAGTCCTAAATCGATTGCACTTTGGTCAATTCAGTCTTAAACATTTCAATTGTACCGATTGAGTTCTATACTTTTTCTGATTTTGTCAATTGACTGAAAATCATTGATGCGAATGTTACTAGTGCCATGTAAGCCACCTAGCGCTAATGTGGCAAACTAATTTAATATTCTTTTTTAAAAAATGAATTATCTTTTTTTTTTCTTTCTTTCTTTTCCTTCATTTTTCCACCAAGTCCAATGAGGGTTGCCAAATCTGGGTGAGGGTTGGTCAGCCCTTGCTTGTGATTGGTGAAGGTTGGCTAGTGGCCCTCGCCGGGCTTTGAAGAATAAAAGAAAAAGAAAGAAAGAATCATAAAAAAAGTTCAAAAAATATTATAAAATTTGTTCATGTTAGTGTTGATTATGCCACGTAGGCAACTAGTGCCCATATTAACAATTTTCTTTTAAAAATTTATTCAACATACTCAATTGACAAAATATGAAGATATTTAGAATTCAATTGGCAAAATTAAAAGTTTATATTTGAAGTGGCGATAGTACAATAGGTTTAGGATTTTTGAACAATCTTCACAAAAAGGGAATTCATTTCATAAAAATTATTCATTGCTTGTTTATTTTTATTTTTATTTTTCCGGTAGGAAGAAAAAAGATGAAACAATTGTTGTTGGGACCTCACTAGTGCACTCCCTTCACATTTTTTTTTCTTAAAATTTTGAATTTATGAAAATTATACTTCGTCCTAGGCTCAGTAGTCCATTCAACTCGTCAGGGAGGACTCGGGAGACGTCCCGATAGAAGTAAGCTTGATCCCATTTCGATCAAGTTAGGCCCGCCCTCACCCGAAAATGTATTTATTTTTTTTCGCGGTATGTTCTTTTTTTTTTTTTTTTTTTTTTTATCGCGGTATGTTCACGCATATAATTTTTTTTTCGTAAAGGCGGGGCGTGCTCCATCATGCAGGTCCTTTGCTTCTCAAACAGTATGAACCAATGAGTTAGGATTTGATGGTACATATTGCTGGAATTATGGGCCCTGCGAGATCTGCACCGTGTTGTCCGAAGTGCAAGGATGTGCTAGACGTGCAATGGACACCGAGGCTGTCCGGGACTGAGTGCCCAGTGACTCATCTTGTCAAACGTGCATGGACAAAATTATATTTAGAAAAATATAAAACTAGGTTTGATGTTCTCCTATACTAACATTTTAGATTGAAATTATAAGCTAAAGTCCTGATTCATCTGATTAGTTTATGATGATGTTCTCGCAGACAGCTCCACATCAAGTACTCTAACATGTTATTATTGTCCAACAAAAGAACCATATTATAAAAAGTTAAAATAACTGCGATGTGTATAGTTTTTATTAATGCATTTATTAGACTCTGTAGGAAAGAAAAGAAAAGAATTTCAAAGTAAAAGAATATGTTAAAGGAACACTAATGTATAATCCAACTATTTAGAGATCACTACTCGACAGGGACTTGATTCTATGTCCAAACATCACATGTCAGCAAATATGTTCATCACTATTGGTACTGAAGATACTGTATCTAGAGAGAAGGACGGATAGGACCATTAGGATTTATAGTATTTGTGTTTGTTTGCTGGCACAGGTAGTAGAGGCATTATCCACTCCAGCAGGAGCAGATGTAGAATCTGAAAGGTGGGATTCCCGGTTGATTGGATGCTTCCGTTAGAGCTTCTTCCCCTCTTGTCATTTAAGGGCACCTAGCTTACAATCACTAGTGAAAGAGTGAAAATGGACCCAACTAGCGAATCTGTTTACAACCATTCAATATTTTGAATTTCCGTGAATGCCGCTCGAAAGAAGTTTTTTAAAATAGCAGTCATTTGTCGGCTTGATAGCACAAGCACGATCCACCCATCTCTCTCCGGAGAGTGAGGAAAGGACGGGTACCATCGAGTTCAGAGCCAAAAACGGACAATCGATCGATCGTCCCCATCTGCTATTGATCTCGTCCTGATCGAGGCTTGTCGAAGATAAGTATCAAGTCCTCTATCGCTGGACTAGACTAGATTTCGAAGATTGAGGAGTGGCTACTATCAATGGAATTCCAGAACCAACTCCCAAAAGAAGGGTCGTAAAAGACTACCTCTTTCTCCTGGCCTGGGATCCCAACTACCATCCATATCCTACCTGCTATCGACAGTCCTTCCACCTGTTACTCACTCTCCGGCGGTACACATCTATTTATGTTTGCATGTTTTAGTAAACAACGATCATTCATTTTTATAATATTTCATTTGTTCATTTTTACAAGGGATAGAAGCAATTACTTTTTGAAAATTATTTTTCAAATCATTAATTTTTTGTGAAACAAAAAAAAACTAAGTCATACCATATCATTCAATGATCAGTAAGTGTAAGAAGATGAAGAAATACAGAGAGATTGAAGGACGCAAGAGAGGAGAGAATAGTTTTTTGTATTCTGTATTCTTCAATGAATAGAAACAATGTACATCTTCGGTAGATATAATACTAGACTAGGCATGTACAAGGAAATTAATTATCCTACAAATCAATATATTCTAGATTATGATCTTAATTGATCTATACAAATTAGATTAAAATCAATCTAATATTCTGTCCATCTACGTATCTTCCAACACTCCCCCTCAAGCTGGTGGCTTATATATGTCTAAGACACTTAGCTTGTTCAGAAGATATGTATGCTGTCTTTGACACAGAGGTTTGGTGAAGATGTCTGCAGGCTGCTCTGTTGTTCCAATTCCTCTTGCTTCAATGACTCCTTCTATGATCTTGTCTCGTGTAAAGTGGCAATCTACTTCTATATGCTTGGTTCTTTCATGCACTATGGGATTTGCTGAAAGTTTCAACGCTGCATCATTGTCACAGAATAGTTTTGTTGCCCCTTGTACCTGTATTCCAAGATCATTAAGAAGACCCCGAATCCATACTATCTGACAAGTGATTTTACTCTGCTTCAGCTGAAGATAAAGAAACCGTGGGCTGCTTTTTAATTTTCCAAGCGAGTAAAGAATCCCCTAATTTGATATAGTATCCTGTAACAGATCTTCGACTCATGGGACAAGTTGCATAGTCTGCATCACAATAAGCTGTCATCTTCATGTTGCATTTTCTGGATAAGAGTATTCCAAGACCCGGGCACTTCTTCAGATATTTCACAACTTTAAACGCAGCATTCAGGTGTGATTGCTTTGGACTATGCATAAACTGACCAAGGGTCTGCACTGCATAACAGATGTCAGGTCTAGTCATTGTTAAGTATATGAGCTTGCCGACTAGCCTTTGATAGCTTAAAGGATCTTCCAAAATAAGGTCATTTTCTTGAGAAAGTCCCTTATCATAATCTGCGGTTGTCAATTTAGTGTTCTGTTCAATGGGAACAACAGCTGGCTTGCAACCTGACAAACCTGTTTCTGAAATAATCTCCAATATGAATTTTCGCTGACTAAGCGAAATCCCTTGTTCAGAACGGGCAATTTCAATGCCAAGAAAGTACTTAGGTGCTCCTAAGTCTTTAATGTGAAATATTGCATGCAAATACTTCTTAAAATCTCCTATGGCAGTCTCATCGTTTCCCATAATGAGAATATCATCAACATATATCATCAAATAAATGGATGACATACCTTTAGTCTGCGTGAACAAGGCATAATCATGTCGAGACTGTTGGAAGCTTGCTGTTGTGAGAGCGCTTGTAAACTTGGCATACCATTGCCTGGAAGCCTGTTTCAACCCATAAAGGAATTTTCGGAGGCGACATGCTTTCTTCTCCCCCTGTCTCTGTAATCCCTGAGGAACATCCATATAAATCTCTTCATCTAAATCTCCATGGAGGAAGGCGTTGTGAACGTCCATCTGATGTAAGGACCAGTTATGAATAGCTGCAACTGTAAAAAATGATCGTACAGTGACGTCTTTGGCAACAGGAGAGAATGTTTTATGATAATCGAACCCTTCTCGCTGAGTGAAACCTTTGGCAACCAGATGTGCCTTGAATCTTTCAATGGAGCCATCAGCTCGATATTTGATCTTGTACACCCATTTACAACCAATTGGTTTACAATGTGGTGGCAATGTAACAAGATCGACAAGATCCCAAGTCTTATTTTCAATCAAAGCCTGTAATTCTGCTTCCATGGCCTTCTGCCATCTTGGATCAACAGAGGCTTCATTATAGCTGGTAGGTTCCTTATCCTCCGATATTCTACTGATGCAGCATCTATGTTCTGATGACAGATTATGAAAGGAAACATAGGAGGAAACTGGATAGTTGATACCTTGTGAGTTGAGAGCAGAGCATACAAAGTCTTTGGTCCAGGTAGGAGGTCGCGTAGCTCGACCAGAACGTCGTGGAAGATCTACTCTCGGAGGTGAAGATGTTGTTTCCCCAGTTGAAGTAGGAAGTGTGTCTTCCATTTCTTCATTTGCAGGAAAAACTGGAAGTTCATTTCCGGAGATATTTTCTGGAACCTGATCCTCATATGAAATAGGGTTTGCTACGGAAGGATTCATTCTCATATGATGATTATGAGTAGATACGGCAAATGGTATATAATCAAGATCCAAATCACTTGACTCAGGGTGACGGGGAATGCTCACTGTGCTGGGTTCTTCTCGTGAGAGTGTTGTTTCATTGAAAGGAAAGACATTTTCATGAAATAAAACATCTCTACTTACAAAGAATTCCTGTGTAGAAAGCTCCATGACTTTATAGCCCTTCTGAAGGTTGGGATACCCCAGGAATACGCAGCGACGTGCACGAGGATCCAGTTTGTCTCGAGGGCCTAATATAGCTGCATAACAGAGACACCCGAAAACTTTGAGATGTGTCCGCTGCGGTACCTTGCCAAATAATGCTTCAAAAGGTGTCTTCCCATTTAATACCCGAGTAGGCATTCGGTTGATAAGATAAGTTCTTTGTAACAACACATTCTCCCCAATATTTATCCGGAATTGCCGCTTGAAATTTTGAGCTCGAGCAACCTCCGGAAGATGCCTGTGTTTGCGTTCAAATACCCCATTCTGTTGTGGGTTGTATACACAAGAACTTTCATGTTGAATTCCATGAGATGAAAATAAAGAGATGCAATCATGGCTGAAGAATTCCTTGCCGTTATCAGTTCGGATCCTTTTAATAGTCTTTCCAAATTGATTCGTTGAAAGAGTGATGAATGTCTTTAAATGAGAATAAGTCGGCCTTTAGGCGCATTAAGAAAATCCATGTTGCACGAGAGCAATCATCTACTATGGTGAGGAAATAGCGAGATCCATCATGATTCGCTGTATGGTAAGGTCCCCATATATCCACATGAATTAAAGATAAAATTTCATTTGTACGAGTATTCCCTAAAGGAAATGGACTACGGGACTGTTTGGCAAGGGGGCATATGGAGCATTGTGCATAGGGAAAGAAAGTACTGTGGCCCATTCTCAAGTGCATAATAATTTTTTTTTCATTGGTAGTCAAATTACACAATGATGTCTTGTTAAAAAATGCACTAGAAAAACTGAAATTACTTGGAAATTGTGTCCAGAAATAAAGGCCTTCAGAAAGACTACCCAAGCCCATTAGTCTGCCAGTCGAAAGGGCCTGAAATAAGCATGTGTCAGCATCGAAAAATACCCGGCATGAATTCTCCTTGCATACTCTTGAGATAGAAATAAGATTAAACTGGAATTCCGGGATATAAAGAACATTCTCAAGTGTAATTTGAGGACTAAGCTTTACTGTTCCTGTCACATTCACATGTGTGACATTGCCGTTGGGTAATTGCACGGTCACAGGAGAAATTGATGCCTCATTCGAGACTTGTAAAAAATGCCTTATCACAAATAATGTGATCGCTAGCTTTGAATCAATAATCCATGCCTTTCTTGAAATCGAATTAATGAGACAATGTGAGATACCTGAAAAACTGCCTCCTTTGTTTGAAGTTTCGAATTTCTGTAGAGCATGCATCAATTGTTGGTATTGACCATAAGAGATAGCTTGGTCGGTACTTTGGCGTAGATCCAAATCACTTGATAGGCGGGCTGATATTTTTTCTCCTTTTCTCCAGGCCTTCCATGTAATTTCCAGCAATTTATCAATCATATGGTTAGAGCGTTTGCAATAATCGCAAAACATTTTACCCTTTGCCTTAAAATTTGATCGGAAATTCTTTGCTGTTGTGGCAAATATCTGGCCGTCCACTCCTTTAATCGCGGACTCATATCCACCGTTGGATCCATCAGCACCTTCAGAGCCATGAAGACCGTCCGATCCGCGCGCACGATCTGGCCCGTTTGATCCTCGCCAACGATCCTGCCCGTCCGATCCGGAGATTAGATCTCGGCCATCCGATCTGCGGATGAGATCTCGGCCGTTGAAGCCGTCCCTTTTAAAGGGGCGAGCGACGTCTCCTCCGAACCCTAATCCGCCTCCAAACCCTAATCCGCCTCTGTTTCTCTCTCGATTTAGGGTTTTCGCGGACCCGTCTCTTCGTTCGCCGCGGGCTGCGAGGGTGATGTTGTCGCCGTTCCTTGCATGCTCCGGCGACGTGAGACGTTGGCTCTCCTCCTGCACTGCCAACTGGTAGATCCGTCCGATCGGAGGGACAGGATCCATGGCCAGAATCTGTGAACGAAAGGTAAAGTAAGTCTCGTTCAAAATCAGTAGGAAACATGTAGCCTTTTCCCTTTCTTTGATCGAACGATATTGCTGTAAAGTGGGTTCCGGTCCCTCGAGTTTTTCCTCGACAGCTTCCAGTTCGTTCCACAATGATGAGAGCTTGTTGAAACAAGCCGTGACCGTCATATTCCCCTGCTTTAAATTGCTCAGATCTTGCATGAGCGAAAAGATTTTGGCACGGTCGAGTTTGCCGTACATTTCTTTAATATTCTCCCACATTTTTTGCGCGTCTTCTGTGGGTGGTAAACCGGCTGCGACCTCTGGGGAGATGCAGTTGCCGATCCAGGTTCGGACAAGCTGATTGCATTTCCTCCAGTGGCGTGTCAGTCGCTCGTTCGAAGGAACAGCGACGGTCCCATCGATGAATCCATCCTTGTCCTTAATCACCAAAGCGCGCCGGAATTCCTGCGACCACCTGGAATAGTTTTCGTGCCCGGAAAGTTGATGGTTGATTAGCTTCAGTTCAGGTCCGTCGGCGGTGGAAACAAACAGGGGGTCTCCGGATTCTGGCCGTCCGGTGAAAATCGATCTAGGAATCGGCAAAAATCTAGGTGGGTAATTCGGGTAGGGATTTGCTCCCATACCTGGATTCGAACCGGATCCATGACCCGCATCTGTTGACCCCGTATTTACTCCACCCGACCCGTCGGTCATGCTTGCCCCGTTTATGGTTGGTGGGCTGCCGACGGGTTGGCCTGAGAACCATGGTCCTTGAACTCCTGGCGATGATGCATTCTGGTTAGGCCCAAATAGACATGGGTTGGGCTGCATCTGAAACAGTGGCCACTGGTAAGGATGGCCCACTAATGGTTGGCCCGAATTGGGGAACCGAGTAGGGTTGCCCTGCACTGGCGAGCAGGAGGATTATTGCTTTCTTGTGTTCGAACGGGTTGTTCGTGAGATCTGGCAGCATCTCCAGTAGACATGGTGTCCCGGCTTTCTGTGGTTTGCTCGAGATTTTCATCCTGTGGACGCTCATCAGAGGAAGAAGGTAAGCTATTTGTCATGATAAAGAAGGAAAAATTACTGAGATGCCAATTTCGTGCAGGGTGGACGATATCGACTGAAAGAGAGAGTTTGAAGATGATGAGATAGAGAAAGCGGAAGCAATTCAGAACTTCATTGCTGCTTTGATACCATGTAAGAAGATGAAGAAATACAGAGAGATTGAAGGACACGAGAGAGGAGAGAATAGTTTTTTGTATTCTGTATTCTTCAATGAATAGAAACAATGTACATCTTCGGTAGATATAATACTAGACTAGGCATGTACAAGGAAATTAATTATCCTACAAATCAATATATTCTAGATTATGATCTTAATTGATCTATACAAATTAGATTATAATCAATCTAATATTCTGTCCATCTACGTATTTTCCAACAGTAAGTACACATCTCGAGCAAAAACCATACTACGAAAGCAATCGGCTGTCCATATTGGCCTTTCAGCTTACTTACGATTCATTAAAGCTCATCCCTATATGGCCATCTTGTATGATTGCATCTATGGTGGTATTGTAAAGTTGATCACGGCTGTGTTTAGGAATGATCTATTCATTCAACTAACGATTTTTTGTTGCTTTTTCAATGTGGTATATATACCAATACATTTTAATAGATATGATCTGACTAGACTTTTTTCAAAATTACTTAAGGAAAGTTAAAGAGATTTTTCTCTCTTACTTGCTTAATCATTGAAGGGAGAGTGCGCCAAATGCTTTTGATTGAACCTCCCGTTGTTCTCTCTATGTTAGAATGCATCTGATTATAAAAAGAGATACATAAAAAACACGTATTCTTATGAAAATAGTTTTCAAATCATTAATTTTTCGGGAAAAAAAGGAAGATAAATTTGTACCATTTTATGTCAATCATGACATTGGGTGTGAACCTAAACTGTAAGCATTTTGATCTAACATATTTTGAGTGGTTGCTATCAGAGAGAAATTTATGGGAATTTACTTTGATTAAATTTCATTAGCAAGCAAATGAAATTTGAGAATTGCATCTTAATTGAGGCCCGGCCCAGCCCAAGTAGCCGGCCCAGTTCTGGGGTTCCTCCTCCTTCTTCCCCGGTCCGAGAGTAGAAGAAGAACTTCTCTCGCTCCCCCACGCCCGAAACGGCTAGCGATACAGAAACCTTCGAGCCTCGCCGTTTCTCGAGGGCTTAGAAGAGGGCGGCGCGGCGGCGGAAAAGATGGGCGGCGGCGGCGGAGGAAGGGGCAAGTCGCGGACGCAGAGGAGGCACTTCTCGCAGAGCAGGGAGAACGTGTGGAAGCGCCCCAAATCCGATCCCGCCGACGCCAACCCCGGCGCCGACGACGGCAAAGACGCCGGAAAAGCCGACGACAAGGGCTCCTGGCAGCCTTTCGCCACTCAAAACCTCGCCTTTGACGAATACTACAAGGTCTCTCTACTTCTCCCTTCAAGTATTGTCTTGTGTTGTATGCGTTTGATCCCGTTCATGCTCACGTTTTTTGTGTGCGTTCGTTTTTGTGCTTCTCTGCGGGTCAGATTACTTGTGATGTATGCTCTGTACTTTCTTAGGAGATTGAGGATGTGCTTGACTGCTTAAAGCTCTAAACTTTCCTGCTTTTGGCAATGCATTGTAGGGGCAAGGGATTGTGTCCCAAGAAGAGTGGGACGCGTTCATCGAGTGCCTCCGGAAACCGTTGCCTGCTGCTTTTCGAATCAATTCGAGGTGGCTACTATCTCTTTTTCCAGCGGTGTTCGCAGAGAATCGTTCGGAATTTTCTTTCTTTTTCGAGCTTGGTTGTTCCTTTGTCATATTTTTGCACTACTGATGGAATCGGAATTATAAGTTTCATCAACGTACTAGTCCATATTATCATTGTCGATTGTTATTTTCGCTGTGTTTTCACATTGGGAATTTCTATGTATAATTGCACTTAGGGATTGTGGCTCTGCTTTCCTTTGCTTCATGTCAATTTACAGACTGTGGTTTCATAGGTTGGGACTTTTAGGATGGTCAGAGCCTCATAAACCATCTAATGACAAGCTTTTAAGTTGGACTTTCTAAATAATATCAGAGCTGGGCACCACTTTCTCAACTTCTGTCAAGTAATTCATTTTGCACGTGGTTCTTGTCTTACTTATCCCCTGTTTCTCAATTCCACATGCCGTTCTTTGTCAGGTTTGCACATCAGAGGGGGTGTTTTTAAAATTACGGTGTTTGTCTGGGTATTAGGAAAATATAGTCTCGTTCCACTAATTACTAAGCTTTTAGATTGAAGTTTCTATTAAGTACTTGTTAATCTACAATTATTTCTAATCATCTAGAATAAATGAGAACTACCAGCCAAGGTGTCATTATGTATTATGCAAGGTGCAAGTTGCTTCGATAGTTTCCATTTTGAGTGAGAGATTTGGTTCAGCTGTTTGCTGAAACATATTTCCCAGTAACACGTCTTTAAGGATGTTGATTGGCTTAGTGGTGATTAACTCTTGTGATTAGAAGGTTGTGAACTGATGTCACTAACTTTTACCATCGGCTAACCAACTTGTATTAAGTCCTGAATGTAGTCCTCATGTGTAGTTGCCACCCTCAACAGAGTCTTGATTATAAGTGGATGAAGGTGAGGTGACGTCAAGTCATCATGTTTCTTATGCCCTGGGTGACTCAAGTGCTACACTCAGACCAACATCTCACAAAAATGGAAGTTTATGGATTGAAATTTTGAATTTTAAAGATTGGTTTAGATTAGAATTCAAATATTGGGGATAGGTGCTGCTGCATTTTTTTTTTTTTTTTGGCTTTTCTTTTTCCTGCAAACAAAAAATAAACTGTGGCAACTTTTTGAGGACGTGCTCTTGTATCTTGACCTTTCTACTTTACCTATTATCGTTTATTTCTTTTCCTTTTTTTTTTTATCTTTTTCCTTGTCTTCATTATAATTGACTAATGGCATCTGCTTTAGTACTATTATTTGTTAGGAAACCACTGGTTCATCCAGTTTGTTTTGACGTATGTATGCTATTTTGTTTACTAGCAGTTCTGGTCATGATAATCAATCTTGCTTGTTGAGCTGTTCAAGACAGGATTATTTAGTCATTTTTTTCTTTTCTGCAAATTTAAGAGCAAGGAAACCTATTTAATTCTACCAGCTTACTTACAAGCAGATGTTTAACATGTGTTGTTGTATATCATTCTTTGGATTTACAGTAGCCAATTTTGGATGGACATTCGATCACAGCTAGAGAACGACTTTGCAAAATCTCTACAGGCTGAGGTGACATGATCCATATGACATTTATTATTATTATTCTAGCATCTGTAATGTTGTTTATTTCTCTATTGTTCTTTTTTAATCATTTTGGCATTGTCATCTTCTCTCCAGTTTATTGAGGGGGATGAAGTGGAGGCCATAAGACCATTAGCTTGGTATCCTGAGAATCTTGCATGGCATTCAAACTTTTCCCGCATGCAGCTGAGGAAGAATCAGGCTCTTGAGAGGTAGGTTGTGCATTTGATGACATTATTTGTAGCTAGAGAATACTTTCAGGTTCATCTCTCTTTTGGGAGGCATCAAGCAATGCCTTGATCCTATAACAGAATTTGAGGTAGCAGAGTTGTCCCTTTGCACCACTAATGTTGAGATTTACTGGGTTGCACCTTGGCTGGGAGATGCTATTAGCACAATTCTCCAGCATCTGGCCTCTGCCATTATGTAATCTGAGAGCGACTTTACTTTCACCAGTTTGCTAGATACAGGGATACCATTGTGAAACCAACACATGGCCTCTTACAATTGTTATCACTACTAATTGTTACAATCAACACTTCCTACCAGTTGTCTACCACATTAAACTTGAAGCAACTTCATTTGATCCATGAATCATAAGTCACAACTTTAGTGGTCTCCTTGACTGCAGCAACCAGTAGCGATCACTGATGTGACATTTCTCTTTGCTGCGAGCAGTAATTAGAATTAGCTTTTCATTCTATGTCACTACCCCGAAAGTCCATCACAATTATAGTCATGGACTATTTCCCAAGCGAACAATTATGCACTACGAACCAGGATTTGGCATAACAAGATGGTAGGACTTTGGCTAGCTCATTCTAAAAGAGAAATACAGCCTGCATGAGCATGCTGAACTTGATCAATCTATGCCACCATTTCTTGGTTACGTGGGATGTTGGCTTGAGGTTACTTACGGTGGATGAAGCTATAGGGTTTGCTGGGCACATGAAATGATACTACACCACATAAACAACAAGATTTTGGTACATTAGAAAACTTCATGCCTTTACCTGAGACTCATTTAATAAATCAACAGATATCTATGTATAATCACTTCAGATAGTGGCCATTGTTAATCTTCCTCTGCTTAAATTTCAGGTTTCATGAGTTCTTAAAGCTGGAAAATGAGATTGGTAACATCACTAGACAGGAAGCTGTGAGCATGGTGGGTCCACGTCATTCAAAGTCTTCTAAAAATGTGGTCGTGCCTTTTCTTTCCTGGTCCGGGCTTTCTCCTAAAGTAGAATTGCTTCTGGTGTAGGTGCCACCTCTTTTCTTGGATGTACAACCAGACCATTTTGTGCTGGACAGTGAGTGGTTTTGCTTCTTTCATGGACCCATTTATTTCTTTTTATTGACGCACTCTACTTGCTTGCATTTAAAAACTTACTACGTAGATATTGTATTTTGTGAAGTCTATTTCTTTTTCACGGAGTACATACGTAAGCTTTATAGTACTATTAACTATAAAGTTAGCACTATATCGACAAGTGACAAATTAACGGTCTCCAAAAATCTTGTGCAGCACACTTTTTATGGGATCCCTATTTGGACTACCTAAAAGTTGCCCAGCCCCTCCTATGGGCACGCAAAAGAAGGAAGATGCTAAAAGTGGTTTTTTGATTTCATTCTTTTTGGCATGTATGCAGTGTGTGCGGCTCCTGGATCAAAAACATTCCAGTTGCTTGAGATTATACACCGATCAATAAAACCAGGATCATTACCTAAAGGAATGGTGTGTATCCCTATAGTTAAATTCTTGCTCTGGGTTTCTTCTTTTCCTTGTAAATGATTTGTGTAATGGCTGTTTTATCCAACTGCATACTCTTGGTTCATAATCTTACCTGTGATTTGCCTGGTAAAGTTATCCATTGGATTGGGGAATTGTTCTCATAATCATACCAATGAGACTGTTCTGATGCTATAGGTTTTCTTATGTTAGGTCATTGCCAATGATCTGGATGTCCAACGATGCAATCTTCTCATTCATCAAACAAAAAGAATGTGCACTGCCAACTTGGTGGTCACAAATCATGAAGCTCAACAATTTCCAGGCTGCCGTTTAAGCAAAAGTCAGTTTGATACTTCTGAGATGGGAAATCAGTTGGGTCCATGCCTTAATCAACTCCTTTTCGATCGTGTCTTATGTGACGTTCCCTGCAGCGGAGATGGTACCCTTAGAAAGGCCCCGGATATCTGGAGAAAGTGGTAAGCTCTCTCTTTGTCCCTATGCCCTGGGCATCTCCTGTTGCGATTTTTCCAACTGCATTGTGTGCCAAGTGTAACATTTGTTTGTTATGACAGGAATACAGGAATGGGCAATGGAATTCATGGCTTGCAAATTCAGATAGCGATGCGAGGTACCTTTGCTGAAAAAAGTTGTTCAAACAGTTTATGTTATTTTGTCATGCTTCCTTTGCTCCCTTTGACGCTGCAGCAATTTCTTTATCTTCTATTTTATCACAAAGTTATATTTTTTTAGCTCAAGCCTGCCTTGAGATTCTTATAAATCTTTAATGCATAATTTGCGTGCTTCTGGAGTTGATTGATTATGACTGTAAGTGCACACTCATGTGACTTTGTTGGAAAGTTTGGGTTTCAAAACGTAGAGCTACTTTGCCTTGTTTGTTCTGCCATTCCTGCTGTCTAAGAAAGCTTAGCAAAAAATTAACAATTTGCTTATATTTAATCTTGTATTTGTACATTACAAATTTAGCCCATTGAGGAGCAAATCTTTAGTACTCGGTGAAAAATGCAGGGATATCATTGCTCAAAGTCGGTGGGAGAATGGTTTACTCGACCTGTTCGATGAATCCAATTGAGGATGAGGCTGTGGTTGCTGAGGTACCTATCTGAGAACTTTTCCAATTTAATTAATCTTGATATGAATTCTCCTCTTGGATATCTATGTTTTTGGAGCCTCTCTCTTCTCTATGACTGCTTTCCAATTTAAAGTTTTCTGAGCTACTTTTTCTGAGACTGCTTTATGAAGAACTCATGGAGGAAATTTAAACATCTCTTACTGTGGTATGACCCTCTCCCTTCCCCCCAGATTCTGCGAAAATGTGGAGGCTGTGTTGAACTACTTGATGTTTCTAGTGAGCTTCCTCAACTTATCCGACGGCCAGGTCTTAGGAAATGGAAGGTTCGGACTTACTGCTACAATTGATTTTCTTCTTCAATTTATTGTAATTGTGAAGGTTTTTAGTTCTTGTCAAGAACTGGGAAAAGAATCCATGCCATCGGCAAACTTTCCAGAGCTTTCTCACTGTGTGGTATGCCGATCAGGACTATAGATCTTCTGTGGAGTCAGGTTAAGCTAGAAACCCTAGATGTAGAGTTACCCCGATGCATGGTCTGAGATGTCGGAAAAGCCATAGTGGATGTGGGATTGGAAATATGCTTGGAAAATCTGGGTTTCATTTATCAGAGTATGAAGGGAGTTTAGGTCCACCTTTAAATGCTTGTGTTTTCTTTACGAGAGGAAACTTTATTGTGAGAATAAAATCACGTGAAGGGAAAAATATCTCTAAGAGGGGAAGTCTTCCTTTAAGTGAGAAAATGAACTTATGAAGGCATAGTAACTTATTATCAACCTATCAAAGCAGAATGAGCTTCCAGATGGGTTTGCTCCTTGCCTTGAGCAATTAAATTTTGGCAAGTTGTCGAATAGGTTGAGCTTCTGGCAATAATGAGTGTAAATCGGTGTTTCTAGAATGTGAACTCCATTACTTCCTTTGGTAGTGCAGATTCATAACAAGGGCACCTGGCTGGCTTCCTACAAGGATGTTCCCCTGTCTCGTAGGGGTGCAGTGAATCCCAGTATGTTTCCTTCAGGTAGTTCTGTAGAACCTGTTGATCACTCTGTAGGACTTGAAGAAGAACACCAGAACAGTCATACTACAAGCTCGGAAGACCCGCCTGTTCAATTGGATAAGCCTGTGACTTCGGCCAATGATCTTGAGGAGGAAGTTTCTGGTTTTCCACTGGAACGTTGCATGAGAATATTGCCTCATGATCAGAATGGTGGAGCTTTCTTCATTGCTGTCCTACACAAAGTGGGGCCCTTGCCAGGTAACTTCAGATCCTGTTAAGGCCACGATGAACATGGAATACCCAAAAAAAATAATAAAAAAATAAATCCTTTTGAGCTGCCTCTTTTTAATGTGTTTATGGATTTGGATTGATCAAATTTTTTCCTGCCTTTATATATGGTAGTTTTAGTGGCCATCCTTCCACTAGGCGATTTGTATCTGCTGCTCATTTTTGCAATTATGAGATTCTTTTTTGACTCCTGGTGAATCGGTAATTTTGTCAAGAAAAATGATCTTTATCCTTATATACGAGAGAGATCTTCTTTCTTATTCTCAGATAACATGGTTGCAGATTTACGAGTAGTAAATTTATTAGTAAAGAAAAGTATGTATGGAAGTTGTATGTAAAAGATATGAGATCAATCATAAACAAAAAGAGACATTAAAACTAGAAATTTAGACTGTGATCTGAACCATTCAAACAGATGCTTGAGGACCACAGGTTTCCATCAATTTAGTTATACTAAGACTTGATTTATGTTTCTGCATTTTAAATAGTAGGTACTGTGGAGAAAAACAATAGCCATCGAGCAAAGTCTTCCTTTCATATTGATAGACAGCCTGATGAAGCTCAAGATAAGCTCTTTGAAGATATGAAGACATCCGAGGATTTTTCAGCAAACGGCAACAGCGAGAAAGTCGCAGAGGCAGCTCTGGAAACTTGTGAGGATGCCTCACAAGAAGGTCCTTTGGAAACAGATTCTGGGAATGCCTGTGAAAATGATAACTCAAATGGGGTTGAAGCTCCAAGTGATCAAAATGATGGTAAAGCAGGTGGTAAGAGGAAGTTGCAGATGCAAGGCAAGTGGAGGGGCGTTGATCCTGTGGTGTTTCTCCAAGATGAAGATGTCATAAACAGCATTAAGAACTTTTATGGCATTGTTGATTCCTTCCCATTGAGTAACCACCTTGTTACAAGGAACAGTGAAACTACCCGTGTAAAGAGGATTTACTATGTTTCAGAATCAGTTAAGGAACTTCTGGAGCTGAATTTTAAAGTGGGCCAGCAACTTAAGATAACATCTATAGGCCTTAAGATGTTTGTAAGTATTTTTCTGCATATGCTTACAGTTTGTCTTGTGTTGTGCATCAGCAATAGGTGTACTACCTTCTTGAATGCTCCTCCCCCCGTGGTTCCCATTCTCTTTACAGTGTATACCAGTGTATAGAGAATTTTATGTGTAACTTTAGTGAATTATCTAAGGTGTTGACTTTTCATTAGTGGGAATTTCTAAGAAATATCTGGTTTAGACTAGATATTGTATTTCCCAATGGGTGATCGACAAGTTTTGCTTTCAGTTGATCAATGCCTTTCTTCTTCCTGTTACTATTTGGATGTGTAACATCTAAAATTGTTTATTTTTTATCTTATTATTCTTAATACATTTGATGTTGCAATCTAACTTCATCACAATGGTGGTTACTTCTGCAGGAACGACAAACATCAAGGGAAGGTACCTCTGTACCATGCTTGTTCCGCATATCATCTGAAGGATTGCCACTCATCCTCCCATATCTGACCAAACAAATCCTAGAAGCATCTGTGGCGGATTTTAAGCATCTTTTGCAGTACAAGAGTATTAAATTTACAGATCTTGTTGACGCTGAATTCAGTGAGAAGGCAACAAAGCTGATGCCTGGTTGCTGTGTTATAGTTTTGCGGAAAGGTATGCAACATCGTATGGTTGTTATAACATTAAGTTAATGATCTCTTCTGTGACATTACCTACTTTCCTGTAGATAACATAGGCTCATCAAATCCAAATCTTGTGCACGAGTCCCCAATAGCCATTGGTTGCTGGAGGGGTAAGGCGTCATTGAGTGTCATGGTGACTGCACTCGATTGTCAGGAGCTGCTAGAAAGGCTATTGCTGCGCATGGAACCTGCAAAGGAATCTCCAGTGCAAGAGAGCAAGCCCTTAATAGATGCAAATGAAGTGAACAATAGTGACATGGTTGAGGATGTTGAAGAAATTAGACTCAATGCTGAAGGCTGAACAAAGGTCGGTTGTTGTGTTCTCACACTTCATGTACACTAATTGATTCAATCTAGTTCTTAAGATCATTGATGGCTAAATTTCTTGCCATTTATGTTATCGCCTCTACCAATTTTGGCCCTCAAAACTTGGCAAGTTTTTAAATGCGTCTATAGGAATGCTTGGAGATTTTTGATTGGAATGATAGGTTCTCTATAACAGATGGGCGGTTCCCTTGTAAGAATATTTATGTTTTTCACCATATTTATAACTGTGCTGTGTAACAACTTACATTCAAGTAGACAATGAAAAAGGATGGAAGGGAATTTTGTCATCCATTTCCTGTTAAGGAAATCCTTAGTTTATCTGCATAAACATTTTGTTCAGTAATTTTACTTTCAAGTGTTGATTTTTACATCTGATTCCCTTATCTGTTGGATGGTAGTTATCAAAAATGGATACGACCATCGCCTATGAAGTACGAGATTTTGAGTGTACACTGGAAACCTGCTTGAATGTAAGTTGTTGGAAAGAGTTCTTTACAATGATCATCTGAAAATGCATCTTTGAGCTGTCCTAGCTGTCAAAAACTTTGCCAATGTGTTTCCATCCCTCAGGGAACCTTCGAGTGTGGATATCTCCTTTGCTTCTCCAATCAGCTTTAAATGACGAGTGCTCTTGAGGGGTTTCGCACTACTTCCTAGTTCCTATACTCTTAGTCAAATTAAAATTTAACGCCAAGTTTTCTCCTTTAGTGGATTGACTGCCAATTTCCCTTTCTCATCTGTCTTGGTCCATTGGAATATGAATAAATGAAATGCCTACTGATCTCATTTTTCTGGGTCATGAACTCTCTCTGTCCGGGAACACACAAGGATGGTGTTAGATTGTTGCCCCTGTGATCCTTTAGGCAAGCTCCTCTTCCAAGGTATTGCTAGAGCGCAGCACTTTTGCCTAAAACTTAGGACTTCTTCGATTGATGTCACATTCTCCTAAGGGCTTAGAAAGTAGTTCCTTTTTATGCCTAACACGACTTACAGTGGTCATGCCGCACTCTTCTGAAGTTTAAAATGACCAGCTGGTAATACTTGGTAGCCTGATTAAACACAAGCTGATTGTTAGTATGAAAGCAAGGAAGAAAAAAAACAAGAGGCTTGAATCCATTGCCTGCCACTTGATGGTCTTACAAACTTTCCCATTTTTCTCGGTGTCTGAGCATGAATGGTGATGTGTCTTCCACGAAGCTGCCTAATGTGCTCAACAATGGTATTACAGACGATTACTCATCCTTCCAGAACTTCTCTAATGTTGGGTGTTAAGCTGATCTTTGGCTGACATGTTGTCAATTTTTGTTTGCTCTTATGTGCTCGTTATATCAGACCTACTTGTTTTGCCTGTCTCTATATTGAAGATTATACTTATCTAACTGCAGCATACCAACTTTAGCTCACATACGAGCCCAATCACATCCTAATATGAAAGATTCGAAGTACAGGAAACTGAAAAATCATTGTCATAGCCAATGAGATGGCATTGTGGAATGCACATATAATGAGAAAGGATGATCATCACATCCTAATATGTGCGCCCTTTAGGAAAAAAAAAACGGGGAATAGACTTTTAATGCTCCTCTTGTAGTTGCCTTTCTTGTTGGCTGACTGGGAAGCCTGCAATTGGAGGCGATTCCAGCGCCGCTACAACTGATTTTGATGGAGCACTTTGGCTCTGGATTGCATAGCGAATGGTGTAGAATTCATAGCTTTAGAATGTTACGACAATTGTGATGTTTTTCAGATAATATCTCCTTGAGAGTCTGGTGGTGAGGCATGCTCTCAGATTATTAAACTTTGATAGATCTTCTCATAGCGGATGTCCTGTTCAGCAGCCCCCAACGTGAACGGAGCACTGACTCTTTCCCCAAGTTATCTGGATTAGATTCATTTAGGGTGACACCAGTTAGATCATTTTCATGTATGAGGTGCTCTACACGAAAATGATCGCTCTTCATTTGATGCGTGGCTCCATTAGTCATTCCATAGCCTTTGCAAACATTGTAGTGGTGCCCTTGTCAAGTTCAATCGCATAAAGAAGCATCGTGAATTCCATGAATTCGATCCGAGGGGTTGCGCTCACGGCTTGCTGGGGAGAGGAATTGCACTCGATGCGCTAGCTTTGCTTTATCTGGTACAAGGATGATCATCACGACTTTAAAGGATCTACTCGAAAGGGTATTTCCTTGGGCCTCGCTTCATTAAGTACATAACAGAGCCCAACAGATACACCGGTGATACTCTGAAGTTGGTCAGAAAACATCTCTACTTCCAAACCACTGTCACATCTTCTGAGTTAAATTAGTGTGTCATTCATTCTGATTACAAAGATATACATGAGAAGCTTATTTCTAGAAGTGACATGAAACCCCCAACACCCTTCATTAATATGTTATCCAACCGCCCCACTTAATATATATCTGGATACTTAGGGCGCGTTTGGTAACACTTTTGTTCTCGGGAATAATTTTTTATCAGAGATAATTCTTTTTTATTCTGTTCCCAGGAACAATTTCTAACATTTTAAGCCGTTTGGTAACTGTCTAAAATTTCAATTTCTGGAATAAAATTGCGTTTGGTACCATTCTGAAAATTTCTAATCAAAATCAATTTTCTTTTATAATTTTTAAATAATTTTATTATTTTTCTTTTCTTTCTCTTCTTCTTCACAAGCAATGGCTAGGCTGAGCCTCGCCCGGCCACGCGAGGCTCACCGGTGGCCGGGGGAGGCCTAGGCGAAGCCCGCCTTTGGCGGCGATGGGTGGTGGATGACGGCGAGCGGCGGCAACGGCTGACAGCAATGGCGGCAACGGTAGCACATGAAGAACAAGAGAGAGGGGAGAAGAACAAGAAGAAAGAAGAGAAAAAAGAAAAAAATAGTTTGACTTGATTCTAGAATTATTCCCAGGAATAAAGAATCAATTTTTTTTTACTTCTCGATTTTGTTCCAAATCTACTTTTGAAAACAAAAAAATAGAAATTTGTTATCGGTAACAAAAATTTTGCTAGACGCATTTCTGTTTCAAATCTACTCCCGGAAATAAAAGAATAGAAACAATCACGGTTTGGCAACTGCCAAAGAGGCTCTTACCAACTATTCAGATCAACAAGAGAGACTAACAAGTAGATTTTCGAAATATCTCCAGCAGTCTGAAAGCTACATGCGGACCCGTCCGTTCCTTTGGCTGCGAAGGTAACGTTTTGGGTCTGCCTGACTGGTCTAACAATTGCCAAGAGATTGCAAAAATGTATATGCTTATGATGAGTTTGCAATCACCCTGTGGTAAATTTAATCCTCGTGCCCAGTTTGACGAAAGAGGCATTAAGATACTTGTCCACGAACCCCTTCACCGCGGATCTACGGAAGTGTACATACTTAAGGACCTGGAGCCAAGTCGAAGGGAGCTGATTACTCGGAAGGCAGAGAGGAAGATAATGTGGGTGTAGAAGTGATGCGTTCCTCCGGAGTAGGCCGGGCAGGATTGATTGCATCCGTCATGGAGGTTTACTTACGACCGACCGGAGTTTTCGCGAGGACCTTTATACAAACAGAATTGACAAGAAGTGTCTCTGGAAGAAAGGTGCTGACCAGAAACAATCGTCTGTAAAAATTATAAGCCAGTAAATCTATCTGAAGCATGACATGAACTTTGATCGTGTGGAGCGAAACCAGTCTTTGAAGATGAGGTGGGCACGTGAGAATATGTGGAAGCAATGCATGGACGGCCATCTAACTTTATGCCAATGTGGATTGTCAGGGACGGAGAGCAACTTGCAGAGAAAAAGAAACGTAGCTACACCAAGACTCCCCCCCCCTTCAATTCTTCATCTTCCAAGCGACATCATCCCTGGCCTCCTTCCACTGTTTCTTCTCATGGCCTCTTGCTGCAACTTGCACTTCTATTCGTCCTTATTCTTTATTTAAGTAGTGCTGACATCAACATGCGATATGCGACACGACACGACACGACACGACACATCGACGTGTGGTTTATCAGAAAACATAAAATTCCGATACGTTGTTTATTAAACATATATTTTTATATATACATAATAATTATCATTTTTATGATTATTTCAATCCAATTAATTTGATTCAAATTCACAAATAAATAAATAAATAATAATAAAAATCTAAAATGAATTTACACTAAAATTATTAATTCACCATTTATTAATATCATTTATTACTTTAATTTGACAAATTCAACTCCATTATAATAATCCATAAAACTTTGAGAAAGAAATAAGTAATTCATATTTTGGACTTGCGTGTGATACATGTTGGAAGAGAAGAGAAAAGAATTTGAGGGGTGAATTGTATTTATGAGAAGTGAGAATTAGAAGATAAGAGAAGACTAGATTTTTTTTTTCTTTCACCATTTATTATTTTTATTACTATTTTTTATTTTTTCGCATATATGCATTTTGACCCTCATTTATTGAAAATTTTTAAAATTGATTTCGCATATCGGAATCACGTATTGAAAACTCCAATGTTGGAATTTTGACTTGAGTGTCGAGAAAATTGACTAAATGTTGGATTTTCCGACATGTATTGATTGAGTATCGGAGAGTATTTAAGAGTCTCGGAGAGTGTCGAACATGTATCAAAATGTCTGACACGATATGAAAGCTCCTGAAGAGTGTTAGTGCTTCTCAGTTATCTACACCATTTGCCTCGGCTCTTGAAACTTTAAGCAAATCATGCCTCCTCAAGATAACAACCTCCAACGTGGTAAAGTTTCCCCCATGTCATCATGTCTTGTTCCCAAGGATTAGAATCACTTTTGGCGCTCTCTTCTTTCGCCGCATATATTCCTAAGCAGCCTCTTCAAGCTATGGTGGTCCAGCACCAGGAAGAACCACAGTTGATTGGCCATCCGAATTTCGCAACTTCAAGACTAAATGATGAAAATTGTTAATGTATCTCATATTATTTGCTTTGTCCTTGTAAATTTCTTTGAAGGATAATAGCATAAATGGTCCCTAAACTTTATCTTAATGTGCAATATCGTCCATGATTTTTAATTTATTTAATGTAATCCATGAATATTTGGTAAATGTTCCAATTAATCCCTAAATTATAGAAAAATATTCAATATTATCCTTTCTTAAATTTAATTTCAGGAATAACATTGAATATTTTCCTATGATCTAAAGAAAGTTCAAGAATGACATTGGACATTAGATTAAAGTTCAAGAACCATATTAAACAAATTAAAAGTTAAGGAATGACATTGCACATTGAGTAAAGTCTAAGTGCCATTTTTACTTTTTCAAAATGTTTTAATCTGAAGTACATGGCTAATCATTGTCAAAAATGTCTTGCTACCTCGACCAAATATATATATATATAAACAATGTCACGCTACCAGAAATAGAAATGAAATCCTAAACCTGCAGAGATCAGTCGCCGCAGCAGCAGTGGATTTACATATCATTTTAGTTTGGCATGTCTAATAAACAATTCCAGAATGCCCCAACCTCATGGATCAATGCACGCTGACTGTTTCCATTCATGTGCAGCAAAAAGCTCGTATTATTCTTTTCGAAAATTGAGACAAAGCTCTTATTAAATAAATTGATGTGCAAGTACACAACTGAATCTCAAACTTAAGCTACGATAAGATATCGGATGCTGATCAATCCCCAACGCCATTCCCCTGCGCTTCCACAGAACAAACCAACTACACACTACTACGAATAGACGATCTGAACCAACAAACTATATACTGGTTTACACAATAGGTCGGCAAAACTTCATCTGCTCTGGCTTCCTTGAGACAGCAACATCAGTAATCATCATCAGTGACATCAAGTTTGCCACTCATGAGAAATGATGGTCCAAACCTTTTAAACACTCAATGAAAGCAGGCGCTGGGTTCCAATCCTCCTCCTTCTAAGTCTCTCGGCAATAATGAATGACAGCTCAAGGGCTTGAGAAGCATTAAGCCTTGGGTCGCAGTGTGTGTGATAACGTGAGGCCAAATCGTCATATGTCACAGTCCGGGACCCTCCAATGCACTCGGTTACATTCTGGCCAGTCATTTCTAGATGAATTCCTCCAGGATGACTTCCTTCTTGCTCGTGAACATCAAAGAATGCACGCACTTCGGCCTAGAAAGGCAATAGGAAATCAGTTAGTACTAAGTGGAGTATAAGATTAGAAAGTTATGGACACACGAGATTGCCAATAGCTTGACAACCTCTATTTAGAGATACAGTCAATTTATTGGACAATTAAATGAGCTGGATCCCATTAGTGCATCCTAGTGCATATCTCCGATTGATTGGCAAGGAAAACAAACACCAGAATATGGTTGCCTGCCTCAATTTGAAATACTACCGCAGAAATATGACGTCACAAAACTGTTTTTCCTTATTTTTTTGTTGCTATGGGCCTGTATTTGCTGAACTGAAGCCATACGACTCATTTGCAACTTAAATTGGAGTTTTAACCTAAAAATTACTAGCAAACCATCTATCTCAATAACTCTCCTTGACCATAAGATTAAAAAAGGGCATGCTTGTTTGTGACATGTCTCATTTATTGAGGATTGGATCAACTATTTCAAACTTGATCTGAATGGTTATTATACGTGCAATAAACTAACTGTGCAAAATGGTGGTGACAGAGAGAAATTTTTGACAGGTAGTTCATACCAGAATTGCATCAAAGGCACGTGTTTTGAGTCCACATGGTGCTTTTATGGTGTTCCCATGCATTGGGTCACAGACCCAGGTGACAATCTGCCCCGCTCTGCGGACCGCCCTGATCAAATGTGGAAACTTTACTCTCAAATTCTCAGCACCCATCCTCACGATAATCGTGATCCTTCCCGGTTTATTATGTGGATTCAGGATTTCTATCAGGTTAACCAGCTCATTGGGATCCATTTTGTCACTTACCTGCAACAAAAATTGAGGGTTACGATCATACCATGTGAAATGGAGTTTATATGAAGCAGATTCATTTGACAATGGGTGATTAAATAACATTAAGATCCAACCATGGCATAACAAAACAGCAAATCAGCATACCTTAACTCCAAGAGGGTTGGCGATTCCCCTGAGGAACTCAACATGAGCACAATCAAGCTGGCGAGTACGCTCCCCAACCCAGAGCATGTGAGCGGAGCAGTCATAATACAGCCCAGAAGTTGAATCTAGACGAGTCAGAGCTTGCTCATAAGGCAAAAGTAAGCACTCATGAGATGTCCAGAATTCAGTAGATGTCATGATAGGGTGTTCAACAGTGAGTCCAGCAGCAGCCATGAAACCAAGGGCCTCATCTACCCTATGAGCAAGTTCCTGATACCTATTAAACCGTATCAAGAGAGAGACAATTAGATCCATGTAATGAACCTATCTAGTAGTATAAAGCACCACCAATATCCACTATCCAATCCTAACCACCGACAATATGAAACAGAATATATTGTTAAGGCCTAACAAGTAAGAGCAATAAGCTCAAACCAGGCTCACTTTCAGCAATCAGTCCTATAATTCAGAGGATGCTCCAGAGCTGAATTTATGGACAAGAGGAAGCTTAGTTGAAGGACTAGCTCATGCTACATCACTTTGGCAGTCCTCTATTTCCGTCTCCACTAAATTCAAATGATAATCATCATTAAGGAAATCCACGATGACTCAAAGCAAAAGAATGTCAGCCAGGTTTACCTATCTCCCTGCTCACTGTTCTCTGCAAAATCAAGATTCCACTGGGTAACTCTCTGCATGGCGGCATAACCTCCAGTTGCAAATGCTCTTAGAAGGTTCAGAGTCGCCGCAGCCTGAGAATAAGCCCTTATCATTCTTTGAGGGTCTGGAATTCTTGATTTCTCATTGAAAGCATCGCCGTTAATGTTGTCTCCCTTGTAACTTGGCAGCTGCTTCCCATCCTTCTCCTCAAAAGGGCCAGTTCTAGGCTTTGCGAATTGACCCGCCATTCTCCCCACCTTCACAATGAAACCAAAGATATTCACCAGTCAAGCAATGCAGCTTTCGATAACTCGTACAACTGAGAAGAATTGAACAGGCGTGTACAGTAACAAGAAAAACATTTCCTTTTTGATATGCCATAACGATTTTCTCCCAAATCAACCGTCAAAACAGATGAATTGTAAAAGAAACACATATTCATAGGAATGATAACAACTATATCTCACATTACGATATCAGATAGTTCAAAGACGAGCTCTCCTCCTCAAGGAGAAGGCCCGGAATCCACAAGAAATTTCTCTATAGCAGAAGGTACAACCAATGCGAAAGAAAATAGAAAGGAAGAAGCAAATTGACCTTAATGACAGGCATCTGTCCTCCAAACATGAGGACCACGCCCATCTGGAGCAGCACTCTGAACGTGTCCCGGATGTAGTTCGCGCTGAACTCCTTGAAGCTCTCCGCGCAATCGCCGCCCTGGAGGAGGAACGCGTTCCCCATGGCGGCCTCCGCGAGCCTCTCCTCGAGCCTGCGCGCCTCCCCGGCGAACACGATCGGGGGGAAGCTCTCGATCGTCGCCAGCACGGAGTCGAGCTCCTTCTCGTCCGGGTACTCCGGCAGCTGCATCGCCTTCTTCGCCTTCCAGCTGTCGACGGCCCATTTCCCGGTCCCCGCCGCAGCGGCGGGCGGCGCCGCAGGCGCGGCCACGGCGGAGGACTTGCTCGCCGCGGCGGCCGCGGCGGGGGTCTTCGGCTGGTCCGCCGCGTGGACGGCGGAGATCGGGCGGCGGGCGCCCCTCGCGGGGAGGAGGGAGAATGCGGGCGCCGGCTGGCGAGGCCTGGCTAGGGAGGAGTGGGCGCCGGCGAATGCGGATTTGGAGGAGAGCGCGGAGGAGCTCGCGACCGCCATTGCCGTCGTCGTCGTCCTGTCTCTCTCAAACGGCGGCGGGGGGAGATTCTAGAGAGAGAAAGAGAAGCGGCTGGAGGGAGGACTGCGGGTGGAGGAGAGAGAGGAGGGAAGGGGGGGTTTTATAGGGTTTTCCTATTTAATTTCAATTAAATGCGATTTTTTTAATTAAATTAAATTTATTTACGATGGTTTATTATTATTATTATTTTTGATTTGATTAGGTGAGGGGGAATTTTGGGGGAGGGAAGAGAGTTCGGTAGAGATCAACCGTCGCGTGGCGTCGGTTGGTTAGGGACTTCCGGGGGGACGAGGACGATTTGGTAAATTAATGCATGGGAGAATATCGACATCATATGAAGGGACAAAGTCATGTGCGGGGGTGTCCAAATTATTACACCCTCACTCATTCATGGCACGTACGTGTGACGTACCAGAAAATCGATCTTCGTCACTTGATGTGGGATATTTTAATGATTCACTGACATAAGTAAATCATCATTTTGGTAAGTTTTTGTTATAGGAAATTAACTTTCGGTGCGGTGTACAGTTGATGGGAAATGTGAAAGGAGTCGCTGATTACTTGGAAGCTATCACATTTGACTCGACATTGTACCAATGATGTCCCTCCACCTTTTGCCATCCCCCCCTCTCTCTCCGGTAGGCTCTGATCACGAAGAAGATTGACGGCGGTCAATAACATCATGGAGGGGTAGTGGGCAAGTGCAGTTAAGATGACAATGTCCACCGCCGTGATAAAAAATCTGAGGCCCTCCAGATGTCGTGAAGAAGCGTCGATGGCTGGATGGCACCACCCGATGAAGGCTCTCTATCGACATAATGGTGAAATCGATGGGCACATTGCTATTAGAAAGTAGTGTTAGAGCGAGAATGTGACATCAAGGGTCATAACTTTGATACATAATTCTATCGATTTCCTCATTCATCGTTATTTAATGGTGATATGACATTCGAGTTTTAAGTCTGGAAGACTAGAGTGGTGAATTTACTAATGTGGCCCTTTTCAAAATTGCTGGCACGAACTTTTGAAAATATGGAATTTGGAGGAATATTCAATGGAAGATGCTATGTCTAGGGAAGACACGCGAGGCATGGTGGACTGGACAGTACATACATGCTCGAATGAACATGTCCTACCGAGACCAACAGTTGGGATTGGCTATTACGTGATATTCTCCCCCATATGCTTGGAATAAAACCAAGATTTACTTCACGTGTCATTTATGTCAATCTTCTTTTAAGTAGGAAGAGATTTTGCTAGAAATTAAGGAAGTAGGAGTTAAGGAAAGGAGTTCAATATGGCCTTGTCGACGAAGCATAATCGGAATCCGTAAGTTGGTTTAAGAGAAGAAGGTGGACTGAAGCAATATGGGGAGGCAAATTCTTGGCTAAAAATTGAAGGTCTTACAGAAAGTGGCAATCAATAGACTGAATAACAAACTACCGGCCATGGTGGCTCTGCCGGTAGGCTCTTGCCTTTGGAGGGAAATGTCAGGTGTTCAAAGCCCTTACAACGCAAGTTGCAAGGAGGCTGGCAGACCATTAGGTGTATTACGTGTAGCGCCCTGGTGGTGGGTCTTGGACTAGCGTCACCTGGGAGTTTCCATGGCAGCTGTCGGCCAAAGCGGTTCCTCCGGCACAAAAAAAAAAAAGAAAAAAAGAAAAAAAAAGACTGAATAACAAGTATGACCCCCAACCAGTCAAGTCAGATGAAACACCGGTACACATGAATTGCTTCTCTCTCATACAGCCGTACGCAAATCAGGACCCGTCTATTTGGAAACCCATGCAGTATCTACAAGTCTCTAGAACCGGTCTACGTCTTTGCTCGTGTAGGCTGTCCGCATTGTAAAGTAGTTCACACGCGGTCAGTGGGAGTTAGGACGAGCCGCGTCCGGTTCCTCAAATCAAAAATTTCCCGACAATTACATTTGCGGGTGCCGTGGAACTTCCTCTTTGCCATGAACGTCCTCACATTTTTCTGATTTCGATCGAGTTTCAGCACGTAGACAATCAAAAAGACAAACGCAATTACACCGACGCGTGAGAAATGAACTGGTCCCTCCAACTAAACATCAGCTCGTGAATCACTCTTCAGGACTCTCTCTCCCTTTCTCTCTCTGGTCCCATGCATTTTAGGTACGTTTGAGAGGTCCCTTTCTCTCTCTACAGTCTCTCTGTTGCCAAAGGAGGGTAGCTGAATTATTACGAGTGATCGGCACATGGGTGCTCATTGGGATCGTCCATGGAACGATAGGTGCTGCGGCCTCTTCGACGCCTTCTTGTCAAAGGAAGCGCAAAAGGCGGAGCGGGATTACAGTTCCCAGTAGGGCTTAATGATTGGTTATGCAAACTAATCGATCGTGAAGAGACTTGGCGCGATCTCGACATTATTGCGACAGTGTCTAGATATCTAACTGTGCATGAAAAGCGTCTTCATCTGCCCGAACATGGACGTGTGCCGTCCACTGGCTTAGAGAGCCCCCGCGTGTTCAGCGTGACATTGCTGTCATTCTAGCCTTTCATGCTTGTGTGATCATCTTGTGACGATGAGCGTTCTGTTGACTTGAGGACTGAAAGAGATATTGATCATCATGAATCACGTTTCTTTCGGAACAATAATGTTTGTAAGCATAGGATTTATGATTATTGGCGAGCAAACAGTTTTACAACATAATTAGCAAGGTAACTAATTTAAACTGGCACTGTCGAAAGTAGAAATTCTGGCTGGTGTCTCTGCAGCAGAATCCCACAAAAGGGACACAAAGGTTTTGAGGCGACTCTTAGAGAAGATCCAACTAAAGAAGCAAAGTTTTCGGGATACTCGACCATCATGAAGAGAGGTTCCGGAGCCAGCTTCGAAGCCCGCCGGTGACAACAGATGCAGAACCACAGGGGAGTTGTTGGGCAAATCTGCATCGACACGGCGCATCTGACCAGTTTGTGTCTCTGGCCCACATTGCCATTGGAATTTGCGCCTCGACAATATGCAACTTCTGGAGATTCAAAAGGAACTGAAGCCGAGCAATAGGGGCATCTCTCTTCCTTTACATGGTCACAGGAGCCCAGGCTGCCATTTGATGGAAAATGCAGTGGAAACTAATTAACAAACAGAGGATGGCAATCTTCAATTGTCAATCAAAAAGGCATACAGAACTATGATAGATGAAAGCATGGGGACCCAACAAATGGAAATAGAATGAAGTGGAGTGAAAAGATGTGCCTGCCTACATGCACCTAAAGACCATAAATAAAGTCTGATGATGCTATTGCACTTAAAAATCTACTACAACATTACGACAAAATATTTTAACTGATCAAGAGTCGATGTTTATTACCTAATGATCTGATAATCAGATATCTGATGTGTATGCAACAGAGGAGTCTGTGGATCCTTAGTTTTGACTAAGGTTATTCAGCTGCAGATGCTAGATATAAACTGGAGATAAAAATCAGCATGACACGGTAGGAGGATGTCTCATAGTACTCTAGTCATTCATTTATTCTCACTCCTTATAACATTAAGCATTTATAATGGCTACTGACTCTCCTAAGAAATTGATACCCAATAACTTTCCTAAGGAGTTCGTGTTGTCCAGATATACTTGCAGTAATGGGCAGAAGAAGCAGCATCACAATCCGATTCCAAGAAGACCACCAGAAGTTAGGTAAAAAAGATTTATGCTATTTTTAAGGGATGGGCTGCAAGGCTTTTCAGCAGCAAAAGCCTTTGAATACTTGCTCAAAGTCACTCTTCTATTTCTCCAAAATAATAGTTATGAAGGTTATAATCCATAGTCTAATTTTTTGGAAGCATAGACCTCCCTAAAAACCTGGAGCTCCCATCAACCAGATCATTACATAATTAAGTAAACATGTGCAATAAAGAGTTAAGTACCGAGTACCTCTTCCCATTCAAATTGGCTTGAGATACTAGAAGCCTTAGTTGATCCCGCACTTGACCATGCCCAACCCACTGCTCCATTTGAGCTAAACCGGATGGATACCAGTATCCACTTGGAGACATATTTGCATCAACTTGAGACATTAGACTGGAACAGGCAAAATTAATACCAACAAGTCGTTCTCGGAGCTCTCTTTCGCTTGTCAAAAGAAGGTCCATCCATAACATCACTTGCTCCTCTTGATTTTCACACGTTGTCCCATGGTCATGTTCATTGCTATTAATATCATCAGCTGTTACTTCTGATAATATTACACGTCTGCATATAACATTAAGAAGATGCAAGTGCCGAGAGGTAAGCTTTGAGAGTCTTCGGGAAAAATCTGCCAAAACTTTTTCCCTTGAAAGCTTTGAGCACGATTCCGTAAAAGAAGTTGAGAGCCACTCAATTAGTAAATCATCCACAAAATGCGGCGCTAATTGGATGATAGCTAATAATGCTGCTATGATATCCCACATAACTAGAGGCTTCTCAAAACATTCATATTGTCGCAATGACGATAATATATTGGACTTCCACCAAGCTAGTTCCTCATTAAAGACACCAGATAAGGCTTCACAATTCAACTTCTCGCTGGATGAAATGTCACTTCTTTGCCCAACCATCCAGAGAAACTCGACAGCAGCTTTTTGAGACCTAAAGAGGTTTTAAAAGCATAAATTGCAGAAACCAATTTCTTTTCTATGCACATGAAATTAGTATAAAATACATCTGTTGATGTTCATCATATTATTGCACATGGAATTACTATCAAATACACCCGTTAACGTTCCTTCAAGAAAAGGCTCGAGGTACTCTGGTTATATCTGTCTCTGCCACTGTATTTAGTGAGTCGTGCTGGGAAATGATAAGCAAGTTTCTAACGTTTTCAATGTGCAAGACAGATTTATTGGAGTCATTAGAATGTCTAATCTAAAAGCTTACACAAACAAATGGAGAGATATCACATGAATACAAGGCCCATTGCAACTATGTATTTAAGTCATGAGAGATACACTTATGCAAGCCGAAATGAAAAATTGACGGAAGGATTATCTTGCACATTTAGTCAAACCAAAATACAGAAAACTGGGATAATATAAGAAATAAAGTGAAATGAGTACTGAAAAGGGCATGAAGAATGCAGAACCTGACTCTAATAAAATGTTAGAATGTTCCAACCAACAATCTTAAGCTAACCTGTGAAGAAAAACTACATGCATATCGAGTTCATTGCAATCCTGTACTTAAGTGATGTGAGATACACTTTAATGGGATTACATTAAAAGCAAAAGGAGTACGTTACCTTGCCTGGTACATTGGATTCAGAACATAAGAATCAAAACTGCGAACCTGCAGTACCGGAGCAAAATGTTGAAGTTCTGGTAAGGTTTTCATATCATGACAGGTTGATGAGCTCATGCGTTATACATTGTTTGGGAGTACAAGTGACTGTATAATATAATTAACTTCAGTAAAAGCTAGGATAATGGAACCACACAACTCATAGTATAATAGATTGAATTAATACCATGAAAAATCCTAAATTGGTACCATATGAAGACATTTACCCCCAACTATATTTTGACCAATAGAATCCCCTGAAAGGATACGACTGTCCCTATGTCACCCTCCATCAAAACTCTTGCTAATTTGGCTGTCAAGTGTCCTATGTGTCTTCCATTGGGTTTGGTGAGTCGGGTCCCTTGGACAACACATAGGGAACTTCCCTGAACAAACTGGATGGCGTTGTTACAGAGGATAAAATTGGGACAAATAGTACCACTTTGATTGGAAAAAAAAAAGTTGGTAAATGTGTTCAAATGGTACTAGTTTAGGATTTATCATGGTGTTAACCCTAATAAATTAATTTTACATCTTGGCAATGACTGCATATTTATACATGTTCAATAGTTCCCATCGCTGAAAAGCAATTTTTGTATGGAAGTTTCTATTTATTGAGTCGAAGTTATGTGCTCTGATTGGAGCACTTTCTCCTATTGTCTGGGTTTCTATACATATGTCTTTCTTCTGCACTAGCTCTCCAGACATCGATTTTTGTTTAATTGGATTAATTGCCAAACCCCTTTATTGAATTTGTAACTTTGACAAAGAAGAAGCAGAAGAAGAGAACACTAAGAAAGGCGCACACAATTCATCTAAATAGTGTCAACAATCCTGAGAGTTTTATGTTTTCATAATACTATCTTGAACAAAATCAGTCACATGCCAAACTAAATACTAATGCCAGTGCTTTGCAAAATAACCAAGGAACTTGTTATATAACTTATAAAGTGTGATCCTATCGAATAGACCATACTCTACCACAACTGGATCAACCAAGGTCATATGGCATTACTAGCATAGTAAACAAGAGTCAAAAGAACAAGAAACATAATTCTCTACCAAACGAATATCTCAAATGAGTAAACAATGTGCCCTAGGTGTTAGTTTCTTTCATTTACTGCCTCATTAAACAGAGCAGATTATTTGACCAAAGACAACTACTTTCACAGGAATGGAACATGTCAAATGACGAAAGTAAGTGTAAAGATTTAGTCAAGAATACCATGATCCATACCATAGCCATGACAAGATTTCCAGGGGACACTGCTACTCCAAAGCATGAATGAAATACATTTGGAACCTGAAGAGAAAGGCAACATGTGATACAATCTCCAAAAAGGACCTTTTTCTTTCTTTTCTTATACTACTTTGCCAAAAAAGAGATAAAAATAACATGCTAAAGGAAATATGAGTTGGGAAAAGTGATAGCCCTACATCAATCAAGCCTCTCTGGCTGGGAATAGCAGAAGGAATAGGTACTTCAAATAGGGTATTTCTTTGAAACATCCAGCTGCGTACAAAGTTATCCTGACAACAGAGAGACAAATGAGTCAACATCCACTAAATATTGAGCCACTTACATTTATTTGCTTGGGCAAAAGTACCTCACTGCAACTGTACAAACAACATCCATCAAAAGCCCAAGCTAAACCTGTGACCTGAAAACAGATTCTTAAACACATAAATCAAAATCAACATGCATTAAAAGATTGATCCAGTAGAAGTAACCTGATAATGTATTCCTAAACAGATGATAACCTCTAGCATGAGAAAATTGATCCATTAGAAGAAACTCACGGCATGGTCATGTGCCTCATATGATCCAATCCTTTCGAAGTTACAATTGTGTTGCTCATGTACCCACACTTCAAAAGATCCAGACCCTTTTCCAACTGCTAAGAGCTGCCTGTGTGGAGATCTAACAGGTGTTGTAAGCGAAAGAACTGAGACTGGGATGCTATCAGGATTTATAATCTAAAAATTACACAAGCCAAAACAGAATCAGCTAATTGGAAAATAATATTGTTTAATTTGAGGTAATTCCAATAAAGGAAGACTACCTCCTTCAATAGGATGAAAGGAGAAGATTTGGCTTCTGATGACTTCAAAAGCTCTGAAGAATGCGCCAACCAGATCTTCACACTGTCAAAAACCAAAAAAATAGAATGAAGCAGACAGATGAGACATTCCAGAGAGTTGGTATCAGGCATTAAAAGGATCCAATAAAATTCTTCTCTCTTACTGCCCATGAAAGGAGCAGATGTCAGGAAGTTTTGAGAGAGAAAAGAAGAAGAAGGATTGTTAAAAGCGTCAAATGCATCCTGAGAGCATGACAATGTCAGGTTTCACTCACCATATAAGTTACTTGACTGTACATTGTCATTGGCAGAAAAATTGTTAAACTAAATAAACCCCATTTTCAATAGCCTTGGTTAAAACTTATACTCAATTTGGGTTTCCCTCAATACCTAAAATGGGGAGACAAAACAGATCACAATAAGAGGACTACTCCCTAAGATTAGCCCTGGAGTTTAGAATGAAATGGCATGGGAGGATCTGCTATGTCTCCTCACAGGTTAAACTATTTAAAAAGATGTATACAATGGATAAAATATGATTGTTTCCAACAGTCACCTGCCACTGGAGCTCCCAGTAGAAAGTAGAACCTGGGGATGTAAAGAATCAGTCGTAAGTAGTGCCCAACTGATTGCGGTGACCCATGAACTGTGTGCCTGAAAGATCCCAACAACCACTGCGTCTGGAGAAACATTGCCATGTTCAATGGAGTAGCATTCCTGTGCATGAATTTTCCAGCAAGAAACTTTGCCTGATTTCCCTCCTATTGCAAGCAGCGAAAAGCGAGTTGCACCGTTTTGAACTTGTGAACAACTTTCAGATGGAAACTGCAACAACGGTGACCAGGCAATAACAAGTGAAGAAAGCATTGCACTTCGAGAAGCATATTGATCTGCACTAATTAGCGGGGGTGTGGGATTTTTTATTTTCTTCCCAGTGGATCTCCCATGAGATTTAGAATTTTTCTGAAATGACTCATCTTCATTCACATTCACAAGTGGAAATTCCTGTGCCTGCAAACAGGGGAAGCGCAAATACTGGTATAAGTACCTGGACAAACCTCATTGAGGCAAACCAAGTTTTCGTTCCTATGTAACAGATTCAAATGAGAACAAAGCATCAACTAGGCCTATTAAAAAATGGAACAGAACCATAAAGAAGTATCTTGCAATTCCTTTTGTTTGGGTTTATTAGCCAAGAGAAGAGAAGCAAATAGGGTATAAGTGAGCTAACAGAGCCAACCACACTAATTGCAAAAGCCTGAAAGACTTTTAAAATCAGAGAAAGAAGTTGCAAAACACTCGATAAACATCAATGTATGGATGTCCGGACAGAGTACATTCTAAATATGACAGAATGAAAGCATCATATATCTAATTCCATGCGAAAGGAAATGCATTTGCTGTTGCTGTTATTGTTATTTGGGATAGTCCAACAGTAAGAAAACATAAAATACTACGAGAGATGGGTTCAAGAAGCAACGATTTAAGCATGCTAAGCCAGAAATATCTCACACTTCTTGCTCAAAGGATAAGAGAAGGAACTTTAGCAACAAAGCCATACCTGAGGAGATCCCTGTTCTTGTTCAGCATTCATGTCAGATGCCGATTCATTATCGTTACTGTTTGTGGGACATGATTTCTCCCTAGATGTTTTTGAACTCTTATTGTTGCAGGGAGTCCTAAACATAAAATTTTAATCAGAAACTCCATGTTTACAAGTCGATGTAAAACTCAAAAACACAAACACATGTTTATCAGGGGAAATGCACTCGTGTAGAAAAGAATAAACAAATGAATGGAGATTTAAGGAAGAGAATTGCGATTTACATCATTCCAGATGTATGCAGTCTCTTTCGCTTCAACTCCATCTTATGACCTGAGTTTGCTGGATTATTGGCACGTCTCTGCTCTGTTACAAACTTCTTGCAACATGAAATTTAAAGATCATTATCCAGGAAAAGAATTTGCCCCACCTGAATACCTTTTAATTATCAGATGAACGATTAAGACAAAAAAATGGCAAATATAGTCAGAACAACTCACATCAGAAAATTCTGTTGAAGGAATCTCTAACACTTGATAGTTGGCATTTGCAAGGTAATCATGAAGCAGGTCTGATACATCCATAACCTGTGGATTCGAGAAGCAAATGACCTACTACAATTGAACAACTTGGCCTTGGTGATGAATGAGAAAATTCACATCCTAGGTCTTTAAACTTTAGGATAACCGCGATTCTTCAAATTAGCTTAAGGCGACAAAGGGGCTTTTTATTCCTTAATCTACATAATATGACTGGAGTGCATCTTCTTCGGGCATAGATTTGCACATATTTGAAAGATTACAAACTCATAGCAGAGACAGCGTCCTGCGGACTTATGAAATGCCAAAGTGGAGACTATGCAGAAAATTGACTATTCAACTGTTGACATGAATTTGGATAAGATGTAAATAATGAATGACATCCTAACATTGTATATGTTATTGACAACAGAACCTCATTTGGTACTTATATTACGACAACAGTGATACCACGTCTAATACATATTTAAGACATCATTATCCACCCATGGATATTTAGCTTGTAAAGGCTTCATGATAAACTTTACACAGAAATATATATTTTTAAGTTTAAACAGAACCATCTCTCATGCAGAAGCACTGCTTCAAAACTGAAGAAAAATTAAGTAACTAGATCCAGCTCTTTTCATTGTTAAGCTTCCTAGCTGAAACTAATCTATCATCTATTTCAAATCCTGAATAAATCTCATTTTTATGAACCTGCAGTGAAGCCGCTCCAGTATTTAGCTGCAATCTGTATATAGTATGGTAGCTGTTTCAAGCATCGATAAGGAAACTAGGGATATGGAGGTTCCAAATATTTGGAAGTCACATAAATCACAAATTCGATAAGGTAGTTGTTACTGCCTGATTCGTACCGCTATCCACTCTGCAGAGTAATCACAAAAGGGGGCACGATAGATCTTCACACAGCCTTCGGTAGTGCAAATTGCAAGCAAGCACCTATCACCAACAAAATGGACTTAGATTTGACCGGTCCATACTAACACAGGCTGGGAGGAGTATTCACATGACTATGTCATGAGAGCAAAAGAAGTTGCAAAAGCAATGGAGCAGGTTAAACATATACCCTGCATTAGGTGCCATTCCAAGAGGAGACCACGAGACTGATCGTACATAAGGATCACGATCGCGAGATAAACAAGTAGGCAACAAGCAGCTGGAGAGCAATTCTGTGAAGAAACACTGCTTTCTTAATCTACTGATAAAATGCTGAAGTAAATTGGGTACCAGCAAACTGGATATAATATAGAAGTAGCATAACATCAAATCATATCCAATTCGCGGCGCAAAACACAATTGAAAGGAGAAGTCCACTACTCTTGATAATGCAGCAATCAAGTTGTATCACATTTTGGCAAAACCCAGTGAGTGTTTGCTAAAGGTAATATTTGCAGACAAAGCATGATCCATTCATGGCAATAAAATTGCTTGGCATTATTTTAGGTCTACAGCACACAAATAATGTTCACCAAGTGTAATATTGTACCAAGGGGAGATATAACAGAAACATTATGCAACTCGGGCGTGATGGGGAAAAGACTAGGTCTTGGGAAACTTCTTGAATCACATGGAATCGCAGGGAAAATAGTCAATATAGAACACCGGCAAACTTTCTAACATGAGATCAAATAAAAATACCTTTTTTTTGGATCACTCCGATTGGGAAGGGTTCGGTAGAGGGTACTTTGATTAGGCCTCGAGGTCCAAAAGGCAATGCAGGATTCTGCAGAGAAAATTTAATTGAAAAGTAGAGCCACAGTAAAGAAATTATTTTCGCGAATTTTTGTAAGAACCAGGCTAACAGAAACTCTATCTTTTCTCAACGCTGAAACATAGAGTATTATTAGCTTCCAGGAAAATGAAACTACGCCATGAGAAAATACAAAAAAACTCTTGCAAAAAGCATGTCCACACATTCTTTCTGCCGTTGCACCATGTTGAATTTTTTCGTTCCCGTGATCCTCTCACTAATTAAGACCGGACCAGGCATCACAAGTGAAAATTCAAAACTTCAGCAAATCAGCCCAGCAAAAAGACAACTGAGCACAAAGCAATAGAACAAGCCGCCGCTAAAAGCAAGCATAGACAAGTCGACAAATCGGCGGAGTGAACTCCTAGGTGTTTTACCAGTATAGTGACGAGGCGACCACAAGCCACAGCAATCAAGTTCTCGTCCGACCAAGCTATGGAGTTCGGGTACAAAGGCGAAGCCACCAACACAGAGGCTTGAAACCGCGACGCCATCGCCGGTCCTGAAACCGCCCCAAGCGCTAACTTATCTCCTTACGGTTGCCAACCGAGCCGGAAAGGACGCACCGGCACGATCGGCATCACTCTCCGCCTGCGGTGACCGGCAACTCTATCGGTCGAAAGGTCGCCTCGGCGATCGGTGCAGAGATCCCGCGGACTAGCAGACTACTTCAAACTTCCCAAACAGACTACCTCAAACTTCAATCGTCCCGCCAAGCAAAGAGAAAACAAGCGCATTGCCCGTGTTCTTCTGCCTTGTCAAGCCGGTTCCGATCCTATATAAGCATCGAACCGGCCGAGCAGCCCCCCGACTAGTCGAGCAAGCACCTGAGCACCCGGCCACCCGGAACCGAAGCTTTCCCGGCGGAAGCGAACGGCGGTAACCGGACGGTTACGATTCTTCGCCTCGGACGGAAGGAGTCAGGAGAGAGCGAGGCGGAGAAGAGAGAGAAAGAAGGTTAGAGAGAGAGAGTCTGAGCTCGGCGAAGGAGACGACCGTTTTCTGGAGGGAAGCGCAGGGAGTTTCGAGCACTTGAAGCTGCGAGTGAAAGAGAGAGAGATCCCGGGATCAAAACCAGCGCGATGCAGAATTGACGGGGGAGCTGTGGAAACTGGGAAACCCTAAGTTCGAATCACGTGGCGGTAGGAAAGAAGGAAGTTTTTTTTTTTTTTTTGTTTCGTTGGGCCTTGTCCTTTTCTTGGATTTGGTGGGCCCGTTCTTGTTTCCTATATTATTTCCTTCCTAAAATATGAAGAATTTAACATATCATTTATTTTTTAAAAAGGGGATAAAATTACTAAAATCTCAAATTATATATTTATCTTCATTTTTTAATAACACTATAAACCCACATTTATCCTCCATCAAAATTTCTACAAATGATGCCGACGTAAGGCTGATGTGGTAAAAATATGTTAACTCGTTATATATATATATACTTACACCTCTTTTCTATTTTGGTTCGGCAATGGTGAGAATGGTGGCAATGGTGACGATAAGAGGCGTGACAGCTACGATGATGGCAAAGACTACTAGGGAGGAAGGAAAAAAATGAAAAATAATTTTGACGGAAAGTAAATATATAGCGCAAGTCCTAAGTTTAGAAAAATTGGTATTACAATTTTTTTTTTAGATAAATATATCACATAAATAGAATTCCGGGTTTTTGGCATTATGAAAAAAACTGAGATGAATATATCATCCAAATATAAATTTGAGGTAATTATATCACATATTACAATTTTAAGGTTTTTGGTGTGAAAATGTGTTTATGATCAATGTATCAAGTTTCTTATGGCTTTTACATGTCAAATTCTAAAATTTATTAATAAAATATAATCAAGTTAGAAAACTTATCATAAAAATGTAATAAATTCTAAAATTTTTCAAAAAGTACTATTACCGGAAGGACTTGACTTTTTTGAACTCGATTGTATGGTTAAGTTCTTTTGGTAATAGTATTTTTGTAAGATTCAATTGTACTTTTGCGATAAATTTTACAATTTGATTACATTTTTCAAAAGTTTTAGAATTCGATTATATTTTCATTATAAATTTTATGATTTAATTATTTTTTAAATAATATTAGGACTAAATTATATTTTCATATCCCTAAAATATTTATCCATTTGGACTCCTATAGAAAGCGGCAAAATAATCCGGCGGATTGTTCCCGGAACGGAAGTCCGATCGGGGGGGAAAAGTCGCGAGCCAGAAACGGAGGATGGAGGAGCTGCGGAAGCTGGAGCGAGCGCAGGCGGCCCTGGAGCTGATGAGCCGCCGCGGCGTCTCGCCTTCCGATCCCGACTCCGATCGATTCCTCGCCGATCTCCTCCTCCTCTTGGTAATCCCTTGGTCTTCGAACTGTCGCCAACCGTCGCTACGTCGACGGAAATGGCGCCTGCATGGTCGCGCTTTCTAGGTCTTTACCCCGTTCGATTGGCCCCCGCCCGCTGGCGTTGCTTTTTTCTAAGCGCGGAAGATTCGAATTCCGACTTCTTTTGCTCCGGTTCTCGGTTTGTGTTTCGCCGGCTGCGTAGGAAGGCATATTTCGTTATTTTCGTCGTTTATGACGACCAGATGGAGCTCGGCGCGTCGAACTCCGCCAGTGAGAGTGGAAGGGGCAGAGAGAGAGAGAGAGAGAGAGAGAGAGAGAGAGAGAAAGAGAGAGAGAGAGAGGTCGTCGAGAAGCTGACGGTCGGAGTTGCCGGTAGAGAGAGAGGGAGAGAGAGAGAGAGAGAGAGAGAGAGAGAGAGAGAGATTGTTGAGAAGCTGGCGGTCAGAGTTGCTGCATGGCCGGTCAGCAGGCTTACGGCTGAGGGTTAAGAGAGAAGGAGAGAAAGAGTCTAGGTATCTTTAACCGGTGAAACTGACGTTAACATGCGTCTGGATCCAGCAAGCTGCAGCTGGTGTCTGGTTTTCGCATCAATTGGAAAGGACTGGTTCTTTTTCAAAAAGGAACACAGTCGCTCATGGTTTTTCTTTCGCGTTTTGGCTTTCTTTCTTTTCACAACAATATTAAATCTGCAGATACAACCGTGTGGGGAGCTTGACATCGACCGGAAGTTCAATTTAATTAATGAATACTTGCCAAAGGTGAGGTATACGTAAACTTTACTAAGTCCATTCGCCTTGAAATTTGGTTCATCGAATCTGATGGGTGCTTCTTTCATCTTTGTCAGATATTAAGGACGTTAATCAAGGAGGCCTCTCATTTGCTTGATCAAGATGACCTAATGAAGCTGGAAAACAAGGATTCTAAATATGGTAGGGTTCTCATTATATTTCTGATGTAATGATTATGTCTGTGAGGTTGTCAAATGCTGAGTGCTAAGTCAGCTCGGCTGATTCAGCTTTCTTGCCATTAATTGGGCCTAATCCTTTAAGTTTGCAGTCACCCATCTTCTCTTTATCATCTATCTCATGTTCGGCTCGTAGGTGCTTCGATGTTTTTTGTTGTCGTCAACCTCATTCTCTCTCATGTAGCATTGATAACTCCCTAGATTTATCTGAGCTGGTTTCTTGGGCTATTGTAGTTCAATCTGAATTAAACAATAAGACTGATTGTGCCCTGCAAACTGAGTTCCACAATGTGGCTGTAATTGGACTCAATGCGATGGAGAGAGCAAATTCAACCCTTGAGGACTTTGTAAGTGTTTCTTGCATTAATTGGACTGCTTCTTTATCCTGTCTGCATAGGGGGCATATGCTGGTTGTTGGTCATTCAATGCACAAAGTAGAGTGGATTGTATGAACTGGTAAAGATGCATGTTGATCATTAATTAAACACAATCTCTATCTCATTTCCCCACCATCAGCATTTTAAACTTAATTGAGGCTCTCGACTCTTGGGCATTCCTAGAGCTTCCTTCTTTCTTCCATACCCCTAATCTTAAGACTTAATGCAGATTTCTTTTATTAAAGTAAAGGGTTCTTTCCATACATGATCAACCTGATTGTCATGGGGCATATGCTGGTAGTTGGTCATTCAATGCACAAAGTAGAGTGGAATGTATAAACTGGTAAAGATGCATGTTGATCATTAATTAAACACAATCTCTTCCTCTTTTTCTCTTATCTCATTTTCCCACTATCAGCATTTTAAACTTAACTGAGGCTCTATGGCTCGTGGGCATTCCTAGAGCTTCCTTCTCTTCCATATGCCTAATCTTCAGATTTAATGTGGGTTTCTTTTATTAAAGTAAAGGGTTCTTTCCGTACATGGTAAACCTGTTTGTCTCCAAACCAACAACCACCCCCCCAGGGCGCAAAAAAAAGAGAAGAAAAAGAAGACTGTCAGTTGACACTCGAAACTGTTAAAGTTCAGCTGGTGATCCATAGACCTTTCTGCTGTCCCCAAAAAGAATAAAATAAAATAAAATAAAAATCCATAGACCTTTCTCTAGTTGTCTGCTGTTATCATGATTATACCAATTTTATGACATCATCTTTGGCGGTCAAGTTTTGGGTTGAACACCTCCCAAATTTGTCAGTTGTCCCATCAACAAGTTCCATAAATATGTCTCTATTTGATCTCATCCAGTCATTTAATTATAATGTTACCAATTGGCAGTGCAGGTCCTATTTTATGTTTCATGAAATGGATGTGAACAGACCAGAATCACTATTCAAATATCTACCCGTGCTTTCTTTCACAGAAAGTTACATTTATCAGGTGATCTTCAGAGTTATTTGAATTCTATATCTATCTTCATTTATATGCTCTTTTATTCTCAAGCTTTAGCTCTCTTTTTATGTTTTTTTCTGGCTGACACATGAGACATTATGTTATCACATTGGCTTTCAGTTCTTTCAAAAGTATAGAGTACTTCAAGGTAGTATTCATTGCTCCTTCATCTGGAAGTTGATTTTTCTACCAATAAAGGCACGAGGAAAGTCATTCCACAATAAAGTTTTGCGAATGCAGCAATTCATTGTGCAGTGAAAATTTGTATGCATCGATTTGAAAGTTTTAAGTTTCTTTCCCTTTTGCTGTTCTTGTTAGAAGCTTCCATGCATCAGGTTGTCTAAAGAGTCTTGTGAATTTGCTGGTGACTAAGAGTAATTTATGAGGAGAGCTTAGTGTGCTCCTAAAGCTCTGGGCAAGGAAAACTATTTCCTTCTATCATACATTCCATGTGTGTTGAGGTTCTCTATTTTGAAATTCTTAAGCATTTTAAAAGTAGCAGGAAAATTCTCCATAGATTTTGTTCCTGAAGGAATGTAATTTCCCCATGTGGGTTGCCCTTTAAAAGGTGCTTTTTACTGGATGGTGGCTAGACATTCTAATCACGCACCTTACTGTATTCGTTGTGCAGCTGGATATTTTGAATGAGAGAATAGTGCAGCTATCTTCCGGTGGACTGCCAGTTCTAAAAGCTCAATCTGAGGTCATAATCTTCTTGACCTTTACAGAAACGTGAAGAATGTGAAATGATTGAAATTTTCTAGTGAAGATCTTGTCCACTATACAGGAGAGGGATCGTGATCTCAATAGTGAACTTGTCAATGCATTCAAAGGAGATCCATTCGGACCACTTAAGACTCTTCTTAAATTTCGAGGACTTCTAAATGACAGGTTTGAACTGTTCTTTTGAAGGTAATATCTGCTAAACATGAAGGGGGATTGAGCTGTTCACCTTTTTTTTTTCTAGGATAAATGAAGAATTTAAATCAGGAGAGGAGTTCTGGGCACTGGAAAGAAAGCTATGCTCTGCCTTGATGCACGAGGAGGCGGTATGGATGCTTGATATGTCCTATGCTTCATTCAAGTGCTTTTAAGCTCTTGTGCTCTTGGTCTTACATTTGCTCTGGTTTTGCTCTTGGAGATTTCCTTGATAGTCCGCTACCATAGTTCTTGAAGCCTCTCTCTCTTTGGGTGTGTGTGTGTAATGTGCGTCTATTTTTCTTTTTATGGTCTGGACTTTTAGTTTGTATGAATATCATCTGACTGAGAATAAATTTCATATTATGGAGGAGAGACAAACTGGTGCTTCTTTGAATAAATGACACAAGCTTTTGAATATTTTTTTCCTATTAGTTAAGATATGCTTTAATAAGATTTTTTACTGTTGCATAAGTAATTTAGCAGCTATCATGTATTGCTTTTTGTGAATTATTGTCATTATGGATGAGCAACATCTCCATCTTAATTTTCTAGGTCGGGTTGTAATCAAAGTTATTTGTTCAGGTTTCAGTTGAAGATGTCACGAGGGCAATACATTTGAAATCTTTTGATTACAGGGTACTGAATCTTTTGTTATACGAGTTGGGAGGTGAAAAGGTAATTCCTGAGTTTTCTTCCCTCTGAACAGAAGCATCTTTCGTGATTTGTTATTTTGACAAATTTATGGTTCCCAAAGATATCTCCTCTTGGCAACCTCAATCGCTTTTACTAGCACTCTAATAAAGTGTAATATGAATGATTTGGTTTTTATCAATTTTAAGGTGAATAGAGAACCACCAATAATAAGAGCTGTGTCTCCTGGAATGTGAGCCCTCTATGCTGATCTTTGGATGCTTCCACACACAATATAACAGGATGTCATCTTCTAGATCCTATTTTTCATGGTTCCATTGTCATCTTAGGTCTTTTTTCCCTATTGGACCAATGTCCTTAGCACAAAATCGGATACTATTACTGAGAGGTCTGAATTAGTATGAGCATGCTCACTTGACATGCATTTATAGTCATTCGACACACCCTCACTAAAATATGCAGTGAAGTTATAGTCAATGGTGGACTTTCCTATGAAAGTATGATAATTTAAAAACTAGTTTCAAAGCTCAAAATGGTTTTACATGAAGTTTTGTATAGTGGAAAGGATGACAATAACAGGAACTTAGGCCTGTCAGTTTGTTTTGGAGTGGCTTGTTCGTGTGTCTGTTTTTTGCCAGTTTCTCATCTCTGCGATTGTAAATCTTGTTTGTATTGTGTCATCACCATCATGTTGTACATTTGGTTTGGAATTATATTGTTATATAGATAAGCACATGCTTTTGCTGTAATCAAAGAGACTTGTGCTAGTAATATTTGTGTACAACTAGCAAAAAATATAAAGGAAAATAAAAGAAAATGCCTTATGATGAATTTTTTTCTCTAGCTTTCATGAATAGCTGGTACAATGTACTTGTCCGCTTTCTTGATTATTTGATCTTCTTGTCATCTACCTTGGTATGATTTATCTCTTGTTTTTCATTTCACGGTAGCCCCTCAGTGAATTCTTCATTTCTTTCAACTTGTTCTGAAGGTGAATGACCTGCACATGGAGTTCCTTTCCATATCGGAATATTTGGTAGAGATCTCTGATGACCTGTAAGTATGCTTTTGTCTGGCTTCTATCATTTGGTTATGATTGCAAAATCAACTCAGTACATTGAATAGATAGTATTCCAATCGACAAGTGACTTTGCATCTGCAGTGTCTGGTCTATCCAGAAGTTTATGTATGTGTACATACTCAGTTTATGTGCGTGCACTCCATGTACTTTTATTTGTGTCTGAATCATAAGCATTGTGTATATGTGTGCATCTCTGGGGTAAATATTATGTTTATTTAGATATTGTATGTACATGTAGAAATGCACATTGGACACGTTCAAGGAGGACGTCATGTAGATGTGATCAGCCAAGTCGTTCTATTGGCGCGTGCATGTGTTGTGTGTCATTGGGACCTTTTACTGATATAATGCTGTTCATAACATTTCCTGACTGATCCTCTCCTCTCCCTTCTGTTGCTTGGTATCAATTTGGTGGATGCTCTAGTTTTGACTATGAGGTAAATACCCTAAGATGTAGCACTTTACTGCTCATTGTTGTTGTAGTTTCTGTATGTAATCTCTTTGTTTTTGCATATCTTTTTTTTCTGCAGGATGATGTGTTAGAAAATAGTTTCAATGTCCTTCGCATGTTCGTCAAAATATATGGAGCTTCTGTGGCCCCAACCATGCTGGTAGGTATTCCAATATGCTACGACACTGGTAAATGAATTACTATGTGAATACTGACCTTCTTCCCTATCCATCAATTGTGAACTTGAGATCCAACCTATCTGGCAGTAAGTTTTGTTTTGGTTATTGATTGTGCTTGGCTGCTATACATTTTTCAAATCTAGAATAGAAGTGTTGATATACAAAAGAGCACGGCCTGGCCTCTAATGTTCCAATTAAAGTAGTTGCTTCGACTGACGCTTGCAGTACCATGTGAAAATTTCCACCCAAACTAAAATTTTGCCCAGCTGATCTGCAAATTTAAATAGTGGAACCTAACATCTGGAAAGTAATTATGAGTATATAAGCAACAATTAACAAGCAAATTTTTGGCCATATGCTAAGCACGGTAAACTGTGGCATGTAATTGGCAAATGTTATGTTTAACATCTGACTGAGGGATGTAAAGCAACAATTATCAGCTATAAGGAAAATTAGAATAGCAAGAATCATCATCGATGGAAGTTTACGTGCGTCTCTCAAACTATTGTATGGTTTTTTATTGTGCAGGCAAAATCAATTACAGAGGCTGAAGAGAAGTATGATCGCTTGCTGAAAGCTTTGGAGCCTCAGTTGTCTGCCAAGTATCAGAAAAGATGTGAAGATGCTACTGCAGAAGGTGCGTGAAATGGTGGAGACTGTTAATGCAGTGTGTGAAACTTCAATTTGGTAGCGTCTACATGGATATGATGTCACGTTTCAGGTGGGCGGACCGGAGGACCGTCGCTTGGGATGTGGAGCATTCCTCCAGTGATTGTGGATGAGGAATCCTACCGGTCAAATATCCGAAACTGTTGATGTATGGCTCATCGCTGGTGAAGCTGATCAACCCTTTGCGATCTCTTCTGGGGAAAGAGAAGACCTTGGAGTTTTACACTTCTCTATAGTAAGTTAATCAGAGTTGCCAATTTCTCCTTCCAGAGGGCCTTATGAGGATTCAGCCTATGAACAATTTGCTTTTGTAAATTATTGAATCATTTTGCCTGCATATAACAGTGCATTACTTTTTTACGTTTCATGCCATTGAAAATTCGCTTCCATCACTCATCGAACGAAAATCTGTCGAAGGCTAATATAAATCCAAAATCAAGAATATTGTACTTGCAGGAGGAGATCCGAACGATGCGATTTCAAATAATTTAAAAACTTTTAAAAGCGAGAGGTCACGGGCCGGGTCATACGAGCCACGACACCGATGTGCTGTGCCGGTTTTCAATCGCCCAAATAATGCGAAGTGGTACTGCTTATCCACCCTGGCAAAGAAGTAAATGGTCCTAGAAAGAGTGAAAAGCACGTGTCACCGCCTTGTGCATATAAGGGATGCTCACTGACGATGTTTTTTTCGCAGGGTTCATTATGCAAAAACGAAGGATAGGGGGTACGAAAACAAGCACCAGACCGTATAAATAACAGTTACTATCCCTCCTCGACACTCCCGGAACTGTCTCATTCAATCAAAATCGCAGTCAAAACTCCACCACAACCCCCCACACAAAACTCTGAATAATGCGACTGAAAAGCGACCCTCATCAATTACTGTCATTCATTGCAGATTCTTAACAAAGAAGAAGGTTTTTTTTACTCTACTTCAGCCACTTCTTTTTTTAAATATTTACAGCAAGATGATGTGCTTTATTAATTTAGAGTAAAAGCCACTAAAAATCTTAAATTATGCCATTTATTATCCTTAATCTTTTTGAAATAAAAAACCCCAAATTTATTTAACGTGACACATTGACACCGAAAATCTCAAATTTTTTTCCATGATACTAAATTTTTGAGATAAATGTGTCACTTAAATATAAGTTTGAGATTTTTGGTATTATAAAACAAAAATTTAGAGTTTTTGATATAACACGAGTATAAGTTTGAGTTTTTTGGTGTTATGGAAAAAAGTTGGGATGAAGTGTCATATAGGTATAAATTTGAGGTTTTTGATATCATAAAAAATATTTAAGATAAATATATTATAGTTGGTAAAGTTTGGGATTTTATGTGACATTTTCCCTTAATTTCGCACATTGGACTAAATCTTTCATTTTTAGTTATGTCAAGGCATACCTAGTTTCTTAAGGACCCAGTTGCGGAAAATCGAAAATTAAATTAAATTTCTAACATTTCTCGAAACATCGAAACAGAATTCGATGACTTCCCTTCCCATCTTATACTCGTCTCAGCTACGCTGAACATGACTTGTCTAAAGTTTTTCATTTATATGAATTCCGCCCTTTCGTACGTTTTGCATATTTCTATACAGGAGAGTACAATGGTCTTAAAAGGCACATTTCATTTTTATGTGAAAATACATACTTTAACTAGTCCGTCGCTTTCCTTCCCAGCTCCGCTGCTGGTAGAGGTGCCCCCTCTATAGACAAATGCATAAAACAAAAAAAACAATAAAATAGTCCAAACTGTCCTCTCCCCTTCTGATTTGGATTCTCCCAATTTGCTTTCCCTCCCTTGAATTGTTCCTTTCACCCTCTCTCTCTCTCTCTCTACTGCAGTCAGACCACTCACCATTTCTCCCACCACACCTCACCCTCTCTCTCCTCTCTCCTCTCTCTCTCTATATCTCTCTCTCTCTCTATGTTTGCTTCATCATTTAGGATTTATCATATGCTAATGCCTGAACTGAGCTGAGCTGATCTTCTTTTAAGTTCAGACTCATGATCTCACTTCATGGAGAGGCATGAAATGAAGCCATGAACTCAAGCTCATCAGCAACCCTCTCCCGCTTAGTCCTCACCTGCACCGCCGCTCCTCTCATCCTCCTCCTCTGCCTCCTCCTCCTCCCTCCTCCCTCGTTCCCCCGCCAGGTACTCTCTCTGCCCTCTAGTCTTCTTGTAATTTTCGTTAGGGCCGTGGAACTCTCCCATCTTTAAGTGGGCAGCTGAACGTTGGTCCGGTGCTCTCGTGCCTTGGCAGGGGCTGTCGTTCGAGGAGAAGACGCGGCTCGGGTCGACCCCGCCGAGCTGCCACAACAAGTGCAACGGGTGCCACCCCTGCATGGCGGTCCAAGTGCCGAGCGAGAAGAGGAAGAGGGAGGAGGCGAGCCGGCCGGCCGAGTTCGTCGACCCGTCCCCTGCATCCCCAGGTAGATACTCCAACTACAAGCCCCTGGGCTGGAAATGCCGGTGCCGCAACCGCTTGTTCAACCCCTAGTAGCCGTACACACCGTCGCTTGCTTACTCATTACATTTCATGGGGTCTCCGAGATTTATCAACTCAACACGAACAAGCATTGCCAAGTTATCGCCGGCGAATGCTGCTGATTGTTCTTCCAAGAAATCCCACTTCGAGTTGTGCTGCGAGAGAGAAAGATCTCGGAACCCTGTTCGGATGCATGCAATTCCAACCTCTCAGTTTGTCTTTGGGATGAGGATTTAGTATGAGATTATACTTAAGAGAGAGAGAGAGAGAGAGCGTTTATGTGCGTGTGTTTCAGTTAAATGTGTACAATCGTTGAAAATTATATACAGATGTACAGAAACTCTTGTGGACAGACCTTTTTGCAGTACGACATTGCAATGAGATTTTCTTTTTTTCTTTTTTGATTTTTGGGTTTGTATGATTTGTAATTTTTTTCGTTTGCGTTGGAGTTTTCTTATCGTCTTGGGATTTTCATGGCCCCATGGATCGTGTCCTTTGCGTCTGCGCTCGCTGAACCAAGTTTCAGATTTGCAGAGCGACCTGAATTGACCAAAACGCCTTGGAGAAGGACGCAAACGTCTGGCCATAGACCGAACGTTTAAAATCAAGGAGCTGGCCGTCACCCCCTCAGGAAACATTTTGAAACGTCTAATTTGACCACTGAATTTTTATTATTAGAATTCGGTTCGGATGCGAAGTGGTACACATGGGTGTTAGACGTTAGGAAGATGTTTTAGATTCTTAAAGTCACAGGTTTTTGACGACTCTTAAGCAAAACTTAAGCTTAGTATTCATATAGTCATTTCCGGCATGGCGCCGGGTTGTCTGCTGTGGAGATCTCTCCTTCTCGTGCTAGTTTGCAACGGCAACAGCAATGGCACTGGCCATCTTTAGTGAAATTCTCAGCTAGGCGGTCGGGTGAGTGATCTAAGACGTCACCCCCGCAGAAATGTGGATCTCATGCGGCCCTAAGTTGGTTCGACGATTTGGATCACTTGCTTCACGGGAGACTGAATTGATGTGGCAATGTTTGGTGGAAACATGGCCAGAAGCTGCCTAATTTCCCATCAAACTGGGACTGGTTGTCATGAAAATGATGCTGTAAATTCTTTAAATAATTCACGGAAAGAGGGAAGAGTTTGCATAATTTCTGCCCGAACCGGATGTTCTGGGCTTGTTTCAGACCATTTCCCTGCCAGGATCCTTCTGTGGTGGACATATAAAGAACAGGTCAACATAAGACTTACGTTAGATTCTGCTAATGAATTGAAGGGCTTAATTTGAGCCTCCTTGATTTTCATTTCGATCACAGTTTTCCTGCTGAGCATGCCCAAATTTAGAGGAGTGTGAGATCATCTATTGAAATCTTCTGTCCAAAGTTCAACTTGCTCTAAAATTGAAGGGGCGATTACGTGATCTTCTCAATAAAATGACAGTACAAATTCAAGATGAAACCTCTCAATCTAGTAATTTTGGTCGATAGGACCGACCCATTAATTTTAATAAAGAGAATAAGTTGCGGGGTTAGAAGTTTGAGTTGCTCCCTTCCAGCCCCCGTCGCAGAAGAATCGATATAACTTATGGAGTCATACCCTTTCCAAAGAATCATGATTTCTATCCACAATTCCTCTCCGATTTTGCATTTGCTATAAAGAGGAATAGAAACATCGCCCTCGTGACCAACTTCATATGCAGAAAACATATCTACATAATCTACAAGGTAAGCTCTCGAGCTCTCTATAGCTGCAGCAAGGTACTTTGTCTTCCTATTTTGCAGCAACGACACTTTGAAGTAATTGCTCCAAGTCCGTCAATCTGCATAGATTGTAACTACCTTACAATCTATTTCCAACCAACAAGTATGGAAGTTTCACAAGCAGTGAATCAGGGGGCAACTGTACCTCACATTGCCCATATCAGGGTATTTGGCGATTGCCTCTTTAAAATCCTGAACTCAAAGAACAGCTTTCAGACTTCTTTCATGATGAAATTAAGCTAGAAATGTTGCAGCTTGCAAGCAAAGAGAGAGAGAGAGAGAGAGAGAGAGAGAGAGAGAGAGAGAGAGAACGAATTATCACGTTGGAAACCTTTCCACGTTTTCCAAGACCATGAATCAAAAGAGAACGTCACCTGGTTTGCTGTTGAAGATGTGTAAGAAATCACGCAAGGCATCCCGGCACTCGTCGCTGCCTAAAGAATTTAACCAAAGTGTATTTGGTTCAGAGATCACATAAATAAAACAGAGAGAAAAACTCAGTGACGATTCTGTATCGAGTATAGCATGCCTGTTTCATGACACTGATAACATCTTGTCTATCGATTTTTACTTATTCTCAAATTCACTGATTCATAATTGTTTTCAAATAAGACTAAGTTTCCTCATCCTAATAAGACATTGTTACTGGAAATTATATACCTGCAGCCCAATTACACTGTCCTCTACCACTAAGCATTCAGTCCCTGATACACCGAGCTTCTGCCATCCCGAGAAAAGAACAAACCAGTAAACAAAGGATATGAACTAATGACGCTTTCCACAGATGTTGAAAGCCATAAAATCACATGTATCAGCCACCTTGGCAGCGGTGAGATAGATTGAAGGATCTGGCTTCTTTTCCTTCACATCATCACCTACAAGACAGAATTTCAAGTTATTGTCTCAGAATGATGGTCATGAAAAGCAGGATTTTTTTTTTTTTTGTAAAAAAAAAAAAAAAAAAAAAAAGCACGATTGGAAAAGCAGATAGTGCAAAAAATCAAACACAAACTGACACTTTGCAAAGCTTCCCGCTATCTTTCATACCCAAAATGAATCTATAGTATGATTCAAATCAAATAAATAGATATTAAGAGTCCAAACAATTATTTTCATCTTACCTGCAAGGAAGCAATCTAAACCTTGAAAGCGATCCTACAAAAATCATGATACAAGCTGTGTAAAGATGTTCTTTAAAGCCCACTCAAAAGGAAAGCAAGATTTCTGTGATTCTGCTAGATTAGCATACCATTCCTATAAGGTTTTCAAGACAGAGAATGACCGAGCTCTTAGTTGCTGCTGAACAAACAGCCAATTTCTTCCCCTGAAGATAAGTTAAGAAGGGAATAATTGCAAGAAGCAATTTTAGAAACAGGTAAGAATTAGGCTAAATTTAAAGTGAGGAAAATAAAGTAGAATAAATCTTTGTTAAAGGACTAAATAAACTAGAGATTCAACGGTTACAAAAAAATATAAACCACACAAACACGTGGATTCGATGTACCATGTTTACTTAATCGCATTTTAGTGTAGAATTTTTCTTACAGCAGCCTTGGCCTCATCCATCAGTCTCAAAACTCCAGGTCTAGGTTTCACCTGAGAAAATGATGTTTAGATACATCTCATTAATCATAGCAGACTCAAACAAGAGTATCTTTTTTCTTGTGTAAAGCCAGGACATGCCAAATATAATGTAATCTTACAGTTCCAGATCTGATTATATCTTTGTACCTTTCTGTCTTCCAGTCCTGAAAATGTCACAAAAGTTCATGTAAATATAGCATATTCCACGACAGAAGAGGTACAGAGTACTAGGGTTGCTTTGCTTCATTCACCATATATCAACATCCTAACTTCCTAAGCCTCCTACATAAAGTTTCGCTTCCTAGGAAAAGCATCCTGACAAAGAAGACACAGTCATTGGATGATTTTTCTTTCTGTACCTTTGCAGTTTTCTCTTACTTGTGAAGCAACAGTAGCTATAATAATTATCATTTAACAAAGCATTTCCCATGACTGGGGGTGTCAATTTCAAACTAACTGTTGTGGCATCCTCTTCTATGACCACAATTTCAGTTTGAGCTTGACACAGTAGACTACTAGAGTATGAGAAAGCAGTAGAAGTGCAAAGGGATCAATCGACGAATTAACATTCCAAGAATCAAAAGAAAATTGTAACAAGTGAATACATTTCCAAAATACAAATGGCACCCAAATGGCTATATATGTGAAATGTTCCCCAAGAGTAAATGGGCCTTTAGATTTAAGGGAAAAGTTGATCAGAGCTTGATCTCTCTATAGGATGAGTTGTTTAAACTGCTGTTGCCAAACATGCCCTCACCATAAGCCTCATGGACAAGGCAACCTGTTTCTGAAGGACCTAACAGGTCTGCAATGTCAACATTTACTGTCTTCCTCAGTCAACTGATTGTCGTAACTTGTTACTAATCTGTAAAGGGTCTGAATAGAAGACCAAATTACATAACGTAGACTGAAAATGGCAGAGGCCTCACACTTACAAAAACCTTTGTTAGAGCGTTTTTGTGGGAAGTTAATTTGTGATCATTGGACCAAACTCCATGAAACTAGAAACTGACAGTAGACAATGTTAGTGCTCTGTTGACTTCTACAACAACCACTGTGTCAACTCTGCCTCATCAGCGAAGTTATGCGTACTGATCAACATCACTGAGGACTGTAAAAAGATTTGCGGTACAATAATGAATAAGGAGATTAATACCCGAACCACTATGCCAACAGATAGACGTCATGAACATTCCGAGTTTTTTTCATGAGTCCTGCCTAACAACTGTGCAATTCACACGTCTTTACAAATAGACTTCATGAACATTCCGACATTGTAACTGACAGCATTTCTGAAGTTCTGTTTCAGAGGATTCAAGCTCTCGGTTTCAAATTATATTCTGATGAGCTGAATTCGCATATCCTATAATCTTTTGCCAATCCACTTGAGATGTGTGAACAATGACTGTTGTGTACCATAGTCAGTATACCCTCCACACAGCACAACGCAAACATAAATTATCCTTAGGAATCGTTCGAATGCAACATGACGAACAGAGTGCTTGAAGCCGAGACTCGAATATCTTCATATACGAGATAGAAGGTCTACATTTCCCTATTTATAGCTCTTCACATTTGTCCCTTGACTTGCTTTTCGAAGATCTTTTATTTTTTACAGTTAAGTAGCCCCTTTTTTATATTTACCTTTGGCGAAGCTCAAACGGATTGTAAAAAAAATTAACCATCAAAAGATCCTCATAAACAAAGCCAAACCACAAGTAAAGCTACTATACCTGAATCGTATCGATCAGCTTCGCCTGATCCTCGTCGCTTTCAGGGGCCTTCTCGAAAATTGACGAGCTAGGCCATCCATACTCTTTGAAGTACCTTCACAAAATCCCAGCACCACCCACAAGAAATCACCAACAAGTTTCCACAAACCAGAACCCTGAAAAAAAGAAGGGAAAATCCCAAAAATTGAAAAAGCGAAGTTCTTTAAACAGTACACCGACCATCGCATCTTGGGCTTGCCTCCGCCGATCTGATTCTGGAGCTCATCGTAGAACTCCAGCCCCCAGTTGAGAGGCTGATCGGCGCAACGCACGCCGAAGTGCGCGAAGGCCTCGTTGTAGGCCTGGCGGTGGAGGTGCTCCGACTCGAGAATGACGCCGTCGCAGTCGAAGATGAGAGCTCGGAGCGCGCACGAGACCGACACGGCGCCCCTCGCGGCAAGCGACCTTCGAGCGCGGGGCCGAGGAAGAGCGGGAGACAGAGGGTTGAGGAAACTTGAAGAAGAAGAAGAAGGGAATGCGGAGAGATTGGTGGGGCGAGGAGGGAGGGAGAGGCCTTGGGGGAGAAACATGCACGCCATGAAAGCGGTGAAGGCGAGAGCTTGAGCGAGCTTCAGTCCTGTCTGAATCTCGCCCTCGCTGTCTTCTTCTGCTGCTGCTGCTGCAGTTGTTGTTGTGGATAGAAAACGGTTGAGAAGTCGAAGCGCGGTTCTTCGGTTGTGTGGCTGCTGTCTTTCGTTTCGTTTTAACTAATTATAACGACCGGCCCCTCTGTGCAATACGAAAATGTGAAATAAATTCGTTTGTGGAATTTTGTATTTTGGACTGCTGAAATCTTTGTGTTGTTCGATTTATTGGATGTCGAATAGTAAAAAAAAAAAATTGTCAACAATCACCCCTTAAATTACCAACCTCTCTCTCTCTCTCTCTCTCTTTTTAATCTTCCACTTACTAATTTTTATTTACTTATCTTATCGGCTCTTTAACTTTATCGGGTGTTATATGACATCATTAACCTCTTTTTTAGTGACCTATGAGTTTTTATTTTGTTCAATCAAGTAACGCAATCGAAAAGTTGGTAGATTAAAAATAACAACAAAAATTTTGATAACTAATTCAAAGGAGAATTGGTAAAGCCTGAATTAGCTGTTAACTTAATTGAAAAAAAAGTTAATAAATCACTTAGATTCAAGTTAGTAATTTCATACAAGTTTTAATAAATTGAAGACATGCTTAAGAAAAATAAAGAAAAGTTCATAAAAGATAAAAATAGTTGTTTACTAAAAGAAAATTAAACTTGTTAATTTCTGAAAAGAGTTGGTAAACTAAGGTGTTGTTGAGTATTTATATAAAAATCTGTAAATGATAAGAAAAGCTAGCAAATTCAAATAAGTAAATAAATGTTGGTGAATGGATAATGACATGAATGGTGTGTAAATTTTAGCCCATTGTGTAATATCGTCTCTTAACTTTTACGTTATTCAATGTAGTCCATAAATTTATAATAACGTTCAGTCTAATCCCTAATCTATATAAACAGATCTAATATTATCCTTTCTATTTATTCAAGTTCAGGGATAATATTGAATATTTCTATATAGTCTATGAATTATATTGAATATGTACTAAAAGTTCAGATATTAGGTTAAGGGATGGTATTGCACATTTTGGCTAAAGATAAGGAACCACAATGGACGAATCAAAAGCTTAGAGACAATATTGTACATTAAGCTAATATTTAGGGACTATTTGTGTCATTTTCCTTGCCAGTGAATAACTCAACGAGATGTGACCAAATAATAGTTGGTAATGTAATGGGAGAAGGCAAGTCGCGCTAATTTAAATTTCTGAGTGCTAAGAAAGGGTAGCTAATGAGGAATTGCTAACCAAGATAAAATAAAAGTTGGTAAATTAATAATATATTAGTAATTTAAAAAAAAAAAAGATTTTGGTGAGTAACTCAAATGAAAGCTAGCACCCAAAACTATTTGGTGATTTAATAAAACAAATGTTGGTAAGTTATTCTAATTTAGGTTGATAATTTCATATGAGAGTTGTAAATCCAAAGTATTAGTAAATTTTTCAAATAAAATTTGGTAATTTAGAAACTAATAACAAAAATTGGTAATTTTATAAAAGTGTTAATACGTTACCAACAAGTTACTTGGAAAAGAAGAAGAAGAAGAAGAGGTAATCGTTGTCTTCTTTTCTCGGTAGAAATTTGGAGATGTCATAAATACCTAATGCAAAGTACAACAAGGGGACGGATCGGTTTAAATTGTTTCTTATCTGCCTTATTCTGATACAGCCATAAATCATATTACAAAGGAAAAATGACACTAATAATCCTTAAATTTTTGGGGGAAAAATATGCTCTTACATGCAATATGGTTTTTTGAGACAGTCAACATGCTTATTTTGATGCAAAGCGCGTTACTTTGATTACGCTCTCACATGCAATATGGTTTTTCGAGACAGTCAACATGCTTATTTTGATGCAAAGCGCGTACACTGCAGTGGAAGAAGATAACATATAAAGATATGTCAAAGCTGACACCCCCAACAGGAAAAAAACAGAAAAAACCGCATCCATTAACCCTCTCCCAAAACAGAAAAAATCGATCATGCACGTGGATGTGCCCAACTACGCCCCCCCTATAAGATCCCGGCACTCCCCTCCCCCTTTTACCAGTATCTCTCTCGCTTTCGCCGAAAAAAAATGGACGGAGATCAGTTGAGGGTAGCAATTTTCATTGGGGGTTATTATGCTTTGTTAGACAGAAATCGGCCCGATGTTATCCAATATTATCATGCACAAGCGGAGGTATATTTTCGTTTCAGAGTGGCCGTTGGTGCACTCGCCATTCAAAATCTTCACGGACAGGTACCGGCGAGCCACCATGAGGTGACGTATTTGCAAGTCCGATCGCCGGCTGCCTGCCGACCGACAACCGCCGCTCGACCATTGCACGACCGCCGCACGACCACCGCCCACAGGTCACCGACCACTGGCCGCAGGCAGCGGTTGTGTAGTGGTCGTGCGATGATAGAGCAGCAGTCGTCGGTCGACAGGCGGCTAGTGATAAGGCGGTTGTCGGTCGGCGGGGGTAGCTAGTGGGCTGTGAGCAACGATGATGACGGTCGCCCGCTAAAGCAAGGACGGTTGGGCGACGGCAATTGGACTGGGCCAAGAGGAGTTACCGTATGCTACATGGTGTTCAAAATAACGATGCCTCCGTTGGGGGCTGGATGGACAAAAATATCTACAATAGGAATGACAGAGCCTCGAGCCTCGGGCATTCTACTACAAAAAGAAATAATTGACGATTTACTCCGACCGAACTCGACGGCGCTTCGTGGAGGAAGTAAACCCTACCGCTTGCCATAATGATAGCGTTGAGGGAAAAACATGGGCTTGCAAGTATGTCAATTCATGGTGGCTTGCGGGCACCTCTCTGTAAAGATTCTCAATTGATAATTTCATATGAGAGTTGTAAATCCAAAGTGTTAGTAAATTTTTCAAATAAAAGTTGGTAATTTAGAAACTAATAACAAAAATTGGTAATTTTATAAAAGTGTTAATACGTTACCAACAAGTTACTTGAAAAGAAGAAGAAGAAGAAGAGGTAATCGTTGTCTTCTTTTCTCGGTAGAAATTTGGAGATGTCATAAATACCTAATGCAAAGTACAACAAAGGGATGGATCGGTTTAAATTGTTTCTTATCTACCTTATTCTGATAGAGCCATAAATCATAAAACAAAGGAAAAATGACACTAATAATCCTTAAATTTTTGGGGGAAAAATATGCTCTCACATGCAATATGGTTTTTTGAGACAGTCAACATGCTTATTTTGATGCAAAGCGCGTTACTTTGATTACGCTCTCACATGCAATATGGTTTTTCGAGACAGTCAACATGCTTATTTTGATGCAAAACGCGTACACTGCAGTGGAAGAAGATAACATATAAAGATATGTCAAAGCTGACACCCCCAACAGGAAAAAAACAGAAAAAACCGCATCCATTAACCCTCTCCCAAAACAGAAAAAATCGATCATGCACGTGGATGCGCCCAACTACGCCCCCCTATAAGATCCCGGCACTCCCCTCCCCCTTTTACCCGTACCTCTCTCGCTTTCGCCGAAAAAAATGGAGGGAGATCAGTTGAGGGTAGCAATGTTCATTGGGGGTTATTATGCTTTGTTCGACAGAAACCGGCCCGATGTTATCCAATATTATCATGCACAAGCGGAGGTATATTTTCGTTTGAGTGGCCGTTGGTGCACTCGCCATTCAAAATCTTCACGGACAGGTACCGGCGAGCCACCATGAGGTGACGTATTTGCAAGCCCGATCGTCGGCTGCCTGCCGACCGACAACCGCCGCTCGACCATTGCACGACCGTCGCTCGACCATTGTAGGACCGCCGCACGGCCGCCGCACGACCACCGCCCACAGGGCACCGACCACTGGCCGCAGGCAGCGGTTGTGTGGCGGTCGTGCGATGATAGAGCAGCAGTCGTCGGTCGACAGGCGGCTAGTGATCAGGCGGTTGTCGGCCGGCGGGGGTGGCCAGTGGGCTGTGAGCAACGACGATGACAGTCGCCCCCTACTGAGAACGACGGTTGGGCGACGGCAATTGGACTGGGCCAAGAGGAGTTACCGTATGCTGCATGGTGTTCAAAATAACGATGCCTCCGTTGGGGGCTGGATGGACAAAAAATATCTACAATAGGAACGACAGAGCCTGAGCCTCGGGCATTCTACTACGATAAAGAAATAATTGACGATTTACCTGACTGAACTCGACGGCGCTTCGTGGAGGAAGTAAACCCTACCGCTTGCCATAATGATAGCGTTGAGGGAAAAACATGGGCTTGCAAGTATGTCAATTCATGGTGGCTCGCGGGCACCTCTCTGTAAAGATTCTCAATTGATAATTTCATATGAGAGTTGTAAATCCAAAGTGTTAGTAAATTTTTCAAATAAAAGTTGGTAATTTAGAAACTAATAACAAAAATTGGTAATTTTATAAAAGTGTTAATACGTTACCAACAAGTTACTTGGAAAAGAAGAAGAAGAAGAAGAAGAGGTTCTTCATTTCTCGGTAGAAATTTGGAGATGTCATAAATACCTAATGCAAAGTACAACAAAGGGATGGATCGGTTTAAATTGTTTCTTATCTGCCTTATTCTGATAGAGCCATAAATCATATTACAAAGGAAAAATGACACTAATAATCCTTAAATTTTTGGGGGAAAAATATGCTCTCACATGCAATATGGTTTTTTGAGACAGTCAACATGCTTATTTTGATGCAAAGCGCGTTACTTTGATTACGCTCTCACATGCAATATGGTTTTTCGAGACAGTCAACATGCTTATTTTGATGCAAAGCGCGTACACTGCAGTGGAAGAAGATAACATATAAAGATATGTCAAGGCTGACACCCCCAACAGGAAAAAAACAGAAAAAACCGCCTCCATTAACCCTCTCCCAAAACAGAAAAAATCGATCATGCACGTGGATGCGCCCAACTACGCCCCCCCTATAAGATCCCGGCACTCCCCTCCCCCTTTTACCCGTATCTCTCTCGCTTTCGTCGAAAAAAATGGAGGGAGATCAGTTGAGGGTAGCAATGTTCATTGGGGGTTATTATGCTTTGTTCGACAGAAACCGGCCCGATGTTATCCAATATTATCATGCACAAGCGGAGGTATATTTTCGTTTCAGAGTGGCCGTTGGTGTACTCGCCATTGAAAATCTTCACGGACAGGTACCGGCGAGCCACCATGAGGTGACGTATTTGCAAGCCCGATCGTCGGCTGCCTGCCGACCTACAACCGCCGCTCGACCATTGCACGACCGTCGCTCGACCATTGCACGACCGCCGCACGGCCGCCGCACGACCACCGCCCACAGGCCACCGGCCACCGCCCGCAGGCAGAGATTGTGTGGCGGTTGTGCGATGATAGAGAAGCGATCGTCGACCGACGGGCGGCTAGTGATCGGCGGTTGTCGGCCGGCGGGGTGGCCGGTGGGGCTGTGAGCAACGACGATGGTCGCCCCCTACAAAGAACGACGGTTGGGCGACGGCAATTGACCGGGCCAAGAGGAGTTACCGTATGCTGCATGGTGTTCAAAATAACGATGCCTCCGTTGGGGGCTGGATGGACAAAAAATATCTACAATAGGAATGACAGAGACTGAGCCTCGGGCATTCTACTACAAAAAAGAAATAATTGACAATTTACCTGACTGAACTCGACGGCGCTTCGTGGAGGAAGTAAACCCTACCGCTTGCCATAATGATAGCGTTGAGGGAAAAACATGGGCTTGCAAGTATGTCAATTCATGGTGGCTCGCGGGCACCTCTCTGTAAAGATTCTCAATTGATAATTTCATATGAGAGTTGTAAATGCAAAGTGTTAGTAAATTTTTCAAATAAAAGTTGGTAATTTAGAAACTAATAACAAAAATTGGTAATTTTATAAAAGTGTTAATACGTTACCAACAAGTTACTTGGAAAAGAAGAAGAAGAAGAAGAAGAGGTAATCGTTGTCTTCTTTTCTCGGTAGAAATTTGGAGATGTCATAAATACCTAACGCAAAGTACAACAAAGGGACGGATCGGTTTAAATTGTTTCTTATCTGCCTTATTCTGATAGAGCCATAAATCATATTACAAAGGAAAAATGACACTAATAATCCTTAAATTTTTGGGGAAAAATATGCTCTCACATGCAATATGGTTTTTTGAGACAGTCAACATGCTTATTTTGATGCAAAGCGCGTTACTTTGATTACGCTCTCACATGCAATATGATTTTTCGAGACAGTCAACATGCTTATTTTGATGCAAAGCGCGTACACTGCAGTGGAAGAAGATAACATATAAAGATATGTCAAAGCTGACACCCCCAACATGAAAAAAACAGAAAAAACCGCCTCCATTAACCCTCTCCCAAAACAGAAAAAATCGATCATGCACGTGGATGCGCCCAACTACACCCCCCCTATAAGATCCCGGCACTCCCCTCCCCCTTTTACCCGTATCTCTCTCGCTTTCGCAGAAAAAAATGGAGGGAGATCAGTTGAGGGTAGCAATGTTCATTGGGGGTTATTATGCTTTGTTCGACAGAAACCGGCCCGATGTTATCCACTATTATCATGCACAAGCGGAGGTATATTTTCGTTTCAGAGTGGCCGTTGGTGCACTCACCATTCAAAATCTTCACGGACAGGTACCGGCGAGCCACCATGAGGTGACGTATTTGCAAGCCTGATCGCCGGCTGCTTGCCAATCGACAACCGCCGCTCGACCATTGCACGACCGCCGCACGGCCGCCGCACGACCACCGCCCACAGGCCACCGGCCACCGGCCGCAGGCAGCGATTGTGTGGCGGTCGTGCGATGATAGAGAAGCAGTCGTCGGCCGACAGGCGGCTAGTGATCAGGCGGTTGTCGGCCGGCGGGGGTGGCTAGTGGGCTGTGAGCAACGACGATGACAGTCGCCCCCTACAGCAACGACGGTTGGGCGACGGCAATTGGACTGGGCCAAGAGGAGTTACCGTATGCTGCATGGTGTTCAAAATAACGATGCCTCCGTTGGGGGCTGGATGGACAAAAAATATCTACAATAGGAATGACAGAGCCTGAGCCTCGGGCATTCTACTACAAAAAAGAAATAATTGACGATTTACCTGACTGAACTCGACGGCGCTTCGTGGAGGAAGTAAACCCTACCGCTTGCCATAATGATAGCGTTGAGGGAAAAACATGGGCTTGCAAGTATGTCAATTCATGGTGGCTTGCGGGCACCTCTCTGTAAAGATTCTCAATTGATAATTTCATATGAGAGTTGTAAATCCAAAGTGTTAGTAAATTTTTCAAATAAAAGTTGGTAATTTAGAAACTAATAACAAAAATTGGTAATTTTATAAAAGTGTTAATACGTTACCAACAAGTTACTTGGAAAAGAAGAAGAAGAAGAAGAGGTTCTTCTTTTCTCGGTAGAAATTTGGAGATGTCATAAATACCTAATGCAAAGTACAACAAAGGGAAGGATCGGTTTAAATTGTTTCTTATCTGCCTTATTCTGATAGAGCCATAAATCATATTACAAAGGAAAAATGACACTAATAATCCTTAAATTTTTGGGGGAAAAATATGCTCTCACATGCAATATGGTTTTTTTGAGACAGTCAACATGCTTATTTTGATGCAAAGCGCTTTACTTTGATTACGCTCTCACATGCAATATGGTTTTCGAGACAGTCAACATGCTTATTTTGATGCAAAGCGCGTACACTGCAGTGGAAGAAGATAACATATAAAGATATGTCAAAGCTGACACCCCAACATGAAAAAAATAGAAAAAACCGCCTCCATTAACCCTCTCCCAAAACAGAAAAAATCGATCATGCACGTGGATGCGCCCAACTACGCCCCCCCTATAAGATCCCGGCACTCCCCTCCCCCTTTTACCCGTATCTCTCTCGCTTTCGTCGAAAAAAATGGAGGGAGATCAGTTGAGGGTAGCAATGTTCATTGGGGGTTATTATGCAGAAACCGGCCTGATGTTATCCAATATTATCATGCACAAGCGGAGGTATATTTCCGTTTCAGAGTGGCCGTTGGTGCACTCGCCATTCAAAATCTTCACGGACAGGTACCGGCGAGCCACCATGAGGTGACGTATTTGCAAGCCCGATCGCCGGCTGCCTGCCGACCGATAACCACCGCTCGAACATTGCACGACCGCCGCACGACCACCGCCCACAGGTCACCGACCACTGGCCGTAGGCAGCGGTGGTGTGGCGGTCGTGCGATGATAGAGCAGCAGTCGTCGGTCGACAGGCGGCTAGTGATCAGGCGGTTGTCGGCTGGCGGGGGTAGCTAGTGGGCTGTGAGCAACGACGATGACGGTCGCCCGCTACAGCAACGACGGTTGGGTGACGGCAATTGGACTGGGCCAAGAGGAGTTACCGTATGCTACATGGTGTTCAAAATAACAATGCCTCCGTTGGGGGCTGGATGGACAAAAAATATCTACAATAGGAATGACAGAGCTTGAGCCTCGGGCATTCTACTACGAAAAAGAAATAATTGACGATTTACCTGACTGAACTCGACGGCGCTTCGTGGAGGAAGTAAACCCTACCGCTTGCCATTATGATAGCATTGAGGGAAAAACATGGGCTTGCAAGTATGTCAATTCATGGTGGCTCGCAGGCACCTCTCTATAAAGATTCTCAATTGCGAATATACCTACAGCTTCTCTGAAACGGAAGTAAACCTCGGCTTGTGCTTCATAATTTCGGAGAACGTCGAGGCGGCTTCTATTGAATAATGCGTAGTACCCCACAAAACATGGCCACTCTCAATTGATCTCCTTGCATTCTTATCGGAAAAAGTGAGAAAGAGAGAGAGCGCGATACACGCGGGTAGAAGTCGGCAAAAGCGAGAGAGAGAGTGCGATACACTAGGGTAGAAGGGGGGAGGAAGATTGCCAATGATATTATAGGGGCGTAGTGTGGGGCCCATCCACGTGCACGACCGCTGCACGACCACCACCCACAGCCCACTAGCCGCAGGCGGCGGTCGTGCGGCGGCTGGCGACAATTGACAATTCGTGAGCAAGAAGAAAAAATAAATAAATACAAACATTTATAAATCGTACCAAACATATTTATATTCTTTTTCTATTTCAAAAATAGAAATTTTGTATCGTTACCAAACACATTATTTTGCTCAGAAATTGTTTCTCGAAGTAGAAATAAAAAGAACTATTTCCAAAAAAAAAACTATTCCCCAAAGTAGAAGGTTTGCCATGCGCACCTGTAATATCCTCCTTAAGCTTTTAATATATTAAATGTTTAGTCTAATCCCTAATCTATATAAACATATATAATGTTATCCTTCCATTGATTCAGGTTCAGGGATAATATTGAACATTTCTATATATAGTCTATGAATTATATTGAATATGTACTAAAAATTCAGATATTACGTTAAGTTGAGGGATGGTATTGCACATTTTGGCTAAAGATAAGGAACCACAATGGATGAAATAAAAGCTTAGAGACAATTTTGTACATTAAGCTAATATTCAGAGACTATTTGTGTCATTTTCCTTGTCGGTGAATAACTCAACGAGATGTGAGCTAATAATAGGTGGTAATGTAATGGGAGAAGGAAGTCGCGCTAATTTAAATTGTTGACCACTAAGAAAGGGTAGCTAATGAGGAATTGCTAACCAAGATAAAATAAAAGTTGGTAAATTAATAATATATTAGTAAATTAAAAAAAAAAAGATTTTGGTAAGTAACTCAAATGAAAGTTGGCACCGGAAACTATTTGGTGATTTAATAAGACAAATGTTGGTAAGTTATCCTAATTTAGGTTGATAATGTCATATGAGAGTTGTAAATCCAAAGTGTTAGTAAATTTTTCAAATAAAAGTTGGTAATTTAGAAACTAATAACAAAAATTGGTAATTTTATAAAAGTGTTAATACGTTACCAACAAGTTACTTGGAAAAAAAGAAGAAGAAGGAGAAGAAGAGGTAATCGTTGTCTTCTTTTCTCGGTAGAAATTTGGAGATGTCATAAATACCAAATGCAAAGTACAACAAAGGGATGGATCGGTTTAAATTGTTTCTTATCTGCCTTATTTTGATAGAGCCACAAATCATATTACAAAGAAAAAATGACACAAATAATCCTTAAATTTTACCATAATATGCAATGTCATCTTTGAACTTTTAACTTGTTTAAAGTGATCATTGATTTATTCTTAACTGTTCAATGTGGTCTAGTTATTTGATGAAATAAGGGATAAACTCATCATAAATCCTGAACTTATCGCGGCATGTTTAATCTAGCCCCTGAGGATATCTAGAGATGTGCAATCTAGTCTCTTAACTTTCAATTTGTTTAATCGGATTTTCAAATCTTTCTCATTTGCAGTACAGTCAATTAAAAATAACTAAGAAAAAAAGCAAAAGCCTGGAATTTTACCCATCTAAAAAAGTTAGAAATAAAATTCAGATTAATATAAGTACAAGTATCTATAGATAATTTAATATCCTTTCTAGATATCATTTGCAAAGACTTTAATTAGCAGTAATGCCAACCCTATACAAATTTAAAATGAGATTCTACTATTAGTTGTATGGATATCATAAACTAGAATATGCATAAATGTAACTATCATTTCATTGTAAAGACCAAAAAGGTAAAATTATTGATTTAGGAAATGGATTAAAATGAAAAAATATCTTAAAATCTAAGCAATAATGTGATCATGAAAACTCGTGAATATTGCATAATAATTGATTTGATTTTGTTGTTGAAAATTGATGAATTACGTTAATTAAATTAAAAATTGATGGATTATATTGTATATTTTTAAATATACTTAGAGATTAGATTGCAATCTCGCAATAGTTGAGCTCGTGGAGACTTTCTCTTTTATTTGATCAAACAAAATGATTATATTGAACATCTAGGAATAATATTGAATGAATTAAAAGTTTATAAATGATATTGTATATTGTATCAAAGTTTAGAGATGATCAATATCATTTCCTTGTTACAAATATAATGATCAAGAAAGCTATTGAACCTATTGTGGAATTTCCAAGATGTATGGTCTCTTCGCCATCTTTTGCTTGTCCTTTGACTAATCTTGTGCTCGAGTTCTTAAAGGACAGGTTTCGATTGTTGGAAGATATGATTCATCAAATCATATCTAATTGTTGATAGATAGAGAATCATGTTTATTTTAGGATTAGAAAGATAGGAGAATATTTCTTTTCCTTTATTAATCTCTTTCTTTGTAATTAAATACACTTTGTACAAAATAGAAATTACATACAAAGAATACAAAAATGTCTTCTCCTACAAAAATTTCTTCTCCTATTTCCCTTATATCTTTTCTCGATATTTTCTCTTTGGTCTTCTGACATGGTATCAGAGCTTCTTGCGATTCTGGCATAGCTTCCGCATCCATTCATCCTGATTGCCTTGAGGACCTGTAACCTGCAAAACAGTTATTGAAAGGAATCAATTCCTCTTGAAAGAAAATTTTCTTTTCTACAATGAACAAATCAGAAGCTCTCACCTTAAAACTAGATGACCAGCCAGTGAGAGATGCGACGCCACAGAGTACGCACAATCCGGATTCAACTGTCGTGACGACTTTGGCGGAGCAACAATTCAGCCAAAGCCATATCCAGCCTCCACAAGTGCAATGGCAGAATTTTCCAGCTCAATTCAATCTGGGGCAGCCCTTCTCGGGCCATCCTTACCAGTGGATGCCATATCCATGGATCCATATGGTAAACCCACATACATCACAGCAGGGCTACCAAAGCAGCGTGCAGACCGACGGAGGCGCACCAACCAATAGTGGGGTAGGCTCTACCTTTGGCCCGGAGCAGATGGGCGGATCAGACGAACCGGGGGGAACGAATCCCTACTCGGATTTCTTCAATGTGGGTTGAGAAAGTGGGTCGAATGTAGGGGCGAATACCTACCCGACTTTTTCACCTGGTTTTTTTCCTTATCAGATCCTTGCTGCCGGAGGACGGCTGGAGCCCGGCGATCCTCTTTATACGACGAACGCCGACGGACTAGAACTGAAACTTATCAGTCAGCAATTGACAGGCCCAGACAACTACTCAACTTGGTCGCGAGAGCTCTAGTGTGCCCTGGTAACAAAGGATAAGGAGGGTTTTCTCGACGGAACCATTTCGGTTCCAACCGACGAGCGAATTGCTCGATTTTGGAGAAAATGTAACCAGCTCGTCAAAACCTGGATTGGGAACTATATCACACCTGAAGTCGTAGCAGGACTTCCTCCAACGGAAGATACGAAAGAGACGTGGGACAATATTAAGGAAATGTATGGAAAGCTAGATCAAATCAAGATTTTTTCCATAACACAGCAAATTTCGGATCTGAAGCAAGGGAATATGAGTATCGCGACGTTTTACAATAAACTGTTGGCGCTGTGGAATGAAATGGAATCGGCCGAAGAAAAATTCAACTAGCCAGAACCCATTCTACAGCAGTACAAGAACATGTGCGAGAGAGAAAAGGCGATTAGGTTTCTCCTAATCTTAAACGAAACATACCTTCCTAATCTTAAACGAAACATACCTTTCATTTCGATCCCAGATCCTGACAATGGATCCCATGCCAAACCTTGGCCGGATCTAACAGCTCGCCATCCAAGAAGACAGCCAACAGAGGATAGCAGCTTATGGAAGAGGAAGCGAGGCGATGGCTTTGGCCGCTAGAGGCCATTATCGCCCCCCATAGAAAAACCCTGGAGTCGGAGAACGAAAGGGGGCAAATGCATGGTTGAGAAACCCTAGCCCTAATTTTGGGGAGCAAATGGACGGCCCTGATCTTGGCGAGCAATCCGATGGCTCCTATTTTTTGGTGACGGGGGCCCTTCTTAGCAGGCCCATGGAGTAGCTTTGCTGGAGCAGATCAGCCGTGCGAAGTCAATGGGCTGCGAGGAATTCAGCCCACTGGACCAGAAGGACCATATGGGCCTACTTCGGCCCAAATTTTCCAGCCCAGCAACGGATTTCATTCAACTGCAAAAAACAATGGTAAAAAAGGAAAAGGTAAATTATACTGCGACTATTGTAAACGTCCGCACCATACAATTGAAAACTATTGGAAATTACATAGGAAACCTGGAGAAAAATAAAGAGGAAAATCTTCACAAGTTTTTTAGGTACTGGGTCAGCCAATAGATAAATCAATTACCTATGAGCAGTATTAGGAATTGATGGAGGCTTTAAAAAGGTTGGATGCATTTGATAAGGATGGGAGCTTCACAGGTACATCTTATTGCTTGATGAATTCAATTTCGAAGAATGCATGGATTATAGATTCAGGTGCTAGTGATCACATAATCTATGATAAGGGCTTCTTTTCCAAAATCAAGAAATTATTTTTCCCTATATCAGTAACTTCCAAATGGAAATTCCACACAAGTTGTCATGACCGGCACTATGAATCTTAGTCCCCTAATTACACTTTGAAATGTACTTTATATGCCCGACTTCCAATTCAATCTCATATCAGTTAATCGAGCTTCAGAAGAAAATTCATGTCATGTCCTGTTCACTCCAGATAATTGTTTCTTTCAAGCCCTTTTGACTGGCAAACTAATGGGTTTGGGTAAAGCTTATCAAGGTCTCTATTTCTGGATGGATTTTCTCAGCAGTTTTAAATTGTCGTCTGTTTAATTCAATAAATCATTGTGTAACTATGTTATCAATGAAAAAAATTCCCTTTATCATAAAAGATTGGGACATAGTGCTTCATTCCCTTGTCCCTAGTATCTTATCTGTCTTTTGGCAAAATAGACACGTGCTCCTTTTCCAAATAGTAATTCCCGAGCAGATAGCATTTTTTCATTAATCCATGCTAATGTTTGGGGACCCTATCATACAGTGCACCACGATGGGTTACAATATTTCCTCACAATTGTTGATGATTTCTCTTGTGCAACATGGATATTCCTCATGCAGTCCAAGAATCAAGTCTTTTTCTCATCTAAGAACATTCCTTACCTTGTCCAAAACTCATTTTGGAAAAACAATCCGTCGCATTAGAACTGATAATGGAAAAGAGTTCAATGGTGAGTGTGCTTCTTTATTTTCACTGAATGGAATCTTGCATGAGAGTTCTTGCACTTATACACCACATCAAAATGGTGTTGTTGAGAGGAAACATCGTCACCTCTTAGAAGTAGCATGTGCCCTCAAGTTTCAAGTATCTATTCCTGAGAATTTTTGGGGAGATTGTGTGGTCACAGCAGTATATTTGATTAATCGCATGCTATCACGCATTCTAAAAGGAAAGACGCCATTTGAGATGTTATATGGAAAGAAACCGAATCTGAGTCATCTCAGAGTTTTTGGATATCTCTGTTATGTCATTATAGTTGGACACAAGGATAAGATGGCACCGCGTGCTAGTGAATGTATATTCATGGGATATCCCACCTTAAAAAAAGGGTATCGAATTTATGCACCATCCACAGGAGAATTTTTTGTAATCTGGTGGGATAATTATTTGACTGAAGAACAAAAAATACAAATTTTAACTGCTTATAAAATATATGACTTTGGACAACGCATGGATGATAATCAAGGACATCTCATCCAAGATGCGGTGAACACCCTTATTTACTCCATTTCACAACACTTCGTAGGAGACCCTTCACACATTAGAGATATGAACCAAGATCTCTTATCTAACATGCGTTGTAAATCCTTAGGAAGATTCGAGAGAATACAAAGAACTTTTTCTTCAAAGGGTCCTTGTTAGACCAGACTGCAATCAACCCTTTTGGAAAGAAAAATTCTTAGCAGGTTTACCTCAGATCATAGGTGACCAAGTTAGAGATAGGATTAGAGAAGAATACAAAGTGGCCAAATTCCTTATGATCTCCTTTCATATGGAGAAATTATCTCTTATGTTTACGAGACAAGGTACCCAAATGTGTAATACTATCAAATTACAAAGACAACTCAAGGAAGAACAATCTCTCACCAATAGAAGTCTAGGAGATTTTTGTGCTCAATACGATCCCTCCTATAATGAAAAAACAAAATCAAAATGTAAAGGAACTTGTCCTCCTGAGAAAGAAACAAAGAAACATCACAACAAACCTCCACCTCGTAGGAATAAACAAAGACATCAGAATAACCAAAATAAACACCATACGGATAGAAAAATTTTTAAAGACATTAAATGCTATTCTTGTGGTAGAAAAGGTCATATTTCAAAATACTTTTGTAGGATTAATAAAAAACTTAATGAACTCTCTCTTGATGACAATACTCTTAACCAGTTAAACAACATCTTCATAGAAAATGGTGATACTTCTTCGATGAACTTTTTGAGGAAGAAGGTCTTCAGATTAATGAAATAGATTCTTCTTCCGATTCTGACTATGAAGACACTTCTCCAGAAAAACCCATTCCTGAAATAAACATGTTAACAAAAGAAGAAGAATTTCTCCTTAGCACCGCTGATAAGATCACCGACCCCTGAAGCCAAGAAAGAATACCTTGATAATCTTCATTCTTCCATGAACATTGTCACTAATTCCAATACTTCCTACAACCTCAAAGACATTCTTAATAGAAGCAAAAAACCCCTTTCTAGGCCCATAAACATTAATGATCTTCAAAATGAAATAAAACAACAAAAATTAGAAATACAAGCCCTCAAATCAACACGAGATAGAAATGAAACAGGAAATTTCTGCTATAAAATCTCTTGTTATAAAAGGAAAGTCTTTAGAAGATCAAAATGAAATCACTAATACTTCGAGTCTCGATCCAGCCTTTCTTATGTTATTAACAGAAATAACATCTAGAAAATGGATCATTAATATTTTGATAAAAATCAACAATGAGTTTACTATTGAAACAACGGCACTCTTTGATACGGGAGCCGACCTCAAGCGTATTAAAGAAGGCCTTGTTCCTACTAGATACTTTGATAAGACATCGGAATCCCTAAAATCAGCCTCAGGAGACAAACTAAATATACAATACAAGCTACCCGAAGCTTCAATAATAAAAGATCAAATGTCCTACAAAACATCTTTTCTTTTAGTCAAAAATATGAGACAACAGGTAATTCTTGGAACGCCTTTCATACAATTAATTCAACCTTTTCGATTCTTGATGAAGGTATTGAAACTCACTCTCTAAACAGAAAAATCACTTTCAATTTCATAACAAAACCACAAAAGAGAAGCTTAAACATTTTACAAGAACATTCTATTTCTGAAATCAATTGCCTTATAAAAGACAAAGAAAACCAGCTTGAATTCTTAAAAGAAGACTTAGAATTCAAAAGAATAGAAGAACATCTTATAAAACCAAATATTATAGAAAAAATCTCTTCTCTACAAAAACACATAGAAAAAACCATATGCTCTACTTTACCCAACGCCTTTTGGGAAAGAAAAAAGCATATTGTTGATTTACCTTATGAACATGATTTTTCAGAAAACAAAATACCTACAAAAGCTCGTCTTACACAAATGAACTAAGAAGTTCTAAAATTTTGCCAAGCAGAAATACATGATCTTTTAGATAAGAAACTCATAAGAAAAAGTCAATCACCATGGAGTGTTTCGCTTTCTATGTCAACAAAAATGCTGAACTAGAAAGAGGAGTTCCCATTAGTTATTAATTATAAACCTTTAAATACAGCCCTTAGATGGATAAGATATCCTATACCCAACAAGAAAGATTTGTTAAATAGATTATGTAGGTCAAAAATATTTTCTAAATTTGACATGAATCAGGATTCTGGCAAATACAAATTAGTGAAAAGGATAAATACAAGACGGCCTTTACGGTTCCTTTTGGCCAGTACGAATGGAATGTTATGCCTTTCGGCCTAAAAATGCCCCTTCAGAATTTCAAAGAATTATGAATGACATCTTCAATCCCTACTCTGATTATATCATAGTTTATATAGATGATGTCCTTGTCTTCTCCTCTAATATAGAACAACACTTTAAACATTTGTCTACTTTCATAAAAGTAATCATACAAAATGGTCTTGTCGTCTCTCCTACTAAAATTGCACTCTTTAAAACCAAGATTAGATTCCTAGGTCATTACATTCATTTAAACACCATAACTCCTATAGAAAGGTCAATTTCCTTTTCGATAAATTCCCGATGAGATTAAAGACAAAACACAGCTACAAAGGTTTTTAGGGAGTCTCAATTACATTTTGGATTTCTTCCTAATATAAACATCCTTTGTAAACCCTTACACCAAAGATTGCAAAAAGATCCTCCACCATGGACTTCTGTCCATACTAACATAGTCAAACAGATTAAGACTCATGTTAAAGAAATACCCTGTTTACATCTGGCTGACCCTTCTACATTCAAAATAGTTGAAACATATGCCTCAGAAATAGGATATGGCGGTATTCTTAAACAAGTCAAAAATAACAAAGAACAAGTTGTTCAGTTTATTTCAAAACATTGGAATTCTACTCAACAAAATTATTCAACAATCAAAAAAGAGATACTTGCTATAGTCTTGTCCATATCAAAATTCCAAGGAGATTTGTTAAATCAAAATTCCTCTTGAGAATTGATTGCAAATCAGCTAAAGACGTTTTACAAAAAGACGTATTAAACATTGCATCAAAACAGATTTTTGCCAGATGGCAAGCCATACTTTCAGTATTTGATTTTGACATTGAATTTATAAATGGTTCTTCAAATTCATTACCCGATTTTCTCACAAGAGAATTTTTACAGGGGATACCATCATCATGCCAAGATCAACCAAAAACAAAAAAGACAAAGGCAAAGACAAGGTCATTGCCGAAACTTCCAATACATCACCAAAGCCGACAGGCTTAACACCCGTTAAGACATGGCTTCAGATGGCAGAAAACAATCAAGAATTCCTACAGCAAAACAAACCAATTATACCCCCGAAAGACGAAGGTCGGCTATTTATCAAAAACTAGCCAGCATACTACCCCAGGAATCATTAAACATTCTTGCCCAATCTTTACAAAAAACAGTAAAGAAAGAGCCATCCAAAGTGCCATCGAGATAAGCAACAACCCTTCCCCGCCGACGCACAAAGTTTAGCGGAATACAAAAGGATTTCAAATGAGGTGGTCATTAAGCCACAGGCAACCCCTCATTCTCAAAAATCAAAATTTTATGCCAAAACATCTTTTCAAAAATTATTGACTGTGGAAGATGGGTTCTACGATGAAGATCCTATCAAATTCGCAAAAAACATCTTTCCAAAAAATTGGCTTTTTAAACCTCATAATACAAACAAAACTCTTACTTATTATGAGCAAATTTTAGTGGAGGCAGTCGGCAAGGTTTACCCACTTTACCGATAAAACCAATACGAAAACATCATTTACTCCACCATATCCATCGGTAAAGTCATACACCCCTTACATTGGGGAGATTCACCTCATACACCCAGAAAATTCCAAACCAGACTTACCCAAAGTCTACCTTATTCCTCCTCATACAACTACCTTTGGGATTACCAACAAGCCTGGTGGAATGTCTTTACTGAGACAAAATACAAAATTCCAGCATACTTGGCTAGTATTCTTTAAAGACAACTTCCCAAGACAAACCATACCAAATTGGTTCTACTCCCGGTGGGATCTCTTTGGTCCCTTAGAAATCATATTACACCCCATTGTTGAACAGGGTTACCAAACATTTCGCAAACACTATAAACCAAACCCTCATGAATCAAGGTTTCATTGCCTTATGCATTTTTTCATAATCTTCAAAATCTCATGGGTAATAGCCTGGGAATTTGAATACAATACAACCCCCAATCTAATACCACTACTTGTCCGAAAATACAAGACAAAATGGTGGGATGGATTCAAAAGACTTGAACAAGGTTCTGAAGAAGCGGTCAAAACTTGGCTAAAAAGCCAAAAGACCCAATTATCTACAATTCCATCAAATACATCATTTCTACAGGAAAAATCTATGGCTCTTTGCGCAGCCCTTGCTGCAGTTCGGAGTAGGGAAGAATCTTGCAATACCCTCGAACAATGCTATCGAAGCGGAAGGATCACAATGTGGATCTTCCAAATCTCAAGACAATACAGACGGATCATCCCAATCACATCACGGTGGAAATACAAATGAAGACGGCGCTACGGGATCAATCTAGACAGAGATTGAATCAAGACATCACATGCCAACACTATTGAAGCGGCGCAAAGGCTATACGCTAGAGAAACACTGTTCACTATTCATACACTATTCACTATTCACTTTATACAGTTCACTCAGTACTGTTCACTTTACACTGTTCAGCACTGTAGCACTTTCACTGTAGCACCACTATAAATACACTCCTCCGGCACAAGAGAAGGGGACTCGAAATTTTCCAGATTTCTCTCTCTCCTCCTTCCCTTTCCCTCTTGTAAACCATCATCCTCTCCATCCTCATCCTCATCTCTCCCATCTCCAAGCTCTCTTACCTTGTATCCCTTGTTACAAAGTAAGTTTGTTTTTCAAATACATCTAGCATAGTTTATACAGGGTTACCAACTTACATGGTTCTGAAACGGTTAGCATAGTTTATACAGGCCGTAAGACCCTGAGTGGCTGTCAGACCGTTGGTTTAGCTCTGTAACGGTTCCGAAGAAGGATTAGTTCCGATCTTAAGTATGAGCTTACTTAGAAGATCTACATCTTCCTCTAGTTCTTTATCACAAATGGACTCAGATCCAAGTCCTATACATAGAGAAGAAGTAAGGATAGAAGATTTCAACAAATCTATAGAAAATTGGGAAATTCCCAAAATACAGCTTAAGGAAATATACAAACAATCAAAATATATATATATATATATATATATACAGCTTAAGGAAATATACAAACAATCAAAATATATATATATATATATATATATATATATATACACGACGAATTTAATAAATCAGTCACATGTTGTCACATGATCACATCTCTAAGTAACAATATGTTTTGTGAACTTTTCTTCCAATTATACATATACGCATACGACAAAGTTTGCTCGGGCTCTCTCTCTTTCTCTCTCTCTGGGTATGTTGCTGACGATGGAGTCTTTCTATGAATTATTTTATGGTGTTCTCTCTTTCTATATTTTTCATCTTGCTTGGTATTTAGCATCGTATGCAAGACCCCAGATGGACCATTGCTTCTTTTTCTGAAAATCTGATCATGTCTGATGTCAAAGTTGGAGTCTTTCCTTCTCGAGCCTCCCTCTTTTTGCGAGGAATGATCGTGTCTGATGTCAAAGTTGGAGTCTTTGCTTTCGAGGCTCCCTCTTTTTGCAAGGAATGACAATTGGCTGAGTAACCCTAGTTGATTTCTGGCACGGGTGAGATGTAATGTGCTTAAGTGTGCAAAGCATTGCTGTTCGAGGGGTTCCATCGTTGCTTCCTTTGTTCTCGCGGAGCACTGCTGTCACGATCTTTTGACTTTCATCTTGCGTTTTAGGGGATTTAGTCTCTCTGGCGCTTTGTCAATTCGGCATTCATAGAGTAGAATGATCACATTATTCATCTTTTTTTGTATACTCCTGACAAATATAATCATGATGAAATCATGTTCGATACCCTCTTAGTTAATTCGTTGGGCCTATCAATATAAATTTGCAGGATTTCTGACAGTTCTGCAGGAATTGATGTCACTAGCAAGTGTGCCTCCTTGAGAGAAAATAGATGCTTCTTTGTATCGCAGGCAGTACGGAACAAGGAAAAGTAAAGAAGTCACCATAGAAGGATGGGTTCAATTTGACTTGTTCTAGGTACGGTTTCCAAAGGTTTTATCTGAGTACCTCGCTCTTTTCCAAGGAGATAATGGATAACCCAAAGTTTTCTCTGTCATGATAGGCCATGCAACGAGATTATAAACTGAGTTCTTATTCAATGAACTCTGTTTCAGCACACTTCCTTTCTGAACAGGTGAGCTTCAATCTCTTGCTGAAGTTTAGGTCAGCATTTGCTTCTGTGGTGTCTGTCTTTTTCATTTGGCATATGCACGATCGAGATGCAAGGTAGTTTCTGTGGCTAGGAGGAAAAGTTTCTGTACTGTTTCTGCAGTTGGTAGTAACCGGTAATTGAAATTTCTTCGTTAGTTTGAGGGACTTCTTTTTTGTTTGGGCATCAGAGCATGGTGTGCATCGTGGAAAGATGTTATAGGGATAACATATTGTAAAGATAATGGGAAAGGTGAATTGTAGTATCAGCTTTACAAGTTCACATCTGAGTTCCCTTATGCTCCAGCTTAAGGTTCACCAACCATCTTCATGATGAGGGAAAACTTTGTATCATTGTTCTCATAGTTTGATGAGCTGATGACGAAATGTGATGACATAAGATGTTCAATGCTTGCCAATAATAAAAGCATTGTTAGTCTAAGGAGCTGGATTATTTTCTCCGCGACTGATCTCTTCTTCTACAGTTTTACTTTTGAGACTTGCTTTTTCTTGAGGGCCTCGGCATTACCAGTCTTACATCTTTTAAGATGATTATTGAGGGCTACACATGTTTAGAAGTTAATTTAATGTGTATTTTGACGATTGGAAAGATTTTTTTGTTATGTTTGACTGAACTCTTCACTGCTATAAGGAGTGGTCACAAGATTTAGTCGATTCAATTGTTTCAATTATCAGCTTCTTATATGGTGAGCTAGGAAGCACAATATTTATTAGCTTATCATAGCTCATGTCCCATCGACAATGCTTTTCATCTGCATGCTTTGGTGACACCCATGGTCAAAGAAAATATTTGCCAGTTGATGCATCAATGGTTGTATAATCTCATTCGCAATATGATACTTCCACTAGTAGGATTTGAAGAATTGTTCTTCTAGGGATCTGGCTTTCCATAAGTTAATTAAGAGAATAAATATCAACTGTGATTTTTGTAATTGAACATATTTTCTCTTCATCACTTTCTCGGAGGTAGCCAAACTATCTTATGAGTTCATGGCACTTCTTTTCATTCAGAAAGAGGATGTTCACCATTAAATTATATTGGATCTTCAAAATGGCAATGCCGAAACGAGGAGGTGGCTTGCTGTATATTGTTTGAAGGTACAGACGTTCTTTGGAAGTTTTCTTCTACTTCCAGTATATGTTACCCTTGCTCCATACGTGTTCCTATATATTGGCTGGGTAGTATGTACGGTTTTGATATAATTCCACAATTAGTTAGTAATCTGCAGGGGGTGGAGCTTGACGCTTCTGAGCTGCAGGCAAATCAAATGCTGTTGCCATTTTTTCCCTATCTAGTGTGATCTAGTGCATTTCTCTATTTGGATGTCCATTTTGATATAGTTTTTTGTTTATTAACGGTGGCCACAGCCTACAACAGCTGCTTGTCAAATCATGGTTTGTTGGTTTATGTTCCAGCAGGAATTATGTGGAAATACAGAGTGCTTTCATGATGCACATTAGAAGTGTCCTGTTGGTGCATGGTCTTGTTAAGAAATTGCTTGACTGGATTACGTAATATTTGAATCAGCTAAATTGCTTTAGAGCGTTTGATAGATTGTCCTGAGGTTAGTGTATTGCTTTGTCTAACTTGTTTTTCCTCGAGTGTTGCATTCAGTCCTTGAGAATTAGATGAGGTCTGTCACAGTGTAGGTACCATCGAAAACATCCATCTATCTCCATTTACATTTTGACTATAGCTTTGCTTTAGGAGACATTTCTTGCAACTAATGCATTGGCTGGATGACATTTCTTTTGATTGCAGGATGCTTATCTCCCACAGCGGTTGCTGGACAAACTGATGTTAGTTTACAATCATGTGGAGATGGCAAGGGTCACCAGTTTTCCCATATCTTTTCTTCTTTTCCGGGGGCAGAGCATTAAGGTCGTGTATTATTGGGTTTTAATTTGATGATCATTTCATTTTTAAAGATTGTTGCTGATTTCAGAAAATCCTACCATTCATTGTTGCAGGTGCTTTCCCAACTTCTTAGGAAGGCAAAACAGAAGAATTTTGTTATCCCAAATATGAAACGGGCAAGATCTGAGCAAGGAACATATGAGGGTGCTACATTGAGTTGGTCTTATAAACTTCTCTGTCCGAAAACTGCCAGATAGTTTTAGTACACTGCCGATAGCTCCCTTTTCTCACTAGCCAATAGTTATGTCGTTCTCACTGAGCATATTTAAGAAAACCAACTTTACATCGCTTGCAGCTTGTGACAATTCAAAAATAACTCGTATTTCTTGATGGTCCGTGATTTTTCAGGTTCTGGAAGCCAAGGCAGGTTTCTATGAAAAGCCTATTGCGACATTGGATTTTGCTTCTCTGTATCCATCAATAATGACGCCCTATAATTTGTGCTATTGCACACTCGTGATTCTTCTTGCTGTGGCTCCTTATAATGCCTTCAACTTATTTCAAGACAAAATGATATAGGGAAAATTAGATTTCATTTTCATCTGAGGTAGAAGCGTTTTGTGGTGATTGTTATTTATTATAAAACTATTCTTTGTTATGCTTGAGTTTACTCCGCCATGTATCGAATGGTCAGTTGCTAATACAGCTTACACAGTACTGGTATCCTTTCCGGCTAGCATTTAGACTGGCTGTGAACTTTACTTCATAGATCCTGTCTAGCTATGAGAGTGGGTTTTCTCATAGTGATGTTCTGCCGAGTCAATACACTAATGTATTGTTGACCAGACTTGATCCCACTTGGCACCTGCTCCCTAATCACATCATGCTTTTTCTTGGAGGAAAGAGAGAAGCATGTGTCACGGTCAAGAGGTTCTTGTGGCTAAAGGACCGTGACTTCCCGAGATCACCATGTTTCCCGCAAGAGAGCTTCCGGAGTGTTCCAAGGGCGGGCGATACGGTAATTGTGGGGAGATCTAGAACTCTCTTGCAATTAGTGTCGATGGTTGGTAGGTTGGGCGGTATGATCTCGTCCGCCGGATGAAATCTCGATCAATGGTTGTAATCTGAGAGCCTCAAGTATAAGAAAGGGTGCCCTCTCCCTCATTTGCATTCATCCAACCATTTTGTAATCAAATGGCTTTTCTCTCTAGAAATTTCTCCCTCTATGATGCGGGTGAGCAAGAAACTAGAACAAATCTTCGACCATATTATAAAATTTACAAAACAGGCATGATAGAGCTCTTTTCAACTTACTAAATAGTATCACCAAAAAGCCATGGTAACAAGTATAAAAGTTACCCTATTTTGTTGTGCCAAGAAAGTAAACAACTAATTTTTTTTTCTGAAAGGAAGAAATAGTCTTTTAGATGGCTAAGAAAGTATTAGTACATGAATACTAGTTTTGTCATAATATTGACTAGAGGCCCCTTCTCTCTCAAAATCCCACGATATCTCATCGTGCACGTGGATGGCCCCACACTACGCCCCTATAAGATCCTTGGCAGTCTCCCTCCCCCTTCTACCCTAGTGTATCGCTCTCTCTGTTTATTGCTTTCGTTGACTCGTATCTCTCTCTCTGTCTCTTTCGCCCACTTTCTTTCTCCTCCTTCTACCCTAGTGTATCGCTCTCGCTCTCTCTGTTGCTTTCGCCGACTTCTACCCACGTGTATCGCGCTCTCTCTCTTGCTTTTGCCGATAAGAATGTAAGGAGATCAATTGAGGGTGCCATATTTTGTGGGGTACTACGCATTATTTGACAGAAGCCGTCTCGACGTTCTCCGAAATTATGAAGGACAAGCTGAGGTTTACTTCCGTTCCAGAGAGGCTGTGGTATATTCGCTATTGAGAATCTTTACAGAGAGGTGCCTGCGAGCCACCATGAATTGATATACTTGCAAGCCTGTTTTTTCCCCATTGCCGTCATTAAGGCGAGCGGTAGGGTAGGGTTTACTTCCTCCATGAAGCGCCGTCGATGTTCATTCAGGTAAATGGTCAATTATTGCTGTGTATGCTATCACTAAAGTATACTTTCTTGGCTGGTATCTGGTTTTGTAATCAGAAGTCAGAATAAAATGTTGACACCATTACGATTTGCTTATATTATTTGAACAGATTGTGCTTTCTTGATATTGATGAAAGTTTTAGGCTACATTTAATCATCTTGCCCGCAAGTTGCAAAACTGATTTTCAGTGGCAGTGTTCATGGAAAACATCAAGCATTGGTGGCAACTAACTATTGCATGGAACTGGGGCGTTTTAAATATTATTGCTCTTGCTTGATGCCGTGGAAGGCTGAGACCTCTAACTCTTGAAATCATTCATTAAATAATTTATGATCATACCAAACTAAACATGTACGGTGGCTCGTTAAGGAAAAAAACCTATCCTGACCATGGAAATGTGGCCGCCAGCTGGCATAAAACAGGCTTGCAACCTATCGATTCGTGCTGATTTGATAGCAACAAGACTAGCTATTGCAAACAATGCCGCTCTAAAACCAATGGTGACTGTGGCTCCTATTTTAATATCAGAGAACATTGCGGCGGATTTGCGTTGAATAAAGCGTAGTATCGCTCACGGAATATGACCGCCTTCAATTGAATTCCTTCCGTTGTCTTAGCGCGGGGAGATAATTTAGGATTTAGAGAGAGGAAGGGTTGGCTGCGACCTCTGGCCGTCGTGCCCAAAACAGGGTGAGAAACAGGGCACGGACATAGAGCTTCCCGGTTCGGCTCGATGGCGTCGACCGCAAATAGTCGTCGGTGGAGCTCACGCGCGGCCGAGGCGTCAGATGAAGCCTCCGGTGGCTCTCGCTGCCTGGCCCCGACCACCAATTCCCGGTCGACGCTCTGCCTTCTGTCCCTCGTCCTTTGTCCGTGGTCCTGCAACAAATCGTTAAGGACAAAGGGAAGAGGGGAAAGGGAAGGAACGAGCCGGGCCGGGCGGAAGGGGAAGAAAATGGGCCGGGCAGGCCGGCCCGGTCTCGCTTTCTTCTTTCTTCTTTCTTGTTTTTTTTTTTTTTTTTAATAATAATAAATTTAAAAAAAATTAAAAATAGTTATAGAAATATATATATTTTTAAAAAAATTAACACTAGTAATGCAAATGCTTTTAATGTCTATATGGGGTGCAATTTAATTAAAACTATTTTTGTTAGGGGTTAAAAAATTAATCTATAATTTTCTATGCAATTAATAACTGATTAAATGGGTCGTTAAAATTTAGGTGTTAACAATGACCCTTCTACCTTAGCTCCTACTTCGGCAAGTCCAGACACGATCAATTTTATGTAGTTCGTTTGATGATTTTTTCGATCATTGAGAGCTCGCATAGAGATTTTCAAGCGTCGCAACCACTAGAACAATAGAACTCGCATCTATCTATCTTTTGCTTACTGCTTTTCTGAGACAAACTCAACATATTTACTTTGATGCAAAGATTGATCTCTTTGAGTGCTGACTCATTTAAGCATCCGAGATTACGACACATTGCCTAGATTAACCTTGCAAACACATTCGCAAATGATGTTCTATGATTGTTAGGTGATAAAATTTGATCAGTTTTACCTTTCTTCAAGTCAAGAGGATCTCAGAAAGTCCAATGTAGAAGCAAAATGGTTTGATAAGACGAACAGAAATCCAAGCTTTCTCGGATAACCATTGAAGGAAAGAGGGAAGGGTATTCTAGGGTGACGATCCTCGCTAGAAGTTAAGATCTCAATATTTAGAGCAAACATCGTTTCAGGGCAACCTATTCCTCTCTATCAAGTCCAAGCCAGTCACACATAAAAGAGAACACTACTGGCGTTGGGAACACATTTGGAAGCATGAAGTACCATGTCCTATGGGTATGCCTTCGGTTTAGCAGTTTCAAAGGAGTTTGGACGACAGTTATGATGTATTTAGTGCCCAAAAAAGGTATTCCTGAGACCTAGCTTTGCCGGGACAAGGGACAGGAGATAATTCAAGATGCTAACTTCATCCGCGACCATGAGTTCACTGGACACCTACGGACTAGCCGCTCATGCACCCACAGCCTCCAATTCAGACCAAAAGAAAGAAATCAGATAACTCAGCTAATCACCTCAGCCATCACTCAACAGACAAGGTCAGAGAACAGAGACCATTGTAGCAGCTGATAAGTTGAGTCGGTCAGCTCTCGGACTTGAAATTCACCAAATGTTGAGTCGGTCAGCGCTCGGACTTGAAATTCACCAAATGCACGGTGCATAGATGTGGTTTTCCATTCTCAAAATCAAGACACTGCAGTGGACATGCCGCACAATAATACCATCTCAAGGGAAATGTTTTCCCGCATCTACTTGCAAGCAAGCAAAATCAACTAAAGAGGATGACATATAAAGATTTATTGACCAACTTTCAGGAAAATGTGAGCTGGTTAGTGTTCCCATAATACATGAAATGAAAATATGTAACTCCGGTCCAGATAATTGAGAGAGAGTTTCCTCACTGTGCAGCCTAGCAAGAAATAGAAATGCAAAAGACCCAGAAGCCAGATCCGCCCATCAACCCAAATTTTGGGTAGTTCTTGTCAGTCCGACGTTGACCGCCATCAAAGGGACTTACCTATGGAGAAAAAAGGACCAAAACAAGTGCCAATAAGAAATCAGTAGTAACTTCACGAAATTCAGTAAAAATGTACAAACATGCAGCTTCAAGTAAGACCATAAGAATAAATGTCCACACAGCAGATTTAAATTGTCCCTTGAGCTCAGCAATGCCTCACCATTTGCTAAATGCTAGCAAAGAACATTGAAATATAAGCAATGAGTATTCCCTATTTGAATATTTGAACTGCCAACTATACTAAAGCAACATTTACTAGTCCCTACTAGTATTGGGCTTTCAGTATTCCCAATGCTGAGTTTCACTTAAAAGTTAAAATAGTTGTCAAACAATCCAGTATTTCTCCAAGGGCCTTTGGAGGCTGAAAGCCCCTTGAGAATGCTGAACCAAACGCACCTTTAGTCCTTCAACACCCTATATTTCTCATCTTGCTGGTTTAAATTTACAGGTACTTGACCCATCCATCATCGTCTCACCAGCCTCTCTGTAATCTAACAGAGTCTAGTTAATGACAGAAAGAAAAAGGAAAAAAGAGAGAGCACACGAGTTTGTAAACACGTGAGCCATAATTGCTTTCGACTTATTTATGGGATAGCACAAGAAATAAATTGAGAAGAGATTAGAGTAGAAACCTGAGCATAAATCTAAGCAGCAGCCTTCAGCGACTCTCTCCCGGCATGTTCCCTAATTCTTCTCTCGAGTGCTGGCCTAAAAGGCCGAATGAGACCCTGGACAGGCCAAGCTGCCACATCACCTAAAGCACATATTGTATGACCTTCAATCTGCTTGGTCACCTCCTGCAGTATATCAATATCCTCAAATTTTGCATTCCCAACTTTTAACCTTTCCATAATCATCCAGAGCCATCCTGTGCCTTCCCTGCAGGGTGTGCACTGCCCACAGATCTCATGCTTATAGAAATAAGAAAGCCTCGCGCTTGCATCGACAGCATTGGTGGATTTAGCCATCACTGTAACAGCTGCTGTGTCACGCCTCGATCCTCGAGTGCGTGCCCATCATTCTCTAGTCGATAAAAATTTGCGACTTCTCAGGACGAGTCACTGACCCTTTTATTTTATTGCACATGCAGAAGCGAATAATAAATCCTCTAACATCAATAGCTTGGGATAGAAAAGCAGGACAACAGATTCACAAACAAACACACCTTTATATATACACCGAGTCTTGTACAAAAGTCTATAGCCAAAAGACTACAAAAGACTAGCCCTCCAAAAATAAGTGGTCCTAACTGACCTACACTTCAAATCACTTCAACATGGCTCCAAGTCCTCAGCTCTACGGTCCTGAAAATTGAGCCCATGACGGGGTGCGATATAAATCTGAGCAAGTTCACGCTCTAAACCCCGATTAGGAGGGTAATACGCCAAGAGGCGTTCTAGCCACACAATCATACAACCACAGAGACTTAACTAGTCTCAGATCCATCCTACAGGTCAGTACAATTTATATTACAGACAGCCACAAAGACATGAACATCAATTAAGCTCATCAATTGGAACGCCATACTCAATTATAACAAAGCACAAGTGTCCTGATTATAGGGTCAAATCGTTATGACACATCCCATACCGTGCTACACAATTTTGTCCCACAATCCGACGCGTTTAACTCAATAAATCATGCGTTCCTAGTTTTGATCTCAGCATATAGTATGGCCTACTTTCTATTCGGTGGTCTTCTAGTGTAGCCAGACATCGTCTCACTCCATTGAGTATGGCAACGTCTTTCTTAGATGGCTTTCCCGAAAGAGCATAGGTCCAGAATCTACTACGACCTGCATTCCGTTGTCTAAGGGCGTCCCATATAGGGGCAACGTCTAGCTTCACAGCCTCTAAATTCCTCAATTAAAATAATGAACCTGGCCTATTTTCTTCGTATTAAAAATATATGGTAAGATAGTCATGTGTGGATATATGGTTAACTCGACTAAAAAAAATATGGTTTCTTCCGATTTAAAATCCTACTGTTTTATATAGTATATAAAACCATTTTCGGTGTTAAAATCCAACATCCAGGATTTTCTGAATAAATCACGAAATTCACAAATTTTGGAATTAAGGCTCCGTTCGTTTCGCGGAAAATGTTTTCCGAGAAAATGTTTTCTGGATTTTCCACCGTTCGTTTCACGGAAAATGAATTCCTAAGGGAAAATGTTTTCCATGGAAGGGAAAAAGTCTTCTAAATTTGGGGAAAATGTTTTCCACTTTTGAAAAGTGGAAAACATTTTCCTCACTTGATCTCTCTTATCTCACACATCTACAAATCATCACTTCCTCCTCCCATTTCTTCTTCTTCTTTTTTCTTTTTTATTCGAATTGTTTTTAAATTGTTTTTTTTTTTTTTTTATTCAAATTATTTTTAATTTTCTATTTCTTTTTCTTTTCTTTTTCTTTTTCTTTTTTTTTTTTTCTTTTTTCTTTTTTTTTTTTTTTTTTTTTCTTTTTCTTTTTCTTTTTTTTTTTTTTTTTCTTTTTCTTTTCTTTGTTTCCCATCTTCTTCTTTCTTGACTAGTCGTCGGCCATCACCAGGTGAACTCTCGTGGATCATTTGTTGATCTGGCAAACCTCAAGCTTGACGCTTACGCTCGCCAATCTAGTGAGCGGAAAATATTTTCTTTACCGAACACCGGAAAATATTTTCCGAAACATTTTCAGGTTTTAGCCGAACACCAGAAAATATTGTCATTTTCCTGGAAAATGACTTCTGGGAAAATATTTTCCAGAAATGGCCTATTTTCCGCGAAACGAACGGACCCTAAATACTCAAAATTTCAATTAGTACTCAATTTGCATAAATTAACACTCAATTGCAGAAATTAACCACACAATTACAATTAGCACGAAATTTCGGTCATCATTTTGTCCGGGCCTAATTTCTGGAAAAATAAATAAATAAACAATTAATTACGAAAATTAATTAAATAAGTCAATTTAAATTCTAAAAATACTAACCTAAGCCGAAATCACTAAATTAAATATCGAAACGGGCCTAGAAAATTCACGAACCAAACTAGATAAATAATACAACTTATCTTATCCCTAACTAAACCGTTCTAACTAGGGGTGAGCATGGTCCGGGTTGGGCCAGTCCACTCTCTAACCCTAGGACCAACCCGTACAGTGTCGGTCCTCAATTTTTGGGACCGAGGACCGACCCTATTGAGCTTGGGACCGAGGACCGGACTGACCCAATGGATTCGGTCTGGTTCCAGGGTCAACCCGGGACCAAACGATAATTTTTACTTCATTTTTTATACTCCTTAAAAAAGCGATTGAGAACCAGATTGACCCAGTGGGTTCGATCCGATTTCCAGGTCAACCTAGGACCAACCAATAATTTTTTATTTCATTTTTTGTACTCCTTGGAAGGGCAACCGAGAACCGTACCGACCCAAGGATTCGATGATGAGCGAGGTCAGTTAAGAAAGGTAAGCGGTGAGGGTCAAGTGGGGTGAGCGTCGAACAAAATGAGCATCAAATGTCAAGCGGGAAGCAACAAGCCAAGCGAGCATCAAGCGGTGAGCGACATGAATGACCCAAAGCGAGCAAGACGAGTGTCAAGTGGCGAGCGGAGAAGTTGTTTCTTTCGATCTTGGCAAATTGAAGACTAAAATGACAAATAAGACAGAAGAGAACGAATCTAAAGGAGGATGCCATATGGAGCTATTTATACCTTTTTAGATGCCGTGAAGACTCCTCACAAAAACATTTTTCTCTTTTGTAAATTATGACTATTGACACTGTAAAAGACATTAAAAATCTAAGTTATTAAAGAATAATGTAAAATTACTTGAACTCCTCACTAATGAGCTTTTTAATGTTGTTGACGCTATTTATTTTAAGGTTTTCCCTATATAAAAACTTTATAAATAATATTATATATATAAAATCATGGTTGGTCCGGGTTGGACCGACCTGAAACTCTCAAAACCGAGGACCGACCCGCATAGTACTGGTCCAAGAATTCTAGGACCAAGGACTGACCCAGTCACCCTGGAAACCGAACCCGGGCCAGGCGGGGTTGGGCGGTCCAAGTCGTCGGGGTTGACCCTGGACCGATGCTCACCCCTAGTTCTAACCACCTAATATGCACAATTAACTAATTGAATTTCTAATTTAATCTAACTAATCACCTACTTTCTAATTAAATTAAACTAAACACCCATTAAACATCATTAGCCTACTAATAAGAGTTTAGTATATAAACTCACTGGTTTAATGTGAGAACTAGTTCACTGTGAGGTGGCACAACGGTGGCCGAAGCTTGGGTTCGCGGTGACACCAAAGGGCATGGACCGGGCCTAAAACTAGCCCAACAAATCTCAGCCCAAGCTGAGATTTGTTCTTGAGTTGGGCTAGGCTTGCTTCGCAGGCTTGGGCTCGGAATTGGGCTTGCTGTAGGCAGGAATCCAACTGTAGATGGGCTGAAACAAGCGAGCCACTGATTTCACCGGGTTGTTGGGGGCTTGGCTTCAATCGACGGGCTAAGCTTGTGGACTTGGGCCAAGACGCTGGATTTAATTGGACTGGATTGCTGGGCTCGATGGAGATGGGCCTACGACGCTGAAGCTGAAGGTGGGCTACAACAACAAAGGGAGAGACGATCGAGGCCTTCGCTGCGTTGAACGGTGGCAGCAAGAAAGTGAAGTGGAGATGGCCACGATCACTGGCAGCTGGTGTCAATGAAAGGGCGTTCCTGGCGACTGGTTGACCGAACAAAGAAGCAGCAAGGAGCTGCTGGCGAGACACGGATGAAGATGCTGGACGAGTGGCCGCTTGATTGAAGTTCAGTAGCTTGCTGACTCGGCGAATGAACAGAAGCTGCTTCAGTGGCTTTGACCTTGGTGGAGAGGTTGGTGTGAGCGGTGTGAGGCGGTGATCGATTGGAGGAAAGAGACAAGGCTTGAGAGAAATGAACGGAGAGAGAGATTGAGGGGATGAAGTTGCAGAGATGAAATGAAGAAGCAGATTCGGTTTAGTGGGACGATCGAATGTGAGAGAGAGAATCAAAGATGTGAAGCGGGAGGGGCGGCGTGCAGAGGAAGCCTCGAAGAAGAGAAGGAAAAAAAGTCAAGTAAACTTTATCCTTTAATCAAAGTTTGGTCCCCCTAAAGCCCACAAGTTTATCCTCTTTGTCCCCATTTCTTTCTTGAATGATAATTCACAATTAATCCAATTTTGAAGTCAAATTTGCTGCTCCAAAATCCAGCTCCGAATTTAACAAAGATGAGCTTCAAATTCCTCACTCAATCCCCAAATCGACGTCCAATTTTGTTGAAGAAAAATCCCATACAATTTTCTGCAAGTCCCCAACACCTAAAGGCTTGGCTTGGAAGTCTAAATTTCGTTCGACTTAACCCATCTGAGTTTCCGTTATTTTTCCGCAACGTCCGAATCTATTTTCCAAAAAAATCACGGAATCTCCAAAAATTCTTCGGAGGATGAGTCGACGTTTCTAAAATAAATCGTGACATGACAGAACTTTTAATTTCTGAAATCGAGTTTAAATGCGCGGTTAATTTCGATCTGATGCGATTTTAACGTCCGAATCTATTTTTTGTAAAAATCTTGGAATCTTTGAAAAATCTTCGGAGGATGAGTTGACGTTCTTAAAATAAATCATGACATGAAAGAACTTTCAATTTCTGAACTCGGGTTTAAATTCGTAATTAATTTCGATCTAACGCGATTTTAGCGTCCGAATATATTTTCCATAAAAATCTTGGAATCTCCGAAAAACTTCGGAGGATGAGTTGACGTTCCTAAAATAAATCGTGACATGAAAAAACTTTCAATTTTTGAAATTGAATTTAAATTCGCGGTTAATTTCGATCTGACACGATTTTAGTGTGACCTAACTTACCGGGTAGTTTTTAGGAATTTTTAGTGCAATTGACCCGTGATCGATTTATCTCGAGTTATAATGTACATCTTCGACACATTGACAACTCTTGATTGTCGTGAAAATCTCGAGATTTCAAATACGGACACCCGGTACAGAAATGACAAAAAAATCGGTCTAATGCCGTTCGACGAGAATTTTGCAATTAGGTGGAATCACCTACGCACTAATCACACATCTCCATCAAATCAACCTATCTCCGGTCTCTAATCAATTTTTTACGGTGCCGTAATGACCATCGCAGATTAACATAGTCGAGCAGTCGATTCCTAGTTGAATTCTCAAGTCTATTACATTTAGATTCCTTAACGGTTTCACCAAATAGTCTAGTTATCTCGTGAGTAATCAACTTAGAGAATAACATTATAGGCGTGTCGATGAAAGGTCCGATTTATTTAATTGAAAACGAAATCTAAAAATTCAGGCTGTCACACTGTTCGTAGACTAGACTGGACTGTCTTCATAGCATCATAGTCCATCAGCACATCATCACATATGTTCTTTGGAAGAAGCGGACAAACCACCAGGTATTAGTGCAAGTAAGCTGTCCCATCCATGCCTGACCCCACTGTAAGGTCTTCCGATCAGCTCCTTCAATGGTGTACTTGAAGAAAGTTATTTTGTAGCTAGCAATGCCAAGGTATGAATGGATTATATAAGCACAAAATTTGTCTAAAGAATTGATTTCTAAGGTGATCTTTGTACTAGAAGCTAAGGCGTCTAGTCAATATTATGACAGAGCCAGTATTCCTGTATCAATACTTTCTCAACCATCTGAAAGACTATTTCTTTATTTCAAAAATAAAAAAATTAGTTGTTTACTTTCTTGGCACAACAAAATAGGGTAGCTTTTATACTTGTTACCATAGCTTTTTGGTGATACTATTTAGTAAGTTGAAAAGAGCTTTATCATGCCTATTTTGTAAATTTTATACTATGTTGAAGATTTGTTCTAATTTATTTAGAAGACCCTAGTTACGAAGAGTGTTGTTTACTATCTGAGTTGTAACTCTGAAATTGTCAATAATTTGACAAAAAAAACAGCTCATAGTGCCCTCTTTTAGCCTTGAACTATGATAAGTTGGACTTTTTTGTCTACAATTAGAGTTTGGTGGCTCATTTGACAAATTGCTTTTTTCCGGTTACATGGAGAAATGTGTAGGATTCTCTCTGCAATTTATTGCAAAGTATTGTCAATTTTACTTGAATTAGAAGCTGCAAAGCCTAGAAGTAACTCTCAAAATCAGGCTTTGTGCTCATTGCATGTGGCCATGGAAAAAAACCAAGAATATGCTTCAGCATTGCTCAGGACGTAGTAAACTTTACCTGGTAATGTTCTTCTTTGAACTTTGAGCGATGCCATTCTCTTATTTGTGATCTTATAGCATTGTGAATTTTATGCGGCTTCCAACGGAGGTTTCTTTTGGGAGATTGAAGAGGCATTCAGTGTCATAAGTTTTATCTTCTTCTCCTATTTTATTTGATCATAACGTTAGTTTTGATTTCGTGTGCCAAGCTTTGTAGTTTTCTCTGAGCAACCCATTTTCCGTTGCAGGCAATAACAGGGGATTCCGTTCTTCTTTAGTTTGAAAAGGCTCGGTTTGCTCTTACAGATAGCCTCAGAAGAGTTGAAGACAGTCTCGCAGTCTATTAGTTGTCAGGTAATTTTTAGTTGTTTAGGGTGCGCATGGTAAAATTTCTTGGCTGGGGAAGAGTTTTTCCGAAATAGTTCTTTTCTATTTCTATTCCTAGGGGAGCAGTTTCGAGCAAAAGAACCCGTTTGATAAGCTGCACAAAATTTCTACTTTCTTGGAATAGAAAAAGAATAGAAATGCATTTGATAACGCAACGATTCTTTTATTTATTTATTTGTTTTTATTTGTCCTTTTTATTTATTTATTCTTTTTGTATTTATTTGTTTTTTGTATTTGTTTTTATTCTTTTATTTGTTTTTTATTATTTTTTGTATTTATTTGTATTTATTTGTATTTTATTCTTTTTTTGTATTTATTTGTTTTATTTGTATTTTTTTTGTTTTTAAAATTTTCTTGCGTTTTTTTTTTATTTGTATTTATTTATTTTATTTGTTTTTGCATTTATTTGTTTTTATTTTTTTTATTTGTATTTATTTTTTTAATTTGTTTTTTTGTATTTATTTGCTTTATTTTTTTTTTTTTTTTTTTTTTTTATTTTCTTGCGTTTGTTTTTTATTTGTATTTATTTGTTTTTTATTTATTTTTGTATTTTTGTATTTTTATTTGTTTTTTATTTATTTGTTTTTTATTTGTTTTTGTATTTTTTTGTATTTATTTTTTTGTATTTTTTTGTATTTTATTTGTTTTATTTGTATTTTTTAAAATTTTCTTGCGTTTTTTTTTTATTTGTATTTATTTGTTTATTATTTTTTTTGTATTTATTTGTTTATTATTTTTTTTGTATTTATTTTTTTTATTTTTGTTTTTTATTTGTTTTTTTGTATTTATTTGCTTTATTTTTATTATTTTTGTTTTTTTAAAATTTTCTTGCGTGAGAAATAAAACAAAAATAAATAAAAAATTGCTTATTTCTAGAAATTGTTCCGAGACAAGAAGCAACTTTTTTTTTTTGTTTCTCATTTCTATTCCGGGCTAACTTTTCTATTAGGGGAATAGAAATCAATTTGCCGTTATCAAACGGGTTTATTCTTTTTTTGTTAGGGGAACAAAAGAATAGAAATTTTTGGGCTGGGGAAGGTTATCATGCAGGCCCTTAGAGTACTATCGATATAGGGGCAAGTTCATTTTTTTGTAAATCAAGCTGATTTTTATGGAGACCTTTCTCCTAAATTGAGAGGAACTAGGATGATCTATACGCTGATGACTGGCTGTTTAGCATAGCTTCAGATGAGGGGCACTGAGAGACATACTCTTTTACTCTTTCTTGATTTAATGGAACATTCTTTGTGGCAATCACTTATATGTTTCTACAAATTGGTTGCCCTTCTATGTGGTCAATTTTATTGAATGTTATTACTTTGCATGTTTGTATTTTTCTATTTTCATTTTAAGTAATTTGAATGGTCCATGAGTCCCTCTTGCTTAAACGGAAATAGGCTGAACCAGACACTATATTCTATTATTGCAGATGTTGGAGATTGTTGCTGAACTGGAGGCTGTTGTATTTTCACTTGATCCGCAAAAGAAGCAAGTTGGCGAGAAAACAATTGCATTGCTCCAGCAAGAACGAAAATTTAATGATTCTAATGATAATAATGAACTTGAGTCTTTCCATCAAGCAGCTACTCATCTTGGAATAACCTCTTCTAGAGCAGCTCTTACGGAGAGAAGAGCTCTAAAGAAACTCATTGAAAGAGCTAGTGCAGAGGAAGATAAGCGAAAAAAAATCAATTGTGGCTTATCTTTTACATTTAATACGAAAGTATCTTGAAGTTATTCGGGAGTGAATTCTCTGACGACAATGATTTGCAGGGATCAACTCCTTGTTCACCAACCAGTAAGGGTTCCCATGATGGGGGAGGCACCGTGGCCTATTGTCAAGCATTTGAAAGAGAGCTGTCAAAGTTGAGTTCTTTTAACTTCAGGCCGAGTATCAGGAAATCAGGCCAGATGCCACTTCCACCAGGAGAGTTGAGGTGTCCGATATCCTTGCAGCTTATGTATGATCCAGTTATTATTTCTTCTGGACAGATATATGAAAGGATCTAGAAATGGTTTAGTGATGAACACAACACCTGTCCTAAAACTCAACAGAAGCTGTCTCATCTTTGTTTGACTCCTAATTACTGTGTGAAGGGACTTGTTGCTAGCTGGTGCGAACAAAATGGTGTTCCTGTCCCAGAGGGGCCTCCAGGCTGGCATTGTCTGAGTCTGAGCCCACAAATTCAAGATCAATGAAGAATGTCGCTTCCTACAAGTCCAAGGGGGTCAAAGTGGTTCCTTTGGCGGAGGGTGGTACCACCGAGGAGGATGAGGATGAGAAAGGAAATTTTTCTGCATCGGAACAAGTGCCTGAGGTCAATATTTCTTAAAAACATGACCATTTTCTTGAAGTGCTAATTGGAGGATAGGAATTGTGCAGAAGGTGCAAAGTGATAGAACAAACAGGCTTTTGTTAAAGGATGACGAGGAGGCTAGAATTTTCATGGAGGCCAATGGCTTTGTTGAAGCCCTTACTACAGTTTCTGGAGTTGGCAGTCCGTGAGAGTAATGTGAGGGCTCAGGACGTTGGAGCAATGGCTCCGTTCAACCTTGCCGTCAACAATGATAGTTTTAGCTTCTAGTGTATTGCAGTTTTGAGGGCTCTCAATACTCTTTTGGGCATTTTGACAATTATTTATGTGGCAAAAGCAATAGGGTATTCAGTCGGAAGCTATCTGTGGAGGCGTTCCTCTCATTGCTGGCCGTTCTCCGCCGAGCAACAGATAAACTGTCAGTATGCGTGTACGGAATTGGGGATTGGCACGGAAGTGAACCAGGACGTGAGGCGCAGGGAAATAGAAGCTCTTGTCCAGGAAATGATGGAAGGAGTCGGCGGGAAGAAGACGAGGGAGAATGCTCAGAAGTGGAAGGAGAGAGCTGCGGAAGCCGCCAGTGGTGGAGGGTCATCGTATAATGACTTCAACAGATTCATTAAGGAGGTTGTACATTCGAAGGATTAGATTAAAGGGAACTATCACTATATTCTCATATCTTCCAAAAATATATCGAAAGAAGAAGTATTAAGAGCACCATGGTTCCATATTTCCCTTTTTCTTGTTTCCAATCTGTTAGCTTGCCCAGCCACTTTCCCTTACTGAACTCAATAGCAATATCTCTTTATGACTATAAAGTTAAAGAGATTATTGCTTCTACGGTCTATGCTTGATCTCTCCTCAATCTTTCCCATTAGAGAGCACGAAGTGTCATGAAAATATCGTTGTGGAAGCCAATCAAAACTTTGCAATTAAATCGAGAGGGAGAGAAATTCGACAAAGAAATAAAATGAGAAACAATAAAGGATATGAGAGATTTACTTGGTTTGGTCTTGAGTGTTGAAACCTACAAACCCCTAGGGAGAGCCAACCGTCAATAATCTACTATTGAATTGGAGAATTACATAATCATAATTGCTCACATGCTCGAATGTTCTTCAATTTTATAATTATAACCAATTTCCATGGTTTATACAGCATGAACTTTGTGCTCAGCACTCCCTTTTGTTCGGGGTCTGTTTGGCTGATGAAAGAAAGCATAAAAGACCAAAGGGACTACTACACATTGCACTCAAAATAATACTAGAAGGGAGTCTCCTCTGTACCCCCATTTCCTTCATTGCAATTTACAAGAGTTCTTCTTTTGTGCTGCATGGACTCTGCACATCCTATCCTATCCTATTGTTGCCTTCTCTGACTTGCTCCTTACCTTGCTCATGCTTATAAATCTATTGCAAAGCCAATCAACTGTCTTGGATAGATGGGATGACATATTGAGAGGACGAGTGAAGCTTCACAATAAAAATTGGATAGGTCCCGCACTATACATGCTCAAACGGTCGCTGTACTCTTTGGTTGCCACATGTTTCATGGGCCTCACTTGACGGGGGATTCCAAAGTCCTCCCTATCTCAACTCAATTACAAGCCTTGCATTCAAAATCTTAACTCGATTTTCTGTCGCCATTTTACTAATCTGAACTGATGATTCAAAATATTAACTTGATTTTCCCTCATCATTTCACTAATGTGAACTAATGAACCTCGCGTCCAAATCGACATTTTAACACTCGATTTTTTGTCTCCGTTTCATTGATGTGAGCTGATGAACCTTGCATTTGAATCGACATATTAATGAACCTCATGTTCGACATCTTAACTTGATTTTCCGTTTCCATTTCACTAAATGATCTATCTTTATATCTTCATCAATTTCTTTGCTTGCTTTTCCTTGTGTGATAGCAACTTCTTTTTCTTCTTCACGCTTCACTTTTCATTTCCTAATACACTAGTGAGAGAGAGGAGATAGAGGAGACTAAAAGAGGTAGAGAGAGAGAGAGATAGAGATTAATGGAGAGGAAAAGACAAAGGAGAGTTTGAAATCTCTTGACAAGTGGGATGAGAGAGAGAGAGAGAGAGATTAATGGAGAGGAAAAGACAAAGGAGAATTTGAAATCTCTTGACAAGTGGGGCCATCGAACACGTGAGGCCCAAAGAGTAGAGTAATTGATGGAGTGTTGGGCCTACCTAATATATTCTTCCAAAGGATATTGGATAGAACTATCTCCCCATGTAAGATTATAGATCAGTCTATCTATCATTTGATACGTGTACAGTAAGACCAACTCATCAATTCTTATTCGATGAGTGGGACTCACTACAACTTGCATGGATGAAGCCTCTCTTCCTTTTCTTCTCTCCACTATTCATCTTGCCAAACAAATCCACCGTTTCACCCAAAGTCTCTCCTAGGACCATCTTCCACAACAAACCCAATTTTATTTTTTTGTCACAATAAAACACAGAAACTTGTCAATAAATAAGATAATCACATTTAGCAAAAAGGAAAAGAAAAAAGAAAAAGAAACTTAGGAGAAATAGTGTTAGAAGATAGTGTGGCTCGAATTCACCATAGATCATATAATTAGAGGAATTTGATAGTGTGGCTCGAATTCTTCCAAAGGATATTGGATAGAACTATCTCCCCATGTAAGATTATAGATCAGTCTATCTATCATTTGATACGTGTACAGTAAGACCAACTCATCAATTCTTATTCGATGAGTGGGACTCACTACAACTTGCATGGATGAAGCCTCTCTTCCTTTTCTTCTCTCCACTATTCATCTTGCCAAACAAATCCACCGTTTCACCCAAAGTCTCTCCTAGGACCATCTTCCACAACAAACCCAATTTTTTTTTTTGTCACAATAAAACACAGAAACTTGTCAATAAATAAGATAATCACATTTAGCAAAAAGGAAAAGAAAAAAGAAAAAGAAACTTAGGAGAAATAGTGTTAGAAGATAGTGTGGCTCGAATTCACCATAGATCATATAATTAGAGGAATTTTGCCATGGCTATGATCGAAAGGATGTTAAATATATCTAGCATAATCAAGTCTCTAAATCCATTGAATTTCTAGTTCTCAGAAATAAAATATATTCATGCACTTTACTTAGATGTTTATTTGATAATAGTTGATTAGTAGTGGCTCTAAAAGGTAAGATAAATTGCATGTTTAAATGAGTGCGAAGTTGTGGTTGATAGAGCTTGAGAGAGTTTGTGTGAAGTGTAAGTTTAGTAATTTGTCGATTTTCCCTTGATGGTCCATCTCTGGGAAGGTCACGACATTCTTGTGTCATTATTTTAGAAATGAAGATATCTATTGACAAAAGGAATAAAGACACGTGGACTTTTTTTTTAAATTTGGAAACTTAATATTTTTCTACTAGGTGGTTCATTTGCTCCCGTTCGTACCTGCAGCTGTTGAAAAGAAGTTCAAGATGAAGGTCCACGTCGAGGTCCCATTTCTTTTTTTTTTTATATAAATAATTACAAGCAAGGAAATTGACATTAATAATCTCTAAGTTTTGGCTGTATAATATCATTCTTAAACTTGTAATATATCAAATGTGATCCTTGAACTATTTTAGATGTTTAATGTAGTCCTTAAATGTTTAATTTGTTCAATCTAGTCTATTAACTTTCCATAACAAAATCAAATAAATTATTTGATATTATTCACAATTTTTCATAATGGCAATTTAACGAAAATTTAGAATACCTTTTTATTTCAATCATTTTTCATGAAACAACAAAGTAAATTTGCCCTTAAAATCAAGTAGAAACTAATTTAAAGTCGTATTGGATTACTATATCTACTCTTTCTAGTCTAAATGTTTTATTAAATATATCTAGGACCGATATTAATTTATCTATATTCACCCGTACTTTCATAGATCTTGTTCCTAAATTTTTACGTTAATATAATTTCTACTCTTGTGTGTTTCGTGTTGTCTAAAAAATAAGGAACAAGATCTAGATTTAGATTAAAAAAATGTATGGATATCTATAAATAAATTAATATCGTCTCTAGATATCCTCATGGTATTTTTTATTTTGGTCGAAAGATATCCTCATGAGATACATATACATAATAGCAAAATTATCAACTGAGACAGCTCTAAGGAAGTTTATTCTTTTACTATTATAAAGAGCATAAGTTAAATTTTACTTACGTTGAACTGTTATAATATTTATATAGACTAGAAAGGTTGATTCCTGAAAACTATGGAAATGAAACAGGTAACTCTTAAATCTAGGTAACGTTCCAATTATGAAAACCTGTTAATATAACCAAAGGACTTAGTTGAATTTGTTATGAAAATTTAAGGGATTAGATTAAACAAATTGAAAGTTTAAGAGCTCTGTCGAAGTGTGGCTCTTCATGTGTAGGTTTTGTGTTTTGTTTCATCTCATCCCTTGTTTTGATCTGAGCAATGCAAGATATGAATTAAGTTGATTTGTGAATTTTGTATTGGACTCTTGGAATTTTTGTGTTGTTAGATTTACTAGATGCTGAATAGTAAAAAATCTAATAAAAATTACGCCTTACACGACCAACTTCTCTTCTCTAGTAATTCTCTTATTTTTTACCAATTTTTATTTACTTTTCTTATTGGCACTTTAAATTTATTAACTATTGTATGATATAATCAATTTTTGATTCGGTGACTTAGAGGCTTTTTTTCCATTTAAGTGACACTATAAAAAGTTAGTAAATAAACTAAAATAAAAAGTTAGTAAATTAAGTAAACCAAATATACTTTAATGAATAACTGAAATGAGAGTAATCCCAAATTAGTTCATAGCCTAATCGAAGAAAAGTTGATAAATCACTTCAACTTGAAGTTAGTAATTCCATACAGGTATCAATAAATTTAAGACATAGTTAATAAAGTAAACAAAAGTTGTAAAATATACCAAAAGTTGTTTATCAAAAGAAAATAAAGTTAATAATTTTTTAAATAGTTGGTAAATCAAGGTGCTGTTGAGAAATGTAAATAAAAGTCTGTGAATGGTAAATCAGAATATCCGTGAGTAACTCAATGGGAGTTGACCCAATACTAGCAAGCAACATAAGACAATTTGGTGATTCACGCTAAATTAGATTGCAATCGCTAAAAAGAGTTAGTAAATAAGAAATTGTTACCCAAGTTGAATAGAAATTGGTAACTTGATATAAAAAAAAAAAAAAAAAAAATTGCTAAGTTGAGAAAACAAAACAAAAATTCGGTAAGTAAGTCAAATTGGTAGCCCAAAACTACTGGTTAATTTAATATGATAAAGTTTGGTAAGCCGTTCTAATTTAAATTGGTAATTATTTTTTATAAGAGCGTAAATTCAAAACGCAAGTGAATTATACAAATAAAAGTTAGTAAATTGGTACAAACGTCCATGATTTACAACCCACATAACAACAATAGCAGCAGCCGGTCATAGTCATCGTGCTCAATTCGGATTAGACCGCTTCGAATAGTTTACATCTTTCCTTATCCTTCCCCTTCTAACTCAAATCCCTCGCCCCTCGCATGTCCTCCTCAACGCATCCGAACGGCCCCAGTACAACATGATCATGAAAGCTACGTAAAGACGTGACCGTTTGCCCTTTTGACTTGTCTCTACGATCAAGTTCTCCGAGGACGGATTTCGAACCACATCGCCAAACATCATTCGACCAGCTCGATGCGTTTTAAGTACACAGCCAGAAACCGACCAAAAAAATAAATAAAAGTACAGCCAGAAAACGAAGTGAAGTTTATTGGACTCCATAGAACTGCTGGATTCTTCATGTATGGACCTGGTTGTGTCAGACGCAACTAGGACCATTGCCCACCAGTATTTTGTCCGTTTGCACGAGAAATTGCATGGAGATGTTTTGGATACATCCGATCATAGTGATTGTGAGATTTGAGCATGAATAATAATTTTGTAGCAAGTGACTCTTATCATCGGACACGTCTAAACTACGATTTTTCACATTTTCAAGAGATTAATCGAAAATATCTTCTCATGCTTAACTACTGGACGAAGTAATTACATGAAATATCACGGGCATGGGTGGATAAAAGAGTGACGCGTGTGTATACTAGGAAACGCTGTCACGAAGCTCGATTCTCACTTCATCAAGCGCATGCAATTTCGATTTTTGACTCCATGCTCAAGTTTTGAGCACACCTCTAGAATATGATTGAGATACTTCATAGATCCAACGTTTTCTAATATGTATTGGGATGTAGTTAAATACTCTCCATCGATAGGGTGGCATGGGTGCAGAATACTAATTATGGTAGAATTTTCAACTGAACTTAGCACTAGTTTTATGATGAACTGGGATAAAACTTTACCTCTCAAATTTTCTCTCTCGTTTTTACTTTTTACCTTTTTTGTGATTGTGTAGTGAATCCCAACAACCTGAAGCAAGAAACCATAGGAAACAATGAATGCTATCGAGTTATTCTCTCATCAGCTAGGAAACTGATATTGGTCATGTATCAAAAATTGAATGACCTTTCCAAGGTTCAGCGGACGTGTTCGAGGCAATCGAGTCACCTGCGTCTTCTTCCAAGAATCTAGGATAGGCGGAATACAAGACCCCAGATATCCCTAGGTATTCTGCAATTGGTGTAAAAAAGTCAAATACACCAATCACTGGAAGTTGTGTCATATAAACATATGTGCTGGATGCTGAAATTTCACACATGCGCATCTCCCCGTCTAACGCGACTTGCATGACCTTTCGTTCCCGCATCTAGTATAGATCTGAAAAGACGACCGAATAAGATTTGGCAGACTTCAGATCAATTTCAAGTTCCACCACTCAGTGTACACTTCTTGATCTTGCTCTAGAGAGATACCGATGATGGGTTCGTCCCATGCACATGTACACGCCGTGTGCGTCCCCTTCCCGGCCCAGGGCCACGTCAACCCCATGATGCAGCTCGCCAAGCTCCTCCACGCGCGCGGTGTCTTCGTCACGTTCGTCAACACCGAGTTCAACCACCGCCGCCTCCTCCGATCTAAGGGACTCGACTCGCTCCGAGACCTCGAAAACTTCCGCTTCGAGACGATCCCGGATGGCCTCCCGCCGTCGGACCGCGATGCAACCCAGGATCCCCGGGCCCTCTGCGACTCGACCCGGAAGAACTGCTTGGGCCCTTTCAAGGAATTGCTTGCCAGGATCAATAGCGACGAGGTTGTTCCGCCTGTGACTTGTGTGATATCGGATGGGGTAACGAGCTTCGCCAGTAAAGCTGCGAGAGAGCTTGGAGTCCCGGAGGTCCAATTCTGGACTGCCTCGGCTTGTGGCTTCATGGGTTATTTGCAGTATAGAGAGCTTGTTAAGAGAGGGATCGTTCCTTTCAAAGGTACTCCCCTTGTTTACTTATTCATTTTTTGCTACTCTCGGATAGATTCACTAGATCTTTATTTGTTTATTTTAGTTATCTCTCCCTTCATGAGTTATTTCCATTCATCTGTTGCTCTTGTAAAAGTTCTGGATTGGGTCCTCCCTACATATTATATGTAACAGATGAAGACTTCCTGAACAACGGGACGCTCGATGACCCTGTCGACTGGATCCCCGGCATGAGAAACATCCGTCTCCGGGACATCCCGAGCTTCATACGGACCACGGATCCAAACGACATCCTGTTCAACTTCTTAGCAGAAGAAGTGCAGTATTGCTTAAAATCATCCGCTATCTTATTCCACACCTTCAGTGAGCTCGAACACGAAGTACTGGAGAAAATAGCAGACATTTCCCCTCGAATTTACTGTACCGGGCCCCTTTCCTTGCTTGTCCAGGATATTCCCTCGAGCTCAGTCAAGTCTTTCAGGTCGAATCTGTGGAAGGAAGACTACAGCTGCCTCGAATGGCTCGATCACAGAGAAGCCGAGTCGGTTGTGTATGTGAACTATGGGAGTGTCACTGTAATGACTGAGGAACACCTGAAGGAGTTTGCTTGGGGCCTTGCAATAGCAAGAACCCATTTTTGTGGGTGATCAGGCCTGATGTTGTGGAGGGTGATTCTGCACTTCTACCTCAGGAATTCCTTGAGGAAGTGAAAGACAGAGGGTTCTTGACGAGTTGGTGTCCGCAGGATCAAGTCCTGAGTCACAGATCAGTCGGCGCTTTCCTAACGCACTGCGGGTGGAATTCTACCTTGGAAGGTATCTGTGGAGGCATTCCTCTCATTTGCTGGCCATTCTTTGCCGAGCAACAGACAAACTGTCGTTACACATGTACCGAATGGGGGATTGGCTTGGAAGTGAACCAGGATGTGAGGCGTGAGGAAATAGAGGCTCTTGTTCGGGAAGTGATGGAAGGGGTTGGGGGGAAGAAGATGAGGGTGAAGGCTAAGAAGTGGAAGGAGAGAGCTGCGGAAGCCGCCAGTCACGGAGGGTCATCGTACAATGACTTCAACAGATTCGTTAAGGAGGTTGTCCATTTGAAGGAATAGATTAAAGGGAACTATTACCATATTCCTACATCTTCCGAAAATCTATCGAGTGAAGAAGAATTTAAAACACCATGGTTCAAGATTTCCCTCTTCTTGTTTCCAGTCTGTTAGTATAAATTAGTTCCTTCGACGTGGTGTTTTAAATCATACAGCATTAGATGCTGTCCTAAACCTAATTGGAGCAACCGATCCAGTCCCTTTCACTTAATGCAAAGTCGTCAGCTGCTGTGGCTGCAAAGCTGAACTTGATAGTAATATCTCTTTATGACTATATAGTTACAGATTAGTTCTTCTATGGTCTATGCTTGATCTATGCTCAATCTTTCCCATTAGAGAGCATGCTTTCACTAACCTTTTGTTCAACTTTTTAATTAGCAACTCGATGTGTTGTAAAACTAACATTGCAGAAGCCGGTTGAAACTTTGTAAATAAATCGAGAAAAAGAAATTTGAAAGAGAAAGAAAATGAGAAATAATAAAGCACACGAAAGATTTATATTATTTGATTCGAATATCAGAACCTACATTTATAGGGAGAGCCAACTGTCAACAATTTACTAATAAATCGGAGAATCATATGCTCATACGCTTGACGGTTTTTCAATTCTACGATTGTACCGATATCCATGGCAATTACAGCACGAACTTTGTGCTTAGGACTCCCTTTTGGTTGGCCAGATAGAGAGAGTCCCTTCTGTTTGGCTGATGAAAGAAAACATAAAAGACCAAAGGGACTACAACGCCTTACGCTCGAAATAATACCGAAGGGGGTCTCTTTTATACCCCAAAAGTGAGCTCATTTTCTTTTTATCGTACTTAAGAAAGGTGAGAAACCCACAAATCACTAATGAATGCGAGCCCCACTTCCATCATTGCAATTGATAAGAATTCTTCTTTTGTGCTGAATGGACTCTGCACGAAGTCAAATCAGTTATCCTATTAGTGCCTTCTTTGACTTGTTCCTTACATTGCTCATGCTTACAAATATGTTGCAGAGACAATCAACTGTCTTGGATTAAGATGGGATGACATGCTAAGAGGACAAAATAAGCTTCACGATTAAACGGAGAACATATTTGGCAGGCCCGGCACTCCACATTAGCGAACGGCCGCTCCACTCTTTGGTGGTCACGTATCTCACTTGACAGGAGATTTCATAGTTCCTCATATCTTAGCTTCTGTCTCCATATCACTAATATAAACTAATGGGTCTCGTGTTTGAATAGACATCTTAACACGATTTTTTCGTGTCCATTTCGTTATGAGCTTTTGAGCCTCGCGTTTGAATCGACATCTTAATGGACCTCGTGTTTGACATCTTAATCTGATTTTGTTCTCCATTTCACTGATGTGAATTAATGAAAACGATCGGTTGTCCTATCTTCGTTGATTTCTTTGCTTGCTTTTCCTTGTGTTATAGCAGTCTTCTTCTCTCTTCAGTTCTCATTTTCGATACTTTAGAGAGAGAAAGAGAGAGGTAACGGGAGAGGGGGATGGACAGAGAGTAACCGAGGGGGAAGAGACAAAGGCGGGTTTGAAATCTCCTAATAAGTGGGGCTCATCGGATACGTGGTACTCAAAGAGTAGTGGAGTAGCCTTTTGGTAATATGAAGTATCCACTTACCCAATATATTTTCCGAGAGAATAGTGGGTAGGATTGTCCTTTTACTTCGAGTTTATATTGGCTATAATTGTTGTGTCAACGCAACAAATTACAAGTCCACTAAGGTTGCGACACAAGTTGCAAGTGGGCTCCATTATCATATAAATTTTGAACCTCGCGGGCACTTCTCTCTCCAGATCTATGAATGCTCTCTCTCTCTCTCTTCATGCCCAACCCCTCCTGACTAAGCCCTCTCTTTCTCTCCCTTTGACGAATCACCAAGCCCTCGTCCGACCAATGAAATTGCGCCACCGTGGCTTGTCCGTTTCCTCAGTCGTCGCTGAATTGCTGCCTTCTCTTGGCTATGCCCTCTCTCTCTGTCTCTCTCCAGACTCACGACAAAGCCCTTGTCCAACAAACCACCACGCAGCCTCCGCCTCCACCGTCACCGAATCGCGATGAACCATCACGTCGCCTCCGGCTTTACCTCCCGACCAGCATTATCAAAATAAAAAGAGTAGGTCTTTCAGAGCCCTTCATCTAAAGCTTTGCTTACTAAGTAGATGAACAAGCTAGTCATCCACGTATAGATCATTCTAGTCAATTTCCTCTCAATTTAGGAGAAAGGTCTCCATAAAATCAGCTTGATTTACAAAAAAAATGAACTTGCCCCAATATCGATAGTAGTCTAAACAACTAAAGATTACGTGACAACGGATAGACCGTAGAACAATGTCTTCAACTCTTCTGAGGCTATTTGTAAGAGCAGACTGAGCCTTTTCAAACTAAAGAAGAGCAGAATCCCCTATTATTGCCTGCAACGGAAAATGGGTTGCTGAGAGCTAAGAGAAAACTACAAAGCTTGGCACATGAAATCAAAACTAATGTAATGATAAAATAAAATAGGAGAAGAAGATAAGACTTATGACACTGAATGCCTCTTCAAAATTCACAATGCCATAAGATCACAAATAAGAGAATGGCATCACCCAAAGTTTGAAGAAGAAAATTACCAGGTAAAGTTTACTACGTCCTGAGCAATACTGAAGTATATTCTTGGTTTTTTTAAGGACCAAATGCAATGAGCACAAAGCCTGAATTCGAGAGTTGCTTCTAGGCTTTGTAGCTTCTAATTGAAGGTAAAATTGCCAATACTTTGCGGTAAATTGCAAAGAGAGTCCTACACATATCTCCATGTAACTGGAAAAAAGCAATTTGTCAAATGAGCCACCAAACTCTAATTGTAGACAAAATAATCCAATTAATCATAGTTCGACGCTAAAAAAGGGCACTATGAGCTGTTTTTTGTCAAATTATTGACAATTTCAGAGTTACAACTCAGATAGTAAACAACACTGTTCATAACTAGGGCCTTCTAAAACTAGAACAAATCTTCGACCAAAGTATAAAATTTACAAAACAGGCATGATAGAGCTCTTTTCAACTTACTAAATAGTATCACCAAAAAGCATAAAAGCTACCCTATTTTGTTGTGCCAAGAAAGTAAACAACTATTTTTTATTTATTTTTTCTGAAAGAAAGAAATAGTCTTTCAGATGGCTAAGAAAGTATTGGTATCGGAATACTGGCTTTGTCATAATATTGACTAGAGGCCTTAGCTTCTAGTACAAAGATCACCTTAGAAATCAATTCTTTAGGCAAATAATAAAGGACATGGAAGATTTACATTGTTTAATTCGAATATCAGCACCTATATCTGTAGGAAGAGTTGACCGTCAACAATCTATTAATAAATTGGAGAATCATATGCTCATATGCTTGATGGTTTTTCAATTCTATGATTGCACCAATATCGATGGCATTTACAGCACGAACTTTGTGCTCAGGATTCCCTTTTGTTTGGCCAGATAGAGAGAGTCCCTTCTGTTTGACTGATGAAAGAAAACATAAAAGACCAAAGGGACTACAACGCCTTGCCCTCGAAATAATACCGAAGGGGGTCTCTCCTCTATACCCCAAAAGTGAGCTCATTTTCCTTTTATCGTACTTAAGAAAGGTGAGAGCTCCACAAATCACTGATGAATGTGAGCCCCACTTCCATCATTGAAATTTATAAGAATTCTTCTTTTGTGCTGAATGGACTCTGCACGAAGTCACATCAGTTATCCTATTGGTGCCTTCTTTGACTTGTTCCTTGCATTGCTCATGGTTATAAATATGTTGCAGAGCCAATCAACTGTCTTGGATTAAGATGGGATGACATACTAAGTGGACAAAATAAGCTTTACGATAAAATGGAGAACATATTTGGCAGGCCCGGCACTCCACAAAGGGGAACGGCCGCTCCACTCTTTGGTTGTCACTCATCTCTCTTGACAGGAGATTTCGAAGTTCCTCATACCTTAGCTTCTGTCTCCATATCACTAATGTAAATTAATGGGTATTGCGTTTGAATAGACATCTTAACATGATTTTCCGTGTCCATTTCACTATGAGCTTCTGAGCCTCGCATTCGACATCTTAATCTGATTTTGTGTCTTCACTTCACCGATGTGAATTAATGAAAGTGATCGGTTGTTCTATCTTCGTTGATTTCTTTGCTTGCTTTTCCTTGTGTGATAGCAGTTTTTCTTCTTCCCTCTTCAGTTCTCATGTTCGATACTTTAGAGAGAGAGAGAGAGGGAGAGGGGGTAACGGGAGAGGGGATGGACAGAGAGTAACCGAGGGGGGTTTGAAATCTCCTAATAAGTGGGCTCATCGGATATGTGGCACTCAAAGAGTAGTGGAGTAGCCTTTTGCTAACATGAAGTATCCGCTTACTCAATATATTTTCCGAGAGAATAGTGGGTAGTATTCACTTCGAGAAAATATTGGCTGCAACTGTTGTGTCAGCGCAACAAATTACAAGTCCACTAAGGTTGCGACACAAGTCGCAAGTGGGCTCCGCTATCATATAAATTTTGAACCTTGCGGGCACTTCTCTTGCCAGATCTATGAATTCTCTCTCTTCATACCCAAACATATAAATTTTGACGAATCACCAAGCCCTCCTCCGACTATTGAACCATTGCGCCGTCGTGGCTTGTTCATTTCCTCAACCGTCGCCGAATTGCTGCCCCCCCTTTGACTCACGATAAAGCCCTTCCAACAAACCACCACACCACCTTCGCCTCCACCATCACTGAATCGCGATGAACCATCGTGTCACCTCTGGCTCCAGCTCCCGACCAGCATTATCAATATAAAAAGAGTAGGTCTTTCAAAGCCCTCATCTATAGCTTTGCTTACTAAGTAGATGAACGAGCCAGTCATCCACGTATAGATCATTCTAGTCAATTTCCTCTCAATTTAGGAGAAGGGTCTCCATAAAACCAGCTTGATTTACAAAAAAATGAACTTGCCCCTATATCGGTAGTAGTCTAAACAACTAAAGGTTACGTGACAACTAATAGACCACGGAACAATGTCTTCAAACTAAAGAAGAACAAAATCCCCCGTTATTGCCTGCAAAGGAAAATGGATTGCTGAGAGAAAACTACAAAGCTTGGCACACAAAATCAAAACTAATGAAATAATCAAATAAAATAGAAGAAGAAGCTAAGACTTATGACACCAAATGCCTCTTCAATCTCCAAAAGAAACCTACGTTGAAGGCCGCATAAAATTCACAATGCTATAAGATCACAAATAAAAGAATGACATCGCTCAAAGTTCGAAGAAGATCACTACCAGCTAAAGTTTACCACATTCTGAGCAATATTGAAGTATATTCCTGGCTTTTTTTTTTAATGGCCAGATGCAATGAGCACAAAGCATGAATTCGAGAGTTGCTTCTAACCCTTGTAGCTTCTAATTGAAGGTAAAATTGCCAATACTTTGTAGTAAATTGCGAAGAGAGTCCTACACATTTCTCCATGTAATTAGAATTACACAATTTGTCAGATGAGCTACCAAACTCTAACTGGACAAAATAATCTGACTTATCACGGCCTAGTGCTAAAAGAGGGCACTATGAGCTGATTTTTGTCAAATTATTGACAATTTCAGAGTTACAATTCAGACAGTAAATCACCTTAGTATCAATGAACTTCTTCGGATACTGCAAGACCTCCACATTCACTCTTACCTCGACAATAATGCCAAAACCCTAGGAATTCCATAAGGATTCCCATAAATTGCCTGCTACGCACTCGCAGGTCTCCTCCACCTTTCCACCTTGCTACCCTTATATTTTGTCTTCAATGGAAACATACCTGCAGGGTTAAACTACCCGCATAGTGCCTTTAACCTTCGAATTGTCGAAGTAGGCTTCAAACCTTGATGATTCCATCTTATAAAGAACATGTCACCTGGGTGGCTGAGACAGGCTAGCCACCCCAGCCTTCAGAGGTATCTTACCTCTGCAAAACACGCGTTTCATATACTAGAACTTCCATTGATTCCCCAATCACTATTTCAGTCATCTGCTTCCTCTCTCTACCACCTCTTCTCCTCTCACTTCATTAATAGACTTTTGTTTTTTCCTTCCACCCTCCTCTTCTTCCCTTTCCCCTCTTTCTCTTTTCAAACTCAGTGCCCTCAATCCTTCTGTAATTTGATAAGGTACCAACTCTTGAAGTTCATTCATATCTCCTTCCTTGTCCAGCTTCTCACCATCTGGTGAAATTCTACGATATACAACACAGCCTCTCCTTTTCCTTGCAGGCCTGAGGCATATTACAAATTTTAGAGTACATTCCAAGGTGACCACATGCCCCCAAAAAGTTGGAGCCAACTTCTTGTGACATATTGGACCACGTGAATGCATGTGATTATTTCTGAAATGCAAATTGGTCATATATCATCTACATATGTGAGGAATAATATAGGAATTACTTTCATAATAGTGTATAGATGTGCATTTGTTGTTGGCTTCGGCTAAATTCTCTCTGGTATTTTAATGATACGCTCTCACATGCAATATGTTTATGGACTATTTTTCCAGTAATATATATACTTGTACGACGGATTTACTCTTAATAATCAACCATATGTTGTCACGTGATCACGGTTATAAGCAACGATATGTCTATGAACTATTCTTCTAGTTATACACCTACTAATATGATAAATTTATGCTCAGTAATCAGTCACATGTTATCACGTAATCATAGTTGTAAGTAACAATATATTTATGAACTATTCTTCCCGTCATTCATATATTTATATGATGCATTTATTGTCAACAACCCTAAGCATTAATATATTCATGAACTATCCTTCCATTATATATATATATATATACACGACGAATTTAATAAATCAGTCACATGTTGTCACATGATCACATCTCTAAGTAACAATATGTTTTGTGAACTTTTCTTCCAATTATACATATACGCATACGACAAAGTTTGCTCGGGCTCTCTCTCTTTCTCTCTCTCTGGGTATGTTGCTGACGATGGAGTCTTTCTATGAATTATTTTATGGTGTTCTCTCTTTCTATATTTTCATCTTGCTTGGTATTTAGCATCGTATGCAAGACCCCAGATGGACCATTGCTTCTTTTTCTGAAAATCTGATCATGTCTGATGTCAAAGTTGGAGTCTTTGCTTTCGAGGCTCCCTCTTTTTGCAAGGAATGACAATTGGCTGAGTAACCCTAGTTGATTTCTGGCACGGGTGAGATGTAATGTGCTTAAGTGTGCAAAGCATTGCTGTTCGAGGGGTTCCATCGTTGCTTCCTTTGTTCTCGCGGAGCACTGCTGTCACGATCTTTTGACTTTCATCTTGCGTTTTAGGGGATTTAGTCTCTCTGGCGCTTTGTCAATTCGGCATTCATAGAGTAGAATGATCACATTATTCATCTTTTTTTGTATACTCCTGACAAATATAATCATGATGAAATCATGTTCGATACCCTCTTAGTTAATTCGTTGGGCCTATCAATATAAATTTGCAGGATTTCTGACAGTTCTGCAGGAATTGATGTCACTAGCAAGTGTGCCTCCTTGAGAGAAAATAGATGCTTCTTTGTATCGCAGGCAGTACGGAACAAGGAAAAGTAAAGAAGTCACCATAGAAGGATGGGTTCAATTTGACTTGTTCTAGGTACGGTTTCCAAAGGTTTTATCTGAGTACCTCGCTCTTTTCCAAGGAGATATATGGATAACCCAAAGTTTTCTCTGTCATGATAGGCCATGCAACGAGATTATAAACTGAGTTCTTATTCAATGAACTCTGTTTCAGCACACTTCCTTTCTGAACAGGTGAGCTTCAATCTCTTGCTGAAGTTTAGGTCAGCATTTGCTTCTGTGGTGTCTGTCTTTTCATTTGGCATATGCACGATCGAGATGCAAGGTAGTTTCTGTGGCTAGGAGGAAAAGTTTCTGTACTGTTTCTGCAGTTGGTAGTAACCGGTAATTGAAATTTCTTCGTTAGTTTGAGGGACTTTTTTTTGTTTGGGCATCAGAGCATGGTGTGCATCGTGGAAAGATGTTATAGGGATAACATATTGTAAAGATAATGGGAAAGGTGAATTGTAGTATCAGCTTTACAAGTTCACATCTGAGTTCCCTTATGCTCCAGCTTAAGGTTCACCAACCATCTTCATGATGAGGGAAAACTTTGTATCATTGTTCTCATAGTTTGATGAGCTGATGACGAAATGTGATGACATAAGATGTTCAATGCTTGCCAATAATAAAAGCATTGTTAGTCTAAGGAGCTGGATTATTTTCTCCGCGACTGATCTCTTCTTCTACAGTTTTACTTTTGAGACTTGCTTTTCTTGAGGGCCTCGGCATTACCAGTCTTACATCTTTTAAGATGATTATTGAGGGCTACACATGTTTAGAAGTTAATTTAATGTGTATTTTGACGATTGGAAAGATTTTTTGTTATGTTTGACTGAACTCTTCACTGCTATAAGGAGTGGTCACAAGATTTAGTCGATTCAATTGTTTCAATTATCAGCTTCTTATATGGTGAGCTAGGAAGCACAATATTTATTAGCTTATCATAGCTCATGTCCCATCGACAATGCTTTTCATCTGCATGCTTTGGTGACACCCATGGTCAAAGAAAATATTTGCCAGTTGATGCATCAATGGTTGTATAATCTCATTCGCAATATGATACTTCCACTAGTAGGATTTGAAGAATTGTTCTTCTAGGGATCTGGCTTTCCATAAGTTAATTAAGAGAATAAATATCAACTGTGATTTTTGTAATTGAACATATTTTCTCTTCATCACTTTCTCGGAGGTAGCCAAACTATCTTATGAGTTCATGGCACTTCTTTTCATTCAGAAAGAGGATGTTCACCATTAAATTATATTGGATCTTCAAAATGGCAATGCCGAAACGAGGAGGTGGCTTGCTGTATATTGTTTGAAGGTACAGACGTTCTTTGGAAGTTTTCTTCTACTTCCAGTATATGTTACCCTTGCTCCATACGTGTTCCTATATATTGGCTGGGTAGTATGTACGGTTTTGATATAATTCCACAATTAGTTAGTAATCTGCAGGGGGTGGAGCTTGACGCTTCTGAGCTGCAGGCAAATCAAATGCTGTTGCCATTTTTTTCCCTATCTAGTGTGATCTAGTGCATTTCTCTATTTGGATGTCCATTTTGATATAGTTTTTTGTTTATTAACGGTGGCCACAGCCTACAACAGCTGCTTGTCAAATCATGGTTTGTTGGTTTATGTTCCAGCAGGAATTATGTGGAAATACAGAGTGCTTTCATGATGCACATTAGAAGTGTCCTGTTGGTGCATGGTCTTGTTAAGAAATTGCTTGACTGGATTACGTAATATTTGAATCAGCTAAATTGCTTTAGAGCGTTTGATAGATTGTCCTGAGGTTAGTGTATTGCTTTGTCTAACTTGTTTTCCTCGAGTGTTGCATTCAGTCCTTGAGAATTAGATGAGGTCTGTCACAGTGTAGGTACCATCGAAAACATCCATCTATCTCCATTTACATTTTGACTATAGCTTTGCTTTAGGAGACATTTCTTGCAACTAATGCATTGGCTGGATGACATTTCTTTTGATTGCAGGATGCTTATCTCCCACAGCGGTTGCTGGACAAACTGATGTTAGTTTACAATCATGTGGAGATGGCAAGGGTCACCAGTTTTCCCATATCTTTTCTTCTTTTCCGGGGCAGAGCATTAAGGTCGTGTATTATTGGGTTTTAATTTGATGATCATTTCATTTTTAAAGATTGTTGCTGATTTCAGAAAATCCTACCATTCATTGTTGCAGGTGCTTTCCCAACTTCTTAGGAAGGCAAAACAGAAGAATTTTGTTATCCCAAATATGAAACGGGCAAGATCTGAGCAAGGAACATATGAGGGTGCTACATTGAGTTGGTCTTATAAACTTCTCTGTCCGAAAACTGCCAGATAGTTTTAGTACACTGCCGATAGCTCCCTTTTCTCACTAGCCAATAGTTATGTCGTTCTCACTGAGCATATTTAAGAAAACCAACTTTACATCGCTTGCAGCTTGTGACAATTCAAAAATAACTCGTATTTCTTGATGGTCCGTGATTTTTCAGGTTCTGGAAGCCAAGGCAGGTTTCTATGAAAAGCCTATTGCGACATTGGATTTTGCTTCTCTGTATCCATCAATAATGACGCCCTATAATTTGTGCTATTGCACACTCGTGATTCTTCTTGCTGTGGCTCCTTATAATGCCTTCAACTTATTTCAAGACAAAATGATATAGGGAAAATTAGATTTCATTTTCATCTGAGGTAGAAGCGTTTTGTGGTGATTGTTATTTATTATAAAACTATTCTTTGTTATGCTTGAGTTTACTCCGCCATGTATCGAATGGTCAGTTGCTAATACAGCTTACACAGTACTGGTATCCTTTCCGGCTAGCATTTAGACTGGCTGTGAACTTTACTTCATAGATCCTGTCTAGCTATGAGAGTGGGTTTTCTCATAGTGATGTTCTGCCGAGTCAATACACTAATGTATTGTTGACCAGACTTGATCCCACTTGGCACCTGCTCCCTAATCACATCATGCTTTTTCTTGGAGGAAAGAGAGAAGCATGTGTCACGGTCAAGAAGGTTCTTGTGGCTAAAGGACCGTGACTTCCCGAGATCACCATGTTTCCCGCAAGAGAGCTTCCGGAGTGTTCCAAGGGCGGGCGATACGGTAATTGTGGGGAGATCTAGAACTCTCTTGCAATTAGTGTCGATGGTTGGTAGGTTGGGCGGTATGATCTCGTCCGCCGGATGAAATCTCGATCAATGGTTTTGTAATCTGAGAGCCCAAGTATAAGAAAGGGGTGCCCTCTCCCTCATTTGCATTCATCCAACCATTTTGTAATCAAATGGCTTTTCTCTCTAGAAATTTCTCCCTCTATGATGCGGGTGAGCAAGAAACTAGAACAAATCTTGACCATATTATAAAATTTACAAAACAGGCATGATAGAGCTCTTTTCAACTTACTAAATAGTATCACCAAAAAGCCATGGTAACAAGTATAAAAGTTACCCTATTTTGTTGTGCCAAGAAAGTAAACAACTAATTTTTTTTCTGAAAGGAAGAAATAGTCTTTTAGATGGCTAAGAAAGTATTAGTACATGAATACTAGTTTTGTCATAATATTGACTAGAGGCCCCTTCTCTCTCAAAATCCCACGATATCTCATCGTGCACGTGGATGGCCCCACACTACGCCCCTATTAGATCCTTGGCAGTCTCCCTCCCCCTTCTACCCTAGTGTATCGCTCTCTCTGTTTGTTGCTTTCGTTGACTCGTATCTCTCTCCCTGTCTCTTTCGCCCACTTTCTCCCTCCTCCTTCTACCCTAGTGTATCGCTCTCGCTCTCTCTGTTGCTTTCGCCGACTTCTACCCACGTGTATCGCGCTCTCTCTCTTGCTTTTGCCGATAAGAATGTAAGGAGATCAATTGAGGGTGCCATATTTTGTGGGGTACTACGCATTATTTGACAGAAGCCGTCTCGACGTTCTCCGAAATTATGAAGGACAAGCTGAGGTTTACTTCCGTTCCAGAGAGGCTGTGGTATATTCGCTATTGAGAATCTTTACAGAGAGGTGCCTGCGAGCCACCATGAATTGATATACTTGCAAGCCCGTTTTTTCCCCATTGCCGTCATTAAGGCGAGTGGTAGGGTAGGGTTTACTTCCTCCATGAAGCGCCGTCGATGTTCATTCAGGTAAATGGTCAATTATTGCTGTGTATGCTATCACTAAAGTATACTTTCTTGGCTGGTATCTGGTTTGTAATCAGAAGTCAGAATAAAATGTTGACACCATTACGATTTGCTTATATTATTTGAACAGATTGTGCTTTCTTGATATTGATGAAAGTTTTAGGCTACATTTAATCATCTTGCCCGCAAGTTGCAAAACTGATTTTCAGTGGCAGTGTTCATGGAAAACATCAAGCATTGGTGGCAACTAACTATTGCATGGAACTGGGGCGTTTTAAATATTATTGCTCTTGCTTGATGCCGTGGAAGGCTGAGACCTCTAACTCTTGAAATCATTCATTAAATAATTTATGATCATACCAAACTAAACATGTACGGTGGCTCGTTAAGGAAAAAAACCTATCCTGACCATGGAAATGTGGCCGCCAGCTGGCATAAAACAGGCTTGCAACCTATCGATTCGTGCTGATTTGGTAGCAACAAGACTAGCTATTGCAAACAATGCCGCTCTAAAACCAATGGTGACTGTGGCTCCTATTTTAATATCAGAGAACATTGCGGCGGATTTGCGTTGAATAAAGCGTAGTATCGCTCACGGAATATGACCGCCTTCAATTGAATTCCTTCCGTTGTCTTAGCGCGGGGGAGATAATTTAGGATTTAGAGAGGAAGGGTTGGCTGCGACCTCTGGCCGTCGTGCCCAAAACAGGGTGAGAAACAGGGCACGGACATAGAGCTTCCCGGTTCGGCTCGATGGCGTCGACCGCAAATAGTTGTCAGTGGAGCTCACGCGGCCGAGGCGTCAGATGAAGCCTCCGGCGGCTCTCGCTGCCTGGCCCGACCACCAATTCCCGGTCGACGCTCTGCCTTCTGTCCCTCGTCCTTTGTCCGTGGTCCTGCAACAAATCGTTAAGGACAAAGGGAAGAGGGAAAAGGAAGGAACAGCCGGGCCGGGCGGAAGGGGAAAGAAAATGGGCCGGGCAGGCCGGCCCGGTCTCGCTTTCTTCTTTCTTCTTTCTTGTTTTTTTTTTTTTTAATAATAATAAATTTAAAAAAAAATTAAAAATAGTTATAGAAATATATATATTTTTAAAAAAATTAACACTAGTAATGCAAATGCTTTTAATGTCTATATGGGGGTGCAATTTAATTAAAACTATTTTGTTAGGGTTAAAAATTAATCTATAATTTTCTATGCAATTAATAGCTGATTAAATGGGTCGTTAAAATTTAGGTGTTAACAATGACCCTTCTACCTTAGCTCCTACCCGGCAAGTCCAGACACGATCAATTTTATGTAGTTCGTTTGATGATTTTCGATCATTGAGCTCGCATAGAGATTTTCAAGCGTCGCAACCACTAGAACAATAGAACTCGCATCTATCTATCTTTTGCTTACTGCTTTTCTGAGACAAACTCAACATATTTACTTTGATGCAAAGATTGATCTCTTTGAGTGCTGACTCATTTAAGCATCCGAGATTACGACACATTGCCTAGATTAACCTTGCAAACACATTCGCAAATGATGTTCTATGATTGTTAGGTGATAAAATTTGATCCAGTTTTACCTTTCTTCAAGTCAAGAGGATCTCAGAAAGTCCAATGTAGAAGCAAAATGGTTTGATAAGACGAACAGAAATCAAGCTTTCTCGGATAACCATTGAAGGAAAGAGGGAAGGGTATTCTAGGGTGACGATCCTCGCTAGAGTTAAGATCTCAATATTTAGAGCAAACATCGTTTCAGGGCAACCTATTCCTCTCTATCAAGTCCAAGCCAGTCACACATAAAAGAGAACACTACTGGCGTTGGGAACACATTTGGAAGCATGAAGTACCATGTCCTATGGGTATGCCTTCGGTTTAGCAGTTTCAAAGGAGTTTGGACGACAGTTATGATGTATTTAGTGCCCAAAAAGGTATTCCTGAGACCTAGCTTTGCCAGGACAAGGGACAGGAGATAATTCAAGATGCTAACTTCATCCGCGACCATGAGTTCACTGGACACCTACGGACTAGCCGCTCATGCCCACAGCCTCCAATTCAGACCAAAGAAAAATCAGATAACTCAGCTAATCACCTCAGCCATCACTCAACAGACAAGGTCAGAGAACAGAGACCATTGTAGCAGCTGATAAGTTGAGTCGGTCAGCTCTCGGACTTGAAATTCACCAAATGTTGAGTCGGTCAGCGCTCCGGACTTGAAATTCACCAAATGCACGGTGCATAGATGTGGTTTTCCATTCTCAAAATCAAGACACTGCAGTGGACATGCCGCACAATAATACCATCTCAAGGAAATGTTTTCCCGCATCTACTTTAAGCAAGCAAAATCAACTAAAGAGGATGACATATAAAGATTTATTGACCAACTTTCAGGAAAATGTGAGCTGGTTAGTGTTCCCATAATACATGAAATGAAAATATGTAACTCCGGTCCAGATAATTGAGAGAAGTTTCCTCACTGTGCAGCCTAGCAAGAAATAGAAATGCAAAGACCCAGAAGCCAATCCGCCCATCAACCCAAATTTTGGGTAGTTCTTGTCAGTCCGACGTTGACCCGCCATCAAAGGGACTTACCTATGGAGAAAAGGACCAAAACAAGTGCCAATAAGAAATCAGTAGTAACTTCACGAAATTCAGTAAAAATGTACAAACATGCAGCTATGATCCTTCAATCCACCCAGAAGGACAGTCTTAGCTTTGCAGGTGCCTCCACGTAGAAGTCTGCCCCTCATTGTGGTTGTTAGGGATTCTGGCTGTTCATGAATTTCTTTCTGCACATAATGTTCGTAGTTTCCTTTATTTATTTGTTCAACTTCCATCTCGAGAACAGAAAGTGCATGCTGTACAGATGCTGGCCGGGAAAGTACACGTTTTCCTTTGTCACCATCAAACTTTAAGATAGATACCCCTCCATCCTGATGCAACCAGCATTAGTAGAATAAATTCAGCATTTGGCTTCTCATGAGTCACTACGTTATCAAAATACTCTGGAAAGAAACGATCATAGTCATCAGCCCTCGATTGAGGTGATATAGCAGGACTTTCCGCATCAAGTTCACCTCCCATGTAGGCAACATGCTCCTCAATGGAAAAGGACAAGACTGCTCTTCACCTACATGCAAGAAGTCAAGCCAAATAGAATTCTGCGACATTGAGCTGAAAGGTTCTCGGTACAACTAAATAGGTGGTTAGTACTGGTGATATTAAGCATATTTTACCATGTTGCTACGCAGTCCGACGGTATATTCACAAATTGATACTGAGGCAGAGAAATCGATAGAACTCACATTGAAGTGAAGTACCCCCACCCCTAAAATTTTAACAACTAAGATACATTTGGTCAATCAATAAAACATAAAATCAAGAGACAGATAAGGCAGCCTGTGCCATAAAGGTTAAGAATACACATAAATTCCTTAAAACAACTATGTAATTACCTTCAGATCAACAACTTCATTATCTTCAATGACCAGAACTGTTCTAGTGTGCTCAACCAGAGCATTTGCATCACTCGCTAAAACAGTTCCCTGGGATTCCCATTCTGCAAAGGGTACTTATCATCATGAAATAATGATCCTATGCTTAATTCTTCCGTCAATTCCTGAATGAATTAATAACTATGTTACAATTATGATAAATTACAAGACAAACAAGAATTTTGTCAACTAAAATGCATAGGTAAGACATAAACAGGAATGGACAACTACACATACGAATAAAGAAATCCTAAGACTAAGCTACAGTTGACGCATCGTGGAGACCTAAAAATGAAGTAAGAGTTCAACAACATAGACAACCACAAGCTTTTCTCAAACTTATCGTATCATGACCAAAAATATGTGCCATGGTAGACAACAGTAACAATGCTATTCCAATTCCCGGTTCTAATAGGAAATTAATGTGCATCCAGCTTAGCATTTCTAAGGCACTCTAAGACCCAAAGTAAAAACTCAATATACTGTCTCCACCAAGCAAAACAGATGCTATTCAACTCTTTGCAGAAACATTGTATCATAAGAAACATTTGATTGAACTATGGTTAATAGCCTGAGTTCTAGAAGAACATACATAGCATAGCTTTTAGTGAAGCTGAAAGGACACAAAGCAACTGAAAATAGATAATGATTCATGAGATGTGATCAAAAGCAACTCATTTGCAACAAGTACCACCCAAGTTTTAAATGGAACTTACTTTGACTTCCAGTACAACTTGACTAAATGTGACAGTCGTGTCACCTGCAGTCCAAATAATATACCATTCATAAATAAAATGTCACTGAACATTGTGCTCTAGGGTAAAGTAACACGATAGCACACTTCCAGACACAAAGCAAATTATGTGGAATATGTATATATGATGAGCACAATCCCATTGGTGGTCATATTGCCAGTCAATTTACTACAAGCAAACAACTGGAGAAATAAAATCAACTTTTGCCCAAAATGATGTCATTCATACGCTAAGGCTGCGTTTGTTATTGTTTCTTTTTTTCTGTTTTTAAACAACTTTTTTTTTTTTGTTCCAGGAGCAAAAAGGAGCAATGCGTTTGTGTGCGTTTTGTTAAAATTATTTTTGTTAAAGGAAACACGTCAGAGAAAAGAAACAAAAAAAAGTTGTTTTATTTGTTTACGGAAATAAAATTTAAGAACACTTTTCTTCTTCTCTCTTTTTCTTCTTCTTTTTCTTTCTTTTTTTTTTGGCGGTCGCCGGCCTTGGCCATGGCCGGCGACGAATCGAGGGCGGCGGCCTCGCTGGAGCCTCGCAGGGGGCTAGTGAGCCTCCGTGGCTGGGCGAGGCCGCCGGCCCTCGTCGGTCGATCCGCCCGGCCATGACCAAAGCCGGTGACCCGGCCAAAAAAGAAAAAAAGGAAAAATAAATAAGAAAATAAGAAAGAAAATAGAAAAATAAAATTAAAAAATTAAAAAATTAAAAGAAATAAAAAAATTATACAAATTTACAAAACGTGTTTTTCATTTTTTATTCCGGAACAAGTTTACCAAACGCGTTTTTTTTGTTCAAAAATTCCTAGAAACAGAAACACTTTTTCTATTTTTTTTTAGACGATTTTAAACGAAACGTTCACCAAAGCCTTGCAAAGGCTGTTGCAGAATTAAGTATCCATTTACTGAGGCCCTACAGAAAGAAAATGAGTCACCAAAAAAAATTTGTTTTAAGATCTGAAGCCCCTACACTTGTTGGGAAAAGTACTGGCGCAACATGGGCCGACATACATAAACGATACTTTCAACAAAAGATGACAGAGATGTTTTACCCATCATGGCTCTTTAGTGTTTACAAAGAGTTGAACAGATTTCCAACACTACAACCATCATATAATTACACGAGATTCAACTGAAAATCTATAGATTAATAATATAGCTTGAATTGGAAGATTGTTAAGCAAAAATTAAAATGATCAACTTCAACTTTTTTAATTTCAGTGTCTCTTGAAATTGTGTTGACTGAGGTTTCCTTTTCTTCACACACAAATTCAGTAAGAAGCTCATTAAAATGCAATGATGATCTTCATTGCATATAGGCTATTACCTGAATCTTCATTAGATTTATCAAAAACGTACTTGGCAAGCTTAGGAATCACTTCAGTGTCAGTATCAGATTCAAATGTGAACCCATGTCGAATTAGCATTTGCTTTAAGACCTGCAAATGTAAACGAAAAGGTAAGAACCTTAGAAGAATCTACCGGTAAAGATTTTTTCGTTACTTTTAAGCTACAGAGAAATACCATTGAGATTGTACAGAATTTTACAGACTCATCACAGAGTAATATTTAAATTAGGAGCATATCATATAGTTCTTTTAGGAAAGCCTCTTGGTATCTGAAAATGCTTCTCACTGGGGTAAAATGAGGTCCATAACCTGTTGCAAGGTTCCTTATGGTACACAGGATATTTGCTGCTAATGATCCACACTTCAAGCTGCATGTGCTCTGTGAAGCCTTCAATGAAAGGTCCATGATAATATGTCAGAAGGATGAGCCTTGCCCCAGTTTATTATTAACAACGACTAAAGTGGCCTATTCATAAGACCCCTTACTAGATCAATCAAATAAAGCTTCATTGATTGAATCAACTTCTCCCTCTAGTCAGCAGCTATGCCTTCACTCACATTCTAAGAAAGAGTAGTTGTCTAGATTAAATACCTCTAAGATGCATAAACTGATTTATGGCATAAAATCATCCAAACACAAAATATGATCTGCGATACCTCAGGAGATGTAAGCATTACATTGTCATAATGTTACAAATAATCAATGACAGGGATCTACTTTCGGTCTACATGAAAATTTGAAAGCTAACTCACCTCAAAGGTGAAAGAAAGCTTTCATAATTTATATAGCAAAAATGCAACCTGAATATAAATAAAAAGTATACTATAGTCCAAATAGTTGCCAGTTAAGCCTTAACCAACCCATGATTAGTGCTGACCCCATTGTGTACAACCAAAAACTCATTTTCAGCATCGGAGCTCGAGGATGACTATTCCTAGGAGCAGGCACTCCATGAGTCGCTGACTGTGTGTGCACTATTCTGGCATGAGTAAGAAAAGATTCCTCCAAATTCAAGTCTGTGGCATCAACCTCTGATGATAACATAATCAATAGTGAGTTCCTTGAACTTGGTTGAGGAAAATTAAAGACTTGAAATATGGAGATGTCAAATAATCCATCACACAAATATAATAAAGTAGAACAGCCACACAGAAGTCTCGTTCAACGGAATAAACGAGAAAAATCCTACACGAAAATACATTCCTAGTTCGAAGGTGTTGAGTAACGCATGCGCCCATATAAAACTGCAACATTTAAACCAGTGGAGCTCCCTTGAATTCACAAATGAGGCACAATAGTTTGAATGGCACAAATGGATTCAAGGTGAATACATGTGGTCTATGTAATAATATTTCCTTCAATCCAAAAACTGCATTTAAACTTGACAGTGAACATGTGGACACTGCTTAACATTCCTCTATCTCCCAAAAAAAAAAATCCTAATGCTGCTCGAAACGAAAAATACCCTCAACTTGTATTTTTGCCAAATTAATTTCTAAGAGAATCTCGGAGAAAAGGTGGACTTACACACCTCAATGAGCTTTGATTATGTCCAGCAACTATTAGCAACAAGGTTAAACTTTCACCCCACAATGAATATCTAGTTTCACCCAGAAGCTCAGGTATTAAAACAACTTGTAGTGAGTTAAGAGTTTAGATAATGTCCACCACCATTAGCAATAAGGTTGGTCTCGATTAAAGTCCCACTGAACAAAGGCCAATTTCATCGTCACGACGCTTCCACCTCTCTCTTCTTATTTCCTCTTCCCTTATCTTAGCCAAGCAACTGTGTTACTTCACCAGAATCAGAAAGCCAAAGAAGAAAAGGCAGCCCTTTGGACTATTGAGCATTTTTCTGAATAGAAACAGCAGAATGATAAAAAGGGCGTGTCTTTCTGTTCCAGTCAAAAGACGCTCTCCAGCAGTGCATTCTGACCATGTGGACGGTTTCTCTCGAAATTAGGGACAAAATGACAAACGACACAGCAGGTCTAACCGCAGAAGCGGCAGAACAACGTCCTTTAACGAGGACAAACATAATAAATTAACTAAAAAACAAAAAGAGACCGAATCGGATCGAGGAGATAAACTGTATCCGAGGTGCGCATGAAAATCATATGTAGCGACCATGATCGGCAAGCATAACAGTAAACTCCCATAACTAATCAGACAAGCAGGAAACAAGAAAAACGAAAAAGGGAGAGACCTTTTCCACGAGAATCATGTCAAGCGGGGCAGATAAACAAAACGGGGGCAATCAATCTCCAAATCAAACGAGAAGCATAATATATAAGAAAGCTTCGTCAGATCATGAGGTAAGCGGGAAATTCGAGCGCGAGAATGAGAACTGGGGTATACCTTGGTAGACGGATTTGACGAGGGACTCGACGTTGCCTTCCTGGCGAAAGACGACAGGGGGGAGGGAGACGGAGGAGGCGCCGATGGAGACGCCGGCGGAGTCGTAGCCGCGGTACTGAGGCGACGGAGGCCATGAAGAGGACCTGGAGGATGCAGCTCCTCTCGCTCTTCACATTGCAGTTCGGGCAGGCGAATATGCCGCACATTTCCCCCTTCTTCCCCCTTCGCCTCCCGCGCCCGCGTCCGCCTCCTCCTTCATGGCTGCCGGAGCTCCGACTAAAAAGTCCGCGAGAGGGAGACGGAGACGGGGGAGAGAGAGAGAGAATTAGTCAGAGATGGAGATCACTTCTGACCTTCGACACGCTCTACTTCTTCTTCTTCTTCTTCTTCTTCTTCTGCTTATTCGTCTTCCTCGGAGGATGGAAGGATGATGATCGACGACGATTCGTCAAGAGGTGGTCGTATCGCCACCATCGACCTGTGCCCGAACGAGATGAAAACGAAAAATTTAATGCTGATGTGGAAATATAAAGAGGATTTTCAGATGGATCATGCTGATGTGGTGAAGTGCGGCCACGTCCTCAATCGCGAGATCGCAAGGGTCACGCGGGAGGCTAACGTGAAAAGTTAAGGGCGTTAAAATTTGATTTTTCTACTTTTACTCCTGACCAAGTTTTTAAATTAAAATACGCGTTTGATAATTTTATAAAAATTTATTCTGAAATAAAAATTCATTTAATAATGATACGAAATTTCTCTCTCATGAGTGATGATAGGAGGCGACCAACATCCAACGATCGATCGGCAATCGGGCGATGACCAGCGGCTGGTGATTGGCATCCTGCATGCAGTGGTGTGTGAGCGACTAGCAACATGTGGCCGATGTCCGACGTATGGCGAGAGGCAAGCAGGCAATGTTCGATAGTTGATGATCAGTGGCAAGAGGTGGGTGAGCGACATCTGGTGATTGGCAACCGGCGGGGGTGGCAATGAGCGTCCAACGTTCAATGGTCAACGCCCAGCATCCAACGTCTCGCAATTGGTGGCATGCGGCGTCTAGCAATCGGTAACGGATGCGTGACGGGTGATAATGAGAATAAACGATAAGAAGAGTTTTCATTTCTCACATTTCTTTCAAAAATAGAAAAAAAAATTAGTTTTGGATTTTTTGTCCAAATCCATTTTTGGAGTACCAAACATATTTTTGTTTCAAAAATGTTCCGAAAAGCACAAAAACAAGGAAATAAAGAAACATAATGGTTATCATTAGCATTCTAAGTGATCGACTGTCTATATTGTTCTAAGAAACAAAATGTGTTAATAGTTACCAAAAATTTATATTACATTCTTTGGGAATCCGAATGAATTAGAGAAATCATGTTACAATTCTTAGACAAAAGTCATCTTATGCTTGTATTTTGCTTTTAACCGGATACATGATTCTGCATGCATAAGAAAAGAGGAATAGATCGTTTGGCGTGCCATTTAGAATTACCGGTGCAAGTCACTCGCCATTGGCGGAGACATCTTTTTGAAGAAGAGGATCAAAACTATTTACCTAGAATTAAAAGGAAAAAATAAAGAAGAAGGAAAAAAGGCCTTCTCCATTTTGTAGCGACGGTTATTCTAGAGTTGTTCGTGGGCCTCGGCCCTTCTTTTAGGCCCATTTTATTCTTCCAATCTTTAACATTTGCTAGCCCAAAAAGATGAATGAGCGTCTATCGATTTTTACCAATTAGCCGTGCTGCGCTTGTTCTTCAATGTCCAAGGTCGTCTTCATATTCCTTTCTGTTATATTTTACGCCATCATTTTTTTCTCTTACACCTTAGATTAGAAATGAGGCAAAATCCCTTATTTTCACTATTTTTATTTCATATTGATAATTACTTTTAGTGTTCTCCCCTACAATCGCAAAGTACATCAATTTGTCTCATAGTGATTTCATTGCAATTATCTAAATGTGATTCGGTGGAGTAGAATAAATGAAATCTTAATCTTTTCAAGTCAATTTTGGCCATCTAGAAAGGTACCATAAAATTTTGGAATTTCATTTTCTTCATTGTGGAAGGTACAGTCAATTTTATTATAAAAATTTGAAAGGAGAACGAAAATACACACTACGCTCATTGGGTTTCTCTTATTGAGGAGTATACTTGTCGTTATGTTTTGGCTGTCAAAAAAAATTAAATCTTCCTTTTACAAATTCACATTTCCATAAAATTCGCCTACCCATAAATATTTTTTTTTAAATCCTTTCATTTACTTTAATTCCAGCGATTCTCTATTCATCTATTTTTCCTTTCTAATTTTCCCTGATAAATATAAAATCTCTACCTTGACTAAGATGTCCATTCGCACGGTTCTCTAAACTACGATGTCACAATCAACCCCCGGTCCAAACGTCAACAGCCCCCCAGCACTCGGAACGAGGAAACAAGGAGGCGCACGATCTAACTCAAATATGTTTTACGCTCCTGCCCTCGCGAAACCCCGTGATTTTCAACTCCTCCGCCGTCGCATGCCATCGGTGCTCCAAAAGGTCAAAAAACTGACGAGACGATGGTGATGTCGTTTAGCATGGTGTTGCGGACTTCTAGGGTATTAAATATCACGAGGACGAAAAGAGAACCTGGTTCGCGGTTGGGGTTGAATCTTTGGGAATGGAGTGAAGGAGTCTTTTGAAAACATGCACAGTTCGAATTTCCCCTTATAAATATAAAATCTCTGCCTAAACTCAAACGGAAAAGACCATCTGAAAAGAGGAAACAGTGATGTTAAGGTACTTTATAAGAACAAAATAGTTAGAACAGCATAATGATAAGGCTCAATCAATAAAATTGGTTTTTTTTTTTGTGCTAGTTGAGACTTAAAAAGGGAATCTCTTTAAAAACTAAACAAAAAATTATAGAGAAAATTTTGGAACCCTTAATCCAAAAACAAACACCAATAGCATAAAACAAATCAAGAAAACAGAAAACTAAATGCTCCCTTCCAATTCCACCCTATCTACGTCATAGCTTCGCATTGGGCAAGATATGGTGAATTCAATACAACATAAGAAAAAAAAAATGTTGCATCTTGGCAAGGCATAAAGAGATTTTCTTTTGATAGATAAGCATTAAGAAATTATATAAGTACCCTGTACCTGCAAAGGAACTATACTGAATACAGGCTGAAGACAATCCTCCACCTGAGGAACTTAAAATGACCCTACATGCTCCTCCACAAGACACAGCTGCAACATCCCCCCTCAAGCACATGGCAATTAGGCATCATTTACTGGCACAAAGTTGCTGAATAATGGGTGTTGCTTTTGTTAACATTGACACCTTCGGTTTTAGACCAAACGGGGAATCTTGGGATGCAAGTTGACCTATACCGCAAAAGCTAACTGGAAGCAGGCATCATGAATAGTAATCACTACAACAAGTAGACTTGTCATCCACTAGAGCCAGGGGACGATGTTTCATCTCACCACAAGCATTCCTTCATTGTGCATTAACACCACTTCCTTTACTTAAAGAACCTTCCAAAGCTGCACCATAGTTGTATCCCTCGCAAACATGGGAAGTGACGCTCTGCAATCGGTAGCTTAGCAAGATCTTCCATTCACGGTCAAGCTTGAGCACCTCTCTAACTTTGTCTACAAGATATGAGTAAAAGATTTAATGCTTCATACAAAAAATTCTCTCAAAATAAGTTCAGACGAAAGAGGTAGATACAACTTAGAAGTTCAGAAATTGTTAAGGTGAGATAGGAAGTGACACATACTAGAAAGGTCAAAAAAGACAATCCATTGTTGCATTCTCTTTTAGTTGTACTTAGAAGCTTTGCGCTCGGTGTCGCCAAAATTTGATGTGGCTCAACACACTTCAATAGTTGAGTGAATCTATCTATTTATAATCTTTGCTGACAATGCGCCGGAGAATGCAACGGATTGGGAGCAAAGGCGAGAGAGGAGCCAATTTTGAAAAGAAGAACAGAGAGAGTCTTCTTCGTTGACAAGAAGGAGACCCAAGATTTTGAAATATTATGCTGATGTGGTGGAGCATGGCCATGTCCTCAATTGCGAGATTGCAAGGTGAGGCGGGAGGCTAAGTGGTCGGCTACGTATATCGTTCTATGAAACAAAAATGTGTGAACAGTACTGTCAAGAAACTCACATTATATTGTTGGGAACCCGAGTGAATTAGAGAAACCACGCCACAATTCTTTTACAAAGGCCATTGTATGTACTCCATCTTTTGACTTTTTTTTTTTTGGTGAGTATTTTGCTTTTGAACCAAGTACATAATTCTACATGCATAAGAAAAGAGGAATAGATTCAATGGATCGCACTCGCCTGTCTTTTAGTTTGAAGAGGCTAGGCCGTATTGTCGAGGCTCTAAAAAAGAACCTTATGGAGCCGAACCCTTTGAGACCATGGAAAACACAACTAAGATAAGAACATAAGCCACCACCCAAGGACCACAATCCAAAACAAGTCCACAGCAGTGTTGTTAGCAAAATGAGTTCAAGGCAGCAAGTAATTACTCACTAGCGCCGACGAAGTCCTCGAAAGCGAGGATATTGCCATTTTGCACTGCAAGATTCAACTCCCTAAGCCCTTCAATGAGCGCGAACACAAACTTCTCTTGAAATGTGGGGTCTTTATACTCGGTCTGCACATCAAATCAAATCAAAACTAAGATGTCCATTTGCACAGTTTTCCCAATTAGCTCAACACCAGAAACTTCACCCATCGAACCCCCATAACAAAACCTCTTATCCAGATGTAAACAGGGAAAGAGGTAATCGTGCAAACATTTTGGCGTGCAATTTAGAATTACCAGTGCAAGTTCCGATGGGAAACCTGGTGCTGCCATATTCCAGCTGCCGACGGGCCTCCTGGAGGCAACGGCGGAGGCGAAGACAGCAGCGATGCGCCGGAGAAAGCAGCAGATTAGGAGCGAAGGCGAGAGAGCGAATTTTGAAAAGGAGAAGAGAGGGAGTTCCTTCGAATACGACGGAGAGGTAGTTTCTTCGACAACTAGAGGGAGACCCAAAATTAGGGAAAATTAGGAAATACAGTCAAATTTAATACAAAATTTCTATCCCAATTTTTCTTTTATCTCATAAAAAACTCTCAACTTTTAATCTTATTTTAATTTTATCCTAAATTATTTTGTCTTATGAATAACCATCAACTTTAGATCTAATCCCAATTTGATCCTTTTTTTTTAGCTCGTAAAAAATCACTAACTTTTACTTAGATCTTATATTTGCAACCATTAATTCTCTATCCAATCGCTCTTAGTGATGTGGCTTTCATGACATCACTACAATTTTTCCTAAAATTTCACAACCAAAAAATTTTTTTGAGATGAATTTTTATATCAGCCCAAACGACATCTTATCGGATATGATATTTAAGTAAAAATTAGAAAAATTAGGGTTGATTTTCTTTAATTGTTCTTACAAAAATTGAAATTTAACTCAAAGTTGATTGTTTTTTTTATTGTAGGATAGAACTGATAATGGACCTAAAGTTGGAGGATTTTAATGGACAAAAAAACCTTTGGGATAGAATTGAGAGGGATTGTAAAATTGGAGGTATGCACTTCTTGATAATGGAATTCGCGGACAACCAACGAGGGTTGTAATAATAAGGTTTAAAGTCGTTTTCAAATGTAATTAAAGGCAAATAGGAAAGATTTCGTGAGACTTTGACAAATGGGTTGATTATTCGGGTTATTCTGTCATTGTCATAGGACCCTCACTTTCATTATATCGATGTGAATTGTCTTGGGAAATAGTAATAGAGCTTTTTAGGAGTTTGTAATTCGCGGGCTACTTAGAAAACACCTTGCCTTGAACATAGGAGTTGTTAAGAATAAAAGTCGGGAAAAGATCTTTTAGGATATTACTCCTTTTGGAGAGGAATTTCGGGTGGGACGTGAGGCGGGGCTTCACGTGTCCCCCCATCGATTGGAGAGTGGAGAGGGAGTATGCTGACGTGGAGCGTGACAACGTGCTCATTCGCGGGATCGCCAGGCGCTAGAAAAGTCGCAATCAGAGCCAAAAGGGAATGTCGCTATGGTCAAAGGAGGGAGGGAGTGGGACCAAAAAGAAAACGGTGAAAGGCGTGTACGTCGAGTCCCTGAGCAGAACCCGGAAGTTGCCTGGCCTCCTTGACTTCGATCTTATGGAACCCCAGCTTCGGCTGTGCTCCCCGACCGTTTCCCCGGCTTCGGCTTCCGCGTTTTCCAGCTTCGGCTTCCCAACCAGAGGACTCAACCTTATAAAACTTCCTCGGCCTTTTCCAGCTTCGGGTTCCCAAACCCGAACCAAGGACTTCCTCCGCCTTTATTTTAATTCCCGCTTCGGCTTCCCAAACCCAAACCAAGGACTTCCTCCGCTTCGGGTTCTTCGGCTTCCCTTCCCAAACCCGAACCAAAGACTTCCTCCGCCTTTCTCTTTAATTCCACTTCGGGTTCCCAACCCGAACCAAAGAACTCCACCGTCTTTCTCTTTAATTCCACTTCGGGTTCCCAACCCGAACCAAAGAACTCCACCGTCTTTCTCTTTAATTCCACTTCGGGTTCCCAACCCCGAACCAAAGGAGCCTCATCTTTCTCTCTCCACTCACCCCCGAACCAAAGGAGCCCAATCTGGGCTCATCTTTCTCTCTTCCAAACCAAAGGAGCCCCATTAACATCTTTCCCTCCCCAAACCAAATGAGCCCCGTCTTTCTCTCTACGCTCACCCCCGAACCAAAGGAGCCCCATCAACATCTTTCCCTCCCCAAACCAAAAGAGCCCCATCTTTCTCTCTCCACTCACCCCGAATTAAAGGAGCTTTCCCTCCCCGAACCAAAGGAGCCTCATCTTTCTCTCTCCGCTCACCCCCGAACCAAAGGAGCCCCAAAGGGCTCCACCATCTTTCTCTCCCCAAATCAAAGGACTCCACCTTATAAACCCCAGCTAGCCATCTCTCTCTCCGCTCATTTCAATAATCATCCTCTACATAGCACTACGAGATCCTCCAGAAGCACACCACGATGCGGACCGGCGGTCATCCCCACACAAACGCCCGAGGTTCCCCTGACCTCCCTGCCCTCCACACCATTGTCGGCTTTCTTACTACCGTGCTGATCAACCTCGTCGAGGTGAAATTCAAGGAAAGCATCACCATTCGAGACCCACCCCTCTGGCCACCTCTCTCGCCGTCTTCTCTCTTCTGTTCTATTGCTCATTGGCCCTCGTTGCTCACCTGTCGTTGGCTCCCGATTGTTGTGCCCGAGCATTCGCCATCTTCATGATGCTCGCCGCCGCACTCTCGGTGGCGTCCCTCATGTCGTTGTTGGTCCGGAGGCCCTTTCACTCTTTCCCTTATCTCTTGTCATTAGCGTTGCTTTCCATGGCCCTCTTGTATGTTTTCGTCCACGTGTTCCGTCCTGGCCAACCGGCAGCCCCGCCACTCTTGCCTCTTACACGCCAGCATGTGAACGCTGAAGCGCCCCAGAATCGGGAATCAGTCCAGGTTGACATGACCCCAGATGTCCAATGGGGTGCCCACCACCAAAACACCGACTTCCCGATCCGCAACCGTGGCTCCGGTGACAGCGGCCCGTCCAGGGCCGCCAGCGACGGTGTTCGACTTGCATATCTGCAAACACGCCCCGCAGTTCTCTCCTTGGACTCAGCATTGGTAACTCCTCAGGTGGCGACGGCGGAGGAGGGATACGGGGAGGATAGACTCGAGATGGCCAGAGACGGAGGAGAAAGTGTAGACGGGGGAGAAGAGTGAGGTGGACTGTAGATGTGAGAGTAGGTGAGGCTATAGAGACTGTAGATGATGGGGCAAGTGAAACTCCTGTGGAGACCCTAGATTTTATCGTAGAAACTGTAGATGATGGTGCTTTAATACCACCACACATCGCCCTACAAGGCATATATTTTTGTTACTCATTGGACACGTGTTCACATATCTTGTCATTGACATTAAAGGTGTTTTTGCTTCGTGAAAAACAATTTTCCAAAAAATCGTTTTCTATATTTTCCTATTTGATTCATTTAGGAAAATAAATCAACAGAAAATATTTTCTTAATTAATAAAAAATATTTTTTTCCAAAATTTAAATTCAAGAAAACGATTTTCTCGTTGAAATAACCGAAAACGTTTTTCAAAATATTTTATGATCCTTATTTAATGAAAAATTTATTATTAAAAAAATTTATAATTAAGAATTTTGAATATATTATTATTATATTTTTTTCTTCTCTTTTTTCTTGCTTTTTTTCTTTCTTTGCACGTCAACATAAACCTTAACTCCTCCTCCCCTCTCTCCTTCTCCTTTCGTCACCGCCGCCTCCTCCAACCCTAGCCCCTTCTGCGCTCCCGTTGGCTTCGCTCCCTCCTTCGTTGACGTCTTCTGCACCTTCATTCTCGAATGGATTCGGCTCCACGCCGGCGGCTTCGGCGCCGATGCTCTTCGGTACGCTGTCGTCGGTCGCGTCCGGAGGATCGTCGCCCTTTGAATGACTCAGCTTGCCGCGAGCTCTGGTCCGTCGCCGTTCGCATCGAGTTCCCCTTCGCCATTGTTTGCCTCGTTGGGGAGCTCTGCTTCTCTGTTCCGTGCGCCTACGCCTTCTTCCAGTGCGAGCCCAGGTTCGTCCTTGTTTGCGATGCGTGCGCGTGCGCCTCGGGCATGGTCAAGGCTCGCCAGCTTGTGCCTGTGCTTGGAGCTCGGTCGAGCTTCGGTGGACGGAATCGCTGCAGAGGGAGGTGAGTTCGTCGAAGATGGCGTTGATGGCGGTGGACAGGAGGAAAGGGCGATGCGTTAGGTAGAGAGGCGGCTGGGAGAGAATGAAATAAAGGAAAAGAAAATTAAAATATAAATAAAAAAATTGATTTTTTTTTTTTTTTATCTGAGAGAAACCAACAGGAAAAGAACGTTCAATGATATATATCAAATAAAAGAAAATTAATTTAATTCTTAAAAAGTATTTTTTAAGAAAATATTTTCCTTACTTATTGAATTTTCCATGAACGAACGCACTTTAACTGAAAATCCAAACCCCACTGTACTTCCTGCTCTCTTATCGCGTCAAATTGTAATTGGTTAATTAATAAAATTGATTTCTTCGAGGCCCGTCGACATCGAAATTCCTTCCATTTAAATACATGAGACCTCTCCGTGTCTACAAATTGGACTAGATATGGAGTTAAGTATTATATTGATAAAGAAAATCAGAACACGATACAATTTTCCTCTTATTATATTTCCTAGGAATGGTATTAATGGGAGTTAACTTTCAATTTGAATAACCGACGTGACAATCGCCACTCAAGATATATATTTAACAACAAAAACCGATATCAACGATCTTAGACACTAGACCGATTCCATCAATCTTGCACATTTAATAACCCGCATTTTTGTGACACAATCTCCTTTTTCCAAACTCCACCAGACTCTATTACATCTCATAATGCAACAAAAGATACTTCAATCAAAGTCCACCATAAAAAAATAAAATAAAAATGGAGTTCTCTACTAAAGCTAAATACGATAACTAATATTTTCAGCAATAGAACTTTTTCGTGGCCTTCAAGACGAAAGCATTAATGAACAACATATTGCTCTAAGTTGCATAGCATCCCTAATAAAACTAAATTGTAGTCGTCGTCATGCCAATCATTAAACAATGTTTAGGTACATGAGTACAACACTTCGAGGAAGATTGATAGGTAAATGCATAACAAGCCGTGAACATGCAAAAAGGTGGACTACGATAGTTTTTCCTAATTTATCATAAAGAAAGATCTTGCAAGGGTTGTTATTCAATAATGTATAAGTAATCAACAATGTGTCAGAAACATGCTTTATATTCTCATGGCCTAATTTGACTGTCGGTAAACACAATTAGAAGAAATCTCTTAGTAGGCTTCTACTTTGTTGTCACACTCTTTGCGAGGTCCCTAGGCTAGTCGACATTGTATCCTCTTAGGACCATGAGATGATACGCCAACAATTGCGCCACAAATCTTTAAAATGATCTCATGTCCAACGAATTAGCAATATCTAGTAAAATGAAACAGACTACTTGAAAGAGAGAACAAGAATATGAAAATACTCTTACGCAATAAATAAATAACCAAGCAAAATGTTCAGACTAAACGCCAAATCATAGAGAGAATTTTAGAATTCTTCATGAAACAAACACCAAGAGCATAAAACATATCAAGGAAACAGAAAGCTAGATGCTCCCATCCAGCTCCACCTCATCTACATCATAGCTTCATCTTCAGCAAGTCACGACACATTCGGTAGTAAAGGAAAAAAAAAGATGTTGCATCTTGGCAATCATAGAAAATTATTGGAAGTACTCTGTACCGAAGGAACTATATTGACTACAGGCTGAAGACAGCCCTCCACCTGAGGAACTTCCTATGACTCTACATGCTCCACCAAAAGACACAGCTGCAGCATCCCCCCTCAAGCACATGACAATTAGGCATCCTTTGCGGGAATGGAGTTGCTGAACAACTGATTGTTGCTTGCTGTTAACATTGACACCTTCAGCTTTATTACAATTAGAGATTTTACAGATGTGAGTAAACCTATACAACAAAAGCTAACCTGAAGCAAGCATCGCGAATAGCAATCACTACAATGGGAAGACTCATCCACTAGAGCTAGGGGACCATGTTTCATTTCACCAGCAAGTATTCCTCCACTGTGCATCAATGCCACTTCCTTTACTTTCAAAGAACCTTCCAAAGCTGTAGCTTAATTGTATCCTCTGCCAAACATGAGAAGTGACTGCTCTGCAAGACTGCAATCAGTAGCTTAGCAAGAGCTTTCATTTCCTGGTCAAGCTTCAGCACCTCTCTAACTTTGTCTACAAAATATTAACAAGGGATTTAATGTTTCATACAAACAATTTATCAACAAAGTTTAGACAAAAAAGGCACATTTAACAGAAGTTCAGAAATTGTGAAGGTGAGATAGGAAGCGAAACATACTTGGAAGGTAAAAAAGACAATCAATTATTGCTTCTATTATTGCTTGATTAGAAATAGCGTCCCCTCCAATTGCTAAAGCTAACATAGCCAATAAAACTATTTGACTGGTGTATGCCTGCTCAAAAGCATATCTGTAAATCAGTTTCATGAAAAAAAGACCAGAGAACCATGACGAAGAGAGGATCGTTTCTGTAACAGAATGTCAAAAGGTACTCTCTCACCTTGGTGCTTGCCGCACCTATCTCAGCACCAGCATTTATATGGACAGCGCAATGTGTAATTTTGGCATTTGTACAGCCAACAGTATTATTAATTCCTACACATAACGCACCATTCTGGAGGGCATCTTCCAGTGCACGTAAGGTGTCTGCTGTTTCACCAGACTGACAAAAACTGCCGTATCTTCTCTATAAATTGGGCCTTGATGATCCAAAAGATCACTTTCAATTTCCATTGTCACAGGGATTCCTCTTTTGAAAGCAAGTAAACAAGAAAAGAGTTGGTAAAATAAATTAACATCTCCCACCCACATAAGCTATCATTCACTACTTGCCTGAAAGTTCTTCCAAGATGGGCCTTGCAGCTAAAGCAGCATTATAACTTGTACCACAACATATAAAAACAATCCTCCGGCTCCTCCTAATTGTCTTGAGATGATCCTTCAGTCCACCCAGAAGGACAGTCTTAGCTTTGCAGGTGCCCCCACGTATAAGTCTGCCCCTCATTGTGGTTGTTAGGGATTCTGGCTGTTCATGAATTTCTTTCTGCATATAATGTTCGTAGTTTCCTTTATTTATCTGTTCAACTTCCATCTCAAGAACAGAAAGTGCACGCTGTACAGAAGCTGGCCTGGAAAGTACACCACGTTTTCGTTTGTCACCATCAAACTTTAAGATAGATACCCCTCCATCTGACACAACCAGAATTAGTAGAATAAATTCAGCATTTGGCTTCTCATAAGTCACTACGATATTAAAATACTCTAGAAAGAAACAATCATAGTTATCAGCCCTTGATTGAGGTGATATAGCAGGACTTTCCGCATCAAAGTTCACCTCCCATGTTGGCAACATGCTCCTCCAATGGAAAAGGACAAAAATGCTATTCAACTATATGCAAGAAGTCAAGCCAAATAGAATTCTGGTGACATTGACCTGAAAGCTTCCCAGTACAACTAAATAGATGGTTACTACTGGTGATATTGAGCAAATTTGACCATATTGCTACACAGTCCGATGGTATCTTCACAAATTGATACTGAGATGAAATCGATAGAACTCAAGTTAAACTGAAGTACCCCCCACCCCTAAAATCTTAACTACTAAGATACATTTGGTAGATCAATAAAACATAAGATCATGAGACTGATAAGGCAGCCCATGCCATAAATGCTAATAATACACATAAATTCCTTAAAACAACTATGTAATTACCTTCAGATTAACAACTTCACCATCTTCAACAACAAAAACTTTTCTTGTGTGCTCCACCAGAGCATTTGCATCACTCGATAAGAATGTTCCCTTGGATTCCCATTCTGCGAAGGGTACTTGTCATCATGAAATAATGAACCTTTGCTTGATTCTTCTGTCAATTCCTGAATGAATTAATGACTATGTTACAGTTATGATAAATTACAAGACAAACAAAAATTTTGACAAGGAAAATGCATAGGTAAGACATACACAGGAATGGACAACTGCATATATGAAGAAAGAACTCCTAAATCCTAAGCCTAAGCTAAAGTTGATGCATCATAGAAACCTAAAAATGAAGTAAGAGTTCAGCACCATAGACAACCACATGCTTTTCTCAAACTTATCGTATCAAGACAAAAAATACGTGCCATGGTGGACAATAGTAACAATGCTATTCAAGTTCCCAGTTCTAATAGGAAATGTGCATCCAACTTAGCATTTATAAGGCACTCTAGTAAAAACTCAATGTACTGTCTCCACCAAGCAACACGGATGCTATTCAACACTTTGCAGAAAACATTGTATCATAAGAAACATTTGATTGAACTATGGTTAATAGACTCAGTTTTAGAAGAACACACATAGCATAGCTTTTAGTGAAGCTGAAAGGACACAAAACAATTGAAATAGAAAATGATTCACAAGATGTGATCAAAAGTAACTCATTTGCAACAAGTACCACCCAAGTTTTAAATGGAACTTACTTTGACACCAAGAAGCAATGGACTACCACGCTTACAAGCAATCAATTCATTAGGATAATGCCGGCTCTTAAAAATAAGGGCATAGACTCCTTCAAGATGCCTCATGACTTCCAGCACAACTTGACTAAACACGACAGTCGTGTCACCTGCAGTCCAAATAATATACCATTCACAAATAAAATGTCACCAGACATTGTTCTCTAGGGTAAATTAACATGATAGCACACTTCAAGACACAAAGTAAATTATGTGGCACATGTATATATGTTGAGCACAATCCCATTGGTGGTCCTATTGCCAGTTAACTCACTACAAGCAACAATTGGAGAAATAAAATCAACTTTTGCCCAAAATGATGTCATTCATACACTAAAATGCTGTTGCATAATTAAGTATCCATTTATTGAGGCCATACAGAAAGAAAATGAGTCACCAATACAATTTGTTCTAAGGTTTGAAGCCCCTACACTTGTTGGGAAAAGTACTGGCGCAACATGGGCCTGACATACATAAACGATACTTTCAACGAAAGATGTCAGAGATGCTTTATCCATCAGATGGCTCTTTAGTGTTTACAAAGAGTTGAACAGATTTCCAACATGACAACTTCATATAGTTCCACAAGATTCATCTAGAATCCATAGATTCATATAGCTTGAATTGGAAGATTGTTAAGCAAAAAACTAAAATGATTAACTTCAACATCTTTTTTAATTTCAGTGTCTCATGAAATTGTGTTGACTGAGGTTTCCTATTATTCATATACAAACTCGGTAAGAAGCTCATTAAAATGCAAAGATGATCTTCACTGCATATAAGCTATTACCTGAATCTTCATTAGATTTATCAAAAACGTACTCGGCAAGCTTAGGAATCACTTCTGTGTCAGAATCAGATTCAAATGTGAACCCATGTCGAATTAGTGTTTAATTCAAGACCTGCAAATGTAAACGAAAAGGTAAGAACCTCAGAAGAATATACCGGCAAAATTTCTTCGTTAGTTTACCATTGAGATTGTACAGCATTTTACAGACTCATCACAAATAGAGTAACATATATATTAGGAGCATATCATATGGTTTCATAAGGAAAGTGTCTTGATATCTAAAAATGCTTCTCATTGGGGTAAGATGAGGTCCATAACCTGTTGCAAGGTTCCTTGGGGTACATAGGACATTTGCTGCTAATAATCCACACTTCAAGCTACATGTTCTTTATGAAAACTTCGATGAAAGGTCCATGATAATATGACAGAAGGATAAGCCTTCGCCTCAGTTTATTATTAACAATTACTAATGTGGCCTACTCATAACACCCCTTACTAGATCAATCAAATGAAACTTCATTGATTGAATCAACTTTCCCTCTAATCAGCAGCTATTCCTTCACTCGCATTCTAAGAAAGGAGTAGCTGTCTAGATTTAATGGCATGAAATCATCCAAACACCCAGTATGATCTGCAATACCTCAGGAGATGTAAGCATTACATTGTCATAATGTTACAATAATCAATGACAAGGATGTGCTTTCGGCCTACATGAAAATTTGAAAGCTAACTCACCTCAAAGGTGAAAGAAAGCTTTCATAATTTATACAGCAAATTGCAACCCGAATATAAATAAAAAGTATACTATAGTCCATATAGTTGCCAGTTAAGCCTTATGATTAGTGATGACACCATTGTGTACAACCAAAAACTCATTTTCAGCACCGGAGCTCTGAGGATGATTATTCCTAGAAGCAGGCTCTCCATGAGTCGCCTACCGTGTGGGCGCTATTCTGGCATGAGTAAGAAATAATTCCCCCAAATTCAAGTCTGTGGCATCAACCTCTGATGATAATATAATTAATAGTGAGTTCCTTGAACTTGGTTGAGGAAATTAGAGAGCCAGACTTGAAATATGGAGATGTCAAATAATCCATCACACAAATATAACAAAGTAGAACAGCCACACGGAAGTTTTGTTTAACAGAATAAAAGAGAAAAATCCTGCACAAAAATACATTCCTAGTTCGAAGATGTTGAGTAATGCATGAACCCATTAAAAACTGCAGCATTTAATCCGGTGGGGCCCCTAGAATTTACAAATGAGGTGCGATAGATTCAATGGTACAATTGGAATCAAGATGAATATACACAGTCTATGGAATAATATCTCCTTGAATCCAAAAACTGCTTTTATACTTGACAGTGAACATGTGGACCACTGCTTAACATTCCTCTATCTCCAACAAGAAGTCCTAATGCTGCTTGAAATGAAAATACTCTCAACTTGTATTTTTGCCGAATTAACTTCTAAGAGAATCTCGGAGAAAAGATGGACTTTCACCCCCTCAATGAGTTTAAATTATGTCCAGTGACTATTAGCAATAAGGTTAAACCTTCGCCCTCCCAATGAATATCTGGTTTCATCCAGAAACTCAGATATTGAAACAACTTGTGGCTAGTTTAGATAATGCCACGACCATCAATAAGGTTGGTCTCGATTAAAATCCACTGAAGCCAATTTCATCGTCACACGATGCTTCCACCCTTCTCTTCTTATTTTCTTTTTCCTTATTTTAGCCAAGTAACCGTGTTACTTCACCAAAATCAGAGAGCCAAAGAAGAAAAGGCAGCCCTTTGGATTATCGAGCTTTTCTAAATAGAAACAGCAGAATGATGAAAAAGAGGGGTCTTTCTGTTCCAGTCCAAAAGACGCACTCCAGCAGTGCATTCTGACCATGTGGACGGTTGCTCGAAATTAGTGCATAAGGGGACAAAATGACAAACGGCATAGCGGGCTTCTTGAACGAGGCGCTTGTCTAAACGCAGAAGAACGTCCTTCACGAGGGCAAACAAGAGTAAATTAACTGAAAAATAAAAATAAAAAGAGACTGAACCAGGTCGAGGAGATGAACTGTATCCGAGGTGCGCATGAAAATCATATGCAGCATCCATGATCGGCAAAGCATAACAGTACACTTCCATAACTAATCAGACAAAGTAGTGAAAAAAAAAAAAAAAGAAGAGACCTTTTCCACAAGAATCAAGTCAAGCAGGGCAGACAGACCAAACGGGCCGAAATCAATTTCCAAATCAAACTAGAAGCATAATATAGAAGAAAGCTTCGTCAGATCATGAGGTAAGCGGAAATTCGAGCGAAGGAGAATGGGGGAGAATGGGACTCGATGTTGCCTTCCTGGCGAAAGACGAGAGTGGGGAGGGAGGCCATGAAGAGGACCTGGAGGATGTAGCTCCTCTCCCTCTTCACATTGTAGTTCAGGCAGGCGAATATGCCGCACATTTCTCCCCTTCTTCCCCCTTCGCCTCCCGCGCCCGCGTCCGCCTCCTCCTTCATGGCTGCCGGAGCTCCGACTAAAAAATCCGCGAGAGGGAGACGGAGACGGGGAGTGAAAAGAGAGAGAGAAGTGGCCAGAGATGAAGATCACTTCTGCCCTTGACCCGCTCTTCTTCTTCTTCTTCTTATTCGTCTTCCTCGAAGGATTCGATGGATGATGATCGACGACGATTCGTAGAGAAAGGATAAGCTCTCATGAACTCTGGAACTGGTTGTGTGCTTGACCGAGATGTAAACGAAAATTTTATGCTGATGTGGAAATATTAGAGAGGATTTTCAGATCTGTCCCACGGCTCCATGTGTCACTCACGGAGTGGATTGAGATTATGCTGATGTGGTGGAGCGTGGCCATGTCCTCAATCGCGAGATGGCAAGGTGAGGCGATAGGTAGAGGTGAGCGCCGAACCGAACCGGAGGTTGCAGTTCGGTTCCCGATTCTTAAAGGACCGGTTCCGGTTCTGATTCCTTTTTCTGGAAAGAACCGGTTGCGGAACCGGAACCGGAATCGATTTCGGAACCGATTAAGGCCCCCTCCCCCGCTCGGCTGATGGTCAATATATGCGCCCAACAATCCCATCTTCAACAGCCACGGGAAGCTTTACATAATGACCTTGAATGTGCTTTTTCAGGCACTCTCTTGCAAATAATCAACTACAATTTTACAAGTAGTTTCATTGGGTAGGGTTAAGGTTTGCTTCTTTGCCCAGATTTAGCCCTAATTTGTCGATATGGGGAAAATCATCCATAAAGCCCTAAAATTATTATATTTTAACCAATTCACTCTTAAATATTTTAATTATATCAATTGAGTTATAAATCTTTTTTATATTTTACTAATTGAATCCATCAATTAATTTTAATTAGATATCACTAGTGTGGACACCAATAATACCACGTAGGACGGCCTACAATTGACACGGATAATTTTTGTATATATTTTTGTAAGAAGTATGATTTATTTTTTTTCTTTTTATTCTACCAAGTCCGATGAGGGTCGACCACCCTCACCAACCATAGACAAGGGCCTCGCATGTGACATCCGGGTTTTCACTTGATGGAATTTTGAGCCTTAAGCGACTAGCCATCATCGCCACGCTACCAAGCTTGTCACTGGATCATGCCATTCATGCCACCACCACCATGTCATCTAGTCACTATGCCTCACCACACCACTGCAAGGACTTGTCACCTTAGCTTGTCCCCGTCACCAACCGTGACACCTCAGCCAACCACTCAGCTCCACCGAGCCATCGTCACCTCAATGCCACCGTTGACACCAGTCGCCGACGCCGCTCGCGCGAACCTTCGCCGCTCAATGCCCTTCGCTGCCATGCTCTGCCTCTGCCCGTCGCCAATGCCACTATAGAATGTGCGCGTACGTTATAGTTCAAATCTGAAAATGAAAAAAAAAAAATGAAAAAGAAAATGAAAAAAGAAAGAAAAAGAACCCGTTGGAACCAGGACTCGACTAGAACCTGTGACAAGGTAGGTTCCAGGTTCCAAACGAAACTGAATCGGAACCTGGAACCGCTCACCCCTAGTGAGAGGTTAACGTGGGAGGCTTAGGGGGTGCATGACAACCAAGTAATTTCGTTCCATAAATAATTTTTCTATTCTGCACTGCTTCTGAATGTAAATCCGTTTGATAAACTTATTCATTTTTCCTATTTCTAGAATAGATTTCTATTCTAGAAATATGTTTGAAATAGAAATCGAAGTAGAAATTTTCTACTTCTCTATTTTTGGAACGAAATGAGAAATAAAAATTATTCTCATCGTTAGTCAATCGGTCCTTTATCCGTTGTCGTCGACCCATTGTCCATCGGTTGCCGCCCGCCCGCCGGCCCTTGCCGCCGTTGGTCACCGGTCGGCGGCCACCGCCACCGTCGTCCGTCTCCGCCGTCGTCCGAAAGAAAGAAATTTTGTGTATTTTTAGAGTAGAAATTTTGTGTCGTTATCAAACAATTATTTTTGCTTAAAACTCATCTAGAAATAGAAATAGAAAAATATATTTCCGTTCCATAAACTATTTCAGGGAATGGTTGTCATGTGCGCAAGCGGGTGCATGACAACCGCCTATTTCTCGTTTCAAAAACAATTTTTCTATTCCAAATCTGTTTTTGAAATAGAAATCCGTTCGATAAACTTATTTCATTTTTCTATTTTTAGAATAGATTTATATTCCGAAATAAGTTTGGAATAAAAATCGAAGTATAAATTTTCTACTTCTCTATTTTTGGAACGAGAAATGAAAAATAAAAATTTTTCTCATCGTTCGTCAATCGGTCCTTCATTCGTTGCCGCCGACCACCGTTCGTCGGTCGCCAGTCGGTCGCCAGCCCTCGCCGCTCGCTGGTCGCCGCCGCCGCCGGTCTGTCGCTGTTCGAAATGAAGAAATTTTGTGTCATTATCAAACAGTTATTTTTGTTTAGAAACTCTTCTAGAAATAGAAATAGAAAAATCTATTTCTATTCCAAAAACTATTTCTGGAGCAGAAAAGTTATCAAGCGCGCCCTAAGGGCGCGCATAATAAAATTTCTATTTCTCTATTTGTTTGTTTTTCTATTTCCTGGAACAGGTTTGGAATAGAAATCTATTTGGTAATGTAATTTGATTTTTTTTTTTTATTTCCGGAATAGATTTTTATTCCAAAAATAGATTTGAAGAAGAAATTAGAAACTAAAATTTTTAACTTCTCAATTTTGAAATAGAAATTGAGAAATCAATTTCTTCTTTGAAATCAATTTTACATTAGAAATTTTGTAAATGCGCACCTAAGGGGGGCATGACAACCACCTATTTCTGTTCCAAAAACAAATTTTCTATTCCAAACTTATTTCTAAAATAGAAACCGTTTGATAAACCTATTCTATTTTTCTATTTTCGAAATAAATTTTTGTTCCTTAAAATAGGTTTGGAATAGAAATCGAAGTAGAAATTTTCTACTTCTCTATTTCGGGGAACAGAAATGAGAAATAAAAATTATTATCATCGTTCGTCAACTAGTCTTTCAGCCGTCGTCGTTAACCACCGTTCGTCCGTCGCTCATCGTCGCCGCCGTCGGTTGCCGGCTACCGCCGCCGCCGATCGCCGGTCGCCGCCGATTGCTACTTCGATTCTTGCCGCCGCCGCCGGTCCACCGCTATTCGAAAAGAAAATTTTTGTGTCGTTATCAAATGAATTTCTATTTTTAGAGTATAAATTTTGTATCGTTATCAAACAGATATTTTGCATAGAAACTCTTCTAGAAATAAAAATAGAAAAATCTATTTCTTTTCCAAAATTTATTTCTGGAACAGAATAGTTATCATTCACCCCCTAAGTAATTGGCTACCTATATCGTTCTATAAAACCAAAAATGTGAATAGTATTATCAAGAATTCATATTATATTATTGAGAACTCGAATAAATTAGACAATCATGCCACAATTGTTATATAAAGGTCATTTTATGCTTGTATTTTGCATTTAACCAGACACGCAATTCTGCATGCATAAAAAAAGATAAATAGATTCAATGTATGGTTTGGCGCGCAATTTAGAATTACTGGTGCAAGCCACTCGCCAATGGCGGGGACATCTTTTGATTTGAAGTTTGAAGGAGAAGAGGATTAAAAACTATTTACCCAGAAAAAAAGAAAAAGAAGGAAAAAAAGGCCTTCTCCATTTTGTAGTGACGGTCGTTCTAGAGTTGTTCGTGGGCCTTGGCCCTTCTTTAAGGCCCATTTTATTCTTCCAATCTTTCACATTTGCTAGCCCAAAAAGGTGAATGAACGTCTATCGATTTTCATCAATTGGCCGTGCTGCGCTTGTTCTTCAATGTCCAAGGTCGTCTTCATATTCCTTTCTATTTTATTTTACGCGATCATTTTTTTTTCCTCTTACACCTTAGATTAGAAATGAGGCAAAATCCCATTTTTTTCCCACTATTTTTGTTTCATATTGATAATTACCTTTAGTATTCTCCCCTACAATCGCAAAGTACATCAATCTATCTTGTAGTGATTTCGTTGCAATTATCTAAACGCAGTTAGGCAGAGTAGAATGAATGAAATCTGAATCTTTTTCAAGTCAATTTTTGCCATCTAGAAAGGTAGCATAGAGATTTGAAATTTCATTTTCTTCATTGTGGAATGTACGGTCAATCTTTATTATAAAGATTTGAAACGAGGATGAAAATACACACTATGCGCATCGTATTCCTCTTATTGAGGAGTATACTTCTTGTTGTGTTTTGGTTGTGAAAAAAATGATTCTTCCTTTTACACATTCACATTTCCATAAAAATCGCCTACCCATAATTTTTTTTTTATTCTTTTCATTTACTTTAACTCATTCTCTTTCAATCTATTTTTTCTTTCTAATTTTTCCTGATAAATATAAAATCCCCACCTAAACTAAGATGTCCATTCGCACAATTCTCCCAATTAATTCAACACTAGAAACTTCACCCATTAGATCCCTGTAAACCCCATGTCTAGATCTGAATAGGGAAAGAAGTAATTACGCAAACATTTGACATGCAGTTTAGAATTACTAGTGCAAGTTCTGGTGCGAAATTTGGTGCTGCCATATTCTAGCAGTGGATAGGGCTCCTGGAGGTGGATGTACCAATAATGCGCCGGAGAAAGCAACGGACTGAGAGCGAAGGTGAGAGAGTGAATTTTGAAAAGGAGAAGAGAGAGAGTCCTCTTCGATGACAAGATGGAGACCCAAAATCTTGGAATATGAGGAGGGTCTAATGCCATTTAAAATTTTAACTTTACCTTGAATTCCAATTCTACAATATTTTTGTGTTATTTTTTTTGTCTCGTAAAAAACCTTCAACTTTTCTTGAACTGTTTTTTGTCTTATAAAAATCACCAACTTTAGATCAAGTACTAATTTGACCCAAATTTTTTTCATAAAAAATCACAAACTTGCCCCTTTCACTGTTTCCCCTATCTCTTGTTATTTGTGTTGTTTTCTGTGGTCCTCTTGCATCGTCTCGCTCGAAATCTTCACATGTGGGTCAACGCAAGATTGTATCTATTTTTGTCCCCATGTTCCGTTCTTGCCGACTACATGGTGTGAGGGCAGCCTCGCCACCTTTGCCTCGTACCAACACGGACGTGCACTCTACGCCGGAATTGGGAATGGGTCTGTGTTGACACGGCCACAGTTGTGGTAACGCGACTAGTGAAGAAACATGACGACGTTGTGCTTAACAACCAATAACAGCGACAGCAGGAGCTTATGGTTTTGCTTCTGTAGAGTAGCATTGTATTTTCGAAATATGATCCATTGTTAGAATGGCCAGCTTTGGAGAAACTTGACTTCGAAATTCTTTCCAATTGAATACTCTGCGTGTCTGCAAATTGGACCACATCATGGAGTAAATATCCCACTGAAAAAGGAAATTAGAACGCGGTACATGTTGCCTCAGACTTTTTCTTAGGAAATGTATGAACGAAGAGTTGATCACTGACGCGGCAGTCAACACTCAAGAGGCATCTTTTAACGGCAAAAACCAATCTCAACGAAAAAAGCAAATCATGTCTCAGATACTTGATTGATTCTATCAATCTTGCACTTTTAATAACACACATGTTTTGTTATATTGCCTGCACTTCTTTCCCAAATAAGGATACAATCTTCCTCTTCCAACCTCCACCGCACTCCTTTTACATCTCTTGATGCAGCCCAAGATACATCAATCAAAGTCCTCTATTAAAAAAAATGGAAATTCCCTAATAAATGCTGAATACAATTACTAACATTTTTAGCAATAGAACTTTTTGTGACCTTTCAAATGAAGGTATTAACGAAACAACATATTGCTCAAAATCGCATAACATCCCAGATGAAACTAATAGTCATTGTTGTTTGCTATGTCAACCACGACACCATGTTCAAGTACCATGAGTGCAACACTTTGAGGCAGATTGATAATAAGCCACGAATGCGGAAAAAATATGGATTACGACGGTTTTCTCTAATTGATCATAAACAAAGATCTTGTAGAGGCTACCATTCAATAAAGTACAAGTGATCAACATAATGTATACTTTGTATTAGAAAGATGCTTTACATTCTCATAACATAATACATTTCACCGTTGGATTTTTTTATCAATCAATGGAAAATACTTTTCAGATTTTTTTTCCAGTTTTTATCAAATACCGAAAAATAAAGTCACTTTCCTATGAAATGACTCTCTAAATGGCCCCGTCCTCAATAAGGCGAACTAAGAAAATATGAGAAAATATTGCATGAGACTGACCTCGCACGTCATCGCTCAGCCAATATATTCCCCGTAAATGCCAAGGCAAAGTAGCAAAAGTAAGTCGCTCGCAAATGAGAAGTCTTCGACCAAATGTAAAAGCATGGGAAGAAGCAAGGAGAAGGACGACGACCAATTTCGCGGTAATCTGCTGGGAAGCTTCTCAGATCCGCCTGTGCGGTACGACCACCCGACCTCTTTTTCAACAATAAAGCCCCCCAAGATCTGCTCCTACTCTAGCCATCTCTCTCCGATCGTGTCGATAATCATCTTCGACATAGGACTCACGGGATTATAGGAGCCGAACCCTTGCAAACGTCCGAGGTTCCCCTGCCTTCACTACCCTCCATGCCATTCTCGCCTTTCTTGTTTCCGCGCTGCTCAACCTCCTCTAGCTAAAACACCAAGGGAAATCCGTGTCCCCATTCGACGCCCACCCTTTCCACATCTTCCTTGCCGTCTTCTGTGACGTGTTGTAGGGCGCATCGGCACTCGTTACTCTTCTGTGGTTGGCTCACGATTACTGTGCACGAGCGTCTCCCATCCTCACGATGCTCGCGGCTTTGCTCTCGGCGGCTTCCCTTGCAGCTTTGTTGGTCCCGGGCCCCTTTCGCTGTTTCCCCTATCTCTTGTTATTTGTGTTGCCTTCCATGGTTCTCTTGTGTTGTCTCGCTCGAAACCTTCTTATGTGGGTTCGACACAAGCTTGTATCTATGCTTGTCGCTATGTGCCGTTCTTGCTGCCTACATGGTGGAAGAGCCCTGCCACCTTTGCCCGTTACCGTCATGGATGCGTGCTTTGCGCCGGAATTGGGAATTGCTTGGGGATTGGGCTGTCTTGACATGGCCGCAGATGTCCCTCGGGACGCCCACAACTAGCACAACCCTGCAAAAGATAACACGACTAGGGAAGAAACATGACAACGTTGCCTTGGACAACCAATAACAGCGACAGTAGGAACTTTGGTTTTTTTTTTCTGTTGGTATATTCTGAGAGTCGCATTGTATTTTACCTATATGACTAATTGAGAGAATGGACTAGTTTCGCAGCAAGTTGACATTGAAATTCTTTCCATTTGAATTCATGAGACCTCTCCTTACAATATCATAATGAAAAAGGAAATTAGACCACGGTACAGTTTACCTCGGACTATTTCCCAAGAAAGTTATGAACTGGGAGTTAACTGGCGATTTGACAACCGACGCAACAATCCCCACTTGAGAGACTGCAAAACGCCAAAAACTAATCTCCACAAAAGAAGCAAGTCTAAGATATTTGATTGATTCCATTAAAAACTGGCACCTTTAATGACACCCATTTTTGTTGTATCGCCTGCTCTTTTTTCCCCAAAAAGGATATAATCTTCCTCTTCCAACCTTTACATGACTCCTTTTACATCTCGTGATGCAGCAAAAGATACTTCAATCAAAGGTCCACCATAAAAAATGGAGTTTCCCACTAAATGCTAAAAAGGATAACTAATATTTTAGCAATATAACTTTTTCGTGACCTTTAAATGAAGGCATTAATGAACAACACATTGCTCTAAGTCGCATAGCATCCCTGGTGAAACTAAGTTGTAGTCATCGTTGTTATGTCAACCATGAAACGACATTCAGGTACCATGAATATGACACTACGAGGCAAATTGACAGGTAAATGCGTAACAAGCCACAAACGCGCAAAAAATGTGGGTTACAACAGTTTTTCCTAATTTATCATAAAGAAAGATCTTGCAGGGGCTGCCATTCAATAAAGTACAAGTGATTAGCAAAATGCATACTTTATGTCAGAAAGATACTTTACATTCTCATGACATAATCCATTTCACTGCCAATTTAACACAATCAAAAGAAATTATGTTGGTGAGCTTCTACTCTGTCGTCACAGTCTTTGTGAGGTTCCTGGGCTAGTCGACATTGTATCCTCTTTAGAACCGTGAGATGATATGCCAACAACTACACCCCGAGTGTTAAAAGTTATCTCATGTCTGACAAATTAGCAAAATCTACTAAAATGAAATAAGCTATTTAAAAGGAAGAACGGAATGTGAAAAATACTCCATAAGCAATGAATAAACAAATAAATAAAAACAGCAAAATGTTACGGCTCAATCGATAAAATTGATTTCTTTTGGTTTTGTTGAGACTTGAAAAAATACTCTCTTTTAGAACTGATGGATTTAGTCATGGGCCTAAGTTGGCCCGGCCACGATGGGCCTAAGGGCCCGGCCCACGGGAATTAGGCCCGTGGAAAAGGGAACCTATAAAAGGGATGAGAAAGAGAATGAACGCACCTTTTCACATTTTTAGTACGTTCATATTTCTCTCCCAAAAAGTTCTCTCTCTCTCCAAGACGAAGAAGCGACCCCGTCTTCTCTTGAACGGCGAATCTTCGACATCGGATCGAACGGGACTGAAATCTCTTCCTCAATACGACATCGGTGTCTAATTTGTGGCCAACAAGGTACGCTCGAATTCGTGGTGTGCTTTTGATCGGTGATACGTGACAATCCCGGGCTAATCTTCCGCATATGATTTAGGGGTTCGCTGTGGGTAGTTAGCTGTGGGTAGTAATAGAAGTTTTTGTAGCTTCATAGAATTGATTTTGCATAGGACAATCATATTAATGATAGTTTTTAAGTTAGGATTTTTGGAGGATGATTGGAAACATAGTGACCTTTTGATTCGAAACCTTACTTAAAATTATTAATTAATATGATGGGTTTGTGCAAAATAGATGCATAAGTGATAGGCATTAAAAACTCGTGCATATATGTCTGATGTATTCAGATCAATGGCTTCAGCCACAAAGAGCATAGTTGTCGAGCTAAACTAAAGTGAAAAGCTCAAAGGTGACAACTATGAAATTTGGCAAATGAAAATTCAATGTGTGCTTGAAAAGCAAAAAACACTAAAAGCTCTTGACCATGTTATGGAAGATCTAGAGGATCTTTGTGCGCCACCTTGAGTTAGCTGATCATCACCTCAAGGCATTAGAGCAGGAAACATATATTTTCTGTGTTGCTTTAAGCTCAGAAGGGGCTTCATGCTCTAAGCGCAAGCACATTGATTCGTTCAATATGTGGAAATGCAAGATATCAAGTCCTTCTTGCAAGAAACCAAGAATTAACCAACAAAAGAGAGGAAAACGTCCTCATGTGAAAAATATCTCAAGGGTGAAATGTTACAATTGTGACCAGAAGGGTCACTATGCCCGCAATTGTCGCGAGCCAAAGAAGGTACACACCCTTGGTACAATTGGGAACTTGGCATATGTGTCAAGTTTTGTATTCTTGACTGAATCTAATCCTCTGTGGACTGTGGATTCATGAGCGACAGACCATGTAGCGAAGGATAGAGGATCCTTCGTAGAATTCCGACGGGTACCTACTGGAACTAAGTAGATCTATGTGGGAAACAACTCCAGAGCTGAAGTGAAAGGAATTGGCACATGCCAACTGAATATGCGTGATGGACGCACTTTGTTCCTTCATGATATGTTGTATGCTCCGGAGATTCGTCGGAATTTAGTGTCTGTTCTAGTGTTGGTTAAATTAGGTTTTAATGTGAACTTCCATAATAGAGATGTAGATTTGTATTTGGGTACAAACTACTATGGTCATGGTTACTTTCTGGATGGTTTCATTGTATTAAATATTGACTATGTTAATGCAAATATTTGTTATTCCCTTCTCACATCTCCTATTTCATATGATAATGATGTGAATGTGTGGCATGCTAGACTTGGTCATATTGGCCAACAGCGTATGAATAGACTAGCCAAAGAGGGCTTGTTGGGTAATATTGAAAAAGTCGATTTGCCCATCTGTAAGCATTGCCTAAAAGGGAAAAACAATAAGGAAACCATTTGGAAAAGGTAAAAGAGCTGAATTTCCTCTGCATTTAATCCATTATGATGTCTATGGTCCAATGAATGTAAGAGGAAGGCATGGGGCTGTTTATTTCATCACTTTTATAGATGATTATACTCGATTCGGATATGTCTATTTAATTTCTCACAAATCTAAAGCAATAAGTTGTTTCAAAAGGTTTATGAACCTGGTAGAAAATCAATTAGACAAGAAAATAAAAGCATTGAGATCCGATCGAGGTCGAGAATATTTATCTGATGAGTTCAGAAAATTATGTGATGAAAAAGGAATAGAAAGACAGTTATCTATTCCATACACTCCTCAACAAAATGGTGTTGCGAGAGAGAAGAAACAGAACCCTACTAGAAATGGTTAGGTCCATGATGGCGCATGCTAACTTGCCTATCACCTTTTGGAGTGATGCGTTGTTATCTCGCCGCCTATATACTTAACCGTGTGCCTTCCAAATCAGTTGCTTCCACTCCATATGAGTTATGGACAGGTAGAAAACCAGACTTAAGTTTTCTTAAGCCATGAGGTTGTGCTGCCTATACACTTGAATCCTCTCACAAGTTTGGGAAATTAGGTCCCAGAGGAAAGAAGAGTATTTTCATAAGATACTCAGAACACTCAAAAGGGTATGTGTTCATAGGTGAGCAGGAAAGTGGGAGTATAACTGAATTTGAATCACGGGATGTCACATTCTTAGAGGATGAATTTCCTAAGAAGGGCCAAATAGGGAAGACAACACCCTATTTGAAACCTCGGATCAAGATAATGATCTTAATGGAGTTCGTCCAAGTGGGAGTAATATGAGAAGTGATGAATTGAATTCAACTCATTCTCAATTGCAAGCACATAATGACACAGCATCATCATTATCTAATCCAAGTGGGAGCATAATGGGAAATGATGTGCATAGTGTACAAACTCCCATACGGCGAACAAGTCGCCAAAGTATTCCCCGTCGACGTTTTGACATTGAAGGGGAAACTGTTATGATTGTTCCACAAGATGAGGATGAGCCTAGAAATATTAATGAGGCTCTGAATTGCCCTAGTAAGGAAAAATGGATTCATGCAATGGAAGAGGAAATGGAGTCAATGAAATCAAACCAAGTATGGGAACTGGTTGATCTTCCAAAAGGACGCAGAGCTATTGGGAACAAGTGGGTTCTCAAGATAAAGCGAAAGGCTGATGGCTCGATAGAAAGGCATAAGGCTCGCCTTGTTGCGAAATTGGTATAATCAACAGGAATGAATTGATTATGAAGATACGTTTTCTCCTGTAGTGACATTTACCTTGATTCGCATTATTCTGGCAATAGTATCTAGTATGGATCTTGAGTTACATCAGATGGATGTAAAGACTGTTTTCCTCAATGGAGAATTAGAGGATGAAATATACATGGAACAACCTACTGGTTTCATGGTAAAAAGGCCAAGAAGAAAAGGTGTGTCGACTTTTGAGGTCGATATACGGCCTTAAGCAGTCATCGAGACAATGGTATATACGTTTTTTCATAATGCCATAATGGCATATGATTTTACAATGATTGATGAGGATCATTGTGTATATATCAAAAGATCCAATGATCAATTTGTGATCATATCATTATATGTTGATGATATCGATTGCCTTAGGAAGCAATATGGAGTTTGTTCATACCGTCAAGAGTTGGCTGTCTTCCAACTTTGAGATGAAGGATATGGGTGAGGCTGCATACATTCTTGGAATTAAGATTTCAAGAGATCATTCGAAGAGATCGTTGTCTCTTTCGCAAGAAACATATATAAATAAAGTTCTTGAACGATTTCGTATGCAAGATTGTAAACCCATAGACACTCCTATTGCGAAAGGTGAAGGATTGAGCCATAGACTGTGTCCGAGGACTCCACAAGAAAAGGAACAAATGAAACATGTTCCTTATGCTGGTGCAGTTGGGAGCTTGATGTACGCTATGATGTGTACAAGACCCGACATATGTTTTGCGCTTGGAATGGTGAGTAGATACCAATCTAATCCAGTCCAAAGACATTGGAAATCCGTTAAGAGAATACTGAGGTATCTAAAGGGAATTGCTGATTATACGATGAGTTATCAAGGAAAGGATCTCCGACTCAAAGGCTATCCTGAAACTGTTTAGGGAGGAGGTTTAGACGAAAGAAAATCTACCTCTAGGTTTGTTTCCTTATTGAATAATGGCACCATATGTTGGAGCAATAAGAAACAAACGTGTATAGCTTTGTCCACGATGGAAGATGAGTTCGTGGCATTATCATCAGTAATATAATAATGAGTTTGGCTTAAGAGATTTTTTGGATCACTTAGGTGTTATTGAGAAAGCTGCAAATCAATTATTAGTTAATTGTGATAGCCAAGCAGCTATAGCATACACTAAAGATCCAAAATATCATGGCAAGACCAAACATATAGATACCAAGTATAAATTTGTCAAATATAATGTTGCACGAAAGGATGTGAACTTGCAGTACATATCTACGCATAGAATGGTAGCAGATCCTATGACAAAGCCAATACCTAGAGATGTGGTTTGTGGTCATATAAAATCTCTAGGGTTGCGTAGAGTCTGATGTACTGGATTGTATTTTCCTTGAGTTGTTCACATGTATGAACTAGTGTTGTTTCATTATTAATGCCTATGAGTCTTTTGTTTGATCTTTATGCATCTTAATGCTTAGTACATTATATTATGTTGAGAAAGTATGTCGGACGATAAGAGATTAGCCCACTCACACGGGTAATCGCCTCTATTTACTATGTGATAGATAGAGATGAGACTATTTTTAAGCTTATTATCTAGGTGATAATCGAGAGCTCAAGCTTAAAATAAATATGTCGCCTTAACGAGTGTTAAGATGAGGACATAATACTTACGATGTCCGAAAGTAAAATAACCCACACATTTTACTTTATCTGTCTAAGATGCCAGATGTGAGTTATGATGAATTTTGTGAATGAGTAAATACGTGAACTCAAGTTAGACATTGGGTATGTCTGAACTATCATCTGTACGGTATTGATTGTGTAGACATACGCTCCATGGGAAATGAGTTAATACCGTAATACGTATTTCATACTACGTATGCATGAGACGACCTATAAGAGTGACAAAAGTTTGATCTCAACTTTTATGACGTGTGAGACTCTTGAGGAAAAGAGTTCCTCAATTTTTAGTGCTCTCATGACTCTTACTTATTCTCAAGATTTCTATTTAGTGTTTGCTATCTTAGAATGTTGCCAATAGTCATGAGTTGATTCGATCTAATGGGACATTTCTAGAAAAGCAAGTTGAATTGAAATTGAGAGTCTGAAGGAAAGAGGAAGATCGTTTTTGTAAGATCACATTGTGGTTTTGTATTCACAGCTCGACCAATTATGACTGTCTTTGGGATAATCATAATATATATATATATATATATATATATATATATATATATATATATCATTATTTGAATGAGATTAAGAGAGATATAAATGTGATCGATCGATCTAGGGTCTTTTGCATACTAAATTTACTCGGAAAATGATGCCCATTATGAGCTGCTATATATTCCTAACGGATGTATAGCAACGAGCTCTCAAAGTATCTGGTCGCACGGATTATTCACCGGTATGAATGTTGAAAGAGGAAAAGAGGGATTTTCAATTGATGGGCCTCAGTTGGGCCTATCCGCCCTTGTTGGTTTTTGAACCACCATGTGCGAGTGGGAGATGATGGATTTAGTCATGGGCCTAAGTTGGCCCGGCCACGATGGGCCTAAGGGCCCGACCCACGGGAATTAGGCCCGTGGAAAAGGGAACCTATAAAAGGGATGAGAAAGAGAATGAACGCACCTTTTCACATTTTTAGTACGTTCATATTTCTCTCCCAAAAAGTTCTCTCTCTCTCCAAGACGAAGAAGCGACTCCGTCTTCTCTTGAACGGCGAATCTTCGACATCGGATCGAACGGGACTGAAATCTCTTCCTCAATACGACATCGGTGTCTAATCTGTGGCCAACAAGGTACGCTCGAATCCGTGGTGTGCTTTTGATCGGTGATACGTGACAATCCCGGGCTAATCTTCCGCATATGATTTAGGGGTTCGGTTTAGGTGCCGAATCCGGTTTTTCGGGGATCTTTGAATCCCAACAAGAACTAACGCCAAACCATAGAGAGAATTTTGGAACTCTTAATGCAAAAACAAACACTGAGAGCATAAAACAAATCAAGGAAACAGAAAGCGAGATGCTCCCATCGAGCTCCACCTCATCTGCATCATAGGTTCATCTTCCGCAAGTTATAATGCATTCAGTAGAGTAGGAAAAAAGATGTTGTATCTTGGCAAGCATAGAAAACTATTGGAAGTACTCTATTCCTGCAAACTATATTGACTGCAGGTTGAAGATAGTCCTCCACCTGACGAACTTTGAGGACTCTACATGCTCCACCAAGAGACACAACTGCAGCATCCCCCCTTGAACACATGACAATCAGGCACCCTTTTCGGACATGGAGTTGTTGAATAATTGATTGTTGCTTGCTGTAAACATTGACAACTTTAGCTTTAGAACAAATAAAGATTTCACGGATTCGATTAAACCTGCACGACAAAAGCTAACTTGAAGCAAGCATCATGAGTAGCAATCACTGCAATGGGAAGACTTTTATCCACTAGAACCAGAGGACCATGTTTCATTTCACGAGTAAGTATTCCTTCACTGTGCCTCAATGCCACTTCCTTTACTATTCAAGAACCTTCCAAAGCTGTAGCATAGTTGTATCCTCTGCCAAACATGAGAAGTGATTGCTCTGCAATCATTAGCTTAGCAAGATCTTCCATTTCCGGGTCACATGCTTCAGCACCCCTCTAACTTTGTCTACAAGATATTAGCAAAGATTTAATGCTCCATACAAAAACAAAATTCTCTCAACATAAGTTTAGACAAAAAGGCAGATACAACTTAGAAGTTCATAAATTGTTAAGGTGAGATAAGGAGTGACACATACATGAAAGGTCAAAAAGCCAATGAATAATTGCATTCTCTTTTAGTTGTACTCATAAGCTTTCTGCTCAGTGTCACCATAATTTTGATGTTGCTTAATGCACTTCAATAGTTGAATGAATCTGTCTATTTATTATGCTGCAGCGATGCACCGGAGGATGCAGTGGATTGGAAGCGATGGCGAGAGAGGAGCCAATTTTGAAAAGACGAAGAGAGAGAGTCTTCTTCATTGACAAGAGGGAGACCAAGATTTTGAAATATTATAGAGAATTTTCATATCTTTCCTGGTGGGACGTGGCTCCACGTGTCACTCACTGAGTGGAAAGGAATTATGCTGATGTGGTGGAGTGTGGCCACATCCTCAATCACGAGATCACAAGGTGAGGCAGGAGGCTAACGTGGGAGGCTAAGGGGGTGCATGACAAACCTTTGTCTTCCGAAACAATTTTTCTATTCCAGACGTGTTTCCGGAATAGAAACCGTTTGGTAAATTTTTCATTTTTCTATTTTTGAAATAGATTTTTGTTCCGTAAATAGGTTTGGAATAGAAATTAAAAGTAAAATTTTCTACTTCTCTATTTCTAGAACAGAAATGAGAAATAAAAATTCTTCTCATCGTTCGTCACCATCGACCATCGTCCGCCGGTCGCCGCCGCCGCCACCAATCGCCGGTCCACCGCCGTTCGAAAAAAAAAAAAATTTGTGTTGTTATCAAACGAATTTCTATTTTTAGAGTAAAAATTTTGTGTCGTTATCAAACGTTTATTTTTGCTTAGAAACTCTTCTAGAAATATAAATAAATAAAAAATTATTTATCTTTCAGAACCTATTTCTGAAAGAGAATGGTTATCATTTACCCCTAAGTGGTCGGCTGCCTATATTGTTCTATGAAACAAAACATGTGCATATTACTGTCAAGAACTCAAATTATATTGCTGGGAACCCGAGTGAATTAGAGAAACCACGCTCAATTCTTTCACAAACACCATCTATGTACTCCAACTTTTAACTCTTTTTTTTTTTTTTTTTTTTTTTTTTTTTTTTTTGTATTTTGCTTTTGAACTAGATATATAAATTTACGTGCATAAAAAAGAAGAATAATAGATTCATGGATCGCACCTACCATTTTTCACTCTAAAGAGGCTAGGCCGTATTATCGAAGCTTTGAGAAAGAACCTTATGGAGCCGATCCCTTTTAAGACCATGGAAAACACAACTAAGATAAGAACACAAGTCACCATTCAAGGACCAAAATCCAAAACAAGTCAACAGCAGTGTTGTTAGCAAGATGGGTTCAAGGTAGCCAGTAATTACTCACTAGTGCCGATGAAGTCCTCGAAACGGAGGATATTGCTCTTCCGCACTACAAGATTCAACTCCTTAAGCCCTTCAACGAGGGTGGTGGACACAAGCTTCTTTTGAAATGTGGGGTTTTTCTTTTCTTTTCTTTTATCATTGGTCTACACAGCAAATCAAATCAAAACTAAGATGTCTATTTGCACTGCTTTCCCTAATTAGCTCAACACCATAAACTTCACCCATCAAACCATTCTAACAAAGCCCCATATTCAGATTTGAGCATGGAAAGGGTAATTGCGAAAACATTTGGCGTGCAATTTAGAACTATTGGTGCAAGTTCCGGTGCGAAACTTTGTGCTGCCCTATTCCAACCACGGATGGGGCTCTTGGAGGCGATAGCATGGGCGGGGGCAGCAGCGATGCGCGGGAGAAAACAGTGGATTGGAAGCGAAGGCGAGAGAGTGAATTTTGGAAAGAAGAGAAGAGATACTTGTCATCGATGACGAGACGGAGGGTCTAATACCGTTAAACATCTTTAACTTTACCTTCAATTTCAATTCTATGATATTTCTAGCCTAATTTTTTTTATCTCATAAAATATCCTCAACTTTTTATCTTATTCTAATTTTACTTTAAATTATTTTTTATCTTATTAAAAACCACAAAATTTAGATTCATTCTTAGTTTGACCCTAAATTTTTTTGTCTCATAAAAAATCAAAAACTCGTACTTAAATCCCATATCCTCCGTCCAATCGCCCTTCGTGATATGGCTTGCTATAATTTTTCCTAAAATTTCACATCCAAAAGATATTTTTTGGAGATGATTTTTCATATCAGCCTAAACGACATCTTATTGGATATGATATTTAGGTAAAAATTAGAAAGAATTGGGTCTATTTTCTTCAATTGTTTATACATTTAAAAGAGTCTTCCTTCCATCTCACAAGAAATCTTTGATTTTAGGCTCGGTCTTCAATTTTTTGCTTGAGAGTCTTCAATCTCTCGCGATTAGAGAGCTCATGCTCAAGGCACTTGCGTCGGAGGCACTTGAGTTGGGGACCCTCAAACAGTTTGCTCGAGAATTTTAAACGAACGGGGATAGATTGATGTGACAAAAAAGTTTGAGGGAAAATTGAGATAGGATCTAAAATTGGTGGTTTTTTTATAGGACAAGAAATTTTTTAAAGTTGAATTTAGAATTAAAGGTATTAGTCTGTCAAGACAGAATTTTCATATCGGTTCGGCGAGAGTAGAAAGGACCATGCTGACGTCGTGCGCCTCAAATCACTTTTGCCACCGTGGAACATAAGGAGAAAATATTAAGTGGTCTAGGAGTGTTATTGGGAGCGTTACGTCAGCGTGGTCTCGGACCAATCATGGGGCGTCTCGTGAATCGACGAGGCGTTGTGGGGTCGGCTCGCCAAGATGGAATTTCTGCAGGTAATTTCTCTCCTCTGGCATGCAGAAATTCAAACCAACGTGCGGGCGGATGGGCAGGGCATTCTCTCTCCTCTGTCTTCTTCCTCCTCCGACGCTCCTTCCGATCTAGCGATTCCTCCGACGACCGTCGCTCCCTCCCGACAACGGCCTTTCTCTCTCCACTCGACGGCCTCATCTCAGGGCTCCATTCTCTCGGCGCACTTCTTCCGAAATCGCGCTTTCTCCCGACGGCCGATTTCGGTCGCCTCTCCCACGACCTCCACGCTTTTGGCGGTTCTTCCCTCACGGTTCGGTGAGGTCTCGGGTATGCCCTCGTGCTGCGTCTCTTCTTCCTTGCTCAGCAACACCGTACTGCCTCTCTCTCTCTCTGAGTGTGTCTCTCTGTGCATTCTTTCATCCATGAGGCAAGCATTTCGACTAGGGTTCAGGGGTTGCGCCACCCCTTCTTTGAGGTTCGTCCGGGTACCTCTCATTTTTGCGTGAACCCAGCGTGAATTTTACAGTCTTTCTTTCCAGATGACTACCCTTTTCACTTCGATCGGTCCTTCAGCAAAAGCGACTGCTAAGTGACAATGCGACGGCAGTTTCGAATCCTGGGTTTCGCTCTGTGATGCTAAGCCTTGCTTTGGTTCCTTAAAAAGTTGCTGACTTTTTCGCACGTTGTAGCTTCACGGCTGCTCCAAGATTCTGGGTTGGTTGTTCTATCGTCTTGCTCGGAGCGAGCGAAATGGTGTCCAAAAGGGGCGTGTCGAATTCGTCGACACCTGAGTCTGTGGCGATTTCTGAGGACAAGAAAGGGAAGAAATTGAAAGGATTGGTGGCTTCAGTTCCTAGTTCTACCAAAAGTCATGTCAAGGTATTGTCTTTTAATCGAACCTATCGTTCCACCCCTGTTTTGGGGACTTGACCATTTAGCATTCATTTTTTCTGCAAAAAAATTCTGATGCAAGCATTGGTGAAGTCGTGTTGCCTAATAATGACCCGGCCAAAATTGAGGCAATGACATTTCACGAATTGAGAGCACATTGAGGTGGGGATGAATTGTTTTAGTTGCAACCGTGTGATAGTCGTTATAGTGTTTCTTGCGTAACCTTTACAGTTTACAGTAAGCAAAAATCAAGTTTTGCTATTTGATGCTTGCAAGGGAGATTATTGAGCAGGGAAGTGAATATTACTGATGGAAAACCGTGAGGTCTTGAGAATTTGCCTTCAACAAAGAGCAAGGTCTTGAGAATCTGCTTCGTTCGGGTCAAGATGGTGGGCTCCGCAGCCGCACAAGTCCGCGGTCTTGCGCTGTATGGTCCGGGCTTGTAGCTCCATCGACGGCAGAAGCAAGGTCTACAGAGAACTCGGTCCGTCTCCCTCGCCTAATTCCATTATGTTGGTCTTTCTCGAATGCTTTCATGTGGGTAGTTCTTCTTTTGGTCAGATTTAGATGGAGTGCTCAGTTCATTTGCAAATGCACAAGATGAAGATGTCATGTGCCCGACTTGTTTGATGATGAGTAGCATGATTAATTGCTTTTTGGGGTGTTGGCAATAGAACATCTGCTTTCGAGTGGGAGGAAAGGTGACGCCACGTGAACGGGTTGCAATTGCCATCCCAAGATGTAGGGCATTGGACTCTTTCGAATAAATTGTGTGATATTGTGTCGAGGATGCCTGTAGGGAGGAAGAGACTGGAGTGGCTCTTGCTACATAAAGTTTAGGGGAAACACGAATTGAAGTTGCTTACCTGGTGTTTTCAACAATAGATGTGCTTTCTAGAGTTTAGGGCCATTCATGGGCAGGCCATGCTGATAATGTACCTTGAGTTGTTGCCGTATCTGTTATTCCTTTTCTGGTAGAGTTAAAATCTGGGACTCAAAAAAATGACAGTTTCAGTCACGGAATATGAAAAGAGAAAAAAAAAAGTTTGTTTTTGGTTAAACAAACTATTAGGAAAAATATTCTCAAGACTGTCTGAAGTTGCACCCACAACAAAAAGATACTCCTAAGAATTATATTGATGTTTTTAGAATGAAAGAAAGTCTACAGAATGACAATAAGCAAGGATTTTTTTTTTTTCTGAGCTCATAAAATTCAAACTGAGAAGGCAACTGTCTCGTACAAGTGTTGGGAGAGTATTTTCCGTGCTGTTACAAATCATATTTGCAAGAATGATTAAGAAGTAAGGCATTGTGAAATATTTGTTTGCCTTTGCTATCAACTTATTATGTTGGATCTACAGTCTTTATGTTTATCAGCTTGCACGCTCTAGGTATATTCTGTTAGGGACTAGCAATACCTATGTTGATGCTTTCTTGTGAATTTTTAGTTGTCATTTCAAAGCTGTTGTGCTCTCGTGCTTGGGAGCAATTAAAAACTCATTTTACTTCTTGTCTTCTTCCGATCAATGATCTGTGCAAAAGGGTGGGGCCTTTTTCAATGATTAGACCAATGAAAGAATTCACTATGATTTGAGATGGAGCACTCGAAATTGTACATATAAAAGAAACTGTCATATAATCTAGTCAAGGGGAATTGAGTGATCAATGATTTTTGTGTTCAGAGTGAATTATCCAGATTTAAGAATGTAGAAGCCCCTGTTTACTATCTCTCTCTCTCACTCTATAGGAATCTTTATGGCAAGTGAAGATGCCAGACTCCAAAAGGTCCCATCCTTTCCATCAATAATTGAGGCTTTTTTGGAAGTGCCACCACAGCTAATATATTTCCCAACTTCCAAGTGCCACATGGACATGCTGCCGAGGCAAGAACAAGCTAAGCTTGCAGCTTGTCCTGGTAGCAGCATTGTCACGGGAAGCTTTGGCAAGAGTGGGAAGCACACAGTTGCTGGTGTAAGGGCTGTGCAAGGGTTGGGTTGGATATCAAAGTCTCCTCAATCGGAGTTCACCAAAATCCAATGCAATTGGTAATTCAGCTATAATGTTATTCAAAAGTTTTGGACCTACTGGGTGCACTGCCTGATGAAAGCAGGTGGATTTGATCGGGTTCAACTGCAGATGCAACAACTTCCTATAATTCAGCACGGATGAGAAGATCCAGCTACCTAGAGACCATGCAATAAAGACAAATCGCATGAGCTGATTAAATCTAGACCTTTGGCCTATGCAGGTGGTCCTAATCCAAAGCAGTTTGCACTAAATAGATGAGATTAGATGGATGACCTCCGGTTGCTCTTCGAGATGGTGCATCAGCATCACTATTCTAATATGCATGGCTGCCCCTCTGATCACTGGACCGCTGCCCAGGATGCTATTGCTAAAGGAAACCCCATCCGTTGTCAAGACAATAAGAATTTGATAATATCTTAGAATGCGGGAGCTGCGTTGAAGGGTCTCAGACTCTAGTCTGATGCTAGTTTGACTTCCTGTGAGCGCAGCATGCCAGCTAGCTCATGTCTTGAAGCTTTAGCATTGAGGACATTTTCTCATGTAAACAACATTTGCAACACAGCTCATGATAGCACAATTTATTTGTTGCTGGGTACGGAATTTGTGTCTCTAACGACGTGCCACTCGGAATCTCGGATGAATGATGTCATTCTGGTTGTAAAAAATTGTGATTTGAAGTATTACTAGTTAAGATTTGGCAAATTGTAAGCATGTAGAACGTCTCTTGTGCATTTTAGCATGTGAACTGGCCTAGGCTCTGCAAACAAAATCTGCACAAAATGGATATCCAATTCCCAACTTGCTTATCGTCCTTGCGCTGGACACCCAGTTAAATTCTAGTTCTCCTTTCAACTGTTTCAGCTAGGTCAAGTAGGACACATTGCTCCTAACCCCAAGATGCGGCCATGGCATTATACTAAAATCTTGATCGGTTCTAATTTGATTAGACAAAGACATTGCTCTGAAGTTGCAATCGAGAATTTTAACTGAATCGCATAAGCTTTCACCTTATTCATCTCATAATTGAGAGTTTAGTGCAACCTAAAATTGCTTGATGCCCCTTGTTTTGCAGGAAGCATTAACAAGTTTTTTTTTGCCGAGCTAACGAAGAGATTTGAGAACAAGTCAGTCTTATATACTTAAAATCTGGCTCCACTGTTCTATGACAATTGACATGAAGTATATTGAGCAAGTCTTCTGCTCAAAAGATCATATGTACATCGCCCCTCTATTCAAGGATAGCATAAATATGGAATCAACTCAAACTAATCTCTCAAGGATAATCAACGATGTCTTGAGTTCATGTTAAAATAATATTTACTACAATTCGTTCATGCCATCACCTTATGCGATAGACCGAAATTAAACAGATGGCGTTGATGAAATCAAGAAAGCAGAATGAATAAAACCATATTCATAATCCAAAACTTGAGCTTCTCTAGTTTTTCTTCATCTAGAAGCTGCTGAACATTCTTTGGCAGTCTTTTTAATGTTCAAATGAACCCCTGGAGAATGATCAGCCATTTGGTAGAAAAGTAGTCCAATCCCATTTGGGAAAGTAAAGTTCCTGTAACCTAAGCATGCACAAAACTATAGGCAACAATTTCCAGTATTACAACAAATGTAGTTCTTGCGCTGCCAGAAGATAAGGAAACAAACCAAGAGTGCATTGAGCATCTGTCATCCCAAAATATCATCCAAACAAAGGGGAAATCAAACACACCAATTTTGGCTAAAGAAATTAGGAGCATAAAAGAGTGCTCAAAGTAACCAAAGCTATACACAGTTAATCCAATCAAAAGCTACATCACATGTTCCTGTTATTTCTGCCTGGACTTTTTGGCATACTTTTGGCTCTCAAGTTTCTTTCTTGCAGCCTCAAACTCTTCTTCACTGGGTTCCGAACTCTGCATTCCACCACCATATTTATTCACCAGAGATGAAAACATGGAATCAAAATGCTCCTTTCGCTCGCTACGGCGCTGAGATATAATTGCAAGAAGATCGTCTGACTTCTTCTTTGCTCTATCAGAAATGGGAAACAAAGGTTAGAATTCCAATTCAAAAGAAGAACATACTACTAACAGTACAGTCAAGAAATCGAAGAAAAAATTATGTAGAATAGAAAGCCCAGTGCAGCTGTGTCACTCACTTCCCCCCCTTTCTAAGAGGATCTGAAGGTGGTTCAGTTTTGAAAATTTGCTTTGCCCACTTCTTGTATGCCTTGGTTCTCTTCAATGTTCCTGAAGGACACAGAGAAACAGAGCATACATTAAGCACTATAACAGGATAGTGTACGCTACATTATCAAGCACGCATAAGATCTAGGCTACTAAACACCAGTATCCTCAGACCAGCATTATTTAGAAACATAAAAAGACAAAAAAGGATGCTCTCCATAAAAGTAAATGAGCAACCTGTGCTAAATTTTATCATTGTGAAAGAAAATTATTTTTTACATATTGACCTCACTGTTATTAAACTCTATAAAACACAATGAAGTCCAGCCCTGCTTGAAGTCTCAAATTCTGACTGAGGTTTAAGAGTAAATCTAACGGTCAAGAAGAGATCAAATTGTCAAAAAACCAACCTTCTGCTATTGCATCATCAATGATATCCTTAAAGCGGTGGGAATCCAACTTGGGATCTGAGCAGAGCATCGAACAGAAAAGCCTGTGAAGGAAAAGGTACAAAAGATTTCAAATACTTTTATGTCAAATAGGCATCTATAAGAAAGGAAAAAAGAGAGGAAAAAGGACATATCAACCCCACCTGTTCATGTTACCCTCGAATTTCTCGTATAGATCAATAAGATCATTCTTTTCAGAATCAGAACCTCTATAGTTTGCCTCAAACTCTTTGATGTCTGCTTCAGTAACCACCTGGATGAAGCCATGTCAGATAACTTCAAACCTAGAGATATTCATGCAAGAGAATGTCATTCACATCAGAAAGATGTCATTCCAGGTAGAATATGATCAACCTTGTATACAGCTCTAAAATACTCGTGCAGATTCTGAGCGACTTCCCCTGCAAGGTCCTAAGTACCAGGTAGATAGATGTGAGAAAAAGCACTCGCAATAATGAAAGAAAACTCTAATTCCCCAGTAATATAAACTAAGTATATCACAATTTGATCATCTTTCATCACATTTTAGCTAGGCCATTTCAAAGCAGAGTCTATGGACCATGCTATCTTAAATATATTCAACTAAGTAACATAATTGCTCTCTTAATTCTCTCCTGTTTTTTGCGACTATGCTTCTGCAAAGATTCAGGTGGAACTCACAGCATACAAAGTGCAACTCATGTCGATTTTATTATTCATCCAACATCACTTGAGATGCTAATTATATCTCATAAGCAACTTAACTGATCATTGGCTGTGATCTTTATTTAAGATGAGAAGCATTTCATTCGAATAGACACAAAGCAAATGGACTAACCCTACTACAAGCATATTATTATATCAATTAACAAGATTAAAGCATCAGAATGTCTATACAGACTCCTACATTCTCGATCAAAATATGACAATTCATTGGGGTCAAATGCACTCGCTGTAACGAATCAGAATGCCTCTGAATTGCAACAGTAGGTAGGGAGCCAGTCCTTCAACCCAGTCGTTCCGTGTACTCTTCCCACATGCTTTACAATAACAATTTACAAGCCTCAGAAACAACCATAGAAAGACAAAAAAGGACTTACAGGTTTCATTATCATTTTGAGAAAAAGCGTGATGCAAAAAATTTCATTTTCATAAACAAATTGCTCTTTGTTGAAAGCAAATTCTCAAGACCTCATGGTTTTCCATTAGTAATATTCACTTCCCTGCTCAATAATCTCCCTTGCAAGTATCAAATAGAAAGACTTGATTTTTGCTTACTGTAAACTGTAAAGGTTACGCAGGAAACACTATAACGACTATATCACACGCTTGCAACTAAAACAATTCATCCCCACCTCAATGTGCTCTCAATTCGTGAAATGGCATTGCCTCAATTTTTGCCGGGTCATTATTAGGCAACACGACTTCACCAATGCTTGCACCAGAATTTTTCTGCAGAAAAAATGAATGCTAAATGGTCAAGTCCCCAAAACAGGGGTGGAACGATAGGTTCGATTAAAAGACAATACCTTGACATGACTTTTGGTAGAACTAGGAACTGAAGCCACCAGTCCTTTCGATTTTTTCCCTTTCTTGTCCACAGAAGTCGCCACGGACTCAGGTGTCGACGAATTCGACACTCCCCTTTTGGACACCATTTCGCTCGCTCCAAGCAAGACGATAGAACGACCAACCCAGAATCTCGGAGCAGCCGCGAAGCTACAACGTGCGAAAAAGTCAACAACTTTTTAAGGAACCAAAGCAAGGCTTAGCATCACGGAGCGAAACCCAGGATTCGAAACTGCCGTCGCATTGTCGCTTAGCAGTCGCTTTTGCTGAAGGACCGATCGAAGTGAAAAGGGTAGTCATCTGGAAAGAAAGACCGTAAAATTCACGCTGGGTTCACGCAAAAATGAGAGGTACCCGGACGAACCTCAAAGAAGGGGTGGCGCAACCCCTGAACCTAGTCGAAATGCTTGCCTCATGGATGAAAGAATGCACAAAGAGACACACTCAGAGAGAGAGAGAGAGGCAGTACGGTGTTGCTGAGCAAGGAAGAAGAGACGCAGCACGAGGGCATACCCGAGACCTCACCGAACCGCGAGGGAAGAACCGCCAAAAGCGTGGAGGTCGTGGGAGAGGCGACCGAAATCGGCCGTCGGGAGAGAGCGCGATTTCGGAAGAAGTGCGCCGAGAGAATGGAGCCCTGAGATGAGGCCGTCGAGTGGAGAGAGAAAGGCCGTCGTCGGGAGGAGCGACGGTCGTCGGAGGAATCGCTAGACCGGAAGGAGCGTCGGAGGAGGAAGAGAGAGCAAAGAGGAGAGAGAAGACAGGGGAGAGAGAATGCCCTGCCCATCCGCCCGCGCGTTGGTTCGAATTTCTGCAGGCCAGAGGAAAGAAAATTATTTTACCTAAGAAATTCCATCGCCGACCCCACAGCGCCTCGTCGATCCACGTAGCGCTCCATTGTGTGGTCGGATTTCTCCGAGTCTCGGTTTTTCTCCGTTTGAATCTCGGTTTTTCCTCGGTGAAAGCGATTTGAGGCGCACAACGTCAGCAGGGTCCTTTCTACTCACGAGCATCAAATCGCTTTTGCAACCACGGAATATGAAAGTCATCCCCCGGGGGAAGCTTCGCTCCTGTAGCATTGGTTCCCAAAACAACATCGGCATCCAAACAAAAAAATAATAATAATAAATAAAATACTTCGGCACCCGTCCCCCTATAAGTATGGGAAAGCCCCCAATGCTGCTTCCCAACTTCCCAAGCTAGTCATCGTTTTCTCTTTTCGTTTTGATGATCATCCTCTAAATATGGCTACCCAAATTGGCCGTCTTCCCCAAACAAACGACCGAGGTTCCCCTGGCCTCACTGCCCTCAACATCATTGTCGCCCTTCTTGTTCCCGTGCTGGTGAACCTCGTCCAGTTGAAATTCCAAGGGAAATCCCCCTCCCCATTCGAGACCCACCCTCTCGCCATGTCTCTCGCCGTTTTCTCTCTTCTGTTCTACTGCGCATTGGCGCTCGTTGCTCACCTGTCGTTGGCTCCCGATTGTTGTGCCCGAGCGTTCCCCATTCTCATGGTGCTCGCCGCCTCGCTGTCGGTGGCTTCTTTCACGTCGTTGTTGGTCCGGTGCCCCTTTCGCTCTTTCCCCTATCTTTTCTCATTAGTGTTGCTTTCCACGGTCCTCTTGTCTTTTTTCGTCCACGGGTTCTGTCCTCCCCCACCGGCAGCCCCGCTGCTCTTGCATCGTACGGTCGAGCATGTGTGCGCTTTGCGCCGGAATCGGGAATCGGTCCAGGATGACACGGCCCCGAATGTCCTACAGGGTGCCCACCACCAACACACCCCTAGAAACGACCTCCAGATCCACAGCCGTGGCTCCACTGACAGCGGCTCATCCACGGCCGCGAGCGACGGTGGTCCACTTGCAGATCTGCAACTCAGCGTGGCAGTTCTCTCCTCTTACGGCGGCTTATCCACGGCCGCGAGCGACGGTGGTCCACTTGCAGATCTGCAACAACCCATTCTCTCCTCGGACTCGGCGTTGGCAACTCAACCAGTGGCGACGGCGGAGGGAGACTTGGAGGTAGGCTCGAGATGGCCGGAGACGGAGGAGACAGTGTAGGCGGGAAGAAAAGTGAGGTGGACTTTTTTTATTATGTTTATGTTTAAATAAATTGAGGCCGCGTGTCAAATTGCAATTGGTGTAGGTTGAAACGGACCTACAAAACATGGAACACGTCGGGAAGAAAAAATGAGGATGAATACTTCCTAAAATGTAACAGTTTGGGATTTTTTATAATTAAAATATTAATTTAGAATAAATTTATTATAATTATACTAATTTTTGATTTTTTAGGGTATTAATCTAAAAATTAACAACATAAGGTCCAACGTGGAACTTATGGTTTTGCTTTTGTTCGTCTAGGTAGAGCCCGAAGCAAGTTGATACTAAAATTCTTTCCATTCGAATACACGAGGCCTCTCCAAGTCTACAAATTGGACCACATATGGAGTTAAATATCATACTGACAAAAGGAAATCAGAACATAATATAATTTGCCTTGGGACTATATTTCCCTAGAAAGGTTTGACTGACACGACAATCATCACTCGAAAGGCATCTTTAATGGCAAAAATCGATATCGGCGGTCTTAGACACTGTATCAATTCCATCAATCTTGCACATTTAATAACTTGCATTTTTTGTGATACAATCTCTCTTTCAACCTCCATCAGACTCCGTTCACATCTCATGATGTAGCACAAGATACATCAATCAAAGTCCACCATTGCAAAAAAAAAAAAAATGAAAAAAAAAAAGAGTTCCCCACTAAATGCTAAATTAGATAATTAATATTTTTAGCAATAGAACTTTTTCGGAACTTTAAGATTAAGGCATTTATGAGAGACATCATAAAGAAACTGGACGTGAGCGAGACACAGTACACATCGAAAAGGAAAGTAGGAATGTCTAGTATTCAATAGGACATGCAGGAGCTCTCTCTGATGTTGTAACATAAAATAAACTGATTTGGAGAATGGTACTAGATTACACAATGTAGTAAGACAAGAATTTCAATAAAATTTGAATGGAACAGGGCGTACCTGACAAATGAAAGATACAAGTTAATGAGTTGTCTGAGATGCTTGATGCAATCATTTCCATAATTCTGAAGGATCAACTAGTTGGAACTTGGAAGGGCCTTTTAGCAGGGCTTCTTTCCGCTTCTGTCGCCCCCACAGGAACGGACAGAAGATGGGGTATTCCGCGTAATATTATAATACTTGCTGTCTTGCTTAAAATGTGCATATAAAATCTGCACCAAGCTTGGATTTTGTCGAATTGATTACTTCGCCCTCGTCAAGAAAGATGTACTTGTCAAGTTAAATGAACATCTAGCCCTTTGATACTCTTGTCGAGAGTGCATCTCAATCTTCAACAAGGAATGAAAAACCTCTATGTGGCGACCTAATGATATGATCTATAGGCATGCCCCACTTGAGAGGAAGATAACCAATGCCCACAAATGATTTTTTTTTCTATTTTTTTATTTATCAGGATGTTGTAGACCTATACCATGAAGGGAGGGAATATCGAATGGCATTCCTCTATATGTTTCTAATGACAACCTTTGATTCCTCTTATGTTGTGAACGGTCATTTTGTGATATTATTGAGTAGCCACGTCAATGGCACTCCTAGTGATGGATAAGCAGGTTGCATGTGTTGGTAGGATGAGTTAATGATAGAAAATGTGAAAATAATTATTGTCTTAACGAATCCTCTCATTCGATTATGTTTGTTTCTTTATAACAATAGGCTTAGATAATCGCTGCGACAAATTTTCAAACAATTGCTCGCCGGTGAAAGAATCGAAAGGGTCGTCCGTGTAGTATTAAGGCCCATCATATTTTTAGTTAAGTCCAAAGCCCAGCCCATGTCTTCTATGAACCAAGACTCAGCCCATCTTCATATAACATCTCTAGATGGTGGTTGCTCGTGAAGCGAAGCGGCGGATTAAACATGAAAAATAAGAGGAGAGGGAACTCGTCCGCGAGAAAGAAAAAAACAGGAGGAAATGGGAAAAATTTCGCGTGTTCTCGATCTGGACAACTCAACGGCCAAATTGACCGTGAATTGTAATGCCATTTAAGTATTCAAGCTTATTATTTGTTTAATTGGAGTAATTTTTGAAATTGGGTCTTAAATTGGGAGTTATGTCGATTTTGGACTATGAGGATTTATTGTGGAGTTATTGAACTGTGGATATATATATAGGGAAAATTCCAAATAAGGACCCGAAGTTGACCAAATTTCTCAAATAAGGACTCGAAATGAACTTTGTGTCAGATAAAGACCTAAAATTGACCCATTGTCTCAAATAAGGACCCGAAGTGATTGAATCAATTCCAAATAAGAACCTGAGCTTGCTGGTCAACTAAATATTCGCCGGCTATCAAGCATGTGACATTTCCGACGACCGGAGTTTGAGCAATTTTGTCCAAAAAAAATATAGGGAAAATTAACAAATCCTAAAACAGAAACAAAAAAATCCTAGGTTTTCTACGGTCTCCCCATTCCCTGTACCCATCCACTACAAAGTCAAAGACCGAAGTTCTCCCATTCCTTGTACCAATCCTCCGGAAAGTCAAAGACCCAAATTCTCCGCTGGTTGAGGCACGGATTCAAAAACAAGAAGAAAACCATATGCTTCTTTCTTTGTTTGCGGAGAACCAAATTCTCCATCGGTCGAGCAAGGCGAGGAGCGACAAGAATCGAGTCGCAATGATGATCAGGCAGCAATTTGGTTAAGGAGCAGCGGGGGAGAAGAAAGAAGAAAACGTAAACATCTAAATGAATAACCTAAACTTAATTAATTTAGAATTTTCCCTTTTTTTTCCAATCACAAAATTTTAACAAAATTGCCCCTATTTTAATTGCCACAAAGTTGCCCCTATTTTAATTGTTGAAAAATGTCTGCCGGCAAACTAAGGTCCTCAATAGAGATTAACTTGATCACTTTTGGTTCTTATTTGACACAAAATTCACTTCGGGTCCTTATTTGAAACAATGGGTCCACTTCGAGTCCTTATATGACACAAAGTTCACTTTAGGTCATTATTTGAGAAAATAGATTCACTTCGGGTTCTTATTTGGAATTTATATATATATGAATATGGTAGATTACGGCTTTATAGAGTTGTCGGATTCAACAAAACTCAATTTCAAAGTATGGTTTGTTTGAAACAAAATTCTAAAGTTTCACATGCCAGTTACACTTAGGATATCGTTTACTATAGACGAGTTTATTCATTAATGCATGGATGTTGTTTTATCACAGAATAAATGTAATTAGTTGAGTCATTCGTTAGAACAGTGTATTAATCAATTTTTGATATCGTTTTTCAATTAATTAATAAGAATTCAAGTTCGTTGGTATGAGTAACCATTGTAAGTTGGTTTTTGTCTTTTCCCAAATTTAATGGTACTATTTCTTCTACAAATTTATAAACTCATATCTTGAAAATGGTAGTGTTTTACTATACTATGAGTTATTGAGAGCATGTTCCTAAATAAATTAAATTGAACTTTTACTATCTTTTTAGTCGATTGAAAAGGCATTGGAAAGTCTATGAAGTAGTTTGAAATGACTATGTATGAATGCTCTGGTTAAGTGTTTTGCGAAGGGAATTGCCAAAAGCTATTTGTATTGGTTGCGAAATGTTTTATGAAATGCATTTTATTTGATAAATGGAATTGTGAAAGGTTATGTGATCCGGTTTGTAAAGCTTGTTTAAGAAATAATTTTTGGGTGTTGATTGTGGGTTGTAGAGAAAGATGTTGATTGATATTGCACGTATCGTTATGAAGAGAACCAATTGAGGGGGAGTATGCATATTGTATCAAGATGTCCTTTTGAGCCAACCAGTGACTCGTACAAGGTGTTGCTTATGGTGTTGCTTTTGTTGGTATTTAGGGAGAGCCGAATTGTATATTCGAAATATGATTAACTAATAGAATGGACTTCTTTGATTTGATAATCTGGCACCATTTCTAAGAACCTCCTAAAGTAGCTATCCAATATATAGACAAGCTTCAATTTTAATTTTGCAAATCACCTGCTTCCATATCCAATTGCCATAGATGGCTATCGGCAAACAGATTCATCTAGAAATGCCCAATTGAAAATTCAGGAGTTTCTTTCTCCCATGCTCCAGTAAACCACAAAAAAGGGGGAAAAACATATTCTCATTCAAGAACTCTACAAGATAACTCCACCATTACCATCAAGACGGCCTCCATGAAACTAAGCCAGCTTATAGGAGAAAACAGGCCGGACTTAATTCCTGTTCACTATGATATTGGAGAAAATTTTCGACTACAATAACATATAAATGCAAATAGCACATCTCATTGAACCAACATGTACCCTGAAAAGAATCTTCAGTGAAGAAAATGGAATATTAGTTTAAAAATGGCACGTACACCAATTCTTCCAGTTAGTTGAAGCCAGCTAGGTCAGTTTACACCTCACCTGAATTAGCGATTTCCCCAAACATCGCATGTTTCCACCTACCTTTCGACAAAGGAATTTTAATTTGGCTCTTGGCTTTCCACATTAAACCTGTCGCTTCTTTTGCACACTCAACACCCACAGTTTCTAGAAACATATAATTACTAACATTTATAGTCACCTCAAATTTCTATAACATCAAAAATAAAATAAAAAAAATTACTTTCAACAGGTCAGGAAATTCAATATGGCTTATTGAAGGCCTTAAAACTGATAAGAAAGCCAATCCCACTGCCTTTCCAAATAATAGCAGGTTAATAAAAAAAAATCAGACATTAAAAGTTCTAAATGAAGTGCAATAGTCACCTGTAACCCATTTCAAGACATAGCACTTCCCACCGGTCGCTACAACATCTTGTGGCACCCTAAAAAGAAATGCACTACGTCTAATGTAGAACAACATGCAAATACCTTTATGGAAACATTGGAGCGTCATAAGAGCAGGGAGTCTCACAAATCAAAGAGGATTGCGTAATTTTCGAGATTATAAATGAGTTACAATATTTGATTCACGCGTTTTCCCTTATTCACGAAATCTCACAGATTTCAGACGCCTCATGAACGCGCCTAGCAAGTTTGTGGTGGTCTATTTCAATGACATTCTCATATATAGTCCAGATGACCAACAGCATATGGAGCATCTAAGGGACGTCTTATCGGCCTCATAGACGAACCAATTGTACATTAATTTGAAAAAGTATAGCTTCATGACTGATCGACTCCGCTTCTTGGGGTATATTGTCAGAGCAGAAAGCCTTCAAGTTGATGCATAAAAGGTAGTTGCCATTCACGACTGGCCGACTCCCCAGACCGTTGGAGAGGCGCGTAGCTTCCACGGGCTTGCGACATTCTACCGACGCCTTATCCGAAATTTTAGTTCTATTATGGCTCCGATCACTGAATGCTTGAAGAAAGAAAAATTTCATTGGGGTGACGAAGCATAAGCCAACTTTGCTCTTATCAAAGAAAAACTTTCCACGGCACCAATATTGATGCTCCCGAATTTTGAAAAGGTATTTGAACTAGACTGTGATGCTTTTAGTGCAGGAATTGATGTTGTTCTCTCCCAGGAAAGTAAGTATATTGCTTATTTTAGCAAAAAACTTAATGATGTTCACAAGCGATGGACTACCTATGAGCATGAGTACTTTGCTTTAACACGAGCTATCAAGCATGGGCAACCCTATCTTTATCAACTTGTTTGTAACACTGCCATCAGGCACTCAATTATATCAAGAGCCAAAGACATTTAAATCGAATGCATGGACGTTGGGTCTCCTTTTTGGAGCAATTCAATTTCGTGCTTGGACACAAGGTGGGCCACTTGAACAAAGTCGATGATGCACTTAGTCGTCGTGCTGCAACACTCGTCACCATGTGCACTGACGTTGTGGGCTTTGACCACCTCTGTGCTCTTTATGCTAATGATGAAGATTTTCAGGAAATTTGGGAGAAATGTTTTGCGGCAGGTTCTCACGACAACATGATCGTTTAGGACAAATTTTTATTCTTTGGCAACAGGTTGTGCATTCCTCGCAGCTCTTTGCGAGAACAACTTATTCGAGAGCTGCATGGTGGCTCCCTTGGAGGACATTTTGGGCGAGACAAAACTGTTGCCTTAGTTGAAGAGCGGTATTATTGGCCTCAATTGAAGCAGGACGTTGGACGATTTGTGAAAAAGTGCTATATTTGTCATACTACGAAAGGCCATTCTCAAAACACTGGACTTTACACCCCTTGACCTATTCCTTTGGATTTTGTTTTTGTGGTAGTAGACAGGTTTACAAAGATGACACACTTTATCCCTTGTAAGAAGACTTCTGATGCTTCCCATGTAGTGAGTTTATTTTTTCGAGAAGTCGTTCGTTTGTATGGTGTTCCGAAAACTATCACCTCTGATCGTGACGCCAAATTCCTTAGTCATTTTTGGAGGACCCTATGGCGTTTATTTGGGACGAATTTGCAGTATAGCAGCTCCTTTCATCCTCAAACTGATGGTCAAACTGAAGTCGTCAATTGTACTATGGTGGATATTATTCGGTGTCTTTCTAATGACATGCCAAAGCAATGGGACCGGTATCTTGCTCCTGCTGAGTTCGCTTTTAACAACACTGTCAACCGCTCCATAGGCAAGTCTTCGTTTGAGGTCATCTACTGGCGAACGCCACAACATACACTTGATCTCGTGCCTTTGCCCAAAGTCCCAGGATATAGTGTTGTAGCTGAAAACTTAGCAATAAAATTACAGGAGATACAAGAGAGTGTGAAGCAGCAGCTAGAAGCTTCCAGTACTATTTACAAAGCTACCGTAGATAAACATCGTCGCCTCAAGGTATTTGCTGAGGGTGACAAAGTGATGGTCTACCTTCGCAAGGAACGTTTTCCTATTGGTACATATAACAAGTTGAAGCACAAGAAAGTTGGTTCATGTCGAATCGTGAAGAAAATCAATGACAATGCTTATGTTGTTGATCTTCCTGGTGACCTCAACATCTCCCCGACATTTGGACCTATTTGAGTATCATCCTCTAGATACTCTTCTTTATCCTAACCATAACTCGGGGTCGAGTTCTTTTAAAGTGGAGGAGATTGATGTAGAACAACATACAAATGTCTTTATAGAAACATTGGAGCATTATAAGAGCAGGCGATCCCACAAATCAAAGAGGATTGCGTAATCTTCGAGATTACAAATGGGTTAAAATATTTGATTCACGCGTTTCCCTTTATTCCTGAGATCTCACAGATTTCATATACGTTTTGCAGATTTTCTAATTGTGTTTGATAACTTTCCCTTTATCAATATCTTTTCCTTAGTTTTATTATTTGATTTCAGTTATTTTGTTATTCTCTAGGTGGCGACCTCCCTATAAATAGGTGCCTAAGATATTGTAATCTGCACTTCTTTATTCAAAATAAACACTATCTTTTGGAATTCTTTCCAAGCATAACTTTCCTCTGCGTCAACGTCATATGTAAAATTCAATTCACACAATAAGATGCAGCACTTAGAACCATCATAATACACGAATAAGGCGCAAAAGAAAGAGCTTTCAATTTGTGTCAAAAAACCTTCCAAAGCTGTAGCATAGTCGTATCCTCTGCCAAACATGAGAAGTGACTGCTCTGTAATCAATAGCTTAGCAAGATCTTCCATTTCTTGTTCACAAGCTTTAGCACCTCTCTAACTTTTTCTACAAGATATTAGCAAAGGATTTAATGCTTCATATGAAAAATTCTCTCAACATAAGTTTAGACGAAGTTCAGAAATTGTTAAGGTGAGATAGGAAGTGACACATACTTGAAAGGTCAAAAAGGCAATGAATTATTGCATTCTCTTTTAGCTGTAATCAGAAGCTTTCCACTTAGTGTCACTAGAATTTTGAATTGTCTTAATACACTTCAATAGTTGAATGAATCTGTCTATTTATCATGCTGCAGCGATGCACCGGAGGATGCAGTGGATTGGGAGCGAAGGCGAGAGAGAAGCCAATTTTGAAAAGACGAAGAGAGAGAGTCTTCTTCAATGACAAGGGGGAGACCCAAGATTTTGAAATATTACAGAGAATTTTCATATTTGTCCTGGTGGGACGTGGCTCCATTGTCACTCATTGAGTGGAGAGGGATTGTGTTGATGTGGTGGAGTGCAACCACGTCGTCAATCGCTAGATCACAAAGCTGAGGCAGGAGGCTAATGTGGGAGGCTAAGTGGTCGGTTGCCTATTTCGTTCTATGAAACAAAATGTGTGAACAGTACTATCAAGAACTCGCATTATATTGCTGGAAATCCTAATGAATTAGAGAAACCATGCCACTATTCTTTCACAAAGTCCACCTTATCTACTCCAAATGTGTTTTTTGTTTTTTGCTTTTGAACCTGACACGTGATTCTACATGCATAAGAAAAGAGGAAGAGATTCAATGGATTACACCTGCCTATTTTTTAGCCTGAAGAGGCTAGGCTGTATTATCGAAGCTCTGAGAATTCCCAATTAGCACAACACCAGAAACTTCACCCACCAAACCCTTATAACAAAACCCCATATCTAGATGTAAACAAGGAAAGAGGTAATTGCGCAAACATTTGGCGTTTAATTTAGACTAACTAGTGCAAGTTTCAGTGCAAAAGTTGGTGCTATTGTATTCCAACCGCCGACGGGGCTCTTGGATGTGACGGTGGATGTGGATGCGGAGGCAAAGGCGATGCGCTTGAGAATGTTGCAGATCGGGAGCCAAGGTGAGAGAGCGAATTTTGAAAAGAAGAGAAGAGTCTCCTTTGTTGACAAGAGGGAAACCCAAAATTTTAAAATATTAAGAAGGTGTAATGTCATAAAAACTTCAAACTTTAACTCTAATCTCAATTTTTTTTTTTTTTAAGATCATAAAAAACCTCCGACTTTTGATCTTGAAACTCTTTTTGTTCCATGAAAAACCCATCAACTTTAGATTTAGTCATAATTCTATCATAAACCTTTTTTTCTATCTTATAAAAAACCATAAACTTTTGCTTAAATCTCATATCTACCAACATTAACTCTCCATCCAAAATCACCCTTAGTGATGTGGCATTTTTCACGTTATTGCTCTAGTTTTTTTTTTTTTCCAAAATTTCATATCCAAAAATATTTCTTTTTTAGATGAATTTTCATACCAACCCAAATGGTGTTTAATTAGATCTAATGTTTGGGTAAAAACTATAGCAATTGGGGTGCGTTTGTTTGGGGGAAAAGTGTTTTCCGTGAATTGATTTCCAGACTTTCACCCATTTGGCTCACAGAAAATAACTAGTAAATTGAAAATACTTTTTGGACAACGAAAACATTCATGCATAAATTTAAGAAAGTAAATTTCTAAATTAAAAGAGGTGAAAACACTTTCTGGAATTGCTTATCTCGAATATTATAATATTATTTTATTATATTTTTTTCATTTTCCTTCTTTTTCTTTGGCTAGTTACTGGCCACATCAAAGGTTGGTGATCGGCCATAGGCACCCACACCTATGGCCGATAATCGACTATCATTGGGCTTTGGCACCAAGCGTCGCCAAAGCCGGCAACAAGTAGAGGGGAAGAAAAATAAAATAAAATAAAATAAAATATAAATTATTTATAAATTAGAATTTTTTTTCCATGAGATTGAAATCTTTTTTAAAATGAGGATCCAAACAAAAAAAATGTGTTTGGTCACAAACAAATAAAAAATTACTTTCCCGAAAAATGATTTCCCACAAAGTGTGCTCTTTTATCATGAAATTTTGCCAGAAACAAATGTACCTTTGGGGTTGCTTTCTTCAATTGTTCTTACTTTCAAGAGTCTTCCTTCCATCTTGCAAGGGATCTTCAATTTTGGGCTCAATCTCTAATCTTGCATGCTTGAGAGTCTTTGATCTCTTGAGATCGAAGAGCTTAAGCTCGAGACTCTCTTGCTCAAGACACTTAACTCGGGATGTAAAAATAAAATAAAATAAAAATTGAGACATACGGTTAATAGAGGCAGATTTATAAGGCAAAAAAAAAGTTTAGGAGAAAAATTAAGAGTGGATCTAAAGTTGAGAGTTTTTAAGTGTCGTTTAATTTGCTAAAAACATTTTCCGAAAAAATATTTTCCTCATTTTCCAATAATTTGGTTCATTTAGGAAAATGCATTAACGAAAAATATTTTCCTATTAAAACTTAAATTCAAGAAAATAATATTCTCTTTGAAAGAAAATATTTTTCAAAATATAGTTAAGTATCGACGCTTCGACCTGAAATTGTACGCTTAAGCACAGAAACCACAATATTGATTCCCAAGTCCCGACGTTGAGATTAGGTCTCGGGCTGCTGGGACCGAACCTCTTATGCCTATACCTCGATAGGGTTGTAGGAATCGAACCAAAAATTCGATTTTTTGGTGGAGTTCGGTTCTCATTAAAATTCAATATTTTTTTTTTATTTGTTCGGTTTTTTTTTCGGTTAACCGAACCGAACTGAATCACGAACCGATAAAATCAAACCATTAAAAATTCGATTTTATTCTCTCCTGACTCCCGTTTCCTCTGGCTCGATTTCACGCGCCTTCCTTCCATGGTGGCCCAGCTCGAGAGCCCCCAGCCCCCGCCCCAGCAGCTGCAGCAGCCGCAGAGCGAGCGGGACGGTGATGGTTCCCCGCTCGATGATCGCGTGGGGAAGACGAAGTCACTGATGTGCGCCCTCGGCCTCATCTCCCGCAACCTCCCCCTGCCCCCCGACCTGCTGAACGCCGTCTCCTCCATCTGCGACGACGCGGCGGCGGGCGGCGGCGACGGGGACGGACGGGGAGGACGGCGCGGGCTGCGGATCCGAGGAGATTCCGGTGGCGGTCGAGAAGGGTCCGGTGAGGGTTTTTTTTTTCTCTCGGTCGTTGATCTTTTTGGGGGTTTTTGATGATGCGAAGCGGTTCCCGATGGGGATTCTGCGGCGTTTCGCTCTTGGAGATCGAGGACCCCACCGTCGAGCGGGACCTCTCTGCTCTGGCCAACGAGACCCGCCAGGTGCTCGAGGATTTGATGAAGACCCTCTGCAGCTCCAGCAAGGCGGTCGCCGCTCTGGGTCTCGCCCAGCTCGCCCTCGGCGCTTGGATCTCCTACCTCACCCGCTCCTCCCCCATCTTCGAGGCCTCCCTCCTCGGCTGCGTCGCCTTCGGCTTCCCTTCTCCCTCGCCTTCCTGCTCCGCCAGTGCGTCAAGCCCATCTACTTCTTCTTCAAGATGGAGCAGCTCGGCCGCCTCCAGATCCTCACCCTCTCGCTCCAGGCTGCCAAGAGCTTGAACGTCTTCAAGATGGAGCAGCACACGATTCGTGGGTTTTTACCAAATGACTGGTCCTTCCCTCTTACATAATTTTGTAAGAGGTCGTGGAATGCCCCTGCTGTGGATTTCGGCGACCGGGCTGGGGGATTTTTGTGAATTTAAAAAAAAAAAAAAAACTAAAAACTAAAAACTAAAAACTAAAAAAAAAACTAAAAACCAAAAGCTAAAAACCAAAAATCAAAAAATCGAACCGAATTGAACCGAAATTTCAGTTCAGTTCGTATTTAGTTCGGAAGTTTTTTCTAACGGTTCGGTTTGGTTCGATTTTTCAAAAAAACCGAACCGAACCTAACCGTTGACACCCCTAATACCTAATACCAATGCTCGAGTTGTAGTCCCAACCCCTAGGGTCAAGTCCACGAAGGCCATGCATGGATATTCAGTGCTAGGGCTCAAGTCCTTGTTAATGAAATGTTTTCTCTTATAAAAATATATTTTTTTAAATCGAAATTTCTTTTCTTTTCTTTTTACTCCTTCCTCAACTGTTCATTGGTCATGGTGATGTTCGGCAAGCTTGGGACTTTAGCGCGAGCCTTGAGCTCACTTGTGGCTTGTCATTGGCCCTATTGTTGTGGGTGGCAACCTCTAAGGAAGAAGAAAAAAAAGAAGAAAATAAAAAATAATTAGGAGAAAGGGTTAATACCACAAAAAAAATCTAAATTGGTATACATGTGACAAATTTATCTCAAACTAATTTTTTGAGTACAAAAAGCTATAAATCGGTATACCTATAATAAATTTATCTTCCGTTAATTTTCGTTAAATTTTATCATCAAATTATTGAGTTTGATAATATGTGATAATTGACAGGTATGCCAATTTACGATTTTATCATTTGTTTGTCACAAGTGTACTAGTTTGAAGATTTTCGTAATATTAATTTAATTTAATGGAAACTAACGGAGAATAAACTTATTATAAATGTGTCATTTTTAGGTTTTTGGTAAAATTTATCATGAGTATACTAGTTTGGAGTTTTTAATAATCCAAAAATTAGTTTGGGATAAATCTATCATAAATATAACAATTTGGGGTTTTTCATAAAATACCCTAAAAACAATTTTATTGATTATTTTTCCCATCAGATTTTTTTTTCTAGTTTCAGTCAAACACCAGAAAATAGTCATTTTCTTATAAAATGACTTTGTAGATAATATTTTTTAGAAATGGTACATTTTTCGTGAAACAAATGAACTTTATATGACAAAAAAAAAGAAGTTTATGGTAGAGTTGTTAGTGAACCTAAAGTTGGAGTTTTTTATGGAACAAAAAAAATTGTAGAATAGAATTATGAGTGAACCTAAAATTGGAGGTTATTTATTTATTTATTTATTTATTATGGTATTAAGCTTATTAGAGACAATTTTCAGATCTGTCCTTGTGGGATGTGGCTCCATGTGTCACCCACTGAGCGGAGAGGGATTATGCTGGCGGAGTGTGGCCACGTCCTCAAACACGTAATCGCAAGGCGAGGCGAAAGTGCCAACGTGAAGTCGCACGCTAAATCGCTCGTAAAGAGACTCATTAAATAAGTCGCTCGTTAGGAGAAAGTCGCCCGCAAAGGGGAAGTCGCGCCAAAAAAAGAAATCAGTCGCTCGCTAAATCGCTCCCTAAGGGGATGCCGCAAACTGAGTGGCTCGCAAACCCCGGAAGTCAGCAAAGGCGAAGTCGACAATCAGTCTCATGTAAACCACTGGGAAGTTTCTTCCCAAACCGACAGATGCCACAATGGACGACCCGACCATTTCGTCCACTATAAAACGGCAAGATCTGCTCCCACTCTAGCCATCATTTTCTCAGATAATTTCGATAATTTCGATAATTTCCCTCTAGATAAGACTAGACTACAAGATCCTCCAGAAGCCTACCCCAATGCCGATCGGCCGTCGCCCCCAAACAAACGACCGAGGTTTCCCTGCCTCCACTGCCCTCCACCCCATTCTCGTCTTTCTTGTCACCGTGCTGGTCAACCTTGTCCAGGTGAAATTCCAAGGGGAAAAGGTGTCCCCATTCAACACCCACACTTTTGCCACCTCTCTTGCCGTCGTCTGTCTTCTGTTCTATTGCTCATTGGCGATCGTTGCTCACTTGTCGTTGGCTCCCGCTTGTTGTGCCCAAGCGTTTCCCATCCTCATGATGCTCGCCGCTTCGCTCTTGGTGGCTTCCCTTGCATCGTTGTTGTTCCCGGGCCCTTTTCGCTGTTTCCCCTATCTCTTGTCACTTATGTTGCTTTTCGTGGTCCTCTTGCGTCATCTCGCTCAAAGCCTTTACGTGTGGGTTCAACGCAAGATCGTATCCATGTCTGTGCCGGTGTTCCGTTCTCGCCAACCCCATGGTGGACGAGCCCCACCACTTTTGCCTCGTACCATCATGGATGCACGGTCTGTGCCAGAATTGAGAATTAATTGGGGATGGGCCCGTGTTGCTACGGCCCCAGATGTCCTCAGGGACACCCACCACTAGCACACTCTTGAAAAGAACATATGACTGGGGAAGAAACATGTCGTTGTGTTCGACAACTATAACAGCGACGGTAGGAACTGATGGTTTTGTTTTTGTTGGTGTCTAGTGAGAGTCCCAATGTATTGTCCCCCTACGATTAATTGATAGAATGGACTACTTAGTAGCAAGGTTGACATTGAAATTCTTTCCATTTGAATACATCGCGTGTCTGCAAATTGGACCATATCATGGAGTAAAAATCACACTGAAAAAGGAAATCAAAACATGGTACAAGTTGCCTCGGACTTTTTCCCAAGAAAGGCATGAACCGGGAGTTAACTAACGGTTTGACGACCGACGAGACAATCACCACTCCAGGGACATGCTCAATGTCAAAAACCAAACTCAGTGAAAGAAGCAAATCCTGTCTCAGATACTCAGATCGATTCTATCAAAGTCTTGCACCTTCAATGACACACATCTTTTCATACCGCCTGCTCTTTTTTTCCTGAGCAAGGACACAATCTTCCTCTTCCAACCTCCTCCAGACTCCTTTTACATATCATGATGCAGCAAAACATACATCAATCAAAGTCATAAAAAAAAGTTCCCTACTAAATGCTAAACATGATAACTAATATTTTCAGCAATAGAACATTTCCGTGACCTTTAAATAAATGAACAACATATTGTTCTAAGTTGCATAGCATCCCAAATGAAACTAAGTTGTAGTCATCATCATTATATCAATCATGAAACAATGTTCAGGTACCATGAGTACGACACTTTGAAGCAGATTGACAGGTAAATGCATAACGAGCCTTGAACGTGCAAAAAGGTGGATTTCGATAGTTTTTACTAATTGATCATAAATTAAGATCTTGCAAGGGCTACCATTCAATAAAATACAAGTAATCGATAGAATGTATACTCTGTGTCAGAAAGATGCTTTACATTCTCATGACATAATTCATGTCACTGCCATGTAAACACAATCAGAAGAAGGCAAAAGAAAAAACATAATCAGAAGAAATCTGTTAGTGGGCCGCTACTCTATTGTCACACTCTTTGCAAGGTTCCTGGGCTGGTCAACATTGTATCCTCTTAGGACCGTGAGATGATACACCAACAATTGCACCCCAAATGTCAAAAATTATCTCATGCTCAATGAATTAGCAAAATCTAGTAAAATGAAACAGGCTATTTGAAAGGAAGAACATGAATGTGAAAATTCTTTTTTTAAGCAATGAATAAATAAACAGAAAAAAAAAATGTCACGGCTCAATCAATAAAATTGATTTCTTTGGTTTTTTTTTAGACTTAAAAATATCATAGAGAGAATTTTGGAACTCTCAATGCAAAAAAAAAAAAAAAAAAAAAAAACACTGAGAACATAAAACAAATCGAGGAAACAGAAAGCTAGATGCTCCCATCCAGCTCCACCTCATCTACATCATTGCAAAGGAACTATATTGACTACAGGCTAAAGACAGTTCTCCACCTGACAAACTTCAATAACTCTATGTGACATCTTGATTTTCTGATTATGTTTTCGATTGAATGAGTTGGGCTTTTCATTGACGTGCCTATAGTCTTTTTTTCTCTGAGATGATCACTCATGAGATAACTAATCTATTAGGTGAAGCCGTTAAGGAATCTAAACACAATAAACTTGAGAATTCAATCAGAAATCGACTACTCGACCGTGCTAATCTACAAGGGTCAATACGGCACCATCAAAATTGATCAGAGATCGAAGGCAGGTCGTTTCGACAGAGGCATGTGATTAAAGTGTGGGTGATTCCACATAACTGCAAAATTCTCGTCGAACGGCACTAAATTAATTTTTCTGTCATTTCTTTACCTAGTGCATGTATTTGAAATCTCGAGATTTTCACGACAACCGAGAGTCGCCAATGAGTCGAAGATGCATAATGTGGCTCAAAAATAATCGACCACAGGTCAAATGCACTAAAATTTTTTAAAAGCTACCAAGTAGGTTAGGTCACGCTAAAATTGCGTTTGGTTGAAATTAACCGCGATATTGAACTCGATTTCAGAAATTGAAAGTTCTATCATGTCACGATTTATTTTAGGAACGTCGACTCATCCTTCGAAGATTTTTTTGCAAACCCGAGTTTTTGGCGAAAATTTAAAGTTTGGCGAAATTGGACCGGGAAATTAAGAGGACCGTTTTTTAGCACACTTTTGGCCGTCAAGTTGGATTCATTGGTGAGGAAAATCATGGATTTAATGTGGATACCTTGGCTAGAATTTATGGGCATCAATTGGATTAATTTGAGGTGAAATTGGAGTGACTTTGGAAGGGAAATGTACAAAATTCGTAGCCATGGAGGGGAGCAACATTTTGGACACCTTGGGAGGCTTGTTGGAGAAGCTTTGGTGAGGAATTTGGGCTGTGGATATGGCTGAGCAAGGTGGGGCAGCCACTTAAGTGAATGGGGATATTTTTGAAGACTTTGGAGGCATTTTGTGGTTGCCCTTCAGCTAAGCCCTTCTTCTTCCTCCTTGCCGCTCCTTTCTCCATTGTTGTTGTAGTTTGAGAGCTCAAAAACCAGAGAACCAGCTAGCCAAGCCGCCAGCAGCCATTGACCGCCCCTGGCCGCCCGTCGAGCGCTGTCGCTACCACCCGCAAGCTGAGTTGCGCGTCCGCTCGCCATCTTGCTCGCGCCCGAGATCATCGTCCGCTCGCCGTCCTGCTCACTGCCCCACGATCGTCGTCTGCCATCCCGAGCCACCTCTGTTGTCCAACCGCCGTTCACCGCCTCCAAGCCGCCGGACTCCCGCCGTTCACTCGCCTGAACCCGCCATGCCCCTTTTCCGCGCCAACCGAGCCTTGACCGCCCGTTTTAGCAACCAAGCAGAAGCCGAGTCTCAGCCCAAGCTGAGACTTCGTGGGCCTTTTCCGGGCCCGTCCGGACCTCCTTTGGCGTCGCCGTAAACCCGAGTGTCGCTTGCCGTCGCCGTGAACTCACCGGCCCACTAATCCAATGAGTTTACTCATTAAACATTGCTTAGGAGGATAATGATATTTAAGGGTTAATTAGATTATGCTAAGTATGGCTTAGGTGGTTAGTTTAGATGGATTAATGATTTAGTTGGTTAATTATGATTGTTAGGTGATTAGATTAGATTAATTAAGGGCTAAAAAGATTGTATTTTTATGTGGATAGGTGCATTATTTTCTTAGGCCCGTTTAGGTGGTTAAATTAGCGTTTCCGGCCTAAGTATGCATTTATTGGATTAAATTGCATTTATTTAATTAATTTTGCTATTTATTTAATTATTTATTATTTTTCAGAAATTATACCGGGATAGCTTGTAGCCGAAATTTCGTGCTGATTGAAGTGGCGTGCTTAGTTTATGTAATTAATTGTTATATTGTGCAATTAAGTGGTGATTGTGATTTTTAAGTATTTATTTCAAAATTGTGAAATTTTGGTATTTTTAATTAGGAAATACCAGATGTCCGATTTTGACACCGAAAATGTTTTTAAATACTATATCAAATGGTGAGATTTTAAAAGGAATGATATCAATTTTTCTGGTTCAAACTGACCGTGTAACCACACACGATTATTTTACTGTGTATTTTTAATATAAAGAAAATGGGCCAAGTACATTATTTTAATTGGGACATTTGAGTGCAAAGCACGATATCCTGGCCGGGATTGGATGTATGCATGAATGATATGAAAACCCGTCACGAGCCTTTGGGGCCGGACAATACTCCTACGTTGCCGTGCTCGATGGTGCAAGATGACGCCCGGCTACGCCAGAAGACCGCTGACTGTTGAGTCGGCTGTGGTCGTTGGGTCGTAATCAATTGAGACGCATGATTGATTGAAATTGACGCGCCTGATTGTGGGATGAAATTGTGTGGCACGAAATGGGACGTGTCATAACGATTTGGCCTTATAATCGAGACCTCTGTTGTAACGACCCGGGCCTCACCGTATAATATTGTCCGCTTTGGTTACTTGAGTCCTCATGGTTTTAAAACGCGTTATACAGATTAAAGGGATTAAATGGGCCCAAGCCATTATAAACCGGCCCATGACTCCCCCTAAGCGATGTGGGACAAGAAGGAGAGGGACCCTTCCTTGCACACGTCCAGGGACCGAGGCACGGACACACCGCCATCCCTCCTCCCCGTGCACCACCGCTGGGCCATCACACTCTCCCCCTTGGGAGCACAACGCCCCCGTGGCCCCACACGCGGTCGGGAGTCGGCTTTGATACCATTTGTAACAACTGGGCCCCATCGTATAATATTGTCCGCTTTGACACCGAGTCCTTACGGCTTTAAAACACGTTATACATATTAAAGGGGCCAAAACCATTATAAACAAGCCCAGGACTCCCCCCCTAAGCGATGTGGGACAAGAGAGAGAGGGACCCCTTCCTTGCGCACATCCGGGGATCGAGGCGCAAACGCACCGCCATCCCTCCTCCCCGTGCACCACCGCTCGAGCCGTCACACCTGTAATTGTTTGGGTTAAGTTGAGACGTCCCGATTGATGAGTGCTTTTAATGTAATTATATGTGATATGAAGTGTATTGACGTGCGGTAAGAAACTGAGGTGAGGTAAGTCTTTTGTGATGTGTGGTTAGATTACTTCTAAGCGAATTTTCTTCCTAAATCAGGGTTTAGGGCGTGAACTCGCTAAAACATCGTCTCACCCTGTCGTGGGTTTAACATTTTCAAGTCCGTAGATGGCAATCCCTCCAGTGTGTTTTGGACAGCCAAGGGGGTTTAGTGAGCAGAGTACATTTTTCCCTGTCCCCGGGACTCCCTGTCTCCGTGAGCTCATCGTGAGCACGATCATGGTCGATGAGGGTCTACCAAAGTTGGTACCTCATCGATTCGGGGCGTGGTTTCACCATGAGCCTAATGGAGAATGGGAATGTCCCCCGAAAGGTTTTGACGCACGCGCTGTTAAGGGTGAGGAGATGGTTGGCCCCCTCGACACCAACATCCCTGATGGTGTCGTGGAAGACCCAGAACCCCCGGCAGTCTCAAAGGTCTCGGTTGAGGAGTCTTGTGCCTAGTTAGTTGGGTGACTCTTCCTTTTGGAGTAGACATTTGTTTATAGACTAGTATTGTATATAAACTCAGTTTGTTTATAAAAGCATTTTGTGAAAATTTGTATCCTGCTTTTCTATCCTATATTTGTGTTGTCTGGAGATTTGTTTATTCGTTTCCGCATATGCATTAAAATGAATGGGTCGGCGACGCGTTCTGGGACGTCGCAAATTTTATCAACCACCGAGAGATGTGCGCGCACTCGAGGTTCGAGGCATGACACTCTACATGCTCCACCAAGAGACAGTTGCCGCATCCCCCCTCGAGCACACGATAATTAGGCGCCCTTTGCGGGCATCGAGTTGCTGAATAATTGATTGTCGCTTGCTGTTAACATTGACAACTTCGGCTTTAGAACAAATAAAGATTTCACAGAGGTGAGTAAACCTGTACGACAAAAGCTAACCTGAAGCAATCATCATGAGTAGCAATCACCACAATGGGAAGACTCTCATCCACTAGAGCCAGAGGACCATGTTTCATTTCACCAGCAAGTATTCCTTCACCGTGCATCAATGCCACTTCCTTTACTATTAAAGAACCTTCCAAAGCTGTAGCATAGTCGTATCCTCTACTAAACATGAGAAGTGACTGCTATGCAATCAGTAGCTTAGCAAGATCTTCCATTTCCTGGTCACAAGCTTTAGCACCTCTCTAACGTTGTCTACAAGATATTAGCAAAGGATTTAATGCTTCATACAAAAAATTCTCTCAACATAAGTTTAGATGAAAAGGCAGATACAATTTAGAAGTTCAGAAATTGTTAAGGTGAGATAGGAAGTGACACATACTTGAAAGGTCAAAAAGACAATGAATTATTGCATTATCTTTTGTTTGTACTCAGAAGCTTTCCGCTCAATGTTGCTAGAATTTTCATGTGGATACACTTCAATAGTCGAATGAATTTGTCTATTTATTATGCTGCAGCGACGCGCCAGAGGATGCAACGGATTGGGAGCGAAGGTGAGATAGGAGCCAATTTTGAAAAGATGAAGAGAGAGAGTCTTCTTCATTGACAAGAGGGAGACCCAAGATTTTGAAATACTAGAGAGAATTTTCAGATCTGTCCTGGCGGGACGTGGCTCCATGTGTCACTCACCGACTGGAGAGGGATTATGCTGATGTGGTGGCGTGTGGCCATGTCCTCAATCGCAAGATCATAAGGTGAGGCAGGAGGCTAATATGGGAGGCTAAGTGGTCGGCTGCCTATATCGTTTTATGAAACAAAACATGTGCACGGTACTATCAAGAACTCACATTATATTGTGGGGAACCCGAGTGAATTAAAGAAACCACGCCACAATTCTTTCACAAAGGCCATCTCATGTACTACAACTTTTGACTTTTTTTTTTTTTGTATTTTGCTTTTGAACTAGATACATAATTCTACATGCATAAAAAAAGAAGAGTAGATTCAATGGATCGCCCCGCCCGTTTTTTAGTCTGAAGAGGCTAGGCCGTATTATCCAAGCTCTGAGAAAGAACCATATGGAGATGAACCCTTTGACACCATGGAAAACACAACTAAGATAACAACACAAGCCACCACTCAAGGACCAAAATCCAAAACAAGCCAACAACAGTATCGTTAGCAAAATGGATTCAAGGCAAGAAGTAATTACTTACCAGTGCCGATGAAGTCCTCGAAAGAGAGAATATTTGTGATGTCCCAGTAGCGTCACGTACTACGTGCAAGCGGAAATTTCAATTATTATTACCTTATAGGACTTATAAGATTATGTCTTCAGACTATGGTGTTCACATTTGAAGGTTAGCATGTATAACATGGATAATGTAAAATTTAAACTTTATATTACAAGGTTAACTTGCAATAGTGCTATCAATTCAAAATAGATAATCCTATTAAGATCATATATAAAAATCACGAGAAGCTTCATTACTTTCCTGTTAACAACATTCGGGCTTACAAAAATCAACCTGGATCACTTCTAGTTTTTTGCCTATTTACACCATACTTACAAGATCAAAAGTAAATGCGTAAGTAAAAGCCAGGGAAAAAGGGTGGGGGGTATCCTAACTCCTCTATCCCACACAAGCCCACATTCATCAAATAAACAAAAGACATTCCTCTAGCTTCTACACGATCAAAGGCGTCTAGGCGCCATCCATCCCAGCTCCAGGTCCATCATCGCCGAAAGGAAGAGGACCAAATATCTCTCCTTCGTGGTTTATGAACCACGCAATGAACCTCATCGGGATCAAGTCAGATATGCCGTCGTCCATCCACAGTGTAGCCTCATACTTCGTAAAAGTCATCTCCACATCAAGGTCAAACACATCACTAAAGGTAGCCTCAATACGTGCTATCACGCCATAACGAGCTATTGGTGGCACGTCCATACTATCAATCTGAAAAATATAAGGAATGAGCAAAAACTATGCCTAGTAAAGAAATAATAAGACTCTAACCTTGACAATCCATAGCTATCAAGAGACAAGAGAATCATAACTAAATAGTTTAAGATACTAAGACAAGATTGTCGCAGGTATAACTAAATGAATATTAATGCATCACATGTATAACCACTTTATATGAGACATACTAAATGCATTCATATATATATCACATTCTCAACCTATATCAAAGTGAAATGCAACAATAGTATGCACAACTCACACGCCAAATAGAATTATAATTTAATGTGAATATCAAGTCCACCATCGATCAGTTTACCCACCGAAACTCTGCCGGCCCGATCGAGTCACTTCCGGAATTCCATATCCGAACTTCCACGATATTTCTATTATGGGCATCTCACTCCGAGGCATCCCAGTATCACACAACCAAGGCATCCCAAGATCACTCAGAATGGGGCGAGGCATCTCAGTATCCCACAACCGAGTCACACACAAGGGCATCTCACTCCGAGGCATCCCGACGTCACGTTCAACCGAGGCATCCAAGATCACACAGCATGGGCATCCCACTCCTTGGGGCATCACCGGCATCTCAGTACCGATGGAAATCTCTTACTCATTCAAGCACACATTTCACACATTTTTCTTTTTATAAAAAAATTATAAATAATATATATGTATATATATATATAGAGTTAGGATTGATCCGGGTTGACCGACTCAGAACTCTTAAGATCGAGGACTGACCCGCACAATACTGGTCCAGAAATTCTAAGACCAAGGACCGACCCAGTCTTCCTATGAATCGAATCAGGACCAACAGGGTTGGGCCGATTTAGGGTCGGTCTAGGGTCAACCTTGGACCGATGCTCACCCCTAAGACAAGGCTCAACAACAGTCCAGAAATTGCGCGGCCCTTTGAAAGCCGTAGGAACCCGGACTTCACAAATGTCTTCTTCGATAATCGAGGTAATCGACGCACAGTTTTTAATCGGACTTTGAAAAGTCCACGCGCAAGACAGTCATTCCGCCTTTATCTTCCCCGTTTTCTTTAAATGGGCGTCGCTGCCCTGGTCTCGGCAAACGACAAAACGTAGCCGAAATTCACTTTGCATCTTATCTCTGCTTTTCACATTTATCATTATAAAACCCGAGACATGCTCCGCCTCTAGCCATCTTTCTCTCTTATCACTTCGATAATCATCCTCTACACAGGACTACGGATCCTCAAGAAGCTGACCCCAATACCTACCGCCCGTCGTCCCGACACAAACGTCCGAGATTCCCCTGCCTTCACTCCCCTCCACGCCATTCTCGCCTTCATTGTGTCCGTGCTGGTCAACTTCGTCGAGGTCAAATTCCAAGGGAAACCCGTGTCCCCATTCGAGACCCATCCTTTGGCCACCTCCCTTGCCATCTTCTGTCTCCTGTTCTACTGCGCACTGGCGCTCATCGCTCACCTGTCATTGGCTCCCGCTTGCTGTGCCCGACTGTTCCACATCCTCATGATGCTCACCGCCACGCTCTCGGTGGCCTCCCTCGCATCGTTGTTAGTCCCGGGCCCCTTTCAATCGTTCCCCTATCTCTTATCATTCGTGTTGCTTGCCGGGGTCCTCCTGCCCCGTCTCGCTCGAAACCTTTACATGTGGGTTCAATGCAACACTGTACCTATTTTTGTCCACGTGGTCCATCCTTGCCGACTGGCAGCCCCGCCGCTCTTGCCTCGTACAGTCATGGATGCACGCACTTCGTGCCGGAATCAGGAATCGGTCCAGGTTGTCCTGGTCCAAGACCTCCTACGGGGGGTGCCCACCCTAGCATACCCCTCAAAAATGAAACACGACAAGGGAAGAAAAAGAAAAATAACAACATTGTGTTCGACAACCGTTGACAACGACAATAGGAGCTTATGGTTTTGCTTTTGCTCGTATCTAGAAAGAGCCGCATTGCATTTTCCACGTACGGTTAATTGATAGAATGGATTGTTTCGGAGTAATGACATTGAAATTCTTTCCATTTGAATACATCATGTATCTGCAAATTGGACCATATCATGCAGTAAATATCACACTAAAAAAAGAAACCAGAACATGGTACAAATTGCCTTGACGACCAACGTCACAATCGCCACTCGAGAGACATACTTAACGCCAAAAACCGATCTCATCAAAAGATGCAAATCCTGTTTCAGATATTCGATCAATTCCATCAATCTTGCACTTTTAATAACACATTTTTTGTTATACTGCCATTTTTCTTTTCCCGACTAAGGATACAATCTTCATCTTCCAACCTCCACCTTGAACGATGTTCAAGTACCATGAGCACGACACTTCGAGACAGATTGACAAATAAATGTATAGCAAGCCACGAACACACAAAAAAGGTAGATTACAACAAATTTTCCTAATTGATCATAAATAAAGATCTTGCGAGGGTTGCCATTCAATAAAGTACAAGTGATCAACAGAATGTATACCGTGTTAGAAAGATGCTTTACATTATTAGGACACAACCTATTTCTCTACCGAGTAAACACAATCAGAAGAAATCTGTTAATGGGCTTCTACTCTATTGTAAGACTCTTTGTGAGGTTCCTAGGTTGGTCAACATTGTATCCTCTTAGGATCGTGAGATGATATGCCAATAACTACACCCCAAATGTTAAAAATTATCTCAAGTGTGATGAATTCGTAAGATCTAAAATGAAACAAGCTATTTGAAAGGAAGAACAGGAATGTAAAAATGCCCTATAAGCAATGAATAAATAAACAAATAGAAATAGCAAAATATTCCGGCTCAATCAATAAAGATGATTTCCTTTGTTTTAGTTGAGACTTAAAAATAATGCTCTCTTTTAGAACTAAACACCAAATCAAAGAGAGAATTTTGGAACTCTTAAATGCAAAACCAAACACCGAGAGCATAAAACAAATCAAGGAAACAGAAAGCTAGATGCTTCCATTTAGCTCCACGTCATCTACATCATAGCTTCGTATTCGGCAAGATATGATGTATTCGGTACAACAGAAAAAAAAAATGTTGCATCTTGGCAAGCATAGAAAACTATTGGAACTACTCTGTACCTGCAAAGGAACTATATTGACTACAGGCTGAAGACAGTCTTCCACCTAATGAACTTCAATGACTATACATGCTCCACCAAGAGACACAGCTACAGCATCCCCCTCGAGCACATGACAATTAGGTGTCCTTTGCAGGCATGGAGTTGCCGAAAAACTGATTGTTGCTTGCTATTAACATTGACACCTTCAGCTTAAGAACAAAGAGAGATTTCACAGATGCCAGTAAAAATGTACGACAAAAGCTAACCTGAAGCAAGCATCACGAGTACCAATCACTACAAGGGGAAGACTTTCATCCACTAGAGCCAGAGGACCATGTTTCATTTCACCAACAAGTATTCCTTCACTGTGCATCAATGCCACTTCCTTTACTTTTAAGGAACCTTCCAAAGCTGTAGCATAATTGTATCCGCTGCCAAACATGAGAAGTGACTGCTTCGCATCAGTAGCTTAGCAAGATCTTTCATTTTCTGGTCAAGCTTCAGCACCTCTCTAACTTTGTCAACAAGATATTAACAAGGGATTTAATGTTTCACTCAAACAATTTATCAACATAAGCTTAGACAGAAATGGCACATCCAACTGAAGTTCAGAAATTGTGAAGGTGAGATAGGAAGTGACACATAATTGGAAGGTCAAAAAGACAATTAATTATTGTAAGAAGGTCTATGTACCGACAAAATGCTTAACCAAAGTGATTATTGAAAGCTGTCCACAATGCTCAGCTTGGACTCAAAACAGGAAATGATCAGTGTAGGAATCATAGTTATCAGCCCTCAATTAAGAAGGTGAGATAGCAGGACTTTCTGGTTTCTGCACCAAAGTTCTCCTCACATGTTGGCAACATGCTACTCCACTGGAAAAGAAAAAAAAAAAAACAAAACTGCGGTTCAACTATGCGCAAGAAGTAAGCCACGTAAAAATTCTGGTGACATCAAGCGGAAAGCTTCACAGTACCAAATAGGTGGTTACTACTGGTGATATTGAGCAAATTTTACCATATTGCTATGGTATATTCCCAAAATGACAACAAGATGAAATCAACAAAACTCAAGTTCAACTGAATCAGGTGACAAATCCTACTCTGAGCGCTCATCCTCTTCGGATGATGTTGATGTGAGTAAGGCTAGTAGAAGGACTTTGAGTTCCATAATGCACTAAAGGTGCGAAGCCAAGACCCAAGTCTTAAAGAGAAAAATGCCTCTCTTTTCTAGTTTGAATATAGCAACAGAGACAAAGAAAGGAGCTGAAGTAGAGACAACATAAGCTTTACTTGAAAGATGTGGTGGCCAAGAACCTGATTGAGGAGGGACCTGATTTTAATGATGAGCAAACAGAAGCCGCTAAGAAGAGGAGCTGCAGTGAGGCGCAAGAGGAGATGAGCAGGGCATTTTCTGGAAGCTGCAGAGGCTGCAGAGGCTGATGGCGACAACAGTGACTTTTTGACAGTGAAGAAGAGAGATGATGGTGCGCCAGTTGAAGGTGGTGATGCTGCAGAATTTCAGCAGAAGCTGGATGTATATTTTGGCAGGAGAGAGGGTTTGGGTGAGAATGAGATGTTTCTGAAAAAGTTCTTTTCGTATAAGATGTGGGTTGATGAGGATTACAAGAACAAAGGACGTGTCAAAGAGGAGTTGGATGGGTTGTTGAGGTATAAAGAAGAGATTGAGAAGCAAGGATTATAAAACCAATTTCAGGTACGAGAAGAGTGCAGGCAACAGGCTATTGGGCCGTTCGAGGAGTTGAAGCATTTGAAGCATTTAAAAAAAAAGGAGATGAAGCAGAAGCTCGAAGTTAAGCAGATTGCTGGGATAGGTGACGACTAGGGCTGCCAATTGGATGGAGTTGATCTTGATGATGACTTTGATCTTGAGGAATATGATACGGTGATGAAGCAAGTTTTCAGCAAGAAGTATAACAATGCAGAAGATGTGGACCCTGACTTTGGCAGTCATGAAGATGAAGAAGGTGGAGAAATTCATGGAGTTGACTTTGTTGATGACTTTGATCCCAGGAATACGATAGGATGATGAAGCAAGCTCTCGATGAGAAGTATTACAACGCAGAAGATGTGCACCCTGACTCTAGCTGTGATGGAGATGAAGAAGGTGGAGAAATTGAAAAACCGTACTTCAAGAAAGAAGATGAATTGCTTGGACTCCAGATTGGCTGGGAGGAATCAGAGTCCAGGGATGGATTCTTAGCAGCTAGAGATAGAAGCTTAAGACACAAGGTAGATGATGTAGTCGAGGATGATAGTAATGAGGATGAGGAGAAGGACGAGGAGGAGGAGGAGTCTGATTGCATCCCAAGGCACAGAATGAAGAAAGGATATCTTCTAAGGATGGAAAGTGTAAAAGGAAACGGAAACTATCGTTGCTAAAGAGAGCTGGAGAGGTAATGTTTCATTGAAGAAGCTTGCTCCTTCTAGGGAGAGGGAATGGAGAGTACACAACAATCAGAAGCACCAGCTAAAACCGAAGTCAAAGGACCTTCTTGAAGAAGGAAGGCCTGATAAATAAAAGAGGCGTAAAGATTATTGTAAGCATCAAATGCTGAAAGGGTAGCTTGGAAGACGGAAAGTCACTGCAATCTGAGTTAGATGAGGATTTGCGTAAATTGTCAAAGAATGCAAGAAGAAGAAGAGCCGAGCTGCAGTTAAGTTATCAAACTCAAGGCTCGGAGCTTATGGGAAAATAACACCCCAAGACTAAGGATTATACCAAGCACTAGAATTGCAACATGACTGGCACTCAGATTGCATCAGCATAGTAAAGAGGGATGAATCCTAACGGAAAATTTAATGTCTGTGTCCTCTACCAACCATTTTGTTCCATCTCTCTTGAATCCCACATGGATCGTTTCGAACTCTCTTTTGTAGATAAGCCATCCGAGAATGAAATGGAGCACACATCAAATTTGTCCTTCTGATCATAGCACGCACTGATACCACAATATATTAAGATACAAGTGCTCCTATAGCACATGCATGGGCGACATGATTTCAATGATTTGGAGATCACATATTAGTTCAGCTGACCCTGAACCACAAAAGGATGCTTAGGAATAGAAGCTTATCTGGCAGTATATAGGGTTCTAAACAATGCCCATCTCACACCTTTGGGAATATGTAAAGACTCCATTACTTTAGCTGCAGGAAGTAGCCTATGTCATTCTTACGGAAATGGTTGGACAAATACCTATGCTTTAATCTCAAAAGCTGTTGTATCAAATGTTTGTAAGTGTGTAACGATTTCCTTGAGAATTAAAAGGAAATTTGCCAAGGCCTTGTTCACCCTACCAAGATGAGTATCCTACTTAGTCCATTGCAAAATTAACAATATTAAAATCTAGCTAGAAGAACTAGTGTATTGTCAGCAATGGTCACTACAAAAGCTGTTGTATCAAATGTTTGTAAGTGTGTAACGATATCCTTGAGAATTTAAAGGAAAAAGCCAAGGCCTTGTTCACACTACCAAGATGAGTATCCTACTTTGCAAAATTAACAATATTATAATCTAGCTAGAAGAACTAGTATATTGCCAGCAATGGTCACTACTGGGACAACTAAATTGTGCAGTATTTTTACTGCTTGAAGGAATAAATACTCTCAATAAAAGCAAATAGCTCATATTTCACCAATGAACAAAATATATGATATCCATAGACAATAAAACATTTTAAGTCGGCAAATACGGCATGCCAAGCCCCAACACACAAATGAGTAAATGACTAGTGGATCTGGAAAATGCAGCCACTACTATCAAGCACCCAAGTTTCCAGCAAATTGTTCCAGCAATCAAACCTGCTTAACAACAATAACAACAACAACAACAACAATAATAATAATAATAATAATAATAATAATAATAATAATAATAATTAATAATTATTATTATTATTATGATAATGATAATGACAACAACAACACCAATAATTCTGCAGTCGGGATATATTTTCAAAAGCAAAGTTAGAACCTAGGACTAGTTATACCTGAGTGAATTAAGGAAACCACTACACAATTCTTTCACAAAGGTCATAACCCCACATTCCAAGAGAAGTTTATGCTCATGCTCGTGAAGGGCTCGGAGAGTTCAATCTTGCGGAATATGAAGCAGCAATGTCCTCACTTCATCGGCAGTGAAAAGTCATTACTTCTTACCTTAAATCCATTTTGCTAATCAAAACTGTTGTTGATGAATTGTTTTGGACTTTGGTCCTTTGAGTGGCTAGTGTTTTTATCTTAGTTGTGTTTTTCATGGCCTCCATGAGGTTCTTCCTCAGAGCTTCGTTTACTCGGCCTAGTGGAGGCGGGGGCAGTGGCAGCGCGCCGGAGAGTGCGGTGGATTGGGAGTGAAGGCGGGAGAGAGAGAGAGTCTTGTTCGTTGACGAGGGGAGATCCAAAATTTAAAAATTTTGGAAAATTTTCACACCTGTCCTGGCGGGACCCATCCGCTGACGTGGCTCCACGTGTCACTTGCTGAACGGTTGCTGATGTGGCAGAGCTTGGCCACGTCGTCAGCACATCAAGGACAGCATTGGTGGGGAAGCTTCGTTAAGCGCAGAGGTCCGGAAGGTCGACTTTATGAAGATTGAGATTCCCCCACTTTTATCTTCCCTCTTCACACTTTATGAAGATCAAGATTCCCATTCTTCACGGGTTCAATTGTAAAAACCAAGATTTGCTCCCACTCTAGTCATCCCATACCCAAGGCTCTTTCATTTAAATACCCTACATGTCTACCAATCGGACCATGTTGTGCAGTTAGATGTCATACTGAAAAATGAAATTAGAACATGATACAATTTATCTGAGACTGTGTCCCAAGAAAGGTACAAACTGAGTGTTAACTAACGATTTGACGACCAATGTGACAATCACCACTCAAGAGACACGCTTAACGCCAAAAATCAATCACAATAAAAGAAGCAAATTCTGTCTTAGATACTCGATTGATTCCATCAATCTCGCACCAGACTACTCTTTTTCCCGAATAAGGATACAAACTTCCTCTTCCAACCTCCATCGAGCTCCTTTTACAACTCATGATGCAGCACAAGGTACATCAATCAAAGTCCACCATAAAAAAAATGGGAGTTTCATACTAAATGCTAAAAACAATAACTAATATTTTCAACAACTTCGATGAAGGCGTTAACGAACAACATATTGCTCTACCTTGCATAGCATCTCGGATGAAACTTTCTAGGAGAAATTTGAGAAAAGACTTAAAGTTGAGATTGTTTCAGAGTTCATTTATTTCGCGAAAAACATTTTTCTCATTTTCAGGTGTTTGATTAGTTTAGGAAAATGTTTTTTCTACCAAAACTAAAATTCAGTAAAATGATTTTCTTTTTAAAAAACTGAAAATATTTGCCACAATATGACTAGATATCAACACTTTGACTCGAAACTTTATACTTGGACATGGAAATCACAATGTTAATTCTTAGGTCTTCGTGTTTAGGAACAAATTTCCAATGGCCAAACCCAAGTCCATCGAGGCCAGGCCTGAACCTTTGGTGCCCATTCTTGATTCTCCAACCCTTGAGCTCACGTCTATAAAGGTCGTGCTTGAGGTACCAATGCTCAAGCTCTAGTCTTGACCCTCAAGTGCAAGTCCACAAAGGCTTTGCGCACATCCTTGACACTCGGGTTCATTCCTTGTTAATAAAACATGTGTTCTTATAAAAATAGTTTTAAAAAAAAAATAGAATTTGAGCTCAAGCGTCAAGCAACCTCTCAGCCTTCAACAGTAAGGCTCAACGACTAAGGCTAGCAAGCTCAAGTCTCGTTAGATTGAGCATTGGGTGAGCTCGTGGACTTTGGAGCTTGCCCGAGGCCAGCGAGGCTTGAGCTCGCTGGAATTTGATGAGCTTGAGCCTTGTTAGCCTCAGGCAATGCTTGAATTCGTTTGTAGTCGGTCGTTAATTGTTTATGAAGAAATAAAAAGAAAAAAATATATTAAAAGTAAAAATTATTTAAAAATACGATTTTTTTATAATTTTCCCCATTACATAAAAATAAGTAATTTTTCTATAAAATGACTTTCTAAAAAATATTTTTCAGAAATGGTACATTTTCAAAAAAAAAAAATGGGCCCTCATATGAAAAAAATAATTATAGGATAGAATTGGGAGTGGACTTAAAGATTAAGATTTTTATGGAATAAAAAGTTCAGATCAAATTGGGAGCGAATTTAAAGTCGAAGGTCTTTTTTAGGGTATTAAAAATATTAGGGAGAATATCCAGAACCGTCCCTGTCAGACGTGCCTTGTCTTAACGTGAAACCCCACTGATGTTGTCGCGGAGCGTGGCAACGTCCTTGATCGGTGTATCAAGACTCTTAAAAATCGTCGTCAAAAAGGGAAGTCGTCGCATCAAACGTAGTTTTCACGGGGAAACGTCGCTGCCCGATTCGAAGGAGACCCGACTTATGGTTTTGCTATTGTAGAGTCGCATTGTATTTTTGAAAAACAATTAGTTGTTAGAATGGACAGCTTTGGAAAAAGTTGACATTGAAATTCTTTCCAATTGAATACTTTGCGTGTCTGCAAAGTGGACCATATCGTGGAGTTAATATAACACTGAAAAAATAAACATGGTACATGTTGCCTCGAACTTTTTCCCAAGAATGGTATGAAACAGGAGTTTTTGTTGTATCCTTTCTCGATCGATTCTACCAAAATCTTGCACCTTTAATGACACACATTTTTGTTGAACCGCCTGCTCTTTTTTCCCCAGAAAGGATACAATCTTCCTCTTCCAACCTCCACTTGACTCCTTTTACATCTCATGACGCAGCAAACGACGCTTCAATCAAAGGTACACCATAAAAAAGTGGAGTTTCCCACTAAATGCTAAAAACGATAACTAATATTTTCAGCAATAAAACTTTTTCGTGACCTTTAAATTAAAGGCATTAATGAACAATGTATTGCTCTAAGTTGCATAGCATCCTCGATGAAACTAAGTTGTAGTCATCGTTGTTATGTCAATCATTAGTCATCACTCTTATGTCAATCATAAACCAATGTTCAGATACCATGAATATGACACTTTGAGGCAGATTGACAGGTAAATACATGACAAGCCACAAACTCGCAAAAAAGGTGGGTTACAAGAGTTTTTCTAATTGATCATAAATAAAGATCTTGCAAGGGGTGCCATTCAATAAAGTACAAGTGATCAATAGAATGCATACTCTATGTTAGAAAGATGCTTTACATTCTCATGACGTAATCCATTTCACTGCAGGATTAATGCAATCAAAACAAATCTATTAGTGGACTTCTACGCTATCGTCACACTCTTTGCAAGGTTCATGGGTTAGTCAACATTGTATCCTCTTAGGACCGTGAGATGATACACCAACTATTGCAACCCAAATGTTAAAAATTATCTCATGTCCAACAAATTAGATAATCTACTAAAATGAAATAGGCTATTTGAAAGGAATAACGGTAATGTGAAAATACTCTATAAGCAATGAATAAACAAACAAATAAAAACAGCAAAATGTTACTGCTCAATCAATAAAATTGATTTCTTTTGTTTTTGTTGAGACTTAAAAAAAAAATCTCTTTTAAACTAAACGCCAAATCCTAGAGAGAATTTTGGAACTCTTAATGCAAAAACAAACCCCGAGAGCATAAAACAAATCAAGGAAACAGAAAGCTGGATGCTACCATCCAGCTCCACCTCATCTACATCATAGGTTCATCTTCATCAAGTTATAACGCATTCAGTAGAGCAGGAAAAAAAGATGTTCCATCTTGGCAAGCCTAGAAAACTATTGGAAGTACTCTTAACCTGTGAAAGAAACTGTATTGACTACAAGTGGAAGACAGTCCTCCACCTGAGGATCTTCAATGACTCTACATGCTCCACCAAGAGACACAATTAGGCGTCCTTTGTGGGTATGGAGTTGCTGAATAACTGACCGTGATTTGATGTTAACATTGACAACTTCAGCTTTAGAACAAATAAAGATTTCATGGATGCGAGTAAACCCGTACGACAGAAGCTAACCTGAAGGAAGCATCATGAGTAGCAATCACTACAATGGGAAGACTCATCCACTAGAGCCAGAGGACCATGTTTCATTTCACCAGCAAGTATTCCTTCACTGTGCATCAATGCCACTTCCTTTACTATTAAAGAACCTTCCAAAGCTGTAGCATAATTGTATCGTCTGCCAAACAATCAGTAGCTTGGCAAGATCTTCCATTTCCTGGTCACTAAGCTTCAGCACCTCTCTAGATATAATGCTTCATACGAAAAATTCTCTCAACATAAGTTTAGACGAAAAGGCAGACACTACTTAGAAGTTCAGAAATTGTTAGGGTGAGATAGGGATTGACATAGACCTGATAGGTCAAAATGACAATCAATTATTGCATTCTCTTCTAGTTGTACTCAGAAGCTTTCCGCTCAGTCTCGCCACAATTTGATGTGGCTTAACCCACTTCAATAGTTGAATGAATTTGTATTTATTATGCTGCAATGACGAGCTAGAAAATACAGTGGATTGGGAGCGAAGGCGAGAGAGAGCCAATTTTGGAAAGAAGAAGAGAGAAGACGAGAGGGAGACCCAAAATTTTAAAATATTAGAGAGTATTTTCAGATCTGTACCGGTGGGACATGGCTCCATGTGTCACTCACCGAGTGGAGAGGGATTATGCTGATGTGGTGGAGTGCGGCCACACCCTCAATCACAAGATCACAAGGTGAGGCAAGAGGCTAATGTGGGAGGCTAAGTGGTCGTCTCCCTATATCGTTCTATGAAACAAAATGTGTGAACAGTACTAAAGAACTCACATTATATTGTTGGGAACCCAAGCGAATTAGAGAAATCACAGCTCAATTCTTTCACAAAGGTCTTTTTTTTTGCTTCTGAACTAGATACATAATTCTACATGCATAAGAAAAGAGAAATAGATTCAACTGATTGCACCCACCTGTTTTTTAGTCCAAAGAGGCTAGGCCGTATTATCGAAGCTTTGAGAAAGATGGAGCTGAACCCTTTGAGACCATGGAAAAAACAACCAAGATAAGAACACAAGCCACTCTTTTCCTTATAAAAAGCCCTCAACTTTTGATCTTGTTCTAATTTTACCCTAAACCATTTTTTTTCTTAAAAAAAATCACCAACTTTATATTCATTCCTATAAAAATTCATAAACTTTTACTTGAATCCCATAACTGTCACCATTAACCCTCCATCCAATCGCCCTTAATGACACAACCTTTCATGTTATTGCTATATTTTTTTCCTAAAAGAGATGAATTTTCATATCAACCTAAATGGTGTCTTATTGCATATTGTACTTGGGTAAAAATTAGAAAAATTTAGGCTGACTTTCTTTAATTGTTCATTCTATTAACAGTCTTCCTTCCATCTCATGAGAGATCTTTGATTTTAGGCTTGATCTTCAATCTCTCATGCTTGAAAGTCTTCAATCTCTTGCAGTCAAAGAGTTCACGTTCAAGAAGCTCCCTTCGAACAATTCGCTCAAGAATTTTAGACCAAGGGTCAATGGAGGTAGATTTATAAAGCAAAAAAGTTAAGGGAAAATTGAGATTGGGCTTAAAGATTTTAGGTTAGAGTTGGGAGTGAACTTAAAGTTGGATGACTTTTATGGGATACAAAAGTTTACGTTAGAATTGGGGGCGAATCTTAAGTTGAAGGTCATTTTAGGATATTAATCCTAATGGAGAAGATTTTCGGATCTCGGTGAGGCGAGGCTTCACGTGTCCGCCGTCCGCCCACCGACTACTAGAGGGCGAGTTTGCTGACGTAGAGCGACGGAACGTCGCTGTCGCTCTCGTCAAGGGGTTTTGTCGGACCAAAGAAACGACAGAACATGGGAAGGATCGTCCAGTTCCCAAGCAACGACCCAGAAACTGCCTGGCCTTCCTAGACTTCGGCTTTAAAAACCCGAGTTCTGCTTACCACTCTAGCCATCTTTTTCTCCGATCATTTCGATAATCATCCTCTACATAGGACTCCGGATCTTCCAGGACCCTACCCCAATGCCGACCGGTCGTCATCCTAACACGAACGTCCAAGGTTCCCTTGCCTTCACTTCCCCCCACGCCCTTCTCGCCTTCCTTGTTTCAGTGCTTGTCAACTTCGTCGAGGTGAAATTCCAAGAGAAACCGTCCCCATTCGAGACCCACCCTTTTACTACCTCCCTTGCCGTCTTCTGTCTTCTGTTCTACTGCGCACTGGCGCTCGTCACTCATCTGTCGTTGGCTCCCACTTCCTGTGCCCGACCGTTCCACATCCTCATGATGCTCGCCGCCACGCTTTCAGTGGTGTCCCTCGCATCGTTGTTGGTCGTGGGCCCCTTTCAATCATTACCCTATCTCTTGTCATTCGTGTTGCTTGCCGTGGTCCTCTTGCCCTATCTTGCTCGAAACCTTTACACATGGGTTCACTACAAGACTCTATATATTTTTGTCCACGTTTTCCGTCCTCGCCAACTAGCAGCCCCGCCGCCCTTGCCTCGTGCAGTCATGGATGCATGCGCTTCGTGCCGGAATTGGGAATCGGTCCAAGTTGACCCATCCCGAGATGTCCTACGGGGTGCCTACCCCTAGCACGGCCCTGGAAACTGAAGCAACAGAATAAAATTAACATCGCGTTGCACAACCGTTAACAACGCCAGAAGCAGCTTATGGTTTTGCTTTTGTTGGTATACGATTAATTGATAGAATAAGAGTCAAATTGTTGGTTCCCGCTTCCTGTGTCCGACCGTTCCACATCCTCATGATGCTGTCAGTGGCATCCCTCGCTAGGGGTGTCAATAACCGAAACGAAAAATTCCATTTTTATCGGTTAACCGAACCGAACGGAACCGAACCAACAAACCGAAAAATAGAATCATTAACCAAACCGAGGCCAACCCTATTTCTCTCCCGTCTCCTCTCGTCTTGAAGGTGCGACGGCGACTGCGACTGTGACTGCAACGGCGACAGGGACAGCGACGGCAGCAGGGACGGCGACAAGGACGCGACAAGGACGGCAACCGATTGAGGGACGCCCTGGCCTCCAGGCCTTCCATTTCGAAGCCCTGCCTCCCGTTCCGCCACACCCTTTTCTCTTCTTCTTCTCCTTCTTCGTCGGCAGCGGCGTGCTTCGGAGACCGACCCTTTTGTCCTCACGACGTCGCTCTACTACTTCAATGCCCCTCCTCACATGGGCAGCGCCTACACCATCATTGCTGTTGATGCCATCGCTCGCTTTCAGGTTTGTCTTCGTGGACTTATAAAGCCCCGGCAGTCAGCAGAGTCAGCCCGTCGAGCTGAGCCCACTAACTTCCGCCGCTCTCTACTGGCGAGGACACGAACGAGATAGAGTGACCTGCACATGAGGTGTTCGATGAATTGCTCCACTGAAGATTTCTTTCTGCTCGTGCGCCGCAGTTAATGGGTGTTTACGCAGAGCTCCTTGTGTAATCATCTTGCTCTTGCGGCTTTAGCGTTTTTTCGTGGCGGTTCTATTTCCACGATCCCGCGACATCTCTCGAGGTACACAATGGCATCTGCTCTCTTAAGAAGAGGCGTCGCAGTAACGTCGGTGGTCAGCTCTCGTTTTCTTCCGAGGTTGGTCAGTATTTGGTCGAGTGCATCTGAAGTTGCTGACAAGGGAATCGAAAAGGGTCGGTCCGAGTTGGTTTATAGTGGGCCTACAACAACTGCTTGCGGTTTGGAGAGAATGCAGCTTTCTCCATTGTTTGCTGATAGCAGGCCTTCTTTAGATGGTTGTGCCATTGAAGTTGTGGATGACGACCAGTGGCGGGTCTCGGCTGGGTTGGCACAGGCGTGGCAGGGATCAAGGAGGTCGTTGGGAACAGAAAATTTGACCGAAACGACAGATGAGCATGAGGATCATTCTTCACCAATATCAAGCCTTTTCAGATTGATCTTGTTCTTAACTTCTGTACATCAAGACTCATGTCATATTTTACAGTATGCAGTGTGCGTATTTTGAATTGGTTGAGTTCAGGAAGCCCTTCCCTGGCATGAGTTGCATCTGTTAATGCTTGAAGCCCACAGGTTCTGTGCATTTAGGGCGAGGTTTGAGTGAGAACATATTGGAGGTCTTCATTTGTGTGATTTCTAATCATAGTGGATTTCGCTTTGTACAATGTTACTGTATGGAGAGTTTGCTTGCCAAATTTCATGTATAGAGAAGAGTTGTGCTGTCTTTCTTATACGTGCATCTGTCATTGTATGTACGCAATAAGAAGAGAAATGTTCACTGTACAGGTTTTGCTGACAAAGTTCCAAAGTCTTCCTCCGCTGTTTGAGGAAACACCAATGCTGTTAATGAATTGACTCTTGCAAGTAAGATCAAGTTTACTCTTTATTGTATTTGATTCTTTCTCCTTGTTGTGGGCCTAGAATGATGCTTTAGTGGTATGCAAATAAAAGTGGAGAAATCTGAGTTTAACAGAAAAAAAAAAATCAAAAACCAAAAGTTGAAAATCAAAAACCAAAAAACCGAACCGAACTAAAATTTCGGTTCGGTTCGGAATATTTTTCTAACGGTTCAGTTTGGTGCAAAACTCTTAATTGATCAACGCGAGTGAACTGTGCTTAGACGCTTCGTCAAACCGCACCGATCTACGAGAGGAGCTGATGGATGAGTAGGCTTCCCCTTTCGATTCACGGAATGTGATCTGGGACACGATGGGAGTTTGCGTGCCTCGGTAGGAAAGAGATCACCGGAGTATAGCACAAGATCGCATTTTCTTGCTGCCATGGGGTCGACCTGTGAACAAAGTAAACCCAATGGGAACAAACGAGAGGGTACTACATTTGAAAAACCGAACCGTTGACACCCTTATCCCTCGCATCGTTGTTGGTCTCGGGCCCCTCTCAATCATTACCCTATCTCTTGTCGATCATGTTGCTTGCCATGGTTCTTGTTTGAATATAAATTGCAAAAATGACATGATCTTACAATTTACGTTAATGCGAAATCACTAGAAAAATAAACGAGGAATAATAAAAACACCAGAAATTTAGGTGATTCGGTTCGAGTATCGATATCTATGCCCATGGGGAGAGCTAGCAACAAATAATCTCCTATAATCGGAAAATCAGAGTTTACAATCATTCACACGCTCAAGTGTTTTCCTGCATCTAGATTTAATCACAAATCTAAATTCTCACTTGAACATAAACTCATGGTATAAAATTACCACTCATTCAAGCTTAACACAAAATGCTCTATGTACGCCAAAATAAAAAAACTCCAACGTTTGTCTTTTGGGCTCCGCGTTCTAAATCAAGGCTTCACGCGGCTTCTTTTCTTCTTACGTGCGGCTGGTACGTACAGCAGTCACAAAGAAGAAAACCTACGTCTTTTTGTGTACATGTGTGTAGGGGTGTGCATGGTCCGGGCGGGCGGTTCCCGACCTAGAACCGAGAACCGCCCGCTAAGGACCGGTTCCGAAAAATTGAAACCGGGATCCACCCGTTTGTTATATGGATCCACTCGGGAACCGGACCGCCGGTCCGGTCCGATTGTGGATCCATGGAACCGATCTTGACGCGAAACAATGTTGGTTTTCAACATAGAACGGTTGGGTTTATGAGTTGGGAAGGAGGGGAGGAGGTATATGGTCGGGTTTTCAACATAGAACGGTTGCAAAACAATTTTCCGTGGCTGTGGCGGGTGGCGGCCGACGCGAGGGGGCGAATAGCAGCGGCGGAGGAGCAATGGCAGCGGCGTCAACGCTCGAGGAGGAATCGAAATGGCGATAGGATTAGGAGGAACCGAAGAAGAGACAAAGAGAGAGAGAACCGAAGACGAAGGGAGTGAGGAGATGAGATCTAATCTAGGGTTTCTTTTAGTAATTTTTTTTTTTAATATTAAAAAGGTTCCGGTCCGGTCCGGGTGGGCGGATCCGCCCATGGAACCGGGAACCGGTGCGGGAATCGGAACCGGTTCCCTCAAGAACCGCCGGTTCCGGCGGTGCGGTTCGGGTATTTTGCACACCCCTACATGTGTGTGCCCAAGGTCAAAAGTTTGACCTTGGGCCCCACCACTTTCCATTCTTCACGTGTGCAGCATCTTTCCTTTTATTTCCATCGGCTAAAAGAAGAAAATCCAGGTGTGAAAGTTGTGTGCCTAAAGTAGTACCTGATGTTGACCATAAAGTATGAATGTTTTCATTGACCATAAAGTCCCACTTAGATGAATATAACTTGGATAAGGATTCGGTGAGTCCCACAGATCAAAGAAGCGAGAGGGATTCGACTCTCTTTTTTTTTTTTTTTTCTTTTTTGTAAATCTTCATGGAGTCCCACGAACTTTTTCATCCAAGTGAATCGCGTTTTTGCAAACACTCAAACTCGACACATAATTTAACAATTCTTCACCTTGATTCGATGTTTGAAGCCAAATTATAGTGTTCATCATCCATGCTGCTCTCCTAATGCCCCGACAGGCACCTAATCTCTCCATAGACGCCAATAAAGCAGAACTTGAGCTTTGCCAAAGGAACGGACTTAATAATCATGTTTGCCGGGTTATCTGCTGTAGCAATCTTTTTAACAATAACATTACTCGACATATTGGATGAAGTAGTACTTGATGTTGATATGCATTGATTGGATTATATGCCAAATATAACTAGTAAATCAAAAATACTTTATGGTCAACGAAAACATTCGTGCATAAATTTAAGAAAGTAAATTTCTAAATTAAAAGAGGTGAAAACACTTTCTGGAATTACTTATTTCGAATATTTTAATATTATTTTATTTTATTTTATTCATTTTCCTTCTTTTTCTTTGGCTAGTTACTGGCCACAGCAAAGGTTGGAGACTAGCCATAAGCACCCGTGCCTATGGCCGTTAATCAACTATCATCAGGCTTTGGCACCAGGTGTCACCGAAGCCCGGCAACAAGTAGAAGGGAAGAAAAAATAAAATAAAATAAAAATTATTCATAAATTAGAATTTTTTCCCATGAGATTAAAATCTTTTTTAAAATGAGGATCCAAACACAAAAAAATGTTTTTGGTCACACATAACCAAACAAATAAAAACTATCTACTTTACTGAAAAATGATTTCCCACAAAGTGTGCTATTTTGTCATGAAATTTTGCTAGAAACAAATGTACCTTTAGGGTTGCTTTCTTCAATTGCTCTTACTTTTAAGAGTCTTCCTTCCATCTTGCAAGGGATCTTCAATTTTGGGCTCAATCTCTAATCTTGCATGCTTGAGAGTCTTTAATCTCTTGAGATCGAAGAGCTCATGCTTGAGACTCTCTTGCTCAAGACACTTAACTCGGGACCCTTGAATAGCTCGCTCAAGAGTTTTCCATCTCTTGGATGTAAAAAAAAATAAAAATTGAGACATACGATTAATGGTGGCAGATTTATAAGGTAAAAAAAGTTTAGGAGAAAATTGAGAGTAGAGCTAAAGTTGAAAGTTTTTAAGGGTCTGTTTATTTTGCTAAAAACATTTTCCGAGAAAACATTTTTCTCATTTTCCAATAATTTGGTTTGTTTAGAAAAATGAATCAATGAAAAATGTTTTCTTACTAAAACTTAAATTCAATAAAATAATTTTCTCTTTGAAAGAAAAATTTTTCAAAATATAGTTAAGTATCGACGCTTTGACTTCAAAACTGTACTCTTAAGCACATAAACAACAATATTGATTCCGAGTCCCGGCGTTTGGGATTAGGTCTTGGGCAATCGGGGCCAAACCCCTGGTGCCTATACCCGATGCTTTAGCACCTAAGCTTAAGTCTATAAAGGCCGTACTTGAGGCACCAATGCTCAAGCTACAATCTTGACTCCTAGGGTCGGGTCCACAAAGGCCATGCAATGATATTCGATGCTAGGGCTCGGGTCCTTGTTAATGAAATGTTTTCTCTTATAAAAATATTATAAAAAAAATTGGAATTTCTTTTCTTTTCCTTTTTTTTTGCTTCTTCCTCGACTGTTCACTAGTCATGGCGATGATCGGCAAGCTCAAGACTTTGGCACGAGCCTTGAGCTTGCTTATGGCTTATCATAGCCATGTTGCTATGGGTGGTGTTGACACCTAAATTTTGGCGATCCGTTTAGTCATTTATTAGGGGTTAATTTTATTTCTAAAAAAATTTAATTGGATAGCATATAGATTTAGGTGCATTTATTGTTAATTTGCATTTTTTTTTTTTTTTGCATTTTATTGAACCGGTGGCGGATGGGTTCAAATTAGTTGGCCAAGCCTTTTTTTTAAGTGATTGGAAATTATCTCGTGAAAAAATGGGAATTTGAAATTTTCGAGATGCGATTGGATTTTTTTAGAATATCTTTGGATAAGGCAGATGTGTGAAAGGATATTGCGATATATTTTGCAAGATTTGGATTTAAGGAAAAATTCTATCGTAATCTTGAGCCCTTATCAATATGTGACAAAATTGGTGAAAAAATATTACGGATGTGGATTTGAAGAAGAAGTTGAGATGCTAATTTTTCACCTATAAAAGAGGATGTGCGTATCTTTTAAAGAGGAGGCCACACAATTGAGAAGACACGGCTGCAGAAAACATGAGAGAGGGTGAGGAGCGTTCAGCTAATCATCACATGTCGAGCCTCTCGTGGTTGCGACCTTGCCGCTGAGCTTCACATCGGCTGTCGCTATTTGCCGTCACAAGACGGTAATCCATTGCCGCGCCTACCTCCCGACAACAAGGTGGCCTTGTCGTGATATCTCCAAAAAGCTACGAGATCTACGTCGGCTCGTTGCTTCCTTCCTCTAGAGCCCACGTCATTGTCGCTGCTCCTCATGCAGCCAGGGCTACCAATTCCACGGCAATCATCAAGTAGTCCAAGTGTTCAATAATTGCTCCAGCAGATCTTCGTGGTTTTTTGGTCAACATCTTGCAGTAAAAAAGAAGAAGATCCATAAGCAAAGGGAGAAGAAGACAAAGGAGGGGTCTTTGCTTCGTCCAATAGGAGGGGGGCTCTCTCTCTTCCTTGGTCAACACCGAGCACACAATAATCTAGAGAGAGAATAGAGGCTAGAGCGAGGTATTTTCTTCGCGGTCTTGGCTTCACGACTCCTCCCACCGCGATGCTGTGCTCCTGCTAGCTACAGTGCTTCCCGTATTGGATCGAGTGAACGAGCCGCAGTCCTGATCTTCACCACCACCATGTCGGCTGCTCCCGTGACACCAGCTTGGCGAGCCCATTGGCGAATCTGGACAATTTCTTCACGCACGAATTTTCTCTTGCAGGATTTATGGTGAATTTCTTATTAGCGAATTTTAGCCTGGCATCAACAACGAAGCAGCCACGCCTTGCACAAAGCACATTAGTCTTTCCTTGGAGGTTGAAAATTTAAGTGTGGGTTTTAGAAGGTCGAAGTTTGACAATCAGTGGGATTGTCAGAAGGCTAGTGGATTTCCTTGCGTCACCAAATTCCACAAAACCAACAGTGGGAGATCGAGATTCGCCGTCCATCGACGAGTCCCTTGCCAAGCTTACAAATTTTTGTTTTGTAGGTCTCGCGGAGCCCATCGGGTGACTTTCGAGCAACCGAGCACCACCACGTTACATCGCAAGTAACCATTCGAGGATTGGAATTCGGAAACCAATATTCAAATTAGGTGAAAATCTTATCTATTTTGATTTTTGAAAATTTCATAATGCATATGATTGAGATTCCATTATGAATTAGCCCCTCAAATTAGGGATCGATAGTCCGATTTTCGCGTTCGAAATCCGACTTGCAATCCCTTGCAAAATCATTAATCCGATCTCATGCCCAAGATTTGATTCGCGATTTAATTTTAAAATTGGCCAACTCGATCTCATGCGCGAGATATGGTTCGTCAATTTTTGGATATCAATCTTATCTAGTTTGATTTGCTGTCGTGGTGTTTGAATTAACTTTATTTTCATAAAAGAAAACATCCAAAAAAAGTTTGAATTAGGATTAGGTTTTTATTATCTTGCATGTTTAGAATAGGGATTTTATTTTGAATCATGAAAAAAAAAAAAAAAAAAAAAAAAAAAGTGCATTCATTTTGGATGTTAGTTTTTTTTTTTTTTTTTTATTTGAATTGCATGTTTAATTTTAATTTCGAATTTCATAAAGAAAAATAAAAAATTAGAATTATGGCATTCTTTGCACGTCATGGCATATTAGAATAAATTGCATGTTTTATTTTAAGTTTAGATTGATTTTTCCATCATAGGTTAGAGCTTGTTAGGTTAAGATAATATCTTAGTTTAAATTAGGATTTAGTCTGACCTGGTCCTTAATATAAGCTAGATAGAATCTTAATCTAGATAGTTATTTTTTGCATTTTCCTTAATTTCGAATTTCATGAAAAAGATCAAATTTGTCTTAGTTAAATTAGTTTCAATTTCTAGGATAGATTGCATGTTTTTTTTTTTTTTTTTAGAATGGAAAGAATCATGTGCACGTCATATAGAATTAGGCTCATAAAATGCATGTCATTTTAGTGATTATTGCTAGTTTCATTTAATTAGAAATTGCCCGTCATTAGAATTATGTCATCTTGGTTAATTTAGATTTCATATTTAATTATTACATGTTCATTAAGAAGTCACATTTTGCCATGCAATATTATTTCATATTAGATTAAAAGCATTGCATTGCATATGGACTATATTCTCGTTAAAAAAGTGAAAGCAAAAAAAGAAATTGCGTGTTAATTAAAAATCATATCTAGGATTGTTGATGTGAATTCTAATTTAACATTGTAGATGATTTCGTTGCTTTGAGGTAAGTTTTGCATTATTTAATTGCTTTCTTGAGTGTTAAATTGGTGGTTGCGCACTCGCATGATCACAAGGTGAATTAAAATCAATATAAGTTGCCTGCAAAACATTTTTTCGAAATAAAAAGAGAAAGGTACTGAAAGGGCACTAGGATAGTCTAGTGTAACCAAGTCCCCGTACCCAAAGTCTCTGGTTCGTAGGAGTAAAATGATTCTCTCATTATTTTACTTAGGTGTCTAATCGACCTACCACGAATTGATTAGTGGCGACTCCCTTTTGCATGCTAGATATTTGAATTTAAATCGCGAGTTGGTATTGATTTGGGAGAGCCGAGCTAAGTTTAGGCTTAATAATCCATTAGCCAAATCCTAGGTGGATGTTTCGAAAATTTGGTCGCGACAGGTGGCAACCTCCAAGGAAGAAGAAAAAAAGAAAAAATAATTAGGAAAAAGGGTTAATACCACAAAAAAAACCTAAATTGGTACACGTATCACAAATTTATCCAAAACTAATTTTTTACTACAAAAAGCTCTAAATTGGTACACCTATAATAAATTTACCTTCTATTAATTTCCGTTTAATTTTCATCAAATTATTAAGTTTAATAACATGTGATAGTTGACAGGTATGCCGGTTTACGATTTTACCATCCATTTATCATAAGTGTACTAGTTAGAGGATTTTTGTGATATTAATTCAATTTAATGGAAACTAACGGAGAATAAACTTATCATGAATGTGCCATTTTGAGGTTTTTGGTAAAATTTATCACGGGTATACTAGTTTGGATTTTTTAATAATCCAAAAATTAGTTTAGGACAAATCTATCATAAATGTAACAATTTGGGGTTATTCATGAAATACTTTAAAAAAAATGATTCTATTGATAATTTTCCCCTTTAGATTTGACAGAAAATACTTTTCCGGTTTTTTTTTTTTTTTTTTTAGTTTCAGTCAAAATTCGGAAAATAGTCATTTTCCTATAAAATGACTTTTTAGAAAATATTTCTTGGAAATGGTACATTTTTCACAAATCAAATGGACCGTATATGACAAAAAAAGGAAGTTTATGGTAGAATTGATAGTAAACCTAAAGTTGGAGTTTTTTATGGAAAAAAAAAAAAAAAAAATTGGAATAGAATTAAGAGTGAACCTAAAATTGGAGGTTCTTTTTTATCACGGTAGTAAGCTTATTAGAGACAATTTTCAGATCTGTCCTTGTGGGATGTGGCTCCATGTGTCACCCACCGAGCGGAGAGGGATTATGCTGACTCGGAGCGTGGCCACGTCCTCAAACAAGTAATCGCAAGGCGAGGCGAAAGTGCCAAGGGCGAAGTCGCACGCTAAATCGCTCGCTAAGGGGAAGTCGCTCCCAGACAGGAAATCGCAGGTTTAGTCGCTCGCTAAATCGCCTCCCAAGTGGGATGCCGCAAGCTGAGTGGCTCGCAAACCTCGGAAGTCAGCAAAGGCGATGTCGACAATCAGTCTCATGTAAACCACTGGGAAGTTTCTTCCCAAATCGACATCTGCCACAATGGACGACCCGACCTTTTCTTGAACTATAAAACGGCAAGGTCTTCTCCCACTCTAGCCATCATTTTCTCCATCATTTTCTCAGATAATTTCGATAATTTCGATAATTTCCCTGTAGATAAGACTAGACTACAAGATCCTCCAGAAGCCTACCCCAATGCCGATCGGCCGTCGCCCCCAAACAAACGATCGAGGTTTCCCTGCCTCCACTGCCCTCCACCCCATTCTCGTCTTTCTTGTTACCATGCTGGTCAACCTTGTCCAGTTGAAATTCCAAGGGGAAAAGGTGTCCCCATTCAACACCCACACTTTTGCCACCTCTCTTGCCGTCGTCTGTCTTCTGTTCTATTGCTCATTGGCGATCGTTGCTCACTTGTCGTTGGCTCCCGCTTGTTGTGCCCAAGCGTTTCCCATCCTCATGATGCTTGCCGCTTCGCTCTTGGTGGCTTCCCTTGCATCGTTGTTGTTCCCGGGCCCTTTTCGCTGTTTCCCCTATCTCTTGTCACTTCTGTTGCTTTTCGTGGTCCTCTTGCGTCATCTCGCTCAAAGCCTTTACATGTGGGTTCAACACAAGATCGTATCCATGTTTGTGCCAGTGTTCCGTTCTCGCCAACTCCATGGTGGACGAGCCCCGCCACCTTTGCCTCGTACCATCATGGATGCGCGCTCTGTGCCAGAATTGAGAATTAATTGGGGATGGGCCCGTGTTGCTACGGCCACAGATGTCCTCCGGGACGCCCACCACTAGCACACTCTTGAAAAGAAAATACGACTGGGGAAGAAACATGACGACGTGGTGTTCGACAACTATAACAGCGACGGTAGGAACTGATGGTTTTGTTTTTGTTGGTGTCTAGTGAGAGTCCCAATGTATTGTCCACTTACAATTAATTGATAGAATGGACCGCTTAGTAGCAAGTTGATATTGAAATTCTTTCCATTTGAATACATCGCTAGTCTGCAAATTGGACCATATCATGGAGTAAAAATCACACTGAAGAAGTAAATCAAAACAGGGTACAAGTTGCCTCGGACTTTTTCCCAAGAAAGACATGAACCAAAACCGACGAGACAGTCACCGCTCTAGAGACCTACTCAATGTCAAAAACCAAACTCAGCGAAAGAAGCAAATCCTGTCTCCAATACTCAGATCGATTCTATCAAAGTCTTGCTCCTTCAATGACACATATCTTTTTATACTGCCTGCTCTTTTTTTCCGAGTAAGGACACAATCTTCCTCTTCCAATCTCCTCCAGACTCCTTTTACATCTCATGATGCAGCAAAACATACATCAATCAAAGTCCATAAAAAAGAAAAGTTCCCTACTAAATGCTAAACATGATAACTAATATTTTCAGCAATAGAACAGTTCCGTGACTTTTAAATAAATGAACAACATATTACTCTAAGTTACATAGCATCCCAGATGAAACTAAGTTGTAGTCATCATCATTATGTCAATCATGAAACAATGTTCAGGTACCATGAGTACGACACTTCGAAGCGGATTGACGGGTAAATGCATAACAAGTCGTGAACGTACAAAAATGTGGGTTTCGATAGTTTTTACTAATTGATTATAAACAAAGATCATGCCGGGGCTGCCATTTAATAAAGTATAAGTAATCAATAGAATGCATACTGATGTGGGACCCATCCGCTGAGGTTGCTCCACGTGTCAATCTCTGGGCGGTTAGCACTATACTGATGTGGCGATGGAGCTTTGCCACGTCGTCCACTGCAAAAGGAAGTGCGACGGCTCATCGGGAATTGATTGGAAACTGTTGGGAAGCTTCAGAAACCTTGGATCTTTTGTTTCTTTCGGCCGAAAGAAGCTTGGATTTCACTTGGTCTTACCTCTCCTTTTCACACTCAATTATAAAAACCAAATGTTTGCATCCCCTATAGCCATCTCTCTCTATTACTTCCGTCATCGTGGTCTACATAGGACTACGGATCCTCAAGAAGCCGACCCCATTGATGACCGGCGGACGTCCTGACACAAACGTGCGAGGCTCCCCTGCCTTCGCTTCCCCACACGCCATTCTCGCCTTCCTTGTTTCCGTGCTGGTCAACTTCGTGGAGGTAAAATTCCAAGGGAAACCCAAGTCCCCATTTGAGACCCACCCTGTTGCCACCTCCCTAGCGGTCTTCTGTCTTCTGTTCTACTGCATATTGGCGCTCGTCGCTCATCTATCGTTGGCTTCCGCTTGCTGCGCCCGAGCGTTCCACATCCTCATGATGCTCGCCGCCATCCTGGTCCTCTTGTGCCGTCTCGCTCGAAACCTTTACGTAAGGGTTCACCACAAGACTAACTTGCCTTGTACAGTCATGGATGCGTGCGCTTCGTGCCGGAATCAGGAATCGGTCCAGGTTGGCATGGCGCCAGATGTCCTAGAGGGTGCCCACCCCTAGCGCACCCCCGGAAAATGTCACAGGAGTAGGGAAGAAAAATAACAACATTGCGTTCGACAACCATTAACAGCGACAGTAGGAGCTTATGGTTTTGCTTTTGTTGGTGTCCAGCGAGAGTCGCATTGAATAACAGCGACGATAGGAGCGTTATGATTTTCCTTTTGTTGGTATCTAGCAAGAGTCACATTATATGTTCCACGTATGATTAATTGATAAAATGAACTGGTCTGGAGCAAGTTAACATTGAAATTCTTTCCATTTGGATACACAGCCCTCTGTGAGTCAACAAATTGGACCATATCAGGAGTTAAATACCACACCAAAAAAGAAAATCAAAACGAAATACAATTTACCTCGGACTATTTCCCAAGAAACGTACAAACCGGGAGTTAACTAACAGTTGGACAACCGACGTGACAATCACCACTCGAGAGACATATGTAATGCCAAAAACCGGTCACAGCTAAAAAGGCAAATCACATCTCAAATACTCGATCGATCCTATTTTCCCAAATAAGGATACAATCTTCCTCTTCCAACCTCCACTAGACTCCTTTTACATCTCATGATGCAGCAAAAGATACTTTAATCAAAGTCCACCATAAAAAGAGAAATGGAATTCCCCACTAAATGCTAAATAAGATAACTAATATTTTCAGCAATAGAACTTTTTCGTGACCATTAAGATGGAGGCAATAATGAACAACATATTACTCTAAGTTGCATAGCATCCCAAATGAGACTAATGCTCCGTTCGTTTCAAGGAAAATAATTTCCGGATTTTTGCGTTCGTTTCAAGAAAAATGAATTTCCGAGGAAAATGTTTTCCAAAAAAGGAAAAAGTCTTCTAAGTTAGGGAAAGTGGAAAACATTTTCCTCACTGATCTCTCTAATCTCACACCTTTACAAATCCTCACTTCCTCCTCCCTTTCTTCTTCTTCTTTCCTTTTTTATTCGAATTATTTTTTAATTTTATTTTTCTTTTTAATTCAAATTATTTTTAATTTCCTTTTTCTTTTCTTTTTCTTTTTTTTCTTTTTTCCTTTCCTTTTCTTTTTTTCCCATCTTCTTCTTTCCTTACCCAATAGTGGAAAATATTCTCCGAAACATTTTTAGGTTTAGCCGAATAACAAAAAATATTGTCGTTTTTTGAAAAATGACACGGAAAAAATATTTTCGAAAATGATAGCATTTTTCCCAAATGAGACTAAGTTGTAGTTGTCGTAGTCATGTCCATCATGAAACAATGTTCATGTACCATGAGTGCGACACTTCGAGGCAAATTGACTAGTAATTGCATAACGAGTTGGGAATGCACAAAAAAGTGGGTTGCGACAATTTTTCCTAATTGATCATAAATAAAGATCTTGTAGGGGCTGCCATTCAATAAAGTACAAATGATCAACAGAATGTATATTTTGTGTCGGAAAGATGCTTTACATTCTCATGACATTATCCATTTCATTGCCGGGTAAACATAATCAGAAGTTCTGACCAAAAAAAAAGAAAACATAATCAGAAGAAATCTATTAGTGGGCTTCTACTCTGTTGTCACGCTCTTTGCGAGGTTCCTGGGCTGGTCGACATTGTATCCTCTTAGAACCGTGAGATGATATGCCAACAACTGCACCCCAAATGTTTAAAAACTATCTCATGTCAGATGAATTAGCAAATCTACTAAAACCAGCTATTTGAAAGGAAAATAGGAATCTGAAAATACTCTATAAGCAATGAATATATAAACAAATAAAAAAGCAAAATTCTGACTTGCTCCTATGGAACTAAGGTCGAAAAGATTGAAAAAAAAAAAATCAGTCATTCACAACCACCACTGATGAAGGATTCCTCAAAAAGTTAAGGATTGGTAACCTAGTTCTTTCATCAGCTATGGTTTTGAGGGTAAGAGAAATTTTAGAGAATGTTTGCCATCCTGAAACTTTCTTCGTCTTTCTTGAAGGATAAAGAGAAAAAAAAATTGCATTAAAACCATTTCTTTTTCAATTCAAATTGCCAGCAGCACCCTGTCCTGATTTCCACATGAAGAAAAAAATTGCATTGTCAAGGTCACCTTTTTGGCCTGACTCTTTGGTCTTAAGAATGTTGGTATGGCTATCAAAATTGTGAGCATCAGCATGTAGGAGGCTCAATCAATAAAATTGATTTCTTTGTTTTTGTTGAGACTTAAAAACATACTCTCTTTTAGAACTAAACGCCAAATCATAGAGAGAATTTTGGAACTCTTAATGCAAAAACAAACACTAAGGGCACAAAACAAATCAAGGAAACAGAAAGGTAGATGCTCCCATCCAGTTCCACCTCATCTACATCATAGCTTCATCTTCAGCAAGTCATAATGCATTCAGCAGAATTAAGAAAAAAGATGTAGCATTTTGGCAAGCATAAAAAACTATTGGAAGTACTCTGTACCTGCAAAGGAACTATATTGACCACAGGCTGAAGACAGTCTTCCACCTGAGGAACTTCTATGACTCTACATGCTCCACCAAGAGAGACAGCTGCAGCATCCCCCCTTGAGCACATGACAATTAGGCGTCCTTTCCGGGCATGGAGTTGCTGAATAACTGATTGTTGCTTGCTGTTAACATTGACACACCTTCAGCTTTAGAACAAACAGATATTTCACGGGTGCAGTAAACCTGTCCGACAAAAGCTAACCTGAAGCAAGCATCATGAGTAGCAATCACTACAATGGGAAGACTCTCATCCACTAGAGCCAGAGGACCATGCTTCATTTCACCAGCAAGTATTCCTTCACTGTGCATCAATGCCACTTCCTTTACCTTTAAAGAACCTTCCAAAGCTGTAGCATAATTGTATCCTCTGCCAAACATGAGAAGTGACTGCTCTGCAATCAGTAGCTTAGCAAGATCTTTCATTTCCTGGTCAAGCTTCAGCACCTCTCTAACTTTGTCTACAAAATATTAACAAGGGATATAAGTTTAGACAGAAAAGGCACATCCAACAGAAGTTCAGAAATTGTGAAGGTGAGATAGGAAGTGACACATACTTGGAAGGTCAAAAAGACAATCAATTATTGCTTCTCTTCTTGCCTGATTAGAAATAGCGTCCCCTCCAATTGCTAAAGCTAACATGGCCATGACAACTATTTGACTTGTATATGCCTGCTCGAAAAGCACTTGTAAATCAATTTCGTGGAAAAAAAGATAAGAAAACCATGAAGAAGAGAGGATCGTTTCTGTAACAGAATATCAAAAGGTACTCTCTCACCTTGGTGCTTGCCACACCTATCTCAGCACCAGCATTTATATGGACACCACAATGTGTATTTCTGGCAATTGCACTGCCAACAGTATTAGTAATTCCTACACACAATGCACCATTCTGGAGAGCATATTCCAGTGCATTCAAGGTATCTGCTGTTTCACCAGACTGACTGACAAAAACTGCTGTGTCTTCTCTATAAATTGGGCCTTGACGGTCCAAAAGATCACTTGCTATTTCCATTGTCACAGGAATTCCTGTTTTGAAAGCAAGCAAACAAGAAAAGAGTTGGTAAAAATAAATTAACATGTCCAACCCACATAAGCTATCATCCACTACTTGCCTGAAAGTTCTTCCAAGATGGGCCTTGCAGCTAAAGCAGCATTATAACTCGTACCACAACCAATAAAAACAATCCTCCGGCTCCTCCTTATTGTCTTGAGATGATCCTTCAATCCACCCAGAAGGACAGTCTTAGCTTTGGAGGTGCCTCCACGTATAAGTCTGCCCCTCATTGTGGTTGTTAGGGATTCTGGCTGTTCATGAATTTCTTTCTGCATATAATGTTCGTAATTTCCTTTATTTATTTGTTCAACTTCCATCTCAAGAACAGAAAGTGCACGTTGTACAGATGCCGGCCTGGAAAGTACACCGTGTTTTCCTTTGTCACCATCAAACTTTAAGATAGATACCCCTCCATCCTGACGCAACCAGCATTAGTAGAATAAATTCAGCATTCGGCTTCTCATGAGTACTATGTTATTAAAATACTCTGGAAAGAAATGATCATAGTTATCAGCCCTCGATTGAGGTGATATAGCAAGACTTTCCGCATCAAAGTTCACCTCCCATGCAGGCAACATGCTCCTCCAATGCACAAGGACAAAACTGCTATTCAGCTATATGCAAGAAGTCAAGCCAAATAGAATTCTGGTGACATTAAGCTGAAAGGTTCTCAGTACAACTAAATGGGTGGTTAGTACTAGTGATATTGAGCATATTTTGCCGTGTTGCTATGCAGTCCAATGGTATATTCACAAATTGATACTGAGACGAAATCAATAGAACTCAAGTTAAACTGAAGTAGCCCCCACCCCTAAAATTTTAACAACTAAGATACATTTGGTAGATCAATAAAACATAAAATCAAGAGACCAATAAGGCAGCCCATGCCATAAAGGCTAAGAATACACATAAATTCCTCAAAGCAACTATGTAATTACCTTCAAATGAACAACTTCACCATCTTCAATAACCAAAACTTTTCTTGTGTGCTCAACCAGAGCATTTGCATCACTCGATAAGAACAGTTCCCTGGGATTCCCATTCTGTGAAGGGTACTTGTCATCATGAAATAATGATCCTTTGCTTGATTCTTCTGTCAATTCCTAAATGAATTAATGACTATGTTACAATTATGATAAATTACAAGAACAAAAAAAAAAAAAAATTGACGAGGAAAATGCATAGTTAAGACATACACAGGAACGGACAACTACACATATGAAAAAAGAACTCCTAAGCCTAAGCTACAGTTGACGCATCATGGAGACCTAAAAATGAAGTAAGAGTTCAGCACCATAGACAACCACAAACTTTTCTCAAACTTATTGTATCAAGATCAAAAATATGTGCCATGGTGGACAGCAGTAACAATGCTATTCCAATTCTTGGTTCTGATAGGAAATTAATGTGCATCCAGCTTACCATTTCCAAGGCACTCTAAGACCCAAAGTAAAAACTCAATATACTGTCTACACCAAGCAAGATGGATGCTATTCAACACTTCACAGAAAATATTGTATCATAAGAAACATTTGATTGAAGTATGGTTAATAGACTCCGTTCTAGAAGAACACGCACGGCATATATTTTAGTGAAGCTGAAAGGACACAAAGCAATTGAAAATAGAAAATGATTCATGAGATGTGATCAAAAGTAACTCATTTGCAACAAGTACCACCCAAGTTTTAAATGGAACTTACTTTGACACCGAGAAGCAATGGACTACCACGCTTACAGGCGATCAATTCATTAGGATAATGCCGACTCTTAAAAACAAGGGCATAGGCTCCTTCAAGATGCCTCATGACTTCCAGCACAACTTGACTAAATGGGACAGTGTCACCTGCAGTCCAAATAATATACCATTTATAAATATAATGTCACTGAACACTGTTCTCTGGGGTAAAGTAACATGATGGCACACTTCAAGACACAAAGCAAATCATGTGGAATATGTATATATTTTTAGCACAATCCCATTGGTGACCACATCGCCAGTTAATTCACTACAAGCAAACAATTGGAGAAATAAAATCAAATTTTGCCCAAAATGATGCCATTGATACGCTAAAAATGCTTTTGCAGAATTAAGTATCCATTTACTGAGGCCCATCAGAAAGAAAATGAGTCACCAATGCAATTTGTTTTGAGCCCCTACATTTGTTGGGAAAAGTATTGGGCCAACATGGGCCTGACATACATAAATGGTACTTTCAATGAAAGATGTCACAAATGCTTTATCCATCAGATGGCTCTTTAGTGTTTACAAAGAGTTGAACAGATTTCCGAAACTACAACCTTCATCTAGTTACACAAGATTCAATTGAAAATCCATAGATTAATATAGCTTGAATTGGAAGATTGTTAAGCAAAAATCTAAAATGATTAACTTCAACATCTTTTTTAATTTCAGTGTCACGTGACATTGTGTTGACTGAGGTTTCCTTTTCTTCACACACAAACTCAGTAAGAAGCTCATTAAAATGCAATGATGATCTTCATTGCATATAAGGTATTACCTGAATCTTCATTAGATTTATCAAAAACATACTTGGCAAGCTTAGGAATCACTTCAGTGTCAGTATCAGATTCAAATGTGAACCCATGTCGAATTAGCGTTTGCTTTAAGACCTGCAAATGTAAATGAAAAGGTAAGAACCTCAAAAGAATCTACCGGAAAATGTCTTCATTAGTTTTAAGCTAGAAAGAAACACCATTGAGATTGTACACCATTTTACAGAATCATCACAGACAGAGTACCATATAAATTAAGAGCATATCATATAGTTTCGTTAGGAAAGCGTCTTGGTCTCTAAAAATGCTTCTCATTGGGTAAAATGAGGTCCATAGCCGGTCGCAAGGTTCCTTGTGGTACACAGGACATTAGCTGCTAATAATACACACTTGAATCTGCATGTTCTTTGTGAAGGCTTCGATGAAAGGTCTATGATAATATGACAGAAGGATAAGCCTTGGCCTCAGTCTATTATTAACGATGACTAATGTGACCTATTCATAACACCCCTTACTAGACCAATCAAATAAAGCTTCATTGATTGAATCAACTTCTCCCTCTAGTCAGCAGCTATGCCTTCACTCACATTCTAAGAAAGAGTAGTTGTCTAGATTAAATACCTCTAAGATGCATAAACTGATTTATGGCATAAAAATCATCCAAACACACATCATGATCTGCAATACCTTGGGAGATGTAAGCATTACATTGTCGTAATGTTACAATAATCAATGACAAGGATGAACTTTCGGCCTACATGAAAATTTGAAAGCTAATCCATCTCAAAGGTGAAAGAAAGCTTCCATCATTTATATAGCAAAATGCAACCCGAATATAAATAGAAGTATACTATAGTCCAAATAGTTGCCACTTAAGCCTTAACCAACCTCATGATTAGTGACGACCCCATTGTGTACAACCAGAAATTCATTTTCAGCACCAGAGCTCTGAGGATGACCATTCCTAGGAGCAGGCTCTCCATGAGTCGCCCACCGTGTGTGCGCTATTCCGGCATGAGTAAGAAAAGATTCCTCCAAATTCAAGTCTGTGGCATCAACCTCTGATGATAATATAATCAACAGTGAGTTCCTTGAACTTGGTTGAGGGATATTCAAGAGCAAGACTTGAAATATGGAGATGTCAAACAATCCATCACACAAATATAACAAAGTAGAACAGCCACACAGAAGGTTTGTTTAACAGAATAAACGAGAAAAATCCTGCACAAAAATACATTCCAAGTTAAAAAATGTTGGGTAATGCATGCACCCATATAAAAATGCAGCATTTAATCCAGTGGGACCCCTAGAATTTACAAATGAGGCGCAATAGATTCAATGGTACAAATGGATTCAAGGTGAATATGCATGGTCTATGTAATTATATTTCCTTCAATCCAAAAGCTGCATTTAAACTTGACAGTGAACATATAAACCACTGCTTAACATTCGTATATCTTCAAAAAGGAATCCTAATGCTGCTCGAAACGGAAATACTCTCATCATGTATTTTTGCTCAATTAATTTCTCAAAGAATCTCGGAGAAAAGATGGACTTTCACCCCTCAGTGAGTTTAGATTATGTCCAGCAATCATTAGCAATAAGGTTAAACTTTCACCCCACAAAGGATATCTAGTTTCACCCAGAAGCTCAGGTATTAAAACAACTTGTAGCGAGTTTAGATAATGTCCACGGCCATTAGCAATAAGATTTGTCTCGATTAAAGTATACTGAACAAAGGCCAATTTCATTGTCACGATGCTTCCACCTCTCTTCTTATTTCCTTTTTCCTTATTTTAGCCAAGTAACTGCGTTACTTCACCAAGATCAGAGAGCCAAAGAATAAAAGGCAGCCCTTTGGATTATCGAACTTTTCTGATACATCAGGGACTAAAATGGAATAGAAACAGCAGAATTCCAGTCCAAAAGACGCTATCCAGCAGTGCATTCTGACCATGTGGACGGTTTCTCTCGAAATTAGACCAAAAGGGGACAAAATGACAAACGACACAGCAGGCTTCTTGAACGAGGCGCTTGTCTAGTCCCAGAACAACGTCCTTTACGAGGACAAACAGAAATAAATTAACTAAAAAAAGAAAAAGAAAGAGACTAAACCAGATCGAGAAGATGAACTGTATCCGAGGTGCGCATCAAAATCAAATGCAGCGACCATGATCGGCGGAGCATAACAGTACACTTCCATAACTAATCAGACAAGTAGGAAACAAACGAAACGAAAAAGGAGAGACCCTTTCCACAAGGATCATGTCAAGCGGGGCAGATGAACTAAGCAGTCCACCGATCGTTCCGAAATCAATCTCCAGTCCATAAGGCTCGCTTCGTCAGATCACGAGGCGAGCGAAAAATTCGAGCGCGAGAAGGGGAATTGGGGGGGTTTATACCTTGGTAGACGGATTTGACGAGGGACTCGATGTTGCCTTCCTGACGGAAGACGAGAGGGGGGAGGGAGACGGAGGAGGCGTCGATGGAGACGCCGGCGGAGTCGTAGCCGCGGTACTCGAGGCGGCGGAGGCCGTTGAAGAGGACCTGGAGGATGTAGCTCCTCTCCCTCGTCACATTGCAGTTCAGGTACGCGAATATGCCGCACATTTCTTCCCCCCGCCTTCGTCCGCCGCTTCCGCAGCTCCGGCTTCTCCGCTAGAGAGAGAGAGAGAGAGAGAGAGAGAGAGAGAGAAAATCCGCGCGCGCGAGAGAGGAAGTGGTCAGAGATGGAGATCGCTTCTGGACTTTGACCTGCTCTCCTTCTTCTGCTCCTTCGTCGTCTTCTCGGAAGGGTCGGTGGAGGATCGGCGACGGCGACGATTCGTCAGCGGAGGACTCATCCGGTGCAGGCGGTCGCCGCTAACGACCTGGTAGTGCGTTCGAACGGCAACGAAACGAAAAACGGGAAAAAGAAAACGAAACGCGTCGTCGTCTTACGTTGGTTGAGGCCGAGGCGGCTGCTCGACGACGGAGGGTATTCTGGTCATTGCGGCGCGCATCAGCTCGTCCGCCGTGGCGCCTCCTGACTGGTCCGGTCGACGCGTCGGCCCCAGAGAGTTTCAGATCAAGCAACGAGATTGTAAATTGACTTTGTACGCAAATAAAAAAAAAAAATCAATTTCTTTCCATATTATGCATAAAAAAAAAAAAGGAATTATGGATCACCGGAAATATAGCATAAATGTTGATATATCTCCGAAACTTTTCAATTCTCTCAATAAATAACTTAAATCTTTATTTTAGCGTGAAAATCTATTTATTCTAAATCCTTTCTTAATCCATCATATTGATGTCAGATTGACTTGAAAGACTATATTGAAATTTCGCATAAAAGTTTAAGACTTGATTGGTAAAATTTAAAAATTTAGAATTAAATTGACAATAAGCTTAAGTTTCCCCTCTCATAAAAAAAAAGGAGATTTGACCAAAAAAACAAAAAGAGGAGATGTAAGCGAAGTAGACCAGAACAAAGACTTTGTTATTCTTCCATGTAGTCAAGGGATGTAGAATATTTTAACATACATTCGAAGAGAACCAACCGTCCTCATGTTGATATTATCGCGTCTTTGGAATATTTGCGGAATATCGGACTACGTCAAGCGTGTTCGCGATGAATGGTCGACGAACGGTCAAATGAGAGGCTAATGCTTGCACCGGACCCTCCGAATGGGGAATTTAAAAATGCAGCCAGCACATGTTACATGACAACTTCATGTGAGGAGTCTCCATCCAAAGGCGGGATTGTCTTTGGGGGCCACGTGACGCGACCCTCTCTGTCCCCAACGCATGCTCCTGGCCTTCATTATTGCCGTGGGGCTTGTGGCCCTGGACTTGGTTTTGTGCCCCATATGTCTTCTTACCCAACAAACGGGGAAAGAAGAAGAAGAAGAAAACCATGTGGCTCGGAAAGGGCTGCCGGCCGCAGTGGCCGAGCATACGGCATCGCCGGAAGCTTGCGAAGAAGCTGTCTCGGACTTGTGATGACTCTATCCAGTTTGGCAGTGGTCCACTTGGGTTCTCGAGAGTGAAGCTATCATATTGAGCTATGAAGTTCCAGGACAGTTTACTCTGTAGTGTTTTCTTTTCCTTTCTCTTTTTCCTGGTAGAACTGGTGCATAAGACGTTTCAGAGTACAAGTAGTATTCATCGGCTGTTACAGTGCCTCAGTCCAGCCAAGATGTAAGTATCCATCTCGGCACAACAAAATGTCGATTGCAAACTTGCTTCAGTGCATATGCTTGGTTGAGATTATAGCAAGTGATTCTCCGGGCGTAGCAATTGGGAACCAGGAAGGCCATTAAGGAAGAACATTTCACAAAATCATCATCCATGAGAAGAGTGCAATAATTAGCACACTCGTCCTTATACCAGACGTTGAATTCAATAGATTCACTTTCGATATGATTAATTGAAGAGCATCGGATTTGAGGTCGACAAGTTGCGATGGTACTATATCAACAGTCGCAAAAGAGGGCCTTCTTCAGCTGGATCTGACTGTGTCTATGGCGAGAACAAGATCATCGAATTTGGCACCCGTCACTTCCTTCACGATCTTGCCTCCCTTTAGTATCTTGAATGTGGGAACCACCTTTATGCCAAGCTCCTTTGCCAATGGCTGCCCTCAAGTTTTCCCAGAAAATAAAAGGAAAACAAAGAAATCTCAGAGAGAGAGAGAGAGAGAGGAGGTTCTTCATTTTCTTGGGAGTGTCAAGAATATACCTTGTTTTCTTGGTTGCAGTCAAGCTTCAGAAAAACAACATCAAGATACTTCTCAGCTAGCTCTTTAAACTTTGGAGCAATGATTTTGCAAGGACCACACCTATTAAATTATCAATCAAGAAATATCAACCATGAGAATCAGACAAGTGAAGAAAAAGTCTAAATCTTATCAATACCCAAACTCAATAAGAATTGAATGACTCCAAGAGAAATGTGAGGCTAGCTCCACAATGACATTTACATGAGTGGAAGCGAGTGCACAAGAACTCAGCATCTAGAGGAATTGATACATGCATATGCTATCAAGCACTCTCATGTATTTATGGAAATGAAGTATGGGAAGCAGCAACGCAGTAGACAAAAGACAGAGCACACAAGAAGTTGAAAGCAAACCGGGCCTTTTATGACTACATACAGTTGAATGTGGCATACGTGTACTTTGAAAAATAGAGAGGAGATGGAATTAAATAGGAGCCACATATTCCAGGAGTCTACGTTAATAATGCAGCAACTTATTAATGTCCTTCGAGGTGATATGTACAGTACAAACTTTCTTACATTCTCCAAAGATAGGAGAAGTAAAAAACATATGGTACCATTGTTAAAAGCGAGAGAGATTTACAAGTTATTACAACTCCAGCAAAGATCTAAGGTCAGAAGTTGGGAACTTGAAGCAACCCATGATAGCTGGATCTGATTTGTGATTTGTCATGTACAATATGTCATTATTGAGTTTCAAGGAATCTGCAATTTTCAAGCGATCAAAATGAAGCAGAGGAAAAGGCCAGATGGATATTGCATAGATTTGGTCACATTCATCAGAATCAGCACAATAATAATCTATAGACATTTTGAAACGAGAAAAATGTTTTGAATATAGACTGCTTGAGTAATAAGCATGACCACTTAACTTGAAGTTTATAAAAAGATATATGAAAGATACTTATTCCATAAGTACCAGTAGCCTTGTGAAACAAAGGTGCTCAACAGAAATGAAACTCCTATTCAAACAAAGAAACTAAAAAGGAACATGCAAGTACCACAGCATGCTGCCTCAGATACACAGATGCAAAACAAAGTTGCTCTTTTCTTAGGCAGATAAATTTGCACATTGCACTACTGCAGACAAGAGGTGGAGACACGGATAGGATATTCTCAAATGTATACAGCGAAAGGGAAGAGTCATTAAACACAGTCCCAACATGTTCTCTGATAATAGCAAAATCACTGAAATTGATTGCTACAAAACACTACCAACCACAAACCATATAAGAAATTGGCCAGCAAAAGCAGCACCCAAGATAATGTTAAAGGAGAATTTCTTGTTGCAACTTTCATGAGACCTGACATGTTTAGTTTCTTTTTGGATTAATTTTGTCCTGATTCTACTGAGATCATCAGGCTGTAATCTGAAAATCCTTCTATGAGACTCATTCAATGCTTCTTGCGGTATCTACATAAACAAACAGCATTATAGACAAGAACAAACAAGAAAAGGCCAAACCATCATGGATATCCATCCTAAGTTTCCAGCAACCAATCTGACTACCTTGTCTGAGCCGCTTCTTCAAATGATCAAGTTAGAGGGCAAAATGAATTCTGGGGATACTCCTTTAGAAGCAACCGGTCTCAAATAGGTTCATCTGCAGCTCACCACTCAGAAGGAGCAAAACCCGTAGATAGAGAACACGCTTTCGAACTCCATCTAGTATAGACAATCCTCGTTAGCATGATGGGAACTCCCGCCTCCGAAACGACCCAGCAACCACCAGTCCAACTTCACAAGCCATCTCAAACTTTCCCCAGGTAGTGGATCAACAATCTCAAAACCCGATAAAGGAACACTTTCAAGAGCATCTCGCAACTCCATAATATTGCAAGAGAACAGGTCACAGAAACACTAATCTTTCCTCGAAAGTGAAAAGATTGCATTCCGTAAGAGCCCCGACCCAAAATACCACGAATGTCACAAAAGACGACAACAACAACAACAATCAACTCCTTATCCTACAGATACTAACGGTTACCGCATTATACAGAAAGCAAGAAAGAACTTACAAAAAGAGAGATGAGGATGGGATCAGCGAGAGGAAGCACGTACCATTGGGTGTACATGTCAAGAACGACGGTCTTGTCGGAGGCAGAATTGACGATGGGCCAAAAGGTATCCTTATCCACCTCCGTCACCTTCCCCACAGTGTAAACCCCCGTCGTGTCCACGCTGCACTTCACCACCACTCCATTCCCGCCACGACCGACGTTACCACCAGCTCGCAACAAGCTCACGTTCTTGCACCCCAACCAGCACCATCTGGAGCTGGAGATCGGGCTCGAACTCGAGCTGGAGCCGGAGCTCGAGAGGCAAGGCACCGAGTTCTGGGAACGAAGGGAGGAGGAAGCCGGGAGAGAGAGCTGAAGGGCCATGGCTGAGCGAGCAGAGTGGCAGTTCTAGCTCTCGTCAACGAGTGAATGGCAATGGCGATGTCGATCTTTCTTGGGCAAAAGCCGGTGGAAGGACGCAAATAGGCTTCGGCTTGTGGACCTGTCGAGCGCACGCCAGGCCTGTTTTCGTCAGTTCGCTCTGAGTTTTTCGCTCCCGAAACGAGAGGTGGAGGAGGAGAGCGATGAGTGCTAGTTGGGCTTTTGGGCTTTTTGACACTGGGATGATTTGGGCCTGAATTTCGGAGAAAAGCCCACGGAGGTAATTTAACCGTCGCCCATTTTCGGCCTAAATAAGTAGGATTTTGTTAATGAGTAGTTTCAAGCATTCGGTCAGAGAAGTTTTGCAATTTTCGATGCGTTGATTGTCCTCGTGTTATTTGCCGTCGGTGCTTTGGAAGTTGAATTATTTAAAATTAGGTATGGTTAACAAGACTTGGGGACACTTCAAAAATTTTAACAGTAATGACTTTAAAACATTTTGGAAAACGTTTTCCAATTCTTTCAAAGGCAAATCGTTTTCCTGAATTTAAACTTTGGAAGGAAAACATTTTTTTTTGGTAAGAAACATTTTCGTTGACTTATTTTCCTAAACGAATTTTCCTGGAAAATGGGGAAACGTTTTCCCATAAAATTTTTGGAAAATAAAACACGTTTAGGTATAGAAATACTTGGGGAATGGTAACAGACGCCTTACATATAAGACCACACTTTTACAATTTTTGCCAGCTTTTTACCAGGACTGTAAGATAGATTGTCTTCTTTTTTTCTTAATTTATTTTGTTAAATGATATGGAAGTACTTGGATTTTTTTTCTTGATTGATTACCTTTCAATTAAGTATCTTGACTTTTTAGATATGGTTCAATGTGAGTAAATAAAATTTCATGTCATGTGATTTTGCTAATGAGACTTGCTTGCTTATTAAAAATCTAAGCACTATTTGCAACATAGCTTGCATACTTAGTAAAAATCATGTCAACTCCATTTAGGTGGTGGATGATGAAAGAGAGAGGACGTGTTGAGTCACAATTTTAACCATTTAATATATCTTTGTAGATGTGATATCATTTCAAGACGTTGCAATAGATGCTAATATGGACAATTGATGTTTATTAAACAACGACAACATCTAAGTTGGTATATCCCTCCGCGGTTTTGACGGTGATCTTACATTTGAAAAGTCCGAGGTACTTGACTGAATGAAAGGGATGTTTAGATATTCAATTGCCAAAATGGGTACAAAGTATAAATATCAGCGGTATCATTCTTTCAAATATTCTAGGTAAGCCTATTTATTGCCGAGGCCATAATATATTTATGCCAAAACCACCCGTTTCTCTCTCCTCGCTGCAACGAACTTCGCGAGCTCGAACGTTCACTGTACCCTCAGGGAGAGTCGAAGACCGTCCACAGAATCATCGGACGTCAGGGGAATTTATGCGACTAACCGGTGCGATCCGAGATTCTTAAAACTGACGAAAACCACCCTCGTTGTTGTCGTTCTAGATGTCGGGTTTGCTTGGTCCGATCGAAACAACGCGAGGCGTTGAAGCCTCGCGAGTAGCTGGAGGAAGAGGGCATCGATGGCATCGAAGGCATCGAAGGCCGATCTATCAATGGCCACGAGACCTTTGCTTCCAGAACTTTAGGAAGCTGTCGGTGCTGCGGACTTCTGCGTTGACGCTTAAGCGAATGGCGATCGAGAGAAAGACAAAAGAAACGCGGTATCGACCCGCCGTGCAAGCTCAGGAGTCAGTAGTCAATAGACTCAATACCGATGCGACGCGTGGGGGCCCGCAATGGCCGCTTGCATCCCGTCGTCTACAGCTCATTGCAGTCCGTGCACGTGCTGCGGAGGGCGGTCTGGTTCGACCCATGTGTTTGGAGAAGTTTCGCCCTCTAATTGAGTACCTTCGAAGGAAGCGATGCTAAGAGATGATGGCCTGGAGCGACGCGATCGTGCGAAACCGTGGTGAATAGATGATCGTACCGTACCCTTTTAGCTGCTCATCGTTTTGGTCGCGGGTGGGTTCGCTCGCGCACGATGAAGACCTTAAAAGTCGAAGTCGACGCAGTGTGAACAGGATGGAAAATTTCACGAAACATCCCTGAAGATTCGGGAGGGAAAAATTGAATCACCTCGACCAGGTCGGGAAGAGAGAGAAGGAGAAGGGGAGAGAGAGAGGGAGGTAATGCACGACGTATTGACCATGAGCAAGCAAAGCATAGTCGAAAGAGCCAGACTTGGTTGGAGAAAATGAAATAGAGGTCGAGACATAACCGACGGAGGTCGAACGTTGTTTACTATTTTTTTCCCCTCCTCCTTAGCATCATTACCATCCCCACCGCCGGCGTCGGTGTCGCCTCCATCGTAAACGCCTCTCTCTCTCTCTTTCTCTCTCTCTCTCTTTCTCTTCGTGTATGGATGGTTCCGCCTCTGAGGCATCCATGAACCCGACCCGAATGCTTTAGCTGCAGAAAGCACCAATCTTTGGGGGCAAAGAAAGAGGAAAGTTGCGTTCTTGATTTGTGGGTTGGTGCTTTCTGCATACGATCTGGGTTCGACCGGGAAGATGGATCTGAGGAGATTGCTGTTGGCCATCGCGACGGCGTCGAGTTTGACCGCGGTGGTTTGTGGGAATGTGGTGTTCGAAGTTCATAACAAGCTGAAGGGACGCGAGGACAGGAGCCTCGCCGCCATGAGAGCCCACGACGCTCGCCGCCACGGGAGGCTCCTCTCCGACATCGATCTCGAATTGGGCGGCAATGGCCATCCTTCCGAAACTGGGTCCGCTCTCTTCTTTCGGCTTCTCTCTTGTGTATATGCATGGAGCTTGTCTAGTTCTCAGGGTCTCCAATCTTGCTTTCCTTTCGGTTGCTTCTTGTTAATCCATTTGATCTGCTGTGCGCCTTTTTCTTGGCATTGTTTGGATCCGACCCACCTGAATTTCTTGCCCGGGCTTGTCAATCTTCATATGGGTTTCTGCTAGAATAGATTTCTTCCTGGTGCATTCTCTCCTGCATTCAAGGCACATTCTAAAGGCCGTGTTTTGCGGCGATTAATGTTGGCATTAAGTTTCTGTCTTCTTAATTTGGAAAGAAGAACACGCGATATGGCTAAGTGGCTGGGTAATCTTGTGCTTAAGTTTTCCTGCTAATTCTGATACCTGGATTTTCTGTTCCTGTTCTTCCTTTAGCCACTTTTTGGTAGAGCACTAGTTCCTTTGGTCCTTCTTCATAATTGAATTTCCACTCTGTTCGAAGCCATTTTTTGTTTTATTTTTTTGTTTTTCACTCTATGTTTAATCAGGGTAACTGCTCTAGCCTCAATGGGTAGTTCTTTAATTTATTTTGACTGCAGAGTAGCTTTCCATTTTTATTGCCCTTCTTCTGGCTTCTATTTTATTTTATTTTTATTTTTTTCTGTGGAATGCTCAAAGCCATCTACTTAGTTTGTCATTGAAAGACAAAATATTAAAAATGATGTCTGTGGTTGTTTTACTTTCAATATTGCTAAGGTATATATAGGCTTATTGGCAGCTCATTTTCATTCAAGTCGACCAATTTGTTCTCCTCCAATAGGAAGCAGCACTTGAATTTTACTTTTGTCTCACGGTGCTTTTCTGTCTTTGATGAAATGTGGATTGAGAATTTAAATTTCTAGCCATAGCCTTCCCATGGAGCTAACTGAGTGATTCAGTTGTCTGGCATAGTCAATTTAAAGTCGCATGACCTCTTGCCTCCTGCAGGCTGTACTTTGCTAAGATTGGGATTGGAACTCCCTCAAAGGACTACTATGTGCAGGTTGATACAGGAAGTGACATCTTGTGGGTGAATTGTATAGGCTGTGACAAGTGTCCAAGGAAAAGTGACCTAGGGGTATGTTTTCTTCTGTTCCCAAGATTCAAACTATCGTCATTAGATTTAATTTAGCTACTTTCGTTCAGCTCAGATACATTATGTTTTTTCTGAAACAGATAAAACTCTCACTTTATGACCCTAAGAGCTCATCAACTGGAGACCTGGTGATGTGCGATGAAGGTTTCTGCACTTCCACATACAATGGTCGCCTTCCAGGATGTAGGTCGAATATGCAGTGCCAGTACAATGTGGTATATGGTGATGGAAGCTCCACTGCTGGATACTTTGTGAAGGATTATGTGCAGTTAGATCAAGTGACTGGAAACCTTCAAACATCATCCACCAATGGGAGTGTCGTATTCGGGTTTGTGGCAGTTTACATGTGGCATTTCTTCTATTGTGAAGATGCCTGGCAATTTTGGCCTGGCTCTCTTTGTTCATGGATTTTTCTTTTCCCTTTAATAGGTGTGGGGATAAACAATCTGGAGAGCTTGGCTCATCCTCTGAAGCTCTAGATGGGATTCTTGGTTTTGGGCAAGCAAATTCATCCATGCTTTCTCAGCTTGCTTCATCAGGCAAGGTGAAAAAGATTTTTGCACACTGCTTGGATAGTATAAATGGTGGTGGAATTTTTGCTATTGGAGATGTTGTGCAGCCAAAAGTCAACACTACTCCTTTGGTACCAGACCAGTATGTTGCACGGTTTCTGCTTCTCTTCTCTGTTGTGGTATTATTATCCTGTTGTCATTAGGTTGAAGTTTTTAATTTGTAAAATGTATGAAGCAAATGGTTTTCAATAAAAAATATTTATGCCTTATTCAATTTGTTGTGGGACTTATCCCTTAAAAGTTTCTTTGGAGATTTTGGCTGTAAAGTGTTTAGGTATGCATCTCTTTGACAGTTGCTCACCAAAGAATGCATCTCTATTACGATCTTTTGTGTCCCATTTAATCAGCTCCTGGCATTCTTTGTAATTGTACCTTATTACTATTCTAGGCCGCATTACAATGTTATTATGAAGGAAGTTGAGGTGGGTGGTGATGTTCTACCACTTCCAACAGATGTCTTCGACAGTGGGGATGCGAAGGGAACAATAATTGACAGTGGCACAACTTTAGCCTATCTTCCAGATGAGGTTTATAAGCAACTTATGAATGCGGTATATGATTTTCTACCTTTCTTACTTAGTTCTCCCCTTAACTTCCGAATGTCATTTCCTTATCACATTAATTTTACTAATTTTATGTGATTAGATCATGGCTAAGCAGCCTGGACTGAAATTACATACTGTCGAAGACCAATTCTCTTGTTTCCAGTTTGTTGGAAGGTGCCAGCTCTTTATCTTATCTCCATACGTGGAGGAATTTCTGCTTACTGTATATGTTTCTTAAGCCCCTTGGTTCTAATGCTACTGTTGCTTGAAGACAATTTTTGTCAATCTATCATTCTGTAGAGTCATGGTTGGACAGAGTAGTAAGGAGTGCTTCTTATCTTATCTTCCTCTGTGATTGCAGTGTTGATGATGGATTTCCCGTGGTCAAGTTTCATTTTGCCGGTTCTCTGACTTTGACAGTTTATCCTCATGATTACTTGTTCCAGATCCAGGTCCGTGTAAGTAATATATTCTACACACACTAACAATTAGCTTTGTAGTCTAGAGTTGTTTCAGACATGGAAATATTGTTAAGCCACTTTGGTTGTTGATTCCTTCCAAGCTTTGTATGTTGAGGATATTCTAATTATATGTTGCTTATTCTGATATCACAAGGATCAAATGGCTATTGTACTAGATTTTTTTGGTTTCCTCTTCCATGAAATTACTGACAAATTGATTGTGAGTATCTCTGAATTAGTTCTGGTAAAACATCACTTGTTTCATGACCTATATGCAGGAAGATGCTTGGTGTTTTGGCTGGATGAACAGTGGGATCCAATCTAAGGATGGAAAGGACATGACCCTTCTGGGAGGTACTGCTAATTACTACTAATAAACCTTTAATACTTTTTGCAGTTTCAAAGCATTAGTCAGTCACCAGGATTCGCTGTTTAGGTTCACATGGCTATGAAATGGGGCTTATTTCTACGGTTCTTGCCCACTCTATGAATTGAGTTTGCATACATATATATATGTACATATATATATATATGTATGTATATGTACCGACATATATATATGTACATATACATACATACATACATATATGTATATGTACGTATATATTGACCAATCTGTCAGTGCACCACAGTGGGTTTGCCACTTTCTGGTAAAGAGGAGGAACCGGACGATTGTTCCTTTAATTTAACAACTCTTGCCATTAGCTACAGAAGCTTTACCTAGTTACTCAGCAGACATACATCTGTCTGTCTGTCTCTCTCCCCCCCTCCCCTCTCCCTCCTTTGTAGAGGTTAGTCCATGTGGGATCATTCTTTTCATACTCTCACTAGTAAACACTACGTCATGACAGGATTTGATCACATATTGATGATTTACCCATGTGTCTAAATGCAGATTTGGTGCTTTCAAATAAACTGGTTTTGTATGATCTGGAGACTCAGACAATTGGATGGACAGAGTACAACTGTGAGTGATGTCCTTTTAATCATTTACACTGGTGGAAAATGTGTTTTATTGTGGATTTCATTATTTTCACAGATTAGAAAGTTCACAAATAGGCACTCAGGGTGCAAACCCTTATGAAAAAAGCCCAAAAACTAGGCCATAGACAAAACAGCTCCCAAAACAAAAGGGAGCTCAAATACAGCATAAGTCATTGACTATGTCAACCAAGGCATTTACATCCATATGAAAGTTTCCACTGTATAACATTAAGCCTTTGTCTTGGATAACTGACAAGGTTTTGTCAGTTAACTTGTCATAGATCAGACAGTTATTCATTGTCCTCTATATTTTCTTGTGCATGGAGTGACTGGTCCTTTTTTTTTTATATGTCTTTGTCTCTGGCTAGATGATCTGTTGTCCTTCTAGACTGGCAATTCTGATTTCTTTTTGCAACTTTTTGTGAATTGAAGCGACAGAATGACATATCCCGTAGTTCTTTGAACTTTTATCATTTCCTTTTGTTTCATAACATGTATTTCACTGATGGTATGACATGAGTCAACCGACGATAAATCTAGTAACTCAAGGTGCAATTTTAATGAGATCCAGTCCAAATTGTTTGCACAAGATTGCTTAGGTGGTTGCTTAGGGGGAAGTCGGACTTACATTAGTTCCTGCCGGGACTTCTTTGTTATACCTCAAGTTTTAAATAAGAAAAGATCCACCACAATTTTCTCCAGAGGGAAAAATAAGAAAATTATTTAGATCAGATTCATCTTAAAGGCTTCAATACAAGCACTCACCTAGTATTTGGATTTGCAGTCATGTTTCTATTCTAATTTCAGGTTCTTCGAGCATCAAGGTGAAGGATAATAACGGAGCAGTGTATTCTGTGGGTGCGCATGACTTGAGTTCAAGTACCACTCTTGTCATGGGACGAGTATTCCCAGTTTTGTCATTGTTCGTATATATGCTGCACAGTCTCCTATAGCAGATTAACAACTTCAAAGTCTCAACCAAACAAAACACAAAGATTGCTTACGAAGATTCGCATTCTTTTTTTACACCTTACTACCTTGGGTCACAGTTTTTTCGCGATGGTTTGAGGATTATATGAGGATCTCTCTTCTGTAACATATTTTCTATTGAAAGGCATACACACAGCATACCAATTTGCTGATTATAGTGATCTTAACTGGTCCATTTGACTGCTTAAAACCTTTCTTTATAGTGAATGCTTTCTTTCACCATTTCTCTGGCTTTGCCACGAGTGGCCCAACACATTGACAGTGTATTCTGGTACATATATCGTGTTGATTTGGTGCTGTATAGCACATCCCATCCACCATTATATTGGTGTCCATGATACTGTAATCTACCTCTAGTCTGCTATATACAGCGAAGACATGAAGGGTTACCATACAACTCAGGAAATTGGATTAACTGTGCACCGAGGTGTTTATGAGGCCGAGCATCGAGAAGCATCATTTAGCAGATGGGTGATTAAATCGGAAGGATCCATCTATTTCTATTGGTTGCTCTGATTGTGGGTCCTGATTATGAATTATCTGGGTGTTGAATGGGTGGGCATTCGAGAAAGAGTTGCCAATCAAGTGAAAACTACCTTTTTCACATGTCAATTTAGGAAGTGTGAAGAAAATGTTTTTCTACCCATTTGAAAGCTTTGACCTGTTTTTTTAATGGGAATGGAATGCAAACAGGGGCACAAGGAAGGCGAAATCTCACGAGCAGTAAGTAAAATTAATGCAGATGCAAGAGGAACAATTCGCCCCGGTGAGAATTGTTTGAACGCAACTGGGAGCGACGAGTACTAAGAAAGAAAGCATAGTTGAGGTGTTGGGTGTGGCTTTAAGATGGCAAAATGAATTGGAGATGACGGGGTTAAAGTGCGACTTTGAACAGAAATGCAGCCATGGCATATTCTTTTATACCCTACGGCCTCTCACGGAGATGGAGAATAGTTTCCTTGCATTCAAGACATGGTATAGCCGGCCACGATAAAAGTGTTTGCTCTTTAGATCAATTATGTTCACTCGTGAAACACGAGAGAAAGTATTAGGTCATTCACCTTTAGCAGGGTTAGAACATGTAGGGTCACTAGAGTGTGCTAAGATGATCTCGGCATTCCACCATCTGGAAGCTCACCTTTTACCTCTGGATCGTGCTCCACCCCTCGACCCTCCACAAAAGGAAAAAATAGGTTTTTCTATTTGGGTGTTTTTCTTTTGTGTTTGTTTGTTTGTTTGTTTGTTTTTTTTTTTTTTGTCTGATTCTTTTGTGTTTGTTCACTTGGTTACTTTAGTGGAGTCCATAAGTCAAAGATGAGGTAGGAAAAGTGGCCGACGTTTCAACAGCAGACCAAACCATTCAAGAATTAAGCCATAATTACACAACCAACTATACGTAACAAGTGCAACTGTCCTATCTATCTATCTATATATATATATATATATATATATATATATATATATATATATATATATATATCTCTCTCTCTCTCTCTCACATTGAAGTTTACGCCCCCATCATTCTCTCATCAAAATCCTGACTCCTGCTCCTGCTCCTGCCCCTTGCCTGCACCTGCAACGCCTCCCCTCCCTTTTGTCTCTGTGTTACTACCTTCCCAGAGAGGGAGAGAGAGAGAGAGAGAGAGAGAGAGCAGCAAAGTTATTCCAAAGCAGCAGCCAAGGCACCTGAAAAATCTCAATTATTACATCGACCGCACGTTCTCTGCGTTCACAGTGCCCACCACTGTCACGGCTGATGATTGGTCAGTCGACAACCCAAAAGAAAGATTTTGCTCTTGTCTTTTCTCCTCCCTTTTTGACCCACTATTTTCCAAGCACTACTTTGTCCTTTGTTCAGATGAATCTATATTACTCTGTGTTTGTACCTTCAGAGCTATCAAGAGTCATCAATTCACAACATTGATCGTTCGCATTCCAAAAAGCCATGGAGAAGAAGTGCCACTCTCACGTGAACTTATTATTTTGCATGCTGTTGAGTGTTGCTTTTACTGAAGGAGCTCCGAAAGAGTCCCTCGTCACATCTTTACCTGGCTTCACTGGCACTTTCCCTTCGCACCACTACTCCGGGTTGGTTCTTTGTAGGTTTATAGATGTATTGTGCGAGATGATTTGGTCATGTAAGTTAATAACCGTTAAAAACTCTCTTTCTTCTGGATTTATAATAGCAATACAAATCTTGTTTGAGATTTTGCAGGTACGTGAACATAGATGACAATCCAGCAGGAAAAAATCTTTTCTACTACTTGGTCGTGTCGGAAAGAAATTCCACCATAGACCCAGTTGTGTTATGGCTGAATGGCGGGCCTGGATGCTCCAGCTTGGATGGCTTTGTCTACGAACATGGTATGCTCGCTTCTCATTTCTACTCTCTTCATTTTCTCATTTTAGATGCACTCTGTAGGTGGACTGCATGCTTTAAACTTATGGTTTTCCTCCTAAGAGGATTTTTCTCCGCTATACTTCATAAGCACAAGGTCTGATTACGTGTAAAGTAACTGTCTATTTCAGTATACAGTCTTAATACTTTTGAATTAAATAGTTACGAATGCACAAAGATGACTACATATTCCGTGCACAATTACACCCATGAGATCCATGTCTGTTAGACTTTTTTTTTTGTTGCTTTGTCCTCGTCTATGAGTTGAATTACGCCATTAAGTTGGTAATTAAGCTGACCGTACCCACAGGGCCGTTCAACTTCCAAGCAGGAAAGACTACAAGTGCTCTTCCAACATTGCATTTGAATCCATACAGCTGGTCCAAGGTCCTATATTACTTTTGTACTGCAATGTCCTTCTTTACTTTGATGAGGAGGGATAATGTCCTAATTATTTTGCGGCCTAGGTTTTAAATGCCCATTTCTTCCCACCGACATAGTCTTAATTTCCTTATGAAGAAGATCTTTTTCATTTTCTCAGGTTTCAAACATTGTATACTTGGATTCGCCCTGCGGAGTTGGCCTATCATATTCGACGGACTCTAATAATTATAATACAGGAGACCTACAAACAGCCGCTGCTACTCATGCTTTCCTACTGAAGGTATTGTCGTCTTTACTCAGACATAAGTATTCTAAAGTGCATAATCCTAAGAAATCAGCATCACACCAAAAGAGTTCGACATACTTGATTGGTGTGGCTGACCTGACTTTGGTGGAGTTAATTGACCAATTAAATTTTCCTGCACCTAGTGGTTTGAGCTATTCCCGGAGTTCCTCAATAACCCATTTTACATTGCTGGAGAGTCTTATGCCGGAGTCTATGTGCCTACTCTCGCAGCTGAAGTAGTAAAGGGTAATTATTGCCTGCTTAGCAGATGTGTCTATTTTTTTTTTAATATATTCAAAGACGAAATTCAGGTTTAGAAAGTGGTCCTTCTGCAGGTATAAATGAAGGTGCCAAACCGTTTATCAATTTCAAGGTAAGTAATTAAGCGACCCCCTTTCTGCTAGGAGTTAGATAGTGATGGTGATATCGTCTTTTGAGACTTTTCCATCTTGCGCAGGGTTACATGGTGGGAAACGGAGTAACAGATGCAAAATTTGATGGCACCGCCCTCGTACCGTTTGCGCATGGAATGGGGCTAATTTCAAATGGTATCTTTCATGTGGGTTCAATCTTCTTTGGCTGTACCAGATATCACGACAATTTCTAAGTGATTACTTTGGGAAGCAACGAGAAGAAAATGATCTTTATTTATGTCTAATTTCTTTCATCTTCCCCCCAGATTCGACCAAATTTATTCTCTGTTGGCACTACAAATGTCTGATATCATTTCTCGGAAATTATATGACTAATGCAGGAAGTTTACGCAAATTGCGGGGAAGTCTACTACAACAACAATAGTGAGGGTTGTTTGGCTAGCCTAAGTAAAGTGGGCAAGGTATCATGGCGATCTTGGCAGCTACTTTTGAAGGGACAAACTGGTGTACTCTCTGCTGATAAAGGTTGCTATTTCTCAGGCAATCAGCAGTCTGAACATATATGATGTCCTTGAGCCGTGCTTTCATGATCCGGCGCAAGATACAAATGGGAGCATGATCTTACCATTAAGCTTCCAGAAGTTGGGAGTAACTGAGAGGCCTCTTGCCGTGAGGAAGAGGATGTTTGGTCGTGCTTGGCCTCTGTGGTTACCTGTTAGAGATGGCACTGTTCCATTATGGCCTCAACTGGCTAAAAAGTTTCACATCGCCTGTGTCGTAAGCTACTTTCATGACATGCTGATATATTATACGCAGCAGAGACTTGTGCATATAAACCCCGCTTCTTTTTCTTACTGGAGAGTCAGATGTGTCTATACGATGCTTATTATGATAAATTCTTTATTTCAATTACAGAACGATGAAGTTGCAACTTCCTGGTTGAATGATGACCGAGTTAGAGAAGCTATTCATGCAGCATCAGTAATTTGACTTGATCTGTAAAATATGGAATTGATACATTCATTCTACAACGAGCGTTTTCTCAACTGTATCCTTTGTGAATGAAAATGCAGGTAAATGTGTCAGGTCCGTGGGAACTATGCACTGGAAGAATAAAGTATCGTAAGAACTCTGGAAGTATGATACCTTATCACAAGAATCTGACGACCCAGAATTTCCGTGCATTAATTTTCAGGTAATCTTCCAGGTCAAATAAGGGCCATCATTTGTGGATCTAATTTGTGGGTTATTCCATCAGATATCTTCCATGTTGCAGATTTGAAATATTTTGAAGTCAGGAGAAAAAATCATTTCTTTCTTATCTCATGGTTCAGGATGATTCTCTTGCTATCTGTATCCTAGGGACAGCATTATTTTCTAGGCCCACCATGTTGAGCTCCATTAACGTCTATTTGACTAGCTTTTTCCTGTCATCTAGTGGCATTATATTATCTTCTAGGGCCACCCTGTTGAGCTCCGTTCGTGTCTATTTGACTAGCCTTTTCCGGTCATCTCAAACTAGTGGCATTCTGACTGTACGTGATGCGAACCCCAGGCCAAGACTTTAAATAATTGAGCCATTTAAAAAGTTACAGACTAGAGAGGTCATTTTCCCTCCTTAATAGCCATTCATCCTCAGGTTGACACACTGTAGAGGAATGTGATTTTTTGGTTACCAAAGTAGCACGAAATACACAATCTTCTTTTCCTTTTTCCTGGTTTTTCTTTTGTTTCTTGAGCGGCACCAGGAATCCTAAGATCCAGAAAAATGTAAAAATCCTGTTCTCTGGCAGTGGAGACCATGACATGTGTGTGCCATTTACTGGAAGCCAAGCATGGACTCAATCACTCGGTTATAGAATTATGGATGAATGGAGGTCCTGGATGTCGGCCAACCAAGTAGCTGGGTAAATTTCTGAACCTGTATGTCTCAATTCTAGTATCCATGATAGAGAAAAGGAAAAGAATGAAAGTGAGAGATTTCGCAGATAACATTATTGCTTTAGAGAACATATAATAATACCCCAGCTAACTCAAGACGATATACTTAACCCTGTAACGAGCACTAAGTAGATGTTGTCAGGAGTCTCTTTACTTGCTAACATAATGAAATCCCACTATACTATAGCTGATTTGAACTGGACCTTGACTTGCAATAGGTACTTACAAGAATACGATCACAACCTCACATTCCTTACCATCAAGGTATGTCAACGAAACTACATCAACAATTTTGTCCATCTTCAAATGTTGCAACGCAGTAACATCATGCCAAATCTTTCCACTTGCTAAAACTGTGGTAGTTGTTTATTTTCAACTCCTACATCATATTGCACTGGATCGCTAGGGTCCTTAGGAATGAGAACTGTTTTTCTTTTTCTCAACAAGCGACTTTTTCATTGTCCAAAACCAATGACTATGGGAGGACTGTGATACAGTTTCACAAACGAAGTCTGCTAATAACAACGGGTTATGTTAATCTTTCCAAAGGCAACACATTTGATGACTCTATCAGCTCTGGCAGTACCTCCATTATATATCCTCTCATTCCTCTCCTTTCAAAGAAAATATATCTCAACATCCCATGCTCATAATCATCTGACTTATTCTGAGGTTGGTTGGGTAGGGAGCAGGGCACACTGTCCCAGAATACAAGCCCAGGGAGGCACTGGATTTTTTTACTCGCTGGCTGGATGGAAACCCAATCTAGTAGCTGGACAGCTTCCACTAGATTGCTCGATCTCTTATGATGGCAACATTCATTCTCTATGCTTTAAGCCAGTGCGAAGGGAACAAATCTTAGGGACAGCGAGCAATCTGTGAATGCTTCATCCTCATACATATGATCTGGGTGATATATGGTATCGGACACCAGATATTGCTAGCATATAGAAAAATCGACTAATCGCTTTGCAAATTAAAGGCACAATGGCATGCCAAATCCAAAGGAAGTGTTCTACAGTAGCTGTTGTCTATAAAAGAAACAACTTTACTGTGGAATTGTAATGGACTTATATTCAGAGCATTGCATTCAAGTTCATGAACAATGGAACTCCGGTTTGTTGACTCCAAATTGATGAAAACTTTCTTGCTTTAATTGACGAAATTTCTTGTTGTACATTTGAGGTGGGCCAAAACCTTTTTTCAAGGCTGAACAGCACAGATGATAATCCAGCAGGGAGAAACTTGCTAAGTCCGTTTTTCCTCTATATATGTAGTAACAAACCCTGGTAATAACTATGTCCAAAAGACAGAAAAAAATCTGCCCAATTCATGGAAAGAACTCAGGAAGGCCAGAGTAAATCAGATTGATGAACCTGCAACTCCAAATGAAAATAGAACCATAAGAATCACAACATTCTAGAAGATAAAAAAAAAAAAAAAAAAAAAAAAGAAGTTTGACGTGGAGCTCTAATTAAGAACTGCTAGATCTCATGTGACAGGGACGTTGTTCATCATATTATGTCTTCTGTAAGTTTTCCTCGGTCGACACTGAATTACCTACAGAAGTGAACTGTGACTTTGCCAATCGCCCTCTCCAAGTTAAAATTTCCTACTAACATAAAATGGTTGGAACAAAGAAAAGTAATGACTCTTCTGTTTGTCTCTTACATCTTTCACTTGTTATTCTATGCCGATATCGAGTCATTTCCTCCATTGGTTTTGATGAGCTTCCCCCCTGCACAGAAGGCCTTTCGAATAAACAAAAAGATTATCGCACAAAGCATTCACGTGTCTCCTCTATCTGTCTCTTTCATCTCCCACCCTCTATCTGTCTTCTTCTTCATCATCTGTTTTATGTATTTCATTGAACGTCCGTGCTTTTCTCTCATTCTCTCCATCCCTGGCACATGCACAAACCGTCCACCAGCTTACTCATAGGTTTGCATGGTTCTACAGCGCTTTGTGAAGTTATCCAAATTGGTGCGATCATGAGAATCATAACGCTCCTGCGTGGCTTTCTTTTCACTGTTTCATTTACTACAGCTGCCCCAAGAGAATTGGTTGTCACTAACCTGCCAGGCGTTTTCTGGTCATAGTTATTTTAACCTCTCTTTGAGTTTTGTTTGGTGATTTGCTGTCCCAGCCAACTCATTTTTCCTAGCACAGTGGAACAGCATACTAGAACAAACAATTTGATGGATGAGCAGTTATTGCACGACACCAGATTTACACGAGTCTAATACGTCTGAATCTTTAAGTGGTTGAGAAAGATGCTCAGGTCTAAGTGTGCTGGCTGCATGGCACTTGAGTGCCATAATTTTTCTTTTGATAATTTGAGTGTCATATAACTTTTTAATTGATCACTTGGGTGCCGTACATTTCTAAGAACTTTTACCACTAGTGTTATGCCATGCCTGCATTCTAGCAATTGAGTAAATGTTTTTAAAAAGTTATGACACTCAAGTGATCGATTGAAAGTTATGACACTCAAATGAATGTTGTTTTAGAAGTCATGGTATTCAAGTCACTGGAAAAAAAATTATGATGCAACTTCTCACTTCCATAAGTTTTCCTCCATCACTTATCCATGCTAAATGAGATATAGATAAGAGTGTACTAACAAAGGGCTTGAACGGTAAATACAATGCCACTCTGCCATCATTTCTTTTTTCTCTGAGAAAATGTTGTGAATTAAGTTGTGAAGAAAATCCGATCTACGTAAAATTCAAAATCCATATAGGACTTGGGGTTTCACGCTTGATTAAATAAGAAATTATTGAAATACTATCCACATAAGTGGATTCCTAGTTTGAGTAGGTTTTGAGTTGGCTAAGGATCCAACTATTACACAAATAAGAGTTAGGTTTTGGTTTTAGTGAACTAGAGAAGATGGACTTTTGAACAAAACAATTAATTGTGCGATGTGCTCGTGAATTACATTCTTAAAAAATTGCCTAGTGTTTGAAGTCATTAAATCTTGTGAAAAGATTTGTGAATTAATTTGTGATTTTGAGAGATTGTTTTGCAAGAAATTATGAGGGTTTACGGTTAGCCGCATCTATATTTCAGTGATGGAAAAAGTCAGGTCGTAGGTGCTACAACTTTACCAACATGAGCTTTTTGGATTGGTTCATGTATTTGCAAAGATATGACAACAACCTCACGTTCTTAACTATCAAGGTCATGTGAAGCTAGTTCTCAAGTTGATAATTCTCAATGCATCATGTATCATACTCTTGGAAGTTAGCTACAGCCTTGATGATTAAAATGTGAGAGACCTTAGGAAAGTCAGTATGTTTCTGCATGTTCTTCATAGAAAATGGTTCCCTTGCTGACCTCTTGCCCCATTTGCCAACAATATTATCTGTTTTGGGCCGGAGTCCACACATTTGTTCCTCTAGGCTTCGCTTAGAAATGACATTGTTGGTAATTCAAACTAGTGTTACTTCTTATATAGCATATTACCTCTCTATGCTCAAGCGATGTGGGATTTGGTTTATTCCTGCCCTACGCCATCCTAGAGTTGGAGGCACATCTTGTCCAGACCCTATATGGCCCCGGCAATCACTCCTTCTTTCGTTGGACCGAGTCATTATGATTCTACCGATAATTGGTTTTTGCAGATCAGATTTTTTCCCTTTTGGATTTTTCCAAGAATGAGTTTGTCTTCTTCTGATTAAATCTTCTCTCGTACAGGGAGCTGGGCATATTGTTACATCCCGAATTTTCGGTTCTGTTTTCTTCTAATTGAATCGGGCGTTTCATTGACGTGTTTATAGGGTTATTCTCAGAACTGATCATTCTTGAGATAACTAGACTATCGGGGAAATTATTAGAATTTTAAGGCAATAGACTTGAGAATTCGACCAGGGAATCGGCTTCTCGACCGTGTCCATCTTTAGAGGTCATTACGGCACAGTTAAAAATCGATTTGAAATAAGAGATAGACTGGATCGATTGAGATGTGTGGCTAATCGTGGGTGACACCACTAAATTAGAAAATTCTCGTCGACCGGCTCTAGACTGATTTTCTTATTGTTTTGGTACCCTATGTCCGTATTTGAATCCTCAGGATTTTCACGACAACCGAGAGTCGTCAATGAGTCGAGTGGGTTCATAGTGGCTTGAAGAAAATCGACCACGAGTCAATTGCATTTAAAAATATCCGAAGGTTACCCGGTAGTCTAGGTCACGCTAAAAATGCGTCGAATTGAAATTAACCGCCAATTCGAGTCCGATTTCAGAAATTGAAGTTTCGGTCATGTCACAGTTAATTCAAGGAGTGTCGACTCAGTCTCAGAAGATTTTTCGGAGATTCCGAGATTTTTACGGAAAATCGGTTCGGACGCCGCGGAAAATCAACAGAAATTCAGATTGGCCGAATTAAAGAGATTTTCGATTTGCAAATCGAGTTATTTGGTGAATGGGAATTGTAGGAATTGTAGGAATTGTATGGACTTTTTCTACATCAAAATCAGACGTCGAAGTTGGGAATTTATTGAAGAAATTGAAGATCAAAAGAAAATGAGAAATTCGGAATTTACAAGGGCAGCAATAATTTGGCATCAATTTGGATGATTTTGTGGAATTTATTTTGATAGAAAGTATTATTGGACAAGAAGATATTTATGGAGACAATTGGGGGAACCAAGCATTGAATGTAAATGATAAGTTGGATAATGTTGGGCCCTCCTTTGGCTGCCTTTTTTATATTTTTGGTCAGTCTCTCTATTCCTATTCTACACTCATTCGTTCTCGAACTTTTCCCGCTCTTACAAGGGCGTAGGAGTCGAAACCCACTCTTGAAACTTACGCGTCCCCATCCTATTTGAACCCCTCACCTCCCCCTTCCAAGTTGGAAGGGTGGCCACTAGGGCGAATCCCAGTGGTTTTTGGCTACCTTCTCCCGCACGTCTATCCACCGCCTCCTTCAATTCGTGCGACGTCATCACAAGTCGAAGGGAAGAAGACCAACTCCTTCGGACAACTTCCAGCAAAGAGAGAGACCGCACGCCTCCATGGGGAACTTCCACGCTGCCACTTGCCAATTGCTCCATTTACTTCGGTCAAATCTTCCTCCAGCAAGTTTGGTTTGTTGACCCAGCTTTCACAGCCCACGAAGCTCCTTCATCTGCCCGTATCTTCAGCTCGCGTCCTCTTCCGTCAACAACCGGAAGCTCCGAAGCCAGCAATTGACCGCCCGTCACTCGCACGAAGCATCGGCCCAGCTGAAGCCTCGTCCGAGGCAGCTCCACGTCTCCACGCGTCCACCGAAGTTCTCCAGCCCATTGAAGACCGAAGCTGCTCTCTTCATCCACGCGGCCAGCTCCACCTTCTCGTGTCTTCAAACCCCACGAAGCAACATCGCCATCCACACAGCAGCTCCCTCCTCGCGGCCAGCAAATCCCGTCGTGGGCCGAGCTCCATCGAAGACCAGGCCCACCGAAGCAGTCCAACAAATTCCAGCGCCTGCAATTAGCCCGTTCCAGCTCAATTGAAGTCAGCAGTTTTTGGCCCATCTTCATTTCTTCGGCCCAGCAGAATTCTAGCAAATTGAAGCCCATCTTCGGCCCAAGATTTTAACAAATCAGCCCAGAATTTCAGCAGGCCCAAGCCCAAGAGTGGGCCTAGTCTGAAGCAAGAATAAATCTCAGGTGGGCTGAGATTTGTTGGGCCCGAGTCTAAGGCCCGGCCCAAGCCCGCCGGTGTCGCTGAAAATCTGATTTCGGCCGCCGTCGCGTCGCCGTTGCGGTGATTCGGTTCCCGCTTTTACCAAGTGAGTTTTACTCACTAATGCTTTTTTAGTTTACCAATTATACTTAGGGTTGGTTAGATTTAATTAAATGCAATTAGGTGGTTAGATTAATTTAGATAAATTAAATTAGAGACTTAATGATGCATGTTAGGTGGTTAGAAATAGACATTAATAAGTAGGTATGCTATGTTATTTATTGAACGAGTCTCGGTAATTTTTCGGGCTCGTCTCGGCTTCTAATAAGGCATTACGGGCCTAAATTGGATTTTTAGTAATTATTTATTTAATTTTCGAAATTAATTATTTAATTTTATATTTTTCCGGAAATTCAACCGGGATGGCCGGTGACCGGAATTTCGTGCTGATTATCATGGTGCAGTCCGTTTATTTAATTGAGCTTTAATTTATGTGGAATTGATTTAAATTGTGAATTTTAGGACATGGTCCTAATTGGTTGATTTCAATTATGTGATGGGAAATGTTTGGGTACCGATGGTCAGTATCGACGTTGGAGTGGTGAATCAGTGTGGCATCTAAAAGGGCACGTGGGCTCGATGACTTGATGCATCATTTTGGTGAACGAGTGCCTTAGAGAATGCACGTGGCCTAGGCATCGTAAAAAGGGCACGTGAGCTCGGTGAATTGATGCATCACTTTGGTGAACTAGTGCCTTAGAGAATGCACGTGAGCCTAGGGAATTAAGTGAGGCATCTTGGGAGAGACACGTGGGCTCGGTGATTTGATGCATCACTTTGGTGAACTAGTGCCTTAGAGAATGCACGTGTGCTCTATAACATGTAATCGACTAGTTCGATTTGCTATGAGTAGTTGGGTGCCTATTATGATTTGTGCTGATTTGCAGGTGGATCTGAGGCCAAGGTAAGCCTTCTGACCTGTGCGTGTTTAGGCAGCCCATAGTGTATTGGCTTACTAATCGAGTCTTAGGGGGTAGAACTCGCTGAGACGTGGTCTCATTAGTTATTGAATAACCATTTCAGGACCCTAAGGAGGAGCTGAAGAGGAAGAACCTGAGGAGAAGAAAGATCTTGGCTGAAGAAGATGATCCAGAGAGAGATCTTGAGTACAACCCGGATACGGATTGAGATCCCATCTCTTTTGTGAACCCTGTCTTAGTATAGATAGGTGTGAGACCTTTATGCTGTAAATAAAAGTGTGGTTGTGAATTTCAATATGAAAAATATGACCTGCTTTTCTATCCCATTGTTTTATTGTCTGGGGATTTATAACTGCTTCCGCATGCGCATAAACAAAAGAAAGGGTCGGCGATACATAGTCCTGGGATATCGCACTTTAAAATCGACCAAGGCAAGGGATGGGCGCATGCCCGAGGATCGGGGCGTGACACATATGGTCCCTCAATATAAGCCAAGGGAGGCATTTGACTTCTATACTCGTTGGTTAGACGGGAAACCTGTCTAACATGACTATATGTATGTGGTCCATTTAGGCAAAATAGTTTTATTATTCAGGCCTACTACGTGACAGTTGACAACTTCTATGTACCTAAAAGATGGCTGACTCATTCAATAAAATTATCCCATCGACAGAGTTCTTTCTGTGACATGACAATTGGTTGCGAATGAGCCGTACATGTAACTTACAAATAGATAGGGCATGGATGGAAATAGGATTCTACCAAAATTTAACATCTACCCACAGCCAAAAAGAAAAAAAGGCCCTGCGCCGGGGTATAGCTGTGCTTACCCCTCCAGAATAAGCGCCATAATGAAGTATTTTGCTTTAGTCTGAAGATGAAAAAATTGAAGAAAAAATTGTCCACAGGATAACACCAATCATTCTGTTTGATCAATCTCAGCAGTTTTAGCTCTTTTTCTGTGATTTTAGCCCTCAAAGATAATTGTTTGGCTGCTGAAAGATCATGTAGTGCGCGTTTTCATTCCTCCAGCTTAAGGGAGGCCCTTTCTCATCCAGTGATGATGAAGCTATTCCAAAATATGGAAAGCCAAGTGAATCGGTAAAATAGCCGGAAGGAAGAAAGAAAATCGGACACTGGATTTATTTGGTCCGATTCTAATATAAGAACTTACATTTACGGTGAGAGTAGTACGGAGTTTCACTATAAAAACAAGCACTATAATGAAGATTATAATCACTCAAGGAATTATATAAATGCTCTCTCGGTATTTCTTAGTCTCTAATTACACTCAATAACTCACACAATATTTAATCCTTTATAATTCTTAATAAAATCTCACCCAAGGAATTATATAAATTCTACTTATAAGAATTTAACTCGGCCTCAACAGTTAGCATCTTCTCCAATATCATAGAGAAGAGCCTAGGGTGTACTCAACCCTCTCGGTCACCAAAGAACTTGGTCCCCTCTAGCCGCCAAGGACTTGGCGCGCTTCTTGTCCAACATCTGTCGCTGTCTTATAATGCAGAAGAGAGATTTTTCATCATTCAGTGCAAGACCATCTTGCTTTGTGCGGTTGAAGCAGACACGTCTTCCAGAGTTGACGGAAAGGACAAAAGAACCCACACCTTTAAGGGCTAAAATCACATAAAAAGAGCTACAACTGATTAAAGTCAACAATGATGGCTAAAATCAAATCACATGTCAATATCCCCCTTTCTTTGATGCACGAAGAGCTCTCCTTAGCCCTTCAATTCCTATCTTCTTGATTAAAGTCAACAATGATGGCTAATAATGAGCCATTATTGTTCTCCTTTCTTAAGAGAACAAAGTCAAAGAAACTGCTTATTTTCTTCTTTCTTCCTGCACGTCCACACAGCCTTGACAACGAAGACAAAAGGCAAGAAGGGAACCCTAGCGAAATACGATGTCTTTAGAAAATATTTTTTAAGAAATCATTTTTTAAAAAAATAATAATATTTTTCATTATTTGACTGAAACTTAAAAATGAATTAGAAAATATTTTTCGCTATTTGGTAAAGAAAATATTTTCTTCCATGCACCTCTTTAAGTAAATTTTTTATCTTTTAAAATCGATTTTAGAATTGATGTTTTATTCTTTTTCTTTTTCTTCTTCATTGGCTGGTTGTCGGCTATGGTGGCGGCCAACCACTAGCGAGCTAAAGCCCGTTGGTGGACGGGTTCTCTTAACTTTTAATGTCCACGACACACACCGGGGATGGATTCTCTTAATTGTTAATGTCCATCAACACACGCTGGGGATGGATTCGCTTAAATAGTAATGTCCACCAACACACGTTGGGACGGATTCGCTTAACTATTAACGTCCACCAACACACGCTGGGGACGGATTCGCTTAACTATTAACGTCCACCAACACACGCTGGGGACGGATTCGCTTAACTAATAACGTCCACCAACACATGCTGGGAACGGATTCTCTTAACAAATCATAGGCTTGCGATGATAATCATGCAAAATAAATAAGGAGGAATTCTAAAATCATCTAAAAAATTTACATTTAAAAGGTGTTGGATAGATTAAAAGTTCAGAGCATAAAGTCCAAAAGCACTCCTTTAGGAAGCCAGCTCAAGCTTCCAAAGGAGCCGTGAAACAAATGAGGAGGCGGAGTATATGGCTAAGATATTGTTGTTAGCAATTTGAATATGATATGATGTGTACCAAACTAGACATAGCTCACATAGTGAGAGCTATGGACATATATGTTGCTGATCCAGGTATAAAACATTGGGAGATTGTAAAGTGACTACAAAGATACATTAGAGGCCCTTTGGGTATGTCACTTTGTTTTATGAAAAATAGTATAACTTTACAGGACTTTGTTGATGCAAATTTTGGTGTGTTACGGTTGAAAATTTTAGGTTGAGCATTGCCTTATTTGCCCTCCATGGTAGTGACAAGGACGTGTTGTTACACTGGGGAAATTTGAGTTACAAAAATGAGTGAAGGCGATGAGAAGCTATTGCTATTTTGAAAATCAGCCTTCAAATGGGAGATTGATGAGATTCTAAAGTTTGATAGATGAAAGTACCGTTAAAGTTGAAGCCCAAAACTCGGGGATCCAACCGTTGGGGAGTACAGGGTAGCGCTTTTGGCTTGTAAGGTAAAGGTTAGTGGTTATACCTCTGAGGTGAACTTTTATTAAATGGTATATATGTAACTTCCACCATACTTTTAAATGCCCCAGACCGTTGTACATTAGAGCAATCCCTCTTGTAATCGAAAAAGATTTTGATACTAATGGTGAAAACGATTGCATAGTGCACTAGGGTGCTTTTTTCCTTTTTCGTTTTACATGTAAAAAAATTATCAATCTTCTTCCCTAATTTCTTTTCTTTTACATTTTTTGTTCCTAATAAGTAATATCAAAATTAATGATTAATTGGTTGGCCCCAAACTAATATAATGTATAATGAATATCTCAAAGAAGTAATCTCATAACCATCCTGATGTTAGCAAAATGAACATTGAGCTCATATTTGAGGAAGATATTGTTGAAATTCATGTGTGAATTATGTTAGCAAAATCCCGAATCAAATAATTGGTATATGACATGGAGCAGTTAGTAATTCTAATTGGTCTATACCTCATTAGCTTAAACTAAATAGTTAACGTGCTAGGTCTCAAGCCCTCCCTTGACCATCTCTTCATGTAAAAGATTGTTGGATCTTGCATGCTTCCCACAAGTTTTCCTCTAGCATATATCAATATAGACAAGAGTGGACTACCACATTCTAGAACTAGAATTACAATGCAATTTTGCCACCATCCCTTTTTAGTCAAACCGCAAATCCTACAAGGATAAAGGTAATGATACGGTCGTCTTTCCATATGAAGAATGCAGCCTCAAACCACCCAAGTCCAACTATTAAAAGTCTCCATCGATAACAGTCTCGTTCTAATGGTCACTAACCGAGGGACTTGAAAAACACAAAGGATGAATGAAATGAATCATATCTCTTTAACATAACCATATACATATAAGAAAACATTTATTAAATCAATGATATCATGATAAACATCAATGGTCAAGTCCATTGATCAATATCAACAAAATCATACATTAATGGTCTGTTCCATTGACAATCTCAAATCACATGTCAATATCCATCCATTGATCAAACTCATGCTCAAATATCATCCATGGTCACGCATAATGTTCCGTAATAAGATGACCAAGCTCTCCCATTGGCAAGGTCTCAGTTTATAATGCTGGTGGCTGGCTCATGAGGATATCTTAAACTAATATACATACCCACAAGTCCCTCATTGGGCTCACAACAATGTTGAGTATCAACATCAATCCACTACATTCTCCACAATTTACAAGGCCAAATTTAGAAATCATTTCATATATCTTAATGTGTTTCCAAATTATTTGAAACCCAATCATAAATTAGTTCACAAATCAGTATATAATCTTTCATAAATCATATTTAAAGTCAAGGACTTCTCATGTATTTTTTCCAAAAGGTTTCACAAACCCATTTGTAGGTAATCAATTTAGATTATAATACATTTTCATAACTGATAGTCAAATGGTAGTAAATGCTCGATCTAATTTATACAAGAATTATGCTCATTTCTAGCTCATAACATAACTAATCAATTTCATTTTTTAAATATGAGTTTATAAAATCAAAAAAGAGATAACACCATTTACCTAGAAATTCCCAAACAAAACAATCGGCAGCGAAACCACCCGATGATCTGGCAATCCTATCAATTAAACAAGAATCGATGTTAAAACTAAGTAAAGCTCTACCTCAATTATGAAATGGCTAAAATACACCTAAACACTAACAAAATGACTCATATAGGCTAACATATCACTCACCCGAAGCAATTACTCACACTTAAACCCAACACAAAACTCACACGTGAAACCCTAAAATCTCTCTCTAACTAAACCATTACTCTAAACCGACCCTCGGCAAAGCCCATAGCTCCACAACACCATAATCTACCACTCAAAATTTGGACTTTGCAGCTTGATTTTCACAAAACTTTGGATATACAACCTAACTATGAAAATTACTTTGATTGAATGAATAAGAATTTCAATCACTTATTGGGCGTTGCAATGAAATTGAATTGGCTTAACGAGGCGTTCATGGCATGCACAAAGTGTCACGCCTCGAACCTTGAGCGTGCGCACATCCCTTGATGGTCGATCAAATTGCGACGTTCCCAGGACGCGTCGTCGACTCATTCATTTTATTGTACATGCGAAAGTGAAATAAACAATCCCCAGACAACAAACAAACATGGGATAGAAAAGCAGGACAGTCAAGTTACACAAAACATATTTTATAAACAAACCAGGCTAGCCTTACAAAGTTATATACAAGAGGTCAAAATCCAAAAAGAAAGAACTACTGAGTTCGCTAAGCTTCAGACTCCTCATCCATGGGCTCCGGATCCACCACGACACCATCAGGGGTGTCGAGATCCATCGGGTGACCTACTTCCCACTCCCCGGTCCCATCAGGAGGCTCGTTGAAACCCTGTAGGGGACCCTCCCGACTTCTTGAGGAAAGCCAATGAACCATGCTATGTATCGGTGAGGTACCAACTGAGGTAAACCCTCATCGACCCATACCACAGACTCAACTAGCTCTTGGGTCGGGGTGGTCCCGGGGATAGGGAAGAAGGTGTGCTCAAAATCCATCACCTGCGGGACCCCATATCGTACCTATCGTACCTCCATCTAGGGACCTAAAAATTGTAAATCACGACGAGGTGAGACAATGTCTCAGTGAGTCTACGCCCTAAATCTCAATTAAGAAGATAATACACCTAGATGCAGCTTAAACACACATCATAGAATACTTACCTCGTCTCAGCACCTCCTTGCACATCAGTACAGTTCATATAACATATTTAAACACAACAAGTGTAAACATTAATTGGAACGCCTCATATCATCTATCAATCAATCACAGGGGTCCCAATTATAAGGCCAAATCGTTATGACACGTCCCATTCCATGCCATACAATTTTGTCCCATAATCAGGCACAGTTATATCAATCATTTAAGCGAACCAATTAATTACGACCCAACGGCCATGGCTGACTCAACAGTCAGCGGTCATCCGGCATAACCGGACGTCGTCTCGCACTATCGAGCATGGCAATGTCTACATCTAGATGGCATTCTCGAATGAGCATCAGCCCTAGCCTCCACTACAACCTGCATCCGTTGACAGGGGGCATTCTTGAAGGAGCATCGTCCGGCGTAAACGCTTGTGACGGGTTCTCATAACGATCACATGCACATCCAATCCTGGCCAAGGATATCGTGCTTTGTATTCAAATGCCTCAATTTAAATAATGTACTTGGCCTATTTTTTTTTTCATATTAAAAACACCCGGTAAAATAATTGTGCGAGGGTACACGATCAGATTGAACCATAAACGCGATATTCTCTCTTTTAAAAATCCCATGATTTTATATTGTACTTAAAAATATTTTTGGTGTCAAAACCTGACATCCGGTATTTTTTTAATTAAATACCAAAATTCTATATTTTTTAAATAATAATTCAAAAATCATCAATCAGCATCCAATTGCATAAATTAGCACTCAATTGCACAAACCAACTGCACCACGGCAATCAACACAAAATTCTGACGACCGGCTATCCCAGTATAATTTCTGCTAATTAATAAATAATTAAATAAATTGCATTTAATTAAATAAATTGTAAAACATTTAAATTAAACCACTAATTAATCTACCTAAGCTAATCTAACCACATAATTGGACTAATTAACTAACCTAGCTTAGGATAAATACATTACACTAATTAGACTAATCATCTAAGCTATCTAACCACCTAATTAACCTAACTAATTAACTAAATAACTAATTACACTAACTAAATTAACCCTTAATCCTTTCTAGGCCTAAACTAATCCACTAATTAATCACTAATTCACCTATAAGTGTAATTAGCATCCTAATTAGGGATTAGGAGGTACCAGTTTAACGAGCCGGCGAGTTCACGGCAACGGCGACGCGAAGGCAAGTAAGACTCGGGCCTACGACGACACCCAAGGAGACTTGGAAGGGCCCGAAAAAGCCCAGCAAACCTCACGATTTGCTGCTGGGCTTCGCTTCTGTTCGAGGGTTGGAGTGAGCTAGCTCGGGCTGACAGAGGCAAGAGGCGGGCGGCCAAGCGAGCAGGGGACGGTGGTGGTGGTTGGCAACATCGGTGGCTTGCAGGTGGATGACAATGAGCAGACGGGGATGGCTTGCGGGCTTAATGTAGCAGCTCGGGCGGATGACAAACAGCTTGGACACAGGGGACTGGAGGTGCGGTCGAGTTGCTGTGCGGGTGGTTCAGGCAGTGGTTTGGACGGCGATGTGAGGTTGGCAGCTTCGGCAAGGTGCTTGGGTGGTTGCTACTCTGGAAATGGAGGCTTGAGGAAGATGAAAATGAAGAAGAAGCTAAGGAAGAAGAAGAAGCTACTGCTGGTTGTGAATGAGGGGACAAGAAGCCCTCAAAGTCAAGCCAAAATATCTCAAAACTCAAGTGCAAGGCCCCCACAAGCTTCAGCCCTATCCAGCAGCCATTTCCCCTCCAAATCTTCTCCAACAAGCCAAGGATGGAGTCCAAATGTCGCAGCCCCTATGGCCCTACGAATTTTATGTCTTTCCCTTCCAAATCAACTCAATTTCACACCAAATGGCTTCCATTCATTGGCCAAATTGCTGAGGAGGAAGCCCACACCAAATTCCACAATTTCCTTCACCATTTGATCCATCTTGAATGCTACAATTCCACCAAAAAATGGTCATCCGAATTTCCACACTTTAAATTGTCCAATTTTGATTTTTCGCTTAAAATCCGAGCTCGCCAAAAATTCTTCAAAGAATGAGTCGACGTCCTAAAAATAAATTGTGACACGCCAGAACTTTTGATTCCTGAAACCGAGTTCAATTTCGTGGTTAATTTCAGCCGGACACGATTTTAACATGACCTAACCTACCGGTAGTTTTTCGGAATTTTTAGCACGTTTGACCCGTGGTCGATTATTTTCGATCCACATTGTGCATCTCCAACTCATAGGTGATTCCCGGTTGTCATAAAAATCTCAAGGTTTCAATTACGGGCACTGGATACAAAACCGGCAAAAAAATCGGTTTAGTGCCGTTCGATATGAATTTTGCAACCAGGTGGAATCATCCACTATTTAATTACATGCCTCTGTTGAATCGACCTATCTCCAATCTCTAATCAATTTTAACGGATCCGTATTAATCCTTGCAAATTAGCATGGTCGAGTAGTCGATTTCTAATCGAATTCTTAAATCGGTCGCGTTTATATACCTTAACGGCTTCACCAAATAGATTAGTTATCTTGTGAGTGGCCAACTCAGATAAAAAGAACTATATGCGCGTCGATAAAAAGCCCATTTCATTTCAAAACATAGTCGAAAAAATCAGGATGTCACACAAAGCCGTCTCTCTGTTTTCCCTTTCCTCTTCTTTCTATTTCCCCTTTTGTTTCCTTCCCTTCCACGCAGGCGCTCTCGGTTTCCTTTTGTCACCCGAGCGTACCCTCTCTCTCCCCGAGAAAATATTTCCTCCCCTCTCCATATCGACCAAATCAATTTACTCTTCTTTCTTGCTTTTTTTGTTCGGGCCCACCACTCTTGACTTGGCCAAAATATTACGCGTACAATAGTTTCGAACAATGAATCATTGAACCTAAGCATGGGAAACAACTCATTCCGTTTTGTCTCTTTCAATAAAAAATATTATGCGTACTATAGTTTTGAACACTGAATGATTGAACATGGGAAACAACTCATTCCGTTTGTCTCTTTCATTTGCTACTTTCCCAAAATTTGTATCAAGTTCTCTCCTTCATCGTTTATTACGATTGTCCTCGCTCTCTCGAGGCCAGAAGTAATTTTTACCATACAAGATAATTGCTCAGAACATTTCAGCTTCTCCTATTTCTCTCTTCCCTTATATCTTTACTCCGTCTCTCTCTCTCGACCACTCATTCTACTGGACTCCTGGTTCCATCTATAAATATTTTATAGGTCACGCGGGATATATGAGCTTCGAGAATTTCTATACTCGTGCAGACATGATAATCTTAAAGTTCATATGCAGCATTACACTTGCTTTGCTTCTCACTGTTTCATCTGTTAGAGCAGCTCCTAAGGAATCTCTCATAACTTCTTTGCCTGGCTTCAATGGAACTCTCACCTCTGAACATTATGCAGGGTATGTAGCCACATTTATGTACTTGTGACTAGCTTTTTTCGACTTGAATCTGTGTTATCACACGAGTTTGAAATTCGAAATTGGCAGGTATGTGACTATAGATGGAAGTCCTGGAAAAAAAAACTTGTTTTACTATGTCATTGCTTCAGAAAGAAATCCTTCAGAAGACCCTCTAGTACTGTGGCTTAATGGTGGACCCGGGTGCTCCAGCTTTGATGGCTTCATCTATGAACATGGTATCAGTCATTCCCTGGTGATCATAGTTTATGTGATGAGAGTATTTCCCTTGGACATGTCGTTCCTTGCTTAACAGCCTAGTGCCTGTTTCCAGGACCATTTAAATTCCACGCAGGAAAGCCAAAGGGAAGCTTGCCCGTGTTGCACCTCAACCCATTCAGCTGGTCCAAGGTCATTGGAAACTTATCTTTTCAGTTGCAACTAAGCAGTATGGTTTGTTCCAGATTAAAACTGAACAATATGAAACAAGCATGCTGCATTGACTCATGGATTGAGTTTACAGTCATTTCAAATATCAATCATCTTCGCAGCCTGACCCTTATTAGTCTCAACATTATTTACCTTGTGCAGTCTATGATACCATATTCTTGCACATCTTTCAGGTCTCCAACATAATATATCTGGATTCTCCATGTGGCGTCGGTTTATCTTACTCCGATAATCCTAAGAATTATGTGACGGGAGACCTACAGACTGCCTCTGATACGCATGCATTTCTTCTCAAGGTACTGAGGTCCTAAACTAATCTGGATAAGCTTTGGAAAACCATCTGGCCAAAATAATGTGTCACAGCTAACACTAGTTCTTTTTTTGCCATCTAGTGGTTCGAACTTTATCCAGAGTTCCTTTCGAATCCATTCTATATTTCCGGAGAGTCATATGCTGGAGTTTATGTGCCAACTCTTGCTTCGGAAATGGTAAAAGGTAATACATACTCACCAGAGGCAAGGTTCCTGCATTGGATTGAATAAGTAATAGGAGATTTACTCTCCCTGTAGGAATTCAAATTGGTGAAATGCCTCTTATCAATTTCAAGGTAAGTTTTCTCCATATCCTAATGGTTTGGGCAGTGGCAGCATTCAATGAATGATCATGAATTTGATACAGCTAGTTGAGATCTCAGACAAAATGGCATGATGCAGGGTTACATTGTAGGAAATGGGGCCACAGATGAAAAATTTGATGGCAATGCTCTTGTGCCTTTTGCTTTTGGAATGGGGCTGATTTCAAGTGACATATACGAGGTGGGTTGGATCAGGGAGTTCGCTCAGAGATTTTACTGCACTAAAGCTCCTGTAGGAAGATAATTAACACCGGCATGACTAATTTTGCTACACAATAACTAAGTATCAACTACATCAAGCATTAATTGTGGAAATCTCTGTGTGATGCCAAAAGCCATCTATATGCTAATTAACAGTGAGCTTAATATGGATCATATTTGATTGTTTCAGGCTTACCAAACCACATGCAGTGGGAAATTCTATGATCTTCCGAGTGAAACCTGTCAGAAAAATCTTGAGAAAATTGAACAGGTGAGATTGTCACCATACTGTCTTATACTGGAAATCAATAAGGCCTTCTTAGTACTTTCTGCATCTTCTGTAAATTTTAAGGAAGATGGAAAGGTACTCAAGTTGATACAAATGAGTCAAGGTTCTAACTATCTTGAGTGCTTTGGCCACTTTTTAGGCTGTCTCAGGTCTAAACGTGTATGACATTCTTAAGCCATGCTATCATAATTCAGAGACCAAGAATGAAAGTGAAAACACAAATATGCCTTTGGGCTTCCATCAAATGGGGGTGAATAAGAAGCCTCTCCCAAAGCGAACAGGAATGTTTGGTCGAGCTTCACCTTTTTGGACCACAAGAGATGCTGGAGCTTCAAGCCCTGGATCACAGGAAGAGGTTCACGTTGAATGTGTGGTGAGTCAGTCAAAGTTTTATCAAGTATGATTTGATTTTGCTTCATTAGCTTTGTTCAAGGATTTTATTTTATTTTATTTTTTATTTTGGGGGAGGGGTTGGGAACAACGATCAAAACACTTTGGATTGTCAGAACAAATTAATTGCCTCACCAGATTTTTGCTTCACTTGGTACTCCCATTCTTCCCTTTGATTTCCAGTACATACAATCCGTTTTACATGCTGAATTGTGATGGCACAGGATGATGAAGCTGCAGTTGCATGGCTGAATGATGAAGCAGTTCGCAAAGCTATTCATGCAGCACCGGTAATGAAAAACATTATCCTCCTTTCATATCATTGCATCAAGTGTCAAATAACTGATCAATCTGGAATGCATTCAATAGGCAAGCGTGGCAGGTTCTTGGTGGATATGTGCCAGTAGAGTCAATTATTCAGGTGATACTGGAAGCATGATCCCTTACCACAAAAACTTAACTTCCAACGGTTACAGAGTGCTCATATACAGGTGAGATATCTGACAGAACAATCCTACATCCACAATAACATGGCAACATGCTAGACCTCCTATCAAACCCCACTGGTTTCCAGAAAAAGTTTGAACTTAACCAAATATATACAGTTTTTTACTAGTTGAGGAGAACTTGGATGAAATTAAACTTATATTGTGAAGACTGACAAGTACAAGGGCCACAACAATGTCCTAACTTTTTGGAATCAAGGGCGCTGGTAGTGACCTTAAACTTTTTTGTCCGAGCTAAAGAGAGCATTGGTTAATAAAATCCAAGCAAAATCTAGGATGGACCTTGCTAGGGACAGATCAACACAAGTTTGCTTATGCATTGACTGATTTAAGTTAATTCATTGGTGTACTGGCAGTGGAGATCATGATCTGGTAGTACCATTCACTGGGACACAAGCATGGACCCGATCAATGGGATACAAGATAACTGATGAATGGAGGCCTTGGATGACTGATGATCAAGTCGCAGGGTAAGTCTGACCTCTATTTGCACTCCGGTCACATCAGCAGCAGCCACAGATGTGGCTACTTCATACCAAAGATATGACCTTTTACCCATACGACTTTTATCATACCTTTTCCTTTTGTTACCTATTGCTGTTAAGCACACCAATTCGTAGTGGAAATAAGCTATGCTGTCAAACATTAACTTCACATGCCTTCTTAAATTGGTTCAGGTATCTGCAAGGATATGACAACAACTTCACATTCTTAACAATCAAGGTTATGTACAACATTATCCCATTATACCTATCCTTGTTTCATCATCCATTATTAAAAGCTAACTAGTAAGTGAAAGTCCATTGGAGGAAGGGACTTTATAGAAGGCAGCTTGATGCATACCATTACCTTGCTTTTCCTTGTAAAATCTGCAGACATCCCTTCTGATTCTACTGTGTATCTCACTGGTGCAGGGAGCTGGGCACATGGTCCCTCAAACCAAGCCACGAGAGGCATTGGAGTTTTATAGTCGCTGGTTAGATGGAAAACCAATATAGCGTCATTGTGTTTCCTGCTCATTGAATCAAAATGATCTCATCATACAATTTTAGCACATGAGGACATATAACTTCCTCTTAAGTACCTGAAAGATTGCCGAATCATTCAATAATATCTTCTACTTCACAGTGCTCCCTCCCTGGCTTAATAATTGGTTGTGATGAGAGCATCGAAAGTGAAGAAGTAGAACAAATTCCATATATATCCCACATGAAAACACTTGTCTAGGCGTGACTATAATGGTCAGGATTGCCTCTCAAAAGAATATTATAGCCCATTTAGCCCAAGAATTTCATCTACTTAGCTCTGTTCATGTCTTTCGAGGCCTTCAAGAAGTTGTTCGAGTCCGAGTGCTTTTCTGTTTCCTCCAGCTCAATGGATGCACTTGCTTCCTCACCCCTACACACCGAGGCAGCATGTCTCTTCAGAGATACCCGATCTCATGCCCTAGGGCAGCATGTCGGGAGTCACTTGTTACTAAGGCTGATCTTTCAGAGGACATCTCAGTTGTGATGAGAGCATCGAAAGTGAAGAAGTAGAACAAATTCCATATATATCCCACAGAAAACACTTGACTAGGCGTGACTATAACGGTCAGGATGGCCTCTCCAAAGAATATTATAGCCCATTTAGCCCAAGAATTTCATCTACTTAGCTCTCTGTTCATGTCTCTCAAGGCCTTAAAGAAGTTGTTCGAGTCCCTGTGCTTTTCTGTTTCCTCCAGCTCAATGGATGCACTTGCTTCCTCATCCCTACACACCAAGGCAGCATGTCTCTTCAGAGATAACCCGATCTCATGCCCTGGGGCAGCATGTTGGGAGTCACTTGTTACTAAGGCTGATCTTTCAGAGGACATCTCAGTTTGCAAACATAGTTCCTAGGGAATGCTCAATTTCTAGGAAGGGATATCTACACTAGACGTCCTAAACCTTGTCATGAAAGTGTAGTTAAGTCCAAAAACCTGTAAGAAATGCAATCAACTTCTAAAAATTGCAATCAACTTCTAAAAATTGTAAAATTGATTCAATTAACTTATTCCGTTAACTCTGTCCAATTTGGCCAATGGAAAATGCTGATCTAGCTTTTTCTTATTATTGTCTCTATCTTAGGTGGTGATGACTTGGCCAAAACGATGTTGTTTTGGTCCAAATCTGATTTTTAATAGAAACTTTATATAAATTAAAATTGAAAATTAAGCTAAATATTAAAAAAAGAAAAAAACAGAGATGGGACAAACCAGGCAGTGAGGGCTGCAAGCCCTTGCCGCCACTGTCCCGCCATTGCCGGGAAGGTTGGTGTTTTTAATAAGTTCTCTGGCTTTGGTAAATCATTGACATCTGTTTTCAGATTTGCATAGTTGCTCTTTACCTTATACTGTTAAATATTTGCTGTCCCCGTACTAGCTTAAAGCTGAGGTTATAGTTAAAGCTGCTAGTAGAAAACCGAAATAACTAGTTATAGTAAGCATGAAGATGAAAGAGCTAAATGAAATGTGTTCTTTTTCTACATATGTTTAGAAAGCACTTCCCTAAGTTTCAATATACGAAGATAAGCAAAAATACCAATTCAAATGAAAGAATAAGTTCAATTGATAGTTGTTAATTCATCAATCATTATAGACGGGATTAACAAAAACATAGAGTAAGGGAGGTAGAAAAAGAGATCAATTAATCATTTGTAATGTCTACCTATCCCTTAATTTCGAATCAAGTGATTCATTAGATAATTCTTGAGTAGACTAATATTAAAATAATAAAATAGTAAGAAATTCGAATCCATATAGAAATAGAAGCAAATTTGAAAATCATTTCTCTTTTCTTTTGATCTTTTTTTTAATCATATCGAATCGATTTTTCGATTTTAGAATAAAGAGTTACCTTATAACAATAACACCTTTTTTTCTTGTCATTTGAGATATTATGTGAATGAATCTACTCCTGAATTTTAATGAGTAAAAATGAAAATAAATAAAGTAAAAATAACAAAAGTATCGTACAACTGATCAAATCACTCACGAAAATCATATCTTTATTTTTGTCCAACTCGATTCTAAGACTAGTAATTCCTATAATTTTTTCTTTCTTTTCTAGGTTCTACATTTTTTTTTTCCATATTTATTAGAAATAGAAATTGTCTTTTCATATCATAAATTCCCATCCTCGCAGCTAGTTCCAGAAAGAACCTTTTGATCTAATACAAGAAAACAATGTGTGCATCACGAATACTGATTATTTCAATTCTATTTTTTTTGTTGTTCTCTTTTTTTTTTCAATACTATCTACCCCTTTTACTTGTTACTCTACGAGGAAACAATTCCTCTTAAAATGTAAAATGAAAAAAAAAGATTCCAACAAAAAACTTTTCTACAGTTTACGCTTATATCTTTGAAAAGGAGATTTTTCAATTTCGCATCGAATTGAATTGTGGAAAAAATGGAGAGAAAGAAACCTTATAGAAATTGGAGAAATTCGATATTGAATAATACATGCATGATTCTACATCGACAAGCAACAAGAAAAGAATAAAGAAATTATCGAGTACCTCTATAGGCTAGCTTGCGGTTGTTGGAATGGAGGAGAGAAAGAAATGGAGGAGTTTCCAAAAAGTGTGATGGGAGGACTAGAAAATGTGACGTGGTCACTTCAATCATTTATTTGAAATAAAGTCCATTCCAGACCCTTTTTAAGAAAATGACCATACTCAAGGTCTTTACTACTGATGATTGGTTTTGTGCAGACCAGAATTTTTTTCCCTTTTGGACATTTCCAAGAATGAGTCTATCCTCTTCTGATTCAATGTTCTTCACTGATACAGGGAGCTTGGCATACGGTCCCACAATACAAACCAAAGGAGGCATTGAACTTCTATTTTCGTTGGTTATTAGATGGAAGAACAATCTAACATGAATATATACGTGGTTCATAAGGCAAAATCGTTTTATTATTCAGGCTACAACATGATAGTAGACAACTTCTATGTACCTAAACGATCGCCAACTTATTCAATAAATTTCTCCCATTGACTGGAGTTCTCCCTGGGACATGACAATGGGTTGTGAACGAGCCGTACATGTGACTTATGAAAGGATAGTGCATGGAGAAAACAGGATCCCACCAAAATTTAACCTCTATCCACAGCCAAAAAGAGAAAAAAGGCACTGCGGGGTGGTGGATTATAGCCGCGCTTACCTCCCCAAAACAAGCCCCATAACGAAGTAGTTGGCTCTAGTCTGAAGATGAAGAAATTGAAGAACAAGGCAAGGAAAAATTGTCCACAGGATAACACCAGAGTCATTCTGTTTGATCAATCTCAGGAGGCATTTTTAGCTCTTTTTCTGTGATTTCAGCCTTTAATGACAGTTGTTTGGCTCCTCAAAGATCATGCAGTGCTTTTTTTTTTTCTTTTTTTTTTAAATTTCTATTACTTAATATTGGGGTATGGTTCATACTCCCCATCAATAGGATGGCACGGGGGTCCTACTCCCGGTGAGAAGGCGAGGTTTGACGGTAGCACCTTGAGCTGCCAAAGGATCTTTATAATTTAAGTAGAGAAATGCAATGTGTCGAATATAGTGGAATTCTCTACTGAATGTGACTTTAGTTTTAAGGTGAACCAGAATCATAATCTTTTGTCTCGAATTTTCTTTCTCGCTTTTATTTTCGTTTTCTTTGTGATTATGTGTCGAATGCAGACACTTAAGGGAGGCCCTTCCTCGTCCGTTGATGATGAAGCAGGACGTTCACACCTCGTACTTTTTGTGGCACTCAAACATGATGGTGTGCCACAAACCACGCGAATCAATTCCCAAGGGGACTCTGCTAAAGTGGTCTTATCTTGTATCCTAGACGCCCGCGGTGTGCATGTCATAATATAGCAAGTGATGCCTAGGTGTGACATTTTGTTCTACTCGAGATAGTGGCAGCTAGTACGGTGGGTCGATGGCCTCTCGAATTGCCCTACACAAAAGCGTGAAGCGCCAGCTGATGCGATCAAAATGGTGGCAGCAAGGTCGTGTGATGACCACTCCACTTGTGAGATTTTTCAAAGTAGTTCGGGCGAGAGGACGGAATCCGTGACTCGTTTCGCAACCGGATCACCGCGGGTTAAGTTCCATTTCCGGAACCGCTAGTAGGAATGTGAGACTAGTCCCTTGTTTATTCGATAACCAAAAATAAAACCATATGCTGAATTTGTCCCTCTCTTTATTGTTTGTTTCGTCCTTTCATCTTAAAAGTACTAGTATTACCAACCAGACGGGAGTGAATAGGTGTAAAAACAAATTAAGCTAATAAAAACAATAAAAGTTATTTTTTTCAAACAAAGTCTGATTGACACCAGACTTCTGATATAAATTGGGATTCAAATAAAATGTTTTGGAAATTAGCAGAATTCAGAAAAATATTGCGACAAACAAATCAAAAGAGTTAAGGGAAGAGAAAATTAGACACAAAATTTATAGTGGTTCAGCTTAGATTAAACCTACGTCTACTCTTCCACACTGACAGCCTTCTGGGTGAATTTTACTGAGGAATCAACAGAGAATTACAACGATTTGAGTACAATCATTAGTGAAGAGTTTCTTTCTCTCTCACTAAGTCACTCTTTTTGTGTTTTTTCTTTCTTGAGTATAATTATAAGCACTATCGATGAAGAACAAGTGGTTGGAAAGGCTTCAAATTTTGGAATTTTTTCTCACGCGCACTCTCAAAAGACCGAATGACCTCCTTAAATACTCCTCCATGCCTTTCTATCCGTTGGCACTTTTAGAGGAATTTCTTCCAATCAATCCGTTGGACAGAATCAATTAAGGAAATCTTGTAGTCGTTTGAAAATTGAGGTGAAAATATGATGATCATGGTCGCCTATACAATCAGAATTTGGATTTCCATAAGTAGATGCTTCCCAAAAAGGAATTTATCTTCGAAATTGATTTTATCAATCCGTGATTGATTTCATCAAGTGCGATATAAAGTATTTATCCAAACTAACCTAATATTTTCATTTTTTAATCAAACTATGCCATTTGCCACTACTTTAGCTTGGACAAATGTCTTAATTCTCACCTTATGTTTTACCCATATTCCTTAATTGAATCCATCGAACCTAGCTCTTATGACCTAATGCATGACATATTATTTTCAACTCTAGTAACTTTATATTTACAGCTATTAACTTTAGTTAATTGATATTATCGCTTTTAACTTAAACTAATATATGGTATTTCAAAATACTCTTCAATATAGAATAAATGTGAAAGACGAGATAAATTACCTTTTTTGCTCTTGTGAACATGCAACTTCATCACCTTCACTCTTCAAGTTCAAGAAAATTTCTATTCCACTCTCTTTCAAGACAATGCAGGTCCAACCCCTCACTTTCAATCTAGTGTCCCACAAGGTATATTCATGGTTTCCTCTATTTCTATCAAATTGACTTGGGAAAGTTCTAAATAAAGACTTGAAATGCAATTATTTTCTCAAATAAGAGCCCAAAATGAATATTGTTTCAAATGAAGGCTTGAAATGCATTTATTTTCCTAAATAAAGGCCTGAAGCGGACCTTGTTTTAAATAAAGGTCTAAAGTGCATATATTAATTTCAAAGAAGGGCATGAACTCACCAAATGTGAAGGGCAATTTCATCTTTTTGAATTTTTTAAAATTTTCTTTTTTCTTTCTTTTTTCATTTTTTCTTAAACTAAAAAAACAAAACAAAAAAGAGAAAACATGAGTGGGAGGGTCTAGCGTCACCCCATCGCTGATAGGGTGGCAGCGAAGGCTAGTAGGATTGGCGGTGTTTGGGGGAAGGCCGGCGACCTTTGCCGATGAGGCGAGGGCCGGCAAGTGGGAGAGGGGAGCGACCCTCGCCTTGTCATCGCCTCCCAATCGGCGATGGGGTGGCAACCACAAGTGGGAGGAATCGCCCTCCTGCCTGTGTTTTTTTTTCCCCTTCTTTTTAATTTTTTTTAAAGTTATAATCTAATATAATTTAATTTAAATAGTATTTGTGCCAAAATACCCTTGATCAACGGAAATTTTTTACCAACCTGCAAGCCTAAGCCCTTATTTGAAATGTTCATAACCACTTCATGCCCTATTCTGATACTGAGAAACAAAGTCCATTTCAAGCCATTATTTGAGAAAATGATGACACTTCAAACTCTTATTTTCCAATTAACTTTGTTGTTTTCTAATGTCTGAGACTTGTTAGTTTTAGTAATTATTTTGATTTCAAGGTGATTAAAGGCTTGCTTTGTTGAAAATTTCACTCAAGATAAGTGAAAACTTTAAGGAATAAGTTTGAATGATTTACTTGTTACTCTTGAGCTTGGTTGGTTGATTGTTTTTTTCATCTATTCTGGATTTTACTCTATGTATGATTAAGTTTCAATAATTGTATGTTAAGCTATTGTGATTATTGGGTATGAATTGAAAAGCTTCCTTCACTACTAGAATGCCTTCTATAGATTAAAAAGGGTTCTAACGAAACTTGAATAGCATAAAAAGGGGTATCTTGGTGAATTCTTGACAATTTTGAAATTTCTAGAAGTGAGATGGGGCTATTAATAGGGTTATTTTATGATTTTTTTTTATGTTAATTAGTCAGTTATTAAGTAAGTTTATAAGCTTTAGGGGCAAATTTGTAATTTCACCAAGTTAGGTGACCTTAACTATCCCAGGAGTTACATATTTTGCATTCTCCTTGGATGTTGTACTGAAATACTGATGTTAATATAAAAAAGATTCATATGTATTTTATTAAACTCATATGATCATTTTGTATGGAATATTATGACTGCTTTAATATGCCTCCGCATATTCATAATATAAAATGAGAAATAATTCGAAAAGACACTTGTAGCATGTGACGTTCTAGGGCGTCACGAAAACATTTTTCAGAAGCAATGTGTGTTAAAGATTTCATTAAGTGGGAGTTGACAATGCAAGATATGTTGAATTATGTTGGGAAGAACAAAACTTGGGTGTTAACTTAGTTACTAAATGAGAAGAAGGTGATGTAGAACAAGTAGGTGTACAAGGTCAAATAAGAATCTAATAATAGCAAGAGCTACATGACAAGATTGGTAGCAAAACTTCTTTAGCAGGAGAAAGGAATTGAACACATAGAGATTTCCTCTATCGTTGTGAATTTAACTACTATTAGGCTGATGGTGAGTTGCTGTCAAGAATTTACACCTAGTGTATATGGAGACTGCATTCATCCATGGTGACTTAGAGGAAGATATTTGCATGGTACAATCAAAAAGTTTTCGAGTTGTTAGGATGAAGAAAATGTTGTATCATTTATAGGCTCCTAAATAGTGGCAAAAGAAACATAATACTATCATGTATTGTAATGGGTTTGCTAGATGTGAAATGTGCTACTGCTGTTACTTCAAGAAATTTGATGACTACCATACTAATTTTCCCTAATATATGAATGATATGCCTACTATAGGATCAAACATGAGGGAGATCAACAAACTAAAACGGCAATTGGAAAAGGAGCTTGAAATAAAGGATTTGGGACCAACAAATTGAGCATTTGGGACGAGGATCACACAAAATAGATTAGAAGAAATTCTAAAATCATCTAAAAAAGGTACATTGAGAAGGTGCTAGATAGATTCAAAATTCAAAACATGAAGTCCAAAAGCACTCCTTTGGGAAATCAACCCAAGCTCTCAAAGAAGCATTAATAAAAATAAGGAGGCAGAGAATATGGCTAAGGTGCCAACGTCGGCAATTTGATAGATGATATGATATGTACCAAACTAAACATAACTCACGCAGTGAAATGAGCATATATGTTGCCGATCCAAGCATAAAACATTGAGAATTTATAAAGTGGCTACAAAGATACATAAGAGACAATGTGAGTATGCACTTTGTTTGATGGAAAACAATATGACTTTACAATACTTTGTTGATGCAAATTTTGGTGGTGACATTAACAATAAAAATAGTACCTCGAGCTATGTTTTTACCTTTAATGGCATTATAGTCAATTGGCCGTCTAGATTTTGGAAGTGTGTGTCCCTCTCAACCACTGAAGTAGAGTACATTATTGTATGAGAAGTTCGCAAGGAGATAGTTTGGTTAAATTATTTTCAGAAGAAAATATACAAAAAGCAGGATAAGGGTATTTTTTTAGTAATAATCAGCGTGTCTTGTAAAAAAAAATGTATTTTACTCAAGGATAAAACATGAACACATGAAGTATCATCGTATTAGTGAGTTGATCGACGATGCAGTATTGTCATTGTAGAAGATCCTTGGTGCAAAAGTGTAGCTTATATGTCAACCAAGGTGTTATGTTGAGAAATTAAGGTTGTGCATTGCCTTAGTTGCCCTCCATGGTAGTGATGAGGATGTGCCACTACACTAGGACAATATGGGTTACAAAAATGAGTGAAAGCGATGAGAAACTATTGTTGTTTTGAAGATCAGCCTCCAAATGAGAGATTGATGAGAATGTGAAGTCTGATAAAGAAAAGTATTATTAAAATTGAAGCCCAAAACTTGAGGATCCAACTCTGTGATGACTTGGGGAATACGGGGCAACGCCTTTGGCTCGTAAGGTAAGGGTTGGGAGCTATGCGCCTACAAGAACGAAAGATCTTTTTCGGGAGAAGTACAACCTAAGTGCCAAAACTTGGCACGGAGGGACACTTAAAAAGCAAAAGTTAGGAAAGTGACACTTAAATGCTAAAATCGAAGCAAAATGGATCACTTAAATGCTACTCCGGCGAAAATCCAGAAAAAATGCAAACATAGCGATTTTCCGGCGAAATAAGTACAAAACGGCGTCATTTTGATGTTGATGTGGTAAAAAATTAATATAAAAATTAATTAAATTTAATTTAAAACTAAATTTATTTAAAAAAATTAAAAATAAAAATAAAAATAAATATATTAAATAAATAAATATCAGGTTATTGCAATAGTTGCATGTTATAGTCTATGCACAAAATTGATAGAATAAAATGTCCCATCATATGCATGCCATATGTGGTGATGGATGAGTATGAGGCTACAGATGGCAACCCGTGGCGATGTGTGAATGGGTTACCAATGTGTTACCCAAAGCCTATGTGGCGTGATTTCCTCGATGATGGCCTATAATGGATGTCGAGAGGGTTTCCTAGGATGTTGTGTGTTCCCTAGATGCCCCGAAGCAAGATACCTAGGGAGTAATAGGGTTCCTTAGAGGTTTGGCTGAGTGATGGGCCGGAAGTGACCCGCATAGTACCAACTTGCTATCAATTGAAATCTTGAGATGGGATGGACCAAATGATGTGGTATGTGTGAATGGAACATGTGTTGAGTGCAATTGCATCTCGTGTACTACACGTGCTTGTGAGTACATTATAGGTATTGAGTATTTGTCATTTTCATTAAATGTTCACTGTAGGTGAGTCCTAGAAATCAAGAGTGCATTAGATCGATTGATTTATGAATATTTCTTATCTTTTGGTAAGTTTTGGTTTACTCCTGTTGCATTACAATTATTAAGAAAATTAGAAAAATGAGCATACCCCTGCTAGCTCGTTATGGACAACTGTATCATGTTGAGTGCCATTTTGTGAATGTCACTTTCTCCTAGTTTGAACGAGTATACATATGCTAGAGCTCTACTATTTGGGTACATATAGGGCGCAATCACATGAGACCCTACCGTTTCGTTGCCTGGTTCATTGGATAGGGAGATCAGTTGGAAGGACCTCTCCAATGTTAGGACGACAGTGACAGCAGCAGTATAGACGACGACGATAGCAACGGTAGTGGACCTTCAGAGTACAGTGACCCCAATGATGAATGAGATAATGACGGTTGAGAGTGACGTGGGATGTTAGATGTTTATAGGTGAGTTGATTTCCATGGTAATGAATTCCGCGACAGTCACTTTTTGGTTTTGCTCGCGATGGTGGGCGTGTGGATGGAGTGGCACGTGTGTGTGTCACTAGGGGGGGTGTAGATTTCTTTTTGGTTTACCCTAACTAATCATTGTTTTGGTTGCAGTCGCCCATGTAATTAAATAAGTAAGCCAATGAAATGGAAATTGACCTTGACCTATTATGTTTGTGATTGTGCCTGTTCGCATAATTCATGTTATAAATGCCTCCGCGCTAAAGAAGAAATAATGGCTATTAAGATGGCGAAAGTAGGGTGATGTACCTGGGCGTCAAAGTTTGTGTAAAACATGGTGGGTACATGTATGAGTCTGGATGAACATATTATTGATTGACGACTTCTGTGATAAATGAAATGGGAAAGGTAAAGTCTAATAATATTTTTATCACACTTACTAGATTATTATGCATTCATTTTATGTGTGTCAGGTGAAGTGGTAAGAAGATTTTTTTTTTTTTAATTTAAAACTAGAAATTTCATTTATTGAGCTTCGGCTCATTTCCTTTTATTTTTCAGACGTGTAGGATTGACACCCCTCAACTTTTACGCTATGGCGTTCCTATGCATTACGAAGGTCTTTATGAAAGTATACTTGAACCAAAGTTTGGAATGGTATATATCAAGTGTAGTTTTACTGTGTGGGTTGATGTAGGAGGTTTCATGGAGTAGGTTCCTTTTCGGTTTATTTCTTGGTACCAGAACCTTGATGGCGAGTTACTCGATCTGTTGAGGGGCTTTGACCTTGATGATGGAGACGTAGTAGAAAGAGAAGTTTTCGACCTGTGACTTCAATTTGGACGTTTATATAGGCTGATTTTTAAAAGTAAAGTATAGTACAGAGATAGATCTCCTCACCCTTGCCTAGACTTTTGCCTTTTTGCTTGAAATGTAGTAGAGTTGTAAACTTGAAATGTGATATAAATAAATAAAAAAAAGTATAAATACGTTATCTATACTTATGTGACTTTCTTTGTAAAGGGATTGGAAAACGTTTGATTACACTTCCGCATGCTAAAAGAGATTAATATTATAAGAAACAAGCGTCACGGGTGATGTGCTGGGCCTCACACCACCATTCCTAAGAATTGTCGTAGCTTGACAAGTAAAATCTTGTACTATCCAGCTCAAATTCCCTAAATTCCAAATCTAAATACAAAAACTATTCCGATTGGATGAACGAGGGGCATGAGAACTTACCGGACATTGCAACACGTAGTAATTCCGGCTTGGCGAGGCGTCCGTGGCGAGTGCACGTTAAACCCCTCTCCTTTTTTTTTTTTTTTTCCTCTCCTTTCTTCTTTTTTTCCTCCCTTCTACTCTTGCGTGCATGCTGCCGTCCTCATGGAAAGGCTGAAACATTCCACTATTCACCTTTTGTTTTTCTTTTGTTGACTTTTTCGGGGTTTCTTTTTTTTTTCCACCTTTGACTTTTCAAAATTGATATTTTACATATTTTCACAAAACTTTGGATATACAATCTAACTTCAAAAACTACTTCGATTGGATAAACAATGGGTGTGATCACTTATCAGGTGTTGAGATATAACCAAATTGGCTTGGCGAGGCATTGGTGGTGAGTACACGCAAAGCCTTCTCTATCTTTCGTCTTTCCTCCTTTCTTTTTCTCATTTTCTTTCCTTCCCTACCTTGCGCGAGCTCTTGGTTTCCTTCCGTCAGCCAAGCGTGCCCTTTCTCTCTTTATTGACCAAATCAATTTACTTTTCCTTTTTTTTTAATTTCGTTCGGGCCCACCACTCTTGACTTGGTCAAAATATTATCCATCCAACCTGCTTCAACAATGGACGATTGAACCAAAGCATATGAAACAACTCATTCCGTTTGTCTCTTTCATTTACTACTTCCCCAAAATTTGTATCGAGTTCTCTCCTTCATTGTTTATAACGATTCTCCTTGCTCTCTCGAGGTCAGAATGTAGTTTTTACCTTACAAAATAATTGCGCAAAGCATTTGAGCTTCTCCTATTTGTCTCTTCCCTTATGTCTTCGACTCTCTCTCTCTCTCTCGACAACTCATTCTACTGCACTCCTGATTCCATCTATAAATATCTTATAGGTTACGCGGGATATATGAGCTTCGAGAATTTCTATACTCGTGCAGACATGATAATCTTAAAGTTCATATGCAGCATTACACTTGCTTTGCTTCTCACTGTTTCATCTGTTGGAGCGGCTCCCAAGGAGTCTCTCATAACTTCTTTGCCTGGCTTCGATGGAACTCTTCCCTCTGAACATTATGCAGGGTATGTAACCACATATATGTACTTGTGACTAGCTGTTTTTCGACCGGAATCTGTGTTATCTCACAAGTTCGAAATTCGGAATTTGCAGGTATGTGACTATAGATGGAAGTCCTGGAAAAAAGAGCTTGTTTTACTATTTCATTGCTTCAGAAAGGAATCCTTCAAAAGACCCTGTAGTACTGTGGCTTAATGGTGGACCCGGGTGTTCCAGCTTTGATGGCTTCATCTACGAACATGGTAAAAGTTAATCCCTGGTGATCATAGTTTATGTGATGAGTGTATTTCCCTGGGACATGTCGTGCCCTGCTTAACAGCCTAGTGCCTGTTTCCAGGACCATTTAAATTCCACGTAGGAAAGCCAAAGGGAAGCTTGCCCGTATTGCATCTCAACCCATTCAGCTGGTCCAAGGTCATTGGAAACTTATCATTTCAGTTGCAACTAAGCAGTATGGTTTGTTCCAGATTAAAACTGAACAATATGGTTTGTTCCAGATTAAAACTGAACAATCTGAAAGAAGCATGCCACGTTGACTCATGGATTGAGTTTACTGTCATTTCAAATATCAATCATCATCGCAGCCTGACCCTTGTTAGTCTCAACATTATTTACCTAGTGCAGTCTAAAATACCACATTCTTACACATCTTTCAGGTCTCCAACATAATATATCTGGAATCTCCATGTGGTGTCGGTTTATCTTACTCTGATAATCCAAAGAATTATGTGATGGGAGACCTACAGACTGCCTCTGATACGCATGCATTTCTTCTGAAGGTAATGAGATCCTAAACTATTCTGGATAAGCTTTAGAAAACCAGCAGGTCAACATAATGTGTTGCAGCTTACACTAGTTCTTTTTTTCCATCTAGTGGTTCGAACTTTATCCAGAGTTCCTTTTAAATCCATTCTATATTTCTGGAGAGTCTTATGCTGGAGTTTATGTGCCAACTCTTGCTTCGGAAGTGGTAAAAGGTAACACATACTCACCAGAGGCAAGGTTCCTGTACTGGATTGAATAAGTAACAGGAGATTTTCTATCCCTGTAGGAATTCAAATTGGTGAAACGCCTCTTATCAATTTCAAGGTATGTTTTCTTCATATTCTATAACGGTTTTGGCAGTGCAGCATTCAATGAATGATCGTGAATTTGACACAGCTAGTTGAGATCTCCAACAAAATAACATGATGCAGGGTTACATGGTAGGAAATGGGATCACAGATGAAAAATTTGATGGCAATGCTCTTGTGCCTTTTGCTTTTGGAATGGGGCTGATCTCAAGTGACATCTACGAGGTGGGTTGGATCAGGGAGTTCGCTCAGAGATTTTACTGCACTAAAGCTTCTGTAGGAAGATAGTTGACATCGGCATGACTAATTGTGCCGCATGATAAATATCAACAACATCAAGCATTAATTGTGGAAGTCACTGAGTGATGCCAAAAGCCATCTTTATGCTAATTAACAGTGAGCTTAAATGGATCATATTTGATCGTTTCAGGCTTGTCAAACCACATGTGGTGGAAAATTCTATGATCCTCCGAGTGAAACCTGTCAGATGAATCTTGATAAAGTTACACAGGTGAGATTGTCACCATACTGTCTTATACTGGAAATTAATAAAGCTTTCTTTAGCACTTTGTGCATGTTCTGTAAATTTTTAGGAAGAGGGAAAGGTACTCAATTAGATGCAAATGAGTTGAGGTTCTAATTATCTCCAGTGATTTGGCCACTTTTTAGGCTGTCTCAGGTCTAAACGAGTATGACATACTTGAGCCATGCTATCCTAATTCAGAGACCAAGAATGAAAGTGAAAACACAATTATGTCTTCGGGCTTCCATCAAATGGGGGTGAATAAGAAGCCTCTCCCAAAGCGAACAAGAATGTTTGGTCGAGCTTCACCTCTTTGGACCACAAGAGATGCTGGAGCTTCAAGCCCTGGATCACAGGATGAGTTTCACATCAAATGCGTGGTGAGTTAGTCAAAGTTTTATTAAGTATGACTTGGTTTGGCTTCATTAACTCTCTTTAAAGAACTTCTTCTTCTTCTTCTTCTTCTTCTTCTTCTTCTTTTTTTGTTTTGATTTTTGTGGGGGGGAGAGAGGATTGGGAACAACGAGCAAAACACCTTGGATTGTCAGAACAAATGACTCGCCTCACCAGATTTTTACTACACTTGGTGCTCCCATTCTTCCCTTTGATTTCCAGGACATACAATCAGTTTTACATGCTAAATTGTGATGGCACAGGATGATGAAGCTGCAGTTGCATGGTTGAATGATGAAGCAGTTCGCAAAGCTATTCATGCAGCGCCGGTAATGAAAAACATTATCCTCATTTCATATCACTGCATCAAGCGTCAAAAATCTGATCAATCTGGAATGCATTCAATAGGCAAGCGTGGCAGGTTCTTGGTGGATATGTGCCAGAAGAGTCCGGAATAGTTATTCAACTGATACCGGAAGCATGATCCCTTATCACAAAAACTTAACTTCCCAGGGTTACCAAGTGCTCATTTACAGGTGAGATATCTGACAGAACAATCTTGCATCCGCAGCAACATGGTAACATGCTAGATCTCTTATCAAACCCCATTGTTTTCCATAAAAAGTTTGAATTTAACCAAATATATGCAGTTTTTGACTAGCTGAGGAGAACTTGGATGAAATTAAACTTATATTGTGGAGACAGACAAGTACAAGGGCCACAACAATGGCCTAGCTTTTTGGATTTAAGGACATTGAATAGTGACCTAAAACTTTTTTGACTTGAGCTAAAAAGAGCATCGGTTAATGAAGTCCAAGCAAAAAACTTGGATGGACCTTGCTAAGCACCAAGTTAGTGTGTTGTTGTGGCATCTTTACATTTTGCTAACTGGACAGATCAACATAAGTTTGCTAACAGATGGCAGAAAATAATTCATTGGTGTACTGGCAGTGGAGATCATGATACGGTAGTACCATTCACTGGGACTCAAGCATGGACCAGATCACTGGGATACAAGATCATTGATGAATGGAGGCCTTGGATGACTGATGATCAAGTTGCAGGGTAAGTTTGACCTCTATATGTATTCCGGTCACATCAGCAGCAGCCACAGATATGGCTACTTAATACCAGAAATATGAATTTTTACCCATAGGACTTTTCATCATACCTTTTCCTTTCGTTGCCTATTGCTGTTAAGCACACCAATTCGTAGTGGAAATAAGCTATGCTGTTAAGCATTAACTGCACATGCTTTCTTGAATTGGTTCAGGTATCTGCAAGGATATGACAACAACTTCACATTCCTAGCAATCAAGGTTATGTGCAACATACTCCCCATATACCTATCCTTGTTTCATCATCCATTATTGAAAGCTAACTAGCAAGTGAAAGTCCATCAGAGGAAGGAACTTTATAGAAGGCGGCTTGATGCATACCATTGCCTTGCTTTTCCTTGTAAAATCTTTAGACGTCCCTTTTGATTCTACCGTCTATCTCACTGGTTCTCACTGGTGCAGGGAGCTGGGCACATGGTAGCTCAAACCAAGCCACGAGAGGCATTGGAGTTTATAGTCGCTGGTTAGATGGAAAGCCAATATAGCGTCATTATATTCCCAGCTCACTGAATTAAAATGATCTCATCATGCAATTTTAGCACATGAGGACATATAACTTCCTCTATGTACCTGAAAGATTGCCAAATAATCCAATAATATCTTCTACTTCACAGTGCTTCCTTCCTGGCTTGATAATTGGCTATGATGAGAGCATCGAAAGCAAAGGAATAGAACAAATTCCCCATTTATCCCACACAAAAACACTTGCCGAGGCATGAATATAATGGTCAAGATTGCCTATCCAAAGAATATTATAGCCCATTTAGCCCAAGAATTTTATCTACTCATCAGATGGAAATTGAGGAATAAATCGCGAAATAATGTCAAATAAGATGAAGAAGACTCATCTCTCTGTTCATGTCTTTCGAGGCCTTCAAGAAGCTGTTCGAGTCCCAGTGCCTTTCTGTTTCCTCCAGCTCAATGGATGCACTTGCTTCCTCATCCCCACACATCAAGGCAGCATGTCTCTTCAGAGATACCCGATCTCACGCCCTGAGGCAGCATGTTAGAAGTCACTTGGCACTAAGGCTGATTTTTCCAGAGAACATCTCAATTTGGAAAAGGAATGTTGGAAAAGGACACTAGAAGTGCCTTAAACTTATGTATGACCCTCACTTTTATACAACAACTTTTCGCCGGCTTACTGAAGTGTCAAATAAGAGAAAAAACGATTAGTTAAGTGCCGCCGGCAAGATATCCAAGCCAAAACAGTTACGTGGCTTTTACAAAATTAAAAAAATGGCCGAGTTGCAATTCTTTTTAAAACAAAATTCCAGCCCACATGGACTAGCAAGACGGCATCGCTTAGTCCAATGTGGCTGGGTTGGACTAAACGGGGCCACACCATGTCATTGGCCAGAAATGACACCACACGATGCTACCCAAAATGGACAAAAATTAGAGCTCTGATCATGTCGCCTCATCGTCGATGATTCTCTTTGAACATTGCTCACCCTTGCTCGCTTACTTGCTTGCCATCGTTTGCTTGCCGCCCATCGCTCGCTCGCTTGTCGTTGTTGGTTGCCGCCCTGTTGCTTTCAATAGTCAGGTTAATCACAGGTGATACTCTTTTTTTGGTCGGTCAATCGGAGGGAAAAAATTAGGGGTTTAAAAGGGAAAAAATTCGAGAATCAAGTGAGGAAGGAAAAATTAGAATTATTAGTGCTCGCTGCCTTGTCATTTTTATACTAATGCTGGCAATGAGACCTCGATTTATTTTATCAATCGCAGATTGCTTTGTTGTTGCTTTTTGCCAGTAAAAGACAAAATGCTGAGTTATTTTTTTTTAATTAGGTGTCGTTATGGGGACCTCCATGTTAAGTTGTCGTTCATCCTTTCTATGTTGTGGTCTCAAAAGTTAATTTTTTTCTTGATCAACGGAAATTTTTTGCTGGCCTACAAGCCTAGGCCCTTATTTGAAATGGTCATAACCACTTCATGCCATTTTTTGATACTGAGAAATAAAGCCCACTTCAAGCCCTTATTTAAGAAAACGATAACACTCCAAGTCTTTATTTGGAATTTTTCCAATTAACTTTGTTGTTTTCTAATGTCTGAGACTTGTTAGTTTTAGTAATTATTTTGTTTTCAAGGTTATTAAAGGCTTGCTTTGTTGAAAATTTCACTCAAGATAAGTGAAAACTTTAAGGAATAAGCTTGAATGATTTACTTGTTACTCTTGAGCTTGGTTGGTTGATTATTTTTTTCATCTAATTTGGATTTTACTCTATGTATGATTAAGTTTCAATAAGTGTATGTTAAGCTATTGTGATTATTGGGTATGAATTGAAAACCTTCCTTCACTACTAGAATGCCTTTGATAGATTAAAAAAGGGTTCTCATGAAACTTGAATAGCATAAAAAGGGGTATCTTGGTAAATTCTTGACAATTTTGAAATTTCTAGAAGTGAGATGGGGCTATTAATAGGGATATTTTATGATTTTTAGTGTTAATTAGTCGGTTATTAAGTAAATTTATAAGCTTTAGGGCAAATTTGTAATTTCACCAAGTTAGGTGACCTTAACTATCGACACAAGGATACCAGGAGTGTCAAAACTTGGCACGAATGGACACTTAAATGCCACGAGTTAAGAAAGTGACACTTAAGTGACAAAATCGGAACAAAATAGATCAATTAAGTGCAAGCGGCAAGAAAATTTGGCCAAAACGCTGACGTTGGTAATTTTTAGTGAACTTTGTGCAAAACAACGTCGTTTTGCATGCCAATGTGGCTAAACAGTGCCAAAACAACGTCGTTTTGGTGCTGACGTGGTAAATGATTAATATAAAAATTAATTAAATTTAATTTAAAATAAACTAAGTGCATGTTTCCTTGTCCCAAATAAGAAAAGTGTGAAGAAGTTGGCTAATTAATAAGTGTGGGGTTTCTTTAGTGTACTTAAAGAGATGATTGGGTGTGAGCTAGACCTCACAATACCCGCGTGCGGGTGCGCCAATAATTGCGCGATTTTGGCACACTTAGCACTTTGTTATTTTACTTTTTTTTTTTTTTTACGGTTATCTTATTAATCAATTCAAAGGTTGTTTTGGTTTTTGAGAATTTTCGGAAATTATTAAAATAAAATAAAAAATCGAAATTTTATTTATTAAAATTTAATTATAATATTTTTTTAATTATTCCGAATTTTTGTTTGTGTCTTTTCAAAACAACCTTTAAAAAGATACTCGTTCAGTTTGCAATTTTTCCTGAATGGTTGCATTTGTTCGCTATTTTTTCAACTTCTTCTAAAGGGACTTCTTTGTTCGTCTGGACAAATTTTCAAAAGGACACATTTGTTCAATTTTGCAATTTTTCACGAAGAGTTGCCTATGTTTTAAGACTGTTTTATATATATGTCAGTTTTCAGAAGAATGAATGTGTGATCATTTTATCTTTTCGAGCCTTCTTTCTGAAAAAAAATTACAGCCATCTTTTCAATTGTTTCTTAGAGAGATTTTGGAGAAATATTATAATTACTATCTAATATTCTCAATTTTGAGACTTTGTTATATCTTTGAGGATATTTGTCGGTGACCATTAGTAAGGGCAAATAAATCTTTAAAGAAAGTGATATCACGCCGCAAAGTCTGACTTGATTATTCTAAATATCCGTCTTCATTGTTCTACCAAATTTGAAGCCATATATTCCCAACATGTGACAGGAGACCTACAAACTGCATCGGACACACGCTTTTCTTCTCGAGGTAAAGAGTTTCTGAACTTACCTAAACGTTCCGAGAAAAAACAGCCGGAAAGACAACGCTTTGGCCAATTTACTGGAGTTCAATGGCATAGATAGGATGGCGGTGGCTGTGGCAGCCTGTAAAACCATTTATCAATTATTTCTCTATATTCCAACTCTTGGCCTGCATAATTCCCTTTCTTTTCATCTAGAGGTTTGACCTTTATCTGGAGTTCCTTTCAAATCCATTTTATATCTCCGGAGAGTCCTATGCTGGAATCCATGTGCCAACTCTTGCTTCTGAAGTGGTAAAAGGTAAAACATACTAACCTCTATAAAGGAATAGTTATGTTCTCTGTTCAGTCTGAATTTTTATCTCTCCTTGTACAGGTATTGAACATGGTGAAGAGCCTCTAATCAATTTCAAGGCATGTCCTCTTCCTGTACTCTGCTGAAAGCACTGAGCAGTATATTAATTCAATGAATGGTTATGGGTTCTGTTTCAAAATGGAAATTTGAATAGGCAGTCTGCAGGGTTACATGGTGTGGAATGGACAAACAGATGGGAAATTCGATGGCCTTGCTGCTCGCGTGCCATTCGCTTTTGGTATGGAATTGATCTCGATCGACTTCTTTGAGGCGGGTCATATAAGGGAGTTCAGACCATGCTGTACAGCACAAATAATGGTATAATATTTGATCGAGACCAGATGTGACCGTATTTTCATACGAGTACAAGGATCGGGACAGCGTTTATTGGTGGAATCACTTGTTTGATGACACAATCCATCTTTGTCGTCTTGAACGGTATGTTGAGCATACATAATGTCACTTTTGCGGGACTGTCAGGCTACATGTAAAGGAAAATTCAACGACCCTCCCAGCAGAAGCTGTAGCAAAAATATCGACAAGTTTTACCAGGTACAACTACCAAAATTGTATTTACGCATGGTTTCTGCTCCTTGTGCAATATAGTACGAAATAAAAGAAGAAAAGAAGTAAGCTCCGCCAGATATGTAACTACACTGGGGTGATAATTTCATAAATTTCTTGTTATTTTCCAACTTATAGGCGGTCTAAAAGGCTACAATATTCTCTAGCCCACTCCCTTCTGGCCTAACCTTTCATTTGAATAAATAAGGGTTCTGGTTCTTCTCTTTTCTTTCCCCACGAGGGAAAGCCCTTTCCAGGTGGAGTAGTGCATCTCTATCTTGAAAGCCCGCCCTACAGATAGGAGTTCTTATCTCTACTGTGGACATATATGATAACCATTCTATTTCTATTCCAAAATAATTTTTTTGTTTCAAACTTGTTTCTAGAATAGAATTCCATTTGGTGAGACACTTTCATTTTTCTATTTATGGAAGAAATTTTTAATCCAGAAATAGATTTGGAATAGAAATAGAAAAGTAAATGACTTTTACTTCTCTAATCCCGAAATAGAAATAAGAAATAAAAACTTTTTTCATCGTTCGTCTTATCTATTAATCGGCCACCCACCTACCACTGTCCCCCACCATCTACTGCCAGTCGTTGATAGCCACCACCCGCCGCCAATCGTTGGCCGCCGCTACCATCCGCTGTCCACCACCCCCACCATCCACCAGTTGCCAATCGCCACCCACCACCACTGTCGCCATCCATCACTCTCCGGGACGAAGAAATTTTGTGTCGTTATCAAACGAAATTCTATTCTATAAACATAAATTTTGCATTGTTATCAAACATGAATTTTTGCCCAAAAACTCATTTAGAAATAGAAATAGAAAAATTTATTTCTCTTCCAAAAATCAATTTATGGCCATAATGGTTATCATTCACGCCCTAAAAAAATATTAAACCACGATCACAAGATAATTGTTCCTATGAGTTTAAATCAACCAGCAACTCAGGAGCCTCATTTGATGAGGAAGAAAATATCAGGTGCAAGGAGTGGTCCATGTCGGGTGAGTTCTTTGCTTTCCTTTCTATTCTTTTTTGGACGATTGAAGTGTCGTAGAAATTTGCAGTGCGTTCTGACTCTTAAAGTGTTCTTCGAGAAATAGACTTTTCGAAAGCATTCCTCCTGTTGTATATATTACTTAAAGCCCAGAGAAAAATGAAGGAAAAGAAAGAAAATGCAAAACTCCAACTGGAAATAATAAAAAGAACCTTTCACTCTCATCCCAGGTAAATTTGTAGCACTACCTTTTTGCATCAGAGGAGCGCTACAGTCATGCCCTTTTGATCTTCAATATATCATGCCAATCATTTATTGTAGGAGATGAGAGAACTCCAATTAGAACAAGCATGTGTACAAGGTCAAAGGAAAACCAGATAGCAACCAGAGGTACAATGCTAGGTTGGTATTAAAAGCGTTTTTGTAGAAGAAAGGAATTGACTACACATATATTTTCTCTCCAGTTGCGAATTTAAATACCATGAGGCTGGTGTTGAGTTGCTGCTGAGAATTTACATCTAGTGTGATTACGTGTGAAGACTTGCTTTCCTCCATGGTGACTTAGAGGAGGATATCCACATAGGAAATCAAAAGGTTTTTAGGCTTCTAGGATGAAGGAAAGGTTGTATCATTTACAAGCTCTTAGACAGGTGGACAAGAAATGTAACAACTTTATGTATTGTAACGGGTTCACTAGATGTGAAATGAATCATTATAGTTATTTCAAGAAATTTGATGATTGCCATAAAATTTTGTTCTAACATAAGAATGATATGCTTATTGTAGGAACTAACATGATTAAGATCAATGGAATAAATCAGCAATTGGAAAAAGGAGCTTGAAATGAAGGACTTGGAAGCAACAAATCATACTCTTGGGACAAGAATCATGCAAAATAAAGGAATTGTAAAATTATCTTAAAAAAAGTATAGTGAGAAGGTATTGGATAGATTCAGAGTTCATAACATAAAGTCTAGAAGAACTTCTTTAGGAAGTTAGCTCAAGCTCTCAAAGGAGCAATCACCATGAACAAATGAGGATGATGAGTATATGGCTAAAGTGTCTTATGTGTAAGTTGTTGCAGTTTGGTGTATGCTATGGTGTGTACCAAATTAGACATAGCTCACGCAGTGGGAGTTATGAGCATATTTATTATTGTTCTAGAAATAAAACATTGGAAACTTGCAAAGTACCTACAAAGATACATGAGAGGCACTCTAGGTATGATACTTTGTTTCACGAAAAACTTTTCAACTTCACAAGGCTTTGTCAATGCAAATTCGGTCGTGACATTAATAATAAGAAGAGCAACTCTAGCTATATTTTTACCTCTGGTGGCATTGTAGTCAGGTGAATGTCTAGACTTTCGAAGTAGATGTCCCTCTCAACCTTTGAAACAGAGTACGGTGCTATACAAGAAGTTGGCAAGGAGATAATTTGATGGAAGAATTTTTAGAAATAAAAATGCAAGAAGCAGGATAGGAGTGTTTTTTCAATAAAAAATCAAAGTGTTATTTATTTTGTAAAATATATGGTATTTCAATCAAGGTTAAAACACATACACATGAAGCATCAAGTATCATCATATTAGTGAGTTGATAGATGATGTGGCCCATCATTGAAGAAGATTCTTAATGAAAAAAGTCCAATTGATGTGTCAATCAAGGCATTATCTTGAAGAAACTAACGCTGTGCATTGTCTCAGTTGCCCTCCATGGTAACAATGAAGTTGTGCCGCCACACTAGGGCAATTTGGGTTACAAAGATGAGTGAAAGCATTGAGAAATTTTTGTCGTTTTCAAAATTAGCTTCCAAATGGGAGATTGGTGAGATTATGAAGTCTGATGAAGGGAACTACGGTTAAAGTTGAGCCAAAAACTCGTGGATCCAACTCTGCGGTGAATTGGAGAGTACAGGGGCAGCGCCCTCAGCTTATAAGGCAAGGGTTCAGCTTATAAGGATATACATGTAACTTCCAGTACATTTGGTTACCTGTTAAATATTAGGGCTATGAAAAAAAAAAAAAAAAAAAAAACCTTGATATTCCCGGTGAACTTTTATAAAAGGATATACATGTAACTTCCATCGTACATTTGTATGTTCTCCTTCTCTTAACCAAGACGAAGAACAAAGTTATATATTAGAGCTGATTCTCTTCCTCTTATAATTGCCAACAAAAAAAAAAAACCTTGATATTCATAGTGAAAAAGATTGCGTAGTGCGGTAACATGATTTTTCCTTTTCTGACTTCGCCCGGCCGGCGAACCCGGCACGCGCGGTCCGGGCGACGCGTGCGCGTCAACATGACGTCACCCAACGGTTGGTAGCCGCCGGGGTGACGTCATCGCTGATGTCGCGCCGAGCGTCGGTTGGCCGGCGGTCACCGGCCAGCGACCCGGCCCGACCCAACCGAGGAGGCCAACGCCCGTACGACGTTGACTCCGTTGACCGTTGACCGACGACCGTTGACCGTTGACGACTGTTGACCGACGACCGTTGACTTCCGTTGACCGTTGACCGTTGACCAAAAAAAAAAAAAGGAAAAAGAATATGTTTCTTTTTTCAATTATGTCTATGTGGATTATATGTAATCTATTTTTGTTCTGCATTTGTTGCAGGAACAATGCCTTCCCGTAAGCCGCGCGCATCTGTGCGCACAATGTCGGATGAACGAAGGAAAGGCTTACAAGGTTGATAGTCGATTTGAATGGTTATCGATGGGAGAGTGACGACGAAATTGATCATGTCATAGAGGTCAACAACAAAATTCAGGAAGTCATTTGGAACGGTTATCCCATGCAAGATATTCAGATGGTGCGATTCTTTATGAACACTCTTCCACAAGGCGGCAAGGAGTGTTGAATCGCCTACGGGAGGTCAAAGGATTTACTAGCTATAAGGAGCTAGTAATGGAATTCGTAGATGAATATCATCGGGTTGGAGCCACAAAGACTGCGACCCAAGGAATGACTTCGATTGGGCCAGGATTGAATGTGCGTAGGAGAAATCCTAAGGGATATCCGTCTGTTTTTCCGTGGTTGTCAAGAATGCCTGAAAATTTTACAAAGAAAAAGCAAAAGAAATTGAACCATGTGGCTACTTTCCCTATTAGTTGTATGATGCCTCGTTTATAGATGTTATGGCTTGTCTTTATTTAATGTTCTTGGTGGACATCTTATGTAAAGTTAACTACCTGATTGTTGTTGTTGTAGCAACCTATATGTTAGCCATATTATGTGAAAGCGTTTTTTTTTTTATTATATTGTATGTCAATTATCTGTTGCTTTCTATGATTGCTGGTTGCTGTGGGTAGTTAGATGTGGGTAGTAATAGAAGTTTTTGTAGCTTCATAGAATTGATTTTGCATATGACAATCATATTAATGATAGTTTTAAGTTAGGATTTTTGGAGGATGATTGGAAACATAGTGACATTTTGATTCTGAAACCTTACTTAAAATTATTAATTAATATGATGGGTTTGTGCAAAATAGATGCATAAGTGATAGGCATTAATAACTCGTGCATATATGCGATGTGTTGAGATCAATGGCTTGACCACAAGAGCATAGTTGCCGAGCTGAGCAAGGTGAAAAGCTCAAAGGTGACAACTATGAAATTTGGCAAATGAAAATTCAATGTGTGCTGGAAAAGCAGAAAGCACTAAAAGCTCTTGACCATGTTTTGGAAGATCTAGAGGATGATGTGCGCCACCTTGAGCTAGCTGATCATCGACTCAAGGCATTAGAGCAGGAAACAGATATTTTCTGTGTTGCTTTAAGCTCAGAAGGGGCTTCATGCTCTAAGCGCAAGCGTATTGATTCGTTCAATATGTGGAAATGCAAGGGATCAAGTCCTCCTTGCAAGAAACCAAGAATTAACCAACAAAGAGAGGAAAACGTCCTCATGTGAAGAATATCTCAAGGGTGAAATGTTACAAGCGTGACCGAAGGGTCACTATGCCCGATTGTCGCCTAGGTAGCACCGACACGCGACACGCGACACGCGACACGACACGACACGACACGCGACACGCCATTTCTAAAAAAGTAGAGAATTTCGACACGTTCCGACACGTTAAATATTAAATAAATATTTTTATATATAAATGCATAAATAACTAAATAATAATAATAATAAGAGCCTAGAATTAATCTATATTAAAAATATTAATCATACATTTGTTAATATCATTCATTTTTTTAATTTGACAAATTCAACTACATTGCAATGTAATAATCCATAAAACTTGAAGGAAAAAAAACAAAAAATCCACATTCCACTATTAAATTTAAAATTTAACAATAAGCAAAAAAAAACAATCAATATTCCATCAAGTAATATAACTAAAAGTCATTCATCCACATTATCCACTTCTTCTGAAAAAAAAACAGACTCCATCTCCGGCTCATCAAGTGAAAGATTTGCAACTTCAAGCACTCCAACATCTTCAAATGAGTCAAATGCATCTCCGCCAATATCCTACATCTTAGTCTCTCCTTCTGCATATTGTGAGCTTTTTCTTGATAGAAGACGAAGATTGCTATGAATAAAAACCAAATCTTCTGCACGTTTTGGGGTCATCTTATTTCTACTCACCGAATGCACAAATGAGTAAGTACTCCAATTTCTCTCAGCACATGATGAAGAAGAAGGTTGTGCAAGAAGCTTTAAGGCTATGCTTTGAAGCATCGGTGAACATGCACCATGATTAACCCACCAAGCCTTAGGATTCATAGAATATCGATTTTGAATGGAATCAAAATCTCTAAAATCCCCATTTTTACTCACAAAATCCACATACTCCAAATTCACCTTGTTGCGCTCATCCAAGTTAGGAAAGTATTTCTTGAAGCATTTCAGTCTTTCTTGGTTGATCTCCTTATTCTTATATGGAGAAACTCGAGTAGGATCTTCGTCAAGCCATTGATCACTATAGTACCTTTATTTAATAAAATAAAATAAAATTAGAAAACAATAATAAAGAAGAAGAGTATTATATTATCATGTTAAAGAAATAATAACTATTAAAGTAATAATCTCATACAATTTTAAAACTTACCTGGGATTTAAGGCATGTGCCAAGCAATGAAGTGGAGTATTGTTCTTTGTCCAACAATCTACAAGAATTGTGTGAATCACCTCATAAAATGTGGACTTCTCATCTAGCCTCTTCACTTCATGTGCATATATAGCTTTCTTCACTTTTCGATCATTGAACCCCACATATCATAAACTAAGTGAAGACAAGGCTTATCAGTGTCACAAGTTCTAAGCATATCATAAATAGGAGCCGTGAAGGAAAGTATATAATCAATCAAATCCCACCAAAAATCATCCAACACCTTCTCCTTGACAAACTTAGCTTTCTCTTGATTAACATCTCGATAGATATTCCATTTGTCACAAATCACCATGCTTTGAAGACCACTTTTTATCAACTTGAATCTTCTAAGCATCACAATCATCGAAGCAAAACGTGTATCCGCTAGAAAGCAACTTCAAGCTAACAAACTCATGGTATATTGCTAATCTCATAGAATGGTTCATGATGAAATGTTTGATTTGCATAACTTCCTTAACAATATTTGAAATCCAACTACATTCCTCATAAACCATTTGATTGCTCTCCATATTTTTCGCGGCACAAATGTTCTTCAAAGCTAGATTAGAGTGTGCACCACACAAGGCGTCCACATAATGGATGGAAATTCTTGCTCAATGAGTTGTCCCACACCCTTACAATTTGAAGCATTATCTGTAATTACTTGGACCACATTCTCATGCCCAATTTCATTGATAACTCCTTTCAGCAAGTTAAAAATGAAATGCATATCTTTGTTTCTCCCGAGCAATCAACTGATTTTATAAACATCGGTTCTCCATCCGATACCGCCATGAAATTAATAAGCGGTCTTCTTTGTGAGTCGCTCCATCCATCACTCACAATACTTACACCCTTCTCCTTCCACATGATTTTGATAGGTGCACATAACCTATCAATATTTGCCTTCTCTTTTGCAACAAAGTGGTCCTCAACAAATTATATTTCGGTGGTACATAACCCGCAATATTATGATTAGCGGCATAAGTGAAAGCGGATTGAAAATAAGGATTCCTTGCTAGGTTAAATGGCAAGCCCGCCGAATAAAACATCCTAGCAATCTCACAATCCAGACGTTCCCGTTGAGTCATATTAAATGCATTTTCAAGTGATTTTCCACTCCCACTTCTACCTTTCCTTTTTTGGAGTTCAATGATAAATCCATTTCGTCACCACCACCACCACTAAGTGAATAACTAGCAAGAGGCAAAGGTACATTTCTAGTTGCAATACTCATTAATTGAGTATGAACCTCTTCCTCTAATTTTTCCATCTCCAAAAGATCTTTTTTCTACTTTTGTGCACTTTCCAATTCCTTTTCCACTTATCATCATCAAATGGCACTTCACTCTTGTGTATGAACTCTTATAATCTTTTTGACAAAAGTTGCATCTCCAAGACAAATTTCCCCCGCATCGGTATGATTAACTAACTTAGTAACATACCTCCATAATGGTTGTTTTACAACTTCATTGCTAGAGGTAGGTTGTTGTGTGCTTGAAGTACTACTAGCCATGTTTGAACTTGAAGACATTCTGCAAAAAATAAAAAATAAAATAAACATGTTATTATCAATTGCTATAAAGTTTCTTAGTAATACAACATCCAACAACAGCAAACAACAACAATATAGCAGCAATACAGCAACTATACAGCAACAAATGGCAGAGAACAGCAGCAAGAATGAGCAGATTATCATTTATTAATTCAGTGTGCAAAGAACAGCAGCTATACAGCAGCAAATGGCAAAGAACAGCAGCTATACAGCAGCAAATGGCAAAGAACAGCAGCTATACAGCAGCAAATGGCAGAGAACAGCAGCAAGAATGAGCAGATTATCATTTATCAATTCAGTGTGCAAAGAACAGCAGCTATACAGCAGCAAATGGCAAAGAACAGCAGCTATACAGCAGCAAATGGCAAAGAACAGCAGCAAGAATGAGCAGATTATCATTTATCAATTCAGTGTGCAAAGAACAGCAGCTATACAGCAGCAAATGGCAAAGAACAACAACAAGAATGAGCAGATTATCAATTCAGTTTGCTCTGGTTCTACAGCTGTAAATTGGTGAAAAACTTCAATTTTAGGCATTCCACAAGTTAAGGGCCAGAGTGCTCATGCAGGGGCAATCACATCTCTACTAAAACCAGTACTTTCACCAGCCACAAACCATTCCAACCTTTCGTTACCCAAAGACATAATTAACCATCAAAAATCCAAAACCCTGACTTTTTAAAACCAACTCACACCGGGATGCCTTCATCAAGACCAAAGTTCTTGCAGGCACATTCAAAGCTGTGACAGAACAACAGCGAGTTTATTCAACGCTTCAGACTAACAAATCTATTAAAACCACATGTTACGCATGTATGTTCAACTAATAAATGGAGCAAGCCTTCATGAACTAGCGCAAGCTCTTCAAAGGCAGCAAATAATAGTGACTTTCAAGCTTTTTACCACTGTAACTTTGCACACAATGCAAATCTTATACGACATTGAAATATGGCAAAAGATCTGACATACAGCTAGTAGCATATTTTGGACTCAAAAGATGACTGAGAATGTCATCAATCATCCTCAGATAAACAGGAGAGTAGATAAAGCATGGTAATACATTGATTATTCCTGTTTATGAAGAAGAAACTCAAACGTGACTTAGCTTCTAACAAGAAAGTAAAGAAATTTTTTTCAAATTCCATACAACCTCAATTTTTTCCACCAACTTCACAAGGTCACACCTCACATGCTTGTGCATTACAGCACTAACTACGATGCCATTCTCAGGTGAGTAAGGGCAAATAATAAGCCACACCCGAGTGCAAACGAGCACCCCAACATGGCACTCAGGTTCGAGGTTTCCAGTGCATACGACATCTTCAGTCACAATGGTCGAATAGACACGTAATTGCAATTAATACCACTAGAAACTCCTTGACTTAAGCCATACAGATATCAACTCTTGGCGAGTTTCACCCATAGCAAACTTCAATTATCAAACAACGCCCTCAGCTAATCATCACTCACCTGAAACCGACAGATGTAGTAATCGTCACCAAACAACGCCCTCAGCGAATCGACGGGCTTCCTCTTCGGAAAAGAAAAGAAAAAATATTAGACAGAGGGTTCCTGCTCCAATTTTTGACATCAACAAGCACAGCCAACAATCAGCTCCATCTATTTCATTCAATTTTGGAACTTTCAAGTTGAGAAGTATCTAACAAAACATTCACTAATCCCCCTTTCCCGAACTAACTCTAGGGTTTGCCCGAAAAACCCCAAATTGCATTATAAAGAAATCCAAGATGCTAACTTTGAGATGAGCGAAATCGCAAGATGAAGAAGAGCAACGCTGTGAGAGCGAGGCGATGGCTCGCCGTCGGGCGACGGCTCGATGCTGCGAGAGAGACGAAGGCGGGTCGGAGCGGACTGTGTCGACGGGTGGGGCTGAGGCGCGGGGGCTACGGCGAGTTGGCGGCCGGCCGGCGGGTGGCGGTGGGGTGGCCAGCGCGGCCGGCAAAGCAATACCGGCAACACTCACGGCAAAAAAAAAGAGAAGTAGAGTGCTCTGCTCAGGTGCGTGCGAGTCGGCGAAGAAGAAGAGAAGAGTTCAAGAGTCCAAAAGGAGAAGGAAAGGAACCCTGCGTCGCGTCGTCAGCGAAGGTTTACCTTTTTTTTTATTTTTTTTTTTTATTTTTTTCATATATTTATATTTATACCCCAAAAGTTTTGAAAATTTATAAAAATAACCCCGTGCGTGTCGGAGTCACGTGTCGGAATTTTCGACTCGCGTGTCGGAGCGTGTCGGAGGCAGTTGACCGCGTGTCGGTTTTTTCGACTCGCGTTGACCGCGTGTCGGAGCGTGTCGGACACGTGTCGGAGTGTCGGACACGACACGAAGGGTCTCGGAGAGTGTCCGTGCTACCTAGATTGTCGCGAGCCAAAGAAGGTACACACCCTTTGCACAATTGGGAACTTTGCATATGTGTCAAGTTCTGTATTCTTGACTGAATCTAATCCTCTATGGACTGTGGATTCAGGAGCTACAGACCATGTAGCGAAGGATAGAGGATCCTTCGTGGAATTCCGGCAGTACCCTCTTGGAACTAAGTGGATCTATGTGGGAAACAACTCAGGGTGAAGTGAAAGGAATTGGCACATGCCAACTGAATATGCGTGATGGATGCACTTTGTTCCTTCATGATGTGTTGTATGCTCCGGAGATTCGTCGGAATTTAGTGTACATTTTAGTGTTGGTTAAATTAGGTTTTAATGTGAACTTCCATAATAGGGTGTAGATTTGTATTTGTGTACAAACTACTATGGTCATGGTTATTTTCTGGATGGTTTCATTGTATTAGACATTGACTATGTTAATGCAAATGTTTGTTATTCCCTTCTCACATCTCCTAATTCATATGATAATGATGTGAATGTGTGGCATGCTAGACTTGGTCATATTGGCCAACAGCGTATGAATAGACCAGCCAAAGAGGGCTTGTTGGGCAATATTGAAAAAGTCGATTTGTCCATCTGTAAGCATTGCCTAGAAGGGAAAACGACAAGGAAATCATTTGAAAAAGGTAAAAGAGCTTAATTTCCTCTACATTTAATCCATTCTGATGTCTGTGGTCCAATGAATATGAGAGGAAGGCATGGGGCTGTTTATTTCATCACTTTTATAGATGATTATACTCGATTCGGATATGTCTATTTGATTTCTCACAAATCTGAAGCAATAAGTTGTTTCAAAGGTTTATGAACCTGGTAGAGAATCAATTAGACAAGAAAATAAAAGCATTGAGATCCGATCGAGTCGAGAATATTTATCGATGAGTTCAGAAAATTATGTGATGAAAAAGGAATAGAAAGACAATTGTCTATTCCATATACTCCTCAACAAAATGGTGTTGCAGAGAGAAGAAACAGAACCCTCTTTGGAAATGGTTAGGTCCATGATGGCGCATGCTAACTTACCTATCACCTTTTGGAGTGATGCGTTGTTAACTGCTGCCTATATACTTAACCGAGTGCCTTCCAAATCAGTCACTTCCACTCCATATGAGTTATGGACAGGTAGAAAACCGGACTTAAGTTTTCTTAAGCCATGGGGTTGTGCTGCCTATACACATGAGTCCTCTCACAAGTTTGGGAAATTGGGTCCCAGAGGAAAGAAGAGTATTTTTATAAGATACTCGGAACACTCAAAAGGGTATGTGTTCATAGGTGAGCAAGAAAATGTGAGCATAACTGAATTTGAATCACGGGATGTCACATTCTTAGAGGATGAATTTCCTAAGAAGGGCGAAATAGGGGAAGACAACACCCTATTTGAAACCTCGGATCAAGATAATGATCTTAGTGGAGTTCGTCAAGTGGGAGTAATATGAGAAGTGATGAATTGAATTTAACTCATTCTCAATTGCAAGCATATAATGAGGCGACATCATCATTATCTAATCCCGAGTGGGAGCATAATGGGGAATGATGTGCAAAGTGTACAAACTCCCATACGGCGAACAAGTCGCCAAAGTATTCCCCGTCGACGTTTTGACATTGAAGGGAAACTTTTATGATTGCTCCACAAGATGAGGATGAGCCTAGAAATATTAATGAGGCTACGAATTGCCCTAGTAAGGAAAAATGGATTCATGCAATGGAAGAGGAAATGGAGTCAATGAAATCAAACCAAGTGCAGGAGCTGGTTGATCTTCCAAAAGGAACGAGCTATTGGGAACAAGTGGGTTCTCAAAATAAAGCGAAAGGCTAATGGCTCGATAGAAAGGTATAAGGCTCGCCTTGTTGCGAATGGGTATAATCAACAGGAAATGAATTGATTATGAAGATACGTTTTCTCCTGTAGTGAGATTTACCTCGATTCGCATTATTCTGGCAATAGTATCTAGTATGGATCTTGAGTTACATCAGATGGATGTAAAGACTGCTTTCCTCAATGGAGAATTAGAGGAAGAAATATATATGGAACAACCTACTGGTTTCATAGTGAAAGGCCAAGAAGAAAATGTATGTCGACTTTTGAGATCGATATACGGCCTTAACGATCATCGAGACAATGGTATATACGTTTTCACAATGCCATAATGGCATATGATTTTACAATGATTGATGAGGATCATTGTGTATATATCAAAAGATCAATGATCAATTTGTGATCATATCATTATATGTTGATGATATGCGATTCTTAGGAAGCAATATGGAGTTTGTTCATCTTGTCAAAAGTTGGTTGTCTTCCAACTTTGAGATGAAGGATATGGGTGAGGCTGCATACATTCTTGGACTTAAGATTTCAAGAGATCGTTTGAAGAGATCGTTGTCTCTTTCGCAAAGAAACATATATAAATAAAGTTCTTGAACGATTTCGTATGCAAGATTGTAAACCCATAGACACTCCTATTGCGAAAGGTGAAGGATTGAGCCATAGACTGTGTCCGAGGACTCCACAAGAGAAGGAACAAATAAAACATGTTCCTTATGCTAGTGCAGTTGGGAGTTTGATGTACGCTATGATGTATATAAGACCCAACATATGTTTTGCAGTTTGAATGGTGAGTAGATACCAATCCAATCTAGGTCCAGCACATTGGAAAGTCGTTAAAAGAATACTGAGGTATCTAAAGGGAACTGTTGATTATATGATGAGTTATCAAGGAAAGGATCTGCGACTCAAAGGCTATTGAAACGATTAGGGAGGAGGTATAGACGAAAGGAATTCTACCTCTAGGTTTGTTTCCTTATTGAATAATGGCACCATATGTTGGAGCAGTAAGAAACAAACGTGTATAGCCTTGTCCACGATGGAAGCTGAGTTCGTGACATTATCAGCAGTAATATAAGAAGGAGTTTGGCTTAAGAAATTTTTTGGATCATTTAGGTGTTATTGAGAAAGCTGCAAATCTATTATTAGTTAATTGTGATAGCCAAGCAGCTATAGCGTACACTAAAGATCCAAAATATCATGGCAAGACCAAACATATAGATACCAAGTATAACTTTGTCAAAGATATGGTTGTACGAAAGGATGTGAACTTGCGGTACATATCTACGCATAGAATGGTAGCGAGATCCTATGACAAAGCCAATACCTAGAGATGTGTTTTTGTGGTCATGTGAAATCTCTAGGATTGCGTAGAGTCTGATGTACTAGATATTGTAATTTCCCTGAGTTGTTCACATGTATGAACTAGTGTTGTTTCATTATTAATGCCTATGAATCTTTGTTTGATCTTTATGCATCTTAATGCTCAGTGCATTACTTTATATTGAGAAAGTATGTCGGACAGATCAGAGATTAGCCCACTCACACGGGTAATCGCCTCTATTTACTATGTGATAAATAGAGATGAGACGGTTTTTAAGCTTATTATCTATGTGATAATCGAGCTCAAGCTTAAAATACGTATGTCGCCTTAGCGAGTGCTAAGATGAGGACATAGTACTTACGATGTCGAAAGTAAAATAACCCACACATTTTACTTTATCTATCTAAGATGCCGGATGTGAGTTCGATGAATTTTGTGAATGAGTAAATACGTGAACTCAAGTTAGACATTGGGTATGTACGAACTATCATCATGCGGTATTGATTGTGTAGACATACACTCCATGGGAAATGAGTTAATACCGTAATACGTATTTCATACTACGTATGCATGAGACGACCTATAAGAGTGGCAAAGTTTGATCTCAACTTTTATGACGTGTGAGACTCTCGAGGAATTGAGTTCCTCAATTTTAGTGCCCTCATGACTCTTACTTATTCTCAAGATTTTTATTTAGTGTTTGCTATCTTAGAATGTTGTCAATGGTCATGAGTTGATTCGATCTAATGGGACATTTCTAGAAAAGCAAGTTGAACTGAAATTGAGAGTTTGAAGGAAAGAGGAAGATCGGATTTGTAGAATCACATTGTGGTTTTTGTATTCACGGTCGACCAATTATGACTGTCTTTGGGATAATCATAATTGTGAATACAATATATATATATATCATTGTTTAAATAAGATTAAGAGAGATATAAATGTGATCGATCGATCTAGGGTCTTGCATACTAAATTTACTCGGAAAATGATGCCCAATATGAGCTGCTATATATTCCTAACAGATGTATAGCAACGAGCTCTCAAAGTATCTTTGAGTCGCACGGATTATTCGCGGTATGAATGTTGAAAGAGGAAAAGAGGATTTTGTTCGACCCACCATGCAAGTGGGAGTTGATGGATTTTCAATTGATGGGCCTAAGTTGGGCCTATCCGCCCATGTTGGTTTTGGCCCAACATGTGCGAGTGGGAGATGATGGATTTAATTATATGGGCCTAAGTTGGCCCGGCCACGATGGGCCTAAAGGCCCGGCCCACGGGAATAAGGCCCATGGAAAGAGGGACCTATAAAAGGGATGAGAGAGAGAGAGAACAGTCTTCTTGGAATTTTACAACGTACGTTCTCCTTCTCTTCCAAAGTGCTCTCTCTCCAAGACAAAGAACAAAGTCTAGAAACGACTCCATCTTCCCTTCACGACGAATTGTCGACATCGGATCGAACAGGGCTGAATTCTCTTCCTCTTTACGGCATCGGTGTCTAATCTGTGGCCAACAAGGTACGCTCGAATCCGTGGTGTGCTTTACGATCGGTGATACGTGTTTAATTCCCGGGCTCATCTTCCGCATTTGATTTAGGGGTTCGGTTTTAGTGCCGAATCCGTTTTTGGGGATCCGACGAACCCAACATTGACTTTGAAAGGTTTTTCACGTAAAAAATTGTCATTCTTCTTCTCAAATTTCTTTTCGTTTATGTTTTTCATTCTTAATAAGTGATATCACAACTAATGGTTAATTGGTTGGCTCCAATCTGATCCAATGTATAGTAAATGTCGCAAGGAAGGAATCTCATAATCATCTGGATGACAACAAAACTAATACTAAGCTCACACTTTGAGGAAGAGATTGTTGAGATGTACATGTAAATTGGTATGGCATGGAGTAGTTACTAATTCTAGTTGGGCTGAACCTTATTAGCTTAAGGTTACTTATCATGTTTTAAGAGTTACTAAAATTATATGAAGACTTTTCTTGATAGTTCACGCTTATTTTTGGGCACGTGTTATCTACTAGAGGTGTGCAAAAAAAAGGGAAACCGCCCGATTTTTGGTTCTCGGATGGATCTATGAAACCAACGAGCAGTTCTTGGTTCTAATTTTTTGGAATTGGTCCTTAGTCAGCGGTTCCCGATTTTAGAATGGAAACCGCTCACCCGGACCATGCTCATCTCACATAGCTGCCTCATTGAATATTATCACGAGGGTCCCAAGCTAGGCAAAGAAGTATTACGCCTTATGCCGGAAACCATTTCAAATCGGGCACCCGGCGCCTCTTGCGACTAGTAAGCCCAAGGTAAACAAGTCTCGTCACCTTAGCCCCACTAGAACGCTAGAGGTCCAAAAACCCTATTCGCTGGCCTCAGAATATTGCATTCCGTTGCAAGCAGTTCCGGCCTCGTGAATCTTGCGGATGCAAGTATCGGTCCCGTGCCACTACGCGAACGCGTCCGGGGACCGTGGGAAGTTCATCGACTTTATTGCTATCAATACAAAAATTACAATTAGGATGCGTTTGTTCCGTGAAAAATTTAATGATATAAGAAAATGCTTTTCGATAAAATGCGTTTTTAGGAATATTGTTAGTTTTCATTTATTTGGTAATATATGATTGAATTTTTTTATGTTCAAATACTATTACAAAATAATTTCAATTTCATGACTTTATTTCAAGTAAAAAGAAGTTTGAATTTTTAATAAAAATCCGAATTTTAAAATATCCGAATTTTTTTATTTTTATTTTTATTTTTTTATTTTTATTTTTATTTTATTTTTTTCAAAAAATTAAATTTTAAATTCTTCTTTAATTTCCTTTTTCTTTTTCTCCCTTCCTCTGCTACTACCGGCCGGTGATGGCCCCCAAGCAAGCTCCGCCTTGCAAAGATTGGGTGAACCCCAAGCTTGCCGACCTCCGAGCTTGAGCTTGCATGGATCTGCTAAGCTGCGAGCTCACCGACCTTAGCCAAGCTCGAGCTTGAGTAGATCTAGTAAGCCATGAGCTTAGTGACCTCGACGGAGCTTGGGCTGGCAATCTCGAGCTTGCCTGGATCGGTTGAGGCTTAAGCTTGCCGACTTGCACCTTGGCTGCTCCTTGGGTTGTCAATAGTTGTTGAGACACACGGTCATAAGAGGAAGATGGGGAAGAAGTAGAAAGGAAAGAAAAGAAAAAGAAAAAATAAAAATAATTTTATTTTTAAAATAATTAAAAATTAGATTTTTTAAGAATTAAAATATTTTATAAGAATAAAATTTTCATTAATCAAGGACCGTAAAACTAGGCAAACATTTCGGAAAAAGCTTTCCAACTCTTTTAAAGGGGAAATTGTTTTCTTGAATTTAAATTTTAACAAGAAAACATTTTTCGTTGATTCATTTTCCTAAGTGAATCAAGCATTGGAAAATGAGAAAAACGTTTTTTTTTTTCGAAAAATGATTGTTTTTGAAGTAAATGGACCCAAAGTCTTTTTTTTTTTTTTTTTATCCCAATTTTTTTCTAGTAACTTCAAGTTAATGGTTTTTCAACCAACTCACGAGCGGAAACGCATCCTCTCGGGTCATCAGTTGACTTTTCACCCTCTGCATTAAAATTTCCACATTATTACTTCTTCGTGGCCCTGCCCATTCAAACATGAATGGACCAATAGTTGTCCCTTGACGATCTCCTCATGTGAAGGAGAGCTGGAACTCGGCGTGCTCCCAACAAGAGTGGACTAACGGTTGTAGCCCTAGAATTACAATGCAACTTTACCACCATCCCTTTTGATACATACAACTTTTAAATAATGAATGATTGAACCAAAGCATGCGTAACAGTTCTCCCTTGAGAATCTCCTCAAGTGAAGGACAGTTGGAACTTGGCGTGCTCCCGACAAGAGTGGACTAATGAATGACTGGACCAAAGCGCGTGACTAACAGTTCTCCCTTGATGATCTCCTCGTGTGAAGGACAGTTGGAACTCGTCGTGCTCCCAAAAAGAGTGGACTAACAGTTCTACCCCTAGAAATTACAGTGCAACTTTACCACCGTCCTTTTTGATACATACAACTTTTAAATAATGAATGATTGAACCAAAGCACATGACAACTCATTCTGTTTGTCACTTTCATTTACCATTTTCCCAAAATTTGTATCTAGCTCTCTCCTTCATTCTTTACACAGATTCATTGCACTTTACAGGTCAAAAGGTCATTTTTAAGGTACAGAATACTTGCGCAGAGCATTTCAGCTTTACCAAGTTCTCTTCCGTTTCATCTTCTGCTCTCTCCATCGACGACACATTCTGCTGTACTCCTGGTTCCATCTACAAATATTTTGTAGGTTAAGCAGGATATATGAGCTTCGAGAATTTCTATATTCGTACAGACATGATAATCTTAAAGTTCATATGCACCATTACACTTGCTTTGCTTCTCACTGTTTCTACTGTTAGAGCAGCTCCAAAAATATCTGTTATATCTTCTTTGCCTGGATTCGTTGGAACTCTCCCCTCTAAACATTATGCAGGGTATGTAACCGCATATATGTATTTGTGACTAGCTGTTTTTCGATTTGAATCTGAGTTATCACGCGAGTTTGAAATTCGGAATTGGCAGGTATGTGACCGTAGATGGAAGTCCTGGAGAAAAGAACTTGTTTTACTATTTCATTGTTTCAGAAAGGAATCCTTCAAAAGACCCAGTAGTATTGTGGCTCAATGGTGGACCCGCGTGCTCCAGCTTTGATGGATTCATCTACGAACATGGTATCCAAGTTAATTCATGGCGACCATAGTTTATGTGATTAGAATATTTCCCTCAGACAGTCGTGCACCACTTCACAGCCTAGTGCCTGTTTCCAGGACCATTTAAATTCCAAGCAGGAAAGCCAAAGGAAAGCTTGCCCGCATTGCACCTCAACCCGTTCAGCTGGTCAAAGGTCGTTGGAAATTTATCTTTTTAGTTGCAACTAAGCAGTATGGTTACTGAACAATATGAACCAAGCGTGCCACATTGACTCATGGATTGAGTTTACTGTCATTTCTAATATCAATCACCTTCACAGCTTGTCCCTTATTAGTCTCGACATTATTTACCTTGTGTAGTCTATGATCCCATATTCTTGCACATCTTTCAGGTTTCCAACATAATATACCTGGATTCTCCATGTGGCGTTGGTTTGTCATACTCCAATAATCCAAAGAATTATGTGACGGGAGACCTACAGACTGCCTCTGATACGCATACGTTTCTTCTCAAGGTAATGAGGTCCTGAACTGCTGAGAAAAGCAATGGAAAACCAGCAGCCCAAAATTATGTGTCCCAGCTAACAGTAGCTCTTCATTTCCATCTAGTGGTTCAAACTTTATCCAGAGTTCCTTTCAAACCCATTCTATATTTCCGGAGAGTCCTATGCTGGAGTTTATGTGCCAACTCTTGCTTCAGAAGTGGTAAAAGGTAATGCATATTCACAAAAGGCGGTTCCTGCATTGTCTAGAATAAGTAATAGGAGATTTACTCTACCTGCAGGAATTCAAATTGGTGAAAAGCCTCTTATCAATTTCAAGGTATGTTTTCTTCATACTCCACTGACTGGTTAAGGCAGTGGATCATCCAATGGTCATTAATTTGATGCAGCTAGTTGAGATGTCAGATGTAATGGCATGATGCAGGGTTACATGGTGGGAAATGGACTCACAGACAACAAATTTGATGGCAATGCTGTTGTGCCTTTTGCTTTTGGAATGGGGCTGATTTCAAGTGACATCTATGAGGTGGGTTGGATCAGAGAGTTTGCTCAGAGAATTTACTGCACTAAAGCTACTATAGGAATATAATTGACACTGGCATGACTAATTGTGCCACTGAAAAACTATAAGTGCCCACAACTTAAGATCAAGCATTAATTGTTAAAACCACTGTGTGATACTGAAAGCCATCTTTATGCTAATTAACTGGGCGCTGAATATAGATCATATTTGATCATTTCAGGCTTGCCAAATCACATGTGGTGGTAAATTCTATGATCCTCCTAGTGAAGGCTGTCAAAAGAATCTTGAGAAAGTTCAACAGGTGAGATTGTCATTGTACTGTCTTATACTGGAAATTAAGAAAGCTTTCCTGAGTAGTTTGTGCATGTTCTGTAAATTTTAAGGAAAAGGGAAAGGTACTCAAGTAGATACAAATGAGTCAAGGTTCTAATTATCGGAGTGCTTTTGCCACTTTGTAGGCTGTCTCAGGTCTAAACATGTACGACATTCTTGAGCCATGTTATGGTAATTCAGAGACCAGGAATGGAAGTGGAAACACAAATATGCCTTTGGGCTTCCATCAAATGGGGGTGAATAAGAAGCCTCTCCCAAAGGGAACAAGTATGTTTGGTCGAGCTTCACCTTTTTGGTCCCCAAGGGACACTGAAGCTTCAAGCCCTGGATCACAGGATGGGTATCATGTCAAATGTGTGGTGAGTTAGTTGAAGTTATAAGTATGATCTGATTTTGCTTCATTAGCTCTCTTCAGGGAAGTTCTTTTATTTAATTTTTTAATTTTTTTTTGGGGGCGGGGGATGATTTGGGGTGGGTGGGGGGCTGGTAACAACGAGCAAAACACTTTGGATTGTCTGAACAGATGAATCGCCTCAACACACTTTTGTGTCACTTGGTGCTCCCATTCTTCCCTTTGGTTTCCAGTACATACAATCAGTTTTACATGCTGAACTGTGATGGCACAGGATGATGAAGCAGCAGTTGCATGGTTGAATAATGAAGCAGTTCGCAAAGCTATTCATGCAGCGCCAGTAATGAAATACATTATCCTCATTTCCTATCAGTGCATCAAGTGTCAAATTACTGATCAATCTGGAATGCATTCAATAGGTAAGCGTGGCAGGTTCTTGGTGGATATGTGCCGGAAGAGTCAGTTATTCAAGTGATACTGGAAGCATGATCCCTTACCACAAAAACTTAACTTCCCTGGGTTACCGTGTGCTCATATACAGGTGAGATATCTGACAGAATAATCCTGCATCCACAATAACATGGTAACATGCTAGATCTCCTATAAACCCCATTGGTTTCCAGAAAAAAGTTTGAATTTGACAAAATATATACAGTTTTTTAATAGTTGAGGAGAATTAGGATGAAATTAAACTTATATTGTGAAGACAGACAAGTACAAGAGCCACAACAATGTCCTAAGTTTTGGAATTAAGGACGCTGGTAGTGACCTCAAACTTTTTTGACTGAGCTAAAGAGAGGATCGGTTAATGAAATCTGAGCAAAAATCTAGGATGGACCTTGCTAGCGACCGAGTTAGTGTGTTGTTGTGGCATCTTTACATTTTGCTAACTGGACAGATCAACACAGGTTTGCTTATGCATTGAATGATTTAAGTTAATAATTCATTGGTGTACTGACAGTGGAGATCATGATCTGAGAATACCATTCACTGGGACTCAAGCATGGACCAGATCATTGGGATACAAGATCATTGATGAATGGAGGCCTTGGATGACTGATGATCAAGTCGCAGGGTAAGTTTGACCTCTATATGCATTCCGGTCACGTCAGCAGCACCCACAGATGTGGCTACTTCACACCAGAAATATGACCTTTTACCTATAGGACTTTTCATCATACCTTTTCCTTTCATTACCTATTGCTGTTAAGCACACCAATTCGTAGTGAAAATAAGCTATGCTGTTTTAACTATACATTCTTTCTTGAATTGGTTCAGGTATCTGCAAGGATATGACAACAACTTCACATTCTTACAAATCAAGGTTATGTGCAACATACTCTAATATACCTATTCTTGTTTCATCATCCATTATTAAAAGCTAACTAGCAAGTCAATAGAGGCAGGAACTTTATAGAAGGCGACTTGATGCATGCCATTGCCTTGCTTTTCCTTGTAAAATCTTTGGACATCCCCTTCTCATTCTACCGTCTATCTCACTGGTGCAGGGAGCTGGGCACATGGTCGCTCAAACCAAGCCACGAGCGGCATTGGAGTTTTATGGTCGCTGGTTAGATGGAAAACCAATATAGCGTCATTGTATTCCCAGCTCATTGAACCAAAATGATCTCATCATAAAATTTTAGCCCATGAGGAATATAACTTCCTCAATGTACCTGAAAGATTGCCGAATAATTTAATAATATCTTCAACTTCACACCGCTTCCTCCCTGGCTTGATGAGGGCGTATTTGGTAACCATTATGTTCCTAAAATTATTTTTGCTCATAATAATTTTTTTTTTATTCTGTTCTCGAGAATAATTTCTGAATTTAAACACTTTATAATTGTCCAAAATTTTTATTCCTGAAATAGAAACGCGTTTGATAAGATTCTTAATTTTTTTTTTTTGTTTCTTTTAATTTTTTAGTACTTTCATTATATTTTTCTTATTTTTCTCTTCTTCTTTTTTTTTTTCTTTTTCTTTTCTCTTCTCCTCCCTCTTTCTTTGTGGCCGATCGCTCGCCACAACGATAGCCGATGACCGGCTAGGTGAGGTCCAGCTAGCTCACCGAAGGCTCACTTGGCCATTGCGAGCCTCAACCTTGCCCAGCCAAAGTGAGGCTCAGTCTTGCCAAGCTCACTTGGGCATTGTGAGCCTCAACCCCGCATAGGCAACACAAGGTTGGCCTTGCCTGGGTCTGGCGAGGCCGAGCCTCACCTTGGCCGGGCAAGGTTGACCTCACATAGATCTAGCAAGGCCGAGACTTGTTGAGCCACCACTAGGTCGGTGTCGCCTACCCAGCTATAGTGAGGTTTGGGCCAACGAGCCTCACCATGACTTGAAGTCGCTAGGGGTCAGCGATGCTCACTTGGTAAGAAATGACTCAAGAAAATGAATGGCAATGAAAACAGATGACACTAGCACCCAAAAGCTAGTGAACCGTTCTATCATGTGATTAAGAGAGCGCTAAAGCTGAAGAACAGAGGGACCATCTCCTTTTCCAGCAAAAGGCAACATGGCAATTGGTTGCAATTTTGTTGAGGTGATTAGCTAGGCCTGTTGTTGAAAAGATAAATACATAATTGAATGGAAAGGGGCATGCTCTCCAGACTATAAACCATTTGTTGGGAGCTAGGACTTTTTCTAACACAACTCACAATTCGTCTTAGAATCGAGGGCTATATTTTTAAATAACATAGCAAGGATAAACTTTCTTGAAGAGGGCAAGCTAATGATTTCGACACAATACAAGCCTGGTACAGATTTACGTTAAAATTTCAAGCACTATAAACAATAATTAAAAATAACTTCACAGAATACCCGATCTTCAGTTCGTTCCAATGAGGGCGCTCGAAGCAGAAAGAAGCCATGCTAAAGCCCCTTCCAACAAGTAGATCCTTCCGAATAATGGAAATTATTGCATAAAGCATCTCAGGCTACTCATCTTCTTGTCTCTTTCATTTGTTACTCATTGTTCCATTCAAATTTTAGTGGAATGGCTTGTCTTACTAAATTGGGTTGTCCGGTACTATCCTCAAAATCAGATTCTTTTCTGTCTTTTCTTTTTGCTCCATTCTCTCTCCTTCTCTCTCCCTCTCAGAAGTATTGGACAGTCTACGTCTATTATTCCCTACTACACCGATATAAGTTCACTCGTCATCTTCAAATTTATGTTAGTTAGTGGTATAAAGAACCATGATCGTCTTGGAATTAAAATCCATCATAGTGTCTAGCTTAATTTTCACTGCTTCGGAGCAGCTCCTAAAGAATCCATGCTAAAGCCCATTCCAACTGGTGGATCCTTCAGAATAAGGAAATGATTGCATGAAGCATCTCAGCCAACTCATCTACTTGTCTCTTTCATCTGTTACTTACTCCTTGTTCCATTCAAATTTTCTTGAAATCACTTGTCTTCTACAATGTGTCATCCTTTAATATCCTCCAAATGAGTTTATTTTCGGTTACTTCATCACACCGAGCTCCTGCATGTCTTACTCATTACTTTTCCTATTTTCCTTTGAATGTACCTCTAGTCTCACTCACCTTCAGTTTCTTTACCATGTATGCTTTTCTTTTTCCTCCATTCTCTCTCCTTCCCTCTCCCTCTCAGAAATAAGTACAAGATGGTCTACTTATAATCTTTGCTACACTACCAATGCAAATTCTTCTGTTACTTTCACAAATAAGTTAATTAGTAGATACACAGAACCATGATCATCTTGAAACTAATATCCATCATAGCATCTAGCTTAATTTTCACTGTTTCAGTAGCTAGAGCAGGCCCTAGAGAATCTGTTATAATTCACCTACCAGGCTTCACTGACACTTTTCCCTCCGAACATTATGCAGGGAATGTTCTTACAATATGTTCCAGTAACAAGCTATTGTTGATCTCTTGACTCTTGGTGTTTCATTGTTATGAAAATGTTGCATTTTAACCTTTGCAGCTATGTGACAATAGATGCAAAGCATGGAAAGAAGAATTTATTCTATTACTTGGTTTCATCCGAAAGAAATACTTTAAAAGACCCAGTAGTATTATGGCTTAATGGTGGAACTGGGTGTTCTAGTCTTGGAGGATTTATCTTCGAACACTGTATTTAAATTTGGTTAAAGATTTCTCTGTTGTACATGTTGCTGTTAAAGATATTAAGTCCCTTCCTTTGCTTTGCTTCCATTAGGAACATTTAATATCAAAGCAGGAAAGTCAATGAAAAATTTGCCCCCCACATTGCACCTCAATCCCTTCAGCTGGTCCAAGGTTGACAAGCACTTTGGTTGTGAGAAACCTTTTCTTTTATTTGCACCAAATTTACCGTGGATGCCACTTAACGCGATAATCTTATAAGGGATATACATACGTCACTGGTCACTCATTTTCTTGACAGAATGCTCTTTCCTTACAAGACTATCGTACGTCTTTCAGGTTTCCAACATACAATATCTGGATCCACCACGTGGAGTAGGTTTGTCTTACTCTGACAGTCCAAGGAGTTATGTGACAGGAGACCTACAGACCGCATCGGACACACACGCTTTTCTTCTCAAGGTAAAGAGTTTCTGAACTTATCTAAATGTTCCGAGAAAAAACATCAGGAAAGATAACGCTTTGGCCAATTTACTGGAGTTGAATGGCATAGATAGTATGGCGGTGGTTGTGGCAGCCTGTAAAACCATTTATCAATTATTTCTCTATATTCCAACTCTTGGCCTGCATAATTCCCTTTCTTTTCATCTAGAGGTTTGACCTTTATCTGGAGTTCCTTTCGAATCCATTTTATATCTCCGGAGAGTCCTATGCTGGAATCCATGTGCCAACTCTTGCTTCTGAAGTGGTAAAAGGTAAAACATACTAACATCTATAAAGGAAAATTTATGTTCTCTGTTCAGTCTGAATTTTTATCTCTCCTTGTACAGGTATTGAACATGGTGAAGAGCCTCTAATCAATTTCAAGGCATGTCCCCTTCCTGTACTCTGCTGAAAGCACTGAGCAGTATATTAGTTCAATGAATGGTTATGGGTTCTGTTTCAAAATGGAAATTTGAATAGGCAGTCTGCAGAATTACATGGTGTGGAATGGACAAACAGATAGGAAATTCGATGGCCTTGCTGCTCGCGTGCCATTCGCTTTTGGTATGGGATTGATCTCGACTTCTTTGAGGTGGGTCATATAAGGGAGTTCAGACCATGCTGTACAGCACAAACAGTGGTATAATATTTGATTGAGACCAGATATGACCGTATTTTCATAGGAGTACAAGGATCGGGACGGCGTTTATTGGTGGAATCACTTGTTTGATGACACAATCCATCTTTGTCGTCTTGAACGGTATGTTGAGCATACATAATGTCACTTTTGCAGGACTGTCAGGCTACATGTAAAGGAAAATTCAACGACCCTCCCAGCAGAAGCTGTAGCAAAAATATCGACAAGTTTTACCAGGTACAACCACCAAAATTGCATTTATGTATGGTTTCTGCTCCTTGTGCAATGTAGTACGAAATAAAAGAAGAAAAGAAGTAAGCTCCACCAGATATATAACTACACTGGGGTGATAATTTCATAAATTTCTTGTTATTCTCCAGCTTACAGGCGGTCTAAATGGCTACAGTATTCTTGAGCCCAAAGGGCACGTATAATAACCATTTATTTCTATTCTAGAATAATTTTTTTGTTCCAAACTTGTTTTTGGAATAGAATTCCATTTGGTGATGCAATTTCATTTTCCTATTTTTAGAATAATTTTTTAGTCCAAAAATAGATTTGGCATAGAAATAGAAAAGTAAATGACTTTTACTTCTCTAATCCTAGAATAGAAATAAAAAATAAAAACTATTTTCATCGCTCATCTTATCTATTAGTCAGCCACCCACTTGCCATTATCCCCCGCCGTCCGTCGCCGGTCACCAACGGCCACCATCCACCGCCAGTCGTTGGTTGCCGCTACCGCCCGCTGTCCACCACCCCGTCGTCCACCAATCATTGCCCACCGCCATTCTCGCCATCCGTTGCTCCCCGGGTCGAAGAAATTTTATATTGTTATCAAACGAAATTCTATTCTATGAACATAAATTTTGCGTCATTATCAAACATGAATTTTTACTCAAAATCTCATCTAGAAATAGAAATAGAAAAAATTATTTCTCTTATAAAAATCAATTTTTAGCCAGAATGGTTACCATTCGCGCCCTCGAAGAATATTAAACCACGATCACAAGATAATTGTGCCTGTGAATTTAAATCAACCAGCAACTCTGGAGCCTCATCTGATGAGGAAGAGAATATCAGGTGCAAGGAATGGTCCATGTCGGGTGAGTTATTTGCTTTCCTTTTTGGAAGATTGAAGTGTCGTAGAAATTTGCAGTGCGTTCTGACTCTTAAAGTGTTTTTCAAGAAATAGACTTTTCGAAAGCATTCCTTCTGTTGTATATATTACTTAAAGCCAAAGAAAAATGAAGGAAAAGAAAGAAAATGCAAAACTTCAACTGGAAATAATAACAAAAACCTTTCAATTCTAATCCCAGGTAAATTTGTAGCACTACCTTTTTGCATGAGTGGAGCGCTACAGTCATGCCCTTTTGATCTTCAATATATCATGCCAATCTTTTATATGTTAAACCCTGATGCTGCCGACTCAGCCAAATGAAGAAATTGCAACTGTGTGGTTGAATGCTGAAGCAGCTAGAGAAGCTATACATGCTGCGCCAGTATAACGCTTTTACATCCTTACATTTGATATCCCAAGAATCAACTGTCAACTTACTAAATCTAACATCAGCTTATTCATTTCTTATAATAGGTGAGCACGGAAGGTCCTTGATCTCTATGCGGCGAGGGCCGAATTACTTATAGCTGTGATGCTGGAAGCATGATCCCTTGCCACAGAAATTTAACTTCCAAGGGATATCGGGCACTCATATACAGGTGAAACATCTCATGGATAAGCCTTTTGCATTGCAATGGCACTTCAGGACTATTCTGCGGCAGACTAGTTTGATTAGTCCTTTGCAAGCATTCCTCATGAAACTGTTAAGTTTCTAATCTAATAGCAGCGGGGACCATGATTTTGCCGTGCCTTTCACTGGAACTCAAGCATGGACCAGATCGCTGGGATACAATATCCTGAATGAATGGAGGTATTGGGTTTCTAACGATGAAGTAGCTGGGTAAGTTTTGCTTTCAATTTTTAAAAAACTATATGCTGTTATCAACTGCACCTGCAGGAAGTCAAGGCACATCTGAATATTTTATATATAAAGAAAGCAAGTGATTAGCCTGGTTGCAACCACAAATTTTTCGCAGTTATTCTTTATTTATTCTATCAGATTACATATGTGGTGTCCATTGAATGACCCTCTTTATGGTACCAAATCTCTTGAATATTATCGCAGTAAAAATATATCTTACCCAGATCTATTAGATTACCCTATTAGACTACAGCGATACTAATATCAGAATCTGTACTGATGCACTCCAACCTGTGAATAAAACTCTAGCAAGATGTGACTTGAAAAGGAGACCTGATCATCAAAGAAAATATAAAATTGGTGGGGATTTGCTTGATCTCAAGTCAGTTTTCTTCAGATTCTTTATTTTTATTTGTTTCTTCTTTTTTTAATTACCACCCACATTTAAAAGTACTTTTCACAAATATTATAACTAGCTATTGTCCTGTGATGCATTAACAAAGCTTCTTTTTTATTAAAAAAAACAAAAATTTGTGCGGGCATCTCCAAGGATATGACAACCACCTCACACTCTTGACCATCAAGGTTATTCAGAAACTCCCATTTCACTTCTAGAAGTTAGCTTCAGATTCATGAAGAGAAATTAGACATAGCAAAGTAGCATCTTCTTGTATACTCAGCCAGAAAACCTTGATAGAATGTGGCATGACATACACAGTTCCAAATTTACAAAACCAGAACAGTCGATGCCTGAAAACGGAAGTGCTTCTTGGCCCTCTAATTTAAATCATGAAATCGTCGCAATTTTCCATTCTTTTTATAGAATGTGCTCAAAGTCACTAAGCCATCACAAACAAGTCACCATGGCTTGTATCACCTCTGATATTGTTTATCATTGTGCAGGGATCTGGGCATATGGTCTCCTATTACAAGCCAAGGGAGGCATTAGACTTCTATAGCCGTTGGTTAGATGGAAGACCAATCTGACATAATTTTACACCTATTTCATTGCATTGTTCAGGTTAAGTTGCATCACAAATACAACTCCGCCATGTACTTGGAGAAAATAATAATGTAATTTCAAATCAGATATCTTTTGCATAGTGTCCCCTGCATCGAGTATGGTCCATATTCTAACACAAGAAGAGAAAATTCATGTCAATAATTGGATTTTCAGCACAATTGTGATGCACAAATGTTCTGTATTGAGAAAATAATAATCGGCAGAGAGAAGGATTTCTACAAAATTGCACATCCATCCCACAACAAAAACGAGAGAGAGGACATTCCCCCAGTCCCAGGCATGCTAATAAAGCCGGGCCTATCTCTCTAGAACGATTGACAACCCTAAATGCGTATCCTTTTCTCCCATCCATTCAAAGAGACAGAGAAACAGGAAAGGGGAGAAAAGAAAACAACATACACAAAAGCAAATGACAGAGGCAAACCTTCTTTATGATTGTTTAAGACTCCTTGCATCCCTAACTGCCTTTATCTCCCTTTTGGGCAACAAACCTCGGCAGAGTCAAGAGAGTATTTACCCTAGACACTCCTTCAAGAGCAGACCAATCTTTCTCTGATTTGGAATGCATTTCCTCATGCTTTGACGTGCAATCTTTACCATTGTCGACCATAATGTCTGATCCACAGAGGTCAGCCATTGCAAAAACCTTTTCTCCGTTACTGCTTGTGTCAACTTGATTCCTCAAAGTAAGTTGTTCCTTGGATTTTAAATTGGATGCTGTGGAGAAATTGTCGGAGTCCAGAAAGAGGCAAACAGCAGCACAGTCATCAACTTTGGAAGTGGGGTATTTGCACTTCCATGCCCGAACTGCTGACTCCACCAAGGATCGAGCTGCAGAGGAACGTGCTGGGGCTGAAGCAACAATGTCTACCACTTCCTTGTTTGACAACACATCCCAGACCTAGAATAATTTGGGAATATTAATCGCAAATTATAATCTCTAAACTAAAGGAAGTGGCGAGGCATTACAGCTGGACCACCTACCCCATCTGTTGCCAGCACAACAAATTCATCCTTCTCTGTTAGACATCGGTATGATATTTCAGGTACAGAGATTAGACCAAAATCCTTAAGGCAAAAATCACCAAAAGCTCGCGCCATTGCAAGGCCAGGGGAGTCATTGTTTGGTAACCAGACACGCGCAACTTCAGGTTCATCTTGAAGAGAGAATACCCGTCCCCTACAATTCCGGATTCTCTCTGCTTCCGCTGTCTCAAATGAAAGGAATAAGTTACTTAAGAAAAATATGGCTTAAAAGAAATTGCAAGAAATTAGGTGAGAACTAGTCGCTTTTTGGCATCCAACTCCAGAATCTATGCCCAAGAGATGTACAAAGGAAGAGGCTTTCTGCATTGGTAGGCATTGTAAAGTGCTTCCGAAAATTCATCATTTTCAAGTCAAAACCCCGCAGAAATAATGTCGTATAGTTATTTGATGTTCATATGATTCATAGAAGTGATTAATCTAATCCTTCCATTTGCTTCTTTAAACTACATCTCTTGGTTACTGACAAGAAAGGTGTACAAGTTTCATTGTATGTGTGTCCTCTTGTCCTCTTGTACCAACTTCCTTAAATTAAACATTGCATTAGCCCTAAGCAATTATTGTTCATAAGCCGGACTTTCCCATTCCCTTTTTTCTTTTCAATTTTTGTGTGTGAGAAGGAGAGACAGAAATAGAGAGAGAACCTGGAAGATTAGGCTTCAGATCAACAGTTAACTGAACTGCAATGAGAGAGTTATCTACATCTCGTGTGCCCAGTACAGCTCTGGTTAAACTACATCTCTTGGTTACTGACAAGCAAGGTGTACAGCTCTGTCCTCTTGTACCAACTTCCTTAAATTAAACATTGCATTAGCCCTCAATTCCCTTTTTTCTTTTCATTTTTGAACCAATCAGATCAAGTTAACTGAACTGCAATGAGAGAGTTATCTACATCTCGTGTGCCCAGTACAGCTCTGGAGTCTCCAACATTGCCAATCACAAGGTAGCGACCCTACAAAACCATGAACGCATTCATTATCAAGATCCCTTCATTATGAAAATATATCATAATGAAGGTCCATAATTATGCTTAGGTAGTAACCTGCTTGACTAATGTCACTGCTGTTGTCCCACTGCAGAAGCAATCAATGTCCGTATGCGACCTCAGCTCTCTATCCATGACTTTAAAAGCCTTCAAAAACGATTTTTTGAGTGCCTGAAAGACCTCGGGGTGCTTTTCCATTTCCTCCAGGTCAGTAGAGACCCTTGATTCCTCATCCAAAGATATTGAGGCAGTATCTTCAATATTCATGCTCGTCAAGGCACTAAGGCTGATCTCTTTGAGAGCATCTTCAGTTTTTATAGAGACTTCCCAGTGAGCACTCAATTTTAGGGGAAGTGAATCCCTCACTCTCTTTGCAACCTTATGACCATAGGGCCCATGTCCATCAAAGACACCACAAAAAACTGTGTCTTTCCTTGAGCAGAAATTCTGAAAGTTCACAACTTATTGTATGAGATGAGAAAACTCTAATTGAATGGGCACAAATATAAATTATTCAAGGAACCAAACGGCATTGCTAAAACATGACACAACCATCCCATGCTATATAGTCTCCAAACCTTTAACATGACTGAGAACATAAAAGGTGCAGAAGAGGGAGTTCTTCTCTGTTTTTCAAGCCACAAGACAAAGAAGACATAGAACTTCATCATTCTATTTCATGATTACTGGATAATAGTACAATTATCATCACCATAGAGACTTTTCAGCAAGGAAAGAAAAAAGACTGCTATGGTAGCAATTACAAGTGCCTACAAGCACATGTCAGCAACAACTGAATAGATAAGCAGAGGTAATTGTTTAAACAATATAAGCAGACGAGCAGTCAAGAAAGGTACAACAAAACAGCAACAACGTTTATGAACAGAGCTAATGGGGAATCCAACAAAATAGTTGCACTTGTAGTTTACGAATTGCACTAGGACAAAATCATCAGCCTAGGAGTTTATCCAAGAGGAATTTCATTGCAATCATAACTCTTCACTAGACAAGGGAAGTAAGCTGGCCATTTCTTTTCGAAAATATGGATTTCCAATGTAACAAGTTAATATAATAAAACATTTCAACCAATAGGGTGAGCATAACCACAGGAAACTATGATATGCAGAGAGAAATGAGAGCATAGGAGAATCGTGTTTCTTCCTTAAGCAGAAAATAGAAGGCGATGACATGGATCTCTACACATGGAAAGTGAAGTCATTATGATAATAAGAAAGACAGGGTTCGCATATTCATGCAGGTAGACTAACTCATAGCAAAGAAAAAAGAAAACGCGATCCACTTATCAAAAGCAATGTCAAAAGTTGATCTACAACTCAATTAGGCAATCAAAGACTTAAAAAAACTGAACATGCTATCCACTTTGATACAGCAAAAGCATTTTCTGTGTAGAGATGGTTGCATTATTGCTGAATCTCAAGAAGCTGATATCATTTAAAATAATTTAAGTACCTATCAGAAGCTAACATCGAGATATAACAATATGGTCAATCCCTTTTAAGTGCACAACACGTAAAGGAAGCAAACCCTATATTGCACACTCAGTAAGCTACAACCTTCAGAAAATTGCGTACTGCTCTTTACAAACTAGGTTTGAATGATGCAAAAAAAATTTAATCCCCATTCCCAGAACTTAGAAAAATACAGAAGGAAAGGACTTGACCTCCCACACAATCATGGCATCTTGATTGGTCCCTTTCTTTCCTTGCTGGGTAAATAAGCAGGCAGTATCACTTGATCCATTCAGAAACAACCTTCCAGGAATCCTATGCAATGGTTCCTCCCTCCAGTAGTCAAAGGAAGAATTCCGTGACCCTGGTCTTTTCTTCGAGTTTTTCCTTTTCCTAACGCCCAGTGCCGGAGATATTGGTGAACCAGGCACTGGGCTCCTGCTCTCCACCGATAAGCAGGACCCCATTTTCAGGGCCCTGATTATGCTAATTAAGCACTCCAGAGCTGCCACACAACCAGACTCCCTATTATCAGAAGACAGATCCGTCAGATACTACTCAATTTCCGGTCTTAACAAGCAATGTTAATAAATCCGGCAACTCAGCCTTACCTCTCAGCTACGGCCAGGAAGCAAGGATTCCAACCTCGTGCATTCACAACTCGATAATCAGACATTAATCTGCTGGTCAGCCCTTATTTCATAAGGCTTCTTGAATGACAACCCAACAGCAATATCAGTCTCCTAGTACATCAGATTACAATCTGGATTCCAGCAGATTGCCGCATACCCTTTTAACCTCACAACCCGTAACCCGCCACCCCGAATCTCCTTCAGAAACAAAAACCCAAAAAAACCCACCTTGCGGCACAAGCGAATTGCAGCCACAAAAGGCCTCCAAAGAGCTGGTATGCAACAAAATCCTTTCTTTCCTCCTCTCTCTTTTCACTTTTCAAACACGAATGAGACGATCCTTCCACGATGGCAGCCAGAAATGATAGCAGATCGTGTAGGAAAAAATAAAATAAAAAAAATAAAAAACTTATCTGCAGAAAAATCCAATTCTGGGTTCCAATCCAGCAACCTCACGAAACCCAGTTGATCCAACTGACCACTCGACCGCGCCTGTCACGATCGAACTCGGGTCACTCAAATGCCTCCACCGAAAGGAAAAAGATTCCCCCCACAATCACACGTTTTGCTTCACAGATCAGAGCGAGCGAGCGGGCGACTCCGACGCAAGAACTACGACCAAAGCACGAACCTTCTCGAGATCAAGCAAAATGGTGGTGCGAAGGAAGCCGAGAGGAGCATCCCAATGAGGACCGACCGGAAACACCAGCTGGGGAGAGAGAGAGAGAGAGCACCAGACAATGAAGATGGAGGAAAGTTAATCGACCTTTTGATGGTAGGTTAGGACAATTGAGAAGGCTATTAATAACACAGATAACACCACCAAAAATCCAAAACCTTATCCAAAATCAATTTTTTCGATCATCAATACTCTCGAATCAATACATTTATAATAAATTTATCATCCGATTATTTCCATTAAATTTACCATCGATTTATTATGTTGAATGACGCCAGTATACCATTTTAGGATTTTATATCTGCTTGTTAATTTGTGATTTTTGGAATATAAACGCGATTTAATGAAAATTAATATAGGATAAATTTATCATAAATACATTAGTTTTGAGTTTTTGGTGATCTAAAAATTAACTTTTTGATAAATAAATCATGTGTACCAATTTTAGTTTTTCATGATAAAAAGTCAATTTATGGCTCATGCGTATGAGTTTGAAATTTTGCATGATATTAACCCTTAATAATAAATTAGAACTGCATAAAATTATATATATATATATATATATATATATATATATATATCTTTACACACATATACATAATTATTGTGGATAAGAGGAAATAAAAAACTAATGTACAATCGACATTTTTTGTTTTCCTTGCACTCTTTCAATTTCAGTAATTTCTTTGAATTTTTTTCGCCCATTTTATTTTGATTTGAGGGCACTTTTTTATTCTACATTTTTCTACAACTTCGAGTCTTTTCCCTACTTTTTCCTTGGAAATTTTATTAAAATAAATCATTTATATGAAACAATAATTTAAAAGCAAATCGCACAATCCCTAATTTAATAAACCACATTAATTGGAAGAAAATGAGGCAAATTAAAAGCGTTCTTAATTTTATGATGGCAAAGAGATGTTCTTATTCTTGTCTAAAAAGCGTGAACACTTTATTAAAAATATAAGATGCTAGATTTGATAATATATATTTATTACCATGATAAAGAGATAAGTTCACCATCAGCCTAACTGCATTTCAATTTTTTATGTGTCAAAATTTTACAATAATAATTATTATTATCGAAAAATAGTTGTTGACTATCTAATAATATATACATGAATAGAAAACTCCATGAAAATTATTTAAAAGATGAGCCAAAAAAGCATCAACATGCTTTTGCGTCAGGTTGAGTACGACAGCAAAAGCAAACTAGTAAAAAGTCAACTTTTTTTCAATTATTATATGCTAAAGTTAGTGACGGTCGAACTATGGCCACAATATTTGCGATTAATAGAATGAGGTTCAAGCAGTTTTTTTCCAAAAGGTAGTAGAATCTTGCAAACAATGACCGACAAAAGTAATAAATTATTAGAATACTTCTCACGTTGCAGTTGGATCCCTATTTTGAGTCAGCAAGCCCCATAAAGAACATATAAAAACGGAATTCTACTAAGTTACTATACATTAGAGTAAATAAAGTGAGTGTTACGGTTTTCTTCTTGTATATTTTCTAGGTAAACTTTTATGTGAGAGATTGTAAGATAACATTTTGGGTTTTGCTTTGTTTTTAAACTAGGGCTGAAAAATACTTGACTAGTCGAGCAACTATAAGTTGTGTATTCTTCATATTCATAGTGAATTTTTTGGTAGTTGACTTATCTTGTAAAGTAGAGTTCAATACTTTTACTGAATTATGTGAATTTCAGGGGGCTTTATCGTTTCTTGTTAATTTTTCTGATAATTTCCCTTTCTCATTTTCAACTTAAAAAGATCTCTTAATTTCCACATTGTCTCGTAACGTTTTTTACTAGCTTGAGAGAGGCTTGAAAGGTCTTTTAACTCCCAATTTATCTTTTTTGGAATTGCCATGCAATCTTTATGTGGTATTGACTCCCTTTCTGCTTCTCCACAAGCCCACTAAAAAGTGCTTTTATTTGTGGTATGATTTGCTCTTCTACGCTCTGTTTTTTTTATCTTATTATATGATAAGCTGCTTGCCTTTTTTCTCTCCTTTATCACTAATTTTGTCACTCATTTTCTTGTATCAAAATGCTTCCCATTTTGTGTAATAATCTTGCCCACTTATTACCTTAGAAAAAATTATTAAAAATTGATTTTTTTATGCGAAATAAGAATTTAGAAGCGAATCATCATGATCCCCGATTTAATAAACTATAAAGTGGAAGGATGATGAGAAAATCAAAAGTGAGCCTTCTTTGATGTTGGCCTAGGGATGTTCTTATTATTTGTCTAAAAGTGCGACACTTTATCAAAAATGTAAGATGCTAGATTTGATGAACTTTAATATTATAATAAAGAGGACGGGAATCACTAGTACACCGTCTGCCTAGCTGCATTTTGATTTTTGTGTCAATTCTTTATTATTTTTATTATCGAAAAGGATTGTTGACTATCTAATAATATGTACATGAGTACAGAACTCCAGGAAAATCATATAAAAATTAGCCAAGAAAATGATCAACATGCTTTTGGGTCAGCTTGAGTACGACAGCTAATGCTAGTGAGTTACATTTTTTTTTTCCTTCATGCTATTTACGATTAATAAAATGAGGTTCGGCGAGTTCTTTTCCAAAAAATAATGAAATCTCGCAAATAATGACTTGCAAAAGATCTACCATCTTTCTACGCTGACATATTGTTTACAGGAAAATTGTCCAAAAAAAAAAAAAACTCTATTGCATTTTTGTTAATTCAATTATAAATCTTTTAATTGTGCTAATTAAACCCTAAATATTTGTCCGTTTTGCCAATTGAGTCTATTTAGCCAATTTTGATCTGAAATTGCTAGTGGAAACCAACCGTCCTACGTGGTCCAATATTTACCAACATTAACAATTTTTAATAATATTTTTATTTTTTTCAAAAAATTAATTTTTTATATTTTACTTTATTTTTTTTTTTTTTGCTTTTCATTTCATTTCTTTTTTTTAACAACTCCGGCCAATTCTTGGTGCCCGACCATCGCTGGCCATAGGCGAGGGGTAGGCGAGGGCCACAAGCCCCTCTCCTATGGCCGAGAGGGTGTCACGACCCTCGCCTAGATTTTGGCAAGGGCACGAAGGCTCTCACTTGTGGTTGGCAAGGGATGGGATGCTCTTACCCATCCCAAGCAAACGTCATTGGTGTTTGCCTATGGCCAACACAGATCGATCGGTATGACCAACCAAAGGTATGACCAACCAGAGTTTTTAAAAAACAAAGAAAAAAGAAAAAAATTATGAAAATATAACTGAAAATTATCCACATCAATGTCGATCATGCGACATCGGATGGTCGGCATCCATCTTAGCAATTTCTTGCTAAAATTGACTAGATATACTCAACTAACCAAACATGATAAAATTTAGGACTTAATTGCCATAATTAAAAAATTTAGGACCAAATTGGTAAAAGTGCAATAAATTTAGGATTTTTTGAACAATTTTCCCAATCATTTACCCCACAATACATCTTTCTGAATTTTGCATGCTCTCTATCAAATGGTATGCACTCTCTTTTTTGTTCTTTATTTAAATATCTTAATATATTCATGGCTTTCTAAAGTATCAAAGTATTCCATGCCATTTGTCTACAAGATTTAGATGTTATTCATATACATATAAGCTCCCTCCAACTCCTTTACAAGTTTAATTCTAACTTCATTTCCAAGTAAGCGGCAAGAAGAGACAAACAAGCAAAAGGATGAGATAGATGAATGCAAAGAGATAGGAACTGATCCCTGGTGCCAATCTCTACAGAGGCTATTCATGGTTGGTAAGAACCAAAGGTAGGTAGATTGAAGAAGTCACTATATGGACTGAAATAGTGATCAAGGGCCTAATTTTAGAAGTTAACTCCGTATAGACTTGTACATGACTCTATGTGAATATAAAAGCATGTTTGTTTTGAATCTGTTGTCCTGCTTTTTCTCTCCCGAGATAATTATTGTCAGGGAATTTATTTTTTTGCTTCCGCATGTGCAATAAAACAAAAAGGGTTGGCGACTCGTCCTGGGAAGTTGCATAATATTATCAACCAGAGGGATGGGCACGCACTCAAACACAAAAACAAAATTGCCAAGCAAATGCTTGGAGTCTTCCATGAAAACGACTCTCCCTCATTCTTTACCTCTAATTCTTCCAAATGGTCAAAAGCTCCTTTCAGGGATTGTCCAAGAACTGTCACCTTCGATGTTAAAGAGCCATGTTCAATAGGAATTTTTTTCAAAGAAAATTAAATTCATTGCTAGAAAAGATATATGAGAGTACATATAAGAGAATAGCAACTTCTTTGAAGTAACTAATCTTGATTTGCTTCTTAGCCAACTAAGGACTAAGTGTCTCATCATGAATAGACCGGAAATAGATAGTTATTGTGGTCACCACGTCCCCGATGAGAGGACGCGCAGCTGCCTGCTCTTGTATACACATGGATGCCACAGCAAGTGCCTGATATAGACCTCGCATTGGATAAGCTTTTGGATTGAGCTTTTTAGCGTGATATCGAAATCCAATTCTACCCCTATTTATCACGCATTATGCAGCCCCCCCCAATCATATTCACGTTCAGCTTTGCACATAAGGTGGAGTGTTGGAGTGTCATACATCGCTTGTCTATATGGTTTACATGTTTTTCATATACGTGGAATCTCTTTTCACCTATTAGTTTAATTTGGATTTGATAATTTATTATAAAAGATGGCATGCTTTGCCTTTTTTTTTTGTACTTGCTACCATTATTGTTGCCCTTCACTAATCTTGGATAAAAAATGCTTCCCCATTTCGTATAATTATCTTGTATACAGCCTTTTAATAACCAAGCATGTGAATGAGCATCCAAATTCTATAAGGCAGGTTCTACAATCATGTTCTCGGATTGAGTACAGTTAGCTGGGCTGCTTATCAGTTATCACAAATGTCAAATGATACCGAATAGCCTAGCTGGTTATATAAACTACAATAATCACACTCGCATTTCAATAAGCAATTCTCTATAAAGTAATAGTACATTTCTATATTATTGAACACCTCATCATCTAACTCACTAAACCATGACATATATGATCCGATCGTCGGTTGGGGTCCTTCAATAAATCGAGTTATCACCACCAGCCACGTGAAACAAGCCCGAATCGTACTTTGGTTCCTCGCCCTCATGCTCATCACAGCCAAGCATCGCGCATAAAACAGTGATAAGCGCGTAAGATGTTTCGCGATCTGCATGTTCGATGCGCATCTCGGGCCAGTAGACGAACAGATAAGGGAGGAGCAGATTATATCTAAGCACAAGTTGCAGGATTCCCATCGTCCTAAATCAATCCTGGGATCGGTCAGAGCTGCTCGGTTTCGTGCATAATGATATAGATTCTCTCTGTCTCTCCCACGTGGTGACACATCGGTTTGTACCCTTTTTGAGGAGAATGTCCTCGTCATTGATCTCAAGACACGACGGCCCACGTAGCTGAACCCGCCGAGGTCGGTGGCTCCATGTTCCGTCCTTCGATAATTTATCGAATCTTGACTCTACGGGCAAATAATGCATGCACGCACGGGGGAAAACCCTAGTTATCTTGATCCCACATGCATGAGAGCTTGTACTATTTTCGCACTTTGAACGAACTCGTGATGATTGATGCCGACCCATCATTCGTTTCCGATAGCAAAGTAGATTTTCGCTGTTTAATCTAATGTAAAATCTTGTCTATATGTGAAGCGGTAACTTCTGAATAATTGGAAGAGCAACTCAAGGATGCTGCCCTAACAAGTCGCACTCTCATCGCATGCTACGTGGGGAATTCAAGGCCTCTTATAACTTCCATGAATAGTTGGAATAGTGACATTTTGGGCATGGACCTCCCACCGACGAGAGGGATTGTCGATGAACAATTCGATGATTCGAAATCAAGGCGGAGAAGATCGAAAGAAACATCTGAGTATCGTGTGAGATTCACACTTAACATCCCAATCCAAAGATGTGTGGTATGTACATGCTTGTTTCTTGCAGCCTTAGCTTTATCCGTACTGTGTAAGAAAAAGAGTGGCAAAGTACCTAATTAGTCATAAAGGCCATAAAGACGATAGCTTTCGGACATCCAACACCGAAGCGTAGAATGGGCGGCAGGGGAAAGGAGGGGAGCAGATAGGAATTGGAATCCCTGGACTTTTTTGGCAACTCTCACATTACTTTCCGTGTCGTGGTTCTCATTTATTGCAAAGCAAGGCCAAAACTATTGATGATCCTTCCATTTCAGAGGCTCTCCGTCGCCTGTGGAAACAGATGGACCACCGATCGGGTGGTCCATGCGCTTGGACCAAGGGAAGGCATTCTCGTTTCATATTCTCGGGGAAACGCTGGCGAAGTTAGGTGAAGAAAGTGTGTCGTGTTGTTGGGAAAAATCCACTAAATCACAGCCACTGATCTTGTGAGGTGCGTGTGCTCACTGAGTCCACAAAGGCCTAGATCTAGTCAAGAAATTTCCCCCCATTTTCTGCCCCGCAACGCAATCATTCCGAAGACAACAAGAAAGGTAGAACATGACAAAGCCGCGCAACCACCGGGCCATGCTCATTCTGCCCAACTGGCTCTCCAATTTAAAGGTGGAAACAAGGCCTGTCGTCTTCAAAGTTCCGAGTATTTTAATCGTCTTGATCATAGTCGTATCGTTTCCGCATCTTTACCTACCAAATTCCATGAGTTCCCAGACAAACGATTCGCTCTCTGGACTCTTCACCTATGGTGCTCCCAGCTTTCTGCACTCCATGCTTTATTATCCACCAAAAAAAGGTATCGAGGAAGCAAAGAAGAAATCAAATTTTGTTTGTGGATACATAAGCATGTTGACTTTTATTTATCTTGAGCTCCTCCTTGTAGCGAGGCTAAATGCATTGCACCTCCTCTTCTATGGACACACGTGTTTGGCTTTCCATTCATTCTCATTCAGTCATGTAGGTGGACTCCACACAAAGGGTCCCCCCGCAGGCTCCCTCACAAACCATGCCATCAAAGAGGTTTATTTATCACATACTTTAGATAATTCACTCTGTTCTTAGTACGTTGTTAAACTGTTATGTCTAAAATCTGGTATGCAAAATATGAGATATTGCCGCCTAAGGAGAAGGAAGAAAAAATTTCCCCTTAATTAAGGGACTAAAGATGACAGGTATCGACACATTAAAATAAAAAATGCAAACCTATTAGCCCACCAAAGTTACTTGACAAGCAGGGCAACCTTCAATGGAGCTATCGGATTCCTGGGTTAAGGTGAAGTACAATCTTAACCACCACCAAGGAACGACAACAAAACCCCTAACTGAGGAGAAAGCTTTACTTATGGTGTTCCTAGCTTTCTGCACGCACGTTTTATTTGTCCGCCAAAAATGGTATGTAGGAAATAAAGAAGAAACCTAAGTTTTTTCTGTCGATGCATATGCATGCTGACCTTTTTTTTTTGTCTTGAATTCCTTCTTCTAGTGAGGCTAAATGCATTGCAGCTCCCATTCTGACACACGAGTTTGGCATTTCATTCATTCTCATTCAGTCGTGCGGGTGGCCACCAGATGACCCAAGCAAGGGTCTCCTTGCATTCTCCCTCACAAGTCATGCTATCAGAGAGAATTATTCGTTGCAAACTTCAAATGATTTACAGTATTCATCATCATGATTGTCAACAGGCGTTCAATGTTTCGCAGGCACGTGGAAACAAGTTTTTCGTTATGCAGAAAGGAAACTGGCAATAGTAATTCATAGGAACAAGATTGGCTGTGGTGTCATCAACTGCCGCTGTGACTGCAGCTACTCTTCCTCCTCTGCTTCCTCCAGCCATTTCACGAAAGACTCTAGCGCTTTCACAAATATTTGCCTGCATATTGCATCCAAATAAGACAACCCCCGGGCAGGACACAGAAATCAATTGATCACATCAAGTATGACGAAAGAAGTGAAACTATCCTGAGCAAATCGATCCAATTTGGGACACATACTATAATGAGTGAATGCAGTAAACCCAGGTTTCTAAAGGCCAAAAGTCATCTATGTACATTTGCCTCAGTTTAGATCCAGCCAAACCCACACAGCTAACCGTATCACGTCTATCTATATACTCTCCTTTAATCATACTCCTAACGATAATGACTACATGTGTGCGACTCAATAAAAGCTTTAAACACAGAAAACTGATGGTGTCCTCTGCAGGCATTCATCAGTACAAACATCATTAGTGCAAAAATGAATACAGGGGGTATACCTGCCCTTGGGGTTGGTTCCTTTGCGGAACCAATGAAGAATGGTGTCTTCTGCCAGCACATCCTCCTCGTAGAGAGACCTCACAATTTCGGGAAACAACTTCATCAGCTTAGCATCCTCATAGCATTGCATTTGCACTTTGTAGATGAGCTCCAGCTGAAGTTTCCCACTTGTACAGAAGGTATTTAAAAGTCCAGCCCATGTTTTTACCTGCAAAATGAAGGACGTTGTTGTTAAAACCTTTAAAAGAGTGAAAGTTTCACAAGAGCTTTTAAAGGTTGGTGAATAAACTTTCAACAGGTGAGAAGACATCCACTTGACCAAAATGGAATTGCTGTCAAGATGGTTAAGACCAACTAGACATTGATTGGTTAGAACATCGAGTTTGAAGGGATGGCAACTTCTTAATAACATCCAACATTCTAATGTTATCGTTTTAACTCACCTCCAATGCACATCAACCATTTGTACTAAGCAAACTGCTATGTAAATAAGGATAAGTAGAGAGATCAAGTGGCTTATACATCTCCTGTCCTCAATTTTCAAGTAGATTCTTCACGCAAAAACCATTCATGTTGTGCACACAATATGCCTCTAGTATACGAAATCATCAAACAGCAAATCATTGATCATCAGCAACAAGGTGCAACAATTTTCTAGCAATATGAACTGGAGCAGACTGGCAACCAGCTCCCCATTAAACCAGCTCATCTGATCCGGTTTCAAAAGGTTGCCTTGGCCAGGGAAGTCACCATTAGCATTTATATAACAAAGATTCATGTGGAAGTCATAATCATATTTGGCTCATGAGACAAACTAAATGATCGTGATACAAAACACAAGAAAGGAGGGAGACAGAAAAAAAGTGCACCTGACGCAGAGCTGCATTAGCATTCTGCTGCTGATTCTTCGCAGACCACTGAACAGCATCCATAATGACATCCCATAGCATCCGCACAACCTCAATGTCAGGTAACTTGGCATCCTTAAGGCGCTGCTTCACAGTGTCTATCACTTCAGATATATCATTTTCCTCTTCAATCTGAGAAGTCAGAACAGCTTTCATCTCCTTCAGTCTCCCATCAAATAATTTCTTCTCGTTGTATTCCACCAAGGGTATGAGCCCTTCCTTGCTGTAAATAACAAAAATTTAGCGTGTGTACACCTTTGAAGTACATTAAAGGCTCAAGGAGGGATTGGAGGTTGCAACTAGACATATTGACCATAATATTGACAGTAAAGCTGGAAATTAGGACACAATATGAGGATAATAAAGTCAAACTAGTGAATAGTAAGATTCTTACACAGAAATTACAGATATTGCATAATAATATTCAGGTTGCCTAGACATTTCCACATATCTTATTAGTGGGAGAATTTATAAATCCCAGTGTCCCGTTTCCAAAGCACTAAGCTTTTATGCTGCTTGCACATGATGATTGGCGGGGGGGAGAGGAGGGAGTTTTCACCACCTAGATTGTGCAAGAAGAACCTGCTAGCTAGTTTAAAGCCAAATTGCACTATCTACACAACAAGGTAAAGCTCTTTCTCAATAGCCATTAGCATGTTCTGATTGATGCAGAGCTTAAGCAAACAGTGAAACAAGGTTTCAAAAAGAAGAAAATCGCAAGTATGCAGTTTCTTCCTAGTTACATAATCTAGACCATAATTGACAGATCAAAACACACCAAAGACATTATGAGGGAATTTCTCAGTCATCTCACATTACAAGAAGAGGAACTCACGTGAAATGCTCAGAGAAAGCTTCAGCAGAGCGCTTATTTGATGGGAAAAATTTCAAAAGATCATCCTCCACCTTTCCACGCTTCAGGATTCCAATCAGATCATCAAGGCTGTTATCAACCAGATATTCCTTAAAAAAAACAGTTACAAATGAGAGAACTAGCCCTTTTGCCACAAGATTATCCTTGAGCAGGGGCTCAAATACGGTCTCCGGTGGAAGCCCAGATAGTTTCTGGGTAAACGCAAGTGCTGTAAAAATTGCCAGTTTCTGCCTTTCATCTTCTTCAAGAAACTCCATTGATTGTACCAGTTTTTGCATAACATTTTCGAGATTCTTGATGAGAAATGGCCTCCGCCGCAAAATTTTCTGTATGTAGATAACAGATGGCAGTATTGCTTCACGCTTGGTCTCACAGTCTAGAATAGAGTAAGGGTGGCGCTCCCCTTCATCAGGTTTAGTAGTGCCAGGCTGTGTACGCCCTCCTGTGAAAACAACCTGTAGCAGCAACACAATTTAAATATTCATGGCACAACAGAATGAATATAAAACAGAACTGCCCACTGATAGGCCAGAAAAGTTCAATTAAAATAGCTTCGAGTTTAAGGAATGCAGTACATTAAAAATGTCTTTGTAGATTCTACGGATATCAAAAGTCAAGGTTCATTATAATCTTTCATTAGCATAACTTTGGCAACTCCCAAGAACATATGACTATGACAAGAGTACGTTCACAGAAAGCAAATTGCACTCACTCAAGGAATCACATAAGCACATGCATGCAAAGGATTGATGCAGGGCCGAGCTGGAAGGGGCCATGGCCCACTCAACCCAATGAAATTCTTTTACATGTCCATGTGATCAAATGAAAATTGCGCTTTCCATTTTGAGAAGTTCTCAGCCCTCCCAATTAGCAGCCCACACATTACTGTACCATCACATTGCCAATATCAAAGCCAACTGTCTCTCTTCGGCCCAAAAAAAAAAAAAAAAAAAGCCATATTTCTCTCTCCAACACAACAGCCTAGCTACTAGCTAGCACCTTTTCAGATCTCTCTCTCTCTCTCTCTCTCTCTCTCTCTCTCTCTCTCTTTCATATCTTCTTCTTCCTTTTTTATTACCAAATCCCTTACCCCCATCACTTGGTGATTTTTAATCCCTTCTCCTTGAATATCATTGACATGTTTACCAACTAATTAGCATCCATTTTGTTATTTTCGTGGTGGCTAACGCGAAGGTTTTATTTTTCCCTTTGGTTCACACCTCGTAAAATACAAAGCAACAAAATTTTGAGTAAAATATTATTTACATTCCTTTTTTAATCCTCAAATGTTAGGAAGATGGGAACTTATTAATTCATTGAGCGGTAAATGTTCTTCCTTGAAAAAGAAAACTTGAACAAAAGTCTTAAACATTCCCCCTCACTTTTCATATGTTTATGATATCCTTGTTGCACGTCAAATCATTATTCACCGTAGGTGAAAAATTTCTTTTATTTTGAACTATTATGTCAATGCAACCAGAAAGAATGCAACAAGAGATCTGTCGAGTCAATTGTAATGAGAATACTTAAGTGAATTGAATCACTCTCGTTGATAAATACATGGTCCAGTGTGCTAAGCCACAAAGTTCAATGAGGAATGCAGGTCCAACATATGTCATGCTTAACAGTTAACACTCCCATAAATTTTAGAAGTAAAATTTCTATACAGTAAACCTAGTTGATTGACCAGATTTTAGTTTAAACATATTCGGTAGCTTGCTTCCAGGCTACACTAGCAAGCACCTGTCAACATCATGAAACCCAAAAGTATTCTTGAAAGTCAATCAGCAGGAAACTCTAATCCTGACAAGGTTATATGGATAATAAAAGGACTAAACAAAAGCTCTCCATATGCACAAAAAGCTGCATAGTTGTATTGCATCAAGTCCTCAAGAAACCACAAGCTCTAGCACAAGGCTCTAAGCAGTCTCAATATCTACGGCATACAGGGCCATTGCTAGATAATGATGCCAATGGAAGGTAGGAGAGGAAAAGGAGTACAGTAGTAAAAGGCTTGCCTCAAAAAAGGTGTCACCATATCTTGAGAAGTTGAGATCTGAAGCTTCAATACTCTTTGCAATATGTTCCTGCTCAAACTAATTATTCAGTGAGCTGCACCAAAAATTGGTCACCGGGTGCAACAAACATGTGTAGTGCTGGAAAATATCTTCATTACAAAAAAAAATAAAGAATAAAAATTACCAGATCACCAGCATTATCAAGATAAATCTGGACCACTGCATCCGCAAATGCTGCAGGGTCCAGTGGAGCTGCAATGTTCCGTTTGCGGGTCTTAATCCGCGTGCCACTGCATGGAGTAATAGAATATCATAAAAGAAGACCACAGATTCCAGTAAAAAGCAAAGACAAAATGCAGAAACATTCGGGAGCACAATCTCCATATTAAACTTAGCCTCATTAAGCAGCTGTAAACGAACTGTGAAAATCATGGAATGGCAAAAACCGAAACCGCACAAGATAAAATGGGACAACTGTAGACTTACCCGAGAGTGGGTTTCTCCTTCGAGCTGCACACACAGAAAACAATCAAGAATCAGCTCAACAGTCACATATCTCTACACCTCAACCGCAATTCTGAACATTTCAATGAACTCAGAAAGGAACAGCAAATCAAAGCCCGCGATTTCGATACAGCAGACGAACATAACCTAGAGCGAAAAAACAACCCTTTGAAGAGACTAATCAGCTAACGAGCCGCGAAGCGAGACACGGGACGAAACACGACGCCATTCTTCGGCCGACAAGAAACTCGGGTCGACGACGGGTGGGGGCAGGACGAGGTCCTCGAAACACCGGCGTGTCCTCACTCGAATCAAGATCATCAATCGAGCCAAGCTCGGCGGAATAGCCGCCTATCGCGGAGAGGGTCCCACGCATCGAATCAAGAAACCGATAAAGAACGGACCCAGACGACAAGAACGTCCCAAGATTCGATCTTTCGCGAAAAGACGAGCCGAGCACGCCGGTAGATCGATGAGGCCGATTGAGATCGGTTCGGTTAGCCCCAAGAACACGGCGTAAAAATCAAGCAAGCGAGCGAAAGAGAGACAGAGAGAGAGAGAGAGATTACCTCATAAACCAAGATGAGAAGGGATCGAAGGTGGGCGAGTCTTGAGCGACTCTGCGTCCAGAAAAATTGCTCGAGAGGAAGAGGGAGAGAGGAAGAGAGAGAGAGAGAGAGAGAGAGAGAGAGTCTTCTTGGAGAAGTGGGGAAGAGAACCTTTTAGTGGGCAGTTAAAAGAGAGCAGCACGATCCAAGTTAAGATAGGTTTGTAATTGCCATTTCGCCCTCGGTTTATCTCATAAAAATATCTCATTTGAATTTGTTTTTTTTTTTTTTTTTGAAAAGACCGCTTGTACCGTTTGAAATGATTAATTTATGAGAAATATTATCATCACCGATAATAATTTAATGAAGAATGAAAGAATATCTGTTCATTCATTTTCATATTCATTTTCATAAGCCATAGAAGTAATTATTTTTAAGAAAATATTTTGAGCAAAACAATGGAGCCTTATTAAAACAATTATAGCACTCATAAGAAGTATACTCATTATAAAATATTATTCAAATTAGTGAAAACTATGGAAACGTCCTATTTGAATCTCTGCATGGAATACTTTCCATATTTCTAGACTTTTAAATGCTATGTTTACTATGACAAATTTACTTGAATGTTTCCGTGACATCACAAATCACAAGCTATGCCCACTATGACATATTTATTGTAAATTTTTCTTATAATATAAAAAAACTCCAAAGTTGTATATATATGACATAGTTATTATCCGTCAAGGCTCTGTTAGATATTTTTTAGTTAAAATATTGTCACTTAAGCAACATAGGCACCATGTCAATATCAATTACTTCCCAACATCTACTGTGAGCAAATTTTTAATAGCATTCATTGACAAAATCTTAATGAATGATAAATATGTCACACAGATAAAAATTTAAGATTTTGTGTCGTGGAAAAAAATTTAAGATTAATATGTCACAATGGCCATACTCTAAATTTTATTTTATTTTTTTACATTTTCCCTTTCAATTAAACAATACGTAAAAAAAAATTAAGACTTGCGTGCCACTTTATGTTATCTCTATTTTATGGAAACTAAACTTATCGATGGATTTGGATCCAAACCTCAGCTCTTGTTTGCTGACATAGACTATGATGACATAGCATAGAAAATCAGTGAAATTATAATTTAAATAGTCAAGATAATTGTTAAACAATACTTTACTATGATACTTCCCAAAATCGAACGAAGATTTCTCATCCTTCATATTTTAAAATTTCTTTCCTATATAAATTCTCATTCTTCATTTTTTTTTTACCGCTCACACGCGTATTCAATCGGACTAAACAACTATAATACATCTTCTTCCACAACCTTTTTCAAACTCTATAATTTGATTGGTAAATTTGCCCTTAACAACTGATTCAAGTTGTAAATTCTTAAAAAATAAGAAGATAAATATAAATACTCTAGACAATAAAAGAAGGGCCTAATTCCCTAAAAAAATCTCAACTTTAAGTCTAGACTAATTCTGCCTCAAAATTTCTTTTGTCACATAAAAAGACCACCAACTTTCAATGGGTTCTCAAATCTGCCTTCCGTTAGGTTTTCATCCCATTTGATTGGAAAATATTTTATTAAAAAATAACTGCTTATATTGCTTATAAAAATATATGAACAAAAAATATTTTCATCATTCACGAAATATTTAATCATAAATTATTGTATATGATGACAATTTTTTTTTTATAATTAATTATTTCAAGCGATACAAGCAATCACTTTTTCATTCATTTTTCGCAAAAATAAATGGACCCAAATTTCTACAATGGAAGAATACTTTTGCAGGTATAGACAAGTTTCTTTTTCTCTTATAGTTTTTTTTTATGAATATTTTTTTACTTTACCCCTGATGGTGGGCTTGAAATCTAGTTTGGGCCTGACTATTTTCTCCCCTTTTTTTTTGTTTTTCTGGTGCAATTCACGTTGTCCCATTTCCCCTTTCGTTTGATTGACGGAGGCTTTGGATGATGCAGAAGACGGTGGTATGCGAGTATGGCGGTTCAATGATGCGTGTGGCGGCCGACCGTGGTGGAGCGCATTTAAATTATTTAATGTTTAAAGAGAAGAGAGACGGTGGTGAACGATGGCGTGTCTTGGGAGAGTGCTGAAGTCCATTATTTAAAAAAAAATAGAAAGTCGTTTTCCTTGTGTTTTAATGTGAATTTTCCAATTTACGGAAGATATTTCCTAGAATTAATGGATGTTCCCGCACCAAACACCCAAAAAGGATGAAAATATATTCCTAGGACTTATTTTTCCAAGCAAAAAAATGGAGCCTAAGTTTTTCACCCATGCGCAATATATATATATATATACACTTTACAACATGGTAAAACAAAATAAATAGAACTTTCACTTGCTGGAGGACATACAGTCTAGACGAGTTTTTGCTTTTACTACTCGAGTTTTTACTGTCCACTTTGGACACTGAGTCCTTACGACTTTAAAATGCGTTACATAGATTAGAGGGACTCAAGCCTTATAAACTAGCCCCAGGATTCCCCCTAAGCGATGTGGAACAAGAGAAATGGCCTTAGCCTCGCCCTCGTACTGCTGAGGCGATCTTAGTCCGTCTCTCCGTACTGCCCCGGGTCTGGGTCGTCACATTCAGTGTCCAAAGCGGACTATATTACACAATGGAGCCCGGGTTCTTACAACCTCATCCTGGGCCAGAGCATTTGTTGTCTGCCAATTTAGGACAAACTTTGTAAGATTGATTTTTTTGTTTTTTTGGGTGGAGTTTCCTACTAGATCTACTCTAGTTGGGTGTCGAATCTTTGGACGATACCCATATCCAGTTGAGCTTGTAAATTCGTCCAAGGCCGGGAGATCTAGAGGCTGGAATATGCAGTGAGTGGGGAAGGTGGCTTTGCTTATTCTTTACAAAAAGTGCAACGCGTTTCTGACAATCAGGATTTTTCTTTACTGATTTGAGGATGGCCTTATATAATGGAAACATGAGTTCAATAACTGTAGAAGGTTTGGCCTTTGGAGGAGTGGGTTCGTGTTTATGTGAAGACGGTGGAGAGATTTCAGGAGGAGATATATCATGTTTGGGTGGTCCATAGGACATCAAAAATTGGTAACGTCCTTCATCTCCTCCAGAGGGTCTAATAGATTGACTGCTATCTTCTCATCTTTGAAAAAGCTCACGCCAACACGAAACGATTTCTTTCTTCTGGAATGTTTGTCATCCTCTTCGTCCATTATGGCTAGACATAACTGGTGATGGTGGTTTAAATCCCACTGACAATGCCTTGTCAGAAGATCTTTGAAGTAGACAAGGTGACGTCCTTCAAAATTAAAGGCTTCCATCTCAAGCCTCTCTCCTACGCCTTCATCTTCTGGAAACATATGGCCCCATCATCAGAATTGTAGGAAATATGAAGGGGGCAACCTCCACCTTTTCTTGGGAGTGGTCAAGCTTGATAATCACCGAGCCATCTTTCTTCTCGGTGAATTTGGACCCTATCGCTTGAATGGGCCGGGAATTTTGACGAGACTTTTAATAGTTAGCTACCCAAGTGTTTTCAGGAAAAGTTTGACAAATTCTGCTCGAGAAATCTACCGGGGAGCGTGGACATATGATAGTATTTGCTTACTATCAACAGATATTAATAGTGCATCATTTGCGCTAGGCAAAGTTAGACCTAGAGCATGATTTTAGACCCAGTACATGTGGTAATGGAGAGTTGCTACATTATAATTCGGAGTCTAAGGTGCTCCAATAATTTGTAGTTGCATTAAGTAGTCATCATTCTAAAAAGAGCCACGTGGAAATTAGAGAACAGCGTAACAAACACAGTTTCTATATTTAAACTATTTAGTGTGGTTTCGACTATCCCAATATAGTTTGATAGTCAAGAAATTGAGTATCAAGTAGTGCCGTTCAGGCAACCATCCAGGATCCTTGTCAACCATGGAAAGTTGGAGCTAGGCGAATGGCACTGAAGTGCACGTGCGTATAGCCTTGAGTAAGCCATTGGCACATGAAATCAGGAGGCCTTAGTGAAATCAGGAGGTGTTGCTAGTTAGCAAGGATATAATGTTACTCAAATCATGTTGATTGGATGTACTCTTTCAATAAAATATCAAATTATTACACGGGCATACATCTATATGAATAAGTAATGATTTTTTCTTTAGAAAAAACCCTCTCCGCGAAATTCTCTCCATACACTTACAGATAAAAAAAAGTCAGTGATTGGAAATATTGACTGACATCACTTCTACCGATCCAATCTTCATAATGACATGACAATGGAACTCGTGGGAAGCATGGAGTTGCTGAAAAAGTCCAAAAGGGGTTCCCTGATTTCCACGTCGAGAATTTAACAACCGAAACGAGCATCTTTCCAACACGTGATGCGAACCCTTTTCCCTTCTCCCTCCTCCAAGCTCCCATGTTTCCGTTCCTACTTCGCCCCTCGCCAGCTCCGAAGCTCCGGACCTGTGTCCATTCGCTACACTGCAAATGCTGCGATCCGTGAAGCTCCTAATGCCTATGCCGGCATGGACCCGGTACAAAGTCTCCAAGGTCTAGGGTTTTAGAGTCTACTCAAATTTTATTTATATTATTAATTGAATTATTGTAGTAAATTAAAACTTTTAATGATCATCACTTATTATTACAATTTATTGACCATAATTTATATTTAGACACATAAAAAATATAAACATTAATAATATAAAAGTCTATGTCATTTAATGAAAACTCAGACTCATACTTTTAGATTATACACTCATCATCGAATAATATAGAATATCACAAGATCGCATAAATACATGAATTAAGAAAAATATTAAAACTTGTTCTAAATTCAAAGCTACAAATTATAGGTTCCAGGTTATTAACCTCGGGCTTACTTGTCAAACATGTTTCTTATTTTTAAAACTTAGAAGCTGCCCCGCATACCTTAAAATCTGGAATTTCCACTCGATCCAATTCTTAGGTTCCCAAATCGATCCTAGAATCATGCTCATCCCTACGGATGATGAACGAAAAATGATGGTGTGACTTTTTTTTATCTATCCCTACGTGACGATAATGTAGCTAAAACGATTTGCATTGATTAAAATCTAATTTTTAATACAATGTCTGTGACCACTTCCCTATGAACGCCTGCCCCTCTCACAGCCATTTCTCTTCCCTTCTCCCTCAAAGCTCCCATCTCTCTGTTTCCATTTTTGCCCCTCTCCATCTTCGTGACTTCATACCTCTGTTCATTCTCTCCATCTATTCGGGAGCCAAAGGCTTTCGTGCTGTGTTAAACACTCCAACACATGTTCGACAGACGGTCAACAGGTGTTGGAATATTTGACACATGATCAACTCTCCCAACATGCTCTAACATGCGAGTTTGGAATTCCGACATACACTGAGTCAATTTAAAAATTTTTTAATAAATGAGGAGTCGAATGTAAATATATAAAAAATAAATAAATAAAAATGTCAAATTAAAATAATGAATGATATTAATAAATGGTGGATAAATATTTTTGGTGTAAACTCATTTTAGGTTCTTTTATTGTTATTTATTTATTTGTGAATTTGGATAAAATTAATTTAATTGAGATAATCATAAAAATGATAATTTATTATGTATATATAAAAATGTACATTTAATTTATAATGTGTTTTAACGTGTCAAAATTATCTATTTTATGAAAAATGACGTATAAGGGAATTGTGTCATGTCGTGTCATATGTCATGTCTCAATACTACTTAGAGTAGTTGATGCTTCTGATCTTGATGAAATGAGTATAGATAGAGTGAGTAAACAGGATATAGGAAAAGGAGACGAGGAGGATTGATATACATGATCAATTATTTAAGAATTGTTTGTTTCAATAATGCTCCAGTAAATATTCTACGGTTTTTAAGAGAGTGGGAGTGAGAATCAATCAGAAGTATATTTTTACTTAGTTGCCTTTTTTTTTTCTATCTAAAAATGTATTAGAATCAATAGTGTTTATACCGAACGGTATATGTAGAACATAAAATAAGGGTGCGTTTGTTTGTATTTCTGTTCTTTTTTTGTTCCAGGGAATATAAATAGAAAAAACTATTTCTGTTCTAGGGAACAATTTTAAACAAAAGAACACGTTTGGTAAACTTGTTCTGGAATAAAAAAAAAATGTAAAACATGTGTTGGTAAATTTGTGTTCTTTTTTTATTTCTTTTAATTTTTCAATATTTTTATTTTATTTTTCCTTATTTTTCTTTATGTTTCCCTTTTTTTTTTTCTTCTTTTGGCCGGTCGCCGGCCTCGGCCATGGTTGGCGACCAGTCGACTAGGGCCCGGACCTCACCCGACCATAGTGAGGGTCGCCGGCCCTCGAGGAGGCCGAGTGTCGCCGTGGTTGGGCAAGGCTCGGCCTCGCCTTGGTTGGGCGAGCTCGGGCTCGCCTAGATCCAGTGAGGCCGAGCTCGCCCAGCCTCACCTCGCACCGACTGAGCCTCGCTGGCTTGAGGCTAGGCGAGCTCGGGCTCGCCCAGTCCGACGAGGTCGAGCTTGCCCGGCCAAGGCGAGGCTAAGCCTCGCCCAACCACGATGACGCTCGGCCTCGGCTGGGGCCGGTGACGCTTCGGTGAGTTTTTGGCCCTCAATGGCGTTGCCGACCCTCGATAGCCGGTCACCGGCCTTGGCCATGGTCGGTGACCGGCCGACTAGGGAAATGCGGCCTCACCCGGCCACGGCGAGGCTCGCCGGCCCTCGAGGAGGCCGAGCGTCGCCGTGGTTGGGCAAGGCTCGGCCTCGCCTTGGCCGGGCGAGCTTGGGCTCGCCTAGATCCGGCGAGGCCGAGCTCACCCGGCCTCGCCCTGCGCCGCCGAGCCTCGCCGGCTTGAGGTCGGGCGAGCTGGGCTCGCCAGATTCGACGAGGTCGAGCTTGCCCAGCCAAGGCGAGGCTAAGCCTCGCCCAACCACGATGACGCTCGGCCTCGCTAGGGGCCGGTGACGCTTCGGTGAGTTTGCCGGCCCTCAATGGCGTTGCCGGCTCTCGACAGTCGGTCGCCGGCCATGGCCGAGGGCGGCACCGGCCAAAAGAAAAAAAGAAGAAGAAAGAAAGAGAGAAGTGTTTTTGAAAGTGTTTTGGAAAAAAACAATTTTTTTTTGTTTCTTATTTTTGTTCCAAATTTGTTTCAGGAATAAAAAAACATATTTGAAATAAAAAAGAAACAAACGCGTTTTTATTCTTTTTTATTTAAGGAAAAAAATAGAATTTTTGTTCAAAAACGGAAACAAGGAACACAAACAAACACTACCTAACCTAATCTAACAAGGAAATAGCTATCTTAGAAAATGGCAAAATAGCAAGTGATATTTCTCATGTCTAATAATATTTCGACCTATATTTTCCGAGGGGAAAATCTCCAATATCCATAGCATACCTAAACTTTTAGGCGCTACAATCTTTCATTCCTATGTCTTATCAATATGGAACTTGTCTCCCTTGGGAGAATTTTTGTACGGAGGACCTGATCACATCTGGTTATCTTTCCCATCATGCTAGGAGATATCCGGTGAAGCCTAAGAGTAGCAGATGGGTTGCTGCTACAGGATGACGCCTCCCCTACTTGCCGACGGATCTTCCAAGAAAAGTGTCCGCTGTGTGTTCCTCCAAAACCTCTATTGCTTCCGTCGGCTCGCTATAAGAAAAATCCTACATAGATCATAGGAGCAACAGTACAGGCGCTCCTTGACAAGTCAAATTCCGAAGCCACTTCATCGTCTAGGAAAAATCTGGTGAGAGTAGCAGCAGCACCTGAACGAGAGCAAACGCCGTCCGTTAGGCATCCCACTCTTTTGGTTCATTATTGGGTCAATCTAATCTCTCTATCCGTGCTACTCCGGCCTCTAAGGCGGGGAAGATATAAAGAAAACGCGAAGCGTTAGCACCACAACGGTCACCCAGATTCAATCACCCAGATTCAAAGGGTTTTCAATTTCGTGGATGGGAAACGTGGGAAGGGAATAGAAGATGGTGGAAGAGATGTACCCAGACAAGAGATGTCCATTCCCACGTTCGACATGAGAAACATGACGCGCCACATAAAAAAGAAGAAAAAAAGAAGAGAGAGCAGAGAGGCCAACCTTTAATTCCTTGTCCAAGAAAGCTATGTCCAATCTGTGCCTCTCATCCACCAACCTACACAAAAAAAAAAAGAAGGAAGAAAAAACTCAATTTTCCCATTTTGATGATAAGAAAGAAATTAATAATACTAAAAGAAAAAAAAGGAAAAACATAATAAAACCCACTAACCTCTGCCTTCAACAATGGCAGATGATCTCAGTCCAGCGCCGACCGGCCGAGCTCTCCTTCTCCTCCTTCCGCCGGCCCGATGTCGCTGACGACGCGCCTCTCCGGCCCGGCTCTCTTCTCCGCTCGCTGCCGCAGCAAGTTCCCGCCTTTCCCTTCCCACGCCGCCCGTTTCCGGCGCCTCCCGAGCCGCCGGGCGTCCGCCTTCGGTAGCATCCGGGCGGCGTCCTCGTCCGTCCAGTCCCCCGCGAGGACCGCCGGCGGCGACGCCCCCGATGCCGCCATGGACGCCGTCCAGAGGCGCCTCATGTTCGAGGACGAGTGCGTGCTCTGCTTCTTCCTCCCTTTTTTCGCGAATTCGGTGTCGTCGGCCGACGCCCGAAAGGCTGTGAATTCCGGGTTGTTTTCTTTTTTTTTTTTGGGTGATTTTCCGCGAGGATTGTGAGCTACCATCTTGCTGATTCGTGGTGTCGTGCGCGTAATTGTCTGCAAGTTCGGTTTTTGGATTGAACTGTGAGGCCTTGCTTAGATGATTCGGAGAGTTGTGACGACAAGTGGCGAATGAGCCGAAATCTTGCGGCCAGATTTTATCTTGGTCCTTGTTAACTATCGAAAGGTGAAGAATTTCTGCTAGTTTGCGAAGCGGGTGATCGGCGATTCTCTTGATGATTCATGAATATTCAATAGTGTTGGCTGTTTTGTGAACGGTTGGTTTGGTATACCATGTTCTGTTTTCTAGCTCCATCATTAGGCAAGAGTTGCCCGGCTGCCAAGACATAGCTGTGCGCCCTTTACACTTTTCTATTCATATGCTTGCACTTCAAGTGAACAGTTATTGTAGCAGACTCTTGATATCGTTTGTTCCGATGTCTTTCCTCCCTTGCCCAGCTTAACTTCACGTGTACGTGGGAACATGTTAGTACAAATTTTGGTTCCGATTGATTTCTGGATGCTTTCACAAGCCCTCTAGTTTCCAAGTTATTCTACATCTCTCACGTGTGATCTCGCATGGTTATGTTATCAAGCATAAGTATTTAAAATGCTTGACCTTTACTCCTTCGTGCTCTTGTCAGTTTGTTCTGATGTTGCCATTACTATGTCTTCTTGCAGATGCATTTTGGTTGACGAAAATGATCAGGTTGTCGGTCATGAATCAAAATATAATTGTAAGCGATCATTTAGTCGAGTGGTTTTCTGGGTTTGAATCTGCATGATTTGTAGTCTTTCTTCCTCCTGTTCTATTCTGCACGATCTCACTACATTGTGGAGGATAACCATACATTATAAAATTGAATGTATGTGCAGATATAGAGGCTCCGGCTTTTAGTTAATTTGAGAGTGTGCATTGTAAACTACAAGTTCCTGATGTGATTAATCTAGAATTTCCCTCTTCCTGATGTAATTAATGGTTCTCCTGCTCACTTCTGGTTTTGTTCTGTGATGCTTTTGGGAAACTGCAGGTCACTTAATGGAAAAAATTGAAAAGGAACATATGCTGCACAGAGCTTTCAGTGTTTTCCTCTTCAACTCAAAGTACGAGTTACTGCTTCAGGTATGAAGCTAATATTCTTCTAGAATTCAGTGTATACCCATGATGAGAATGAGTGTTTGGAAGTGAATGACTACTTTTCCTCATCTTCTTCAATAACTCATTGAGTCGTTGATCATTCATTGCTTTCATTGAAAAACTTATGAGGGAATAGGTAAGTAATTCCACAATATGGACAATCCTGTATGTTGAACTACCTTAATGAAATTCAACTGATAATAGGAGTCTTTGTTGCAGTAGACTTTGTTTCACTGTGTTTCTCTGAAGCAGTGTGTGCATTCATTTCAAAGATGCTAGTGGAGAGGTAGATTCATGTTTGCATTGGATTGAATTGTTTTAGAATCCGTCGCCTTTATATTATTTGGCTGTTTTTTGCGTGACTGCATGGTAAAACTCTAAAGTTGGACATTTCAAATTGACACGTATTTTATATTAGCAAAAAAACAGAGAAGTGGGCTGGTACAGTACTCAATATATGCTTTACCTATGACAATCCATTTATTTTTTCAAGTTTCTTAGTGTCATTGTGGTCAGCTATCACTTAACAATTTTGTGGTACGATGTTTTCATCCTTGAGCTGTTACGTAAATTGACTGTGTCATGTACCTGGACAGCAACGATCTGCTACAAAGGTAACTTTCCCCCTTGTATGGACAAACGCCTGCTGCAGTCATCCCTTGTACCGGGAGTCCGAGCTTATTGATGAGAACGCTCTGGGTAATAAACACCACTCTAGATGCACTTTTTGTAAACTTGTTTAATCCCTTAAGTTATTGAATGCTACTCAGCGTTATGAAATGTAGATCTCTTTTATATAATTGCCAGGTGTCAGGAATGCTGCACAGAGGAAGCTCTTGGATGAGTTGGGTATTCCTGCTGACGATGTGCCAGTTGATCAATTCATCCCACTAACTCGCATGCTTTATAAGGCTCCTTCTGATGGCAAGTGGGGAGAACACGAACGTGAGTCCACTTGCCTTGCACACCCTATACTTCCCGACTACACTCTTGGCGTTACTTGGGTTCATTTGCTTTGATTCATATTGCCTGCTAGCTGCGAACTTAAGATGTTGGTAAACTGAGTTGCATTCTTGATTTGCAGTTGACTACTTGCTCTTCATTGTTCGAGATGTCAGTGTCCATCCAAATCCCGATGAAGTCGCCGATGTCAAATATGTGAATAGGGAGCAGCTAATAGAGCTGCTGAGGAAAGTCGATGCTGGTGACGAAGGTCTGAAGCTGTCACCCTGGTTCAGACTAGTTGTGGACAATTTCTTATTCAAGTGGTGGGATCATGTCGAAAAAGGGACTCTCCAGGAGGCTGTTGATATGGAAAACATTCACAAGCTCACTTAAGATCAGTTAGAAACAAACACTTCTAGGAGCTATGCTAATAACAACATCCTCGACTGCAATAAACTCACATGTCGAAAGGTTCCGAAGCAGTGGGTGTTATGTGGTTATTTGATTATGGTCTGCTCTTTTCTTAGTTGAAAGCTTCTCTTCTGCCTTGGTTTTTACAACATCTTTTCTTATGCCAAGACATGCTTTTGGATATTGATCTATGATATCCCTTTTATCTTGTGACTCTCATAATGTTTGCGGTCAAGTACAACTTGGCCTGTCTACAGGAGTGTATCAAGCTTTTTTCGGGTTCTTTCTTCTCTTTTAGAGTCTTGTTTGAGTTGGGAATGCGAAACTCAGCATCTCGAGTGGCTGATGAGTGGTCAAAACATACATCAGAAGATTGGGTAAGTAAATGTAGCCGTTCAGTTTTATGTTGAAAGGGTGCTGGCACCAGATTGCACTTTCCATAACGATCGGGATAATCCACCTACTTAAGAATGCCATTTCTGTCCTCCTCATTTATGGACTGTGAATGATTTGATTCATCTCTCTTTGCTTCCTTCTCTTCCACCTCAATAGTCTCAATAGCTTTGTCAATCAAAATCCACTTTTTTCGATTTCAGTTTTTCTGTTCACTGCCCTTTAGTCCTTTTCTCTGAAAAAGCCATGCTCTCTGGTAAGGACTTTTACAGGATCGTTGCAACGATCGTGCCCTTGTATGTGGCCACGATCTTAGGCTATGCCTCTGTTCGGTTTTGGAAGATCTTCACCCCACAACAGTGCGCGGGCATCAACAAGTACGTCGCTAATTTCGCTGTCCCCATCCTTTCCTTCCACGCGATTGCAACTTGCAACTTCTGCAACATGAACTATCGCTTTGTTGGAGCTGACGCTCTCCAAAAAGTGGTGATTCTAGCCTCTCTTGTGCTGTGGTTGATCTTTAGCCGAAATGGGAGCATTGAGTGGGTGATTTCTTTCTTCTCCCTCTCCAGCCTTCCAAATACTCCGATCATAGGCATTCCTCTACTCCAGGCCATGTACACTACTGCTTTCGATATGGTATACACTACTCCATCCCTCAATTAGTCTGATGTTCAAATAGTGGTCATGCAGCTTTCGATATGGTATACACTACTGCTTATCTTGTTCGAATATAGAGGTGCAATGATCCTAGTCAATGAACACTTTCCTGATTGCTCTCAGGCCATAACCTCCATCAGGGTCGATCCCGATGTTGTTTCGCTCAATGGTTGTGAACTATTAGAGGCGGAGGCCAAGATAGATGATGATGGCAAGGTCCACGTGGGGGTCAAGAGATCCTCCGCTTCATCTATTGGGTCGACACATCGTGAATCCCCTGAAGAATTGAGTTCCGTAACAGTAACCCCACATCCATCAAACCTTTCAGGGGTAGAGATTTATTCATTGGAGTCTTGCTCAGGCACATCAAACCTTAATAATTCGGACAGTTCTCATGGAAGCCAAAAACACAGAATTAGTGGGAGTACAGAGGCAACATCTTCCTTAAATGATTCAAAATCAGCAGATGCACAAGATGATTGGATTGTTGATTCAGAAACCACTCGTACTGGCAAGAGAAGTTACAGGGGAAAGAATCAGAGCAGCGAGTTGATAAATGGCTTCCCGTTTCCTCTGCACCAGCCTTCTCACCCAACATCTCCCAGCGAGGTGCCGATGATGCTCAGAGACAGTAACTCCAGTGCAGTGCCTGCTAAGGGGCTTCACATGTATGCTTGGGGCCTGACCGAAGACAAGTCAAGACATGCCAGCTCTGGGATCACATATTCTTCTTCAGATCTTGGTGTTCAAGAGGAAACGGCTAATTCTACAGGTTCTTTCAAAACCTTAGCATCCCCTTCACTAGTCACACCTCACAAGTAATGTGGCATACGAAGTGTGCTACAAGGAGAGTATCTCGAGAGTATTAGAGCTCAAAAGATTCTGGCGCATCACATCAACAAATTGCTTAGGATCGTGCAATAAATGTTCACTTTGGAAAGTGAAGCCATGACATTACCAAATGCTTCCCAGCCGGATTTGATGATTGCTTTCATTTGTTTTTATTCCTATCCTGTTAAGAGTATATTTGAGTCCATCCTGAGTATCATCAACTTGTATGGTATCTAATGTAGGCGGTCAAAATTTTCGAGGAAGATTGAATGAACATGCAAAGAATGCATCTGAGATGAGTGATAAAGAAGGGAATGCAGTGAAGGCTGAGCTTGGGAAGCCTCCAGTGACTGTGATGACAAGACTCGTTGTATTGATGGTTTTTGAGGAAGCTCATTTGAAACCCTAACATCTACAGCAGCATACTTGGTTTTGCTTGGTCTCTACTTTCATTCAAGTATGCTGTCTCTCCCACTAAAAGTCTATACACGTAACAGCATTCGGGGTTTTTGCATATAAAACCTTGATTATTTGGAAAATATAATCAAGAATTCACTTGTTCCTCCTTCCTGATTGCAGGTTGCACTTCCATATGCCTCTGATTGTCAGAGGGTCAATACAAATAGTCTCGGATACAACACTCGGTGTGGCAATGTTCAGTCAAGGTACTTATACGGTACACATATTCATGCATTTGTGATTGATGCTCTCCCCGTATGGATGACTTCACACTCGTGCTTGAGCAAACAGGTTTATTCATGGGATTGCAGCCGAAATTGATACCTTGTGGATATTCATTAGCGACATTAGCCATGGCCTTGAGGTTCATAATAGGACCTCTAGTGGCTGCAGCTACTTCGGCTGCGCTGGGTATTCGTGGCAACCTTTTGTGTATATCAATTTTACAGGTAAGTTACAAGTCAATTAAATGACATTCTTGTATTATATGCAGGCATCTGAAAAGCTTTAAAACATCACGGTCCTTGTAAATTGCAGGCCGCCCTTCCGGCATCGATCGTTCCATTTGTATTTGCTAGCGAATACAAAGTACATGCCGACATAATGAGTGTGGCATAAGTTTATTCCTCTTTACTGTACGTGTCAATCGATTAGCTTGATGAAATGTTAACATTAAAATGCATGTCATGATATGCAGGGTTGTCCTCGGAATACTGTTATCATTGCCGGTGGGATTGCTCTATTATGCGGTTCTTGCAGCAATCTAGTATGGACGCTTGAATGATTTGAGATCCACGCAGAGCGTGAAGAAGATAATTGAAGATGATGTCTTCATAATCATAAAAATGTACTTCTTTGATGTTAACAGAGATGTTCAGTTGGCTACTAGTGCTCAGACTGTGAACAGAGATAATCATTGGGCTACTTTCGGTGTAGTTAGTCTGCTTTATAGGGTGAAGATGTACATCTTTCGTTTATTGGGTGAAGGGCGTACCTCGTATGCCATAACATTTCTTGTTTCAGTAATGCAAGAACAGGGAACTTCATACCCTAGATGCAAAAATACTTCAGTAGCTAAAAGTATCACAAGAAAAATTTTGGACAGTGTATCTTCTACATGTTAGAAATAGTTGGGAGTTTGTGCGCAATCATTTCAAGCACATATTAGAGTGTCCGAATTTAAATAAAGTGATGAATGGGACATCTTTTTGTAAAGTTACTCACTTTTAGAGGGAAAATCATTTGAAAAATCCTCAAACTATTGCACCTTTGCCATTACGGGCGGTGATGAGCGGCCGGAGTTCGGCGGCCGATGGCAAGCTTTCGGCAACCAACGGGCAGCGGGTTGGAGGCGGGCCATAATGAGATTGAACGATGAGAAGTTTTTATTTGTCACTTTTATTCTAGAAATAGAAAAATTAAAAATTTTAACTTTTAATTTTTGTTCCAAATCTATTTCTAAAATAAAAATTTGTTCCAGAAACAGAAAAATAAAATTGTGTTACTAAATGGATTTATATTCTAAATCTGTTTCGGGAACAAAAAAATAAAATAAAATAGAGAAACATAATGGTTATCAAGCGTGTCTCATACGTATTTCCGTTCCATCCTAATAACAAAAAAAAAAAAAAAAAAAAAAAAAAAAAAATAGAAAAGCAGATACACTAAATGGTTATCATGAGCGTCGTTACTTTACGAGCGTTGTATCTCCCAACTTCACTCTTGCAGCTAGGGGATGACACTTCTGAAGTAGAAAGAAACAAGGGCAAAAGGTTCAAGTTGATTCATTTTTTTCTTTTTTTTCGACGTCGCTTGATCTGATAATCTCGCACTTATCTCGGTAATCAGTCAAGCCTCCAAATTCGCCAATCGCAAGGGAGGGTGATACCATTGATACCATGAACGATCGACATAATGCCAACGAACAAGCATTGAACTTCTTCGAAAGCGAAGTCGAATAAGGCCTTTGGAGCGCATGAAGTGAGTCTATATTCAAATGGGAAAATTGTCCAAAAAATCCTAAACTTATTGCACTTTTGCTAATTCAATCTTAAACCTTTTAACTTTGTCAATTCAGTTCTAAATTTTTTCACTTCTCGCCAATTGAGTCCATCCGACCAATTTTGACCGGAAAATGCTGACATAGACACCGGTGATGCCATGTAGGATCGCCAGCGTTAATGTGGACAATTTTTAATAATACTATTTTTTTTTTGAATTTTTATTATTTTTTTCTCTTATTTTCCTTTTTTTTTTTTTTTTTTCTTCTTTGCCTTTTCCGATGGCCGGCCACCGGCCGCGATTGGCCACTGGTCACATCCAGCCGGCTGACCTCGCCCACCATAGGCGAGGCCTGGTCGGGCAAGGGCAAGCCCTAGTGAGGGGAGCCCTCGCCCAGGCGCGGCATGGAAGGGTTGCCTAGGCCAGTTTGACCTGTGCCCAAGGTAGAGCGAGGGCCGGCCTCTCCAAATCTGGTCTAGGCAAGGCCGACACTCGCTAGGGCAATGGCGAGCCCTAGCGAGGGCTCCCCTCGCTAAATTTGACGAGGTCGACCCTCACACAGGCCAAGGCGGCCTCGCCTGGCGTTGCCGTTGCCTGGTGAGGGCGCCCTGGCTTGGGTGCAAGTCGGCCTCACCTAGCCTAGGTGAGGGTCGACCTCACCTAGCCTAGGCGAGGGTTGGCCTCGCAATGGCGACCTTTGCCGAGCCGTGCTTGGGCAAGGGCTCCCCTCACACGGGCCGGGCCTTACTTGTGGTGGGCGAGGCTAGCTGGCCGGCTGTGGTTGGTCATCGCTTGTGGTCGGCTGGCCACTGGAAAAGGCAAAAAAGAAAGCCAAAAGGAAAAGAAAGAAGAAAAAAACAAAGAGGAAAAAAACAGAAAAAAAAAATTCAAAATTAGTAAAATATTATTAGAAATTTTCCACGCTAACACTGACGATTCTACATAGCACCACTGGCATCCACATTAGCATTTTCCGGCCAAAATTAGCCGGATGGATTCAATTGGTAAGAAGTGAAAATTTTAAGACTGAATTGGCAAAGTTAAAAGATTTATGACTGAATTGGTAAAAGTACAATAGGTTTAGGATTTTTTGAACAATTTTCCAATATTCTAACGGTAGAAATTGCCCTCTCTTCCCTTTCTCACGCTTTGAAAGAAAGAGAGGGAAAAGGAGGAAACCCCTTTTACATTGCAAACATTAGAATTATTAGAGATATAGATATATTTAGGAGGTGTATATTCTGATTTGATTCTTTTGATATAATTGATATTTCGTTTCCTTAAGCTCAAAGCCTTATAAACAGGCTCATGTATTATGTCAGATATACATATACATATATATATATATATTATGTATCTTAATTGATTATAATTTAATTCTTTTGATGTAATTGATATTTCGTTACCTAGATAATTAAGTTTTAAAGCCTCCACGCGTCATAGGAAGTCTTTGCGTGTGAGATCCACACGCCTCACCATTGACACGTGCCTACACATGCCATCATGCCTCCACTCAGCTGACATCATCGCCACGTCATCCTTTGACCGTTGCTCAGGTCAAATTGAACTGTTGACCAAGTCAGACTGGATCATTGATCGGTCAGACCGGGCCATTGACCAATTCAGCCAGACCGATCGAATTGGTTCAGTTGCTTTTCTAACCGATTCATGCATTTTTAGACTAGTTCTTGGCCATCCCAAACTAGTTCCTTAGGTATTTTGACGTTATGAGTTTGTTTTTGGCCTTATTTGCTCCAGATAAGCTCTCCAAGTACTAGTTTCTGCACATTTTTGGTCCAATCTATGGTGTTGAAGTTGGTATAGTGCCTATTATGGATAAATTAGAAGTTTTGATGTCCAATTACCATCAAGTACGACCTACACAACTTACAAGGACAGCTAATCGATCCAAAAATCGAGGTCTATGTCACAGTCCAAAAGAAGACTGATCCTAGAGGTTCCCAAGGGACGACCGTGACTCATCCGTGGAGGACCTCCTGTGCTCGCTCGGATTTCCAACGAGCCTTCTTCCGGAACTTTCCAAGGGTGGGCGATATGGTAATTGAGCCGTATTCTAGAAGTCTCCTGTCATAAGTGTCGGTCATTTATGTCGGTAGATGGTAGTTGTCATTAAGTGTCGAAAGATGAGGCGGTGCGATCTTATCCGCCGAATAAATTTTAGATCAACGGATGTAATCAAAGGGCCTCAAGTATAAGAAGGGGTGCCCTCCCCCTCATTTGTAATCATCCAACTATTTCAGTTGATCAAAACTCATTTCTTTCTAGAGCTCCTCTCTCTAGAAGCTTTCTCTCTCTCTATGATCCGGGTGTGTGAGTGAGTGTGCGATCGATCGAGCAAGACTTAGCTTAGGCGATCCAAAAGAACCTGAGTCGCCGCACGGTCACAATCCCAATCGATCGACCCGTGACAAGTGGTATCAAAGCAAATGAGAGATCCGTTTCCAGATATTGAGGAGCACTAGCTGTTTGAGAGAATGTCGAGCCAAGAAGCTACTATGGATGGAGAGGCCGTGCAAGTCAAGGAGACCTGCGGCCGAATGAAGAAAAGAGAAGCCTTGATGGATGCCGTAGTTGCGATTGATGAGAAGTTCGCGAAGGTCCGGAGTGCCATGGTCGAGTTCATGGAAGGCCAGGACAACGTGAGAGACCGCATCATGGAGGTTGAGGGCTCGCTTTGTGAAGACTTCATGACCAGCCTCAACCAAGCAACGGCCCCGTTGCATGACAAGGACGGAGCCCTTGAAACGTCGATTGATGTGTTGAAGGAGCGTGTCCAAATGATTGAGGAAGAAAGCCCTTGTAGGGATGAGGTCGAAGCCATGAAGGCAGAGAACCAAGAGCTCAAGACCGAGCTTGCCCTATGCAAACTGAGCATCACCAATGGAGTGATGCCCACACAAGCAGTGCCTAAGCCTGAGGTGCTGAAGCCTAAGAGTTCAAAGGCGACCAATACACCAAAGGGTGGACAACTTCTTGTGGAGCATGGAGCAATACTTTGGCGCCGTCAACATCCAAGACTAGTCGAGCAAGGTAAGAACCGCTTCGATGTTCCTTTTCGATAACGCAATGCTTTGGTGGCGGAATAGGTGCGACGAGACGAAGCGTGGCGCTGATCCCATGGATACAAGGGATGACTTCGTAAGAGAGTTCCGAGACTATTTTTTCCTTGAGTTTGCTCAACAAGAAGCCCGAAGCAAGCTCCATTGCCTCGAACAAAGGGGCACGATCCGAGAGTACGTGAGAGAGTTCACAGAGCTCAAACTCCAAATCCGCAACCTAAGAAAGGAGGAGGTTCTCGGAGCGTTCATGGATGGACTCAAACCGTGGGTGCAACTCGAGCTCAAGTGACGGGATGTGAGTACTCTTGTGAGAGCGCTAACGTAGCCGAGTCCCTCGTCAACCTCACCAAAGTCGAGCCGAAGAATAGAGCAAGAGATTGGAGGTCAGATCGATCCTTCAAGGACGAAGGAAGAAGCACTCCCCGAGGAGCGCATGATCAAGGCAGCCGAGTCAAGACATGGGGTGAAGGCACTTCCAAGCCGTCCTTCCAAAGGGGTCGACCAACGGACTGCACAACGAGTAAGTTCGATCAACCCCGCCTTCTCCTTGCTTCATTTGCAAAGGTCCGCATTGGACCTAAAAGTGCCCAAAGAAGGGTAGAATCAATGCCTTCCTTGCCATTGAAGAATAGGAGGATGAGCCCAAAGAAGAGAAGCGGCAAGTCCGGCTTGGAGTTGTGAAGGTTGTTAACACCGTCCAAGCTCGATTGCCGTCCAAAGAAGAAAAAGCTACACCAAACACGGACATGTTCTTCGTGGAGGTTGAAGTGTGTGACCGAGTGCTTTACGCCTTGGTCGACACTGGAGCCTCAAACATGTTCATGTCGACCGAGGTGGCGAAAGCCTTGGGACTTCGCGTGGAGCCAACTAGCAAGTTATACAAGCCCATCAACTCGGGTGACTTCCATGGTGTAGGATCGACTCCCGATGTGGACGTCCAAATCGGCGGATGGAATGGCAAACTGGCGTTCGAGGTAATTCCTCTCGACGATTATGATCTCATTCTGGGTATGCAATTCTTCCATAGCGTGAGGTCAATGATCGACATGAGGACCAAGTATATCATGATCCTCGATCCAAAATGCCCGGCAATGATCCCTATGATAAAAGGGGTGGTCGACACCAAGACCATCGCCACGATCCAACGCCTTGACAAGAGCTTGAAGGCCGAGAAGCGCATGCATAAGCTGCCATCCATGGAGAAGCCGAAGGTAGAGTTGGATCCTCCTACTCCAACTCGCGACATGCCAATCCAAGCGCTCTTCCCCGAGGTTGGGTACTGCTGCGTGCCATGCCCAAGCCAAAATTGGAGTTGAAGATGGAAGGGTGTGGCATTTCATTCGTGAGCGTCTGAGCGAAGCAAAATCAAAGGAGGAAAGCTTGTGCTCGTGCCAAGAAGGCCGCCCGTCGAGCTGTGAGCGATGAGGGCGTCGCTCGATTGAGTGGGGGAGAATGTCACGGCCTGAAAGAAGATCGATTCTAGAGGTTCCCAAGGGACGGCCGTGACTCATCTGTAGAGGACCTCTTGTGCTCGCTTGGATTTCCAACGAGCCTTCTTTCGGAACTTTCCAAGGGCGGGCGATATGGTAATTGAGCCGTATTCTAGAAGTCTCCTGTCATAAGTGTCGGTCATTTATGTCGGTAGCTGGTAATTGTCATTAAGTGTTGGAAGATGAGGCGGTGTGATCTCGTCCGCCGAATAAATTCTAGATCAATGGATGTAATTAAAGGGCCTCAAGTATAAGAAGGAGCGCCCTCCTCCTCATTTGTAATCATCCAACCATTTCAGTTTATTAAAGCTCATTTCTTTCCAGAGCTCCTCTCTCTAGAAGCTTTCTCTCTCTACGATCCGGGTGTGCGAGTGAGTGTGCGATCGATCGAGCAAGGTTTGGCTTAGGCGATCCAAAAGAGCCTGAGTCGCCGCACGGTCACGATCCCAATCGATTGGCCTGTGACATCTACATGCAAGTTTATCTGCCTCTATTGCTACCGTAAAGACTTCTCCTAATGGATTGTTTATTACTCTTTCATTAGAGAATCTTCATTCCATTCTCCAAGAGTTTAGTACTTCTAGCTTCTCTATTTCCTCTGTTATGTCTATTGCTTCGAGTACTTCTGATTCATGGTATTTTGACTCTACCTACTGCAATCATATGACCTCCAATACTAATTTATTTCAATCCAAATCATTCAATTCACATGTCCCTACTATTCACACCACAGATAATTCTCAAATGAGAGTTAGCCACATAAGTAATGCCATAGAATTTCGAGACACTGAAATTTCTTAAAATTCTCTCCCAAAATGATACTATTGTTCATCGTTCTTGTCTAGGGACTTCCCAGCAAAATGGTTGAGCAAAACATAAACATAAGCATATTTTAGATATTACTCGTACTCTTCTAGTCTCTGCTTCTTGTTCGGAATTGTTGTGAGGAGAGGCTTGTCTCACTACTATATACACCATTAATCGTACTCTGTCACTTGTAATAGGTAACATTTCTCCTTATGAGTGCTTGTGTGGTAGAGTACCCAACTACAATCTTCTTCAAGTCTTTGGTAGTGCTTGCTTTGTACATCTTCTCCCGCATGAACACACAGAATTAGACCCTCGTGCTCGATTATGTTGCTTCCTTAGGTATGGTATTGAGTACAAATATTATACATGTTGGGATCCTATATCTAATTGTCTTCCCAAGCCTCATCATGTTACCTTTTGGGAACACAAAATGTTTTCTTCTCTTCATTTCATAGTCTTATGTTCCTTTCTTTACTAATACTTTCGTGGATTTATTTCCGGAAGACCCCACGTCTCCCTTCACTCGTAAATCCTTCTCTCCCAAACTACCTCCCCGTCCTCCTTCTAATCTTGATGCAGGTTCTACCGGCAATACCACCTCAGCAGCTTCTGACATGTTTGCTCCATTTGCGGATTCTCAACCAGCTAACATTCCATCATCCTATGTCCATCGCCCCACCAAAGTAAGTCAACATTTTGTTCGACTTTGTAATTATCACTACTACTCTACCATGGCTTCACTTTTTGAACCTCGCACATATAAAGAAGCCAGTACTAATCCTTTATGGCAACAAGCCATGGTAGATGAATTGCAGGCCTTAGATAAATCTCATACATGGGATTTGGTTGATTTACCTCCCAGTAAGTCTACTGTAAGTTGTAAATAAGTATAAAAGATTAAAACAACGCAAATGGTACTGTGAATCGTTACAAAGCTCGACTAGTGGTGAAAGGCTCTACTTAGGAATATAGAGCTGACTATGAAGAGACTTTCTCTCCTGTTGTAAATCTCACTTCTTTTCGTAGTCTTCTTGCTATTGCTGTAGTTAATAGCTAGTCTCCATTGCAGATGGATGTTGAAAATGCATTCTTGAATGGTGATCTTATTGAAGAAGTCTATATGGTGCCTCTTCCTAGATATACTCTTTCCTTCAACAAAGTATGTCAATTACGTAGAGTATTATATGGTTTGAAACAAGCTTCTTGTGCATCTTATTCCAAATTTAGCTCTACCATGGAATTTCTCGACTTCAAATCCAATCCTTATGATCATGCTCTTTTTGTTCAATACACATTTGGTGGGCATAATATGATGCCCTTATATGTGGACAACATGGTTATTACTGGCGATGATTATATTGGCATTTCAAAGTTCAAGCAATATCTTAGTCAACAATTTGAAATAAAAGATTTCGGGCAAGTTAGTTACTTTTTAGGCTTGGAGGTTCATTCAAATTCCTCTGGTTATTATCTTTCACAAGCCAAATATGCCATTGACCTCATCTCTCGAGTTGGGCTCACTAATAACAGGATCACTACCACTCCTATTGAGACCAATGCCAAATTTGATGCTAGAGATGGGGCTCCTTTTTCAAATCCTGCACTTTGTTGACAGCTTGTTGGCGACCTTATATATCTCACTATCACTTGACTTGACATTGTTTATGATGTCCTTATTGTAAGTCAGTACATGATCGCGCCTCGCATAACACCTTTTGCTGCAGTACTTCGAATTCTTTGCTACATCAAGGGTACATTATTTCATGGCTTTGACTATTCTTCTCAGTCTATCTTGGAATTGAAGGCTTATTCTTATGCTGACTAGACATGTAACCCTCGAGATCGTTGCTCTACCACGGGCTACTGTTTCTTTTTGGGCACTTCACTTATCTCTTGGCATGGCAAGAAATAGACCATCATTGCTTGATTTAGTACATAAGTAGAATATCGAGCTCTTGCTTATACAACATTAGAGTTACTATGGTTGCGATGGCTCTCAGAAGACATGGGAGTGCGTCAACAAAGTGGAAGAATAATTCATTGCGACAACTGAAGTGCTATCCAAATAGCACATAATGATGTTTTCTACGAATGAATCAAGCATATTGAGATAGATTGTCATTTTATTCTTCATGGCACTATTCGACTAGTCTCTATTTCATCCGCCAAATAGACTGCTGATATCTTTATCAAGACACATCCACTTGGGTGTTTTCTAGATCTCTTCTCCAAAATCAAGTTGATTTCTTCCAAATCACCTTAAGTTTGAGGGGGGATGTTAGAGATATAGATAAATTTAGGAGTTGTATCTTAGTTGATTCTGATTTGATTCTTTTGATGTAATTGATATTTCATTTTCTTAGATAGTTAAGCTCTAAAGCCTTATATATAGGCTCATATATTCTTCATTAGGTATGTATAGAATATTACATTTCTCTATCAATACATTTCTCAACTGGAATGTTGTCTGGACAACTTGGCCTGTCTACAAGATTGTATTAACCTTTTCTTTCCTTGCCTTGTTTTTTTCTTTCTTTCTTCTTTCTGGAGTCTTGTTTGCATCGTGTATCCAAAACTCTGCATCTTGAGTGGTTGATGAGCAAGGATTAGTCGAAATGGACGTCTCGAATTACTTGAAGATTGAATCAGTAAATGTTGTTATTCAGCTTTACATTGAGAGGGTGCTGGGGTCAGATTGCACTTTCCATAAACAATTAGAATCTTTATCATATTTATGATGCAATCCTCTTCCAGAAATAAATATCTAGGGAATGATTCCCCTATTTAAGAATGCAATCCGAACTGAAGATAGGAAACACGAGACTTCTTTACTCAATTCAACTGGGTTCTTGTCATACATAAACAAGGATGATTAATTCATCTCTCTCTATATCCTTCTCTTCCAACTCAAGATTTTGCAACGACGTCGTCAATCAAAACCCATCCTTTTCCTTTGAGAGGGTGCTGCCATGCTGGGTTAGATTGCACTTTCCATAAAAGATCGGGATCTTTACCATATTTATGATGCAATCATCTTCAAGAAACAAATATTTGGAGAATGATCCCCCTATTTAAGAATGGAGTCTAAATTAAAGAGAGGAAATAGGGGACTTCTATACTCAGTTAAATCGGGTCATTTTCATATATAAAAAAGGATGATTAATTCATCTCTCTCTATATCCTTCTCTCCCAACTCAAGATTTTGCAATAGCATTATTAATCAAAACCCATGTTTTTCCTTTGAGAGGGTGCTAGGGATAGATTGCGGCAAAAGAATGCTTCAAGTGCCATAACTTGGCACAAAATGACACTTAAGTGCCATAACTTACGAAATGTACACTTAAGTGCCACATTCGAAGAAAAATAGATCACTTAAGTGCCACTCCGGCTAAAGTCCGACCAAAAGGCTAACATGGCTTTTTTCCGGCGAAGCGAGCCTAAAACGACGTTGTTTTGCATGCTGACGTGGCCAAATAATGCAAAAACGGCGTCGTTTTGGGCTGACGTGGTAAAAAATATATATAAAAAATAATTAAATTAAATTTATTTAAAATATATAAAAATAATAATTTTTATTTTTAAAAATTAAAAATAAATAACAATAAATAAATAAATAAAAGAAACGGAAGGTGGGGTCGGCGAGGGCTTGTGAGCCCTCGCCGGATCCGGGGCGAGGGCCACGACCCTCGCTTAGATCGGCCGTGGCAAGGGCTTACGGCCCTCGCCCGGCCAAGCCAAGGCCGCCACCCGTCGGGCGACCCGGCGGGCGGCGGCCCTTTGCTCGACCGGGCGAGGGCCGCCGACCCTCACCGAATTTGGGTGAGGGCTGCGACCCTCAACCCAGATCGGGGAGAGGGCTCACGAGCCCTCGCCACCGGTCGGCCGAGGTCGCCGGCCCCTAGCTAGGGCCCGGCGACCTCGGCCGACCCTCCCCTCACCGTCGCCGGCCCTTCCCGGGCAGTGTCCCTCAACCGCCTCCCCACCTTTCCCTTTTTTTTTTTTTTAATTAAAAATTCTTATTTTTAAATATTTTAAATAAATTAAATTAAAATTTTTTTATTATGTCGGGCCAAAACGACGCTATTTTTGCATTATTTGGTCACGTCGCATGTAAAACGACGTCGTTTTGAATTCGCTTTGTCGGAAAAAAAGCCACGTTAGCCTTTTGGCCGGACTTTGGCGGATTGGCACTCAAGTGATCCATTTTACTCTGATTTTGGCAAGTGTATCTTTTGTAAGTTATGGCACTTAAGTGTCCCATTCTGCCAAGTTATGGCACTGAGGGGTCCGCACGTCGATAGATTGCACTTTCCATAAACGAACAGGATCTCCATTACATTTATGATGCAATCCTCTTCAAGAAATAAATATATAGGGAATGATTCCCCCATTTAAAAATGCAATCCAAACTGAAGAGAGGAAACATAGGATTCTTTACTTAGTTAAACCAGGTCCTTGTCACATATAAACAAGGATGATTAATTCATCTCTCTCTATATCCTTCTCTTCCAACTCAAGATTTGGCAATAGCATTGTCAATCAAAATCCATCTTTTTCCTTTGAGGAGGTGCTAGGGTCAGATAGGATTCTTTACTTAGTTAAACCAAGTCCTTATCACATATAAACAAGGATGATTAATTTATCTCTCTCTCTATCCTTCTCTTCCAACTCAATATTTGGCAATAGCATTATCAATCAAAATCCATCCTTTTCCTTTGAGAAGGTGCTAGGGTCATATTGCACTTTCCATAAACGATCAGGATCTTTATCATATTTATGATGCAATCGTCTTTAAGAAATAAGTATCTAGGGAATGATCCCCCTATTTAAGAATGCAATCTCAACTAAAGAGAGGAAACAGGGGACTTCTTTACTTAGTTAAACTAGGTCCTCGTAGTATATAAACAAGGACGATTAATTCATCTCTCTCTATATCCTTTTTTTCCAACTCAAGATTTTGCAATGGCATTGTCAATCAAGACTCATCTTTTTCCTTTGAGAGGGTGTTGGGGTTGGATTGCACTTTCCATAAACGATCAGATCTTTGTCAAATTCATGATGCAATCATCCCCTTCGAGGAATAAATATCTGGTGAATGATCCCCCTATTTAAGAATGCAATCTGAACTGAAGAGAGGAAATAGGGGACTTCTTTACTCATTTCAACGGGGGTCTTGTCATATATAAATAAGGATGATTAATTCATCTTTCTCTATATCCTTCTCTTCCAACTCAAGATTTTGCAACAGCATCGTGAATCAAAACCCATATTTTTCCTTTCCGGTTTTTCTGTTCATTGCCCTTTAGTCCTTTTCTCTGGAAAAACCATGCTCTCTGGTAAGGACATTTACAATATCATTGCAGCGATCATGCCCTTGTACGTGGCCATGATCATAGGCTATGCCTCTGTTCGGTTCTGGAATATCTTCAACCCACAACAGTGCGCCGGTATCAACCGGTACGTTGCCTCTTATGCGGTCCCCCTCCTTTCCTTCGATGTGATTGCAACTTGCAACTTCTACGACATGAATTATCGCTTTGTTGGAGCTGACACTCTCCAGAAAGTGGTGATTCTAGCCGCTCTTCTACTGTGGATAATCTTCAGCCGAAAGTCGAGCCTCGAGTGGGTGATTTCTTTCTTCTCCCTCTCCACCCTTCCAAACACTCTGATCATAGGCATTCCTCTCCTCCAGGCCATGTACGGAGATTACACGAGGGATCTGATGGTTCAAATAGTGGTGCTGCAGGGTTTAATATGGTATACCCTCTTGCTAATCTTGTTTGAATATAGAGCTGCAATGATCCTAATCAATGAAAACTTTCCCGATTGCTCTCCGGCCATAACCTCCATCAGGGTCGATCCTGATGTTGTTTCGCTTAATGGTTGTGAAACATTAGAGACTGAGGCCGAGATAGATGATAATGGTAAGGTCCACGTGGTGGTCAGGAGATCCTCCGTTTCATCTATGGAGTCCCCACTTCGTGTATCCCTCGATCGACTGAGTTCCATAACAACAACCCCACGGGCATCAAACCTGTCAGGGGTAGAGATTTATTCATTGCAGTCTTGGTCGAGGAGTTCGAGCCTTAATAATCCGGACGGTCATTATGGAAGCCAAAAGCACGGAATAAGTGGGAATTCAGGGGCTGCATCTTCCTTACATGAATCAAGATCAGCAAATTCAAAAGTTGATTGGATTGTTAATGCAGAAACCACTCATTTTGGCAAGAGAAGTTATAGGGGAAGGAATCACGGCAGCGAGTTGATAAATAGCTTCCTGTTTCCATCGTACCAGCCTTCTCACCCGAAATCTCCCAGTGAGATGCCAATCATGTTCAGAGACAGTTATTCCAGTGCAGGGCCTGCCAAGGGGCTTCACATGTTTGCATGGGGTTCAAGGGCAGACAAGTCGAGGCACGCCAGCTCTAGGATCACACATTCTCCTTCCGATCTTGGTGAGTTCTTTCAAAACCTTAACATCCCCTTCACTAATCATACCTCACAAATTATGTGGCATCGAAAGTGTGTTACGAGGAGAGTATTTAGACCCCAAAAGATTCTGGCGCATCGCTTCAACAATAGTTTAGGATCGTGCAAGAAATGTTTTATGATTTGGAAAGTGAAGCCGTGACATCATCAAATGCTTCCCAGTCATATTTGATGGTTGCTTTCTTTATCTTTCTAATTCTTTTTTCTGTTAGAGTATATTTGAGTCCATCCTGAGTATAATCAATATATGTATGGCATCTAATGCAGACGGACGAGGAAGATTGAACGAACATGCAGAGAATGCATCCGAGATGAGTGACAAAGAAAGGAATGCAGTGAATGCTGAGCTTGGGAGGCCTCCAGTTACTGTCATGACAAGACTAGTCTTATCGATGGTTTGGAGGAAGCTCATTGGAAACCCTAACATATACAGCAGCGTAATCGGTCTTGCTTGGTCTCTACTTTCATTCAAGTATGCTGTCTCTCCCTCTAAAAGTCTGTACTTGTAGCAGCATTTGGGGGTTTTTGCATTCAAAACCTTGATTATTTGGAAAACATAATCAGGAATTCACTTGTTCTTCCTTCCTAAATGCAGGTTGCACATCCGATTCCCTCTGATTGTCAGCGGGTCAATAAAAATACTCTCGAATACAGGTCTTGGAATGGCAATGTTCAGTATAGGTACTTATTCAGTACACACATTCAACCATTTGTGATTGATGCTCTCCCTATATGGATGACTTTACACTCATACACTTGAGCAAACAGGTTTATTCATGGGGTCACAGCCAACATTGATACCTTGTGGATATTGGTTAGCAGCATTAAGCATGGTCTTGAAGTTCATAGTAGGACCTCTAGTGGCTGCAGCTGCTTCAGCTGCACTGGGTCTTCGTGGCGAACTTTTGTGTGTATCAATTGTACAGGTAAAGTAAGTTACTGTTAATCAAATGACATTCTTGCATTATATGCAGGCACCTGAAAAGCTTCGAACCATCACGGTTCTTGTGAATTGCAGGCTGCCCTTCCGGAAGGTGTTGTTCCATTTGTATTTGCTAACGAATACAAAGTACATCCCGATATAATGAGTGTCTCGTAAGTTTATTCTCCTTTACTGTTTGTGTCAATTGATTAGCTTGTTGTATGCTAACATTGAAGTGCGTCCCATGATATGCAGGCTTGTCTTCGGAATACTGTTATCGTTGCCGGTGGGATTGATCTATTATGCGGTTCTTGAAGCGATCTAGTCTGAAAGCTTGAGTGAATGAAGAGCTCCTGCAGAGCAAAGAAGAAGATGGTTGGAGATGACGTCTTCATCACAAGCTATCAGCGCTCAGATTGTAGTTTAACCTGTCAAAATGGGTCATTAAGCTATTTCTTAACTCATCTTTAATAAACTGAATTATTACATGCGCTAGTTATTTAGCAAATGGTCATTATTGAATTTTGAATAACTAAAGCTAAAATAATGTGTTAAATGAAATCACAACCTAGCTCATCTCTACAACTCTCTTTTCACTCTCTCTCAATTTCACTCGATCTCGTGCTCGCTCACTCTGCCCACTCACCTAAATTTGGGTATGAGTTTTCTTAAATTTGATTAAATATAGAAGTGTTTTAGTAATTTGGGTCTAATTGGGTATGGGCCAGGTTGGATCAAATCAAGTCGAGTTTGGGTTCCTAATTTCGCACAACATGAAAATGAGTCAATTTTGGTTGGACCATTCTTGACCCAACCTACTCATATGACAGGTCTACTCTCAATGTAATTAGCCTGCCTTATACAAGTTTCTATGTACATCTTTCATTTTGGTTGAAGATGTATCTTATATGCCATAACATTTCTTGTTTTAATATAGCAATAACATTTCTTGTTTTAATAATGCAAGAACAGGAAATTTCATACTGTAAATGTAAACTTCATTAGTTAATAGTAGAGATAAGTATACAAAAGTCCTTAAATTTGTCATGAAATTTCAATTCAATTCCAAAACTTACAAAAAGTACAATTAAGTTCTAGAATTTCCCAAATTAGTGCAATCAAGTATTTTCTTTTAACTCCATCCAACTTAACAAACGAAATGATATATCATTTTTTAAATATCTTCTCTCTCTTATATGGCGGTGATGATGTGACTAGATCATTAAACACAAGGCTAAAACAACGTAAACAGAGATACTCATTTGACTAGATCATTAGTGTGGTTAATTACCACCACCACAAAACCAAACGCCACCAACGGCAAAATCAGCGGCGGCCACCGCCACCATCAGACTCGACAACCACCATGAGCTCGACGCTCGGCCACCACCCGGGCAACCGGACCCCAGGCTTGAGGTTGAGCACTTGCTCAGTCTATCATCGCGAAACAAAATTCAGTTTACCATACTTTTTCTTCCTTTAATAAAGAGGAAAACACCTTTTCTGCACTCTTCCTTTGGCCGCAGAGTTTCGATCGTTCATCCCAATTGCAACGGGATTGATTTGGAGCCTGCATCTTTGTTCTTATGTCCAATAGCTTTTGCTTGGATATCGTTTCGATTTGCATATTGTTTTAGTTTCGCACAATATTGTTGCATACCATCTCATCTGCCAACGACGTCGAGTCCCGATTCGAAACGTTCAGACCCTGAATCGAACAAAAAGTTAACTGGAATCGACATTGAACATCGAGAAAAAGTTTAGGAATCGCCGATGTCGGAAAAACTTCGAAAAATTCATCACGACATGACTGAATTGCACATGTATTTGATTAGATCAGGTCACAAAAAATGTGCACGGAGTTCTAGCTCAAGCATACGGACTCCGAATCCCCAACCTCATCTTCCTCGACGCTTCTTGTGCTCGTCCCTTCTCTAGTGACGTTCCGGCCGGTCGCTGCCGATGAACCTTCGCCTTCGCCTTCCACTCGCGAAACGAACCTGGCCTCCCTCTTCCCTCTTCTCTGCTGCCACTTCCTCAACAGCTCCGCCACCTCGCCGTCGTCCCCTCCTCTCGCCTCTTCTTGCCCCGCTCCGTGATCGCCCTTCTTCGCAGATATCTCGGACTCGCCGTCGTCGTGCTCCGCGGAGGAGATCCCCATTGCTGACGTTGACGGCAGGACCAGGGTCTTGCAGCAGCAGAGGAGGGTGAGCAGAAGCGCGATGTACGTGCAGAGGGACGCCCACACGCGGAAGCTCCACCTCCAGTTGTGGACCACCTCTTTCGCCCATGGCAGCTGCGAGTTCATCGCGATCTCGGCCTCGCACACCTGCGGCGGTGACGAAGTCGCGGCCCTCGGGATCAGGGTGATCCTGATGGCTGCTGTCCTGGGATGCCTCAGCTCCTTGTGCTTCAGGACCTCCACTTTGATCGTCTGGGTCTCTGCCGAGACCCTAGCAACAGAGGTATGCTCAGCACGAGTGTCCTCATGAGCCTCACCGGGAGGCTTCTGAATCGCAGCATGCATGGCCGACTCGACCTCGCGATCGCTTCCCCGTTCCCCGAAAGCAACTCTGCAGTCACCTGTGAGAACCCAGATGGATCGGCCGCCAAAACCATTGGAAACTAATTCATTCGCACTCGCTCGACATTAAGTAAAATCGAGCAACGGAAGACAGGAAGGACCCTGAAAGAAATGCGATGTGGGCACCTGGAAAATGCCGACGCGGCGATTATAGTCGGACTCCGGCATCAGGAGCGACAGAGAGACGGAAAAAGTGTGACCCGCAGGAATGCCCACATGCTTCTTCTGGCGGAACCCTTCGCACAGACCGACCCCGCCATCGTCGCCGCCGCAGAAGGAGAGGACGGCCTGGGGATGAAGCCGAGCGTAATCGAGATGCAGCCTTTGCCTCACGAACACGGGCTCCTCCACCCACATCCTCACCAACCCCACGCCCACCACCGCGGACAGAGCCACGAGCAGGGTCAGGACCATGCAGACGTAGGCGGAGGCGAGGAAGCCGAGGCCGAGCCTCTTGAGGAGGAGGGAGAGGCTGGAGGGGACTCGGTGGACGGCGGACTCCACGGAGTCCTTGGCCTCCTCGGCCTGGTGGTAAGAGTCGGAGGCCAAGGAGAGGAGGGAGAAGATCGGGGACAAGAGAGAGGCGATGCACTTGTACGTGAGCTCCGCTTGCAGGAACAGGAGTCTCGTGAACCAGTGGGCGGAGGATTCCGGCGGCGGCGGCGGCGCACATGTGGGGTCCTCGTACAGCATCCATTCTTCTTCTTCATCCTCCATTCGAGACTTTGCTATTACCTCTGCGTTTGTCTACGGGAGAGAGAGAGAGAGAGAGAGAGAAGGGGGTGACCAGGTGGGGATGCGAATGCATGGCAAGATACGGGGGGGGGGGGGGGGGAGACTGAGCAACGTGGTGGTTCGGAAGAGTTACGAGCTGACATCTGTCCCCTGCTGCTGTGCTGACCAACGATTTCTCTCCTGGTTTTCATACATGATTATCGATTGGGATACGTTGCCTTGTACCCTTTTCCGGTAATACTCACGAAAATGTCTCGACTTCAAGTTTTGAAGCTTTGCTCGTAGTCAATTTGGTCATGGAGACAATGTGCCTGCCGCCAACTTAAAAAATCCCAGAGGAACCGTTCTGCAAGTCTTTCTGGAGCAGGGCTCCCTAGAAAAATTGCAGTCCATTGGATTACACAATCACAAGCAAATCAAATTATTATAATTATTGCAGACGACCTTTCCTGCTTTACTTTGCAACTAGTTTTGCTTCGAGAAAGAACATCTATTAAAGTTTAGTTTGTTTCGCCAAAAAAAAATATTTTTCAACAAGTTTTTCAGAAATATAATATTTGACTGAAATCTAGAAATGAAAAGGAAAATACTTTACAACATTGAGAAATGAAAACTCATTTTTTTGTCACGATGCTAGTGACTTGAGTATGGATAACAAGGAAAATCGAACATGGGCACTAGAGTCTCAAACCCAAGTTCGGGACCATGGAAGCTGAGCCTGAGCCCCTGGAGGCTAAGGCCAGCACCTTGGTGCCCCTGCTTGGGTCCCCATCGACTAATCTTGGGTCCCCAGCGACCAAGCCCGAGTCAATTGAGGCCCGAGGCCTCAACTCTAAACAAAGGTGCAATAAAAGAGATGTTGCCTACTACCAACAAAGTTCTAAACACTATTGATAGTCAATACGATCACTTGAATAGAATTTTCTTCACCGGCCACGCAATTGCAAAGAACCACGTATCCAAGCATTAGTAGAGGGAGAATGAATCTGGCCACTACAGTGATCATAATAGTCGAGAACATCCGAATTTGATCTCCTCACTCTTACTCAGAGTCTCAGATGAAGCTGGAAACACAAATCACGACAACATAAAATGCTGACGATCATTATCAAAACTCTCACCCAGTAGTTACTAATATGGGAAAGAGGAGAACGATTGAAAGGGGCTTGAATTCAAAGCAAAGCCTCCTTTTCTTTCCTTATTTCAGAAGAGCGATGAGGTTTGGCCCTCCTAGCCTCGAAGGACTGTGGCACGAGCAACGCGGTTGCCACTGAGGGCACCCACGCAAAGATCGCAGTCATGCATCTTGCACATTTGTTCACCGCCTTGAAGCCCTTGGTCATGGAGGTCCTCAGCTCATTGTTCACTTTCTCTCCGTCCCACATGATAACCCTGTAGGTTCTGCAATCCAAAGATACATCAAGAGTCACATAGAGAGCAATTCTAGAATTTGCTCCTAAGTTTGTTAAACTCTCTTATCTTTGGCCAAGCACATATAGTTTGTATTCTTATTATAAAGTACAGAATATACAGTAGAAGAGAGACCATTTGTAAGCTACTAATCTTGCGGCACAACAAACTTGAAAATCCGACATGATAGATACCTGGACCCACTCAAAGTAACCGACGGTAACTCAGTCCAAGTTTGCATAAATGTCGGGAAGCCTTTCTTCAATAAGATATGGAAAATAGTACGAAAGAAGCTGTTCATCAAGTCGATTACATCATGTCCTCATGTTCTAATTGATTCCTTATCAGTGACTAACCTCATTGTCCTCAGAGTCAGTCAACGGTTAGCTGCTTCAATGATAAACTTGGCCTTGATGTCATTTTCATTTCAGATCAACTAGGCTCTATTAAGCAGAAACTCAACGATTATGATTCAAATACATCCATATAAGTTTATTTCTTCACTAACTATCCAGGATAATTTGAACCCTTTGGTCAAGGCAGAGTATGTCATAAATTCCAGGTACTTTTCAGGCCAATAAAAGACGTACATGTACTTGGCCTCTTTTATGACACCACCAAAGTACATGGAATTTGCAGTCTTAAACCTTGCGATCTATGGAGTTGCCACCATGGAAACCTCCGACTCCCCTCTTTTCCTTGACATGCTTGAGCAGGGCCAGAATATATCGATTCCATTGCTATTCTTGATGGCTCCTTCATTGTCACTTGCATCAACAATTGGTTTGTAAAAACCAACAATAGTGAAGATTATACCACTCCAATCCTATAGGAGAGTTCAAATTCGTGACCAAAGCAGGAAACAATCAACTGACAATCCTCTTAATATATGAAAAACAGCTAAAATCACCACCTAATTCTCCCAAATAAATTATTCCCAACTCAAACCAGCTCAAATTAAGATGAATCTCATCACAAGTGAGGGGCGAGATCAGCTTCCATCCATTCGCCATTTGGACTAGCAAAATAGATTCACAGATTCATCAGCATCGGCCTGACAAGAAGAGCAGACCCACAATTTCAAAAGTGCAAAAGATTTGAGAAAGAAGATAGAATCCAGCAGTACCTGTTAAGCAGGAGAAGCAACGAGAACTGGATTTCTTGAAGAAGAGGGAAAGAGAATGCGAAATGCAACACACTTAACCTCACTCAATCAATTGTGCTTGACACGACAAATGAGGAGCGGCAAGGTGGGGGCAAAGGAGGAACTCTAGAGACAGAAACGGAGGAGGATGACAAACTCTGGAGCATGAAAGAGATGAGAAGCACGTTGGAGAGGAGGAAGTCTAAAGGTGGAAAAAGATAAGGAGCAAGTAGGTGAGAAGAGAAAGGAGAAAGAGAGACGGAGTGCATGAGAAAGAGGAGAACAGAGAAAATTACTTCCTTTCTTGGAAAAGACGATGTAATTTTTCCCCATTTTTAAGGTTGTTCTTTCCCTTGTTCAAAAATGTTTCCCTTGACTACTCTGTTTCGGAAAATTTGAAGGAAAAAAAAAAGCTTCCTGAACATTATTTTTCTTAGAACAAACAGAATATAAAAATTAAAATCAAGCCATTCTTAAGTGGCCGCATTTTGTTGTCTTTGTGACACAATTATTGATCATAGTTCTCTTTAATGTCATCTCCGGCCTGTACTCTCTTGTCAGGATTGGCCAGATCTAGCACTCTCAGACGACATTACCTGAGTCACAGCACATGTACACCTGGAGGAAAAGACGCTGCACACTGTCCCAGGTTTTCACCGTACTGTCAAAGAAAAGGCATTCAGAGGCCACGAGGACATTCCACTTTAACATCAAAGCCATCGAGACTTGCCCACACAACTCAGCTGAGAATTCCCAGGACATGAGAGAGAGAAAAGCTACACAGAAGAAACGTGATCAGCTCATCACAATTGAACAGCATTAAAGCTTTTGCTTAGCTCCTTCACCTTGGTATTGATTGTGAATTCACTGTGATCAGCTCATAAGAATGAAGACAGAGTGAAAGATCTTTGGTCCTTTCGCCTTTCTTAAGGATTGCTGGCCTGTGAGAACCTCAAGAGCAACCACTGTTTGTACATCTGAGAATATTTCATACATCAAGACTTCATATTTAGTGACTTAAATTTCTTCCCTTCGCCAGGCATGTCCCAAGCAGATTCATCAACCTTGTCAATCGACAGGTAGTAAATAATGTACAACCAAACTAAGTTATGACTTGCTTACTGCAGCCAAACTCGAACAGGACAGTGCATTTTCTCCTTTATCACTCCGCTCTCCCCCAAGCATAGATAAATACCAACAGCCAGCCCTCACAAACCTACCTAAAAGCAATCAGACTTAAGCTAGAAAGACCATCAAACTGCATTTTGGTCGTCTCTGCCTAGGGAAAACAGAGGATCAAGCAGAACATATTCCTCGTATGATAGAACTCAAGGTGATTCCACTCCAAGACATGCAAGAAGAAATTGAAACTATAACTCAGTTGATGAGAGCTACATCCTAACATCAAAGTTCAATTAAACATGAGATATAAGACAGCAACAAGAGAAACTTGCATGCAGGATGAGAGATCTTTCCAGTTCCCTTGTATTATACACATGGCCACCACTTACAAGAACAAAAACCCTTGTCCTCATTCATCTAGCCCATACATAAAGGAGTACATATTCAAGCAACATGAAGCGTCTGCTAGCAATCAAGTCGGCGAATTGATCCATTTTCTAAGCATGGAATAGCAATAGATGATACCGGTTCGAATAACACCATCACTCGTTGGTCATGTATTACTTTAACCCATCACTCGGTCAATTATATGTGCACCGAGCATCTGGTGTTATTTTACTCAAAATACTTTCTTGATGGTCAGATCAGCCATCTTCAATTTAGAAGACACAAGAGTATCGACACAAAGCAATCGCATCGAATCTAACAGTACCCATCAAACCACTCTTCAGAAAGGAAAAATTAGTCATAACACCAACAACCGCATATTAGATCACGCAAATCAACAAGCAGTAAGTAGGCAGAGGAATTCGGAAGGACATCATCGATATTAGCATAAAGACAGGAAACTCCATCTCGATTCATTGATGATAGGCGAATTCTAAGACATCATAGTCTGAGAACATACAATATACATCATCAAGCTTAGCCAAAGAAGACAGCGTCCAAAAGATGGACAAACCCAACCCCCCCTTTCTCCCCCAAACCCCCACCCTAACAACTTCCTTCATCGACCTACCGTTACACCATCAAATCCGACACCAAGACAACCGACGAAAAAAAGAAAAGAAAAAGACCAGAGCCCGCGACCGGGCGGTCGAGACTAAGGCTCCGGGGGCTAGGAAGCTTTCCGATCACTTCTTGTGACTACCTCGGACGCCGGGGCGGCCGCCCTTGGAGGAGGGCTCGGCGGGGTCGAGGACGGCGTGGAGGTTGATGAGCTTGGCCTCATCGAAGGGGATCTTGGGGTGGCGGGCGTCGTGGTGGATCTGCATGGACTTGAGGTCCGGCGCGGTGGTCTTGCAGTTGGGGCACTCGTACTTGGCGTGGCCCCCCTTCTCGATGCCCGACCGGTCGGCCTTGCCGGCCTTGCCGCCGCCCCGGTTGGTGGTGGCGGCGTCGACCTTGGCCGCGATCTCCTTGGCGGTGTGCTTCTTCGGCTTCGCCTTGCCGGTCATTTGCGATCGATGGCGGACGACCCCGACGGAGGAGAGGAAACCCTAATTTGACGAATCGCGCAATCGCAATGACAAGCGTAGAGATAGAGAGAGAGAGAGAGGGATGGACGCGCAAAAAGAGAGGGAGTGTGCATATATATAGAGAGGGTTGGGGTCTTTCTTATCCATGGCGGCCGCTGAGGGGTGTGCCCATTTGGGCTTTGAAGCCTTTTTCACGTTTTTGCATTAGCTCTAGTATAACCAAAAAAAAAATCCCATTTTTACTCGGGTCGGGTCGGGTTGGGTCGGGTCGGGTCGGAACCCCCGGGCCATGCCCCTCATGGATCATATCGCCAAGGGGGATCGGGCGGTATGACCCATTGGGGCGCGGTACAAGCATATGTGAGTACCTTATGAGTCCCGAATAATGTCAATATGCTCGGGAATGAAAATAAATGATGGGTTTTGATTATTTTCCTCTTTTCCCCATTTTGCTATTTAGCAAGAGGGAGGGAGGGAGAGAAGAGGGTTGATTAGTAGGGCAAAAAGATTATTGAGAAGGATTGATGGTCGTAAGCATGGTTGCTGCCAGTCGAATTGATTTGCGGAATACCAGAGTAAATTTTCATGCGGAGAACTCATGAAGAACAATGGTACATAGATTGAATTTCATTTGGGAGAAGGATGTCCATCCAAATGAATTCCACAGTGATCTTCCAAATGATAAAACAAGCAAGCGGAGAGGTATCAATCTGGTTCATCAAGCATGACTGATATTGATTTGGGTCATGATGTAGTAAAAGAAAGAAGAAAAAAAAAACTTTACAGTTAGAGATGGAAAGCTTAGAGATCCCCATCTTGGTCGGACACACTGAGCCAAATCTGAAACTCCTCTAAACCATTCACAGCAACATCTTTGTTGCTGGCGGACGTGATGGCGTGCGTTCTGCTATTGATCGATGTCCGAATAGATCAATCAATTTGCTGTCCCGCGATCAAATCTTTCTCATTCTACTTGCCCGGTGACTTTCTACAGAATTCATCATACCACTTCTTTTTCCATGTCAGAACATTTTACCGGTTTGTTGGTAATTAACAGATGTAACTCCTGCAATTCTGTGAAATTTCTACTTGATTACTGCACAACATACCCAGAATAAGAAGGTTCTTAGTTCACCATACCAATGGTAATGCTATATATCATATTTTACCTATGATTGAAGCTTCATCTGGGATACAGTTTTCACTTTATACAAATTAAATACGAGGAAAGGTCTGAATCGACACCAAACATAATTCATCAGTATCATCCATACAGAAAGGAGCGGGTCTCGCCTATGCAATTGATCTGGAATGCTCAGACTGTGCTAAAGAAGCATCGGCAGAAGACGGAAAGAGCTGATCATGCCCGTCGGCAGACTGGAGTGGCTCGTGATCGGGAGGCATCAGACAATCCCAGCCCCTGGTGGGGTTGAGGGCTGCACATCCATCCCATCCAATGTGGGTCACATGCTTCACGTCTGTTGGGAGTCCTATTTCTATATCCATCTCCTCCTCTTCCATGTCCTCTTCCTTGTACACTGAAACATCAATTGGTTCTCATGACTAGAAATCGTGCCGCGAAATATAAGGTGAGATGATCAAACTTTCATAGAACTGGTCCCTAGATGTTTTTGCAAGTGGTGCTGCTTAAAATGTCAGTATGTCAATGACAGGGCCAACAATATTTTCAGTTGATCTTGTCCAGTGACTATTTTCCATGTATTTCTAGCAACACAATGGACAAACAAGTTGGTTTGTATTCGAGAAAAGTTTATAATACCAATGCCTGTGTGATGAGCGTACTACGCACCGAATAAGTGAGAGAAGCTTCTGAACCCTTTGTATAGCCTTTGAATGCCGGTCGATATGTTGGGCTTCGGTAGAGCCATCAAGCCGAAGGAGCTTTTCATACTTTCATCAGAGAAGCTCCCATCTTCCTCCTTGTCTCGATCTGTCGTTTCCTGATCAGTCCCTTCACAATTTGAGCCTGAAAGTCACTATACACTCAAACAATGAAGGGGAGACTTGAATTTGACACATTCGTGTGTGCCTGTGTGCTTTGTGTCCAGTGCAATGTGCAAAAGGATTTTGTGTGAGCATTCAAAGTGCGCATGGCCAAGAGAGAAAGAGAGAGAGACTTGATGGTGGCGAGTCGACATTCTTTGATCGCCGGTGATTCTGGGTAGCTATGGCGACGCTTGATTCAGATATACAGCCGACAGCAAATGGAAGGAGGACAAGCCTTTCCATTTTGTCTCTCATTTCCTGAATCACCTGACAAAAGAAGAGGGAAGAATATGCCTCTCTCAGAGAGAGATGCCGGCCTCGGAAGAGGAAATGATACGTAATGCCGATCGCCAAGGGCACGTCTCTGGATGACACAATAACACGAGATATACGAGCAAGAGACGATACTTATATCGGTCGGCGTTTGGTAGGGAGAAGGGCTAAAAGGAAAAAAAAGAAATTGCTGGTCTGCTTCCCAAATGATGGATACTTGTGGACGAGGTGTTGTTAGTGATGCTGTTGTCTAGTAAGAAATCTCGGTTCAGCAAAATTCAAACAGATGGGAAAAGATTAACAACTAATTGACATGGCTGAACACTCCAATCCAACTCCCACGTACATGCAGTTAATCACCCAAAACCAGTCTTTTAAAGGAGCTAAAGTACAATCTACTCATTCCCGATTCTGTTAAAACTTCAATCTTTCTGGTTTGGTGGGGGACACTGCATATGCAGGAGTGCCGGTGGGCTCCTACCTTTCACTAACCTCACTTGTGGAGTAAGCCAAACCCACCGTTTTTATCTTGATGTGGACTCTACACATCTCTCACCACAGATGCTTCATCAATCTTTTTGAGCTCCTGATTGGTGCTGGTGGAGTAGACACGCAATATCCTGTCATTGCTTGATTTCGAAGGGGGCCAAAAGAAAGCATCAGGGGGACATACAAGCCCTGTGTATTTGTTACACAGCAACAGATACTTGCACGGACAGATCGGTCGTGGTGGCCTTTTCTTTTGAGCAAAAAAGTAGATCGTGTCTTCGCAGGAGAAAAAGGTGGATACTGTGTCTGCTCGAACGTCGTTTTCTTGTCTCAGCTCTCTGTCTTACGGAGATCAGCTCGCCCAAAGACGTGTAACAATTAAAACGACGACGATGATCGTTGATGATTACAAATTAGAAGACAATGACGAGCTTCGGCGGGTTGCTGTCACATAACAGTATTCGCTTTACAGTTTACAGTACGACAGTTGCAGTTGACGAATGTGGAAATAGAGGTGCGCCACACTATTTCAGGGGGAAGTCCTCGGTTGGCCCTTTTGCGTAGCAAATACTCCATCTTCTTGGTAGGAGAGCAATCATCCATCGTTCCATTACAATCTGATGACACTTAAACCTACCGATTGCATGACTTTGTAGGTTCCATGTGTTTCGTGAAAATATATATTTTATGACATTTGGCATGGTGGTCTAAGAGAATTTCCGTCTCCATGAAAGATATTAAATTACTATGAAAATCCAAGGGAACACTAGGGGTGAACAGTTATAGGTTTCAGTTCGTACAGGTTCTACCTAAAATTTGGAACTTAGTCATTGGAAGAGGTTTCTCATTTTTTAGAACGTGGGACCTACCCTGTATACCCTAAAACCTAGATACTACCTCTAGGGTTGGTTTCGGGGTCTATCCAAGTCCTACGTGTATTATTAATTGATAAATTATAGTATTTAAGGATCATAAGTTGTTATAATTCACTGATCATAACTTATATTTAGACACATGAAAAATATGAAATATTAATAAAGTAAAAATCTCAATTATAAATGAAAACTTAGGGCATATTTGATAATGTGCTAACTAATGCCCGATTTTATTCTTTTGTTCCCCATAATAAAAAAGAATAAAAATTTATTTGATATTCTTGAGAACAAATTTGTTCTTAAGAATAGATTTAGAACACAATTAAGAAGTAGAAAAAAATTATTCTTTTGTTCCCAGGAATAACTCAGAATCAAGCCAAATCGTTTTCTTTTTTTTTTTATCTTTCCTTTTCTTCTCTTCTTTTCCTTTTCTTTTCTATTCTTCTTCCTCAAGCCAATAACAAAAATATAATAAAATTATATAATAGAATTATTAAAAAAAATTAAGAGAAAATTTGAAAAACATAATAAAATGACATAATAGAATTATTTAAAATTTAAAGAAAATTTTGACAAATATATTAAATTTTTAAAATTTAAAGAGAAAAATATAATAAATTTATTAAAAAATTAAAAAGAAATTCTAAGTCACAAAAAATTTAAGGGTTGTACCAAACATATTTCTATTTTGGAAATAAAAATTTTAGACAGTTAGGACATGTTTGTTAAAATCTATTTTTGTTCCTCGAAACAACTATTTCTGTTCTTTTGTTCTAAGGAATGAAAAAAGAATATAAACCTCTTTGGTAAAACTTTTGTTCTCGGAATAGATTTGGAATAAAAACAAGAAAAAAAAAAAAAAGTATTTTTGTTCTCAAAAACAATTTCTAGAATCAATTTTTCTCTCTCTTCTCTTTTCTTCTTCTTTTTCTTTTCTTTTCTTTTTCTTTTTCTTTTCTTTTTCTTCTTCTTCTTCTTCTTCCTTTTGGCTGGTCACCAGCCTTAGCTATGGGCGGCGGCGGCGACTAGCAACCGGCCAAACAAGGACTAGCGACCTCGTCGTCGACCTCGCATCGCCTGGGCGCCAAGGCTCATTGTGGCGTGGCCAGCTCGCCTAGCCAGTAGCTAGAAAAAGAAAAAAAGAAAAGAAAAGAAAAAAATTTAAAAATTTAGAAGAAATAAAAATAAAAATAAAAAATCTAAAAATCCTACCAAACATATTTCTATCATGGGAATAGAAATTTAGGGAAGTTATTAAACGCGTTCTTTTGTTAGGAAATCGTTCCGAGAACAGAATCAGAAAAAATCGTTTCTCGTCAAAAATTATTCCCCGGAACAAAATGGTTACCAAACGCGCTCTTACTAAATGAACGCCATGAAATACCTTAAGATTTCGTGAAAACGTAGATCAAGAAAAATACTAAAACTTATTCAAAGTTTCAAGTTACAAGTTTTAAATTCCACCAACTTAAAACCTAGAACCTACCCTTCAAAACAAGTTCTCTAATTTTTGGAATCTAAAATCTATCTTATATACCTTGGAACTTAGAATCGAACAAGTTCCCATCAGTTCCACACTTATCCGTAGGGAACACTTCAATGATTAACTTTCTTAAATGTGTCTTTACTTCTGGAAAATAATAAGAACATTTCCTATAACTATCTTTTCACATCTTATGTAGTTTGATACTGTTTGTAACAGGCTGTTCCTGCTTTTCCTAATTTTTTCAATAGAACTTCTTGCTTTACTCAGAAAAAGGAAGCATGTACATTTTTCACGAAACGGACTTCGAAAATGGCTCAAATTCCACTGAATAATCTGTCTGGAATACCAATTTCATTGCAATTCTTTATCTTAACACTACCTTCTTATCCCGGTCTGTTGGCGAAACCCTCGCATTTTGACGCTAACGATGTTAAAATGAAGAATGTCATTCGAAATTGGAATTGAAAACACAAGGCTCATGTGACATTTTTCATGTAAATTGAGCGATTCTGCTCCCACTAGTTACTTTTCACATCATTCATTTTAAGGACTTAATCTAACGAGCGCGATTCATAATCCATCAGATGAATATTTCCACACAGCTTCAATGGCTTCTCAACTATGGATGCGTTGGATTCCAGTGAAATTAGACTTCCAAGCACAACATAAGCCAATTTCCAATCAACTTGAAGATTAGTCAAGTTCTCCCAAGAAAATGCCTGATAAAGAGAAGCTCTAAAACTGCAACTTCACCTCTCAAGCATACTGACAAAAAAACATGGAAGCAGATCATGCCATGTAACAGCGATTTCGGTCCCGCTGAAGTACTCTTTCGTTTCTCAGAATACGCAGAGGAACGTGTTTGACTTGGCCAAAACTATAATTGGATTTTGGAAAGGTCATTGATAAGCCGCAGAAGGTACATTCAAGATAGAGAAAGAAGGAGAACAAAAGTCAGAAAGACTTTTAACACGCGCTAACATTTTACAAAAGAATACTGGAAAGGTCTGATTATCACCAGTTAATATCAACTTTCGTAGAGAAAGTGTGGAAGTAAGGGTTTTTCAGAGCTTGTAAAGAATCATGTTAGCCCACAAAATCACCTACAAGGGAGGGTAAAAATAAGAAGACAAGGAGAAACAGAGAAAGAGGAGGCCACCAACGGTCGCAACTGTCCGCTGCGAGATCTTGGATGCCAACATGCTTCCACCCACCACTGCAATCGATGTACATATGGTGTGTCCTATTGTCGCCCCGACGGCCACTCCAACGGCATTCTTATGTGTTGCCAGCTGCAACATAACAAGATTGCTCAACACCCCACTAGAACTCAAATAAACATAAAATGGTGATTATTTTTCAGATATCCAAAAAAATGCATGAAGGATGAATGGCCATGTGCCCACAAGATTCCGATCTTATAAACATAAAGAAGAGTTTGTGTGTTAAATTCCACAGCTGATCAAGCGAACATCATGAAGATGGAGAACTACATGAACAATGGCATTTTCCTCACTCTTTTGTCAACCAATAGCTCAACATAAAAGATTCAACGTACCACACATGCGGACAACATACGTGCCATAATGAGGTAAACTAAAGAAATGAAGGTGAGGTAATAGGAAATGACAAGAATATCAATAGCTCGGTCATATCTCTAAATATAAGGTTGCCAGCAAATAATAGGGCAAACTGAAACTAAATAAAAAATGAGGCTTTTGAAAAAACCAGAAAGTTTCCAAACAGATTCCATATAAAGAGAGCAAAATCAAGAGATTCACTAAGCAGCTAAAAATACAGACCAACAGAGAGTAGGAAGACTATAGTGAAGAAACATCTTACAGCGATTGTAGCAATTTGGCTACGATCTCCCCATTCTGCTAAAAAGGTCAAAATAAAGGACTGCATAGGAGTAACGGTGTCATTAGTTGCAAGAATTGTATAACAATTGGAAAAAAAAAGATACTGTAAAACAAGCAGGAAACTGAATGTCACCACAGCATATAAAGATAATGAGATCTTAGCAGAAATCAGATGGGAACAGATGGTCCAAATAAAAATCTATATAAAAGGCACACCTCTAGAAAGATGGGTGTACAAAATCTTGAAAAGAAGCGGCGGTAGGATGTCTTTCCTTGTCCACCCTCTAGTTTCTCTTCTACCTGCACATATCAAATGTAGAACCCATAAAATTCTCAATTGGTTGCAGCCAAGCATAAAAAGTTCGTAATTCCTAAATGCTTCAGTATTAAAAAAAAAAAAAAAAAAAACAGAAAGGAGCAATCAGGAAAACTTCCACAATCATTACAAACGTAACTACTGGAAATAAAAATATTTAAACATATTGCAAATAGCAGGCCAATAAAAAATACAAAACACACAGTAAACTAGACAGTCTGTAAAAGCACCAAATTACTTAGTTAGTCTGCTCCATGGCACCAGATTCGGGTCATTGATTATGGCTCCATGCAAGGCCATCAATATCAAAAAGAAACATCACTTCAGGCAATTTAATTTCCACCAACCATATGGTAGGTCTGTATTGAAATCAACTCCAACTTTCTGAATACAAAGAAACAGACGACCACAAACTACACAAATTGAATTCTAGAGGAACAACATACTTTGAGAAAGGGTTACTGATGAACATACCTCCTCCATTTCTTTCTTTTGAGATGACTTTGGATCCGACCTCCATGCTATATAAAGTAACCGCAAACCAAAAAATAAATAGAGAACTGACATGAAAGAAAAAATTAGTTCATCAAACAACTGGCCTCCAAAATATCCTTTTCTCACGATATACAAACTTAATAAAATCCCACAGAGGAACAGTGGAAGGATGTCCCTATAATAATCCCAAGTAGGAAAATACAAATGAAATTCATGATCTAGTGCATCATTCTTAAAAATGTCTATCAAGCAATAATTGAATGTTGCCACACAAATAATGGCAAGCTGTGCCATGAATATAGTCAACGACCAAAATCCAACTTACTATCACAGTAACATTGGCTGAGAAGTCGAATAGAAGAGAAGGTGCTAGTAGAATCTTCGGAATGAAACTTTAAAGAATGAAACTCATTCAAAAGATCCCACAGTATTTCAGGTAAATGCCAATAAAGTTCTCTTCCTATGTGAAATCATCAGAAAGAATAGCCAAAAGTAACAGAGCAACATTCTCTTCAGAATGTATTGACCTGTCTTGACCTTTAAAACCCTAGATTATCTTAAGAAAGACCTCTTACATGTACTACGGGCCTATAAGGAAAGACAAACTCACAAAAAACACTAGTTATACAAGGCACTTGAGGACTGCACAGAAAAATTAGTGCATGTCTGAAATTCAGTCCCAATTGAAAAGGCAGCATGGTAAACTAGAAAAGGTGTACCTGTAGCTGCACTATTTGTGTGCTTCCTCGATATCAAATTAGGGACAATTCTTCCAAGTCCAGTGGAAAGCACCTAAGCAACATTGACGAGAATAAATTATAAATGAGACCCAGAATAAATAACCACACTGCAAGCTTTAGAGTTTGTAGAGCCATTTTGAAAGCCAAGATATATCAGAAACAGGCGAAGCACAAGGACAAGAGGGTTCAATCATGAAAACATAAATACAAGCAGGAGCTTACTTACCGTCATTACAATCAATGCTGTGAGGGCGCCAGATAACACAATTGACTTTGGGTGACGCATAGCCATAAGAGCTGCTATTATAAAGGTCTCATCTCCAATCTAGCAGCATAAGAAAATATAAGTAAAGACAACCGTAAAGCCAATTTACTGAAAGATCGGCACAAGAACTACGATATGTGTGGCAATGTGATAGAAGCAGGCCAACCTCACTGACGAGGATCATTGACAGACTCGTGAAGAATGCATCAAAAACCCCAAGACCAGGACCATCCAAACTAATATTTATCCCAACAGAGCTGCCATCCTCAGCAGCACCATTACCCAGCTTGTTGAGGATAACCTGCACCAAGATTCTCATCTCGTAAGTACCTTAACCTTTCAGATGTCCATGCAGATTGCACTTCAAAGATAGACATTAGCATAACCAGAACAACAATCACCGAGCCGTTTCTTTCTTAGTGGGCTCAGCTAGCTAAGCATCAAAGATCAATGGGAAAATTATAAAAGAGCAAAATCAAGCCAATCCCAGAGAAACCCCTTTTTTTCCCAATTTACATGTAAAATTTATGCCGATGGAACTAGAGATTTCACAGTCCAAAGACCACCCAGAGCTCACAAAACCTCCACAATTTCCTCTGTTACTCAACTAAACTTGCCCAGGTAGATGGAAACAAATGTCAACTCACCTTGCTGCGTCGACCCAGATCCCTGACAATCGAGTCGCCATCATCTTCCCTCTCGGTCCCACCAGCAAGAGAATCCTATAATACCACACGACGGCGCAGCCCATCAGCACCACACGCGCACCCACATGCACGAACCCGACGGCGAGCGGAAAAAAGAACCCGAGTTTCGATACCTGGGAATAAGCGGTCGGAGCGACGGCCAGGAGGGCGAGCGCCCCCAAGACCAAGAGACCGAGAGAGACGACGCGAATCCCGACCGGGGACGACGGACCCATCTTTCCGATCGCGCTTCCCGATCCGGCCAAAGCGAAAAGGAGGGATCTTTCCTTCTGGGTATTCCTCGAATCCTCAGGCTAGAGCGACGCGGGCATGGATTCGACGAGCTCGGATCTGGGCGGGATCTGCATTTCCTCGCGTCGAGAGCGAGAGGGGTAGAGAGGTATCGAGCGGAGATCTCCAAAGGCCGTGAAAAGGCAGATGCTTCCTGTAGTATCGAAGGCCAAAATTGAGATGTCTTCAGTTTCACACTCACCCCTGAGAAGGTTTTGACCTTCTGGATCTCCCTTTTCAACAGATGATTGAGAAATTTGAGCACAGAAAGGCCCCCAAAAAAAAGAAACCAGTTTTAATTTAGGATGGAAGAATTATCTTTGTGCCTTAATTCTCTCGAGAAAAGTTCAACGTAGTATTGGGAAGCACCTCGATTTTTGCATAAAATATCGAATTTTTTGAAAAGTTAAATGGACGGTTTGGAAGTCATTATTAGGCTTTCGATTTGAAAAGAGTAAAAAGGGATGACATAATCTGGCATTGTTGTAAATCATGTGCGGTGTGAAAAGTTCAATTTTAAAATAGTAATCTCGATCTAAGGTGCAATTTAAATCGCGAAAGATAATGATGGGATGACTTGAGGATGGTGTTTGTGGATCAAGCTTTTTTATCATAGCTCTTCGACGTGGTTTCTCTACCATCTAAAGTCTTTCTGACATGGATGTGACTATAAAAAGCTCAAAAGGGACCGCATCAGTCTCTGCTGTTCAGCTGACCGTGGATCAAAAGGAACTGAAACTTCAATGTGCTCGGCCGACTTAGCCCCACGAGAGAGTGCTGTCGTCGGGCTTTCCTATAGTTCTCAGAGAAAAAGTTCAGGTCGGCAAAAGTTGACAGTTCCAGTGGCACGAGCATGTTGTGAGTGAGAAGACTGTACATCATCTGCTATCGTGCCATTGTCCCGTACACCGGTTTTAGGACACTCATCATCTGCTTATATTCATTCCTGTTTCTCTCTCAAAGCAATTCATCAGCTCCACTTAGAAGTGTGTTGGACCAGTGCAGACGTACGAAATAATTTAACTGTATGGTTGTTAGCTACTTCGTTGCGACTCAAACCCCAATGTACTTATATAGTCATTTCAACGACATGCTTGTACTTTCAAGATTAAATTCGGGTTTTATTTTGCCACGCAACTCAACGTTTGTGCAATTCACATGGCGAAAGTCTCATCCTACTTCAACTCAGTATAATTCGTGTTGTCATTTGAGGCTATCAGACTGCTGCCATATTTCTAAATCCACAATGTACCTTAATCAGAATTACTTGTTAAGAAAGCTGCCTGACCATGAAAATCACCTGACCTGATATACATATGAATGCACTGTCTTTTGTGATATTATGGTTTGGTGCAGTGGCATTCACATTCTGCTTTCGGGCTGTTGATCTGCATGATGGGGGAGATCTCCCACTGGGGTTGAAAAGAGCAAAACCTTTTTTGAAAGATTTCAACAGTTGTTTATGGAGACAGGCTGACCCGGTCTATTACTTGATGTTGAGTAGCAGTCAACAATGTCAGCCCTCCACTTGTGCCGAGTCCAAGCGACAGCTCTAGGATCCTTAGCACCGCTCACACTCACCGGCACCGCAGATGGAGGAAAAAGAGAGCACGAGAAAACAAACAAGAAATTTGTTCTGGCGGCAAACAAAATACAGTGAACGGAAAATCAATGATGTTGACAAGTGGAGTACGACACAGCCTAGCAAGAAAATATATAGAAACGCCAAACGAAGGTAGAAAAAAAAAAGTGAAGCATGAAATATGAACAGTGCAGCCCCGTGCCCTCCATTAAAGATCGACCTAAGATCAAAAGGCATCATATCCATGAAGGGCCCTGATCGATACACGTGGCCATATCGCCCATCTTGGAGTAGCTAAAATGGGTGTGAGTGTGTACTCATCAGTGGGCCTCCCACAACTAGGACTAGGAGTGGGGGACGGTGTGGGAAATAGCATCACTTCCCCATTCCAGCTTGCATCCCTCCCTCCCTCTCTCCTTCACTTCCTTGAGAGAGTGAGTGAGTGAGTGGGAGAGAGTGGCAAGAGTGCCGAGAAAACCCTTCTCTCCAGTTCCTCCTACCAACCAATTTCAACACCTCTCCATTCCCTAAAACTCTCAAGAGGCATTATAACAATTCAGCACCGTTTAAGCATCTCAAGAAAACCCATTTAGCAAGCAAAGAAGCAAAGCATTTTTATGCACCAGCAGACGCCAAGAGACTCTCCTCGTTACTCAGATTGGGAAACCCATTTCTTCCTTCCACACAACCCAGCCATCAATCCCAACCCCTGAAAAGCAAGTTATGTCTACTCATGGGATTCTAGTGTCTCTCTTTCTTGCCCTCTCCTTCGCCTTTGCCAGTGCCATTCCTCCAAATCGGGCAGCTTTACTCCATGTGAGTGCCTCTCTCTCTCTCTCTCTCTCTCTCTCTCTCTCTCGCTTTCGCTCTCCGCAATTTAGCTCCAGAAAATCCTAGATCCCCTTCATTTTCCTCCCCAAAGTCGTGATTTTTTCATCTGGGTAATCACTGATTTGAGTGTTTTTGGTAGGCAAATGAGTCGGCAGCAGAGGAAGGGATGATGCCATTGGTGGAGCAAGGCAAATTCGAGATGGTGGAGTTGAATGAGACGAGAAGGAGATTGGGGAGCTTCCAGATATGTGCACTGTGCACTTGCTGTGGTGGAGCAAGAGGGGTGTGCTTGCCCTCTCCATGTTGCTATGCCATCAACTGCAACATCCCCAACCGCCCTTTCGGCTTCTGCTCTTTCACTCCCAAGACCTGCAATTGCTTTGGATGCCATCTCTGAACCCCTCCTCCTTTTAAAAATAACATTTTGTCTTCATCCGTTCTACTTTATTAAAATTTGGGGGGGCGTCAAGCTTTATTTCAGTGGCGAAGTGCGAGTGGGGGAAGCATATCTGTGTTAGATTCTTGAACAAAAGAAGGCAGAAGAAGAATTGTTTATAAGGTTACTTAAGTCGTAATTTGTTGTCATCACATAGGGAATTGCTAGTTCCAGATGGGTTTTGCTATTTGTAGCTGGGAGTTATTTTTATTGTCATTTTGCAAGAGGAGGTGGAGTTTTTGCTGGAAGTAGGAAAACCTTGCCTGCGAAAGCTTTGGCGGTTTAGGATTTCTATGAACGCTGTCCTTAGTTCAAGCAAATGGGTCTTATTTTTATGTCTCTAATCTCTCTCTGGCCTGACATTGGGACTTGTATCTGTGGGTGGATGAGAAGTATAATTGTTCTTGACTCTGCTCCACTGAAGTTTTGTATTACTAAACTGTTCTCAGATCTTTCTTTTCTTCTTTCCTATTAAATTTCTTTCTCTGCGCCATTTTTGGTGGATGATCTTTGTTGGGTGATGACATTGCCCGGATGATAAGCAAGACGAGCGCTTTAGTTACGTTCTGACTAGACATCATTATTATTAAGACTTGGTGTTGAGGCCAGTCAAATCTGCTTTTCATGTTGTTTGACTTCTGAGTTAAAAAATAGTATTTTTCCAGATCTCCCTTTCGGCGTTGCGCGCCAGCCAGTCGCTCTCTCCTTTTCCTTGCACCAGTGGGCGTTTAACATTCGAATTTTTCGTTCGTGTATTGCATACACATGCATGGTTAGCAGAAGAAGAGCTTGCTGAGAAGCAACAGTTCTTCTTGCTAAGGTGCTTTGTGAAGAATGAGAAGGACTGCAGGTCTTGGCACGTGGTGAAGTGAAATCATTCACGGGCTTATTATTAGCTCATGAAGTAAATCGATCACGCGTGGTTTCGCAAAACCACTTTCTCAGTCTTTTCTAGAGCAGATCAGGTACAGTAAGATTTGTGAGTCATCACTCACGGGGACAGAGTTTAAGGATTTAATATAAGAGAATGTCCTGCCTGGTTCTCATGGATCATGTCCTGATCTGGTCGGTTCCATGCTTTGGTCAAATGGGGCACCTTGGCTGTGAGAGAGAAAGAGAGAGTGAGAGGGAGATGAGTTTGTAATAGTTGGCAGATAAGATGGATGAGAGAAATTAATGGATGTAGGTGAGGCCAACTGTATATATTAAGGAGTGGGTGGAAGTTGGGGGCAATTAAGCCAAGCTATATTTTGCCCTATAGCCATTGACAATGCTTGGCTTGCCTCAGCTTCAACTGCTTTTTCCTCTTTTCCCTATCGATGGAATAAGATTTCATTATGAATAGGTTCCTTATCCTTATTTAATAACTTGGCCTTTGTTTATTCATTCTTCAGAGGAGGGATGTTTCTGAGAACTCTCGCGATGACAACAAAGTGATTCGGTCCGCTTGTGCCGTGTGCTTTGGGAGTGATACTGATTTCTTTATTCAATCTTGTGGGGCTCATCATACAAATCCACCCTCGTTCTGAATGTGTTGTCTTGAGAAGTGTCCCCTGGAATCTTTTTTAGTTTTCCACTTTTTTATTCATTATAAAATTTCTGGGCAGCAGACCATGTGCCTCTTTGCTTCTAAAATTGCATCCGTAGTTTCTGGTTTTTGTCCATGAGACTTTGATGTCAAGCTGCATCTGGTGGAATGTCCTATAACTGCATCAGCTATCCCTCTGTTGTTTTAATGAACTGGGTTAGTGCTGTTCTCCTGCAGATATCAGTTTTTTTACCAACTTATGTCCTCGAGTGTTTGTCATTATCATCTTCAGAGGAAAAGGATGAGAGTTTAATCTCACAGGACTAAATTCGTTGCCCGTTACTGGAACAAGATATGCCGGGGCTCTGCGCAATTAGATGGAGTCAATATTGTCGTAATCCGACTTACACTAGAGGAGCTTGCACTTGCACTGATTGTTATGATACAGAGGATGTAAATTTATGCAAAAAGACAATATTTAGTGGGAGGCAATTCTCAATCATTCAATCCCCAGAATTGAAGCAATGCTAGGCAGACACTCCTCATGATTGCAACTCAACACAAATCATTTGCAGTGTCAGCGAAAGTGCCCACGGCAACAGGGTAAGGAACAGGCAAAAGATAGAGCAAATCATTTGCCACAGATTACCTCCGAATCAACAAGGTAATCTAGTTCTACCTGAAACGGCGGTAATTCATAAAGTTACAAACTTTAAAGATTTTGGAGCTTATTGTGGCTTTGTCATGATGTGCACTGGTCAATAGGCAGCATGAGATAGTCCATAAGCGGACAACCTATATGGACCCTCTCTACATGTTTTATGGAACATTGCACGGTGGTGGTACGAGACGAAAGAGTGCGCGTGATGAGAGCGATACAATAATTGCTTCCTGATAGCCTACGCTACTCTGCAGTCTCAAAGATGGTCCCTCCCGGGTAAACAAAAGGAATGATATCAAGGGTATAAAGAGCATTTACCTTGCAACCTATCATTCTTGCAATCGAAAAGGGGATTCAATTATATACAGAAGCAGCGGCACGATGTACATGGTACCTTTGAAACCCCGGCACTGCATAAACTATGCTTGAAGATACGAGGCTTATCTTCTCAATGCCTGTAATCAATTGCTGCCTCGGTCCTCTTTGCATCATATATAGCCATCAATCTAAAGAATTCCTCGCAAGAGTGTTGCTCAACATTATGCCATGATATTGTCCGCTGCAGCTTGAGGGTATGGATCAGTCCAACATACATCTTCTTTCACAGCTTTCTTCCATCTTTTTCTGAATACTGCGAGTTCGATATAGGACTGCCTCCTCACCTGCAGACACATCAAGAATGCGATTAGATAGTCTTTCTGAAGACACAGTTAATTGCAGTCAAAACCCTCATTCACTAGCCCTTGAGAAAATAAATAGTATCACCAATACTAATAAGCGTAAGCAATGAGCTTTTCTATCATATAAGCTAGGAAGCTTTATCAGCCAAGATATCACTAAATCTAGTGTGACAATGAGATAAGGGATACCTACATCTCAACCCAACCATGTGAGCAATATGCAAAAGCACTCCATTCTATATCCCCTCTCCAATTAGTTGTTTGAATAGACATCTCAGTTCATAAAAATAAAAATTATGCTTTGAAAGTCAACTGAAGGGGAAAAACATATAGAAATGCATCATTTGCTTCTTCTTCAATAGACAAAGGGAAGGAAAATGTCACAAATGAGGAGAAACTTACTTCAACTCTAGGATCATGTTTATGAGACCTTGACGGTGCCTATACAAGAAGATTGGCAATACAAGATTTCCAGTCACAGAAGTATTTGTCAGAAGTTTGCAATAAGCAATGAAGGTAAAAAATCAAGCAATACCTCTGATTCCATTTTTTCCGTCTCAGAAGCATCATGATGTGACTGTGAGTCCGACTGCAAGCACAAGTTGCAAAGTTCAAAAAAAAAAAATCAAATATAGCCTTAACCACCCAATTACCGACAGAAAATCCTCAATCCTCAACATAATTTCTACACAATCATTTCACCCGTAAATGATGTCTCAATAGCATGTAAACCTTATGATTTGGATAAGTATTTCTATATTATGCGTATTCAGCATCCAAGATGGTGCACCTTGAGGATATAACTGTAAGGGTACAAACCTTGTTTTCATTGCCACCGCCCAGTGTCGGCCGATTATAATGCACTATATACTCAGCATCCACAATGCCTACATTCTTGGTTCGATCACCCTGTCAAGACAAACAGAAGTAAATTATCTCCGACTTGGAGATGTTTAAGAAGCAAAGCAGGTTGAGACTACATCGATGGCTGAGTAGATAAAGTTAAACTGACTTGAGCGCAGTAACCAAGTTGCGTGTCTAGGCCCCAAGCATGGATCAAATCATTCTGTGAAGAAAATTAAGAATGCACACAGTGGTGAGTAACCAATCTGCCTCTGTAAAAGGTTAGGCCTAACTGAGTCACCCTATACCATCTATGAGTTTAAAATGCAGTGACTAATAATTATCATCCTCTTAGACACACACAGATTATCAAATGAGGCAGTTTCCTACTTTATTATTCTGGTCCATATCAGAGAGTTAGCATCCAATTCAAAGTCAAATTCAAACTAATACGATAAAGATATCATCTTCCACAACTCAATGGCTACCTATCTAACCTAGACATCTGTTCTGATTGACATGGCCCCAATATAAAAGCAGACACTCTGATGTCCTAGAAAAAGACAAACACCAGACGCAATATAATGGCACACCTGAATCATATACCATACACAGCGCCAGGCAACTCTGGAGAAAACTGGGGCCATCATCTCTATCCACCTGTAACAGATTACATCCACTTAGTTTCTACAGAAGACCATACTAGAAGATCAGCAGAAGGAAAAAGAGAATTAATTATCTCAAATAAAAAGGACCGACAAGCTTGGCCTGAAAAAACAGACAATCCATCCAACAATATAAAGTACAACCAACAGATACAAGGCACTTTCAATAGTATATGGTGCAGGGCACCTACCCAGTGCATGGAGGAGCTGTACTGTTGGAACCACAACCTTTACCACGACCACCAGGCTTGTAAGTCCTCCTGTTGACAAAAGAAGAAAGATAGTACTTCAATCCACTAATCAATAACACTCTAAAGTTGCTGACTTTCAACCTAATATTGTCATTGACTAAGTCGATTGACATTTCCACAAGTTGTCCTTCAATGAACATATTTACATTTGATGCTAAATGACTGATTTTAGCCAACCTTACAAATCTATGTCAACTGTCAAGTTATTCAAGTTAAAAAGCAACATTGCATGGAAATCCCACAGATAAAGTGCTACTGTAGCCCAAAGAAAATTGGTTTTGGATGGGTGAATCCCACCAATTAGTTGGTTTAATGGTTATGGCAATTTTCTTAGGCGAGATCCTGAGGAGGCACAACATTGCTAAAGCCTGGCATGTCTGGATGTTGGGTGATACATTAATTTTACCTCCCCTAGTTCCATGTTTGCATTTGAGAACATCCATCACTGGACAGAGGTTAGCACATTCCAACAATAATCAAAATGACTTGGTACAATAATACGTATAGCAAGAGGCACTTGTGAGATCAAACAGGTCTTGGAGTCAAACTTTGGCAAAAGATAATAGGACATAAGATCACCTGTGAACAACCGTTCTCCTCCCACGTGCAGTGATTTGGTGATGCACCTCTGATTTAGTTGGATCAAGGGCTGGTTGTGATATCTCAAGCCCTTCATTCTTGATAATAGATATATACCTACAAGAATATGGTGTTATGGAGAAGGGAAGAGCCAGAAATCTTGTCAAAGGCATTTTGAAGTTGGACCATACCATAATCATTATTTCAAGTATTGCGCACAATTATTAAAAAAAAAAAAATAGGTATGACACTCAATCATTGCCAAAAAGTTAACTAGAAGTTTGCAAGGAAACATGAAGCTGAGTACGTCATTGTGCTATTACTGTGCTGATCAAAAAACCAATTATCTGAATGAATCCACATTTAACAGAGCTTGATCAAGCTTCACATATTAAAAAATAGAACACTGATACCCTCATGTCTCACACTCCCGGTTAGGTAGCAACGAAAATTGAATAGCTTATGAGGTGAAGCACACATACTTATTGGGGTGAAAATCTTCAACTCCTAGGTCCTCATCCCACAGGAAAATATAGTTGTATTCTGCAACTATATCTGGATGAAGGAAACGTTTGGCGAACCACCTAGTCATGTAGAACAAGATTGAAGATGCATTAGGATACTGTGAATGATCTTTACCAGGGTTGAAAGGAAAAGACCACTTGCCATTTAGTTTGGTTAGATGCAGATACATGTATGACGCGATCACTCCATTCTAGGTCCTTCCACTCATCAACAGCGCCATCATAGTGGAAAAGCATCACCACAAAATCATTTGACAGAAACTGCAAAGTGTATGGTAAAAACATGACAATGGTTAGCCTCAATAAAAGCTTGAGAAAAAGGGGCCAAGCAACAGCCTGAGAAGTCTTCTAACCTTTGTAACCATTTTATTAACAAGATCCTTTTGCTTGATTCCAACAGCCACGGCAAACAAGTTAGACGAAGAACTAGGAGAGCCCTGTCCGAAGATCAAGCAAGTTAATGCGTGTTCAGAACTATGATGTTATATCTTCTACAATGAAAACATTGTCCTTTCAGGCTGTCTATTCACCTTTGCGGAATCCCATAGTGGCCTCATTTCCAAATCAGAAGAACTGGCAACAATACCTTCTGGTAAGGCCTCACTTCCACGTGGTCTGCACTGATTCTAAAATGAAAACACAAATAAGCTACTAAGCAACAAGTGAGACTACTGGCAAGGCACAAATGAATTGAAAGTGATGCTGCCATTCTCTGAAAATAAGCACTGGATGGAAGGACGACATACCGCACAAGTGCTGGTTCTAGTGCTCTGTGATTTATCAATTTTCCTCCAATCCCATCCTGAGAATTTCTGCAAAACATTTTCAGTTTCATTCGTGACATTCAGCAAATTAACTTACAGGACCAAGTTCAGTGAAAAAAAGATAATAAACTGTAAAACTAAGAGGAGTAGATATACACCTCTCTGTGATCTGACACCAACAGTGCACTCCCGATGAAGAGTGCTAGACAAAACAAAGATGCTGCAGGTAAGAAGTTAGAGAAACAAGATTTTCTACACTTTTGATCAGCAAAGAGGGAAGCCTGAATGGAAAAGAAAAACAGAATAATGTCAGAAGAGAGGCTTCCAGGGTCCTTCTAATCAAGGAATTAAATGTACTCGCTCACTGACGTGAATAAAAGGAACAAATATCATATGTACATCTCATTAAAGGTCTTGAATCTATTCTTCAAAACTCATCAAGCTCTCAATTGCACAATTAAAACCAATATGCATCAAATACATTGACAAAAATGGTCATGGACGATTTTTATAATCTACAGAAAAACCGCTCCCAGCTACTGTAGTTTCTGGGCTTATAAAATCTCATTTGGGTAGCTTAAGGTTTGTCCATAAACTAGGAATCCCTAACCTAACAAGTAATCAGTGCAAAAGAAAGCTTAATTGACGCATGAAATTAGGGGAAGACGGGATTGAAATAACAAAGTCTGAACATAGCATAGAACTCTTCAACTATGTATATGCAGTATAGCTCAGTATCAGTAGTTCATTGAAATGATAGACATATTTCATGGTTGATGTCTGCTATTTACAACTTAGCCGTGCTCAGTCCACACCAAAATCAGCTTGACCCTCAACATGAATTTAATTCCAGCATCCAAAGACAGAGAAACAAAACAGGAGAATTAGCTTCCTCTGAAGTTATATGCAATGTTAACTCTAACAAGCCTTGCAAGCTATTGGCAAACCCCCCAGCCGATTCGGTCATAATTATGCCTTCAGAAGCAGCATATTCAACGACACTTGAGCGCATTGAAAAAAGCAGTCGTTCATGAAGAAAACAATGAAAGAAGGATGCAAAATTTATCAAAACTACAAAAAGCAAGAGCGACCATCATGTGTTCCCACTGCACTCATTTAAAGTCTCCTGGAGGAAATCAAACCGAAAGCAATTTGAACATTGCAAGCTAAGTTAAAGTAAAATTGACCATCGAAAACGCGAAAAATCAAACGCTAAAGTGACTTTGTGAAACTTTTAGCTGACCAAGAGAATCTGAATAACCGAGACAGCCTCGGCACTTAACTTTTTGTGCTAAAGTTTTAAATTTTTGCTTTGCGTCAGCGGGTCATCAGCATGCCCACCGACGCGCTCAATTAACTTCAAAAAAGGAATGATCTTTATCAGATTGCATCGAGCAAGAAAGAGGGGACAAGCGCAACAGCAGTTACACACGTCGAACCAAATTAACAAAAGGGAGCAGAGGAACTCACAGCATTTGGAGAGTCGATATCCATGGAAGTCCCCCAGCATGCACAGAGAGAGAGAGAGAGAGAGAGAGAGGCAACAAACGACAAGCCCCTGCTCTCTTATTCCCGTGTAAAGTGGGGTAGACGGACGGCTTCGAGGAAAAAGACCGATCCTTTGGCTTCTGGGTATGCTTCAACAACACCCAAAAGCTTCCAAGAAGCAAGAACTCGGCCAAAACCCGAATCTTTTCTTCTGGGAAAAGATCAAGACTCACGAATTGAGGCGCTTATGATTGGATTTCCGGGGTCGGTTCATGCAAAGTGTGCCGTTTTCTTGTGGGAGAAGGGGAGGGAGGAGGTGGAAGACAGCCCGGGCATGCCGGCAAGCGCTGGAGAAACAGTGGGGGGAAGCGACGTCGCCACGATCTCGAGAGTCGTGCGGGATTTTATCATTTTCAAGAATGAGAACCGCGACACACGGTCGGTTTCTCAGTCTCCATAATTAACATTAACAAAGATTTGAGACACCTCACGAGGTCGCCTTTTTACTTCCTTTTTTGTCCGGGAGTAGGTTAGCGGCAGTGCATCGGCATCTCTCGAAAGTGGTCAGAAATATTTAAGAGTCATTCTTAAAAATACCAGTATATTATACAGTAAAACATGAAATAACTCTCTAAGAAATAATGAAATGAAATTAGTATCTAAGTGGTTGCCGATTCCATAGTATAAAACAAATGATATGTTAAATAATCAATCTCAAATTAGTTTCATGTTATACAAAGAAATGGTTATTAAAACTATATTGGAGAAATAATAGAAAAAGTGGGCTGAAATCGAATAAAAAAATTAAAATTTTAATTTTTATCTATATTTTGTCACCTAGTAAAATATGAAATGACTCCCTAGGAGATAATGAAAAGAAACTAATATTCAGGCGTATGCCGATTCCATATTATAAAACAAATGATACATTAGATAATCAATCTCAAATCAATCTCATATTTGACAAATAAATTATATTAATACCATATTTGAGAAATAATATAAAAGTGGGTAATGTTCATGTGAGGTTGTATCATTTGGAACATTCAGGCTCGTCTTTATTGATCAAGTTACTCACTTTTGCATTTCTTTGTTCTTATTCTTTTTTGGTGATATATTTTTAATTATATAACCGGTGATAAATTTCTAATATATATAATTTTCTTGTACAATTATGAATATTCTGTTAATAAATGTTTTGAAAGAGTTTAATAATGTAGAGATACCTAGTTTAAACTTAACAGACACGTATTAAAAAATTGACCTCATATTGAAATAAATTGTACTAAAATCATATTTGAGAAGTAATATTATTATATGATTTGGATCGAGACACAATTTTAGCCAAAATATGTGTGTGTGGTTATTGAGGAGACAACGCTTTTGAGAAGACAAACGAATGCTAACATAATATATGACATAACATGACATGACAATTTGTGGCGGAACACTTCTCTCTTTGATCAGAGGAAGAATCACTTCCAAATGATCTTGCCTCCCCCAATGTGCTGCAGACCCTCACCCAGAGCAAGGGCTGCAATCCGAGCGCAAACGGTCGCACCTAAAATACTCTTTGAATGTAAGTCAGAACAGAAGCATGTTTTACATTCGACTCCGTGGCAGCGTCTTTCATTCATAGGCTTGTTTGATGAGCCACTGCGTTGGACTGGCTATGGTTGCCAAAGCCCTATGTACGTGACGGGTTCGCGCACTTGATCTAATGGTTATCTTGGTCTTTGACCAGCGCCCATTTCGCGCGCTTGCTGCTTTTGAGCTCCTGCTATCCCGCCTCTCGACTTTCGGTACCGGGAAGGATGGGGTCCCCATACTTCTTCTTCTTCTTCTTAAAAACCGCCCTTTCGTTTTGAACCTTATTAGCAATTCAATTCTCCTTTGCAAGCTATAGCCTTTTCCTTTCCACGGTTGCCATTCCCAGTGAAACTCGTTTTTGTGACCTTTCCCCCTTGTGTCTTCATTCTTCTTTTGTGTCCCTTACTTTGTGCATATTGCTCAGCAGCATCAGAAGGTAAAGCCATCGTATGAGTGAACTCTTATTTGTCTCTATGAAGAAGTGGGATGGATACTATAACGATCCGGTCTTGCGAGGGATGGGAGTACGGCTCTATCTCGAGAATAGCGAAGGGGCAAGAATAAACTGAATCTCATATCGCCTAGGGACGTAAGGTGATGTGCCATATAAGGTGTGATACTAGCCTCAACTCACAATAAATCCTTTTTTGAGCGAAGCTCAGAAGAATAAGATCGTGAGGGCATGGGCAGGTGAGTCCTAGAGCCTGAAGTGGACAATATCATTGTGAGTGGGGTTAGAGATCGGCTCTTATAAATGGTATCAAAGCCAACCTAACCAGAAGTGTATGACTAGAGGACAAACCAGGCGCAAGCTAGTGGGGTTGTAATGACCGGGTCTTACTTGGGATAAGAGTGCAGCACGGCTCTATCTCGAGGATGACGAAGGGGGCAGGAATGAAGTGAATCTCACATCATTGGGGATGGTAAGATGATGTGCCATGAGTAGTAATGAAGCTTAAGGTGATGTGCCATGTAAGGTATGACACTAGTCTTAACTTGCAATGAAACTTTTTCTGGACAAAACTTAGAAGAACAAAACCGTGATGGTATGGGGCAGGTGAGTCTTACTGCCCAAAGCACATAATTTCATTGCCTGTCGGGCCAGAGGTCGGCCCTTATAGATACACGATCCCCGTCTTCGGCAGATCAGAGGTAAACTCAGAGTTTTCTAATTCCACACAAATCGAACCCCGTTTTAGGTCCATGTTTAGTTTCTGAGTCCTCTCCTCTGGAGCGACATCCTTTGTCGGAGTTTGATTATCTTTAGGCAACATTCTATGCAGGCCTTCCGGAAGCAATCTGGATGGAGCAGAGAATCGTTGAATTTAATTAACAGCTCTGAGGAAAAAGACTGATCTTTTAGCTGTTGGGTATTCTTGAAAACCAGCGAAAAGCTTCCAAGAAGCAAAAACTCGGCCAAAAGCCGAATCTTTTCTTCCGGGAAAGATCAAAACTCACGAATTGGAACTCTTATGATTGGATTTTTCGGGGTCGTTCGTGCGAAGTGCATTCTTTTCTTGAAACGATGAGGAGGAGGAGGAGGGGAGGAGGTGGAGGACAGCCCGAGCATCCCGGCGAGTGCTGGAGAAATGGTGGGGAAGCGACGTCGCCACGATCTCCAAAGTCGTGCGGGATTATCATTTCAAGAATGATTAACAACGATTTGGAAACTCCCCACGAGGTTGCCTCCGGAGTAGGTTAGAGGCAGGGAGGGGTTGACGCATGTGCGGGCGTCTCTCGAGAGTGGTAAGAAATATTTGCGAGTGATTCTTCTCGTATACGTAGATTCTACTTTTTGAAGTACCCGTATACTATATTAGTTCAAGTATTGAGGTTTTGAGAGAGTTTAAGGATGTTGGAATTTCACCTCGGAATTTGACTCATGTTTAATACATGATGTTTTTTTTCGGGTATGAAAAAGAGCTTAAATCAAATACAAAAATTTAAAATTGTAAATTTACTGTATCGTATTTTATTACCTAATTAAACATGAAATAACTATTTAGGAGGCAATGAAAAGAAACTAGTATCAAGGGCTAGTCGATTCTATGATATAAAACAAATGATATATTAAATAATTAATCTTAAATCGGTCTCATATTTGATAAATAAATGATATTATAACCATATTCGAGAAATAACATAAAAGTGGGTAATGCTTGCGTGAGGTTATACCATTTTGCCCATTCGGGCTCTATCTTGATTGATAAAGTTACTTTTTATGATCACTATAGCAAATCTCTAACTTATATAACTTTCAAGTAGAATTATGAATATCTTGTTTTGAAAGGGTTTAATAATGTAGGGATACCTATTTTAGATTTAACAAATAACGTTTATTAAAAGACTAATCCCATATCATGCTCATATTTGACAAATAAATCGTACTAAAATCATATTTGAGAAGTAATGTTATTAAACGATCAATCTCATTTTGGATTGAGAGACAACTTTAGCCAAAATATGCGTGTGTGGCTCTAGAAGTGGTAAACGGATGCTCAAATGACAAAATAGTTTGCGTTGAAATACTTCTTTCTTCAACCGAAGGAAGAATCACTTCAAATGATCTTGCCTCCCCCAATGTGCTGCAGACCCTTACCTGAAGCAAAGGGCTGCAATCCGAGCGCCAACGGTTGCCACCTAAATACTCTTTGAATGTAAGTTAGAACAGAAGCATGTTTTACATTTGAATCCGTGGCAACATCTTTCATTCAGAGGCCTGTTTGATGAGCCACTACGCTGGACTGGCCATGGCTGCCAAAGCCCTTTGCACGTGATGGATTCGCGCACTTTTGACCTAATGGTTATCCTGGTCTTAGACCCGGTGGCCGTTTCGCGCCATTGCTGCTTTTGAGCTCCTCCCATCCCGCCTCTCAACTTTCAGTACAGGGAAGGATGGATCCCCTTTCTTCTTCTTCTTCAAAACTACCCTCTCGTTTGAACCTTCTACCAATTCAATTCTCCATTGCAAGCCAGCCTTTTCCTTTCCACGGTTGCCATTCCTAGTGAAACTCGTTTTTGTAACCTTACCCCGTGTCTTCATTCTTCTTTACTGTCTCTGACTTGTACATATCACTCAGCAGTATCACTAAGGAAAAGTCTTCATGGGAGTTAACTCTTCTTCGTTTCCCTGAAGAAGTGGAGTGGATTCACGTCCTCTGCCTTCGGCATATCAGAGATGAACTCGAGTTTTCTGATTCCGCACGAACCAAGCCCCGTTTTACGTTCAAGTTTAGTTTCCAAGTCCACTCGAGCGACATCCTTTGTCAGAGAGAGATTATTTTTTGGCAACGGTCTATATGGGACTTTCCAAAGCAATCTGGATGTACCATGGAATCGTCGAATTTAATTAAACTACAGCGACACCCCTTTGCATTTTCAAACATGTGGTACTGCAATGCGGCAGTTTTTCTGCCAACTCAGGTCTTCTCTCATCTGTAAGTGCTTATAGAGTTTGCTTGGGAGCCCCAAATGGAGGATCTTGAGCCACCATGACATGGTCATGCACCTTTACATCTGGTGACAAAGAACATTTTGATGCCGCACGTTACAAGGATTTGGATCATCTCCTTCACATTGAGCCAAGAAGAAAATTGATCTCCTGTGTCTTAAAGAGTACTAATTTGCCTCGTGCAGCCAAAGCAAGAAAAAAAAAAGAAAAGAAAGAGAACCAGGTGTTGCGGTGGGGCCTCCTATGAGATGGTCATTTATCGGGTAGAAGAATAGATGAAAGAACCTATCGATTGACCATAATCCGATTGACTGTCGCCTAAGAGGAGCTGTGGTCTTCCTATCGAAAAAGGGCAAGGGGGGGAATATCACGGCTAACCAGACAGTCCTAATTCATGTCTTTCGACTGTGAGTTCGAGCACACAAAAAGATAAAGAATTCCTCAGGAAATAAAATCCAGCATCATCAGGGAAAAAGATTCAAACACCACCCGCAACCCAGAGGTAGAACAGAACGAATTCCAAATATTTTTGCAACGATACCGACATCAAGTACCAATTTAAATCATTAATTTCACTATCGTTCGTTCGGATCTTATCCAATCCTCAATGATCCCGCCTTATCTATGTACATAGGATATCTGCTGTTTCGACAGGACATATTATATCAAGCAAAAACAAAATGACAAACCATTTTACTGAACATTCATATGTCCAAGAAACCAGTGGGTAACGAGTATGTATGCAAAGAAACCACGACAGGGTTGCAACCCATACGGAAACAGACTGCATATTGTTCCTTGGAGACGACAAAAGAAAACAAATCAAAAAACTCCATTGGATTCTGGCTATATAGTATGCCCAATCTTGGATTACAAGGTGCTTGATGCCACCATAATTTAGCCACATATATTCAAAGCATATCAGCATTATCCTGGACTTTTACGGAACAGTAGGAAGACTGCCTAGAAGGCTAAAACAAAAATCCTTGATAAACCCTTTCAATATAAAATTAAACAAACTCCATTCCAAGGCAAAGGGTCACTACCTATCGCTCAGGAACTTGCAAAAAGAATGAAGATGCAATTAACTTCCATTTTCATTAATATAACCTTCCTTGCGACCTTCAAACCCTGGTCGGAGGAGCTTCTTCTCTCTTTTAGCAATCCGCCGCATCTTTTTGTCACGAGCCCTCCCAGCAATGTTCTCCGACCTTTTCTGCTGCTTCTGCACTTTCATTTTCTCCGTGGTTTGAATCCTCTCATTCCATTTTCCAGTATTCTTCTGGCGCTGCTTCTTCTCCTTCTTCATGCTCTTCTTCAACAATTTGGGATCATCATGAATCTTAACACCGGCTGCCCTACTAGTTGCAGCTTTCCATGAAATCTTCTCCCCTTTATCTGGGTCCCTCTTTGCTTCTTCTAGTCTCTTTGCCTTTTCCAGCTCCTTAAGCTTTGACACCTTCCTCTTCTTTTTCTTCTTGTCCTCATCATCCCCGAGCTTCACATAAGTGAGGGCAAGTTCCTTTGCTGCCTCCGATGCATCTTGCTCTATCTTCTCTGATGAATCACCATTTGTGGGCTTATCTTCCTCCGATGCAGAGTCTCTCTTGCGTTTCTTTTGTTTATCTTCCTTTTTCTCGCTTTGCTTAGGCCTATCAGGATTCCTAGTGTTCCTATTCCCTCGGAGTTCTTGAATTTTGCGATGAAGCCGTTGTCGGAGTTCTTCATACGTTGCCGACCGTTCGTCCCCTTCCATAGCAGACAACGTAGGTCTAGGTTCCGCTACTTCTTCTTCATTAGACTCATTGCTCGATTTCTCCTTTTCCAAGCTCTGCTTCAATAAGTCGAGGGTTGTCTTAGAAGATCTCTCAGGGTCTAGTCGCTCTCTTCGAGCTTTCTTTATGTTTTCCCTCGATTCCTTCTTGGCCGAAGCCTTTGCATCTTTGCTGAGACCCTGAAACCATGGCTTGTCCTTGTCATCAGTGGGCAGGTAAAATCTTGCAGGGATGAGCTCGACTAACTTGTCGAAGAACACTGAATGCTGGTGAATCAGAGACTTCAGATCCAGACCGGCATCGGGATCAGGGGTGGAATCAGCAGCAGATCTCTGCTTCTTCTTCTTCATCTGGGAAGATACAAGAACAAAGAGAAAAGAGGAGGTCAAAACAAGAAAACAAGAAACCCAAAATCGTAAAGCAAAATGCCTTCTAAATACTTCGTGTGAAAAATTTGCAATATCTGTACTCATACAGCAATCTCTCGGATTCACAACATACATCAGCCAATCTCAATCGGAAACTCCTTCCCGTCAAGCAATCCCAATCCAAAACACGAAAAGCTAGTATTTTGACCTGGCAACTACACACAAAACTACTACAGTCATGACGAAATTTCTCGTTTGTTTCTTGCTTTGGGGATTACAATATAAAGCATTCCTATGAAAGCATCTACAGAACCCTCAAATTTCTCAGTCCTAGCTAATCGCTCGCTCGAAACAGTATAATATCCCAGAGGAGCATTCGTGTCACTCGGATTCACAACACACATCAGCCAATCTCGACCGGAAACTCCTTCCCATCAAACAATCCCAATCCAAAACACAAAAGCTAGTATTTTGACCCAGCAACTAGGCACAAAACCAGCACAGTCGCTGCAAAAATTCCCCCTTTTTCTTCCCTCGAGAATCACCATACAAAGCATTCCCGTCAAAGCATCTACAAAACCCTCAAATTTCTCAGTTTGCTCGAAGCAGATGATCTTCCAGAATCGCATGTAATCGAACACCATCATTCATAAGGAATCAATAATTCGGTCGCGAGAGGAGGGGACGAGGTACCGAGAGAGAGATGGGGCTGGGTTGCTGCGGGGCGAGCGAGGGGAGGCTCGGCGGCGGCGGGCGGCGGACGGGAGCGGCCGCTGCGTGCGTGCCTGTGAGAGCGAGAGGAAGGGAGAGAGAGAGAGAGAGAGAGAGGGAAACTTGAGCGCCGAGATTAGAGGAAAGAGAGAGATACGTCACTTTAGGGTTCCGCTCTCTCTCTCTCTCCGGACATTCCGAACTGGAACGTCTTTCGGCAACGCCACCCTGTAATTTCGTATTTATTTGCGTTAATGCCGTAAAAAAAAATCATAAATTGACAAATTTATTTCAAATTAATATTTTGACCGCCAAAACTTTAAATTGGTACATTTATAGTAAATTTACTCTAACTTAATTTTTTTTACTATTAGAAACTTCACACAAATATATTTGTGACAAATTGACCCTCCATTAAATTGAATTAATATTAAGATAAGCCACAAATTGATACACTAATGACAAATAAACTTAAAAAATCTCAAATTGATATACTAGTCAATTGTCACGAGTTATTAAACTTAGCAACTTTGACAGTAAAATTCAATGGAAATATATGTCGCAAGAGTACTATTGTAATAAATTTTGTGATAAATGTACCAATTTCAAATTTCTCGTGACATTAACCTTAATTTTTTAGTTAGTGTTAGCAAGGCCCGCTCGTTTCATGGGTTTTAAGACCATCATGTTATTTGAAAAAAATAATTTATATATCTTGAAAAAATAAATCAATAAATTTTTTTATCATTGTCGACAACAATTTATATTTAAATATTTTGGTAGACGATAAAAATAATTTTCTCTTTATCTTTTTTTTAAAATAAAACAAGCGATCATTTTGAAGAAAATTTTATTCAAATCATTCGCCATCTTGCAAAATAAACGCACCCCTATTTTGTCTATCAATAATCGAAATAATCTATCGCGAGCCATTTCTCCATTTTTAAAGCATTTCTCTTCGGGCAGCGGCTTGATCTCTCTGGTTCGTCACTCAGTCTTTTTGGCCCTGTTTGTTTGTGTTTCTTTTTTTTGTTTATGAACATATTTTTTTTTTTTTGTTAGGGAACAAAAAAAAGCAATGTAAACGCGTTTGTTTGCGTTTTTGTTAAATCATTATTTTGTTCCTAACAAAATGGAACAAAAACAAGAAACAAGAAACAAGAAAAACTTGTTTCTTGTTTTGGAACAATTTTTAAGAACAACTTTTCTCTCTCCTCTCTTTTCTTTTCTTTTTTTCTTCTTCTTTTCTTCTTCTTTTTATTTGGCCAGCCGTCGGCCTCGGCCCGGCCGACGACCGGCCGTCGAGTGCCGGCGACCTTGCGGAGCGTCACCGAGCCCCGGCGAGGCCGAGCGTCGCCGACCCCCGGCGAGGCTCGGCCTCGCCGATGCCCGGGTGAGCTCGAGCTTGCCCGGATCCGGCGCCACCCGAGCTCGCGGCCCCTCGTCGCCCGGTCGGCCGGCCATGGCCGAGGCCGCGCGACCGGCCACAAGGAAGAAAAAAAGAAAAAGAAAGAAAAAAATTTAAAAATTTAAAAATTTAAAAAAACAAAAAAAGAACACAAATTTACCAAACATGTTTTATTTTTTTTTATTCCAAGAACAAGTTTACAAAATACGTTCTTTTGTTCAAAAATTGTTTTCCGAATGAAATAGTTTTTTTTATTTTTGTCCCCTGGAACAAAAAAAAGAACATAAACACAAACAAACGCATCCTTCAATGCCTGTTTCCCAGCAAGTTGATTCCATTTCCAATAGTTTCTTTAGTGGAGTGTATTCAATTGTTAGTCAATGGCTGGCCGGTGGCTGGACTTGCATTTGTCTTTGGAATGCAATTGAATCGGGAGAAAATTATTAAAATAATCATAAATTTATTATAAAATTTTCAATAATTTTTAAATATTTTATATTTATGCTAATTTAATTCATCCGGTCAATTTTGACCTACGATACTAATGTGTCAATTTTTTAATATTTTTTCAATTTTTTTCTCTTTCTCTTTTCTCTTTCTTTTTTTTTTTTTTGTTTTGTTTTCCTTTCCTTCTTCCTCTAGATAGTCGCTAGACTAGCAGAGTGCTAACAAGGGCGAGCCTCCCTAGTGACCAGTGAGATCAACCTCACCAGCCCTAGCCTTTGGCCAGTTTGGCAATTGGTCAAAAGAAGAAAGAAAAAAAAAAAAAAAAAAAGGAAAAAGGAAAAAAAATTGACAGTCAACTCCATTTAGCCAAAATGGACCCAATATACTGAATTTGTATAAATGTAAAAGGTTTAGGACTAAATTATCCAAAAAAAGATATTTATGACTGAATTAGAAAAATTGCAATATATTTAGGACCTTCTTGGTAATTTTCCTGCCGAATTTGTTCCCCTTCAGCACTGTCCTAGGCGATCCTTTTCTTTTCAATGGCAATTTGAGCGAGGGTGGGTTCGAGAGCTCTAGGAATTTCCTATTCGTTCCTTCTCGTTGTTGCAAGGAGGCGGGATGGACTTTTCCAAGGTCGGAGAGAAGATTTTGAGTTACGTTCAGTCTGCCAGGTTGCTTCATTCAGCGAGCGAGCGAGCGAGCGTGAATGTAGCGATAGACTCAGATTGGATCTTGCCATCTTCCGGATCAAAGCATCGAAAGAGTACGTTCCATTTTCTGAAATTGATGCGTTGCAAGTGTGGACGTCACCCGCATTTCATTTTGATTAAGTTTGAAATTAAACTCCCCTGAAATTTCTTGTTCTAGTGCGATTTCTGTATATGAACTCGGGAACTTTTTGGGTGTAAAATTCACAACTAAGGAATTCGCGACGTTACATGATCCACGAGCTAATCGCCACAAGTTTTCTCATCCACGCTTGCATTGATCCTCCGTTTCCTCTCTCAAAATGTTTCTTCCCTAATCCCTGGACGTGGGTCAGCTTTTACATAACCTCTAGAGCAGCATAATAGGCTATCAGCAGCGGTAGAGATGCCAACGTGCCGAACACCACCCTGCAATACACAAGTGCAGGTGCCTTCATCAGACCAATGAAAGTTGATTTTTGGTGAACATTGTGCACGGATGGAACTATTTTGAATGAATTCAGAAAACTCACGCGGTGCTGAGAACGCTGCGTGTAATCCGTACTCTTTCGCGAAGATGAAGGTCGTAATCGCTTGTGGCAGTGCCGCCTGCAAATGGCGAAAAGGCAGATCACTCTTCTGGATCCATAGAAGTTGAACACGAGTGACAAAAGCAGAGCTATAGTTTTGAAAGTTCTATACACTCGGCTTACTTAGGGCGCGCATGACAAAATTTCTGAAACGGAAATTGATTTCTGGCAATAAATTGATTTCTCAATATTTATTTCAGAAACTAAGAAGTTAAAAATTTTAGCTTCTGATTTCTTCTTCAAATATATTTTTGGAATAGAAATCTGTTCCAGAAATAAAAAAATCAAATTGCGTTATCAAACGAATTTTTCTTCCAAACTTGTTCCGAGAAATAGAGAAACAGAGAAATAGAGAAGTAGAAATTTTATCATGCGCACCCTTAAGCAATACTAGTTCATGCTGGCGGGTTTAAAATCTGAGCTATCGACCGCTTGAGTTTATGATACATAATGGATGTAAGAGCATCCCGCGGTCGAATATAGGCAACGAACTTCAGTTTCATTACCTGCATGATAGCCATTCTGAGGACATCGCCGCGCAGTCTCATGATGAAGGAACTCACGGTCATGAGAGCTGGTCCAGCAATGAACCTCAAGACCATTCCCACAAATGTCAATTTCACGCCGCAAGCTATCACCTTCCTCTGCATTGCTATGAATATACCTGCAGACATATCAGATGAGATGAGCAGATATGAAACCCTACTCTTGCAAATGAAAGTGACTAGGCGTGGTTCACCTTAAATTTCTACTTACCAATGTTGAACATAGCAGTTCCTAACCCAGCTCTCGATAGGATCTCCACGGATTCTTTGACGATGCCTGGCATTTTCACTTTGAACCTTACAAAAGAAATAGCTATGTGAGTCGATGGATATCCGGCGACAACCTGACATTGCTCGCTAAAGCAGATGCCGTCCCTTGAATTGCAAACCTGTGTGATATCGCTGCCCAAGCGACGCCGAGGACGCAAGCGTAGATGTTAGGATTCAGGGCCAGTTTCGGAGCCACGATTTTCACAGCAGTCCACAGTCTCGGTCTTGTGCTATTGGTCCTCACAGCCTCGGCTGTTCCCTCGACATCTTTCTCGCCCGGCACCGAATCGTCAGTAGTCGCGCTCGTCGTCGGAGAATAGTCCATCCCCATCTTCCGAAACTCGAGGAAACACAACAGAAGCGGAAACCACAGAACGGCCTGCATGACCGATAACTGAACCACGATATCCACACCCACCTGACCGTACATCGCTCTCAGTAATGGCACCCCGACGATCAGGACATTCGTCAAGGTGAGCAAGGAAAAGGTGGTGATGCACCAGCTATAGTCCATTTTGCTGCAGCATTTGGCGCACAAGGCAAGGATCAGGACAGCGAGGAGCTTCGAGATGCCGTCCGCTGCCATGATAGAGTAATTCATCTCGAAGAGATTGGCGTGCATGGCCGTGAACTCGAAGCCGAAGAGAGGGATGATGAAGTAGCAGACCATGCGGTTTATGCCGTCGCACTGCTCGGAGGTGAACATGCGCCACCACCTCACGGAGCCGTACCCAAGCATCAGCGCAACGTAGAGGGGCACCATGGCCGCGATCACCTTGTATATGTCTTCGAATCCGATCATGGTTCTTCTCTATGGAGAGCTTAGCTGATGATTGTAGCACCTAATTTGGATTCACATCTAGAGTGCTCAGTTCTGTTTTGCAAGACTACTTATAGGATGTGTGGCTACAGAGGTGGGCATCTATGGTGACTTCACCGCACCACAGGGTGAGGTCCTTTTATTTCAAGTAGTAGGTCAACCAATCGCATTAAGGAAAAGTAAAATGGATCTAAGTTTTAGTAGATCTTCATCTTGCAAAGAAAATGAAAATTCTTTCATAGTAAAGTATAGTTATTATAAGTTACTTAATCTATTTTGTGGTACATCACCTTTGTAAGGGAAAATTACAAAAAGAGTCCTAAATCTATTGCACTTATGACAATTTAATCCTAAATCTTTATATTATACCAATAAAGACTAAAATCTTTTGATGATTTTCAATACAGTCAATCCAGCCAATTTTAGTTGGATATCATTGATGTGAGTACCAACTATCTTATATGGCACTACCAATGTTGATCTGGACACCTTTTATAATTTTTATATTCATATATTTTATGTTGTTTTACATTTCATTTCTTTTCTTTTCATTCTTTATTTGTTTATTTTTAACTTAGGCCGGTGATGTTACCGATCGACCCTCGCTTGTGGCCGATGAGGGCCATGAAGGCCTCACCAAGATCTAGGCGAGGTCACGAAGGCCTTTGCCCGAACCTTACCTATGGCTAGCAATCTCGTTGGCCCATAGTTGGGAAAAAGAAAAGAAATGGAAAAGGAAAAGAGGAAAATAAAAAAGACAATATATATATATATATATTTGGTCAGAAATTAACGACATTTCATTACTAGCCCGAAACTGATGAGCTACAAAAGGATTCTACGTCCATACATAAAATTAACCAAAGAGGATGGGGGGATTAACCACCCAATTCGTTGGGAGAGAGCCGGTTCGATATGCCTTAGCGACCCAATCAGCCGCCTGATTAAATTGTCTCGGTTCAAAGTAGATAGTAACTCCCTTCAATTGGCCCAACAAAGCGATGCAGTCCTGGATTATAGATCGTGTGGCCCATGGCGGTTCGGCCAATTGTAAAAATTGTCTATGTCAATGCCAATCAATTGTCAATTGTGTCTTGTAGAATGGCCAATGTCTATGTTAAAATTTTTTAATCAAAATTGGTTAGATAGACTAATTGACATATTGTCAAAAAATTTATTATTCAATTGGCACAATTAAATTAGACCAAAAAAAAATTTGACACAATTAAAAGATTTATAATTAAATAGGTATGATATAATAGGTTTAAGACTTTTTTGCTAATTTTTCCCATTGAGAGTAAAGTAAGTCCATTTGTAAGTAAAATTAATTTGCTTAGAGTAAACTAGTAAACATTATTTGTCCCTGGTATTTATTCTTAGTAAACGTTTTCATTCCAATTATCGTTTTGAAATAGTTCTTTAATAACATGATTGCAATTAGATTATTTCTCATAAAAAAAAAGAGAAAAAAAAAATGAGAGAGAGAGTGGAGAGAGAGAGAGAGAGAGAGAGAGAGAGAGGTGGCTTGGAAGTGGCTCAATTGCTTTGGCGGGTGTTGCGCCATTCTTGCCCGCCACCATCAAGGGTGCTAAATTGCTAATGAACCCTCATCGTACATCAGATATAGTTATATTAAGCATAATTTTCTATCAACAATTTTTTTTTTCGTTCATTAATTTTTGTCGATATTACACTCATTAAAAAGAGTTACTGTTAGAAATAATATATTTAAATATGAATGAGTGTTTTTACTAGAAATCAAATATTTTTACTCCAAATGTGAATCGTCTATCATATAATGGATAAATTTACTAAATATAAGTAGCTTTTGCTAAGAATAGCGTGCAAATGTCAAGATTGATGGTAATACTGTTTTAAAGACTCTAGAATTAAGCTTGCCATGAAGTGAGCCGACTATAAAAATTCCCGACAAGGGAGAATGCGACGAACAGGTATTTTAGGGAATACTATTCTATAACACGAGTGCTTTGCAAAGAAAAAAGGAAGTAGCTTTTAGAAAGGAGCTCACGTCAGCTCGGAAGGGACATCGTTGGTGCTAAAGCCTAGACAGGATGCTATATATGTTCATTGAATTATTCCTTTTGTATGCATCGAGTTCTCCAGTTCATTCCATCCCAACAGTAGAAAAATGGTGCTTGGATTTGCAATTCTTATTCTCGACAATGATTTGCATTAGTCTCCAAACTTTGAGACTAAATCCAGAGATTACCCACAAACCAATGTCTTTTCCAATTATATCTTTTTTTTCCGGTACCCATCGAGTGATGTTACCCACACGTTGTGCTGGAAGACCTACTTCTCGACACGTCAGCTGATCCGACGTGGATGGAGAGTGATCGACGGGATGAGAGAGGCTGCATCAATGGTGCTCTAGGGTCATATTTTCTTCGCACTTGTGTTGAACAGGAGAAATCACCCAATCTGATGTATCTAGTTGTCATGAATCCGATTCGCCATTCCCCTAAATGTCCATTGGGTGCTTCCTAATGATTCAACCTCAGCATTATTCTTCGCCAGCTAGTGCATTGGAAAACTGTCAACCCACATTCGATGCCAGTCAATTGCTTCTTCACACTTCGGAGAATGATTCGACCACAATGGGGTGCATAGAAAAAGTAGATTAACTTTGCATTTGTATCAAATTCTGTCTTGTCTGTCCCCCATATTAGTAGATAGTAATCTAATGCTTTTATCAAAAGTCCATGGTCAGTAATTCGTCACTTGGCCAAAGGCTCAATAAGCTCGTAAATCGATTGCGTCCAGCCCTTTTATAATGCACAGATGTCTTGATTCGGAGCGACACCAAGGACATGATCTCCTTGTTTTAACCATGTTTTCCTTTATCGGTCATGTTTATATTTCTATTTATAGTCTCATCCGTACTAACCATGTGGTCAAAGGTATGTGTCTTCCTTGAGTCCAGAAAAATTCGTGAGGGGAAACATCTTTGTGGCTAACGCCCAGTCGTGGCTTTCGAGCGAGCGATTCGTAACAATATGAATCATGTTTTTGCAAATAAAATAAAATAAATGATGTGTCTTAATCCCAATTTCTGCCTCGAGAAATTATATTCGAGTTGACATGACATAGCTTTGACCAACGGGGGAAAAGAGTAGAAGCATAAAGAAACTACTCAAAGCTCAGGAGAATCTGCGGCAGCGACTTGAATCCTAATGCAACCAATCAGGGAAGTTGGTCATTTGAATTAAATTCTCAAGTTGTTTTAACCTACCCTGGAAGTTGATTTAAAGGAAACCTAGAACATGATCTTTCAGCTCCACGTAGATAAGATCAAAATGGGAAAGATTGTATAAATTTTTTTTAACTTATTGTACTTTTACCAATTTAGTTTTAAATCTTTCAATTTTATCAATTGATTTCAAAATCTTTTCACATTTTGCCGATTAGAAATTGCTAATGTGAATGCCGACCATTTTATATGATACGGCCGGTATTGATATGAGTAATTTTTTAATAATATTTGTTTGCTTTCGCTTATATTTGTTTTCTCTTTTCCTTTTTTATTTTTTTTCTTTTCTTTCCCTCATGCCAGCAATTGCCAAGCCACATCAATTGCCAACATCTTTTTTTTTTTTTTTTTTTTTTTTTCCCTTTTTCCCTCCACGAATCATTGCTAGGCCTCATCGATGGCCGGTGTCTTTTCTTCTTTTCCCATTTCCCCCCCTTTTTACCCTCAGTTGGCCATTGCCAAACCTCATTGATGGCTGGTGGAGGGAAAAAGGGAAATACCGAAGCAAAAAAAAAAAAAAAGTGGAAAAGTTAAAGAGAAGAAAAGAAAAAGGAAATGAAAATTCAAAAAAAAAAAATATCATTAAAAATTTTCCACTTTAGCATCGGCCATACCATCTATGTTGGTTGGCATTTATATAAGCAATTTTCAATCAAAATTGACAAAAAATAAAAATGTTTAAGACCGAATTAGTAAAAGTGTAACATGTTTAGGATTTTCTAAATAATTTTCCCGATGAAAATGCCTTCTCAAAATGACATTCGATGTTGTTTCGACATTCCAAGAATATAAGAGATCACATCTATTATTATTTGGCACAACCTCTTCAAACAACAAAAGGGCATTAATAGTATCATAATTTTTGGACGACATTGATTTTGATGTTATAGTTTTTCAATCGACTACTTAAGCAGTATAACCTTTAAAAAAGATTCATTTCAATGAGGTCGGTGATTTTCCTAATCGGAAATCCCAAGCGATATTAAGGCTCCGTTTGTTTCATGAAAAATAACTTTCGGGGAAACGTTTTCCGAATTTTTCGATGTTTGTTTCATGGAAAAATGAATTGTTTTGGGAAAACATTTTCCATGAAAGGAAAAGAGTCTTCTAAAAGTGGAAAATATTTTCCTCACTTGATCTCTCTTATCTCATACCATTATAAGCCCTCACTTCCTCCTCCTCCTTTTTTTTTTTTTTTTTTTTTTTTATTTGAATTATTTTTTATTTTCTTTGTTTTCCCTCTTCTTCTTTATTTTTATGTTTTATGTTTTATTTTCTTTTTTAATTATTTTTCTTTTTATTCCCTTTTCTTTTTCTTCTTCCTTGGCTGGTCGCTGGCCACAGCGACGATCGGTGACTAGCCACAGGCCAACTCCAATCTCGCCCTCGATCGTCGGATTTGGCAAGCTGCAAGCTCGCTGGCTATGGCGGAGCTTAGGCTCGCTTGGATCGGGCAAGTCATGAACTTGCCGACCTCGGCAAAGCTCGAGCTTGCCGGCCTCGGCGGAGCTTGGGCTCGCTTGGATCCAATCGGTGAGCTCGCAGCTCGCCCAATCTAAGCGAGCCAAAACTCCGCAAAGGTAGGCTCGCCTTGAGCCTGGATTGGTCGAGTCTTGAGTTCATCAGATCTAGCGATTGAAAAAAACAAAAAAAAAAGACATCTTTTTCTTTGACCCACTAGAGTAGATGAATTTATTGCATATGTCAATTGTACTTCTCTCTAAGGGTGCGTTTGGTAATCATTCTATTCTGGGGAATAATGTTTTAACAGAAATAGTTTTTCTATTTCTGTTCTCAAGAACAATTTATGAGTATAAAATATTTATACTCATAAAAAATTTCTGTTCCCGAGAATGAATTTGGTAACTGCAAAAAATTTATATTCCATGAATATAAATGCGTTTGATAAACTTCTCGGCCTCACCAGGCGGCACAAGGTCGACCTCGCTAGGCGGCGCAAGGTTGGCCTCGCCTTAGCTAGGCGAGCTCAAGCTCGCCCAAATCTAGCAAGGTTGAGCTCACCTAGTCACCGGCGAGGCTCGGCCTCGCCGGGCCACCACTAGGCGATGCTGACCTAGCTATGGCCCGACGACGCTCCGGCGACCGGCCAAAAGGAAGAAGAAGGAAAGAATAGAGAAGAAGAAAAAAGAAGAGAGAAATTTTTTTTTTCGGAATTGTTCCCCGGAATAAGAAACTACTTTTTTCTACTTCTTGTTTCTATTCCAAATCAGTTTCCGGGAACAAAAATTTTATCAAACACGTTTATGTTCATTTTTTGTTCCCCGAAACAAAAAACAAAAATTTTTGTTCCGGGGAACAGAAACACTTTTTAACAAACAGGCCTTAAATGATTAACTAATTAAAATTAGAATTCAGTGAAGTTAAGGTCATAAATGTAACCTGAGTTTTTTTTTTTTTCGGGGGGGTTGGGTGGAGATTCCTACTCTATCGTTCACTCTAAGACTTTTGGGTTTCGATGGGAGTCGAAACCCACTTCTGAAATTACCGTCTCCATCCCAACCCCCCGAGAAGGTGGGATTCGAACCCCCAAAGTCTTAACCATAATGTGAATTACCCTAAATATGCGCGCTAAGTAAGCGGTTCCTTAGTCCTTGGACCCCCACTCAGGCATCACTTTCTATTATTGATTGATATCAAAATTTCCCTAATTGATCAATTGAACATTTCAACTTTTTTTTTTTTTTGGACCCACGAAGTTCCAATCACATCAATTTGACCAACTCTTAACTTAGAAACCAAATTACAAAATCATCTTAATTTGGGGCTTAAGAAAAGGGATTTATGGGAAAAAAAATGCATATGAAGTCGTGAAATAGTTAGATGTTGTAATACCGTCCATTACCCTCAGATTAGTAGATGACCTAAGACTACATAATGCAATTGTATAATGCCATAGACAAATAAGATGTCCGGAGGGATGTGAGTCAGACCTCTTTTGAAATCATGTAAATTTTTGTGAGATCACTATTATACTTAAGTGGGTGAAAATGCTATATTTATATGACAAGGTCGGTCTGTACATGATTGGGCACATTTTTACTTAGAGTCATAGATAAGAAATTTATTTTTAACATCTGCCACACAAGAAATATCATATAGAGTGTTGGATGAACTGGTCGCAAAGATATAACTGCAACACTATTAAAAGTTAAGTGTTATGAATTGGATTTTATTATATATCAATCACTCTAGCAAGAAAATTTAGGTAATTTAGACTACCTGCAACAATCCATCCAACTCCAACCAGCAAATTGTTATTAATTTCCTTATTCTCCTTTGAAAAAGAATATTAACCTTTGCTTGAGTTGATCAGTCCACGGACGATCGACTATGCTTTGAAAACATCTAAAAGCCTCTCAAATTTGGCACAACAAGATCATAATAAGGATCATGTTGAATGGTTCCTCAATGGTCTTTGCGTAAAATTTATTTAATTTCCAAAATAATTTATTACGTATATCACCAAATTATTCAAAAACCTCGAGCTTTCCCTATTTTGGCGATGAAGCTGATGAAAGTCTAATACTCTCTCAATAAAAATCTTATAAAAAACATAAACTAGCTCCCCTATTCTAAATAGACTTCCAAATTGGGATAGAAATTGATATGAGGGACTAAAAACAAATCTTTAACTTCCTTAATTGCTCTAATCATACTAGGAAAGAACTTACCCTATTCCAGCTGTAAGAGAATTTCTTTTGCCTCTCCTCGATAAACTCGAAAAAGACCAAAAAAAAAAAAAAAAAAACAGAGAGAGAGAGAGAAAACCTACATTTATATCATGATTCCTCTACGGATCTCACGTTGTCTTCGGTTATCTTTTCCTCTTGGGTGTGTCAATGAAGTGTCTTGAAAAGACGGGTGCCAAGTCCTGAGCCCTTCACGCCCTAGTAATGACCCCTTCGGATCGAAGTATTGACAGCGACCGTTTTCATATGGTCTTTTTTCACCACTCGGATATTTCCAAACCCTAAAATTGCTCTTGCAAAAGTAGCACGTCCATAAGAGGAAAGTCAGATGTGGGAACGATCTTGTTACCCAATTTGGTGCCTCACCTTAAACTCGTTCCCTTCTTACCTTCCTAAAGCACATGATATGGACCGCAAGCCGATAGACGGAGAGAGGATTCGAAGAGTCCAATGACGATGTCTTACAATGCCAACCCCTGCGTGATCTTCCCAACTCTTCTTCTACTCCTCCTCCTCTTCTTCTTTCTCCACTCGTCTCCTGTGAATCAATCTGTTTCCACGTTCTTTAGCCCTGTCCAAAACACCGGCCGTGGCCCTAAGCAAGTATCACCTACAATCTCCTTAGAAACCCTCAAATCTTCCCTCCATGTTTCTCGCCATCAGACCAATTCTAGTTCTATCCCAATTAACAGGGTGAGGAATTACTGTTCTTTGTTATTTCGGTCAATCTTTACGATCCGGTATATATAGATGTCCGCGCGTTTTATGATACTCAGTTTTTTGGGTTTTTGGTTACTGCAAATCTAGGAACAGAAGAAGATTAGTAGCTTGCGGAGAGTAGAAAAGGATTTAGCTAGAGCACGAGCGGCGATTCGCGACGCGGTTCGTGCCCGGAACTATACGTCGGACAAAGAGGAGACGTTCATCCCCGGGGAGCCATCTACCGGAATGCTTATGCTTTTCACCAGTTGAGTTTGATCCCATTCTCTCCCAATTTACATTTGTTTTTCTGTTTCACACAAACATATGCATATGTTTCAGTCATCTATAGAACGGTAATTCTGCAAATCATGTGCTACGTACCGAATCTTTAACTGGACCTGATAAAACCTCCTTTCCTTTTTTCTTTTGATGAGACATATAACATGCTGGGTGAAGGAGTGTGGACTATAGTTGACTATTTTTGGGATAAAGTATGGACAATTATTAGTTGATTGCAATATCCATTCTCGTGTTCAATTGCATTGACTGCTGGGATTGCCCATCTCACCAAGTCAGGCATGAAGAGTTTGAGGTTTTCCTCAAGGACAAGCACAATCGACAAAATTTTAATATCGAGATTTTAGATTATTGAAATATGTGTAGATTGCACCGACAGAGAAAAATCATCGATTGTTCATTGATGATGCTAGCTAATGTGGCTTGCTCGAGCCATTGTCATTCATCTTCGCAACAAGGAATTTAAGCAAAATGAGTAAGAACTTTGTATTTTCAAAATCGGTATGAAACTGATAAATCTGATGTATTTATTAGACATAATAATATGAAACCTACAGTTACTTTACAAAATTGCCATCCCTTGTCACTACACGAGACCGGTTTATAATTATAACACAATCTGCTGGATGATGATGATCAGGAGTCATATTGAGATGGTGAAGAGATTCAAGATATGGAGCTATAGGGAAGGAGAGCTGCCCTTGGTGCATATAGGGCCCCTGAGCAACTTATACAGCATCGAGGGCCAATTCATCGACGAGCTGGAGAGTGGGCTCAGCCCCTTCTTGGCCCGCCATCCCGACCAGGCTCACGCCTTCTTCTTGCCAATAAGCATCGCCAATATCATAGACTTCCTCTACAGGCCGCTCGTCACCTATGACCGGGACCAACTCCTTCACAGCTTCACTGATTACGTCGATGTGGTGGCTCGTAAATACCCTTTCTGGAACAGAAGCCTTGGCGCCGACCATTTCATGGTCTCTTGCCATGACTGGGTATGTGCGTGTGCGTGTGCGTGCGTGTGTCTCGATCAGCTCGTTCAACTCTTCTCAATTTACTTCTTGAGACTCACTAGTGAAAATGGGCATTTCAGGCACCGGAGGTCACGCGAGAAGACCCAGACAAGTTCAAGAACTTCATAAGAGTGCTTTGCAATGCAAACACATCAGAGGGATTCAACCCCACAAGAGATGCCTCACTCCCTGAGTTCTACTTGCGTCCTTTCAAGGTCACCATACCCCATCTCGGGCTGCGGCCGAGCAAGCGCCACATCTTCGCCTTCTTTGCCGGCGGCCCTCACGGGGACATCAGGAAGAGCCTGCTTCACCATTGGAAGGACAAGGACGGCGAAGTCCAAGTCCACGAGTACCTCCCGAAGGGCCAAAACTACATGCAATCTATGGGCCGGAGCAAGTTCTGCCTTTGCCCAAGCGGCTACGAGGTCGCGAGCCCTAGGCTGGTCGAGTCGATCCACTCTGGGTGTGTCCCCGTGATCCTTTCGGCCTACTACCCGCTGCCGTTCAGCGACGTCCTAGATTGGAGCAAGTTCTCGATAACGGTACCCGTCGAGAAGATCACGGAGCTAAAGGCAATACTGAAGCAGGTATCGGAACGCAGGTATTTGAATTTGCAGAGGAGAGTAGTCCAAGTCCAGCGGCATTTCGAGCTGAACCGGCCGGCCAAACCCTTCGATGTGCTTCACATGGTGCTGCATTCAGTTTGGCTTAGGAGGCTCAACGTTGGCTTGGCGGGGTAGCTCAGCAAAAACCGTTCGATTGTTTGAGAAATTGTAAATTTATTAGATAATATAAATCTAAGATAAGCAGGGTCATTGTTAAATTAATGTCTCGAGTTTGAATTCGGATAATAATTTATTATACCAAATTTTGTTAATAAAGTTTTCCCAAGTAGAAGAAATTTGCTGGACTCGCCAAGGATTACAAATGAGGAAAATTTTCTCATATGTGGAATCCGAAAGATGGAGAGGAAACTGCGGAATCCGAAAGATGGAGCCCCCGCACGTACAGGAATTGAAAAAAAAGGAAATAAACTTTGACCTGGGTACACGTATAAAACAGAATTTCTTTTTTTGCAGGTCCTTCTTGGCTTCCAAAATTCATATGCCGAAAACCCTAGCGTAAAAGACGTCGCCGAAGCACGAAGTTGGTTTTTAAGAAATAAAAATCCTACGAAGCTGAGGAAGCTGCTGAACGTAAAGGAGTCGCGTTCACGCGTACGTCCGAGAAGCCTTCGCACGTCCACCGCTTGAGAAGAGTCGCAAGCTCTTGAAGCCGCGCGAATCTTGGAGTGGTGTGATAATTTTGCGCCGTGAGTTTATACCAAATTAGGTTGTTATTTATAAACACTTAGGGTTTGGGGTTAAATCTAGGTTTGGGAAACACTTGAGCGATTGAGCGATTGTAAACTCTGATTCTCCGATTTTAGTGGATTATTTGCTGCTGGCTCTCCCCGTGGACGTAGGTACCGATACTCGGACCGAACCACGTAAATTTCTGGTGTCCTTATTTTTCTCGTTTAATTTTTCTGGGGTGATTTCGCGTTGACGTAAATTGCAAGATCCTGGTAATTCCGCATATTATATCCCAACAATTGGTATCAGAGCTTGAGGTTAGATTTCTTGATTGTAATTTGGGGCTTTTTGCTTGTCTGATTATTATTTGGAAATTCTATTATTGTAATTATGTCTGAGAGAAAATCTGAGATTGAGAAGTTTGATGGAAGAAATAACTTTGTGTTATGGAGCATCAAGATGCGGGCTTTATTGACAACACAAGGTTTGGCCAAGGTACTAGATGGTGATGATGAGTTGTCAATTATAATGAAAGCTTCAGAGAGGTAGAGCTTATGGAAAAAGCAAAGAGCATAATCCTATTAAATTTGTCGGATGAGGTCTTACTAGAGTTATTGAGGAGAAGGATGCCGCAGAATTATGGGCAAAACTTCAAGCACTCTATGTGAAGAAAGGTTTGAACAATCGCTTGTATATGCTGAAAAAGATGTTTCAATTTAGATATATGAAGGTACGTCTATCGAACCCACCTAGATGAATTTAATAAACTCATGTTGGATCTGAAGAACGTCGGTAAGATACTTGATGATGAAGAGAACAGGGCATGATGTTGTTAGCCTCTTTACCAGAGTCATGGGAGCACTTTACTGATTCACTGTTGCATGGGCGTACTACAATTACCTCAGAGGAGGTAAAGTCCGCCTTATTCTCTAAGGAGTGGCAGAGAAAGTTGCGAGATGACGGTCTGGCCAAAGGAGCAGCACAAGCACTAACGATTCGGGGTAGAGAACAACATCGAGAGCCTAGTAGCAGCAGAGGTAAAAGCAGATCAAAATCACGCCATAGAAAGTCCAAGGGACGCGTGAAGTGCTTTGAGTGTCACGAGGAGGGGCACATCAGAAGAGATTGTCCAAAGAGGAGGAATAAAGTTGATAGGCGAATGCCACAAACAATGTGGCAAACGTTGCTGAGGGGAGCACTAGTGATGCAGAAGCTGTCTTATGTGTGACTGCTACTTCGTCAGGAGACGAATGGGTGCTAGATTCGGGGTGTTCTTATCACATGACGCCTCATAAGAACTGGTTTACTACTTACCAGACTGCAGATGGTGGTAGGGTTCTTTTGGGGAATAATGCAGTCTGTAAGGCTGTGGGGATAGGGACAATTCGGATCCGGATGCACGATGGGGTGGTTCGCACATTGACAGATGTGAGGCATGTACCGGAGCTCAAGAAGAACCTTATTTCTCTGGGGACACTCGATGACATCGGGTGTAGGTACACCGCTGAAGGTGGAGTGCGAAGATCTCTCGAGGTGCCATGACGGTGATGAAGGGGAAGAAAATAAATACTCTCTATCATCTACTGGGAGAGACCGTGACCGGAACCGCTACAGTTTCATCAGGTGAGTCAGATTCTGACTTGACTCAATTATGGAGTATGCGTTTGGGGCACATAAGTGAAGCAGGTATGACGATGCTGAGTGAAAAGGGATTGTTGAAGGGTCAGAAGACAGGGAAGTTGGACTTATGTGAGCACTGCATCTATGGGAAGCAGCATCGTGTTAAGTTTACTACAGCTATTCATTCGACCAAACGACCAGTTGAATATATTCACTCAGATGTCTGGGGCTCGTCGTCGGTTCCTTCGAAAGGAGGTGCCCGATATATGCTGACATTTATCGACGATTATTCGAGGAAGGTATGGGTTTACTTTCTGAAGCACAAATATGATGTGTTTGATCGGTTCAAGAAATTTAAGGCATTGATTGAGAAGTAGTAAGATAAACAAATCAAGTGCCTGAGAACCGATAATGGCATGGAGTTCTGTGGTAAAGATTTTACCGAGTTCTGCGAGAAAGAAGGTATTGTAAGACACCGCACAGTACCTGGGACACCACAGCAGAATGGCGTTGCAGAACGGAAAAACATAACTTTGCTTGAGCGAGCTCGATGCATGCTTTCGCATGCGGGACTTGGCAAGGAATTTTGGGCCGAAGCAAAGTAAACATGTCATGTTACCTCGGGTAAATCGATCTCCATCGTCCGCTATCGAGTGTAAGACTCCTGAGGAAGTATGGTCGGAGAAACCTGTTGATTACTCCGGATTACGTATATTCGGATGTCCTGCGTATGCTCATGCGAGTGATGGTAAGCTTGAGCCGAGGTCGAAGAAGTGCATATTTATGGGTTATGCACATGGGGTGAAAGGCTACCGGCTGTGGTGCACTAATCCCAGATCACCCGGTTTTCTAATCAGCAGAGATGTGATCTTTGACGAGACTGTAATGCTTCAACGGAGGAGTTCTGAGACACAACCAGCAGAGAAGACAGATCATGGTGTCATTAGTGAGGTGGAGCTTCAGGTGGAGACTCCAGAGACCTTGAAGGTAACAGAAGTTGAGACTGCAGATGAAGCCGCAGTTCCTGAAGTCGGTGATAGTGAACAACCAGCAAAGTCGCAGCAAACTATAGCCGCAGATAGACAGAGAAGGCACATTAAATCACCGGTACGTTATGGTTATACAGATATTGCTTATGCATTGACTGTAGGTGATGAGGTGGAGACAGATGAGCACGTGTTGAATGCAAATTGCGCAACCCCAAGATCTCCATAACCAGAACAAGAACATGCATAATTAAATAGAAAGATTAACGCACCTGTTTTGGGATTCATCATACATAAAGCGGAAGCAGAAAAGGGATTTCCCACATATCAAGGGGATCCACGCATCAAATCATTCTCCTCTATTGCCCTCCGTATCACTGGCTCAATGAGGCGGCCCCCCTCACGTTTAGCGTTAGGTAAACGCCCCTTAGGTGAGGATACATGTGAGACTTAGGGTTAGAGGAGAGACTTGAGCACTATTTATAGAGTTTCCAGCAAGGCCCCCTCATTACGGGCCAAGCTCAACTCGGCCCACACTAGCCAGCCCATATTAGACTAATTAAGAAACCTTCTATCTCACCTTAGACCAATCCCCGTAAAACGGTAAACGTTAAACGGTAAATTACAATATCAATTAATGTAGTCCACATCAGAAAAACTCTTACATTCTCCCACTTGGACTATATTAATTGAAATCGTACTGTATGTGCGCACATTGGTCTAGAGATAATTCTTAATAGTCAATCCTATCCCATAAAGTCTCAAACACCGAATCATGGCGGTAATCGCATGTATACACACAGAGCCTTCCATGGTCACGAGTGTTCTCAACTCTATTGATATGAATCCAATATGGTAGTGTGTCAAATGGATAACATCTTTCATAGAGAGATCTCATTTGTCAGTCACCATTCTCTTACCTTAAGCGTCACAAAAACTTGTGCTACTAGAGAATGTCCATTCTCTTACCTTAAGCTTCACAAAAATACTTGTGCCACTAGAGAATGCATTTATGGTTCCATGAACCCACATATGTCTTGTCCTTACGGTTAACCATTCTTTATGTATAACAAGATATATGGACAAAGCTAATAACCGGATGCCCCTAGCCTTCACTCAAGGTTTATATAATATCTTGAGACTTTATCAATATGTATTCAACATAATAACAATACATTCAAAAATACTTTATTGAATGCGAAAGTTGATACATATTAAACCGTTACAAATGTAACGAACATAGATGAAACATTTATCAAAGTAAAGCCAAAATAGCTCCCACTAAACAACAGCATCTCATGATGCTCCTAGGCCCATGCTAATGACATGTCGCTTAAAAAAACACATGGGCGTAGACCTTTAGTTAGTGGATTTACAACCATATCATCTGTAGGAATATAATCTACTGCAACGTCACCATTCTATACTGATTCCTTTATAGTCAAAAACTTGACCTTCACGTGTTTAGACCCCTTGAGACTTCTGTTGTTATTAATAAACAACACATTCAAAAAAACTTTTAAGTGCACTGACAAAAGGTACACCTTTTAATTAGATTTTCTCAATATATAAATAAGGACAATGTGATAGATTCAACCCATCACCCTTAACAAAGGAGCAATTCTGGCTTGCAATAATGTATATTGAATATTTCCAATATACAATCAGCAAATGTCCTCCGAGAAAATCTAATATAATATGGCAAAAACAATTCTTACAAACCTTAGTTCAAAGGATAAAAGATGCCTCAAGGTCATTACTTGTAAACAAAATATCATGTACATAGAGTATGAGAAAAAATAAATTTCCTCCCACTGACCTTGCAGTATATTGAATTACTTTGTTCTTAATTGAGCAAAATAACAACACTATGAAACTTTAATAATATTGCCTGGAAACTTGCTTAAGACCATGAATTAAGACTTTTCAGTCTACACACAAGTTTACTTGAATCTGCTGCAAAATTCTACAGTTGCACTTATATAGATTTTATATCTCTTTGATGTAACTCCATATAAAACTATCAATGCTACGTTCACTCTGAAAGAATTAATAAAGAAATAATTATTTCTTCACTAACTATCCACCCCTCTTTCAGAGTAAAAATATTATTATCCTCTTTTTTTTTTTTTTTTTTTTTTTTTTTTTTTTTTTTTTATGGCGTTTAATCACATACTTAAATAAGAACAAGAAACAAAATTTATATAAGTTGCTAAAACAACCATGTAATGGATATTGTAATCATGCTCTCACAAAAAGACTATATAGTCTAATGGTATAACTAATTGTCTTTCCCTAACAAATCTCCTTAATAAAGCCGCAACCACTTCGCCCGCACTTGAGAGGTTTAAGAAATTTCATTATAAACTATATCAAGAATAGTACCTTAAACCTCAACAAGTTTAGTCTATGGTACATGAGATTCCATAATTATCTGTATAGATAAAGACAAAAACACAGTAACCCCCATCATACTATTATTTTTAATAGTTTGAGAGCAGCTATCCTCTATAATTACGTCGATCTTAAGAAATTTTAGAGTATGTGATTCCATAATTCTTGTATCTTCTTTAGGGTCATAAGATTAATACCCCTTTAATAATCTGGATAAGATACAAAATAATACCGAGTGGATCTTAATTACAATACACTTAAAATTGGATTAGATAATCTCACTTCTGCATGACACCCCTAAATTTAATATGATTCAAGTAATCTATGCCCAATCTATAACTCAAAAGAAGTTTATAAAACAACTTTGATAAGGACATTCTTTATCTCGGTCAATTTTACTTCCACAATAATCTATAGAAGTCTTTAGATAACCGTTAAGAGTAAATAGAAAAATTTTGGAAACAACTTTTTCATCCTTATATGAGATGTATATATCATTAGGACTTAAACACAATCTTTGCAGATATGTCCTAATTTCAATATCAAACAAGACATAATTTCAAGCAACTAAGGCTTCCATCATCTTATAACGGTGCGGTTCGCGAGACAAACCTCTTTTCTAATGTTCCGAGAATGGAACACTTCATAGACGATAAGCAAATTTTATTGCATTCTCAAGCAACAAATCATATGTCCACAACTTAAAATTTGAAGCAGTAAAAACCTCAATAATAGTGGAATTATTAATTACAGAAAAAAGTGACTAAAATAACAAGCAATGTATATAATTAGCATCATGTGAGCAATGTGTAACTTGACACACAAGTACACATCCAGAGAGTTACATGCAAAATCACATAATCACATTTGGGCAGAATACATGATAAGCAGTTGTAAATTCCCCACATGATAGCGGTTATAAGAATATATTCCAATTTTTCGTGAATTCATCACCTTTGGGCATATGAATCACTAGAATCAGTCACTCCTCCACCACATAATCATGTATCTCTCCATGAACTAATATATAATCACCCCCTTTGGGAGTATGACTACACATTAGAGCAGAAGACATCCCAATCAATATACGAGACCGAAATTTCTCAAACCTAATCAAGCGTGCCACTTTGGCGGTCACTACTCAATTGAATCCTTGAAACTCTCTCATACCAGGGATATAAATTTTACTCCTCACATACACCATATACATGTGATTTTAGCTTTAGTGATAGGGGTAGCATATCACCAAAATCACATATCATGCTAATTACATTACTTTGTTCAATAATTAAAAATTTTTTTTATTGTAAATTATTGATGAATAACACTCATAAAATTTATGTTATAACATACCAGTAACCCAGCACCTGTATTTCGAAAATCACAGAAAAATACAAGAAAAATACGCAAATATACACTAAAAATACGCGTATTTAGGGCTTTGAATGTATTTTAACATCCATAAAATCATCGCAGTGGCTAGGGGCTATGAGTGAAGAGATGGAATCTCTCCATCGAAATCAGACATGGGAGCTGGTCAAAGTACCCAAGAGCCAAAAGATTGTTGGAAGTAAATGGGTTTTCAAACGGAAAGAGGGCATTCCCGGTGTTGAGGCAGCGAGGTATAAGGCGAGACTTGTGGCGAAAGGGTATACACAGCGTGAGGGCATTGACTACAATGAGATGTTCTCTCCTGTGGTAAGACATACTTCTATTCGTGTTTTACTTGCATTAGTTGCTTCGCAGGATCTCGAGTTAGAGCAGCTAGATGTAAAAACTGCGTTTCTTCATGGTGAATTGGAGGAGCAGATTTACATGAGGCAACCAGAGGGATTTGCTATTCCGGGTAAGGAAGATCATGTTTGCTTGTTAAAGAAATCTTTGTATGGGCTGAAACAATCTCCTAGACAGTGGTATAAACGTTTTGATACTTTCATGGCTAGTCAAGACTATTCAAAAAGTCGATGGACAGTTTGTGTTTACTATAGGAGATTGGAGAATGGTTCTTTGATTTATCTACTCTTATATGTTGATGATATGTTGATAGCATCAAAGAATATGTCGATATTGATGTCTGAAGAGGCAGTTAAATGCTGAATTTGAGATGAAAGATTTAGGTGCTGCAAAGAAAATTTTGGGTATGGAGATTTTGCGTGATAGGACTGCAGGAGTTTTACGTCTATCTCAAAAGAAATATATTGAGAAGATTGTAGCACGTTTTAATATGCAGTCGGCAAAATCTGTAAGTACACATTTAGCGAAGCACTTTAAACTTTCAGATAAATTATCACCGCAGACTGAGGAGGAGGAGGAGCATATGTCCCGTGTTCCTTATTCTAGTGTAGTGGGTAGTATTATGTATGCTATGCTGTGCACTAGGCCTGATATTTCACAAGCTGTGAGCATGGTTAGTCGCTATATGAAGCACCCCGGTAAAGCTCATTGGGAAGTGTGAAGTGGATTCTCGATATCCGAAGGGGACAACAAACGTGGGTATAGTATACCAGAGGGACATCAATGGCAGTGAGACCACTGGTTTTGTGGATTCGGATCACGCCGGTAACTTGGATGATTGCAGATCTTTAGCAGGGTATGTGTTTACGCTAGCGGGTGGTGCAGTTAGTTGGAAAGCATCCTTACAGGATCACATTGCCTTGTCTTCGACTAAGGCAGAGTACATGGCACTAACCTTTGTAGCGAAGGAGGCGATATGGTTACAAAGTTTGCTCTCGGACTTTGGGTTAGAACAGAAAAGTGTGGATATACACTGTGATAACCAAGGTGCGATATATTTGGCGTATAATCCAGTTTATCACGAGCGAACGAAGCATATTAACATCAGGTACCACTTCATCCGAGATGTCTTAGCTAAGGATATTGTTATTGTTAAAAAGATTGCTACAGCAGATAATCCGGCAGACATGATGACTAAGTCTATTCCTTTGGCGAAGCTCAAGCTCTGCTTGAGTTCTATTGGCGTCTGTGGAAAGTGAGCGCCCGTCGGGGCGTTAGGAGAGCAGCATGGATGATGAGCACTATAACTTGGTTTCAAACATCAAGCCAAGGTGGAGAATTGTTAAATTAATATCTCGAGTTTGAATTCGGATAATAATTTATTATACCGAATTTTGTTAATAAAGTTTTCCCAAGTAGAAGAAATTTGCTGGACTCGTGAAGGATTACAAATGAGGAAAATTTTCTCATATGTGGAATCCGAAAGATGGAGAGGAAACTGCGGAATTCGAAAGATGGAGCCCCTGCACGTACAGGAATTGAAAAAAAAGGAAATAAGTGGGCCCATGTCAAAGTTTGACCTTGGCACACGTATAAAACAGAATTTCTTTTTTTTGCAGGTCCTTCTTGGCTTCCGAAATTCACACGCCGAAAACCCTAGCGTAAAAGACGTCGCCGAAGCACGAAGTTGGTTTTAAGAAATAAAAATCCTACGAAGCTGAGGAAGCTGCTGAACGTAAAGGAGTCGCGTTCACGCGTACGTTCGAGAAGCCTTCGCACGTCCACCGCTTGAGAAGAGTCGCAAGCCCTTGAAGCCGCGCGAATCTTGGAGTGGTGTGATAATTTTGCGCCGTGAGTTTATACCCAATTGAGTTGTTATTTATAAACACTTAGGGTTTGGGGTTAAATCTAGGTTTGGGATACAATTGAGCGATTGAGCGATTGTAAACTCGATTCTCCGATTTTAGTGGATTATTTGCTCTTTGGCTCTCCCCGTGGACGTAGGTACCGATACTCGGACCGAACCACGTAAATTTCTGGTGTCCTTATTTTTCTCGTTTAATTTCTCTGGGATGATTTCGCGTTGACGTAAATTGCAAGATCCTGGTAATTCCGCATATTATATCCCAACAGTCATAATGCAATTTTTTGTGATTTTTTTTTTTTAAAGTGAAAGGAAATATCAGTGTTAATTTTTGGATCCTCATTTTTTTGCAAACTTAAATGTCCTTGCTTACAATCAACTAATTGGTTTTTCCATCTCTGAAAATGAAAAATAATTTCTTTTTATTAAATAATTTCTCTCGACGATAAAAATATATTCTTAATGAACTAACCTGTTTATCTTTAATTTCATATCACTGGAGGAAAATTTGGTGCCAAAGGAATGCATGTCTCCACTATTTCAACTCCGCGTTAACTTTTTGCTTACCTTTGGTCATCTTTACTGGCCATATTTATATGCCACATTTAAAAATAAATAAATATTATCTTTCTATTAAAGTTAATCAAAGAAATAAATTTGTTACTTTTATTAGTCTAATATGTCGATGTGTATTGTGCCTGCGTAACTTACACATGAACGGCATAATAATAGCTTATTGGAGAGACGACAACGGAACTAGCTTGAAAAAACATAAGCCACAAAATTTAAATTAAATAACAGATGAAATTATAAAAGTTGATATTTTTTGGATGATAAAGTTGTTTGTAATTAAAATGTTTAACAACCATTTTTGTATTAATCCAATTTACCGGAGGGTATAATTGTCACAAATTTACAAGTTTGAGGTTTTTTGTGGTCGAATAAATTAGTTTGGGGTAAATTTGTCATAAATGTACCACTTTAGGGTTTTTTATGGTCAGTCGGGGTAAATTTGTCACAGGTATACCAGTTTATGGTTTTTTATGGTCAAAAAAATAATTTTGGGTAAATTTGTCACAGATGTACCAGTTTATGGTTTTTCAGGATATTAACAAAAAAAAAAAAAAGACCTATTTTTCTTTGATCCACTAAAGGAGATGAATTTATTGCATATGTCAATGGTGCTTCTCTCTAAATGATTGACTAATTAAAATTAGAATTCAGTGAAGTTAAGGTTATTTATGTAACCTAAGTTTAATGACCCCTAATGTGAATTACCCTAAATATGCGCGCTAAGTAAGCGGTTCCTTAGTCCTTTGACCCGCACTCACATCACTTTCTATTATTGATTGATATCAAACTTTCCCTAATTGATCAATTGAACATTTTAACTTTTATTTTTTTATTTTTTTGACCCACGAAGTTCCAATTACATCAATTTGACCAACTCTCAACTTAGAAACCAAATTACAAAAACATACTAGTTTGGGGCTTAAGAAAAGGGATTTATGGGAAAAAAATGCATATATGAAGTCGTGAAATAATTAAATGTTTAATACAGTTTATTACCCTCAGACTAGTAGATGACCTAAGACTACATAATGCAATTGTATAATGCCATAGACAAAAAAGATGTCTGGAGGGATGCGATCTAGACCTCTTTTGAAATCACGTAAATTTTTGCGAAATCACTATTATACTTAAGTGGGTGAAAATGCTATATTTATATGACAAGGTCGGTCTGTACATGATTGGGCACATTTTTACTTAGAGTCATACATAAGAAATTTATTTTTAACACCTGCTGCACAAGAAATATCATGTAGATTGTTGGATGAACTAGTCACAAAGATATAACTGCAACACTATTAAAAGTTAAGTGTTATGAATTGGATTTTGTTATATATCAATCACTCTAGCAAGAAAATTTAGGTACTTTTAGACTACCCCGCAACAATCCATCCAACTCCAACCAGCAAATTGTTATTAATTTCCTTATTCTCCTTTGAAAAAGAATATTAACCTTTGCTTGAGTTGATCAGTCGACGGACGATCGATTATGCTTTGAAATAATCTAAAAGCCTCTCAAATTTGGCACAACAAGATCATAATAAAGATCATGTTGAATGGTTCCTCAATGGTCTTTGCGTAAAATTTATTTAATTTTCAAAATAATTTATTACGTATATCACCAGATTATTCGAAAATCTCGAGCTTTCCCTATTTCAGTGATGAAGCTGATGAAAGTCTAATACTCTCTCAACAAAAATCTTATAAAGAAACATAAACCAGCTCCCCTATCCTAAATAGACTTCCAAATTGGGATAGAAATCAATATGATGGACTAAAAGCAAATCTTTAACTTCCTTAATTGCTCTGATCATACTAGAAAAGAACTTACCCTATTCCAGCTGTAAGAGAATTTCTTTTTGCCTCTCCTCGATAAACTCGAAAAAGACCAAAAATAAAGATAAAACCCCACATTTATACCATGATTCCTCTATGGATCTCCGGTTCTCTTCGGTTATCTTTTCCTCTTGGGCGTGTCAATGAAGTGTCTTGAAAAGACGGGTGCTAAGTCCTGATCCCTTCATGCCCTAGTAATGACCCCTTCTGATCAATGTATTGACAATGACCATTTTTCTATGGTCTGTTTTCACCGCTCGGATATTTCCAAACCCTTAAATTGCTCTTGCAAAAGTAGCACGTCCATAAGAGGAAAGTCAGATCTGGGCACGATCTTGTTACCCAATTTGGTGCCTCACCTTAAACTCGTTCCCTTCTTACCTTCCTAAAGCACATTATATGGACAGCAAGCTGATAGACGGAGAAAGGATTCGAAGAGTCCAATGACGATGTCTTACAATGCCAACCCCTGCGTGATCTTCCCAACTCTTCTTCTACTCCTCCTCCTCCCCTTCTTTCTCTACTCGTCTCCTGTGAATCAATCTGTGTCCACGCTCTTTAGCCCTGTCCGAAACACCGGCCGCGGCCCTAAGCAAGTATCACCTACAATCTCTTTAGAAACCCCCAAATCTTCCCTCCATGTTTCTCGCCATCAGACCAATTCTAGTTCTATCCCAATTAACAGGGTGAGGAATTACCGTTCTTGTTTTTTCGGTCAATCTTTACCATCCGGTATATATAGATGTCCGCACGGATGAACGTGCGTTTTATGATACTCATTTTTTTTGGGTTTTTCGTTGCTGCAAATCTAGGTGCAGAAGAAGATTAGTAGCTTGCGGAGAGTAGAAAAGGATTTAGCTATAGCACGAGCGGCGATTCGCGACGCGGTTCGTGCCCGGAACTATACGTCGGACAAAGAGGAGACGTTCATCCCCCGGGGAGCCATCTACCGGAATGCTTATGCTTTTCACCAGTTGAGTTTGATCCCATTCTCTCCCAATTTACATTTGTTTTTCTGTTTCACACAAACATATGCATATGTTTCAGTCATCTATAGAACGGTACATCTGCAAATCATGTGCTACGTACCGAATCTTTAACTGGACCTGATAAAACCTCCTTTCCTTTTTTCTTTTGATGAGACATATAACATGCTGGGTGAAGGAGTGTGGACTATAGTTGACTATTTTTGGGATAAAGTATGGACAATTATTAGTTGATTGCAATATCCATTCTCGTGTTCAATTGCATTGACTGCTGGGATTGCCCATCTCACCAAGTCAGGCATGAAGAGTTTGAGGTTTTCCTCAAGGACAAGCACAATCGACAAAATTTTAATATCGAGATTTCAAATTATTGAAATATGTGTAGATTGCACCGACAGAGATTCATTGATGATACTAGCTAACGTGGCTTGTTCGAGCCATTGTCATTTGTCTTCGCAACAAGGAATTTAAGCAAAATGAGTTGGGAAAATTGTCCAAAAAGTCCTAAACCTATTGCATTTTTGCTAATTGAGTCATAAACCTTTCAATCTTGCCGATTGAGTCCTAAATCTTTTGTCAGTTTGCTAATTGAGTCAATCCGGCCAATTTTGGCCGGAAAATGCTGATGTGGACACCAACGATGCCACGTAAGATTGCCGATGCTGACATGGACAATTTTTAATAATATTTTAATATTTTTTAAAATTTTTTGATTTTTTTGATTTTCCTCTTTTTTTTTTTTCTTTTCCTTTTTGGCTTTTTCCTTGGCCTTTTCTGGTGGCCGGCCACCGGCCATAACCTGCCAGCTGGCCTCAGCGAGGGCCGGCCTCACCAGATCTGGCGAGGGGAGCCCTCGCCGAGGTTCGCCCTCGCCTAGGCGAGCGTCGGCCTCGCCTAGACCAAATCTGGGAAGGCCGGCCCTTGCCTGGCTAGCCAAGCGTCGGCTTGTGTCCGGTGGCCAACCGTCGCCCGGCCGGCCAGAGGCGAGGCCGACGCTTGCTTGGGCGAGGGCGACCCCTGGCGAGGGCTCCCCTCACCAGATCTTACGAGGTTAGCCCTTGTCGGGGCTAGGGTGGCCTCGCTTGGCGTCGCCATCGCCCACCTGGGCCTCACGTGGCGGGCCTCGCGGATGGCCAGCCACCGGAAAAGGCCAAGGAAAAAGCCAAAAAGGAAAAAAAAATAATAAAGAAAAAAAAAACAGAAAAAAAAAATATATATATTATTAAAAATTGTCCACGTCAACTCCGGCCGTCCTACGTGGCACCGCCGGTGTCCACGTCAGCATTTTCCGGCCAAAATTGGTCGAATGGACTCAATTGGCAAACTGACAAAAGGTTTAGGACTCAATCAGCAAGATTGAAAGGTTTATGACTCAATTGGTAAAACTGCAATAGGTTTAGGACTTTTTGGACAATATTCCCAAAATGAGTAAGAACTTTGTATTTTCAAAACCATTACGAAACTGATAAATCTGATGTATTTATTAAGCATAATAATATGAAACCTACAGTTACTTTACAAAATTGCCATCCCTTGTCACTACACGAGACCGGTTTATAATTATAACACAATCTGCTGGATGATGATGATCAGGAGTCATATTGAGATGGTGAAGAGATTCAAGATATGGAGCTATAGGGAAGGAGAGCTGCCCTTGGTGCATATTGGGCCAATGAACAACCTATACAGCATCGAGGGCCATTTCATCGACGAGCTGGAGAGTGGGCTCAGCCCCTTCTTGGCCCGCCATCCCGACCAGGCTCACGCCTTCTTCTTGCCAATAAGCATCGCCAATGTCGTAGACTTCCTCTACAAGCCCCTCGTCACCTATGCCTGGGACCAACTCCTTCACAGCTTCAATGATTACGTCGATGTGGTGGCTCGTAAATACCCTTTCTGGAACAGAAGCCATGGCGCCGACCATTTCATGGTCTCTTGCCATGACTGGGTATGTGCGTGTGCGTGTGCGTGTCTCGATCAACTTGTTTCAACTCTTCTCAATTTACTTCTTGAGACTCACTAGTGAAAATGGGCATTTCAGGCACCGGAGGTCACGCGAGAAGACCCAGACAAGTTCAAGAACTTCATAAGAGTGCTTTGCAATGCAAACACATCAGAGGGATTCAACCCCACAAGAGATGCCTCACTCCCTGAGTTCTACTTGCGTCCTTCCAAGATCACCATACCCCATCTCGGGCTGCGGCCGAGCGAGCGCCACATCTTCGCCTTCTTCGCCGGCGGCCCTCACGGGGACATCAGGAAGATCCTGCTTCACCATTGGAAGGACAAGGACAGCGAAGTCCAAGTCCACGAGTACCTCCCGAAGGGCCAAAACTACATGCAATCTATGGGCCGGAGCAAGTTCTGCCTTTGCCCGAGCGGCTACGAGGTCGCGAGCCCTAGGCTGGTCGAGTCGATCCACTCGGGGTGCGTCCCCGTGATCCTTTCGGCCTACTACCCGCTGCCGTTCAGCGACGTCCTTGATTGGAGCAAGTTCTCGATAACGGTACCCGTCGAGAATATCACGGAGCTGAAGGCAATACTGAAGCGGGTATCGGAACGCAGGTACTTGAATTTGCAGAGGAGAGTAGTCCAAGTCCAGTGGCATTTCGAGCTGAACCGGCCGGCCAAACCCTTCGATGTGCTTCACATGGTGCTGCATTCAGTTTGGCTTAGGAGGCTCAACGTTGGCTTGGCAGGGTAGCTCAGCAAAAACCGTTCGATTGTTTGAGAAATTGTAAATTTATTAGATAATATGTAAATCTAAGATAAGCAGGGTCATAATGCAATTTTTTGTGAATTTTTTTTTTTTTTAAAGTGAAAGGAAATATTAGTGTTAATTTTTGGATCCTCATTTTTTGCCGACTTAAATGTCCTTGCTTACAATCAACTAATTGGTTTTTCCATCTCTGAAAATGAAAAATAATTTTTTTTTATTAAATAATTTCTCTTGACGATAAAAATATATTCTTAATGAACTAACCTGTTTATCTTTAATTTCATATCACTGGAGGAAAATTTGGTGTCAAAGGAATGCATGTCTCCACTATTTCAAAAGTCATACGTTTTCTCGGCATTAACTTTTTGCTTACCTTTGGTCATCTTTACTGGCCATATTTATATGCCACATTTAAAAATAAATAAATATTGTCTTTCTATTAAAGTTAATCAAAGAAATAAATTTGTTACTTTTATTAGTCTAAATTGTCGATGTGTATCATGCTTGCGTAACTTACGCATGAACGGCAAAATAATAGCTTATTAGAGAGACAACAACGGAACTACCTTGAAAAAACATAAGCCGCAAAATTTAAATTAAATAACAGATGAAATTATAAAAGTTGATATTTTTGGATGATAAAGTTGTTTGTAATTAAAATGTTTAACAACCATTTTTGTATTAATCCAATTCTTGGAGGGTATAATTGTCACAAATTTACAAGTTTGAGGTTTTTTGTGGTTAAATAAATTAGTTTGGGGTAAATTTGTCATAAATGTACCACTTTAGGGTTTTTTATGGTCAGTCGGGGTAAATTTGTCATAGGTGTACCGGTTTGGGGTTTTTTATGGTCAAAAAAATAGTTTTTGATAAATTTGTCACAGATGTACCAGTTTAGGGTTTTTCAGGGTATTAACCCAAAAAAAAAAAAGACCTCTTTTTCTTTGATCCACTAAAGTAGATGAATTTATTGCATATGTCAATGGTACTTCTCTCTAAATGATTGACTAATTAAAATTAGAATTCAGTGAAGTTAAGGTTATTTATGTAACCTAAGTTTAATGACCCCTAATGTGAATTACCCTAAATATGCGCGCTAAGTAAGCGGTTCCTTAGTCCTTTGACCCCCACTCACATCACTTTCTATTATTGATTGATATCAAACTTTCCCTAATTGATCAATCGAACATTTTAACTTTTTTTTTTTTTTTTGACCCACGAAGTTCCAATTACATCAATTTGACAAACTCTCAACTTAGAAACCGAATTACAAAAACATACTAGTTTGGGGCATAAGAAAAGGGATTTATGGGAAAAAAATGCATATATGAAGTCGTGAAATAATTAAATGTTTAATACAGTTCATTACCCTCAGACTAGCAGATGACCTAAGACTACATAATGCAATTGTATAATGCCATAGACAAAAAAGATGTCTGGAGGGATGCGATCCGGACCTCTTTTGAAATCACGTAAATTTTTGCGAAATCATATTATACTTAAGTGGGTGAAAATGCTATATTTATATGACAAGGTCGGTCTGTACATGATTGGACACATTTTTACTTAGAGTCATACATAAGAAATTTATTTTTAACACTTGCTGCACAAGAAATATCATGTAGATTGTTGGATGAACTAGTCACAAAGATATAACTGCAACACTATTAAAAGTTAAGTGTTATGAATTGGATTTTGTTATATATCAATCACTCTAGCAAGAAAATTTAGGTACTTTTAGACTACCCCGCAACAATCCATCCAACTCCAACCAGCAAATTGTCATTAATTTCCTTATTCTCCTTTGAAAAAGAATATTAACCTTTGCTTGAGTTGATCAGTCGACGGACGATCGACCATACTTTGAAATAATCTAAAAGCCTCTCAAATTTGGCACAACAAGATCATAATAAAGATCATGTTGAATGGTTCCTCAATGGTCTTTGCGTAAAATTTATTTAATTTTCAAAATAATTTATTACGTATATCACCAGATTATTCGAAAACCTCTAGCTTTCCCTATTACGGTGATGAAGCTGATGAAAGTCTAATACTCTCTCAACAAAAATCTTACAAAGAAACATAAACCAGCTCCCCTATCCTAAATAGACTTCCAAATTGGGATAGAAATCAATATGATGGACTAAAAGCAAATCTTTAACTTCCTTAATTGCTCCGATCATACTAGGAAAGAACTTACCCTATTCCAGCTGTAAGAGAATTTCTTTTTGCCTCTCCTCGATAAACTCGAAAAGACCAAAAATAAAAATAAAACTTCACATTTATACCATGATTCCTCTATGGATCTCAGGTTCTCTTCGGTTATCTTTTCCTCTTGGACGTGTCAATGAAGTGTCTTGAAAAGACGGGTGCTAAGTCCTGATCCCTTCACGCCCTAGTAATGACCCCTTCTGATCAATGTATTGATAGTGACCGTTTTCCTATTGTCTGTTTTCACCACTCGGATATTTCCAAACCCTTAAATTGCTCTTGCAAAAGTAGCACGTCCATAAGAGGAAAGTCATATCTGGGCACGATCTTGTTACCCAATTTGGTGCCTCACCTTAAACTCGTTCCCTTCTTACCTTCCTAAAGCACATTATATGGACAGCAAGCTGATAGACGGAGAGAGGATTCGAAGAGTCCAATGACGATGTCTTACAATGCCAACCCCTGCGTGATCTTCCCAACTCTTCTTCTACTCCTCCTCCTCCTCTTCTTTCTCTACTCGTCTCCTGTGAATCAATCTGTGTCCACGCTCTTTAGCCCTGTCCAAAACACCGGCCGCGGCCCTACGCAAGTATCACCTACAATCTCCTTAGAAACCCCCAAATCTTCCCTCCATGTTTCTCGCCATCAGACCAATTCTAGTTCTATCCCAATTAACAGGGTGAGGAATTACCGTTCTTGTTTTTTCGGTCAATCTTTACCATCCGGTATATATAGATGTCCGCACGGATGAACGTGCGTTTTATGATACTCAGTTTTTTTGGGTTTTTGGTTGCTGCAAATCTAGGTGCAGAAGAAGATTAGTAGCTTGCGGAGAGTAGAAAAGGATTTAGTTAGAGCACGAGCGGCGATTCGCGACGCGGTTCGTGCCCGGAACTATACGTCGGACAAAGAGGAGACGTTCATCCCCCGGGGAGCCATCTACCGGAATGCTTATGCTTTTCACCAGTTGAGTTTGATCCCATTCTCTCCCAATTTACATTTGTTTTTCTGTTTCACACAAACATATGCATATGTTTCAGTCATCTATAGAACGGTACATCTGCAAATCATGTGCTACGTACCGAATCTTTAACTGGACCTGATAAAACCTCCTTTCCTTTTTTCTTTTGATGAGACATATAACATGCTGGGTGAAGGAGTGTGGACTATAGTTGACTATTTTTGGGATAAAGTATGGACAATTATTAGTTGATTGCAATATCCATTCTCGTGTTCAATTGCATTGACTGCTGGGATTGCCCATCTCACCAAGTCAGGCATGAAGAGTTTGAGGTTTTCTTCAAGGACAAGCACAATCGACAAAATTTTAATATCGAAATTTCAAATTATTGAAATATGTGTAGATTGCACCAACAGAGAAAAATCATCGATTGTTCATTGATGATACTAGCTAACGTGGCTTGCTCGAGCCATTGTCATTCGTCTTCGCAACAAGGAATTTAAGCAAAATGAGTTGGGAAAATTGTCCAAAAAGTCCTAAACCTAATGCAGTTTTGTCAATTGAGTCATAAACCTTTCAATATTGCTAATTGAGTCCTAAACCTTTTGTCAGTTTGCCAATTGAGTACATTTGGCCAATTTTGGCCGGGAAATGCTGAAGTGGACACCGGTAATGCCACGTAGGACTGCCGACGCCGACATGGACAATTTTTAATAATATTTTAATATTTTTTAAAATTTTAATTTTTGTTTATTTTTTTATTTATATATATTTTTTCCTTTTTGGCATTTTCCGGTGGCTGGCCTCGACGAGGGCCGGCCTCGCCAGATCCGGGCGAGGGAGTCCTCGTCGAGGTTTGCCCTCGCCCAGGTGAGCGTGGGCTTGGCCCAGACCAGATTTGGCCGGCCGAGCATTGGCTTGTGTCCGATGGCCAGTTGTTGCCCGCTTGGCTAGGGGCAAGGCCGAGGCTCGCTTGGGTGAGGGCGACCCCGGTGAGGGCTCCCCTCGCCAGATCTGGCAAGGTTGGCCCTCACCGAGGCCAGGGCGGCCTTGCCCGGCATCGCCGTCGCCCGGCTGGGCCTCGCTTGTGGCGGGCGAGGCCAGTTGGCGGGCTGTGGCTGATGGCTGGCCATCGCCTATGGCTGGTGGCCAGCCACCAGAAAAGGCCAAAGAAAAAGCCAAAATAGAAAAAAAATCAAAAAAATTTAAAAAATATGAAAATATTATTAAAAATTATCCATGTTAGCTCCGGCCGTCCTACGTGGCACCGCTGGTGTCCACGTCAGCATTTTCCGGCCAAAATTGGCCGGATGGACTCAATTGGCAAACTAACAAAAGGTTTAGGATTCAATCGGCAAGATTGAAAGGTTTATGACTCAATTGGCAAAACTGCAATAGGTTTATGACTTTTTGGACAATTTTCCCAAAATGAGTAAGAACTTTGTATTATCAAAACCGGTACGAAACTGATAAATCTGATGTATTTACTAGACATAATAATATGAAACCTATAGTTACTTTACAAAATTGCCATCCCTTGTCACTACACGAGACCGGTTTATAATTATAACACAATCTGCTGGATGATGATGATCAGGAGTCATATTGAGATGGTGAAGAGATTCAAGATATGGAGCTATAGGGAAGGAGAGCTGCCCTTGGTGCATATAGGGCCAATGAACAACCTATACAGCATCGAGGGCCATTTCATCGACGAGCTGGAGAGTGGGCTCAGCCCCTTCTTGGCCCGCCATCCCGACCAGGCTCACGCCTTCTTCTTGCCAATAAGCATCGACAAAATCATATACTTCCTCTACAGGCCCCTCGTCACCCATGCCTGGGACCAACTCCTTCACAGCTTCAATGATTACGTCGATGTGGTGGCTCGTAAATACCCTTTCTGGAACAGAAGCCATGGCGCCGACCATTTCATGGTCTCTTGCCATGACTGGGTATGTGCGTGTGCGTGTGCGTGTGCGTGTCTCGATCAACTTGTTTCAACTCTTCTCAATTTTCTTCTTGAGACTCACTAGTAAAAATGGGCATTTCAGGCACCGGTGGTCACGCGAGAAGACCCAGACAAGTTCAAGAACTTCATAAGAGTGCTTTGCAATGCAAACACATCAGAGGGATTCAACCCCACAAGAGATGCCTCACTCCCTGAGTTCTACTTGCGTCCTTCCAAGGTCACCATACCCCATCTCGGGCTGCGGCCGAGCAAGCGCCACATCTTCGCCTTCTTCGCCGGCGGCCCTCACGGGGACATCAGGAAGATCCTGCTTCACCATTGGAAGGACAAGGACAGCGAAGTCCAAGTCCACGAGTACCTCCCGAAGGGCCAAAACTACATGCAATCTATGGGCCGGAGCAAGTTCTGCCTTTGCCCGAGCGGCTACGAGGTCGCGAGCCCTAGGCTGGTCGAGTCGATCCACTCGGGGTGCGTCCCCGTGATCCTTTCGGCCTACTACCCGCTGCCGTTCAGCGACGTCCTTGATTGGAGCAAGTTCTCGATAACGGTACCCGTCGAGAATATCACGGAGCTGAAGGCAATACTGAAGCGGGTATCGGAACGCAGGTACTTGAATTTGCAGAGGAGAGTGGTCCAAGTCCAGCGGCATTTCGAGCTGAACCGGCCGGCCAAACCCTTCGATGTGCTTCACATGGTGCTGCATTCAGTTTGGCTTAGGAGGCTCAACGTTGGCTTGGCAGGGTAGCTCAGCAAAAACCGTTCGATTGTTTGAGAAATTGTAAATTTATTAGATTATATAAATCTAAGATAAGCAGGGTCATAATGCAATTTTTTGTGAATTTTCTTTTTAAAGTGAAAGGAAATATTAGTGTTAATTTTTGGATCCTCATTTTTTGCCGACTTAAATGTCCTCGCTTACAATCAACTAATTGGTTTTTCCATCTCCGAAAATGAAGAATAATTGCTTTTTATTAAATAATTTCTCTCGACGATAAAAATATATTCTTAATGAACTAACCTATTTATCTTTAATTTCGTATCACTGGAGGAAAATTTGGTGTCAAAAGAATGCAAGTCTCCTCTATTTCAAAATTCATACGATTTCTCGACGTTAACTTTTTGCTTACCTTTAGTCATCTTTACTGGCCATATTCCACATTTAAAAATAAATAAATATTGTCTTTCTATCAAAGTTAATTAAAGAAATGAATTTGTTACTTTTATTAGTCTAATATGTTGATGTGTATCGTGCCTGCGTAACTTAACGTGAACGGCAGAATAATAGCTTATTAGAGAGACGACAACGGAACTAGCTTGAAAAAACATAAGCCGCAAAATTTAAATTAAATAACAGATAAAATTATAAAAGTTGATATTTTTTGGATGTTAAAGTTGTTTGTAATTAAAATGTTTAACAACCATTCTATGATTTCGAGATGAGCAGCTCGCTAAACTACTCCACTGGAAATGACTGGCAAGCCCTATGGGAGGGCTTGCAGTTGCAGCTGATCTAGGCAGGGCCACCCTACCTTTGCAGGGGCCCCGGCCGTAAAAAACTAAGGGGGGGTATTGACAGCTTCCACGCCAAGAAAAATATAGAGGCTAGGATAATATCCCGTAAGATTCGAGCTGAGCAACACGCTAAACTGCTCCACTGGAAAAGACAGGCAAGCCCTATGGGAGGGCTTGCAGCTGATCCAAGTAGGGCCGCTCTGCCTTTGCAGGGGCCCCCTCGGTCATAAAAAAAACTAAAGGGGGTATTGGCAGCTCCCACGCCAAGAAAAATATAGTGGCTGGGATAATATCCCGTAAGACTCCGAGCTGAACAGCTCGCTAAACTATTCCACTAGAAATGACGGGCAAGCCCTATGGGAGGGCTTGTAGCTAATCCAGGTAAAGCCGCCTTGCCTTTGCAGCCGCCCCCCTCGGCCGTAAAAAACTAAGGGGGTATTGGTAGCTCCCACGCTAAGAAAAATATAGTGGCCGGGATAATATCCCATAAGACTCCGAGCTGAGCAGCTCGCTCAACTGCTCCACTAGAAATGACGGGCAAGCCCTATGGGAGGGCTTGCAGCTGATCTAGGTAGGGCCGCCTTGCCTTTATAGGGCCCCCGGCCGTAAAAAACTAAAGGGGGTATTGGCAGCTCCTACATCAAGAAAAATATAGTGGTTGTGATAATATCCCGTAAGATCTTAGCTGAGCAACTCGCTAAACTGCTCCACTGGAAATGACGGGCAAGCCCTATGGGAGGGCTTGCAGCTGATCCAGGCAGGGCCGCCTTGCCTTTGCAGGCCCCCCCCCCCGGGCCGTAAAAAACTAAATGGGTTATTGGCAACTCCCACACTAAAAAAAATATAGTGGCTGTGATAATATCCCGTAAGATTCCTGAGCTGAGTAGCTCGCTTTGGATGATAAAGTTGTTTGTAATTAAAATGTTTAACAACCATTCTATGATTTGACGTTGCGAGACCCTACTATAACTTAAGAAACATTTGAAGTAAGGTAAATCACTATTGTATAAAGCATCAATACCATAAAAGAAAACCCAAAATTGCACCCGCCATGATACAAATATTCCTAATATTGTTTTATATCACTAAAAATCGTAAGTTTGCCAATTATGACTCAAATGTCCCAAACTATTTTTTTTTTGTGTTATAAAAAATTCCTATATATCCTAGAAGAAACCGAGTTAGATAGTATATATATCACATATGTATAAGTTTGAGTTTTTTTTGTGACATAAAAAAACTTATGGCATTTGTGTTATAGTGGGCAAGTTCAAAACTTTTTATGAACATAATTTCAAGATATATATATTTTTTTTGGTGGTACTTGCCCTTGTATGAACAAGATGAAAAAATACATGAATCCATATCACGCCTCTCAAGAAAAGAAGAAGAAGAAGAAGAAGTTGAACCGGTTCCGGGTCGGGGACTGACTCCCCGGGTCAAACCGTCCCGGTCCTCTCCGACCATAGTCATTGGAGCGTGGCGACCGCTGTCCCTGTCTGAAAAGGATTGCAGTCGAGCTTTACCAACAGCAACGGAAGTGATGTAGAGAGAGAGAGAGAGAGAGAGTGGAATAAAGAGAGAAGCTTTATGCTTTTTCAATGGCGATTTTCTAAATGCTCGAAGGAAGAAGAGCACCGCAACACTAAAGAGAAAGGGAATGTCTGTTCTTCTCTCCGGGTTTTCAGCCTACCCATCAGACAGCTCCGACCCATCAAGCCGCCATTTTCGTAGGTAAAAACCTCGTACCCTCGAAAAGCTTCCATCTTTAGCCTCGTGCTTCGCAATGGAGACGAATTCGTGTCGACCCACGAAGCTATACGTGGCGATGGTGCTCCTGCTGCTGAGCTTGAACCCTTGCGAGTCGCTCGACGTCGACCCGCAAGACAAGGCCGCGCTCCTGCTGTTCGGGTCCCGCGCGCAGGGCCCGAGCCAGAGCCTGTCCGCCTGGTGGTCGGGGTCCAACTGCACGAACTGGACGGGCGTCGCCTGCGCGAGGGAGAGCGGCAAGGTAATCTCGGTGAACCTGACCGGTATGAACTTGTCCGGGGACGTTCACCCCAGCTTGTGCAACCTGTCTTCTCTCGAGTCCTTAGTCTTGGCGCAGAATAGCTTCACGGGAGCGATTCCGCCGTGTTTGGGTTCCCTCTATGGTCTCAAGACCCTTGATCTCCGTCGCAATAGGTTCGGTGGAGCTCTGCCTGACACAATCAGTAGGCTTGGTAATTTGAGGGAGCTCGTTTTGTCTTGGAACCGAGATTTGGGCGGCCTCGTGCCGCCGTGGATCGGTAATTTCTCTGACAAGTTGGAAAAGCTCGACGCCGGTTTCAACTCTTTCCGTGGGGAAATTCCCGAGAGCTTGTTGTACTTGAAGTCCTTAAGATACCTGAACTTGGAGAACAATAATCTCGGTGGTGACCTAAGGGATTTTCAGCAGTCTTTGGAGATTCTCAATCTTGGGTCGAATTCTTTGTCGGGTACTCTGCCGTGTTTTTCTGCCTGTTCTGGATCTCTCAGTGTTCTGAATTTAGCGGATAATAATATAGTGGGAGGAATTCCTACTTGTATCGCTTCGCTCGAGGCCTTGACGCATTTGAACTTGTCACATAACCAATTGAGCTACAAGATCTCTCCTAGACTTGTGTTCTCGGAGAAGATTCTCGTATTGGACCTTAGCTTCAATGATTTGGCTGGTCCTCTTCCGAGTAAGATTGCAGAGGCGACTGAGAAAGGGCTCATACTCCTTGACCTGTCGCACAATCAGTTATCTGGTGGAATCCCATCGAAGCTTACGGAGTTAAAGAGCTTGCAGGCGTTGTTTCTTTCGCACAATCTTCTCACTGGTGAGATACCATCGAGGATTGGAAATTTGACTTACCTCCAAGTGATCGATCTCTCAAATAATGTGCTGTCAGGTGCCATTCCGTTGAACATTGTTGGTTGTTTTCAGCTTCTTGCCCTGATACTCAATAACAACAATCTTACGGGGGTAATTCAACCAGAGTTTGATGCTTTAAGTGGTTTAAAGATTCTGGATATTAGCAATAACAAAATCTCTGGTGAAATCCCGCAAACTTTGGCTGGGTGGAAATCTCTGGAGATAGTGGATTTAAGCTCCAACAACCTCTCTGGGACATTGAATGATGCGATAACCAAATGGTCAAGCCTCAAGTATCTGTCCTTGGCTCGAAATATGTTTAGCGGAAATCTGCCAAGCTGGGTATTCACATTCCAAGCAATTCGGATGATGGATTTCTCAGGAAATAATTTCTCAGGCATCATACCAGACGGTAACTTCAACCTAAGTTTGTATTACAACAACAGAGATTTTGCTAGACAGCCAGGTAATATCTCATTGGTTTCCATGGCAACCCTTGGGATCAAAGTTCATGTGGTCGTTGCCAGTACCAATGAGGTGAGGCTCAACTATGACATTATTGCAGCTGTTGGGATTGATCTATCTGGTAATATGCTCCACGGAGAGATTCCTTCTGGAATATTTGGGCTGGAAGGCTTGGAGTACTTGAACTTGTCATACAATATACTGACTGGTCCTCTTCCAGATCTAGAGAAAATGCGCAGTTTGAAGGCCTTGGATTTGTCACATAATTCTCTATTGGGTCATCCACCAGAAAATATATCTGGACTTGAAGATCTAACTTTCTTGGACTTATCGTACAACAGCTTCTCTGGATATATATCTAAAAAACAGGGATACTGGAGATTTCCAGGAGCATTTACTGGAAATCCGAACTTGTGTGTGGAGTCTTCAACTGGAGCTTGTGGCCAGGAAAGTACGCCAGTCGTGCCTGGTAAGACATTTCAGGAAGAGATGGTTGAAGGACCAATTTCCTTGTCGGTGTTCTTGCTAAGTGCTGCCGTCACTTTCTACTTCAGTATCGTCTCTCTGTTTTGTTCGGCTCGCGCTAGAAGATACATTCTCGAAACCAAGCTTTAATCCATTCTAAGAGGATGAACCCTAGAGTGTATATTCTTGCTGCTTTAGTGACAAATCAGCCTGAGTTTTCTCCTTAGAACTCTTTGCTCGAAATTTTTCTGTTCAACTACAATGTATGCTTTCAGTACCTCACTCTTAAATATTGAATACTAGTGGCTTGGATGCGGAAACTTAGAATTTAATCATTGTAAAGTAAGCATTTGATGGCCTTTACTTGGGCTGCTGAATTTTAACTGGAATAGGAATTTGACTGCTTTTAGTTTCGCCGCTGGACTCTCTGCATCTTCTCTTCTCATTGAGAGGTCGCTCTCAGCAAAATATTGTCAGATTGACGATCTGAATACCTATGCAGCATTGTCTTATTCCGAATGTCCATGAGGAATGATGGCTAATCGCAGTATGGTTTGCTAATTAACGGTAAGTTTTTGAGCATTTTCGATCTTAAGATGGGAATTCTTCTGCTAAATGCCAGAGTAAGCAGAGGATTCTTTGTTTGATAAAAAGTAAATTGATGCGAGATTCAACAATCCTGTAAATTGGTAGGTGGCTTTGTGACGAGATTCAACAGGTTCAGGATTTTAAGGCAACACCAACAGCCTAGACACACAGATACACCTATGCCGGCATTTAGACGCGCACGCGTGAGGATGAGCACGACCACACTCATGGGGGCATGCACGCCCATGCCTGCACAGTCGAGAGAGACTAAAAATGTCAATGGTTTTCATGAAATATTTACATTTAGCTATCGCTTCAATACAAAACAGAATAGCCAGAGTTAAAACAGAAGTATGCGGCCGCCGGAAGATTACTCTTTAGTCTTCTCCTGCATGGCACTATCGTCCTGGATGTAGCTGTTGAAAAAAGGAACGTCTTCTCGAAACCCAAGATTCTCAGAGATATTTTGCATTAAAGACAAAAATAATAGTCATCAGAATGAGTTGTAATTGTCAATCGCTCTATCGAAATTAAACTGACCAACCGAATCTAGAGGAGCTCCCGCCACCAAATCAACTAACTGGATCGAGCATATATTTGCAAACATAGCCTCGTTACCGTATGCTTGGCTGTCCTCAGGAACCGAGTTATGGTTGTTCTGGTAACAGAACTCTCCTTTATCTGCGACGATATTGCTGCCGCAGGATTCATGCACTTTAGCTCCGATGGTGCTGAGGGCTCCAGGCAGACCTTGCTCGGAAGCAGGATGGGGAGTACTTGAATTAAGGCTTTGAATGTCACTTGTTGAAATCTGGCTTTGCAGAGGATTGAGGGTGAGTAGTGGCGAAAAGATAGTGTCTTGTGGCTGGAGCTTCATCCAGGATTTGCATATCGAAGGTGTTTGGAACATCTGCATGATGAGCGAGTTGTCACTTGGATTAGGCAAAGCTGGGTGTGTGTTATTATTCATCGGTGAGTGAACCCAACAGATGGCGCAGGAGCATAGGGCAGGCATTGAGCTGATTCATTCACTTGCTGCTGGCGACTGTAGTTCTGGAGAAGTGGATTCGGTTGCTGCAACAGCGCAAGTGGTTGTGATTGGACACCCCCAAATCCATTTGGTACCTCGGGAGCGTGTAATTATTTAGGAACTCTTAACGGGTTTAGGCATCCTCGTGCTGCAACCATTGCACTGCTGTCAAGGGGCGATACTCATAGCTTGTGACGGATATTGAGCTGAATCAGCACCATTTTGGGTGCTGCCACATCTATTTAAAGACGATGATGGTGGAGTGGAATGACTCGGATTGGCGAAGCCAGGGCCCTTAATGAGAGAATAATGGGCACTTTGATGCTCTGAGGCTTCTCCTATCTCTTACCTAAAGATGGCTGGAGACATTTTGCCGAGTGAGATGAGGAACACCCATCAATTTCCTCATAATTTGCAATATCTTCTTAAATTTAGCATCTACATTGGGTCATATGAAACACATCAGTAAGCCTTGACTTCATGAAACAGGTTCATGAACACATCACGTACCATTATTTCCAAGACTATTGACGGCCACAACAAACATCTAGTTGAGCTCAGGTGTCCAAACCAAGCGGGGTTTATTTTCCTCGCTTTTAGTCTGGCCTTGATCAGCTTCATCTTTGCTGCTCCTTTTCAAGCTTTTAGAATTCCCTTTCTCATGCTCTGCCTGAGAATGGATAGTGTTAGATGATGATGTGGTCAGAGCGTGCGACATCTCTAATTCTTTCATCATGAAACTAATCCTCAATTACTTCGAGTACAAAAGTGAGAATCCTCTCTTCTGCAGTTCAGTCGTGATGATTAATTAAACGTACCGCCTATATACTGCAGCTGTTAACCCAGAAAACAACATAACAACACACATGGTTACCGACACAAGTTGAAGTACGAATAGAGAAAACACGAAGCAGTGTAGTGAAGTTATCTTGGTACGAGCAATCTTGAAGCATCTTCCCCAGAAGGTGATGACAAGGGACATTGTCTTGGACGCAAATTGCGCAATCCCAAGATCTCCATAACCAGAACAAAAACATGCATAATTAAGTAGAAAGATTAACGCACCTATTTTGGAATCCATCAATCTTGAAGCGGAAGCGGAAACACAATGTTCCATGCGCAAGTCCTTCTCCTCTATTGCCCTCCGTATCACTGGCTCAATGAAGCGGCCCCCTCACGTTTAGCGTTAAATAAACGCCCCTTAGGTGAGGATACATGTGAGAATTTGGGTTAGAGGAGAGACTTGAGCACTATTTATAGAGTTTCCAGCTAGGCCCCTCATTACGGGCCAGCTCAACTCGGCCCACACTAGCCTAAAATGGCCCATATTAGACTAATTAAGAAACCTTCTATCTCACCTTAGACCAATCCCCGTAAAACGATAAACGTTAAACGGTAAATTACAATATCAATTAATGTAGTTCACATTAGGAAAACTCTTACATTCTCCCACTTGGACTATATTAATTGAAATCGTATTGTATGTGCGCACATTGGTCTAGAGATAATTCTTAATAGTCAATCCTATCCCATAAAGTCTCAAACACCAAATCATGGCGGTAACTGCATGTATACACAGAGCCTTCCATGGTCACGAGTGTTCTCAACTCTATTGATATGGATCCAATATGGTAGGGTGTCAAATGGATAACATCTCTCATAGAGAGATCTCATTTGTCAGTCACCATTCTCTTACCTTAAGCGTCACAAAAACTTGTGCCACTAGAGAATGTCCATTCTCTTACCTTAAGCGTCACAAAAAACTTGTGCCACTAGAGAATGCATTTATGGTTCCATGAACCCACATATGTCTTGTCCTTACGGTTAACCATTATTTATATACAACAAGACATATGGACAAGGTTAATAACCGTATGCCCCTAGCCTTCACTCAAGGTTTAAGCAATACCTTGAGACTTTAACAATATATATATTTTCAACATAATACCAAACCATTCAAAAACATTTTATTGAATGCAAAAGTTGATATATATATCAAAATGTTACTAAATTGTAACAAAAACAGATGTAAACATTATTCAAAGAAAAATAAAACAGCTCCCACTAAATAACAGCATCCCAAGATGCTCCTAAGCCCATGCTAATGACATGTCGCTCAAATATACATGGACGTAGGCCTTTAGTTAGTGGATCTGCAACCATATCATGTGGAAATATGTTATATTAAAACGTCACATTTCGTATCCGTTTCCTTTTGGTCAAAAGTTTTGACCACCATATATTTAGACCCCTTGAGACTTCTGTAATAAATAAATAATACTACAAATTTTTTTTATCTCAATACAACCGTATATGTCTATCCATAAAATTTAAAATGGTCAACTCCTTCATGAGGTTCCGGAGCCTAATAGCCCAAGTAACAGCCTAAAAGAATGTTACTAACACATAGTAGAAGATGAAATAAAACTTTATTTACTACACTTCCTACTAACATAAATATGTATTCTGTTATTGATCTCATGTCATCATAACAGTTACCAAAGTTTACATCTAAAACCCTACTAACTGCAAGAATTGAACATACATAATACTTTTAAATGCACTGACATAAGGTACACCATTTAATTAGATTTTCTCAATATCTAAATAAGGACAATGTGATAGATTCAACCCATCACCCTTAACAACAAGAGCAATTCCTGGCTTGCAATAATGTATATTGAATATTTCCAATATACAATCAGCAAATGTCCTCCAAGAAAATCTAATATAATATGGCAAAAACAATTCTTACAGACCTTAGTATAAAAGATATAAGATGTCTCAAGGTCACAACTTGTAAGCAAAGTATCATGTACATAGAGTATAAGAAAAAATAAATTTTCTCCCACTGACCTTGCAGTATATTGAATTACTTTGTTCCCAATTGAACAAAATAACAACACTATGAAACTTTAATAATATTGCCTGGAAACTTGCTTAAGACCATGAATTAAGACTTTTCAATCTACACACAAGATTACTTGAATCTGCTGCAAAATTCTCCAGTTGCACTTATATAGATTTTATATCTCTTTGATGTAACTCCATATAAAACTATCAATGCCACGTTCACTGAAAGAATTAGTAGTAAATAAATAATTATTTATTTCTTCACTAACTATCCACCCCTCTTTCAGAGTAAAAATATTATTATCCTTTTTTTTATGGCATTTAATCACATACTTAATTAAGAACAAGAAACGACATTTATATAAGTTGCTAAAACAACCATGTAATGTATATTGTAATCATGCTCTCACAAATAGATTATATAGTCTGATGTCATCAGTAATTGTCTTTCCCTAACAAATCTCCTTAATAAAGCTGCAACCACTTCATTCTACACTTGAAAGGTTTAAGAAATTTCATTATAAACTATATCAAGAATAGTACCTTAAACCTCAACAAGTTTAGTCTATGGTACAGGAGATTCCATAATTATCTGTATAGATAAAGACAAAAACACAGTAACCCCCATCACACTATTATCTTTAATAGTTTGAGAGCAGATATCCTCTACAATTACGTCGATCTTAAGAAACTTTAGAGTATATGATTCCATAATTCTTGTATCTTCTTTAGGATCATAAAATTAATACCCCTTTTAACAATCTAGATAAGATACAAAATAATTTCGAGTGAATCTAAATTCCAACACACTTAAAATTGGATTAGATAATCTCACTTCTGCATGACACCCCTAAATATAATATGATTCAGGTAATCTATGCCCAATCTATAACACAAAAGAAGTTTATAAAACAACTTTGATAAGGACAATTTTTGTATGTGAAAAAGTTGCTTTCATAATATCAACCCAAAGTAGACCGATAAATTAGTCTTACTCATTACCATGTTCATTATGATGATTCATACCTATCATATTATATAGCAGTGCAGTCTACAAGCAAACTTCTTTTCAAGTGTTCCAGAATGGAACGCTTCATGGACGATAAGCAAATTTTATTGCATTCTCAAGCAACAAATCATATGTCCACAACTTAAAATTTGAAGCAGTAAAAACCTCAATAATAGTAGAGTTATTAATTACAGAAAAAATGTGACTGAAAAACAAGCAATGTATATATAATTAGCATCATGTGAGCAATGTGTAACTTGACACACAAGTACACATCCAGAGAGTTACATGCATAATCATATAATCACCTTTGGGCAGAATACATGACATGCAATTGTATACTCCCCACATGATAGCAGTTATAAGAATTTATTCCAATCTTCGTGAATTCATCACCTTTGGGCAGACGAACCACTAGGATCAGTCACTCTTCCACCACATAATCATGTATCCCTCCATGAACTAATATATAATCACCCCATTTGGGAGTATGACTACACATTAGAGCAGGAGACATCCCAATCAATATACGAGACCGAAATTTCTCAAATCCAATCAAGCGTGCCACTTTGGCGGTCACTACTCAATTGAATCCTTGAAACTCTCTCATACCAGGGATATAAATTTTACTCCTCACATACACCATATACATGTGATTTTAGCTTTAGTGATAGGGGCAGCATATCACCAAAATCACATATCATGCTAATTACATTGCTTCATAAAAAATAAACTTTATTGTAAAATATTGATGAACAACACTCACAAATTTCATGTGATAACATACCAATAACCCAGCACTTGTATTTCGAAAATCACAGAAATATACAAGAAAAATACGCAAAAATACACTAAAAATACGCGTATTTAGGGCTTTGTATATATTTTTATATCCATAAAATCATCAAAAAATTAATATAAACATACCACGACGTAGGAAATCTTCATACGAGTTGAATGCCACCAGCCACGCGCGCGTGGAGATCGTCAAAGGAGACCGCACGCGCCGTCCACGCCGCCCGTCCCCGAGGTCGGAACCCGGGTCGGGTGACATCGGGGTCGGGTCGGGCTCGCCATGTTGACAGCGTCAACGCAGCGGATCGAATCCGAATCCGAGTCCGTGTCCGGATCCGGGTCGCTGACGTCAGCGTGACGTCAGCGCCCGCGTGCGCCGCACGCGCGTCCAGCGCCCCGCGCGTGGGGGCGCGTGAAAGCATGTGAACGCGCGTGGCCGCGCGTGGGGGCGCGTGGGGCCTCCCCCGGCGACGCGCCGCCCATGGTCTTGATCGTCTCGTCGAGCCCAGTCATAATATGTGATTTAATTTTACTTTTACAGTCTTTAAAAAATTCGAAAATCACAAATTAGGGCAAAATTCAATGCGTTCAAGTTATAGGGTTATGGAGGCTCTGATACCACGTGTTGGACGCAAATTGCGCAATCCCAAGATCTCCATAATCAGAACAAAAACATGCATAATTAAGTAGAAAGATTAACGCACCTATTTTGGAATCCATCAATCTTGAAGCGGAAGCGGAAACACAATGTTCCATGCGCAAGTCCTTCTCCTCTATTGCCCTCCGTATCACTGGCTCAATGAGGCAGCCCCCCTCACGTTTAGTGTTAAATAAACGCATCTTAGGTGAGGATACATGTGAGAATTTGGGTTAGAGGGGAGACTTGAGCACTATTTATAGAGTTTCCAGCTAGGCCCCCTCATTACTGGGCCAGGCTCAACTCGGCCCACACTACCAAAACCCCATATTGACTAATTAAAACCTTCTATCTCACCTTAGATCAATCCTCGTAAAACGGTAAACGTTAAACGGTAAATTACAATATCAATTAATGTAGTTCACATTAGGAAAACTCTTACACATTGTCGTCAACCGCAAGAACCCTTCAAACACTTTGGGAACTGATCACCATCCTCACTTGAAACATTTCTATTCTCGTTGGGAATCACCCCTTCCATCGCTCTGTTTTTCTTCGAGGTGCTCTGTTTTTCTTGGGACATCTCTCTCTCTCTCTATTAACCCTACTACTCTGGATGATGAAAGGGACCCAGGACAGGACAGAGACAGAACTCGACACTAGTTAACGACATCTATTCCATGACAAGTCTAGTTTATTTCCTAGCCCATCGTCACTCTCTAGCTCTGTCCTTCCTTCGGCGATTGAGGTGAGGCCAAACCTGGAGCGATAAGAACGAAAGCCCTACCCACAGCTACAACTACTGGCGCTTCAAAAGGCTTAGATTCTAAGGGCGCTACTGAAAGGCTTTAGGTCGTGGTTTAGAGAGCCTTCCCTTCTTTTATGTATAAATGTGCAAGTGGCTTTTCTTATGGCGCCAAGAGATGGGTGAGGCATCCTTCCTCTTCACAGACGAGAAAAAGGGAAAATTATTTAAGCATACAAACACACGATTTTATTACTAAAGGCTAGTCTGCCTCTACTTATCACAAACCATGCTTTTCATAGGCATAAGGGGAAAAAAGACCAGCAAAATTATATCACTGGTGATGTGGGCATAACATGTAGTTCACACTTCACACCACACCTATGAGGAGTAAATGTGGCACGAGTACACCAAATCGGGTTTTTTTTGTAACATTAAAATTAATCTGGAGTAAATGTGGTATAAAAGTGTCAATTTTGGACTTTTAGTGGTATTAGCCCCAGTAATAATAATTGCTTAGTACTCAAATTAAGGTCCAAACCTACGTCTATGAACGGGAACTCTTGATGATAAAATAGATTCCAAAGAAAAGAAAGACAATCTATCTGACCTGATTTGCTCTTGCTGATCCTGGACGGACCACAAAACCTATCCCCATTCTTGGTCTAGTCGAACCTAATCCCCATCCGCAACGCTCTAAAACGATTTGATTGATGATGAAACAGATTTCATATAAGTCGCTCTTGCTGGTCTTAGACTACACGAACCACAAAAGGTATCCCTGTTCTTGGCTTAGTTGATCATATTCTCATCCGCAACACCCTAAAATGATTCAATTGATGATAAAGCAGACTCCATCTAAGAGAAAGAAAACCCACCCTGACTCGTTCTTGCTTCTCCTAGATTGGACGGATGACAAAAACCATCCCCATTCTTGGCCTAGTTGAACATATTTCCCATCCCTAACGCTAAAAAATGATTCGATTGATGATAAAGTAGATCCCAGGAAAAATTTCAATGAAGATTTGAAATGTGATCATTTTCTCAAAAAATGATATAGAATGAACATTATTTTAAATAGGGTTAATACCTTAAAAAATCTCAAACTGGTACACTTGTGACAAATTTACCCAAAACTATTTTTTTGACTACTAAAAATCTCAAACTAGTATACCTTTAACAAATTTACCAAAAACTAATACACTTGTGACAAATTTATCTTGCGTTAGTTTTCGTTAAATTTTACTGTCAAATTATTAAGTTAAATGACACGTGACAGTTAACTAGTATATCAATTTGGGATTTTACGCTCCGTTTGTCACATTTTACAATTTTTGTGATTTTTTGTGGTATTAACCCAATTTAACAAATGGTATATTTGTCACAAATTTACTAGTTTGGGATTTTTTGTGATCGAATAAATTATTTTGGGATAAATTTGTTATAAATGTACCAATTTAGGGTTTTTTATGGTCAGTCGTGGTAAATTTATTACAAGTGTACCAATTTGGGATTTTTCATGATAAAAAAATTAGTTTGGGATAAATTTGTAGTGTACCGATTTAGGATTTTTTAGAATATTAATCCTTTTAAATAAGGGTCCGAAATACTTAAATCAATATCAAATAAGGGCCCGAGCTTAGTGATCAAAATAAGGACGTTTTTTTTTTTTTTTGGAAAAGTCACATACTTGTCATCTGATCCTTATTTGAGATTAATTTAAACATTTCGAGCCTTAATTTAAAATAATATCTATTTTAAGCCATATTTTGAAAAAAGGGAAAATGATGCAAACAAATGATAAATTTTGGCCTAATATGCAATTTGGTTCCTCAACTTAAAACTAATATTTAATGTGATCAATGAACTTTCTAAACCTTTAATATATGTTTAATTTGGTCTTTGTACTGTATGCAAATATTTAATGTAGTTTTTGATCTTGAATTAATGGAATGACTACATTAAACATTTTCATATAGTTTAGGAACTGTATTGAACTTGTATTAAAAGTTCATGGAATACATTGAATAAAGTTTAAAGATCATATTGCATATTGGACTAAAGAACAAAATTAAAAATTTAAGGACTAAATTGCACAGTAGGCTAAAGTTTAGAGGCCGTTCGTGTCGTTATCAGGAGCCTGCTTGATGCCCTTCTTTGGAATTTTTGGGCATATTCCATATAACCATATAAGAGGAAGAGAAACGCAACCCAGTGACATGTCTTCCGCAATGGCTAGTTCGTTGAGATCGTCTTCCATCCCTTTCCCTCTCCCTCTCCCTCTCACTCCAAGGTCCACAAGAATGGCTTCCGCCCTCAGCAACGACTTCAAGTTGACATCTTTTGCTCCTCCGAGCTCGTCCCGCACCGACCGGCGGCTACCCATTTTGCTCTTCGACATCATGGACACGATCGTGCGCGACCCTTTTTACCAGGACGTCCCTGCCTTCTTTGGGTACTCTTCGTTTCGCCATTCAGCTGTGTCGGCTCGGGGATGAAGCTATCTTGATATTGAAAAATGCGATCTTTCTTCGCGACAAGTGGAGAATTGATGGTTTTGCCGTGCGGTGGACTTCGATTCTGTGTTTTATCTTGATTTTCTGTCTTGGGTAATCACAGTGAGCTTTTATTCTGATTAGAATGCCTTTGAAGGAATTAATAGCGTGCAAGCACCCAGCTGCGTGGATTGAGTTCGAAAAGGGAGTAATTGACGAGGTACTCTGCGAAAATGGTCTTTGTAGTTCTATGTTTCCCTTTCATTTCGAGTGGTTGAGTTTCAGCTGTTGAATTAGTTGTTCTTGGCTGCAAGTTTAGCTTGTCACTGAGGTTCTTTGGAGTGACAGAGTTATGAATTGAGTTCTTTAGGATAAGGCTTCATGAGCTTTGCAGAAGCTTCCCGCATCGATTATTTGTTTCGTGTTTTTAGACAACCTGAAATACCTTTTTTCTTCAATGTTGCTTCCACTACCTGTTTCACAATTTCTCTTTTGCTTCTTCATCATCTTTTTTAAGTTTGCTATCATCCTTGCAGATGGAACTGGCCAGAAAATTCTTCAAAGATGGAAGGCTTTTTGATTTGGAAGGTTGGTGACTAGCCTGATTAGTCAATAGCATCTTTATTGTGGCATTGGATATTGTGGAGGGTATGATCATGACGCCTGCAAAAGTATGCGAGTTTGTAAAGTAGTGTCTTATGTAAAATTTTACAGTGGAGTAGAAAAGAATCTGCCTCTAATACTATTTTATTTGTTTTTTTTCGAATATCAGTTGTTCTGTGTATTCGGTCTTAAATTTGGATTCAAAGCTAATACAAAAAAGAAGAAAGTGGATTATCTAGCTTCCCTTTCCTAGACAAGTTCAGTACCAGTAATGAGATTCCTATTGATTACGAAGCACTTACGTATTGTTCTTTTGTGCTTGAAAAAAATCTTACTACAAAGATAAGCAAAGTCATTAAGCAATTCAACAGACAAAGCAGAGTGTGACAATTGTCTTACCTGCATCTTTCCTGCTTTTTTATTGTCATTTGTCATAGGCTCATGTCAATGAAAATTTCACTGTGGATACACATTGCATCTGCCACTCTTGTGATCAATTTTAAATTAGATCACTGCGATAAGTAGAACCAGTTTCTGTCAATTTCTTTGCTTTAATTTGGTTCTGAATGCTCTCTTATTGATCATTGAGAACCTGCTAATCCCACTCACTCTTTTTGTAGGCCTTAAAACATGCATGAGAAGGGGATTTTCCTATCTTGAAGGAATGGAGGAACTTCTTCAGGAATTAAAAGAAAATGACTATGAGATCCACGCTTTCACAAACTACCCAATCTGGTAAGATGAGATATGTATACATTTGTCGGTTCATAACGGGGTTAACCTCTATTTCAATCATTTTTGCAGGTACAAAATGATCGAGGAGAAGTTGAAAATATCGAGATACTTATCCTGGACATTTTGTTCATGCACAACTGGTATGCATGGAATTTTCATTGGGGAGATGATGATGGTGATTCAATTGAAGGGGAGTCTATGCTAAACTTATTAGATCATTCTTTTCTCTTTCAGGAAAAAGGAAGCCTGATCGTGATTTCTATTTGGATGCTCTGCAACACCTGAAAGTAGATCCACCTAGCTGCGTCTTCATTGACGACAGGTTGTTCGCTTCCCTTACCCTTATTATTTGTCCATATCTTGTATGAGTTCTGGTCAGTACTGAAAACGGCAAATGGGAGAGAGATCTGACTTATTAGTGCAATTCCTACTTTTTACACTTGTTGTTGCTATGGACTCCACAGGCCAAGGAATGTGGAGGCTGCATTGGAAGTTGGCATTGTTGGTATACAGTTTAAGAGTGCAGATTTATTGCGCCAGGATCTATCTGAAATAGGGATTGATTTTTCAGCGAATAAGCATTCTAGGAGTCAGACCCAGCTTAAGCTTTCAAAAGACCAGGCATCTTGATCAAACATACTTGGTGGAGTCGCATCATGAACCGATCCTTGTTTACTTGAAGTATTCTTTGCAACCTTTTCTTTAGGCCAAATAAAATTGTTTAGTAATGTTGGCCTGCTCTGACCAGATTTGAAGTTACTAAAATGCAATAGAAAGTTTCTCCTTAATCTAAATAAGATGGAATTCATGTCTCCATCTATAATATATGCTAAAAGTTTTCTAGATACGCATTTTTGGATCCTCTATAGTATGCCAAACAGAGATATCGAACAGGATGACATTCTGATCCATTTGTCAGCCTTCTGAGTTTTATTGTCAAAGCGTCTTATGTGACAATCCAAGTCGTTCTGTGGCCAAAACCTAGTAATCTACTGGAAAAGAGAAGTTGCAGATTAGAGTCATGTGAATCAGCAGAAAACAGCAAAATATTACATGTCAATAATTCTGAAGATCTGCTGGATACATAAATCGACTATTCTCTCTATTGGCTTCCTAAATATCGTACATTTGACCTCTAATAGCCTAAAAAAGTGTAGATACAATTCACGTAAGCTGCTTGGTCTCATGAATTTGCAAACGAGAGTGCAAGATTGAATTCCACGATAAACCTCTCCTGCACAACTCAAGCCACAAAATTGAGCAACTTGCTGCATCAGTCATTAAAAAAAATCAGATTTTACTGCAGATCAGGCAGCGGTTGCCGACAGAATTGAACAGAACCCCCAGCATTCTCATTGAAATGGTCAGCTGGCTCACCGGAGGAAACACTTGAATCATGCAAAACAAAGCCTGCTTGACTGTTCAGCTCAATATGCAGCATCATCTTCTGTGACATGTCATTTATCCACCCTTGTGCATTTTTCAGGAGTATGAGCAAAGGGGATGTCTTGAATCAGAATGCACGTTGTCATCTTTTGTCTCTTGACATTGCAGATGAGGGTTCTGTCACCAGATCACGGAGCATAGAATGGTGGCAACTAACTTTTCCCTCAACACGGCATTGTACTCGTACAAAAGCATAATATTCTTCTGGACATCAGTCATATCCATGTCAGAACCAGCCTTAAATTCTGAAAAATAAAAGACAACGTAAGTAGAAGGAACCTTGAAAAAAGTATTACGAGAGCAGTATAACTGAGTTGGGCAATGATAAGAACAAAAATCATGAAGCAAAACAGAACTTATGGTCCATACATTTGAGAAACAATTATACATCTTCATACGATAGACAGTAATAAAGCACGACCAATCAAATGAACATCTCACGAGACCAAACAGTTGAGAAACAAAATCAAATAGCAAAAGCAAAATCAGAACTTGTCATTGTTACCTAGTACTGGCAACGGTGGAATGAGTCGATCATCAGTAAGAGAGAGAACTGATGCTGAAGAGGTATTTTTCTCCTGTAATTCAATAGAATGCTGCTTCTTATCAACCGCGGAACAGAGCTCCTGTTTCTGTGGCTGGCAATCAATAAAAATGCTAACTCAATGAAAGTGAAAGAAAATGCAACTGGGTAACTCATTGCATTTTAATCATTTGCAGAAGAATGTTTAGCCACGTCAAGTTTCGGCGCTCAAAAATCAAGAACCATCTCATTCATTAATCAGCACAAGTCCAGAATTAACACTGTTTTTGGAAGCATTTGCAGTAACTTTTACAACCTTGCTGAGGATGACATCACATATGGAGATACTGACTTGCCAAAACTCTATGAACTTTGACAATCCATAACGTTAATCCAATTTTTGCACACATCATCCAAGAATGCCCACATATTAATGCCCTTCTACTGAATTGAAGACATAAATACATCTTCAAAGTTTCTTTGTCAAAATCACCTTGAGTGAACATTTTGCTTTATTTTTTCTAACAATTTTGGAACTTCATCTGGAAAGCTGCCTGATTGAACTCCACATAATTTGAACCACTAGAACATACATTGCTAATAGCCACAGCCACCTAGGCCCGTATGATGAAAGGCTGTGTTTGGGTGTAATCTTTTGTATGTAAATGGAAATGCTATAAATAATTGTCATGGTGCACTTTTGAGCATATTTATTGGTTATTATTACCAAATCAGTCCAACTAAATACAACAGCTGATGAGACAAAGTATGAACTCCATCCAAATGTCGCCAAAAGCCTCCTTTTCAGATTACTAAAGCTTCCTAATAATTTAACATGAGATAGACATGATTTGCCTAGTGATGGTCCATCCTTACTAAGATCCTGGAGGTCTTAAGTCTGATTCCTAAAAATCCCCCACCCCATTTAACCTACATAGAACCAAAACCTTGGATCTAAGCACTAGCATTCAGTAGAGCTAAATGATAGAAAAGGCAACCATAAAATGGTATATCGTGCACCCTGCTTCGTGTAGTTGTAAAAGAATCATTCAAGAAAACTAGCTCCAATAGGGTGTAGGATTATTTGCTTCATATTAACAAACTCTTGCTCTACCAAGAAACAAAATACATACATTGTCAGATCTTGATTCCGACATTCTGTCCTGGTTTCCTGATCCTGCTAAATGAGTGCTTACCTCCTGCAACTGGATACACTCTGGGGCAGCATTCTGCATACAAAAAGAATACGAGCAACATTTAGTTTGCTGTGAAATTTAACTGCATCCAACAATCAATTGTTGTACCTTTTTGCTGGGTAAGCTAAGTTTCTTGCTAAGATTAATAGTCCCATTTCTATGCGATTGCTTCCTCGATCTGCTGGTATGAAGGGAGCCACTCCTTCGAATTGAATGCATCATACAATTGCTACAATGTGGTTCAATAGTGCTGTTTTTATTGTTCTCTTCCAGTGCTTTGCAATCCCAGGTGAACATTACATATTTCCGCAACTGTCCAATAAGAAGCATGAAAATTCGTTAATTATATTTAAAAACATGAAACCAAAAGGAAATTTTGAATTACCATATGTATACGAGAAGTTGCTTCAAACTATAAAAAGAATTACTTTATCCCAGCGTTCTTGAGCTTTCAGCCGGTGTCTAATTTGCCGCAGAACAGCATCTTCATTGCGCAGTCTCTTGACCCTGTATTCACACTGCAGAAAAAAAACAGAAAAAAAGGAGAAGGGGCATGTTAACAAATCATTGGCAATTTACTACTTTAGAAATGGGAATAAGGCATGAATACTGAAGCAATCCTCAGGGTAAAGGACAACTGCACAAGCAACCAACATTCTAAGTGAAAGATGAATAAGGTTAACTACAAAGAAGCTTAGAGTCTGATTTAAATATAAGGTCCTTGTTGAAGACCTTATTTTGTTTTTTACAATCATTGATTCATTCATCACAACCCCTAACTTTCAGGAAAGAATGGATGAAAAAGGACATTGAACAGCACCTGCACCAAGAAGTAGTAGAATATGCCAATACTGATGCAATAAAGGCCACCTAGGTCTGCAAGGAAACTTACTGCACAAAAGATAATAAAATGTCATATTCAGGAAAAAAGAAGAAGAAGAAAGTTTCATCATAAAAGATTAAAAAAAGGATAAAGATATTTACTGTAAGCCTGTAACAGGGAGATGATTTTTAATGGATGGAGAAATTATTTTATTGGGCAAGCATTAGGGAATCAGGTTATGCTAGTCTCTGCTGATCACAAACAAATACAGCTTATACAAAATAAATAAATAAAATAAAATAAAATAAAACAGAAAAGGGCACAAGCTATCTGCTCGCTAGAGCAATGGTGTCTCAAGTCACTTATCCATGACCATCTTTAGCAGCACAAGGTAAGCCTAAGACCCGACCAAACAAAAAAAAAAAAAAAGGTAAGCCTAAGACAGGGTCAAGGCAGTCCAACAAGTGACATTAACCAAACCACATCAAATGATGAATCATTTTAAAGCTATTTAAAGGCGATTTTAGATTCATGACATGGCTGTGAACCATAAACTACACATACAGCATGGAATAACAGTGACTCAAGGATAAAGAAGAAGCACGGTTTATATAGAAGCAGATAGCTAATTGGCCACCAGTTCTTATCTAGTCGTAGGCAAGCAACCGGAATCCCAATAACACATCCTCTGCTCTACCAAACTATCTTTCTCGTAGATGCCATACTTTATGCTGTCTATGCGCAACGAGGACAAATCCAAAGCTCCAAGATCAATAGAAACACAAATGGGCTCAGTAATCACAATCACAAAAGCAAGCATAATCTTCTATGCAGAGTATCTCTAACTCTATCAAATCACCTTAGGTTGGCATCCAAATAATGACATATGGGTGTATTGAAAAAATACACCTCATCTAACCGTGCGGCAAGAACCTTAGATTGGCTTTTAGTAATGTAAAGTTTCCATGTCTACACTGCAATCAAGTTACTTACCAGGGCCCATAATACTCTGATTGTCAATCTCGACAATATACGAAGACAGAAAGTTGATATATAATGTAGTGTTGATGATCCCATTAGAACTTTCCAGGGAGGTTTGAAGTTGAGGAGCATCCCGAAAAACTGATCCAGGAAGAAATTCATGGAATAGTGGTTGGATGAGCCTGAGATTATCTATATTATGGTATATCCTTGGGAACAAATTAAATTTCAGCAAATTTGTAGCATTGCCTCTGAATGTAACTGGCCTATCATCAGTGCTCCCATTCCTCAGGGTACCACTTACAAAGCTCACATGTTTTTCAGTGTCATGTGCGTTCGAGGTAAGGTTGAATCGGAAACCCACTGCAGTTGCAGGATTATTTGGTAGATCAACAAACTGCCATGAAATGTAATAATTGTCTTGAGACAGCTGACAATTTCTGCACCTGAGTGTTACGGTTGGCCCTTCACTGGTATTATGACAAGAGAAATCTGCAAAGCTTGACAGAGGAGCAACCCTATAGTCTACCAAGCCAGGACTCCCCATAACTAAGGTGTACGTACCCCGCAAGTTTGAACAGCTCATACTAGAAACAGTAGTGATATTAAATTCCATGTCATTGTTGAAGGAAGCAAGATCAGGTGCATTTGTTGCCCTTACATTATGAATCTCGATGGTTCTCTTCCAGATAATTTGGTAGAGCAACCTGAAAAAAAACTGAGAACCCAATCAACAATATCTTCCAAATATGACCAAACCACCTACGATGAAAACTAATATCTTTTGAAATGCTATTTAACTTAAAAAAGGTCAGCACGGGTGAAGAAAGAACATACTATCGCACACTTACGCAGCAAACAACCCAGTAAAAAGTATCCAACTTGCAATGGAAAGTGTGCCACCAAGCTCTGTTTTGCGTTTCTTAACAACTTTTTGATCCTCCTACATAAAATTAAAGCCGAATGAAGCACTGACCGTTATGGATCTGTGACAACAGATCCTCAAACAGAAAACTGCAAATGGAGAAATGGGATAAGAGAAAAGAAATGGTTCAAGGCAAATATAAGGACTTGAAAAAAAGTCTGAGAAGCATTGCTGCATCCATCAGATTTGCTAAGTTTCATTTTAAACTGAAGAGCAGATATTTTCTAATTTATTATGATGTTTGCCACAGTACACGTTCCATTCGATAAACCATAAGCAGGTGAGCAACATGATCTACAGTTAGTGCCGACAATATCACAACCACGAAAGATAGGTCTCCTATATTGGACAAGTCGAAGAGGCAGCATGCTACCAGGTGCCATAGCACCTCCAGGAGGAAAGTGAAAATTTCATGAATCTTGCATTTCTCTTGAAAATTGTTAAACGTCTTTAAAGCTGTTGTAAAGGACACTTAGAAATAATTGACTGCAGCTGGTTGAGTAAACAAGGACCCATGAAAAACCACATCAATTGGTGCTGACAAGTGCACGGCAGGAGATGCAAGTCCTCCACTACTATCAAACAAGAATATCAAGCTCATCCAGTCATTTCCTAGGGTGTCAAAATAAGAAGAACATATTATTCGTAATGTACTCGACAGCACTTGCCCCTATGCTAGTTGGGTGAGTTAAGTCCAATTAACAAATTGTAGACGTGATTTTACAAGAGGTAGGTCAAAAATCTGGTCCCAGTCTTAATCTTCAAGAACAAGGTGGAGGTTGGCCGATGAGGTGAAAGAGACATGTGGATATCACTTTCTGGGTGCCAGTAACTTCAAACATCAAATAGATCGCACCAGCCAGTTGTGTCATATCCCCTTTCCTCTCAGATGGCAATGGAGGAAGCAGATGGAGGCAGTGGTCGATTGGTATTTAAATGCCACCACAACAGGTGCAACTTTTGATGAAGAAGGGAAGGTACACGTGACAACACCCAGAGTAGAACATCTTCATCTTTTCCAACATAAGTTTGACTTTGCAGCATATTACCTAGAGTATCTATCTCTAGAAGAGAACTTAAGACCTACCACTACCAGGCAACAAATTAAACAGATAATCCTACACAGGCTAACACCTACGAGTAGTCAAAGGTCTAAAATCAGCTAAAATAATTCATTTCCAATCTGAAAGAGAGGACTAAAAATCTCCGCAACAAAATGAGCACAGCCAAACCAGGGGTATTGCAAAAATTAACATCTTGATTCAGCTCCGAGTTGCTATCTAATTGAAATTTGAGCAAACAAAATAGCCGCATCACGATTGTTAAACTGGATATAGCTGATCATTCTTCAATCTACAGAGGATTTTTCGTGAGCAAAAGAATGAAGATCCATTACCAGCCAATGCCTGGTGGAGAAGCAAATATCCAGACGACTAATCCACCACCGAATCTGGAACCACGCATTCCTACCATCTCCGACCTTCATGAACCTCATGAATATACAAAACGAAAGCCAGGATAGCAGCAGGATGGCCGTGGCCTCCAAGAACAAGGCCTGCGACTGCGTGAACCTCTTGATCGAATCGAACGAGAATATGGTCTCGGGGAAGCTGATGGCGTAGTAATCCACGCCGTTGTCGACGGAGATGGTGGTGTTGGCCGTGAACAGAGTGCAGGCGTCGGCGGTGACGTTCAAGAGGCGCCCCGGCAGGCATGCGCAGAGCGTGCCGTTGTAGCGAATCGCGTCCGGTGGGCACGCCATGGGAGAGTTTTGGCGGGGACCCAGATCGAGGAGGAGCAGTTCGGAGGCGAAGGGGTTGCAAAGTTCGCAGCTTTGGAACAGGGGACCTGGATCGGAGCTAAAAAGGAACGGAATTTGTGGTTCGTTTCGAATGAACGAATGAGTTACAAGAGTTAAAGGAAGGAACACCGTATTGGGTTGGGTTGAATGAAACTTTCAAAGGTGGGTCAGCAGAAATTCATGAATGACCGCGTATGGAATGCAGAGGAAGAAAGGAATTTTCTCCGCCTGCACGTCAGAGAGAGAGAGAGGGAGAGATTTTTCTTCTGTACTGTTATTGGCTTCGGGGAAATGGAGGAGTTGGCAATTGGCAAGAAAGTAGACCTCGTGGAGAGCTGTTGGACGGAGTAGTCTCAGACCAGACCGGGCGACAGCAGCAGAAAGGACAAAACTTTGGCTCGACCATCCAAGGAAGAGCCGGAAACTGTTTGACCCTCCATTGACACCACCGTCCAGATCTTCAACCCGAGCCGCGTGGAATTCAATGAAAATATGCCGAGGAGCTGCATCGCCGCAGATTGAAAGCGTGTTGGTGATTTCTTAGCATAAATAGACACGCTCGCTTCCGAAAGTAGGTGGCTTTTTTTCCTCTCCGTCCTTTCATAGCAAAGCGAGCTGAGCAAAGATGGAACGACGGGTTATCTCCAGCTCTTTCCTTCCTTTCCCTTTCTTTCGTTCCTGGAAATGATGACTTTATCTTTTGACACGGCGAAAGGACGAGAAGGGATGACGTTAATTACCTCCCTAGTTAAGCATCGGCAGAAGCACCAAGATTTGGTTTATGCAACCACTAGAAGATGAGGAAGATGAGGGGGAAAAGGGGCTCTTGCTGTCTAATGCGATCTGCGATTTGACAGGAAAGAATAAAAGCCAATGCACGTGGAGAACCTCATTACACCAGCAAGATCCAGAAGCTCCTCATATGCACTCGTCTGGCACTTTATTCCATCACCCTTTTGTAAAATTGTTATTGCTATTATATGAAAAGTAGTTGTGGAGCAATTCATCACCAGTCATGAACATTTCACGTTCCATCTCGTCTGTCCCTTTCCTTCTCATGTTTACAATCTGATGCCCTTGCTTGGTCCCTTCTATTGTCTGATAGCAAACTCATCAGACGAAAAATTAAATCAAGGGCAAAGAGACAGAACAAGAAGGAAAGATCAGATGAGTCAGATGATTAAGAAAGAAAAGGACCTTCTGCCGGCAGCGTAATGATTTGGATCTCTTCCATCAGATACTGCAATGTTTATGAACTAACCGTAAAGTGGGTTCCTTTACATTAGCTTGAGGTTCATGAGAGGACGCATTGCTGAACTTGTCCAGGGGGGATTTGCAGAGAATGTGGGTGCAGCAGACTCACTTCCATCTGCCTCTCTTGGCATTAAATTGACATCACTTCGGCATGGTTTTGGTTGAACAACAGCTTGCTCGATGATGGATTATGCTGTGAAGTGTTGTAAATTTTGTATTCGGTAATAAATGATTTGATGTTGCAACATGTCAAAATTATGTGAGTCAAATTTCTAAAAGCTGTTATGACTTTAGAGGTGTTGCGGTTGTAAAGTGTTTGTCATATACATGATAAAAAATTACGTTATTTTTCTTACATTAAAATTGTTGTGGTGATATTGCACTAAAGGCTTGTCGTACAATATAGTCCAAAATTCTATTTATTCCTTAAAAAGACGGATAACCTATCAATGATCGACAAATTGCTGTAAAAATTGACAAATTTGCAAAATTGTCAGTAAAAAATTGAATATGGAAATTATTTGTGACTTAATAAGTTACCATCTTTTATATAAACTTACCAAGTTTTTATTTGATTGTTCAACATTACAAAATTGTATGATATTTTCACAATTTTAATTTACACGACCTACTAATTATTCAAAGAATCTACTTCTTATACAAATTAGCAATTTTAATTTGGATGGCTTACCAACTTTTGTCTATTTGACTCACCAACTACTTCGAGTTAATAGCTCCTACTTAGGCGACCTTTTAGTATTTATTTTCTTATCTTAAAATTACCAAGTATGGTATTAAACTTGCAATTTTTATTTGTTTGTTTCCAAAACAAACTCTCTCTATGTGCACAACAACCACCGACGATGGTTGCGGTCTTGTAGCATCAATCAATGACAATCGCCGCGGTTATCACCTTGCAGACCCTCCTACGATTTGGCACATGACCATGTGACCACGGCATTCCTTGTGGTCTTGCTGGTCCTGCTGGCCGTGTAGCCTCCGCAACGGCGGCGACCACCTCTTCAACTCTCTCCGATCTTGTTGAGATATGACCACGTGACCACGGACCTTGTGGGGTTGCTCTTCATAGGCAATCGACCATCGTAAGCTGGCTGTCCTACTGCTAGTGGCCTGGACGACGTTGACCAGGGCGTGGTGGCTTTAGCTACCTCAAGCAACAGTGACGACAGTGTGGTAGTTGCCCTCACCTCAACGAATCTCTCTCTCTCACAGACAGATTAGAAAGTTCGAGATTTGAGCGACGCAACCTCGACTCGGGAAGCTCGCCATGCTTGAGCCAGCGACCAACTTCGAGTAATGCCTACTTTCATAGCACGCCTCCACGAGAGGTACTCAATCCCCCGGGGTCTCTCTCTCTCTCTGTCCTTTTCTTATTTATAATGGTGGGACTATTCCATTTTTAACTTATATAAGTTGTACAATCGCGATTTTACTCTTAATTTGTGAAATGAAATCTCGAGTGATTCATGTGGTCGTTTGGTTACTAGAGATCATAAATTCCCATCAAATAATTGATGGTGTCTTGTTGTTCCTTGATTTTCATGACTTGTTGCCTTATCATCTTGCTTTATCTATCAATGTCAAAAGGTTATGTAGATTTTTCAAATTGACAAACTAAGGCTCTGTTTGGTAACCATTCCAATAATGACTGATTCTGATTTTTTGTTCCCAGGAGTAGTTTGGGAACATAATCGCGTTTGATAAAACTTTTATTCCCGGGAATAAATTTCTATTTTTTTGTTTCCGGAATTAGATTTGGAACAGAATCAAAAATAAAAAAAAAAAATTAATTCTTATTTCGGGAACAAATCTAAGAATCAAAACCAACTCTTCTTATTCTTCCCTTTTCTCTTCTTCTTCTTCATCGACTGCCATCCCGCGGTTGTTGTCTGCCACCGTCCACCAGCAACCGGTTCAACGAGCTTGCCAGGCCAATGCGAGGTCTAGCGAGCTCACTGGAGGCAAGCCCAGCCACTAGCGAGGCTCGCCCAGCCCTGGCAAGGCTCACCTAGCCACCGGTGAGGCTCGGCCTCGCTAGATCTAGCAAGGCCGAGCCTTGATGGGGCTGGGCAAGCTTAGCTAGTGGCCAGGCGGGCCTCGCCCATCCCCGACGAGGCCAGCCTGGCCACAGGCAAGGCTCGGCCGACGAGGGCTAGCCTCGCCGAGGGCCGGCGACGCTCCGGTGAGGTCGCCAGCCACCACAAGAAGAAGAAGAATAGAAGAATAGGAGAAAAGGGAAAAAAAAAAAAAGAAAAGGAAAAAAAGGGAAAAAGAAAAAAGAAGTAAAAAAGTAAAAAATTATTTAAAAACTAAAATAAATTGATTTGGAATAGAATCAATGAGTATGGTACCAAACGCAATTTTATTCCAGAATTAGAAATTTTGGACAGTTACCAAAACGGCTTAAAATGTTTAAAAATTGTTCCCAAGAATAGAATAAAAAAGAATAATTTCTTATAAGAATCTGTTCCTGAGGCTATAATCGTTACCGAACGCACCCTAAGTGCACATCAATACTTACCATCATCTTAGTAAGATGGCATAAGTCCAATCATTAATTTGTTCAAAATTTCTAGTCTCGAGTCCCAAGAGGACTATGTTGAATATTGTACTAAAACTTATAGGACTTGATTACACAGATCAGGAGTCATAGGACGTAATTGTACAATTCACTTGTTATAGGACCAAAAATGGAATTATCCCTTTAATTATTTACAATCATTGATGTAATATCTACTCGACATCACATGAGCCCACTAGCGCCATTTGTGCAAATAAAAATCCGACACATATGTTTAGATTGTCCAAACAAGCATTCCCTTGTTCAATTATTCCCTTATTTAACTCAAAAGAAACTATATGTGAAGTGTACATCACGTGACATTAATATATAAGATAACAAATTCACAAAAATATGAATGGTTTCAACTCACATGGCATGACAAATCATATGATGTAAGGTTACCTAGGATAACAAGCATATAAACATTTTTACCATGTTCAACCTTTTTTATTAGTACGGGAGCCATCTTGAATCAAGAAAATGTAAACAGGTCTAAAATTCCATCAAGCGTGGGATAATGGTGGTATATAGTTCAACAAGAAATGAAACGAGAATCACATATGGGATAAAAAGTAAAAGGAAAAGAGAAAAAAACCAAGGAAATAAAGAATGGAAATGGAATTGACCATAGGAAAATCGAGGGCCATTGCATGGAACATGCAACAGGTGGCTCCTCCTCCATTTGCCTGCAAGACTGTCAGTGAAAGCCCATTCCACCGCGTGTCCTCTGCAAAGTCTCTTTCTGCATCAAACTTTATCCTCTTCTCCTTCTTCCTCTTCTTCCTTAGCTTGCCAGGGTTTTAAGCCCTCGCCAGCCTTCACTTTCAAACCCTTCGCCCCCTCTGCTTCAAGATTTCAGTTCCAATGGGATCTACCCAGTCAAATTAGCAGCACTCAAACAGCTGCTTATCTACCCAGGTAAACCCACAGAGGCTTCTCTTTCCTATCTCCTAGTGTCAGAGATGTTAAGTCCTTTTAGCTGGCGTCACAAGTTGTGTATGGGAGATTGAAGCTGTTGCGAGCATTGTCTTTGTTCAGCATGGCTGTTTGTTTGCACAAGATACAGCATTTCATGCCTATAATTAGTTGTGTATTAGTCTTGGTCAAAACTTGAGTTTTTTTTTTTTTTTTTTTTTTTTGTGTGCTGTAAAATGGGGAGACCTGAGAAGATTAGCGGCTAAATTAGTTCGAACTGATTCGGTCAATTGTAATTCAAGAAATAGGGGTACTAGAGTTCCACAATGCTCGAACATAAAAAATGGATATGTATCTATGCTGTTGAAATCTATGCCCTTAAGACATCGAATGAAAATCCTTCTCTGATGACATCTTGTTTAAGCTTATTACCAAAGATGGAATTTGCTGTTATCAGCCCTGCATGAACAGTGCAAGATATATTAATCACACCATTGTTTGCTGGTGTGCATGCGGCAGGAGATGTTAGAGGTTTCTCTTTCCAACAAAGATGGGATTAGGTTTGAGCTAATAGAAATGGCACCCTCACTGCCTAATTAATATATATAGTTCAGGCTTTTGCATTGGAAACTTTTAACTGGGAAGACTTCCCATAAGGTGAGTTTGTTTTTTAATTGTGATTCGTTCTAGATATGTTTGTGGCATTGCTTACTGTTTTCCTGGTTGCACCAGTCTCTGCGTAAACCCAGCGATAGCAACATCTGTAGCCTTACTTTTGTTCCTACGTTACTTATGTGAAAATTAGATGCAGAGGGACTAGGAGAGCCCTTTGGGCAGCACACTCATTATACTTTTTAAAGCATTTGTTCTCATTTCTTAGAGGTGAAATTGTTTCGGCAGGATGGACGAACCGAGCATGGATTGGGATATTGAGGAATACTCCTCTGAAGCAGACAGCAGCAAAGTTAGTTGGTTATGGAATAAGGGAGTAGCAATTGGAAAGAAGGTTCTGGTCACAGGCATGGTGATCTCCTCTGCCCCGTTTGTTCTTCCTCCTCTTGTGGTAGTCTCTGCACTAGGGGTTGCTGTCTCCATTCCTTATGGACTCTTCTTTACAAGTTATGCTTGCTCTGAGAAGCTCATGAGTATGTTGCTTCCAACTCCTTATGAGGAGGGAATTGGGGAGGAGGAGGAGGTTGGGTTTGGAGGAGACATTGATATGGAGAAGGAGGAAGTAGAGCAAACTGAGGACATAAAAGAACAACTCGAGATGAGGTTTGAATCGGTTGAAGGAAATGAAGAAGAGAAGACCATGGTCAGGGATACTTATGATAATAGGGGTATGGTTAAGGACTTAGGTTTGGAGGTTCGCGAAATAATGAAGGAAGATGATGACATAATAGTGGGAAGTTTGTCTAAGCAGCCAAGGGATGAGATGCAGGGCGTTTTACTTACACTAGAAGTGGACGAGAATGAAGGCAATAAGTTTGACCGAATCGGGGCACCTCTTGAAGTGACAAATGTGGTTGCATTGGAGAGCGGGGGACTGCAAAACATTGGGGAAGATGACTTGGTGAGAGAGACTAGGGGGTTGATAGAAATATTTTCTGTCGAGGGAAAACCTCATAATCCAGTGGTGGAAGAGAAGATGCGACCTGAAGGAATGCATGGAGCTGCTGATGAAATGGATATACCAGTTGAAGCTAAAAATAATGGGAAGAAGGGCAAAAGAAAAGGTAGAAAAAAGGATAAAGCTGAAGAAAAGAGAATCGAGACTCTCCCCAGCAATGTGCATAAAGTAAAGCAAAGTGGGAATGCTCACCCTGATCAGGATAAGAAAGTGGCTGGTCCTGTTGTAGAAGACAAGAAACCAATCAGGGAAGAAAGCAAAAAGATGATCACTGACTATGGGAAGGAGAAAACTAGCACTAAGTTGGATGTTGGAAGACTCAAACAAGGAACTTCTAAAGGTAGTGGTTGAGGATGCCCCTAGCTTCTATTAGTTAACAATTGTTAATTTTGTGATGAAAAACACTCAGATAATGATTTCAGTAATCCATAACACAGGAAATGTTCAGGAAAACAGTTTGGGTATCGGAGAAGCAAAGATTCCTAAATCTCTTGCTTCGTCAGGGTTAAAAGATGGGAGAGGCATTTCTCCATCTTTCGTGGAGGTCAGTCATTGTTTGTTTTCCTAACTTGCATAAAGCTCATTGCACAATACTGGAAGCAATCAAACTGGCTTGTGTCATCATTGGCGGGACTCATTGAGTTAAAGAGCTATTATGTTTTATTGGTCAGAATAAATTACCAATTTGCACCATGTATCGTTGTCTTAGGATCAGAAAATATCTGAAGTTCTAGAGTGATTATTTGAAGAAGTACCTGCTCATTGGTCAGCTTTTGTAATTAAAATTCTTTGCAGTTTGGACAATCATTATGAAATTCTGTTGCTATGAGATATTTTGCATTTCAAAGAATCTCCTTCATCATCTACATTGATCCAGTTACAATTTTGCTTTTCCTGAATTACGTCTTTGGAGAACAACAAAAATGTAGATCTCTTGGTGGATTTATATATCAAATTTCATCTTTATTTATCAGCTCCTAAAATAGTTGATAGCGGCTCTTTAAATTTTACATAGTACTAGAACTCTTGATCATGCATTCAAATCCTTCTAGGCCCCTAGTTGTCTCTCTTATCATATGTTTTCATGATTTAGTTTAAGGATAAAGTCTCGCCTATGCATGAGAGAAACGTGAAGAATTTAATTATCAAAACATGCTTTCATTAAATAGCTTAAGTTTTTATGACAGTTGGTAGTGGTTCCACAAGATTACAATTATTTTACTGGGAAATTACTCCACCTGAGGAATTCTATGTTTGTAAATGAGCGGGCCAAAATGGGCTGGAAGAAAGTGATCGTTTTTGTTTTCTGTAAATCATGTGCGAATTGATAAAGCACTTTTAAGACTGGGATGATAAGATGCTAACTTGTTCACTCTTTTTTGCAGGACCAGGAGATATATGGAGAGGAAAAGTTATGGCAACAGATTGAGGCGATGCGTAAGATAGTTGGATACAAGGCTAAACTGCAGGCGTCGTGCGTCGAGGAACTGAAATCTCTCTATATCTTTACCGGTGTCGAACCACCTGACTCGTTCAAGGATACTTCAGACCTTGTGGAAGTGAACAAGAAGCTTCGGTTTCTCATGTCGGTGGTTGGAGTAAAGTAGATAGAGTCCACTTTTAGTTGTTTTATCTCTGTTTTTGTGCCGTGAGCACTAGATGTGGGAAGACGGCAAAGAAGCACAGATTGCTAGTAAGACTGTTTCCCAAGGGGGTGATTTTCAGACACTTTTGGATGTCTTTACTTAGTTTGTTTCCCTTGAAAAGTCTTAGAGAGCTTGAGCATTCGACCAATCTATATCACAAAATGCTTGACATGATATGGGAAGAAATAGGTGATTAGTCCCGTCGGTGATCTGTTGAGCATTCGACCATCATCGGTTCTCCGTCACTGTTATCGCTGCTGTTTGTGAAGCCAGTTCTCTGCCAGTGTTGATATGGATGCAGTCACAAATAGTCTTACTGCTATCAGGCAAAAGAAACCTCGCTCTACGTCGTCTTGACAAGCGTTTCATGCTAGGGACGAGACAGAAAATGTTAAAACCTCGTTTGACTTTGCTGTGGCTATTGGTGTTTCAGAATTCATGCTCTGCTTATTTGTCATGTGGCAATGGAAAACAGTTAAAAAGACCATGAAGTGTAGCAGTGATTGGTTTCGCATTATGTAATGTTTGGCATAGGTACTTCCCGTGTGATGCTGAGTAAGATAGATGAAGATAACTATGAATGTCATCTTTGAGATATCTTACAAAGAATGTCTCGATCAGATCCCTAATTATACCCTTAAAACGCCCAATTTCATCACGTCTCTATTTTGAAGTTTGGTGGTGTCAGAAAATAGAAGGAAAAGAATTTGTGGGGTAGATCATAGGAAAGCTCAGGAACTCTGTCCCTAGATCTTGCAGATGTCCTTAAGAATATCGTACCGACAGAACAGGGCATGCGTCGGTCAAAAACCAAACGACTAGGCCTACAATACCGGGTCATATTCCAGATGCACGGTGTTTGCATTGGCTCAGCTATCGAAAATCGCTCTCTAACAACCTTTGCTAGAGCAACAGAGCGGACTCCTGTTTGCTCCTTATAAAATCATTGCTCGGGTTGGAGGAAGAGCAATCAGATCATTACCCTCACCTTCTCTGTTTGCAATTCCTAGCAGTGAAACATGGCAAGTTACGGGGTCCTCCACGCCGCAAAGAATCCCAAGCTGGCTCAAGCTGGAGCTAACTTGGCCAAGAGCAGCATCTTGGTTCCTAAGGTCATCTCCAGGTCCATCGAGGTAAATTCTGAATGGCCTCGTCCTCTTGAAGGACGACCCAGCATCAAATTCTGTCCTCCGTTTTCTTCAGACAGACACACACGCACACACACAATGAACCTGCAAACATTCATCAAAGGGTTTCTTTTGGTTCCTGATCTTTGTAATAGCTGTTCCTTTCCGAGGTACTAGCTTTGGCCATTTTCTGTGATACCTTAAGTGGTGTCTAGTCTGTTTAATCATTTTGATGTTTGTGTTCTTGACACAAGGTTGTTTACGCACCAGTTACAATCAAAATGTTTATAAATTAACTTTTGCGACATGATTGCTGTTTTTTTTTTTCCTGGTGAGTCAGTGACAAAGCTCATACTACATTTGTCTTTTGTATCCTAGACTGAAGGGGGTCCGATGGCAAGCGACTCGTCATTACCAGGAGCTAATTCACAATCCAATGAGAGCATTTCAAACCCGGCTGCATCATCAACGCCAACGGATAATGTACTTATCCTCCTTGCTTGATTAATATATTGCATAAATTGTAAACCAACACGCACTTGAATTCCCGGATTTGAATATTGAGGAATTTGCGCAGGTGACACCAGCATCAAACTACTCAACTGGCCCTAGTTCTGCAACTGAAGACTTGACTGGGAGAGCAAAACAAAAGCTGCAGGATGCTTGGAAAAATGCTCGAGACACAGTTGTTGACAAGACTAGAGACACTAAGGAATCCCTCAAAGAGACTGCTTCCGAGGTTGAAGACTCAATGAATTCTAAAAATGACGTTTGAGTAATGATAAGTCTTTACTCGTTCGAGAAGTCAACTGGAATCTACGCTATTTGATTGATTTACTTTTTCTGTGATTGGATCTTCCCTTTTCATTCTCCTCTCAGAAGACATTTGATTTCTTATGTCCTGTCAAATTGATGCAAGCTGTTCTGATCTTTGTAATAGCACATCAATTTGATTCTTCATATGTTAATAAAGCTCGAAGCTTTTGTTTAAACACTATCCAAATGTTATTATTCCATCATGAAGATTACAGAACTCATGTTAGATCAGGTGAATGCAGAATGCTACTAGATCAGTTGATATGCAAAAGAACATTATCTTCTCAACTCAAACTGATATTCACATTGATCACCGGTTTAGCATACATATAACAAGAAGGGAAATGACATCGGTGCGGCCAATGCATGATGGTCCAACCGTCAGCAACTGAACCTGCAAATGACCATGTAAAGGGTGCTAATCAGCAGCGACATGTGATATTGTCAACTGATAAAGTGTGCGACATTCAAGGATATAACTGATGCAAATACCTTTGAGGTATTTGGGGAAATGCTTTTGGGAGAATGCAAATACCTTTGAAGTAAAGGGTTTTCCGAAATGTTAAACTGTTTAATAAACTATAACTGAAAAGTGCTTTAGGGAAATGCAAGACTGTTTAGTAAACATTAGTTTTAATATTTTTAAAATTGCAAAAAAGAAACAATGACTATATAACTTTTTACATTTTCATGTTGAGAGTAATGTAAAAGATATATATTAGTAAATTTATTTAAAAATTATATTAAAAGAATTTGATTATAGATTAGATGCAAAGCTCAACTTTTGGCCTAGGGTTCTTTTAGATTTGTTTTCAACTTTAAATAATTTTTTTATTTATTGTAATATTAATCATCTTCGTTAATTAATTATCATTCTAGTATATTGATAAAAAGTTGGGCTATTGATTGTCAAAAGATAAAATGACAAAAAAAAAAAAAGGTGAACCTAATATTTGCAAAGGATTTTTATTATTTTAAAAAAAAAAATCCGATGAAACTCCTTCACCGATCAACAACGGTTGGGGTGTGAGGAAGATGATCGGTTTAAAAAAAAAAAAAAAGTCAACGGATGAATAGTAGAGGTGGACTTGCATTTCCGAAATGCTGAAAACCCAAAGCTTTCAGTATTTTAAAGGCCAATATTTAGCCAATGATACTTTCAAATGCTAAACCAAACGCCTAAAATTTTTCCCGATGGGCTTTCGGGGCTAAAAGCCCATTGGGAATGCTGACGTGGCGACTATCCTTTTCCCTTTGATTGCAGATTGATTTTGAATAAAGGCATTGCCAAGTTTGCAAATGGATTTCTTTTCCATACATTGCAAAAGTAGATGATTAGACAGGTGACACACGGTCTCCTGTCCGATTAGGAAGGAAATTCTGACAGCCCCATACTGGAAGGGCTGGTGATCAATGGTAGCGGCCGTTGACAACTTGATCATTTGACACGATGCTAAGTACAATTGGTCTACCAAAAGGCTATGCTTCTAACGATGGATGAAGAAACTAAACAACCTAAAAACACCGGTTGGCGCGTATAGAATACAAAGAACAGAACTAGCCACAACATTGTACTGTAATAGCACAGACAGAATATATCTTTCTTTAAGAAATATACTGTATGACAGTAGATATTGTTCACAAAACCTACTTCTTAGCGCTCGATCATGTAGGACCGACCAAATATTTCCTCGGATAGTGCCATCTTCCCTTACTTAAGAAAGGGGCAACAAGCAGCAGATATCATGAAAACCCTTCTAGATTTGTCCCACGGATGATTTTTGCCTACGGCGCAAGAATCAACTGGGAAAGGTTCGAAGTTTTAATGTGATGCCGAATCGTTCATCATTTATTACAAATACGTAAATCTGTCAAGAAAAATCTAGCACCGTATCTACTAAAGTAGGTCACCGATATACTTTTTGAATCTTTATTGCAAGTATATAAAGCCGTTAAAAAAAATCTAGATCCGTATCCGCCATTAATGAGAGAGATCATCCTCCCGTTGACGAGCTTTCCGTAACGCCGTAATACGGAAAGCAATGGAAAAGGTGCTTCTCGCGAGTTCTCTGCCAATCCTCGATATCGAATTTCTTCTAAATGCAACGCTGATACAAATATATTAGCAGTAACATGATACTAGCAGAAGTTGCTCATTTGGCAAATCACGTTATGTGGCTGTTGCTGGATTCCATTTTTGCTTTTGGTACAGTACAGAATTTTCATATGGCCTTATAAGTAAACCGGCCAAAGTCACCTCTACTTACCATAAACTGTTATTACAAAATCAGATGCAATTTATCTGTCTTCTCTCTCTTTCTGATGAAATTGTGGTATGCACTGAGAGAGGTTCACTGGCCAGATGTCTAGGGAAACTTTAGAAAGGGAAAACTTCCATCCCAACTAAGGCAATCGCACCATATTTCCTTCGAGTCATGACCAAACTTGGCTGGCTGCCAAATTGTCTCCACCAAGAAAAGCCTAGAAACCTTGGATATGTTTGAGATGGTCGGCTGCGATTGCGCCACGTCAGATTCATTTGACATTTTTTCCTGAAATTTTCATGTATTTATGACCCTTCCCATCCTTGAAATGCAGTGCAGATTGCGGATCATATATGGAAAGAATCCAAATTGGAATGCCAAAGAAAAAGTTGTATATAGAGGCCCTCGTTCTAGACTAGACCAATCTGCTTGAGAATTTTGGTCGGTCCCTTTGGTGTGGCTAGCGAGTACAACTTGGAGGTTAGTAGTCCGTCATTTTCAGCTAAGCTCGAGAGTCTGTTCTCCATATCTATAGGCCTTCAGGTATCTGTGATCACTTGCCTGGTCAGGTGGCTGGAGTCACCCGTTCATTTGTTCTTTCTCGACCAATTTGAAAGATGTGTAGGCTCAAATCATCGAGAAAAAGCACATTTTCTTTCGATAAGTCATTTGTAATTTATCTATCCCTCGTGTTCTTGTGAGGCTGCAGAACAAAGTACGAAAATGTCTTGCACGCCAAGCAATTGAAGGGCTCGATAGGATAACTATCTACTACCGCAACTCGTTCATCATCTGTCATCATGCGTGTGCTGAACTCTTGTTTTCTTTTTCACCACTGATTAAACAAGTCTACATACTGTTATAGAATCATGAAACTTCACGAACATCAGCATCACTTAACTAGTATGGTTCAGTAGTATCTAATGAGGCATCAAGAGATGAATTTGTAGAGAAAAGATATGGAAAAGGGTAATCGCTCCTTCCAACGGCGCTTGTTCCTCGTCCAATGAATCGATCGACAATCATTTATGCAGCGTGGATCCGCTTTCTTTTAGAAGAAGTTTGATTTCTGATATAGGATTTGTTCTTTTCAGGACAATTCAGATATCCAGAGCAGCCATGTCGACGGAAGAAGCTGATTCGCTGGAGTTTATCCACAGGCGGAAAGTGCGAAGGGTAGGGTGACGATCTTTCTGTTCTCTCTCGTGAATAAGTGGTTACAGTGACATCTCATAAGCAAGACTCTTGCCAAGTAATCATCCCTTGCATAGGAGAAATCTGGCAAAAATTCTCATTTAATGTTCAAAATGTTTCTCCTTTTAAGTGAGAGAGGTTAAAATAAAGGTTTGAAGTGAGACTGTTTTTTGAACTTAGGGTCTAAAGTGCGTATGTTTTCTTGATAGACTTAGAGTGGACCTTATTTCAAATTAAACCCTAAAAGTGACCAATTTAATCTCAAATAAAGACCGAGTTCACTGGCCAGCCAAATCTTTGCTGGCTGGTGAGCCCGTGCATCTCACAAAAGATGTATGTGAGATGCGCGGGCTAAGATTTGGCCAGCCGGGAAGTTTGGGGCCATATTTGAGATTAAATCAGCCACTTTAAAGCCTTATTTGAAATAAAGTCCATTTTGTCTCATTTTTTGATAACGGCCCATTTTAGACCTTTATTTGAAAATTTTCCAACATTCTATTTCATATATAGATTAGATGATAACCCAACAATTAAAGTTATTCCTTTTATCTCCTTCGAGATACAAATGACATATCTTTCTTATCCGAAATTTGAAGCAAAGGGGCAATCATTAACTATTATGCTCCAAATAAGTATTAGAATCTGAACCATGATCTTCTTTCCCGTTAGACCTCTATATAATAGATGAGATCTATTCAGTGGATTAGCGCATGAATTTGCTCGTGAATGTGCCCGTCAGAAGGTAAAATGCGAAATTAAGTGGTAATGTTTGGTGCTTGGTGTGTAATGTACCTGCGCCTCTTTGATTGATGAATCTTTTTACCAGGTGGAGGAGCCTTTGGTTAAAGTCGGATCGCCATCCTCTTCCTCTTCAGATGCACATAGCGAGCTTCGATCAACTTCTCTTGAGGATACTGGTGATCACGATGGTCATCCCAAGGAGCATGTTGATGAATCTGATCGTGATGATCAATCTGCAGGAGCCATGCTTAAAAGGTACGTGATGTGCATCAATAGAAAATAGTGGGGTAGCAAAAATTCTGCTCGACACACAAGGCTGTGCTGTAAGTACCTATCTTCCATGCATCCTGAAAATGTCATGCTGAATTTTATCAATCATTCCTCTTTATTCATACATGGACTATTTGCAGAGAAGTTCAATAGAATAAAACGGAGCCTTTTGGTCTAGCATAATTTCTCAGCTTAAGTTCACTTATGACCTTTTTCTATTTGGCTTACTTATGGTTGTGGCTAACCTGTGATTCGAATCGTCTAGACGTCAACTGACTGACAAGGTGAGCGTGAATTCTACTCTGGTGGCGGGCACTCCTGAATTGCAGAAAGCAGACCCAATTCCTGCATCGGCAGAGACTGCAGAGACCTTCACACCTGCTCCAGTAATGCTCATCTTTTACGTCTCTGTTACTTGCCTCTTAACCTTTTGGGTTTCATGTCATACTGCCAAGCAAATAAAACTCTTGCCTACTGCTAGCAGATAGAGTTGTCAACCATAATTGGAGGCTCACAGTCCTTCCATATCGACCAAGATACTCATTTGGCCCCACAAGACCAGCCTCAGATCTCTGTGCAAAGCAACTTGAGCCCTGAGCAATCAATTCTGTATGTTCTATTTTCTTTCAACTTTTGCTCTTAATAATAATTATTAACATCTAAAGTTCATGATTGTTATTCATAGAATCTGTTTCAAAGAACTAGACATTGATCATCAGTCTTCATATGTGAACTAAAATATCTAGGTCTCCAGCCATGGGGATGCAATCTTCAGCTGCCTACATCAAACTTGCCTCTTGATCAACCGGGAAGAAACGTTTGAACATGCATGGGACTGGAGCCTTGTGCGTGAATAACCTACATAACAACTACATCAATCTGCCCACACCGAGCTTGCCTCCAGAGCTTCACTTGCCATCATCCTTAAGATTTCCTGGGTCCCAATGGAACCCATCGTACTCACAAATTTCAGTGAGGATCTATATATCCCACCATTCTACCACTTGGTTTTTTAACTTATGAGCTTCTGAACCCTTCTTTTGCATTAGTTTGTTGCCTCTTCTAGCTTCTATTATTGTGCATTAGTTTGTGTACTTGTAATCATCATTTGTTTACGATACTTGGTTAATTCACAGAGCCAGGGAGGAAATGCCATTGGCTCCAGGGCGCAGTGGGCTAACTCTCTTCCCCAGCAACAGATCAACATGTTCGAACCCTCAATTCCATCACGGTTATACTTGCCTCTCTTTTATGGCTTTCCTTATTTTTATAGTAGCCTTAGAAGTGTGACACAAAACAAAGTGCTTCCAACAAGACATATCTTGCAAGCTATCTTACACTCTTCAATTAAGCCTAAGAAATGAACTTGCAATTGCTCGTTTATTGTCATGCTTGCCTCTCGTTTATGGCTTTCCTTATTTGCATGGTAGCATTAGAACTTTGACACAAATCTAAGCGCTTCCAACAAGACACATCTTACATGCTATCTTGCAGTCTCCAATTAAGCCTAAGAATCCGAACAAAAATGACTCACTTATAAGATGCTGGTGCAGACAACAAGACATTCAGGTCCAGGGAATGCTTCCTTATGTGTCTCTGCCTCCAAATAGCAGCATTTACCACAGTGGAGGATGTCCTTACCTTCAGCTTCCTAGCAATGCAACTCAGCCGGTACATATGCACGACAACAATTAGAGCACCAGTACCTTAGGCTACCCTTCCTTTTCTTCTCTAAAGTTATCTTCTGCATTCTACTGCCAACAGGGAATGGGAACCTACAATATGGGACCATCTTTTCCTCTTCATATGGACGAGTTGCCAGCAATAGGAGACTTCAACAGCGGGGTACATACACTCTATATAGGACTATAAATGCATTATTATTATTTTTTTTTTCCATTTAGTTGCAGGTAATGACTCAGCTGATCCTTGAATTACTTTTCTTGTGTTCAATGTGAGCAGCTGGGACTAGGAGCACAAGGACCCTTTCTGAATGAGAGCCACATTGGCATGGGAGAGTCGTCACCTGGACAACCTTCAAGACATCCCCTGGTAAATTACCTGATTCTGAGTAGCCTTGCCTCGAGAGTGCTAAAACCTCATCTACTTCTCCTTTTCTTCTTCCTGTCAATTTGCTTCATGATACAATGAATTAAGAAATGGAGTCGATGATATTTAGGTGAACATGACTTGGTCTGACATCATTAATCCAACCCGAGCTCCTCAGCTGACCGATAGGGTCCCTCAAGTTCAAGGCACCCAGCATCAGGTTCCCAACAATAGGTACTCTTTTTACTGATACAAAACTTCAGTTTTAGTTTTCCTGTTAATATTTCTTTTGTTGTTTGTTTGATAAAAAAAAAATATTGTGGAGAGGAAAATCATGAACTTTTTGTTCTTATGCATGTCAGGCCTATATTCAACTCAGTCTATGATCCAATGTATGAAGCAATGGGATTGCCCATTGACCCCCATCTGAGAATGTTCCTTGCCAGCAAGCGTGAGCGTGATTCAGGTAGTAATCCAATCTGCCTTCTGGAAATCCTTAGTTATAAAGAGGAGCATGCGTACTCATGGACTGAACTTGCTCTTGACATTCTTGTTTTACAGGAAAGTGAGAGAAGGCATGAACTAAAGGGCCAGTGAAGCTGCCATCCATTACTTGCAATGGCGAGCATTATCATTCTGGACATTCTGTCTCTAAGTTTAAGTAGTTTTGGTTTATCTTGGCTCCCGTAGACTATTTTTGGTCTCGAACATTGTTGTTGGTTAACCATTTTCCGGGGAGAGACTAATATTTCAGCATGGTTTGGATATAATAAGCTGAAATTTCTGGATTATCTTTTATTCATTTGCTAATTGATGCATTAGGCAATGCCAATGCTTTATATTTCTTGAGATTTATCAGTTGTTGCTAGGGAAGCAATTGACATGTTGCTGTGTGATTTGGGTTTGATTATTGGATGGATGTTCCAAAGGAAACCACGGGGTTGATTGAGGTTGGGCGGACTCAGATCACCATCTCCTGACGTCTTCGTCACCTTTGTTTTCCTATCACCACTTTCTACCACCGCAAAATCACCATTTCCCCTCACTACCGCCAACTTTCATTTCTCCACCGCCAGCATGGCTTCAAACCACCACCACTACCAATCGCCCATCATGACTGCCACCTCACCCCATCGTCACTGCCATCACTGTCCTTCCACCTCCATAACCATGCAAAAACCACTGCCATCTCCGGCATTGCACTATCACCACGGCACCATGGGTTGAGGTGGGGACGAAAGGTTGGGGATCTGAAGCCCCAGACAAACAGGGAAGAGAAATCCAAACATGTCTGTTTGTTACTGTACAAGGTAGCTAGAACTGGAAGTGACCACAGGTCGACAACCTTAAGCGTGAGGATGTTCATGTTCTGATTATTTTCATACTACAGGGTGTCTGCTAAATCTAAATCCCGTGATAAAACTACTATCTTGGATTGATTAGCGACAATTTTTGGAAGTGTCAAGGTAGACACATGGCCCATATGTCTAGCTTCATTTAAAATTACCTTGTCGCCTTTCCAGTTTTTTAAGCTAACAGACTTGGACTGGACCCAGAAGCTGGGCCTAAGTATTGACTTTTTCTTCCTCGTAGCATTAATCTCTTTGAACATATGTTACGCAATGATTTGTCCCGGTTCACTCACAGGGGAGCTAAAGCTAAGAGTTGCTTATACTCATGATATCTTCCAGTGACTCTGGCCTTGACTAGTTAGCCAATATGGCCTATATGACCCTGAAATTTGGGGACCGGATACATACAAATTCAAACCGCATCAATTGGAAAAAGGGATTGCAGGAGCCCGCAAGCTTCCACATCTGTACATGCCATTTGGGGTCGGTCCAAGGGTGTGTCTGGGTCAGAACTTGGCAATGGTTGAACTCAAGATACTAATCTCACTTGTTCTTTGCAATTTTGCCTCTCTACCAAGTATACTCGTTCACCTGCTCTTTAGGCTGGTCATAGAACCAGAGCATAATGTAGACCTCCAGGTGAGAAAGTTGGAGGCCATGCCCTTCTGACTGAATCATTTGTGTAACACAAGATTGGATACAATTCAATCTAATTACTTGTGACGATCTGTGTATGAGTTGAATTAGGTTGTTCAGCTCAAACTACAGATTCATAGACCATTCAATCGAGCATGTGGCTGCCAAATTGATTTCCTCCTTTGATATTTGAACTGTCGAGGACAATTAGGAGGCAACTCCCATGGAAAATGCCAACTCGCATCAATCTATAGTGGTTAAATCCTACATCAATATTAGTTTTAGAATGAGCTAACTGGTTTTCTTCTTAAATATGGATTGGACACTTCGAACCTGGGCAGACCAAGGCCTTTCCTTTGCAAGCGATTCAATCTCAAAGTTCGATAGCACACGTTTTCAAAGATTTATGAATAGTTAGAGATTTAATTTTCGTTGTGACATTTCAAGTCTCACATCAGCTGGGAGGGGCCTTCTTAAGTAATTCACGAGTCAACAACCACTCCAAATAGTCAGCACCTTGCCGCAGATGGTATTAGAGCAAAACCCTCTTCAGTTGATATGTGTGATTCATGGACGGAATGATTGTCAGGGCAAGGGATCAGACAAGGTACGGTTCCTAATATCCTTCTAAGAAGACGAAGGGGTGAGGAATAAATCACAAATTTGAAGGGAGAGTATGAAGGGTGTTATAAGCCAACACTGACAAGAATGTCAATTCCTTAAATGATGAAGCATATGATATCACGAGACAATGTGCGGTTCCTAATAGCTATTGTTGAGGAATTGGAAATGGACTGGACTACATATTGAATAGCAAGAGTATCATTAGGTGGTACGAGTCAACATTGACGAGGACATCTTTTCTATAAGTTAAGGAGTTTGTGATATCTCGAATCTCACATTGATTGATGGAGGCCTTGTGTGATTATTCAAAGTAGCCCTTTTGCAATTTGTTAATGTTGATAGCGAATGTTCGAGTAAAGGTTAGTAGAAAAATAAGTCGAAACAACTTGAGATTTTTTGAGACTGATCAAATTTCGACATCCTCCGATTTCCTACTCTCAAACACTATGCGAAAGCAAGCCCTCAAACATGTAATGACACAGTACTCGAATCGCTAATCCGACACATAATAAGATAATGACGAAGACAACTCGGAAGGGCGTGGCTCGGACCAATCAAGGGCTGAACGTTCCCCTGACCAGATACGAAAACCGGTCGGGCCATGGGGCATTCAGCCCCAATGCGGGCCGAGTTTCGGTTCCCCCGGAGCCGAGGTCAAAGCAAATACATGAGAATGCGACCAAAGCGTGACCCACACTGAGCCAAGTGCTGTTACGTGCGTGTTGTACGAACTTAAAACTTGACCAGATTCCTCTCTCCCCTCTTTCATTACATCTCCTCCATCTCTCCCTCCCAGTCTTTCCTTCTTGCGCCAGCTTAAAGGTCAGCAGCCTCTCCCTTGCCCTTTTTCCTTCTCTCAATCAGTTGCCTTTAGATTAGGATTTATTCCAACATTGGTTGCGCATCTAACACCTATCACAGTCTATGTTCAAGAAAGGGTCGAGGGGGGAAAAGACTGGCATAGAACTGGCAAGGGATCATGCCAAGAATGGCAAGTCTCATTTGCCTTTCTTGGTTCGGCCGTGGGCCGAGCATTGACGATGGGGGCAGTCCCTGGACGAGCCTTGAGGCTCTCTCAAGAGCCCTTAACTAGAGCCTCTATCGTTTTGTTGGCTTTTAGCTTTGCTCAACTTAGGCTCGAGGTAAAAGAAGATCCGCCCAAGGATGGTGAAGGTCCAAATTTCGATACACGAGAGTGGAGAGATTCGAAAATTCCGACAGTTGTGTCGACACTTGTTCTCGATGTGGGCGTGCGTTGATCTTAAAACTAGGGCGCCTCTAGGTTCTGAATGCGAATAAATGCAGTGAGAAATGCAAATGTCGGAACATGCGATACAAAATTGTTTTGTTTAGCGGTCAAATTTCGACCATAACGATCAATTCCAGATTTTAGGTGTTGGTTGTCCACGATACCTTCACAGAAGCGTGAGCTTTCGGTTCTTGTTCTTGTAACAATCCGGTCCTGTGAGGGATGGGAGTGTGGCTCCACCTCAAAGATGATGAAAGGGATAGGGATAAACCGAATCTCACATCACTTGGGTGTGGTAAGGTAATGTGTCATATAAAATGTGGCACAAATCTTAATTTGCAATAAGGTCTTTTCTAGGCGAAGCCATGAAGCCGTGAGGGCGATGACAGTTTGGCTGCGGCCTAATGTGGGCAATATCATTGCAACGGGGCAGAGGTCGGCCCTTACAGTTCTCACCGTTCTTGTTGATCGATGATGGTAATGTGGGGTTTTGGTTTCGGGAGAGGGGTGATTGTGGTGGGATTGGTCGGCTCTAAACGTCGAAATAGACAATGACGGCCATAAAACGGGTGATGTGGTGGGGTTGGTCGGGCTCTGAACGTCGAAATAGACAATGATGACCATAAAAGTTGGAGAGAGCAATGTCACCATTCATGTTGCCGTTCTTGCATGAAAATATCACTGGCCCAGGTGCGACGCACGTGATCGAATTTGACATAATGAGAAATTCCCCCGATCGGGTGATAGAAATTTGCATCTGGCCGCTATTCTTGCTCCAATGTTGTCAACCCCAATTTCCCATTAAAACCAAATATGTATCATTGTAAAAGCAAGCATCATGGCATAGTTGGCAGAAAATTCATCAATACGGATAGTGACCTAACATTTCAAGAACAGGTTAATGACTTTTTATGGGATTTAGTGATTCTTGATTTGACAAATGTAATTATAAGTTTAAGGCAATTTTCGACTCTGGTCAGCAATTTTTTGCATCGTTAAAAGAATGTAGCGTGGGTTCTACAGATTACGTGAATCAAGTATGTCTGGACTATCAATTTGGTAGGTTGTGCAAGCTAATGGCTTGTAAATCATGTCATGCCTTCTTCATGCTCCACAAGCTTTTGGCATCCCTAATGATTCTTTCAACGGGATGCTCTTGAGTCTCGGCATTCATTTCAAAGCCAACTTTATCTCAAAGTAATGCGGGAAGCGTCTGCTTTACTCACTCATTCTACAGTCTGTATGCTCGCAACTCGAATTGCTTGATCATTATTTCAATGCACTTGTCCAGCAAAAGAGATGAAAAAATAGAAAGCGTCCAACGTAACTATATACGTCAAGGTTTGCCACTATGAATAGATAATATTCGGGAGAAGTGCAAAAAAGTCCTAAACCTTTTGTCTTTGTGCCGATTTAGTCTTAAACCTTTTTTTGGTGCCGATTTAGTTCTAAATCTTTTTACGTTGTGCCAATTCAGTCTTTTTCGGCCAATTTTGATTGGATTTTGCTTGGATGGACCGGGCGGCCGACATGGCCTGGTTGGCGTTGATGTGGACAACTTTTAATAATATTTTTTAATATTTTAATATATATATTTTTTTCTTTCTCCGGCCCGGTCGTCGGAGCTCGGGATCGGGCTAGAGGTGATGGCCGGCGAGGTCGAGGTTGACCTCGCCGGCCACCTCACCAATGGCCGTGAGGGAGGCCTCGCGTGGGGCAGCAAGGCTCGCCCTCGCCGGATCTGGCGAGGTTGAGCCTTGCCTAGCCTCGTCGGATCTAGCAAGGTCGAGCCTCGCCGGCCATGGGCGAGGCCGCCTCGAGGCCCGGGCGGTGAGGCTCGCCCTCGCCGGATTTGGCGGGTTGAGCCTCGCCCATGGCTGACGAGGGCGAGCCCCACCAGCTCGGTGCGAGGCCAGCTCGACGGCAACGGCGGGCAGCTGGATTAGCTCCGGCGGACGGCAAGCAGGGCGCGGGTGACGAGCGCGAGAGGCGAAGACACGCACAAAGGCGCGTGAGCGGGGACGGCGCGCCGCAGCGGCGAGGCCGCCTCCTCGCCCTCGCCCTTGCCCTCACCCTCACCGCCTAGGCCTCGAGATGGCCTCGCGCCGGGCGACGAGGCTCGCCCTCGCCGGATCGGCGAGGTCGAGCCTCCCGCCATGGGCGAGGCGAGGACCCTTGCCGGATCCGGCGAGGGCGAGCCTTGCCGCCCCATGCGAGGCCGCCCTCGCGGCCACTGGCGAGGTGGCCGGCCAGGTCAACCTCGACCTCGCCGGCCATCGCCCGGGTCGGGTCATCGAGCTCCAACGACCGGGCTGGAGGAAGAAAAAAAGAAAAAAAAAAAAAAGAAAAACAATAAATAAATAAAATATTAATATATTATTAAAAGTTGTCCACATCGGCGCCGATTAGGCCACGTCGCCAGCCGGCGTCCAGTCAACAAAATCTAACCGAAAATGACTGAATTAGCACCACATAAAAATGTTTAGGACTAAATTGGCACCAAAAAAAGGTTTAGGACTAAATTAGCACAAAAACAAAAGGTTTAGGACCTTTTTGGCACTTCTCCCGATAATATCCCATCAGAGAAAATGGAAGTATCAAGAGAATAAATATTATTACTGACCAAAAAAAAAGAGAATAAATATTATTAGTATGCTGTTCAGAACGGATAATCCTCGTCCGAGTCCCTGTACCATTCTTCATCTTATGCATCTTCATCTTCATCTTCATCGTACAAAATATTATCATCATCGTACAAAATATTGTCTTCCTCCCACAGCGTACAAAAACATGTAGGTTTTTTATCCTCCCACTCCGTACCAAAATTGTAGCAAAACTCATAACCACATCTGTAAGGATGCAATGCTAAGTAAGATTTATGTAGTTTGTAACAGAGGACTGACAAAAGATATAGAAAATAAAAAGCAAGCCTCAAACTTAAATTATCTTTTTGGAGAATTATCCAAACAGTACGGCACTCAAAATTTCTGTGGCAATTATTCAGAAGCTAAACCATCCAACTCCAGCACAAATCCTGGAACAATAAATTACACTGAGGTTGATACATATCAATAGGGAGCAAAAAGAAATTCTAAATAAAGCAGCCTGGCCATTTCCAATCACCCAAGTCCGTAGCTTTGCCAATTTCAAGCACTTGGGAAATTGCAAAAGCATTTACTAGTTGCCAGCAAAAAGAAAATGATTAATTAGTGCTACCACATTATTACCTGTAGGTATTGGCATGTAAAAGCCTTCTTCCTCTACCTAACTTCTCCAGCGTAATCTAGCATTAGATTGCTGCAGACTTAATAATCAACTACGCATATTTCGCCCCAAACTACTATAAGCACTCTGTCAACATCTCCAGCGTAATCTAGCAACAGATTGCTGCAGACTTAATAATCCAACTATGCATATTTTGCCCCAAAATACTATAAGAACTAGTGTAATTGAGTCATAAAATTTTAAAAAATATAATCAACTTAAGGACTTAATATAATCATTTTGATAAGTTTTATGACTTGATTGAACTATTTTGATAAGTTTATGGACACAACTACACTTTCGCGATAAGTTTTAGGATTTAATTGCATTGAAAGTCCATTGCATTGTCGTGACAAGTTTTGGACTTTCAATACATTTATCCCAATTTATAATAAAAGATAAGACTTCATTTGCATTATCATAACAAGTTTTAAGACTTCAATACACTTATTCCAATTTATAATAAAAGATAGAGGAACAGTATCATTAGTTAAGTGGTTCAAGGAGGCCACTAGTCCAAAACTGCCACCGCAACATCTCTCTTATATTCTAGATGGTCAAAGATCCAGTCAAACTGCTTGACCGGTCAAACCGGGTCAACATAAGGTCTGACCAGTTCTTGACCATTTCGGTCACCAGAACATGGTCCAATTCTTCATTCGACAGGTTGAGCCAGCCTATGCGGTCCAGCTTTATAAGCATCGTCTTTAATATCCGTAGTCCCGACTTCTACTAACTCGCGTGTAATAACAAAAGCATGAATACGACCACCGAAGCAATCACGTAGATTACCGGACAACAGATTTCACCAATGGTCTATAAACCTAAGGCATTTAACTATCCAGCAGCAGAGCTTGCCATTATGTTTATTGACTAAAAGGTAACCCCAGGTAAAAATTAGCTCAACCGGGCAGGTCAATCGTAGGAATTAAGTACCTGCAACTCATGTGGTGACAGCCCTCAGAAAGTTCAATCATGTGATTGCATTTGATACAATGGCGCCATAGATTCCTGGAAGCAAGAGACTTCAGCTTTGCATCTTCAGCCGAAGGATGACGAGGCAATCTTTTTAAGGCCAAGCATGGCAAACTACCATGCCAAGGAACCTTACAATTGACACAGAAGTTTGTGATATTTTATGCATTTCCTTGCTCCGGATCTTGGAACATCTGCAGCAGAAGTGGTTGAGAATTCTGCAGCTTCAGTTTTTGACATCGATGCAGAGCACGTGGGATAAGGGCAACTTATTTTCTCTTCAGCCGGAAGATGATGATGCAATCTTTTAGAGGCCAAGCAAGACTGACTACTATGCCAAGGACCCTTGCAATTGATATAAGAGTCTAGGACATTTTATGCATTTCCGTGCTCTGGATCTAGGAACACCTGCAGCACAAGTGGCTGAGAATTCTGCAGCTTCAGTTTTTTAAATCAATGCAGAGCACGGGGGACAAGGGCAATATATTTTCTTTGTTGGAACCGAAAAATAATGGCAACTGTCTTGGAATGAGGCACAAATAATGTCTGGAGGGAGAAGTAATTGAAATGCAAATGCTTTTCGCGTCAATATAACTATAGATCTGAAGTCTACAACCTTTTAAATTAGTTGGATGTGTACATGGCTTGGCAAACATTATATGAAACAACAAAAGTCCACAGAGCTAAAAGAAAAAGCACACAAACAAAGTCAAACGAAAAGACACAATAAATTCATGAAGACAATCGTGGAGAACTCTTTTAACTTTTTCAGCATCCTTTGTCTTCATGCTGCAGAAGGTTTTCTTCATTAAATGCTTGTAGCCTTTCTGTCTTGAATCTTCTTCAAGCGCCTACCATGAGTCATGCTTCACCGGTTCAGTTTCGTTCTTCTTATCACGCCCACCATAAATCAAGGCATTCTGAAGAATACTAACAACCAAACCTAGAGCTCAGCAACCAACGCGCTCAAATCTTCAACAATCAATTTTATTTTATTCTAACATTCTCCTCAGCCTGAAGATAACGATGCTATCTTTAATCGGCCATGCATGTGAAACTACCGTGCCAAGGACCCTTGCAATTGATACAAAAGAGTCTATAACATTGTATGCATTTCCTTGCTCCGGATCTTGGAACAGGTGTAGCAGAAGTGGTTGAAAATTCTGCAGCTTCACCTTTTGTCATCGATGCATTGCACGAGAAGTAAGGGCAATATACTTTCTCTGTAGCAGAAGTTGAGGCTTCTTTTAACCGCTGGGTCATCTTCTCAATTAGCTTGGATGCCAAAAATTTACTGCAGCTGCTGACAGTAAGATCAGATCTACATCCCTCGCGAGGACATCTTGGCACCATGCCATGGAGCAACTTCATCCCTACATGCTGTCTCATGCAAGAAAAGCAATAGCGGTGCAAGCATCCATCGACCACATATATCTGACTAATATCAGTATCTTCTAAACAGATTACACAGGTCTCCTTCGGATTCTTGCTGGCAACACCGTCTGCACGCCTCGCATTCTGGGAAGTTATCGCATCTCTTGCAAGTTTAGAGGCAGACTCGAACTCGTTTTGTGCTACCAACAAGAAATTGCACTGATCGAATTTTCCTTTAAGAAAGTCACTTGCTCAACTAGCGCTGCAACCTTGCGCTGCTTTGGCGTCCATCTACGAGTAATCTACATTGTAACATCAACCACATTAGTGACGAGACTGTATACTTAAAATGAATCGAACCAGATACTAATGTAGGAGTTGCCGTAATTAGTTCTGCTGAGATTCATGGAGGCACCTTCGGTCTTTGATAAATAAATGATAGAGACCAACCAAAAATAAATAAATAAATGAGCAGAGAATGAATTATAAGGCACGAAGATAGAAAAAGAAACGCTAAACAAAGAGATAGAATTCTAAATAAGGGCATGAAGTGCCCTCATTTTCTTAAATGAGGGCCTGAAGTAACTATATAGTCTTAAATAAAAGCCTAAAGTAGCCATGAAAGTTTCAAATAAAAGCCCAACCTCACCATTTTCCACCCGGTTAAATATTCCGATTGGTCAATAGTATTTTCATATAAAATAATAATCTTTTTTTTTTTTTCTTTTTTTAATTCTTTGTAGTGAGCGCCGGCAAGGGCCCAATGACCCTTGCCTGTGAATTTTGGGGGCAGCCTCACCCAAGGTGAGGGTGAGGCTGTCCCTCACTTGTGCTAGCAAGGGTGGCCCTTGCTGGATCGGGTGAGGTTGACCCTCACCTAGCCCTCTTCGAAAAAAGAAGAAAGGAAAAAAATTCAAGAAAAGGACGACAATGCCATTAACTAACGGAAAATCATGCATTTTTTTAAAATTGACATATCCACTTTAGGCTCTTCTTTGGAATAAAATTCACTTTATGCTCTTATTTAGAATGAAATTCACTTTAGGTCTTCATTTGAGAAAACAATGACATTTTCAACCCTTATTTGGAATTTTTCCAAAGAGATATAATCAACAACGCAAACAACCGAAGTGTCAATCAGAACATTTATGTCCGCAGGTATTTCGGTAAAGCCATATGATTTGAACCTTCAGTAATTGCAAAACAAAGACTCGAATAATTTGAAGTAGTGTCAGGAGTCGGGACAACGTACCGTCTTTGCCATCTGCTGTATGCCTATGAAATAACTCCCATGTAAAGTATTATTTATCTCCGTCATATATATAATCAGACATTGCTTCAGCTAAAGAAGAATTTGGAAAGAAGATTTCCTCATAGACACAGTACGATTATAAGCCAGATAAGACTGATTGCGCCTGGTAACATGCCTCTGACCTCATCAAGAAACAATCAGATCCAACAAAGCCAAGCATATGGTGCAGGTACGTTTCAAAGACTGCGCTCATCTTGGTAAACGATTCAGATTTTCAATCAATCGACAAGAGAAGGTCGACCGATACAGAACGATAAGAAGTGCAAGAATTCAAACTTTGGTAATCCTCTACGAAGAAACTAAAACAGACGCCGCTCTCCCTCGCACCATTTGAAGATAGAATGGGGGCCGAAACAAATTCAAGTAAGTAAATAATTTTGGCCCAAAAAAAGTAAGAAAATAAAAGGAAAAATTCCAAATAGAGACGTAAAGTATCCTCATTTTCTTAAATATGGATCTGAAGTGTCATCATTTTCTCAAATAAGAGTTTGAAGTAGATTTTGTTTTAAATAAGAACTTAGTGGCTATATTAATTTCAAAGAAATGTTTGACTTTTCGATTGGTTAAGGGCATTTTCTTTGTTTATCTTTTTTGAATTTTTTTCTTTCTTTTCCTTTACTCTGATATGCTCTTTCTCTTCACCGATGGCTATTCTCAAGCGATGGCTGGCCATCAATGTTGCTCAGAGAGAGCTAAGCAAGGGTCGCCATCACTTGATTTGACGAGGGACGAACCCTCATCCTGGGTGAGGTCGACCCTCGCTGGATTTGGGCGAGAGCCTAGGCAAGGGTCTTGGCCCTCGCCAGCAACCGACGAGGATCATTGGGTCCCCTCGCCACTCACTAAAAAAAAAAAAAAAAGAAGAATTAAAATTATAAAATTGTCCTTGATAGGTCGTAATATTTAGTCGTCAGTGACCAATAAGGTTGGACCCTTATTTGAAATTGAAATAGTCACTTTACACTCTTATTTGAAATTTTTCCTAAATTGAATGATGGAGGAACAAAAAGAAACTAGAGACAGAGGAACTCACAAACTGGAAAAGCGGGAAGTAATCGCAGTAAAACGCAATTCTCTTCAGCTCCAACGCCAAAGCAGCATTAAGGCTGTCAACCAGCGCCTTGGCCTCAACCTCAACCTTGTTCTTGCTCGTCCCGGCCCCGACCAATGGCTTACTCACTTGCATTTCTGCCCCTCGATCCTCTCGTCACTCACCAGACCCTTGCAATACAAACTGAACACATCGCTGCCGCTATTGCCGCCGCCGCCGCCGCTGCCGCCGCCGCCAATCGAGAACTCCCTTTTCTTCTCTCTACTCTCTCCTCCTCTTTCCCTCTTCACCTCCATCTCTCGCAATCTTTCCCTTCTTGTGCCAGCTTAAAGATCAGCAGCCTCTCCCCTTGCCCTTTTCCTTTTCTTGATCAGTTGCCTTAGCATAGGATTTCTTCGAACATTGGTTGCGCATCTTGTGCTTTTTTTACTTAGTCAATTCGCGTGGTCCCATTGAGAAAAAAGAAAAGGATTTTATTTGGTCTATAAAGAGAGGAAAAATGGACCTGAGCAGGTCCTTAAACTGCTCAATGGAGGTAAATGCGGGTAAAAAAGGACGCTCGGGACAGAGAAAGGGCGCAAAGAAGAGAAAAGCAAAAAAAAAAAAGAGAGGAAAAAGAAGGAAAGCATGGGAAAGAAGGGGGTTGTTTTGCGCATACCACAAATGCCTTATCAAGCTGCTTCGACTTCATACCGCAACGCTAAGTATTCATGCTCCTCATTTTCCAATCGGGGTAGTTGAATTATGGCTTAAATTTAAAGTTTTGTGAAAATTGAGCTAGGAAATCCGATTTTTGAGTTGTCAAGCTGTAATTTCATGAAAATGGTGATTTATATAGTTTTAGAGTCGTGGGATTTGAAGGGAGGTGTTTTGGAAAAACGGTTTAGTTGGAGCGAAATTTTAGGGTTTCATTAGTGAGTTTCACGTCATGTTTGATGTTTGAATAATCACTTTGAGTGAGCGATTTGTTAGCGTGCATAAGTCATTTTGCATAGTATTGTCGTTTCATAGTTGAATAGAGTTTTACTTCATTTTAATGTCAATTCTCGCTTATTTAATTGGATTATGAGATTATTAGCTCGTTTAGCTCATGTTGTTTGGTTTGGGAATTTCGAAGTAGGTGGTACTATATTTTCTATGAATTTATAAACTCTTGTCTTGAAAGTGATAAAGATTCGAGTATCATACGAATTATTAAAGCATGTTTGTTGCATAAAAGCCCAGATTAAGCACTTACTATTTGTTAGTATTAATGAATGGTTTGAGAATTATTTTAAGAAAGATATTGTGAACAAATATATATGTATTACATTGTGAGCTTATTTTATGAAAGGAGTTCTATAATGATTTGAGATGTGTTTATGAAAGGCGCTTTGAAATGTCGCAGGTTTATGAAATAAATTCCAAAACGATGTAATTAATGTGTTGCTAAGTGTATTTTATTTGATGAACTGAGTTGTGAAGGATTATACATTTTGGTTTATGAAATTGACTTGTGATAGATATTCTAGATTGATTTTGTGGATATTGGAGGATATGTGTTTAGTACTCAATATCATTGTGAGCCCATTTGAGGGTGTTGTGAGTATGCATACCGGTTTAGGATATCTTTTTGAACTGAGTCACTTACTATGTAAATAAAGACCTTGTCAAGGGGGAAATTTTGGCCACTTTATCACCGAGTGCTGTGTTGTGACCATGGTTTGACATCGAGCAAGAGATTGGTCGATAGATGGACCATCAATGTGTGTTTTGATATGAGATAGGTCAATGGAATAGACTATTAACATGTGATTTTGATTAAATTAATCAATGAACTTGATCGTTGATGTTTATGTTTATTTAAATAAGTATTTTCTGAATTGTGTAAAGCTTGTTGAAATGAAACATCTCGTACATGATTTGATGTGTATATTAAAGAATTGGATTATGAGTTTTGGTAGTGTTCGATCTATTTAAAAAAAGATACGCACTACTCATAGAATTATAGTTACTCACTCCTCTCTTTTTCCAATCTTTTCAAGTTCTTGATTAGTGGTCCATAGAGTGAGAGTAATATTGACGTGGATTTTTCAAAGTTGGACTTGTTGGTGGTTTGAGGTTGCATCCTTCGAATGGAAGGATGGCCTTGTCCATGGCTGAGTCTCGGGGCTCTCTCAGAAGCCCTTGACTAGACCCTATCTTGTTTCGTTGGCTTTTAGCTTTGCTCAGCTTGGGCTCGAGGGGGAAGATGTGCCCGAGGATGGTGAAGGTCCAATTTTCAATACGAGAGAGTTGAGAGTTTCGACAATTGACACTCGTTCTCGATGTGGAGTCATTGATCTTAAAACTAGACGCCTCTAGGTTCTAAATGCAAGAAAATGCAATGAGAAATGCAAATGTCGAGACATGCAATTCGAAGATGTTCTGTTTGGCAGTCAAACTTCGACCTTAACGATCAATTATAATCCCAAATTGTCCAAAACGTGAACGGCGTTCGATGTTCATTCAAGCTGTTCTTGTTTGTAGACGATGGTAAGGTGGGGTTTTGGTTGTGGAGGAGGTGTGATTGTGGTGGGGTTGGTCGGGCTCTCAATGTCGGAATAGATAATGGCGACCAAGAAAGTTAGGGAGAGCAATGTTACCATTTATGTTGCCATTCTTGTATGAAAATATCAGCCGCCCGCGTGATCCGAATTCTACATAATGAGGAATTCCCCGATCGGTTGATAGAAATTTGTATCTTGCAGCTATTTGTTGCTCCAATGTTTTCAGCCCCAATTTCCCATTAAATCCAAATCTGTCATTACAAAAGCAGGCATCATAGCATAGTTGGCAGAAATTCATGAATATGGATAAGTGATCTGACATTTCGAGAACAGCTAGCGGTCGGTAGTGACTTTTTTAAGGTATTTAGTAATCCTCCATTTGGAAAAAAAAGGTAATAATAAATTTACGGCAATTTTTGACTCTAGTAAATAATTTTTCACATTGTTGAAAGAATGCACTGCGAGATTTAGAGATCATGTGGATCAAGTCTCTCTTGACTATTAATTGTGTCGACTTCTTCAAGTTTAGTAACCGGTCATCACATAAAGTGTAATAAGAGCCGATGGAGTGTGGTTGAAGTTCCGTTCGAACCGTGATGGAACTCAAAGTAGCTTTGAAAGCTAAGCTATCACCTAATATACATGGATGGAATGATTTCTATACATCCATTGAAATTAATTTGAATTTGAAATTTTCAATTAAGGATAATTACACAAATAGTTATCAAACCTTAGTTAATCGTGCAATATCGTTCTCAAACTTTTAATATACTCAATATGATTTCTAAAATTTTGGTATAAATTCAATTTAATCTATGAACTATATGAACATATTCAATATTATATTTATGAGATAAATTAAATATATTAGAAGTGAAAAAATAATATTATATATTAAGCTAAAGTCGATATATCATATTAAATAAATTAATCACGAGGTGTTAAAAGACAAAGGCAGCAACGCAAGGAGCAGGAGTAGGAGTTGGTGGCGAGCGGAGGCGAGAAAGTATCTCAAACGTCTTGCCTTCGGAGATTCCAACGTTTGGTTCTTAGCGGTTGAAGGCCGCGTTTTTCAGTTGCGTTATCTCTCTCTCTCGCTCTCTAATAAGCACTTGAGGACTCTCATTTCTCAGCAAAAGACAGCGCGCTTCACCCCCACCTGAAGGAGCTTCTTGCCCGGTTTAATGGCCACTAATTTCCTCCCTCTCCAGTCCCCATCCTCCATTTCTACTCTGCCTAATTTCCAGACCAAGCTTCGCACCACCCGGTTCAGACAACCCACTTCTGCTAAACTGAAGGGTATGCGTGTGTGTGTGTGTGTGTGTGTGTGTGTCCTATGCATTCTCGAAAAGAGAAAAAGGGTCTTTGAGATAATCGCCGAAAGAGCTTCTTCCTTTCTGAGGACGCCTTGTTTTGCTCGTCTGCAGGTAACTACAGATGGGCGACGGCCATCACTTGCGCTTCTTCGAACGGCAGAGAGCCTGAGTCTGTGGACGACAGTGGGGTGAAGAGCGCTGAGCAGTTGCTCGAAGAAAAACGGCGCGCCGAGCTGTCTGCTCGGATTGCTTCCGGCGACTTCACCGTCGAGCGATCCGGGTGAGTGAAGATTTCTCGTTCAATTGCGGCTTTGTTAGAATTTAGTGAATAGAAGCAAGAATTTTGATGGGTTTAGCTTGTTCCCCATGGAAATTGTTCATGTGGGTGTGTTCATTGGGAGACGTATTTCCTGCTTTGGCTGATATTATGCAAATTGTGACAGTCTAATGGTCTGCTTAGATACCAATGAAGAAGAAAGTTCACATCTAGGTTTCCACTTGGCGTTAAAGTTATTGCAAGCTAATCTGGGTCATCTTCAGTTTTTTGCCAGAATAATCATGTGTTTGATTTCTAGTAGTCTTGTTCATGTACGGGAGATGTATATTGTGCTGAAGACAGAAGATATAGAACATTTGACCACCCCTGTTTCAAGACATCCAAAGGTTGCATTGAAGCAAAGTAGACAGAGATCTTTGTTCTTTTTTCCTGAGTAAAGGAATAACTCATCTACTTAAGAAGCAGACCAATCCAGTGTCAAGCCAAACTTATGGTACTTAAAGGTGTTGAGCAGTGATATTCTCAGATTTGCTAGGAGGAGGATAAGAAACAGATTGCAACTACTACAATTGTTATGAGAGTACTTTAAGAATTGGCTTTATTTACAAGCACCCAATATATCTTTGCTGATTATGACTTTTCTCCCCCCTTCGTCCTGTGTCCCCCTCTGGATAAAGTTTTCCATCTCAGGTGAGGAATGGCTTATCGAAGTTGGGTGTTCCTCCCGAAGTTTTGGATTTTTTCTTTCAATGGTTTGATTCCAGTGAAGACCATCCAAAAATTCCAGAGGCAAAAGGTGCAATTAATGCCGTTCGGAATGAGGCGTTCTTCATCCCCTTGTATGAACTTTATCTCACATATGGTGGCATTTTCAGGTTGACCTTTGGTCCCAAGGTTTGTTCCTGCTAGATGTGCCCATAAGCTCTTATTTTTTTGTTGTCTTTCTTATAGAATGTATAAGAAACTTCCCATTCCCAGTTATGCATGAATTCTTAGTACTCTAAGCCAGTCATTTGTTGATTTCTGGATGCAGTCCTTTTTAATAGTTTCTGACCCATCAATTGCAAAGCATATATTGAAGGACAACTCAAAAGCTTATTCAAAGGTATATGATTGTTGACTTAATTGTTGTCCTTTGATTTTACTATGGATTTTCATGAGTTTCTGGAGATAAGTCGAGCATGTCTTCGAGTTTAAATCTGACCTTTGTGACGAACAGGGTATTCTGGCAGAAATTCTAGAGTTTGTCATGGGAACGGGACTTATACCGGCAGATGGGGAAGTATGGCGAGTACGTAGACGTGCTATAGTCCCTGCCTTGCATCAGAAGGTAATGCAATTTCAGATCGTTCGCTTTTATAATTCCCAATGCTAATTCAATAGAAGTTAAATCTCTCTCTTTTCTCATATTTTCTCTTGTTCATTGAAGTCCTTAATTTGTCTGGTAGTATGTAGCAGCTATGATTAACTTGTTTGGACAAGCTACCCAAAGACTTTGCGATAAGCTTGATATTGCTGCTTCTGAAAGGGAAGATGTAGAGATGGAGTCACTCTTCTCCCGGTTGACATTGGACATCATTGGAAAGGCAGTCTTTAACTATGATTTTGATTCATTGACAAATGACACTGGAATAATTGAGGTAATGTGCCATTTGTGGTTTGTAAATTGCTTAGCTACGCTTGCCTATTCAACTTTTTTCAAAATCTTTTCGATGCTTAATTTATTTCCATGACTTCTTTCTTGGGATAAGTACACTAGAAGTGTCAAAAGTTGTGTATGACGCTTATTTTAGTGGCAAAAGTTTTCACCGGCTCACTTAATTGTTAAATCGGAGGAAAAACAATCACTTTAGTGCCAACGGTGAGAAATTCCGGCCAAATTGATTACATGTCTTTTATAATTAAAATTATAATATGACTTGGCAAAATTTTTAAAAAATCCAATCCTCGTGGCATTTCCACGCGGCATGCTTAGCATTGAAGTGATCATTTTTTAACAACGACTGGACTGAATTGATCACTTTAAATAAAATTTGACACTTAAATGATCACTTTTAATCAAATTTGGCACTTCAATGATCACTATCTATAACTTTTAGACGATGTCGTTTAAGGGTTATATGCTGACTAGGCATGCCGGCAAGTCACGTAGAATTGAGAAATTAATAAAATATAGCCACGTCAGAATTCCGGCAATCCAGACCGTAGTTGGCACTTAAATAACCATTTTTTTTTTTAAAGTAGCACTTAAGTGATCCGAAAAAAACTTTTGGCATTAAAATGAGCGTTGTACACAACTTTTGGCACTTCTAATGTACTTACCTCCCTCTTTCTCAATGAGAGCAGGCTGTGTATACTTTGCTGCGGGAAGCAGAAGATCGAAGTGTTTCACCTATCCCATTCTGGGAAATTCCTATATGGAAAGATATCTCACCAAAGCAAAAGAAGGTCAATGAAGCTTTGAAGTTGGTCAATGATGCCCTTAACGATTTGATAGCAATATGCAAGGTGACTTTTTTCGTCCTTCTCTGCCTAAGTGTCAAACTTATTTTTCCTTATATTCACGCATCTATGTAACATTGACATATCAATAGTTATTTCCCATGACGTGCTATTTCGCCATTAAGTTAGCCTTCTGTTATTTTTCATCTATTTAGCAATTAGGCACTGATGAATATGCTCCATCTTTGTTTAATGCGGTGATAAAGGCTGTCTCAAAGACTACTTTAGCTTTATCTTGCTAGTTGCATAGCTCATATTTAAGTGTATGATTTTGTATTTGCAGAGGATGGTAGATGAGGAGGACTTGCAGTTTCATGAGGAATACATGAACGAAGAGGACCCTAGTATCCTTCACTTCCTCTTGGCATCGGGAGATGATGTAAGGTGCCCTGCTTTTTCAATTTTTATTAATTGTCTACCCAGATTGCTGAAGAAATCTTGCACCTTTTTTCAGGTTTCAAGTAAGCAACTCAGAGATGACCTGATGACGATGCTGATAGCTGGACACGAAACATCTGCTGCTGTGCTAACTTGGACTTTTTATCTTCTATCAAAGGTACTTGGAGTGTATTCCAAAGGAAAAACATGCAATGGAAACAAGATGATGCTTTACCCATAACTAAAATGCCGTAACAATGGACTAGATCATTGATAAGTTTGTACATTGATTCGACAATTTGGAGTTAAAGGCAAAGTGCAAGAATGGCTTCTCCACTTGCTTAATGCGTTTTCACTTACACATTTGCAGGAGCCTACTGTCATGTCCAAGCTTCAAAACGAGGTAAGTTGCTGGTTTTCCATATAGGATTTATGACTTGTTGCATGTGGTGCCATTTCTATCTCCCATTAAATGTAAGGAAATAGCAATAAAGATTGTTGCATCAATTACTTCTCTTTCCAGACTTTGAAAATGCATTTCCTTGCACTATTACCCCAATTTGCAACATTAGTAGACTTTGTTATTTGGTATCTGCCAACTGTAAATCCTGTTTACAAATTTCATTTTCCTTGATGGTGTTTTTAAAGTTAAATCACGTGATTACCTAATCTTATCACCCTTTTAGGTTGATTCTGTGCTTGGCGACCGAATACCAACCATCGAGGACATGAAAAAACTCAAGTATACAACTCGAGTTATCAATGAAGTAAAATTACCTTTTCTCTTGAACTAAGTCAAGGTGGAAATTCCATTTTCTTGTGCACAGGATTGACATCTTCCCTCTCCTTTTGTCCAGTCATTGAGGCTCTACCCACAGCCACCTGTCTTGATTCGTCGATCTCTTGAGAGCGATTTCCTTGGGAAGTACCCAATAAAAAGGTGATTATCCTATAAGTTTCTTGACCTGATGAGGACAATATACTCAGGAAGTACCTCCTATCTCCAGCTGTCTAGTTTAACCGTGGGGAAAATCTCAAGTTGTTAAAATTTTCTTGATTGGTCTTCATTTTTGACTGCTTGAGAAAGATGTCCTTGAGGAATGTTCTATTCTTGTTATGATTTATTTTGTGGGAGGAAAGCTTCAGTTTGAGAAGATCTTTTTTTTTTTTCCTGTTCTCCATGGTTAGTTTGCCGTTGGAAAATAGCTATTTACTGAGTTATTCAGTTAATGGGAACACATTAGCACTCTAGGATATCATTGATCTACGCAGCCCAATTTCTATCAAACTATGTCTTAAACACGTGTTGCGTCTCTGCACATCTTCAAGGACTATATACAGTGTAATGTTCGTATAATTGTGCATTTTCCATATCATTGTCCAGAATAATGCTTCTTCCTGGGCTAAATAATTAGTGTCCTCCTTTAATATTTAATTCGTGCATCTGCGACATGCAGATGTTCAAGTAGGTGTATCAACTTGACTTTATAATGATGTATCTAGTTGACTGACAGGGGTGAAGATTTCTTTATTTCTGTCTGGAACCTGCATCGAAGTCCACATCACTGGATTGATGCAGACAAGTTCAATCCTGAAAGATGGCCGCTAGATGGACCTAATCCAAATGAAACCAATCAAAATTTCAGGTTTTTTAGATGCAAATATTCCCACTATAACTTTTATGTAGAAATGCATTCTTCATCAATGGTTTTGAACTTATGCACATATTGTTAGTAATATTTGATTGTTTTTTGATATCCTTCAATTTTCTCACTCAGTTACTTGCCCTTTGGCGGTGGACCTAGGAAATGTGTAGGGGACATGTTCGCGTCCTTTGAGGTAATGTCTTGAATCACTTCTTTATCTATACTAATTTACCGCAGACCTCATTTAGTAGGTTGTGAGCATATCATTTATCTAGTAGGTTGTAAGTTTCTCCTGTTTCCGCATTCATTTCATGGTAAGGATCTATTTACATGTATCACATTGCAAATGAGCTACTTCATTTATTGATGCAGATGGTAGTTGCAGTGGCAATGCTTGTCCGGCGATTCAACTTTCAAATGGCTCTTGGAGCACCTGCAGTGAGTGAACTTATTGTGTCCTCCCTCTGTGAATTGCTAGTGGGATTTGAAAAACTGGTGGCCGCTTATAACATTTTAATATTCACAATACTTACGAATGCTGAGCTTTCCATCCTTTTGATTTGTAAAAGGAGTTGGAATTGTGATAGAAACAGCGTTGGAGCAAATTCTTACCACTGAACCTGTATCCAGGTAAAAATGACCACAGGAGCAACAATCCACACTACTGAAGGATTGAATATGACCGTTACACGAAGGCTACAACCCCCAATTGTCCCTACATTAGAGATGCCACTGCTTCAAGTGGAAAATTCCACAAGTAGTTCTCAAGGTGATTCGGTGTTGAGTCAGAAAGGTGAAGTTACATCTGCCCATTCTTGAACTGATTGGGCGTTTTGCCGCATCATTCATGGTGATTTATCTTTGGGAAATGCGTTCCCTTTGAGTGTAATATACTTTTCCCCTTATCAGCAGTTCGGGAAACATGTATATGTACAATGAGAACAGTTACAGTCTCTGAGAAGTAAATTGGATTGCGTATCCAAGTTCATGTGTCCCTATTTATTTGGCCCTTTGCTATATGCTGAGGACAGCATTTGCAAATATGAGGTTAGTTCCAATGTCTAGAGCATTCCGGAGGAACTAGCAGTAATTAATGAAACAATCACATGCAGAAGCCAAAAACTCTTGGAAACTTTGCATCTTACCTCCAGAAATCAGGTGAATCCGTCTCGCTGAGTCACAAAGCAAACTAGACTGCAAATGAAGCTGTTTAGTGCATCTTGCCCAGTCTTGCCAAAAATGATTTGACTTGGTGGTCATGTGTTAAAATCTCTAATTTGCCTGACCTTATATGTTGTCATCACTCATTACAAATGGTAAATTAGTTGAAAGGGTATGAGGGCGAGTTCGAGAATGGGCCATGAATTCTTTAAACCGGAGCACTGGTAGCAGATTTAAAAAGTCTATCCGACTGAGTGGGATCGCCATATTATTTCTTTAGACAATGAAGTTCCACTTTGTATCAACTATCAATTTTGAGTAAGATCTAAGTGCTTTACAACCTTTTCCTATCATCTCTTTCCGAGTCATTTTAGGTTTTCCTTCACCCCCTTCAACGAAAGTCTCCATTTCATGGTCACATATCCTCATTGGAGCATCCGGAGATGAATTTCACATGTCCAATTCATTTCAATCCCATCGGCAGAATGCTATTGCTAAACTGCAGATGTGTGCACTGATTTCTGTATTGTACATTTAGAAGTCATCAAAAGTACATTGCCCTTTAAACACCAATAAGGAATGACGTTAGGGAGATAGGAAGGATAGCTTCAACTTATCAACAGTAACAGCTTTGGGATACAGATAATGAATGGCAATTATCCATCTTCCTTGGTTGATTTCCACACGAATCTCATATTTGCCAGATTTAAAGATAGCTGGATAGTTGATGAATACAGTGAACCCCAGAAATCGACTGATACTGTACAATGAATTATTTCAATGAAGTGTATGTTCTTACCTCAGCACATTTTAAGATGCAAGTTGCGCAACAAATCTAACAATTGGAGGTGATTACAAGGTAGGAGCGATGAATTGAGTTGTGAGTTCATGAGCAGCCAAAGCATCGTCTTATTGAGAGAAAGCTAGATGGACCAGGCAATGATTCACTTTCTGAACCTGTGTTTCTGTGAGGAAAATGCTTATAGAAGGAACTCACCGCTCTACCAACTCCATCTTCATTTTCCATGGCTGTAGCAAGGTCCATTGCACGCTCTTTCACCTGTTAATATAGAAGCAACTTAATTTTTCTTTATGCTGGTTGTAAGACAGTTGGGACTAATTGATTCAGAAATGTGAAGCAAGACACAATAGTACCTTAGGATCCAGCATAAATAGTATGGCAGCAATTAACTTCTCAAGAGAGAAATCATCAACTGGAATGGGGGCAGGACCTACTCCTCTGGCATATACTTGTTCACCCCAGAAGGTCTGGTCTCCAAAGAAAGGTATAATGGTTGTTGGACACTGTTCCATTGGAAAAGTAGAGAATGCACTTAAGCTTAAAGGCCAATTGGCACCCACAGAAAGACGCATATACAATTACAGTTCATGACTGATCAAAAAACTTACCGCTGCTCTAAGACCAGCTGCAGTTGTACCTGCACCTCCGTGATGTACCTGGTAATAGGGGCACACATATCAGCTGCCAGCTGCGGTACTCTAGATGAAATGCAAGTGAAGAAACTTGAAAGTTGACTTCCAAACAGATGTCCTTTTCATTTTGGTGGCATCAATAGAATAAAGAATTTCTTAGTCAGGCGACATGTAGTCTCTTCAACTAGTACGTAGTTTGGCAAATACATTGAATATTCGGGAGCATAAAGATCTTGTATGACTAGAGCTGCTTAATCCTCAGTTCAATGATTTATCCACCAGAAGAATTCTGAAGGTTCTCCTTTTGGTGTGACAGAATAAGTCAGTAGATGCAGATATGAATGGAGGTTTGATTTTGATAAGCAATGCCCTGAAAAGAGCTTCAAGGCTCCTTCGCTTTGGCCACCCCAACTAGGGTGTCCATAAATTAGGTAATAGTTCACATACAGCAGTTGCTTTAATAAAACTGAAGAGTTCTCCTTCCTCAATCTACTGACGTAAATGCTATTCACTTTTATGAACTCAATGATCATTGTTTGTTGTTCGGCAATCAGACAAAATGACTTGCTTAATAAGTTAACTTCGCATGTAAGAAATTTGAGTTTTACCACTGCACTACATCTTGCAAAAAGCCAGTCATGGGGACAGTTGTCAAGAAGGTACACGTACTCCTTCGGTTCTGCCACTGCGGACCGAAGGGCCAGAGAGCATCAAATAATCAGTACACATCCATACATAATTTAACACATGGAAAGCTCACTCCGGAATTTGTATAAATCAACTGCGCAATTATGCAATCTTCAATCAGCAGTGAAAGGATCCAAAACATACAGTTTCCAAGACCACCCCATCCTTTACTAATGATGCCCCTTTGTCCAGTTGTCTCAAGAGCTTTGACTATGATGTCTGTCATTCTCTGTGGTTCTTGAACTGGCTGCTTATATCAACACAGAAGGAAAATCTATCAGAGCAGAAAAAGGAAACAAATCCAATGATCAGTGCAGAGATGCTGACAAGAAGGAACTCACAAGGCTACCAAAACCAATATAGATGGGCTTTTCACCTTCTTCTAGCCATTTCGCTAGTGAATCTGGTGGTTCATAACTTGATGCAAGGTCAAGAAAACAAAAGCCAACAACATCAATCTTGGGGCCCCAATCTGCAGAGTGAAGAAAGCTGGGCAACCATCATAAAAGACATTCTTAAAGTACACATATAACAAAAGGTGTCAGTAATTCTTGTTCATTATGCCATTGAAGAAATCAACAGTTTGGAAATTAAGGTTTCATAACGTGGAATATTGATTCAACTGCGAAAACTATCAGTAAATTTGTATCGAACTTAGCTCTACCTTTAGGTTTAGGGACAAGTTGAGGACTCCACATATAACCAATAGGCACATCAGGAGGAGGGCTATTGGATCCACGTAAATATGTGACAGGTCTAAGCTTCAACTTTTTCTTTCTAAACTCATTAATCATGTCTCGTATCGCAAGCCAAATTAATGCATCGATAATTTGATATGACAGCTGTAAATATGTTAAAAAGCATTAAGGATATGATAAAGAAGACAGCTACGTACAAACAAATTAATCCTGACAGACTTACTCTATACCCAGCTGGTTGCTTCACACGTGATAGAGGATGGGGGAATTCACCAGTAGGGCTGAGGCAAATGTTTTATTATCAGTGTGCATAGCATCAATGTGTACTGCATGCATCTCCATTAGTAGATGCAGCATTTTACAAAGATAATAACTAGGTTGAATGGCTAAATAGAAGATTATTTGTGAAATGCATGATTATTGCTGTAATGGGAGGGAAATAAGAAGAAGGCAGGCAGAGCTGCAATCAGATAAGAAGACTTACGTCCATGGCATTGTGAAGAATATATGAAGTGGTATTTTTAGCGCCTCAGCAACATGAATATGCCCTAAGAAATATTTTCTCACAGTTAGCTGCAGTCTATTATTTCTTCAAAGCAATGGGTATAGTAGTGTATGATGCCATAACCACTAGACCAGTGACAAAATAAAGAAGGCTTATCATTGTACTAAATCTGCCTTCTCCACATAGAATCTACCACACTAGAAATCACCAGCCTTCATTTGGCCTCAAGGATAATGCTTTAAGCTTGAATTAAAACAAATAAGAAGAAGAAGAATGCAGAAAGAGATGATGAAGTCTCACCACATGCTGGAGGATTAGCAATTATTGCGTCTGCTTCAAATGGCGTGTTAGAATTAGGATCGGGATCCATACATGCAGGAAGTAAGGAGAGAATAATATCCTTCAATTCATTTCTCTGAATTTGAATTTCCGAAGGTCCTGAAGGTAAGATGCCTTTGTTCTTCACCATGTCTGCAGGAAAAGAAAAAAATCAATTGAAATATCAGCAGAGGAGAAACATCTTGAAGGGTTCGTATTCTTACAATACCTCATTTCTAACATCTAGTTTCGCAAAAAAGGTAAAAGAGCCAAGACAAGAATGAGAAACCTACACCAAGCAAGAACTTTCGGATCGCCACCTAGAGGATAAAATTCTAATCCAGCAGTCAAGACAAACTCTCTGAAGTTCGAATGAGTTGCTAGTCTAACCCTGTGACCATGTTCCTGCAGTGGGATTCCTACGATTGTCAGTTCAGAAAGCAGCAGTTTAATTCACAGCTATTATAATCTTTAAATTTTTTGAAAGGCATAAGGTGAGTGAGATGTGCCTTCAGTAGACTAAGCAGTGAATATAAGCGAGCCGTGAGCACAGGTGGATGACATAAGTAGCATCTTTCCGTACATCATTTTCAGAGTTTTGACATGAGCTGAATCAAATCTTGATCAGTCAAGAGAAAAAATCCAGAACAAGGAATATGGACAATTTGAGATGCTCATGGAAATTGCTGAAATATGAGCAATTGGTTATAATCATGCTTTGAAATGGAAACTCTAGAGTTGTATTAATTGCCAGCATTTTGAATTCCATCAAGAGCTGGATGCAACCACAACGCCTGCTGCATCTCCCCACTCTCTTTGCTTTCTTCATGAAGTCGTGCATTATGTTCTTTGAGTACCGTAGCACTTCAATTTCTTTCAAGGACTATGCTGGAGAAATAGTCATTTAATTTTGTGCAATGGCATAAGTTGATGATTATGATCCCTCTATTGATATAAAACCCAATCAATTTCCAAAGCAAGAATATGAAAACAAAATCATAGGTCGCCATAACCTGAAGACGTTTTCCAATAGCAACAAATGGCTGTACATCTCCTCGTGTTCCAACAATGAGCATTACTATCTGCAGCGGAGGTAAATCTTCAATGTCTGCCACACCAGGGTCTTCATCTGTTGGTCCAATGGATGGGAATTCAGGCTCGAAATCGAGGTTCTGAGGCTTAATGTCAAGTGGAACTTCAAGCTGTACGGTTCCATCAGTTTTAACAGTAGCAACTTGATTGAGCCACTGGAGCTGCAAAATTGGGTAATAAACTGAATCAAGCCATAAATTAGAATTGTGTTACATAAATCTGATCAACCAAAGATGCAACTAAGTTGCAAATTAGTCATTCTGCTGAAGGCAGTGGCGATGCCATACACAAAAGGAAGAGACTCTAGAATGACAGATGCAAATAGAGCTTTGGCTACCTTTTTTGACAGAGAAATTTTCTCATCAAAGAAGTTCGCTGCAAATAGACCTAGAGTTTTTTGGTGCTTGAAGTTCTCAGTTTTCCTCAGTTGGCAGGAAATTGTCTCTGATTTTCCAGAAGTCGACGCTTCGCCAGTTGTGTTCTGGACAGTTGAAATCCCATCAATAAGCCCTGAAAAAACCGGACTTTCATGAAGTATAGCACATATCTCAAGCAAGACAGAAGGTCCAAATGCACCGAGCCATAGGCATACCAATAGGAAAGTACGGAAGAGATTCCAATTGGCATCTTGCTCGGAAATGTGAAGGTAAAACGAGGATGTTATACATAAATATCCTAAGACTGGAGGTGTGGAGCAGATGGTTACATTTCTAGTATTAGATGGCGTAACAAGTATGCATGTTACTAATGCTCCAATTCATCCATCCCAGCTTAAAAGGACATGTCATATTCACTAATGTATTCGCGTTGAATGTAACAATGGTTACCTTCACGCAATCACTCTCAGCTAGTTAAGACAGCATGTAACAAGGATCACTAGGTTCAAACTTCCAAAGAGATCAAAGATTTAGTTGGCTTTCTTAAAAACAATCGAACAACTGGATATACCCCGATCGAGGGTAATTTCAACACCTTTGGCAGAACATTTTAGGGTGCGACAAGTAATTATTTGTCAGCTTTTTATCCAGTGCCGCGCTGTACACGAGATGCGAGGAACACAAACACTCAGAATTTATGAGTGGCAAGGCGAAGCTAGAATAAGCAGAAGCCAAAATGAAATTGCCAGCTTAAAGGAAACCAACCTGAAGATTCACCATCGTTTTCCTGTTCTTCCGCGTGCAAAGGAGCTGTCCGCATGATTTCGGGAAGATGTCAATCCTTTTGTCAAGAGAAAGGAACAGGTGAAAGGTGGTGAACCTTTCATAGGAACAAAAGCCTCGCAACAATGAAAATGGAATAGTGGGTGCTGGTGCCTAATTATATAACACAAAATAGTTGAACTAACAGGAAAAAAAATGGCTGACAGAAGAGTCTACCGTTGTCTATGCATTTGCTTTTGTGCTGTCAACTTGGAAAGCATCAGATTCTTCTACGTTTTTCTGTCGGCGGGGAAGATTCAAGCCCAGGATTGCCTGTCTATTCATCCAACCACAACGAGCACCCAAAGACTCTCTGTTCAGTCATATTTAAATCATAGTTTCACGGACGGAGGACAGACAGAAGTGAAATGGAACAGAACCATTCGAGGGGATTTTCCATGCCACGCGGATAGGGGTGGTTGAGGACTTCCTGTTCAGGTCATTGGTCTTGCTGTTCCTTACAAAAGCCAAGGAACAAGAAAAAGTAAAAACAGTATGGCCCAGCAAGGTCATAACCAACCTTCTTTTCGCACCTGCCCTTTGGAACTACCCCTGCTTCCTGATCCTGAAGAAGGGGGGGCTCCCACAAGTTCTCCGAACAGTCAAACCCATGCAAAAGTGTGATTTCGTATGGTAAACTAATTTCATCCGGATACATGTATTTCTTTGCAATATACAAAGCCTAATCTTATTAGGGTGAAAGTCCAAGATAGGTGTTAACATAAAGTCAACCGTTTTCCAATCGGAGCATGCCGTCATAATCCCACAACCGTCACACTAAAGATCAGCCTGAAAATAACGTGGGCACCAACCTAGTCATATCGAGTACTCGCACAAATGTCGGACAACAACGTACAGTTAACTAAACGTTTTGATCAGATGATGTCATCCTCGACTTACTTTTAACATTATATTAGTTGAGTTAAATATGTTTAGGAACCAACCACTTATTCTTGACTTATTTTGGGAAAATGTCACAAATAGTCTCTGAACTTTCATCTAATGTTTAATTTCATTCCTGAGCTTTTAATTTGCTCAATTTGATCACTGAATTATTAACAAATATTCAATCTAGTCCTTCCGTTTGTTCAAACCGTTAAGTGACGACATGGAGCATTAATTGATGACGTGGAACTAAGTTGGATTACTAGAATTATGAGTCAATATATATCTTTAAAAAGAAAAACAAATTAGCGGTCAGCTAGAGATGAGAGCACCGATTACAAAAATAGAGAGAATAAGTGGTTATGTATCTCTTTTTTGGATGGTGGCCACAATTTGACCTATTTTAAAGGTAATTTCCATGTAAAAACCATGTAAGCCAATTCCGTTAACTTTAACTAACAGAAGGACGGAATTGGTCAATTTTCAAATAGTCAGAGATGAAATTGAATATTAGATGAAAGTTCAGGGATCAAATTGAGCAAATTAAAAGCTCGAAAATGAAATTGAACATTAGATGAAAGTTTATGGATCAAATTGAGCAAATCGAAAGCTCATGAATGAAATTGAATATTAGATGAAAGTTCAGGGATCATTTGTGACATTTTCCCAATAAAAAAAGACAAAAGACCGGTTTGATCCATGTACCATCGATTACAACATAAAAAATTCACCATAAATGCTCTCGTTGTGAGCTTGATCCACATAAATCATGTCAAGTCCTTTTCCATCCAATGCTCTTAAGTAGGTGAACTTCCTCCACTAGAATGCATCAAATTTCTATTCCAACCAACCTCCTTCCATCCAAATGAGACAGTCACTCACTCAAGTTGTCCCCAGACAGTCCACCTCGTTGCATGCGACTGGCCTCAGCACGAAAGTACATCTTCAGAGCCCAACCAGAGCATGTTGGACTTGGGCCCAGAATGACTCCCTCTCTCTCTCTCGAACAAAGTTCCCACGTGCCACGGTGAGCGGGGCCCACCCCGACAGCGGTGATGTGGCATTCCGCAGCTCCTTCTCGACCATGCATCGCACGCTTCAACTCGCTGTGCGTCGGGTGTCTCTGCGCGTGTCTGTGTGTGTGGGCCACCCTCGAAAAAGCCTGTGTACGCTGAGATGACAATTGAATTGACGTCGGAAACTGGGAAACGAAACGTTTTGATCAAGACCACTGTTCAATGCTCTCTCTCTCTCTCTCTCTCTCTCTCTCTATCTGTTGCACCAGCAACGCCCGGGTAATAAAGCTTCACGCTTTGGCACAGTAGAGAGAGAAAAGTTTCAAACTTGCCGGTACCCACATAGAGATTAGAGAGAGAAACCGAAAAAGTTTGAAGCTACCCTTGGTTCGTTTGGGTTTCTGGGACTTGGTATAGAGGTATGATCATCTGGGTCGTTGCTCGTTGTGGGCGGCTTTCGGATTAGTTGTCTTTCGGTATGGGGTGTCTGTTCTTGCTTATTTGTTGATTACAAGCAGAGGTAGTGAAGGGTATGATGGTGCGGTGAGTTCGTCTTCTGTTGGTTGCTGAGACTTTGTGGGGAGTATTGTTAAGAATGTGAAGCAAAATGTTGAATTTTTGGGCTTGAATTTACTGTTTCAGCTGAAGTTTGGTTGTGTTTGAGGAAATTTGTTCTTGACTAAACGTTATGTAATGTGTGTAGGAGGACATAGGCAAGTGGAAAATGCAGCTTCCATTTAATTTGTTCATTGTAGAATGTAGATTTTATGGATTTCTTTCATTTTTATTATGCTCGAAAGGTTGGAAATGACTTCTTATAAGAATGCCAAGTTCAAAGCAAGTTCTTTTTTTGCCTGTTGTATTTAGATTCGGCCTGCAATTGCTTTCTGTATTTTCATGATTTGTCTTTGTCGATCCCTGTCATGTTGAATTCCTCACCTCCTTTGCTTCTTCTCTCTTGGTGTGTATAGTTGCTTGGCATCATTTTAGTGTTGATATGTCGCTAGACATTACTTTGTAGGTATAGAACTTATTAGAAGGAGAAATGTCTGGCAAAAAAGTGCTTCTGACATACAAGAGGAAACGGCCATCATCAACGATACGTCTTGCTCAAGAACCAGGACAGGAGGATTCAGCTTTAGAAGGTTTGGCAATCACACCAAGCGCGAAAGAAGTATGTGAAAACAATTTTTGGGAAAATCAGGGAGCAAATATGCTGGTATGATGTGAAAAACTTTTGGCTGGAGTATCTATGCAGCTTCGGTACATTCATGTGTGCTCAGAGTCTGTTAAATTTTGCTGTAAATCATAATCCTATGGTTTTTCATCTGCTAGTTAATAAGCCTGTCAACTAGGGAAACCCGTATTTGAGGTTAGAGATTCATAGAAGTCCTTCATAATTCATATGGAGCAATCTGCTCTCTTTGGTGGTTTATGACATTTGACCCCTGTAAAGATATGCAGAGATTCTTATAGTCTATTCAATCTCTAAATATCTTGTCATTTTACATTTTTTTTCTCCACTGAAATTGTATTCTTTCCTGGGATGTGATTAACTGAATGGAGACTAAGTAGGACTGATGAATTGAAAAGTAGCAGGTGAATAGGATCTCTAACATATGCAGTAGAAATGAGGCAATAGAATCTTTTTAGTCTGACCTTAAAGCTTAGGTAATAGTCTGATGCTACATCTGCAAGGAAAAAAAATACCACATTTTGTGATACGGACTAACCTGTATCAATAGGAAGAACCACAAATGCAATATTCGGGTCCTAGAGGTTGAGTAAGGTTCAGGTATCATGATATCAAGTTGCTACTTGCTGGAGATTATATAGACTAGCTAGTGAGTTATACTCGTTACCCTCCAATGTGCTTATAGTTGATAACTGCATTTTTTATTTTTATTTTCACAACTAGAAAAACAGTTGGGAATTGAGAGAGCTGATGCTGCATGTGCAAGTGTGAAGTGGTGAACCCAGGATATTATCTCCAGTGTCTGCAGTGTATCATGACAGATCTATTTTGTCTCAAGAAGAGATTTGACCATCAAATGACTACTATCAGCTGTTTATCTTTTATGGCATTGTCTGCGTGAATTGTAATTATTTCACAAAGCATAGGGTTGTTTACTGGTTTCAATTGCAAATTCAGTACACTAATCAGTATTCAGCACTTATCTTGTGGTTCCTGCAGTCCTCACCTGATATTATTTTTTTTCCTACTTTAAAGCATGTTCATGACAAAAGCCCAAGTCACAGCTGTCTCACAGAACAAGATCCCTTGGCATCTTCACCCACTGGTAGTTCTTGGAGGCTTAAGGAGGATGACAGCACTAATGAACCTGATGCACCGGTATTGGCTGTTCATGCATCTAAATCACATCTATCGCATAATCCTTCTACAGATGCATCTGTTCAGAACTTCAATGAATTGTCTACAGCATATACAGAGTCACAGGGTCAGAAAAATGGTGAACATTCGGAGTCCTATCCAGTATATGCATCCGAATCCAAATCTGATGATGGCTGCTCAGTCTGTTGTACTGATTCCCTGTTATTGGCTGTTGATACTGAGAAGGAAGGCCATTATAGCTTAAATTCAACATTTCAGGAAAAGTGTGGCTTTCCGGATGGCAAAGTCTTATCTGTAAGAACATCAAACCCGGAGGACAATGGTTCACTCTTTAAGGAGAAGTCAGCTTTTGTATCTGGCAAGTTGCATGAGAAAATGAAATCACCCACTCCATTAATTACATTCAAGAGAAGGCACATAAGGAAAAAGTGTGTAGGCATTGATGTAGAAAGCAAATTGCTACCTGAGAAGAACTTTTGTAAGGAGCTTCAACAAGGGATCAACTTCATTCATGGCGAACAGTGTCTGTCTGCTGCAACATGTCAGTGCTGCCCTGAAGATGAGGGAACAGTGTCAAAAATGCCTGAGGCTAATTTACATAGGATCCGTATAACTGATCAAGTGTGTCTTCTTTCCATTTCACACTTTTCCATTTGTTTTGTTGGCTTTCTGGTTTTTCATCTTTTTCCAATCTTTAGTTTCTGCATGTATAATTTGTGGGGGGTTGTCTCAGTAACTTTTCTCTAGATTACCATCACTGATCTGTGTTTTAGGGCAGGATCTTATATTGATGTTTCATTTAAATTCCACAAGGACATGAAAGTGGCTTTCTCATTCATCTTATTAGTAATCATATTTGTGTTACACTGTTCAAGAAGAGTCATGTCAATAGTAATCACTTGTACTTATACAAATGGGTGGCATCATTAACTCAAGTCCATTGCATCATTCTCTTAAGAGGTCTAGTGAGCCACTCAGGAGATGCCAACAACATGGCTGTTTATGTGTTGTGGTCCCTTGGCCTGGTTTAGTATTTCACAGTCTAATATTTTTGAAAAATCATGGTTCCACAATCATCATAGAATGGAATTTCCTTTGACTCTGCAGTTTGCATCTGGCATGATCACAATCGTGATCATTTTACACTTACTGTCTTGGACTTTGCCTCTGTTTGAAAAGGTTCATCATTTTTGGCAAAATAATGACATGTCAGTATTGATAAGCTGGCCTCTACTGACTTTGGACTAAGGGATGAATTAGGATGGAATCGGGTTCAATTTGAGTTGAACATGGAGGCAAATATTACTCTAAAACCAATTTGGATTGACTATTTGGTTTGTTTTAGTACCAAATCTGGTCTAGATGATGGTTCATAGCCCTACCTCCCCTGGTAATGCCCATGGAAGTGAAACTTAATTACCGAACAACTGTCGATTGTCAAGCAAACACTTGTTATTATTGATGTGTCTTGCATCTTAGTTGGACACTGAAATCTATTAAAGCAAATCTTTACTAGTCACTGATGTGTATGTGCTAAAATCTTTTTTCCCCCTCTTCAGATAAAAGATGTTGATTTGATATCAACTCATTCTGGATCTTTTCCTGGAAAAAAGATGTATGTTGACAAAACTCTTTTGATGCTTATATCAGTAAATTAGTTACTATGGGTATGAGCTTACGTTTTTTTGTCATTGCTTGTTATGTTCATTAAAACAGTGTGACTGAGGGGAAACAAGTGCAAAAGGTGGAAACAAAGTCTAGTGGTGCCTCGCCTAGTGTTGGATCGATAGCAGATGTTAACTCTGATACTACTTTGAATGTCGAGAGAGACTTTCTTCTTAAGTCCTCCCGATCTATTGTAGTTGACAACTCCACTGCTGACGCCACAGGCAGTGGCAAACGAACTGAAGATTCTAAATGCCGACTGCAAACTGGTGAGGAATCTCAAAAATTTTCATTTGATGGTAGCAAGATCACATCTAAACCAGACTCTGGGAGAAGAGAATTATGTAGTCCATGTTTAAATCTGTCTATTGCACCCCCCGGTATGTCTTTCCTTTGACCCTTCTGTAGTTTAGATGCATTATCGAGACATGAACTTAGAGCATATACAGTGTTTTATATATTTCTGTGGCAATAATATCATAGATTTATACTTCTTGATGGAATTATATATCAAGTTGCTTTGTGCCTCAGCTACTGTAATATCGATTGACCTGTGCAGATTCTCGTGCTACACGGGAAAGCATCAATTTGAACGTGGATTTTCAGAGTCAGCCAGCAAATTGTTGGTCTAGAGCCGCTCATAGCTCATCTCCCTCCCCAAATGAATTTAATGGCTCTCCCTCACAAGAAGTGTCTACTTCAGGTTTCGTGAATGTCAAAAAAGAGACAGTGGGAGAATGTCGATCCCTCAACCAAAGACAAGTGCATACTAATTCATGTAGTGATGAGGAACTTCATGCCAAGCACAACAATGATTTGACTTCCAATTGTTTGATGACGGAAGTTTCACCAAAGATCAAATGCATGCAGGTAAGTATTTTTTCCTATTGCATTTCCACCTTGTTAACATGCTCTTATTTGTTCTTGTGCTTTTATTTCTGAAAATGGTAGCTTTTCTTAATCAAGAAATGAATTGCCAGCAGAGAAAACATGATCTTTCTCGTATACCGTATGTTTTTTGTCATTTTGTTATTCATTTACATTTCTAAAAGATATTGCTGTGTGGTAAAATTATTGTTTGCTTGTTGTCAATTGTTCTTGGAATCATTGTGGCTTGCACTAGATATGATTGGTGCCTCATCCTCCAATTTCAGCTCCTTGTGGATGGTGAAACTAAAAAATCATTGCGCTCGCCAATAAATTCCCCAGAAATGGCTACTTTCCATGTTCCTGATGCAAGAGAAGATCTCCAGTTAGGACTTGATACTCATTACATGGATCAAACGTTAAGCAGATCTCAGTTTGCAGGTTCATATCTGCCAACTGAAACTAGGATTGGTGGATGCGCCTATGTAAACAGCTCCACTTCAGTGCCTTGGAGCGATAGAGAATTCATGCTGCATGCATTTCCCCAAGTTTTCTCAAGCCACAGATCAGTGCTTCACAGACACAAACAGATGCTTGATAACATTATGAATCGAGCTAAAGCTTTGGCTGGAAAAGAAAATATGCGAGACCAGCTTAAGCCATATGTTGATATGTGGTCAGAAGAGGAGTTGGATGTTCTCTGGATAGGCGTGAGAAGGTACGGAAAGAATAATTGGGATGCCATGCTAAGGGATCCAAGATTGCACTTCTCACCTTGCAGGGTGGCAAGGGACCTTGCTGATCGATGGGAGGCCGAGCAGATTAAACTTTTGAGTGGTCATTGGTCACCGCAAATCAGAACCTCAAGTACACAGGATCAGCTGTTTAGTAATTATCTTCTTAATCCTGGGACTCTACGAGGAAATGTGATGGATGAGACCCGACTCTCACTTGGGAACATATATGCTCATAGAAAGACTAAGAGGCGCCGCCTGAATTGTCCAGATCTTTTAAACTATGGCATTCAGCAGCTCCAGGGTGATTATCCTAGAAGAAATCTATATGCAGATTTACTTGAGAAGAACTGCGATAGAATGTCTTTTGAGTATATGGAAAGAGATGCGACAGCAAGGCTTAGTGGGAGCTTTTATAGGGGGGTTCGAGGAGTGGAAGGTAATTTGCCCCATTGGTTGAGGGAAGTTGTTAATACACCTCCGCCAAGGTTGACCGAGCGAACTCAGTCCTCATGTCTTTCTTCCATTTCTCCTTCCGACAATATACAGATAATTGGACCTTATTCAGATTCTGGCGAGCCACACTTGGGATCAACTAACAGCGTAGGTGGTAGCTGCAACGCCTCGAGGCCAGGTAATATGCAGCCCTCTGGTAGTGCTGCTTTTGAAGGCAACTTCTCATTGCAAACGGGGCATGAAGCAGCTGAATTTGCCAAGGCTTCTGAGCATCACGTTGGTAAACAAGATGATTTGATTGTCATCAACAGTGATGCATCTTCTGAAGAGACCATATCTGATGATAACTGTGTAAGGCTGTGACATTGCAGATGTTTTAGTATGAACTTGTAAATCATTCTATAGTACTTGTGCTATGCATTTTGTCAAAAAGCAATTTGGAAATGCAGAAGGTGCTACTTAGAGGCTAACTCTGGTCAACCCATAAACAATGTTATGGAACTTGGAAACGAAGGCTCCTGATAGATGGAGGCACCAGTTCAGTGCCCATATATACCTAAAGGACGAGATATGGGGAGCTGAGTAGCTTCAATATATTTGGTAGCTATTTCCGCTTAGTTATTCGGAAAGTTGATGTCTGCAAATGAGAATCGTTCGTAGGAATCAATGGTATGTGATAGGAGTGGTGTGAATCATATCATCTCTCTCAAAACACCCAATCCACCATTCACTAATGATTGGGACAAAGAAAACTGAAGTCATTTACTTTCTATAGATAGAATAATCACCAATGAAATTTCTATAAAACTTGACAGGTATCTTTTGATGCTTTCTACGCCAGCATGATACCTGTGTATTCTACAAAGCTGTCAGGATGTACTAAAGGGACTAATTTCAGAACGAGTACCACCCACCGACTCTTCACTGGCCTCACTGTGTAGTCCAGCTTTGGAGAGAGACTATAAGCTTTCCTGATTGTTTCAAGCTCCATGACAACTCTGCCAAACGGCTTTCCTTTGCTAGCAAGACAAAGCTGACAACTCGATGTCTCCCTTTTTCGTCCCCTACATGAGATGTTGGTAATCTGCCCCTGAAGTTAACTAACGCATATTGGAAGCTGCACTCATCACTTTATGTGTGAATCGACTAGATTGGAAGTATCCAAATGTACATTGCACAGAATGTTGTTACTTGTTAGGTGAGTTTTGTCATAATAGATCTGGCCGTGAAGTGCGAAAATCTCAGATTTTCACATCGTATTTGTCATCCAATAGTGTTAGATTGTTTTACGTCTCGACGACATTGTGTGCGTGCTGCTGCTCCAGCAACTTTATATGCAATTTGATAGTGGTCTTCCCAGGAAAGCAAGCTAGCTTTGTATTTTTCATGACTGCTGTGACAGGGTGCCACTGGGGATATGAACTCATGCCCCGGTGAAGGAAGCTCGGTGTCCACAGCATCCTTTCAATTTCAGTGTTACCGTGATGAACCTGTGATGGGACAACGACTTGAATGATGAAGTGCTTGATTTGGCTTCTGTCAAAGGTCTTCAGCTTTTTCACAGCAACTACGGTACCATCAAGTAGCATCTGTAAATAATAAGACAGTAGGGTAGAACGGAGTTTTGTAGTTAAGCTACATCATCGCAAAAGGTCAATTCCCTCCCACTTTCCTTAACATTTATAATTAGACACATCGCTTGACATTAATTAAAATAACTATGCATCTCATCTGGTCTGATATAATGTCTCTAGAACAATAGATCAAGATCTATTCGCTTTACTCTTGAATTTGGCTGTAATTCAATATATAGGTTAATAAATCTAAACTTACCAATTAAGAAGTTTATTTAGTTTCTTTCTCATATATTAGTGATGTAAACTGTCTCTACCAGGTATTAAATGACTATATCCTGAGATGTTTTAATGAAGAAGAGTTCATTTTTGACATATTAATGATTATCCACTTTTCATCTTCTACAATATTTACAATATTTACTAGTGGTGATCATGGTCTAGGTTGGGCCAATTCATCAGCTAACCCATGGACCAACTTGCAAAGTGTTGGTCTCCAAATTTTGGGAAGGGACCGAGGACCAACTCGAATAAACTTGGGACCGAGAACATGATTGACTCCATGAGTTCAGTCCAGTTTCAGAGTCAATTTGGGATCAATTGGTAATTTTTTGGTTTCATTTTTTGTATTCCCTAAAAAAAAAACTATTATTTCAAATTATATATCCATCAACAGGGCTGAGTTGCGAGGCGAGCGAACAAAGGCAAGCCATGAGGTGAGCGGCGAACGGCGAGCGTTGCTCATAAATGGAGAGGGTTTCTAATTAGTGCTTTGTTTTCTTCTAATTTACTTGGTGACGGGTAAGGCCAGCAAAGAGAGGCAGGCGGCGTGAGCGCTGAGCAAGGCGAGCGTTTCGCAGCAAGCAGGGTGAGTGTTGCTCACAAACGAAAAGTTATTTCTTTCAAGTAAAAATTGAAGAGGATAAAAAAGAAAAGAAAAAGGAGAACAAGAGTACGGGAGGAGTATGACACTATTTGATGCCATTTAACGTTGTTTAAATTAGGATTTGTTCTTTATAATAGATATAAGAATATTTTGATATATAATATATAATATAGTATTTATAAATATATATAGTTAGAATTGGTCTAAGTTGGGCCAACAATAAACTCTAAAGATCAAGGATCAAGTGCTAGTTTAAGGATTTCAAAACCAAGGATCGACCCAATCCCTTTGGGACTGGACCAAGATAGGTTGGGTTAGTTCAGGGTTGATTCTAGACTAATGCTCATCCTAATATTTGCTAAATATATCGGGAAAAGAACTGGATTAGATACTGCAACAAGCATGAATGTCTACTCATTTCCATGAAACTTGCCTAAAGAAATGCAAGAGACGAGACTCTTTGATTTAATAACACATGTCAAGGTCAAGGGACAATGCTTTTCTGATCAGTCGTTCCACAACGAAGCTTTCCTCTCATTCTGCAAATTTAGACGGGCTAATCTCCTTCGGCAAATCATTATTTACAACAAAGCTCCTCTTTCATTTCTTCCCTGAAAAGAGAACTTTTGTTGCTACAGCAATCCACCATTTTGCCAGAAGAGTCTCACCTTAATAATTCTCTCTCTCTCTCTCTCTCTCTCTCTCTCTCTCTCTCTCTCTCTCGATATCTCTATAAGCAAGAGCTGACAAGAAGAATCCAAGCCCCCCAGAGTCCCCAGACCAATCCCAGCAACTAAAGGGATATTATGAAACGAAAAATTTATAAGCAAACTTTCTTGCAATTCGTTTTCTGTCATCAATGACCCTAGTAATCCAGTCGTTCTACTTCAAGAGCCAAATACACCGAAAGAGCGTGTCAAATCTAGCGAAATGGTATCACCAGGGGGTGTTTCTTTCCCATCATGAGAACCAGCTTCGAGGGGAACTTGGTACGGTTATTTATGCAACTGAGTCCACCTTCGCTTCTGCCTACGATGCATTTATTGGGACAATAGCAGAAACCCTTACCTTGCTATTTAGGGGAACAGGAATAGGAGAAAGGGATCTACAACATGGTTGGCTGGCGACATTTTTGCCTCCTGTGTGCTTTCTGTGCTGAAGCGATGTCTTTAGTTAAGGATGTGACCCCTTCAGCCGTTTGATGAGTACTTGGGGATGCGTATTTTAGCAGAATCATTTGATTTCCATTTAGGCTAGAATTACCATTATCCATGAGCTATGATCAGCTATTGCCTGGCAAGAGGCCAGGCCTTGGAAAGTAAGATTGGCAATTCATGAGTGTGTAGCTGCTGGCCACAGTATAAGATACCAGTTGCAAGTAGACCCCTACATAGCAATTGCACGTAACTGGATAAATTACCAAGCTTTCCGGGAGGGTATCTTGTCAGTATTGGATGGAATGCTTTTGATGGCCCTACAACGGAAGAGTCCAGGCCGAGGAGTGAACTGATGGTGAGAGGCGAGTTTTATGCGGGGGTTGCTCAGAACATCATGAAGGACCGGCGCGAGGCTGGAGGGCCATAGCAGAGGTGTGAGCTCAGCGTGGAAGCAGAGGAGTGGCCAACTTCCTGCTCCATGCCAACACATGGTTGTTGACAGTGGGAATTCGGTTATGAGGAGAGGAAAGTAAGGTTATTAAGAGAACTAAGGACAGCTTCATAGTATTTGTCGAAAGTATCTGTTCTGGCACCCATCTTGTGCATAAAAACTAAGGGAAACTAGGCAACAAATGCACTTACTTGGCCCGTGTGGGATATGGTCAAGAAACATAAGCTAAGAAGCACTGTTTTTCTATTCATCTACTCCACAAGGAACCATATTTTCAGTCATTGCGTGCTCTTTTTAGTCTTCCATATTATCACACAAGAAACACACTGGATAATTTTGCCAATCATTTTTGTTATCTGCTCTTTCAGTCTTTTAGTTTATCCCAGAAGAACGCATCGGCATCAACAGCAAACTGGAAACGAATGGTTTCTTCTCAACGAAGAGTAAAACAACGAAAATCCTCAAAAGATATAAAAGTTGCCAAACTGCACGTAACTGCTAATTGGATGCTACACATGCTATCTTTGAACCTGTCTGGGATAAACAAAATTGGAGAATGAACGCCAAATGCTCTAGCTTGATGTCTATATAGTGATCGATTCGATTTTAAGTGACATGGATGTGGTATCTATTGATTCTTCAATGGCATCATCAGGTAGTCCATCTTCGAATACACAAGGACTTTGGCTGGTCTGAGAGAAACTTTGAGATTTTCTAAGTCCTTCAAGCTCCATCGCAACCTCTCTCATAGGAGGCCTCTTTCTCCCATTTAATCTCAGACACCTCATGGCTAGCGTCGCCACTGCTAGAACATCCTCCGCCTTTGCTTCATTAGCCACAACAGGATCTAGGATCTCTGACAAATCGTTTTCCTTCATTAGCAAGATAAAGTTAGCAACTAGATGTCTCCCTTCGTCATCTCCTGAGAAAGATGTTGGCTTCTGCCCTGTAAGTAACTCAACTAGCACTACTCCAAAACTGTATACGTCACTTTTATCTGTGAAATGACTAGATTGGAAGTATTCCGGGTCCAAGTATCCGAAGGTACCTTGCACGGCTGTTGTCAGGTGAGTTTTGTCAGATGGAACTGGCCTTGAGGTACCAAAATCAGAGACTTTTGCAGTATAATCGTCATCTAACAGAATGTTTGAAGGTTTTATGTCTCGGTGATAAATGGGAATTGAAGCTGCAGAATGCATGTATGCTACTGCTCCAGCAACTTCACACGCAATTCGATACCGATCTTCCCATGAAAGAGATCTAACTTTGTCCTGCTGATGAATATGCTGGGACAGGGTGCCATTAGGGATGAACTCATACACTAGTAAAGGAAGCTTGGTCTCCAAACAACATCCTATCAATTTTACAATGTTCCGATGATTAACCTGTGATAGAACAACCACTTCATTAATAAACTGCTCGATTTGGCCTGTGTTGATGGCGTTTGACTTCTTCACAGCAACTATGGTACCATCCGGTAGCATTCCTTTGTAAACAGTGCCGAACCCACCTTGACCAAGAATCCGGTTCTGGCTGTAGTTATCTGTTGCTCTTTGCAGATCTTCTTCAGAGAATATTGCTGCTTTTGTATCTCTTCCATAACCTGAGAACTTTTGTTGCAACAGCAAACCGCCATTTTGCTTGAACAGTTTCTCCTTGACAATTATGTCTCTTTGCTTCCTTAGATATCTGTACAGGCAGTAGCTGAACAGCGAAAGACTCAAGAATCCCATACCTATGCCGGCACCTAAAGCAAAAAATAAGTCCATAAGGAAACTGTGAGATAACCCATTCTTGTTTCATCTAGTCAAAATTCTAGTAGTATATCGCCTTATATGACCAATCCGATTTTACAATTCCCAAGTGTGGAACATATTGGAATACTAACTGGCATGCTCTCCTAAGTCAGCCTATGTATTGGCTATTGCAGTAGATAATAGAACTCTCTTCTACATTACTTCTCTCTGGAAGCAAATTTGCAAAGAAGCCATAAGCTTCTGCCTGCAATTTCTTGGTTACTTTGCCAATCCTAAAGGCGTACCGTCCCAATCACTGCAACATCCCTAGTTGTGACAACGTTCAATCACAAACCATAGCTTAGGAGAGAACAAATCGTGGACTTAAATGATCGTGTTGCGAATAATGAAGAAGGAAATGATTAATATTTGTGTGAAAAACACCAAAAGACTGCAAATGAGATTTATGCATTGTATTTCAATCTATAAGCAAGGAAGAATCATCAGAGAGATCAAGTGCGTCAAATGGAGGAAGGTGCCTACTAGATAAGATGCGGAGAGCAAAATGGCTTTGTAAAGGAAGTGCTATGGTCCAAACTGTAGTACACAAAATGGCAGGTAAGAAATTGGAATAATTTCACCCTCGAGTTTTTTTTTTTTTTGGGTATTGGATGCATAATTTTGCATTATCAAATGTAACTCTCGTTGCTATAGTCACATACTTTCGTACTGCCATGATCAGAGCCAGAAATAGCACATGATGCAATAGGCATCAAGTGTTGCTGGAAAGAATTAGCAGAGTTGATGACTACCTATCGCAAGAACCAGCTTGATAGGAAACTTCTTCTGGTCAGGCAGGCAATTGAGGCCATTTCTGGGTGCACCTTCGGTATATCCATTAGGACAATAACAGAAGGCACTCTTGGAATTTTTCGCACAATAAAGGGGAACGAGGATGGGAGTAAAAGCGTACACCACAGAGGTGTCCGTCAACATATTTGCCTCCATAATGCTTTGCGCAGTGACGCCATATCTTTCTGCGATTGAATTTATAGAATCGCCCTGTGTCACTAGATATGTAAGCAAGGATTCAACCCCATTTGCTGTCTCATTAGTGCTTGGGCATGCACATCTTAGTGGAACCTGCAGCTGTGCATCTATAGCAAGATCCTCACCATAATAGTAGTTCTGATCAATGAGAGCCTGGCAAAAGACAAGGCCTTGGAATGTAATATTGGCCAAGTTGAAATAGGTATCACCCTTGACCACAGTGTAAGAGGCCTGATGCGAGTAAATAGTTCCAGTGCAATAGCAAGGAACTGGAACTATGACCAAGTTACCATACGGTATCTCTTCAGCAGTGGATTTGATGTTGTTGATGGTGGCTATGTCCGACGCGTCTGAGTTGAGCAGCGAGGCGATGGTGAGCGGTGAGTTGTGTACTGAAGTAGATCGAAAGGTCAGGAAGGACTGGCATTGAGTTTGAGGACCATTGCAGAGGTAGCCTTTCAGTTGAGGTAATGTGGATGAGCAGTTGAGCCGCCGCTCATTGTCGACATATGGCTGTTGGCAGTAGGATACGCGATTAAACAGAGGTAAGAGTAATAGGATTGATGTTAAGATCGAGAGGGACGAGAGATCCATGGTTCTTGGTGTTAAATTATGTCTCGATTTTGAGTCTATATACGATATCCGATCCGTACAAAATATTTACATGCTGAAATAAGAAACAACGTGCGCGGAGCATTTGATGAAAAGTGGCGTAGGACGGGAGCCGAAGGGATCTCGCCCATGATCTGCGCTTCACGTTGGAAATGAAGGCATCCACAATCTTCTTATTCAAGCAGAGGCGGAGAAAGAGACGTGCATGAAGGCTTCTCTATTATTTTAATAAAGAATGGGGTTCTATTATTTTATTGAAGAAAGATGGAAAGCTGAAGGGGTGATCGTCCAATTCTTCTACGTCATTAATGCATGCACATGGCCATGTGCATGCATGCTTGTAGAAGAATTGGTTGGTCAGCACTTGTAGGCGCCGAACTCTCTTTCACGGTTTCTCTTTTGTGGGCTTCTCTTGTATTTTATTGATAAAGAAAGAGGGATGGCAGAATAAAGAAATAGAGATGGGCAGAAGCTATTCTCCTTCGCATGGTCACGCGCACACATCTCATTAATTGCATGGAGGCGCATGCTTGCAGATCGGCGCCGTTCGACAACTCTGAAGTACAATTTTGATTTGTTTTCTTCCAGGCACCGATAAAAGGAGCGAGAGCTTCGGAGGACGCAGCAAGCTGAAAAGAAAAGAGCTTCGCAATGAGCGAAAGAAAAAGAGCTCGAGAGACCGAGAGCGAGAGACGTGAGCTCAGAGAGGTTTGTGCGGAAGTCAAGTCCAGTGAGTGAGTTGAGTTGTTAAACATCGTGGGTATCGGGTATATAGTAGGACTGGGAAACACTTGAGTGTATGTGAGATTGTAATCCTGTAATTCTCCGATTTGATAGTGGATTATTTTGCTGGCTCTCCCGTGGACGTAGGTTGCGACTTTCGGACCGAACCACGTAAATTTCTGGTGTCCTTGTTTTATTGTTCCTCGTTTTATTTCGATCGATTTCTATAGCTCCCGACATAATTGCAAAAATATACGATCCGCTTCCGCTGCGACGCCGATTTACAACAATTGGTATCAGAGCTAAGACTTTGCAATTATGTCTGGAGCAAGAGTAGAAATTGAGAAATTTAACGGCAGGAACAACTTCGGGTTGTGGAGCGTCAAGATGAAGGCGCTATTAACAACTCAAGGATTAGCCAAGGCATTGGAGGGCAAGGCTCAGTTGTCCGAAACAATGCGAGATGCTGAAAAGGACGAGCTAATGGAGAAGGCCAAGAGCATCATCCTGTTGAACTTATCGGATGAAGTGCTAATAGAGGTAGCCGAGGAGGAGGATGCTGCAGAGTTATGGGCTAAACTTCAGGCCCTCTATGTCACGAAGGGTTTGAACAATCGCTTATATATGCTGAAGAGAATGTTCCGGTTCCGATACCGAAGGTACGTCCATTAGATCCCACCTAGATGAGTTTAATAAACTCATGATGGACTTGAAGAATGTTGGCAAGATTTTAGATGATGAAGAACAAGGCATGATGTTGTTGGCGTCTCTACCGGAGTCATGGGAGCACTTTACCGACTCCTTGTTACAAGGGCGTACTACGATTACCTCGAGAGGAGGTAAAATCTGCCCTGTTTTCAAAGGAGTGGCGAGAGAAAGTTGCGTGATGATAGTCTAGCGCAAGATGTAGCGCGTGGGTGGTGATTCGAGGTAGAGACCAACATCGGAGGCCCAGCAACAGAAGCCAAAGCAAAAGCAGGTCGAAGTCGCGACATAGAAAATCAAAAGGTCGCGTGAAGTGCTTCGAATGTCACGAGGAGGGGCACATAAGGAGAAATTGTCCAAAGCTAAGAAATAAAGGCGTTTGGCAAAATGCCACAAGCGGTGTGGCGAATGTTGCCGAGGAGAGTACCGAGTGATGCCGAAGCTGTCCTATGTGTATCTACGAGTTCATCGGGAGATGAATGGGTGCTAGATTCTGGATGTTCCTATCATATGACTCCTCACAAGAACTGGTTCACTACCTACCAGACTGCAGATGGTGGTAGAGTTCTTTTGGGGAATAATGCAGCCTGCAAGGTTGTTGGGATAGGAACAGTTCGGATCCGAATGCACGATGGCGTAGAACGGACGTTGACAGACGTAAGGCACGTACCAAAGCTCAAGAAGAGCCTTATTTCTCTAGGTACACTCGATGACCTCGGGTGCAAATACACAGCTGAAGGTGGAGTGTTGAAGATCTCTCGAGGTGCCCTGACAGTGATGAAAGGGAAGAAGGTGAATTCTCTCTATCATTTACTGGGAGAAACCGTGACCGGAGTTGCTGCAGTTTCATCAGGTGAGTCAGACTCAAATTTGACTCAGTTATGGCATATGCGATTGGGACACATGAGTGAGGCAGGTATGACAATGCTGAGTGAGAAGGGGTTCTTTGAAAGGTCGAAGACGGGAAAGCCGGACTGTGTGAGCACTGCATCTTCGGGAAGCAGCGTCGTGTTAAATTTGGTACAGCTCTACATTCGACCAAGCAACCAGTCGAATACATTCATTCAGATGTTTGGGGACCGTCTCCAGTTCCATCGAAAGGAGGTGCTAGATATATGCTAACATTCATCGATGATTACTCAAGGAAGGTATGGGTGTACTTCCTGAAGCACAAATATGAGGTATTTGATCGGTTCAAGAATTTTAAGGCATTGATTGAGAAGCAGTCAAGTAAACAAATCAAGTGCCTGAGAATTGATAATGGCATGGAGTTCTGTGGTAAGGAATTTACCGAGTTCTGCCAAAAGGAAGGGATTGTGAGACACAGCACAGTTCCCGGAACACCACAGCGAGAATGGCGTAGCGAACGGAAGAACGAACTCTACTTGAGCGAGCTCGGTGCATGCTTTCGCATGCGGGATTGGGCAAGGAATTTTGGGCCGAAGCAATAAATATGGCATGTTACCAGTTAATCGATCTCCATCTTCTCGCTATCGAGTGGAAGACTCCGAGGAAGTATGGTCGGGAAACCTGTTGATTACTCCGGATTACGAATATTCGGATGTCCTGCGTATGCTCATGCGAGAGATGGTAAGCTTGAGCCGAGGGCGAAGAAGTGCATATTTCTGGGTTATGCACAAGGGGTGAAAGGCTACCGGGCTGTGGTGCACGATCCCGAGATCACCCGGTTTTCTAATCGCAGAGACGTGATCTTCGACGAGATTGCAATGCTTCAAAAGAGCAGTCTTGAGACTCAACCAGCAGAGCGAACGGATCATGGTGTCAGAAGTGAGGTGGAGATTCAGGCAGGGAAGGAAGAGACAATTTTCTGCAGGTATGCCTTCCCACAGTGGGCGAACAACGTTCAAGCCCTTCAGGGATGGCCTGTTAGCAGGAAACCACTCTGCCCTTTAGTTCAGGGTCTAGGGACATCATGAGAACCAGGATGGAACCGCTTTTAATCTACCCGAGCTGCATTTCCTAGAGGATTCTACCAGGCTGGAGAAGAAGAGGAGTTGAGAAAGCCATAGAGAGGTTTTACAAAACACTCACTTTACTTCAGGGGACTCTGCCCAACACAATACACCCTCCTTGCCCTTTATAGACAATAAGAGGTCACAAGCGAACAAGGACCAAGCTCATGGGTCCAGAAACAAACAGAGGCACCCGAAACTTTCGGGAGGGAATTATTCGCACACTATGAACAGTAACCGTACTGTGAACAGTACTTTCCCTAGCCTAGTGCTACAGTAAAAATGAACAGTACAATGCTACAGTAAAACTGTACGGTCAGCGGCTTTTCAGCGGTCTCGTCCGTCACGAGCGTTGTAGTCATAGTCCGAGTCATCTGAGCTGTGTGCTGTTGCTAGAAGATGTGCTTCGTACTTCTGTTCAAGATCTTCAAGGTCTTCTGGTGAAAGGATTTGTTTTAGATGGTGTGATGAGGATGCTTCTTCATGATCCCGGTGGGATGCTTCTTCTTGCGCCCAGTTTGTATTGTCATCCTCTGCGGTGTTGGCAGGAATACTTGGCTGGGGCCAATTAAATGGCTGCGAATAGTAGGAAGTGTCTATTTGAGATAAGGACAAGGGTTCCTGGTCATAGGGATCTTGGGAAAGAGGACCTCCCCATCGTGCATAGGGGTCGGGGTAGGTTGGACAATGTCTTGTGCACTTGTCATTTCATTATCTTGAGATGATTCACTGTCCGAATTGCTCGAGTGCTTCCTTAGCTTCCGGAGCTAGGTCATAATGATCCCATGCGGTGGGTATATTAAAATTCCATACACTTTCGGGAATGGTTTTGTTTTCTTGGCACGGGATCCCTGGAGTTCTCGTCTCGGTGTGGACAGGATACGACAGATCTTGAATAGGATTTGTGAATTTGAGCTTCTTTGCTATCCAGATGTGGTTTGTAGGATGTGGTTCCTATTTCCAGAGGAACATTGATGATGTTGCCATTGTTTCGGCAGAAATGCCATGGTCGTTTGAAAAACGAGAATGGTATGGACTTCGGGATTTGGTGTCGTGGTTCTCGGTTCCTTTTCCAAGAGATGTTTCCGGTGAGTGGGAGGATAGAACCAGTTGAGAAAGTCTAGAAGGTTTTGATCACTTTCTCTCTCGATATTTTTCCCAAGTAAGAATATCCTGGTGAGGTTGGCAACAAATCTTCTGGTTGGGATTTCAAAGGCTATCAAGTACTTATTGGTTAAGTACCATAATAGCGTCTTGAGCTGATCAGGAAAATCATCTTCTTTCCAGATAAGAGGATGTATGAATGGATAATCTGAATTTAATCCACAAGGATAAAGAATCGAACCTGCATTGAATCTGAACAGATCTGTGTGGCTTTGCCACATGAGATTTTCTAGATTTTCAGTGAGAGTGTCATTCTGGATTTGTTCAACAATCTCCTGGGGAAATTTCCAGCTTGGCAAATCTTTGATCTTCTCAATCTTGTATTTTACTCCATGATTGAGCATATGAAAAGCAGGTCTTTTGATGTACATGTTGATTTCAGCTGGGGCTTTTGGTCTTGACAAGAAATCAACTAGAACATTCTTTTTTCCTGGAATGTGTTTGGTTTCAAAGGAGTATTTTGAAAACCATTCAGCCCATCGAAGCGAGTTGGGAATTTGGAATGCTTACGTTTAAACTTGGTCATCCGAGGAAAAGATGCCATGTCTAATTCTACCAGGAAGTGATGGCCGATGAGATGGAATTCAAATTTCTTGATCCCATTTTTGACTGCTAAGATTTCTTTGAAGGTGGAGTGATAATGCATTTCGGATTGAGAAAACTTTCCACTTTTGTGAGCACAGAGGTGTCTCTTACCCTCAATTTCTTCAAGTAAAATGGCTGCCCAGTATTCGTCACTGGCATCGGTTTGAAGAATTCTTTTACCTGTTGATGGTATCTTTAGTGGTGGGAGATTACGCATAACCTCCTTGAGCTCGACAATTGCTTTTGTCTCGAGTTTTCCCCATGGTGGGGGATTCTTCTTTAGCATGGATTGTAAAGGAATTAGAAGCTTTGCAAGATTTGGGACAAAATCCCCGAGATAATTAATTATCCCAAGGAATTCTTTGAACTTCCTTTTTTGTGAAATTTTCTTCAGGAAATTTTAGCGTTCTCCCGAGCAATATGCGGCCCCGGATAGTATGTACCATTGTTGAGGTGCATACCAAGAAACTCGATTTCTGTTTGGGCAATGTTCATCTTTCTCCGAGAAAGCATGATGCCATGCTTTCGACAATTTGCAAACTGTTGAAGAAGTTGGCGGTGTAGGACTCGCTCATCGGGTGTAGAGCGGAGATCATCGATATATTTGCAGCACTTGAAAGGATTGGTTGGAAGATACGACACATGGCCTTTTGGAAAAGGGATGGTGCTACCTTTAGGCCAAAAGGAAGGACTTTCCACTGGAAGTGCTGGTTTGGAATACAGAATCCTGTCTTGGATCTGTCTTTAGGATGGATACGCAATTGCCAAAATCCGGCTTTAAGGTCGAATTTGGAATAGATATGGGCCTTTGTTAATTAAAAGAAAGAGAGAAACTCGGATGGTAAAGGGAATTTATCATCTTGAAGGAAAAAGTTGAGGGGTTGGTAGTTAATTACCAATCTCATTTTTCCTCTGTTTTGCTCAGCTCGCTTATTGACATAGAAGGCTTCACAAGCCCACTGGGAGTTGGAGACTTCAATAAGGCATTGTTGCAGTAGTTCTGAGCATTCCCTTTGAGCTAAGGCCAAGTGTTCTGGCTTCATTCCCATGTGACTCGCCTTAGTTGGTTGATATCTTCATTTTTCTTGAAAGGAAGGCGAACGAAGAATTCTGGATTTTCCCACAAAGGGTGGGAACACTTTTGAGCGAATTCTGCATGGGATTCCGAACATGATTCTAACAGCTTTTGCATGATTGGATCTAATAGACTCATTTGAATGGAAAAGAGTCTCTGAATATTGACGAATTCAGAGAATTGGTCCTTATACCTAAGACCTTTTCCAGGAATGATACGTAGTTGTGAGATCTGAGTCATGACGTCCCAACCAATGATTAGGTCTTTGTTGGGAAGATTGGATCCAAAGATTTTTGTGGTTATTGAACACTGAGGAAAAAACTGGATGGTCACAGGAGTAGTTCTCACATTTGTGGAGAAAGTATCTCCTGAGGCCGAGTTGAAATATCGGACATAAGGAGTCCAATATTCTTCAGGAAGAACTTTGGTATCCATGATTGAACAACTTGCTCCAGTATCAATAAGAGCAATGACAGTGATTGGCTTAGCAAACTTTGAAGTGAGGATTTTTACAGGAAAATGGGGACAGTGGGTTTGGTTTGAGAATATGTCAAGGTTTTGTTCTGCAGATGTGGGTGATATGTGGAAAATGTCTTCAGATTCTGAATCTGAATCAGTTTCGCTGGAATTGTTGTAACATGGAATGATACAAAGAGTTTGTTCATATTGTTCTTCATCAGCAGAGAATAATGATTCAACATCATCATTTTCAAGAGAGATACCTGTTTCATTCTCAATCTGATGTATCAAATGATGTTGGCCCTTCTTGGCTTGGGGACAGTTTTTGGCAAAATGTCCTTTCTGGTTGCATATGTAGCAACGATTCGTCTTTTTATGACTCGTGCGATCCTTTCTTTTCGTAGGTATCGCCATTTCTTCTTTCTTCGGAAGTTCTGGTTGCCATGTTTGGACTTGTTCATCGAGAACTTCTTGAAGTGTTTCTTCTTTCGAGAATACTTTCCACAAGTGCCATCACAATCTTTTTTAGAACATTTGATCTTCACTTGCGGTGAGAGCATCTTTGTCTCGAGACTCGGATCACTTTGTTGATATAGGATTTGACCATCTGGCGCTTTAGGCATATTTCTTCAAGACATAGATGGATTTCTTGTTGTATTTCTCCCGGCGGTATATCCTGAACTCTCTTTTGTCTCCCAAAAAAGGATCTTTCGACCATTTGGGATAGTTCTTTGGGGATGGAATTCAGGAAAATATGCTTCAGATTTGAATCCGCCCCAATTTGGTAAAAGAGCTGAAGTATTATTCGATAATGCTTATCAAGATGTTTCTTTTGGAATGAACAACATTTCCTTTCGAAAAACTCTCTTCTTTTCATCTCGATGAGGTCGGTGGGTTTTCCCACAAAAAAGTGGTATAGGATAGTAATGGCTTGACTGAAATTTGGTGACATCGGAAAATGGATCTGGTCTTGTTCGATGCGATTTCCACCAAAGTTTAAGGCTTCCGTGAACCTAGTAACAAAATTGTAAAGGACATCATTCATATCATGGTTGGTGAGGGACTGAGTATTTAACCAAGTATGAAATTCCTCAAGTCTTTGGCCATTTTTGGTAAGGAATATCATCGATGGTGAAAACTGCTTTGATGCCATGGACACATGATTTGCGGGGTTGTCTCTAACAATCTCTGGGTCAGAGTAAATTGACTCCATTTCTTGGTCTGGAGAATCAGTCATGAATATAGAAGAGGTTATAGGTACAATGGGAAGGGGATCAGGTTCAGAAACTGAAAAGGATGAAGAGGATGAGGATGATACTAAATCAGATTCAGTATCAGAAGTGGTAGGATCAGTTTGTTCTGCTGGAAATAGAGTTTGATCATTTGGAGAAGTTGGATCAGTTTTGTGGACTGGTTCAGAATGTCCCTGGACACTTAAATCCTTTAGAAAGGATTCTAATGGATTTGCTAGCATCATCTGATCTGGCTTTTCTCTTATGACAACCGAACATGATTCTACAGGACTTTTCTCTTTTCCTCTTTCCTTTTGGATTCGATTCAACTCTTTGATGCGTTCCCGTATATCTGGTTCCTTCTTGGAAGGATCTTGTGGAATGGCAGCAAAGATAGACGTTGAGGTGGTGGAGGTAAATATCCAGTTCTTACGGGGTTGCAAGTGGATCAAAGGTCTGAACCTTCCTTCTTCAAGGAGTTGGATTTGTCTTTTGAGCTTTTCTATCTCTGGTTCTGGGCTTTCTAGATAATGGTAGCCCAGACGTTGCCCTGATTCCAAGGCATTTAGCCTTTTCTGGAATTCAGAAACCATTTTCTTGGTGGTTTCATCATACCTTCGGAGATCTTGTTGCACCATTCCAATCTTGGAATCAATTGCCTTGAAAGCATTGTTTTGTGCTAACGAGTCTCGATTGCCAATTTAGAACAGCTTCGGACGCGAAGTCTTTTTGTCTTCCATGTTCATCCACATCAGTGGGGGTGGATATTTTAGGAACATGGCGGTATCTGCCCTGTGGATCAATGAATTCCTCTGGGGCAGGAAACGACAGTTTAGAACCTTCTTTCATAAGAGGAGGAAAGTCAGAATCGTGAAACATGGCAATGGAGGAAATTGGTGGTGTTTCTGCTGGAGCTTCAAGTGGGTAAGAATGCTTCTTGGCCCACTTTAAAATTGGCTTATAGAACGGAGAGAGAGCTTGTTTTTTCTGAGGTGGTGATGATGGGGGTGATCTTGGAGGAAGAGATTGCAGATGAGGCCATAATTTCTGAAGACGGTGATATTGAACAACTAGCAGAGCCACAACACAACATAGCCACGGGCAGACAAAGAAGGCAAATTAAACCACCGGTACGTTATGGTTATTCTGATATTGCCTATGCATTAACTGTAGGTGATGAGGTGGAGATGGATGAGCCTTCATCCTATTCCGAGGCAATGGCTAGTGCTGAGTCATCACAGTGGCTGGAGGCTATGAGTGAAGAAATAGAATCACTCTATCGGAATCAGACATGGGAGTTGGTCAAAGTACCCAAAAGTCAGAAAATTGTCGGATGCAAATGGGTCTACAAACGGAAAGAGGGCATTCCGGTGTAGAGGCAGACGGAGTTCAAGGCGAGACTTGTTGCGAGGGGGTATACTCAACGAGAGGGCATCGATTACAATGAAGTGTTCTCTCCTGTGGTAAGGCATACCTCTATTCGTGTATTACTTGCCTTAGTTGTTGCACATGATCTTGAGTTGGAGCAACTAGATGTAAAAACGGCATTTCTTCATGGTGAATTGGAGGAACGAATTTACATGAAGCAGCCTGAGGGATTTGCTATTCCAGGTAAGGAAGACCATGTTTGCCTATTGAAGAAATCTTTGTATGGACTGAAACAATCTCCTAGACAGTGGTATAAGCGTTTTGATGCTTTCATGACTAGTCAAGATTATTCGAAAAGTCAGTTTGATAGTTGTGTTTATTTTAGGAGATTGGAAGATGGGTCTTTGATTTATCTGCTATTATATGTTGATGATATGTTGATAGCAGCTAAACATACGTCGATATTGATGTGTTGAAGCGGCGGTTGAGTGCTGAGTTTGAAATGAAAGAATTAGGTGCTGCTAAGAAAATATTGGGTATGGAGATTTTGCGTGACAAGACCGCAGAACGTTGCGTTTGTCTCAAAAGAAATATATTGAGAAGATTGTGGCACGTTTTAATATGCAGTCAGCAAAATCTGTAAGTACTCCTTTAGCCGCACATTTTAAACTTTCGACAAGTTATCACCGCAACCGAGGAGGAGGAGGAACATATGTCCCGTGTTCCTTATTCTAGTGCAGTTGGTAGTATTATGTATGCCATGGTATGTACTAGACCTGACATTTCACAGGCTGTAAGTGTTGTCAGCCGTTACATGAAGCACCCAGGTAAGACTCATTGGGAAGCCGTGAAATGGATCCTTAGATATCTAAAGGGGACAGCAGACGTTGGCATTATGTATCGGAGGAACATCAATGGCAACGAGACCACGGTACGTGGACTCGGATCATGCCGCAACTTGGATGATCGCAGATCGCTAGCGAGGTACGTGTTTACGCTAGCGAGATGGTGCAATAAGTTGGAAAGCGTCTTTACAAGACGATGTTGCATTGTCTTCAGCGAGGCGGAGTACATGGCACTAACCTTTGTTGCAAAGGAGTCGATATGGCTAAGGGGTTTGCTCTCGGACCTTGACTGGAGCAGAAAAGTGTCACCATACACTTTGTGACAATCAAGGTGCGATATATTTGGCTTATAATCCAATATATATCACGAGCGAACGAAACATATTGACATCAGGTACCATTTCATCCGAGATGTCATAGCAAAGGGTAAGATTGTTGTGAAGAAAATAGCAATAGCGGAGAACCCAGCAGATATGATGACGAAGCCTGTTCCTTCAGCAAAGCTCGAGCTCTGTATGAGCTCGATTGGCGTCTGTAGAATATGAGCGCCCATCGGGCGTTGGGAGAGTCGAGCATGGAAAATAATCATTATAACTTGGCCTCAAACGTCGAGCCAAGGTGGAGAATTGTTAAATTATGTCTCGATTTTGAGTCTATATACGATACCCGATCCGTACAAAATATTTACATGCTGAAATAAGAAACAACGTGCGCGGAGCATTTGATGAAAAGTGGCGTAGGACGGGAGCCGAAGGGATCTCGCCCATGATCTGCGCTTCACGTTGGAAATGAAGGCATCCACAATCTTCTTATTCAAGCAGAGGCGGAGAAAGAGACGTGCATGAAGGCTTCTCTATTATTTTAATAGAGAATGGGGTTCTATTATTTTATTGAAGAAAGATGGAAAGCTGAAGGGGTGATCGTCCAATTCTTCTACGTCATTAATGCATGCACATGGCCATGTGCATGCATGCTTGTAGAAGAATTGGTTGGTCAGCACTTGTAGGCGCCGAACTCTCTTTCACGGTTTCTCTTTTGTGGGCTTCTCTTGTATTTTATTGATAAAGAAAGAGGGATGGCAGAATAAAGAAATAGAGATGGGCAGAAGCTATTCTCCTTCGCATGGTCACGCGCACACATCTCATTAATTGCATGGAGGCGCATGCTTGCAGATCGGCGCCGTTCTGACAACTCTGAAGTACAATTTTGATTTGTTTTCTTCCAGGCACCGATAAAAGGAGCGAGAGCTTCGGAGGACGCAGCAAGCTGAAAAGAAAAGAGCTTCGCAGTGAGCGAAAGAAAAAGAGCTCGAGAGACCGAGAGCGAGAGACGTGAGCTCAGAGAGGTTTGTGCGGAAGTCAAGTCCAGTGAGTGAGTTGAGTTGTTAAACATCGTGGGTATCGGGTATATAGTAGGACTGGGAAACACTTGAGTGTATGTGAGATTGTAATCCTGTAATTCTCCGATTTGATAGTGGATTATTTTGCTGGCTCTCCCCGTGGACGTAGGTTGCGACTTTCGGACCGAACCACGTAAATTTCTGGTGTCCTTGTTTTATTGTTCCTCGTTTTATTTCGATCGATTTCTATAGCTCCCGACATAATTGCAAAAATATACTATCCGCTTCCGCTGCGACGCCGATTTACAACACTTGGAATGACTGAGATTCGGCATGCGCATTGCTGCGACTTTTGTATGCAAAGAACCAACTCCTATTCTTGATGGAAAACACCAATTGCAAAGTTGCCGTGGCTGACACGCCGTTGAAAGTCACCTTCAAGACTATCAATTGCATGACCTAGGCCCTTCAAAGATTACAGGAGTTCCATCACATCCAGGACAGAAGCCACCCGTCCAGCGGTACCCGTAGCGATAGACTTGCGGTGTTGACCGTTGACGGTGACGGTTCCTTGTTTGAACGAAATAGCTGGCTTGAAGTGTAATACTTAAGGCGGCTAACTAATCAAACTGGTCAAAAAGTCAAAGGTCAAATATAAAGAAGGCAAAAAGCCACCACCTCGGTTATTTAAGAAAGGGGAAGAGCCCATGAACATGGTTGAGTGAACGAAGATGGAGGAAAGAAAGAGAAATATTCGTTTCGGACACCCGACAAGCCGGATTAGCTACATCTTGCCACGTCTAGTAAGTATTTAAGCCGTATTTTTTGGAGTTAGGCCATATTTGTGTATTCACATGAAAATGATAGTTTAAGATGTCGTGGAACTATTGGTTTGGAAAGAAATCGATTCCGACATACGGTTGATTCAAACCATTTTTTCAAATTTCGCAGAGCATAAAAACTCTAATGTTATAATGAACCTGCTGATTTATTAGATATATTTGGACCGAGATTTGTGTTTGAGACTGCATCATTTCAATGGAAAGATGACCATGCCATCCCCTATTCTACTCTTCTGTGTTTATGCTTTCTCTGCTGAAGTACAACTCCCTTCCCTTTTTTTAATCCGTGAAATGCTCATCAAGATCCAAAGCAAACATTTGCTACCATAGTCCTTTGGAGGTTTTCCATTATCGGTGGGGCCATGAAGGGATCAAGTATGGTTGTATCAAATTTGAGCGAAGCTCCATGGCTCAGAAAACGGCACTAGGCCCTTTCATTCCCAACACAAAACGAAAACGAAAACGAGGTCGGATTAGAGGAAAACTGGGAACTTAACAAGGAGAAATGAACAGAGTTCTCATGATTGAACTTGACTGGCAGATGAACATCATCTTCAAGACCGTACGACCAATCTTGCAAGATTAGGCACCTACATTCTTTCTGATTGTGCTATAATGTATACTTTAATTTAACCAATCGACAAGAAATTATTTAGCCAGTCATTGGCTTTGACCCGGCTTTAGACCCCTAAGAGATGTGTAGGCACCGGCACAACACACGAATTGTGTGGGAAAATTGTCCTAAAGTCTTTAATCTATTAACATTTGTCAATTTAGTTATAAATATTTCAATTTTGTCAATTAAATCTTAAAATTTTCATATTTTATCAATTAAGTTCATATGATCAATTTTAATCAGAAATTGCCGACATGTACGTGAACTATCCTATGTGACATGGCTGATATGAACTAATTTTTTTAATTTTCTTCTTTTCTCTTTTCATTTTTTTCCTTCCGAGCTTGATAAGGGCAGTGAAGCCCTCACTGGTCATGGGCCCTCACTAATGAGGTTTTTGTGGCCCTTGCCCAATGGCCGATGAGGGTTGGCTGGCCCTTGCTTGTGACTAGTGACCCTTGCCAAACTTGGTGGAGGGAAAAAAAAAAAAAAAAGAAAGAAAGAAGAAGAAAGAAGAAACGAAATAAAATATAAAAAAATATTCATTTCTTTTAATTGTTTATATCTATGTTGGCCATCCTATGTCAGCAATTTCTAATTAAAATTCGCAGTAGAACTTGATTGGCAAAACATAAAAAGTTTATGATTCAATTGATAAAATTGAAAAACTTATAACTGAATTGACAAAAGTGCAATAGTATGTTTAAAACTTTTTAAATAGTTTTCCCCTAATTGCATCCATACAAGTTCCTAAAACCCACATAAGAATTGCGTAGAATTCCATGACAACAATTTAATGGAATTACTTGGTAAGTTGGGTTGTCCCTGTGACAAATCCGTGGCTGCTCAGAAATGTCGAGCCCCAGTGGGGCCCCTGTTTTCCATGAAGTACCGTTAATACAGTTAGCAATCAGTAGTTCAGACAAGGGGCAAGTTCGAAGTTTCAAAACGACTGATGATCAAGCGGTCTGAGCTCTATGGAGTACATGATCGACTCGACCCTGACAATGTTTGATGACCGAACACCTGGATTCAAAAGACATGGAGATCGAGCTTGGCTGGTTAGAGCTTCTCATTTCCTCCAACTCTACTTTAACTCGATTCGAGTGAAATGAACAGTCACCTAAGACAGTATTCAAGGTCAAGCTCCTCGGCTTTCAAGATGCATGAGAAGCGAAATGAGCACACGAGTCCAATCCGATCTGATCAGCATGCAGCAGCCGTAGAAAATGGAAAGAGAATTCGGTTACCCTCAAGGAATCCTTCAAATGATCTCGAACAGCTCATGAGGAACTTGAACGTCAACAGCTCCAGTATAACACAAATTAAACAAACCTTCATGCACATTTTGAATTAGGTGTTAAGCGTTTGCTCAACGGATCGAAAACCATTCGCTCCTGGACATATGCTTAGCCCACTTGAGATTGAAGTTGATATAGATCACAAGCACGCTTTCCGATTTTGTAGAAAGCTGCTAAAAATTGACAAAGGAACATTGAAAGAACAACAGAAAGGGAAAGTACAGACTACAGACAAACTTGCTCCTTCCCTGCACAGAGCTATTGATTGGAATTCATTTGCTGTCGAGATGTATTTGGATACCGAGTATGGCAGGGGATTCGCCAGTGTCTTTTGATTTCAAAAATAAAACATTAAGTTTATATGTACCAAACTGAGCTTGGTTTAATTTTCTCTCAAATCACACCATTAATCTCTAGCCCCTTCATTCAATCATCTTCAATTGACTGTCTTAACTTGAGAAATGCAGAATTCTCATTGCAAACGAGGCACAGAGTGGCCAAGTTTCACAGGGATTCTGAGGATCATGTAAACAGGACAACTTGATTGTCATCAAACAGTGATGCATCTTCTGAAGAAACCGTATCTCATGATAGCTGTGTCAGGCTATGAAAGTGCTGTTGCTTATGCTATGGATTTTGTCAAGATGCAATTCGGAAATGTGGAAGTTGCAACTTGAGGCTAAGTCTGGCTATCCCATAGGACATAAACAATGTTATAGAACTTGATAGATAAAAGCACAAGGCTTCAATACCAACATCACCTGTTATTCAAAGGAGATTGAGGAATGTGAGCAGCTTCAACATAATCGCTAGATATTTTCCAGCAAGTTACTCTCAAAGTTGGGGTGTGCATATGAAAAGTCTGTAGTAGGAATCAGAAACAATAGTTTATGATGTAGCCGGAGTAAAAAAAATCCAAAGCATCATGCATTATTGATTGGGAAAAAGAGAACTGAATCAATCACATAATGCAAAGAGAATTCACCATTATTATTGATCCGTGGAAATGAACTCCCCACCTTAATTGACAGCAAATCTTTTGAATGAAGTTTGGTTAGGTATCTGGTGCTTAAGAAAAACATCAAGCTGAAGTAAAGTAAAAGAGAATGATTTGAGTGAAAGGTATCTTCTAGTGATTTTAATAATTGCTGCTGCTAACTGCATGGGACATGCCCTACCCCCAAAGCTGTCTAGGATAAAGAACCATCAAGTTCAGTATGAACACCGAATGTTCTAGCTCAATGTCTCTACTGAGATTGATACATCTTCAAGTGACATGGATGTGCTATCTATCGATTCTTCATTGGCTTCATCAGGTAGTCCATTTTCAAATGCACAAGGATTTTGGCTGGTCTGAGAGAAACTTTGAGATTTCCTTAGTCCTTCAAGCTCCATGGCAACCTCTCTCATGGTGGGCCTCTTTCTCCCATTCATTTTCAAACACCTCATGGCAAGCATTGCTACTGCAAGAACCTCCTCCGCCTTTTCTTCATTGGCCACAACAGGATCTAGGATCTTTGACAAACGGCTCTCCTTCATTAGCATGACAAAGCTAGCAACTAGATGTCTTCCGTCCTCATCTCCTGAGAAGGATGTTGGCTTATGCCCCGTAAGTAACTCAACAAGCACAACTCCGAAACTGTACACATCACTTTTATCTGTGAACTGACTAGATCGGAAGTATTCCGGGTCCAAGTATCCGAAGGTCCCTTGCACAGCCGTTGTCAGGTGAGTTTTTTCTAACGGAACCGGCCTTGAGGTACCAAAATCAGAGACTTTTGCAGTGTACTTGTCATCCAGCAAAATGTTAGACGGCTTTATGTCTCGATGATAAATTGGAATTGAAGCTGCAGAATGCATGTAAGCCACTGCTCGAGCGACTTCACACGCAATTCTATACCGGTCTTCCCATGAAAGGGAACAATCTTTGTCCTGCTGATGAATATGCTGTGACAAGGTGCCATTAGGGACGAACTCATACACTAGTAAAGGAAGCTTGGTCTCCAAACAACATCCTATCAATTTTACAATGTTCCGATGATTAACTTGGGATAGAACAACCACTTCATTGATAAAATGCTCAGTTTGGCCCCTGTCGATGATCTTCGACTTCTTCACAGCAACTATGGTACCATCTAGCAGCATCCCTTTGTAAACTGTGCCAAACCCTCCTTCACCAAGAAACCGGCTTTGGCTGTAGTTATCTGTTGCTCTCTGCAGATCTTCTTCAGAGAATATTGCTGCTCTTCCCTCTCTTCCAAAAGGTGCAAACTTTTGTTGCAACAGCAAACCACCGTTTTGCTTGAACAGTTTCTCCTTGGCCATTCTATCTCTCCGCTTCCTTACATATCTGTAAAGCCAATAGCTGAAAAGCGAAAGACACAAGAATCCCATACCAATGCCAGCACCTAAATAAAACATGAAGTCTTTAAGGAAACTGGGAGATAACAAATTCTAGTTCCGTCTATTGAAAATGCTCCTAATAATTTCCTGACATGACCAATTAAATTTTACTGTTCCTAAGTATGGAGCATGTCAGAATGCTAACTTTCACGCTTTCCCAAGTCAGCCTATGTATAGGTTTTTGAAGTAGGTGATAAAACTCCCTCCTACATCACTTTTCTCTAAAGTAAATTCACAACGAAGCCATCTAAAATTTTCCAATTTGCTGCCTGCAATTTCTTGTGTACTTTGCCAATCCTAAAGGAGTACTGTCACATCACTGCAACATCCCTAGTGGTGACAGCGTTCATTCACAAAACTTAGCTTAGAAGACAATAAACCATGGACTTAAATTGTCATGTCGCAAATGAAATGAAGAAAAAGTAAATGATGAATATTTGCATGAAGCCACAATACAAAGAAACAGCAAATGAGATTCATGTGTTGTATATCAATCTGTAAGCAAGGAAGAATCATCAGAGAGATCAAGTGTGTCAACTGGAGCATTTGAGCAAAGACCGGAAGTTGCCAAATCTATAAGATGCGAAGAGAAAAAAGGCTTAGTGTACATGGGTGTAAGGCAAGTACAACGGTCCGATGTGTAGTATGCAAAATGGCATGCGTAAGAAAAAGCAATAATTTCACACTCAGAGTTTTTCCTCAAGTATTGGATGCATAATTTTGCATTAACGAATGTATCTCTCCGTGCAATAGTCAAAGATTTTCTAACTACCATCAACACAGTCAATATATATACAGGAAAAGGGTAGTCTTTTCTGATCGGGCATGCAGAGTTGCTGGACAGAATTAGCAGAGAGATTGATGTCTACCTATCACGATAACTTGTTTGAAAGGAAACTTCTTCCGGTCAGGCATGCAATTGAGGCCATTTCGTAGCACATCTTCGGCATATCCATTGGGACAATAACAGAAGGAACTCTTGGAATTCTTTGCACAATTAAGGGGAATGAAGATGGTATTAAAAGGGTAAATTACAGAATCAGTCGTCATCATATTTGCCTCCAAAACGCTTTGCTTAGTGACACCAAATATTTCCCCAATTGATTCCACCGAGTCGTCCCATGTCACTAAATATGAAAGCATGGATTTAACCCCATCAGTTGTCTCACCAGTTCTTGGGCATGCGCATCTTAGTGGAACCAGCACCTGTGCACCTTCAACAAGATCCACAGCATCAGCATCAAAGTAGTTCTGACCAGCTAGAGCCTGGCAAGAGGTCAGGCCCTGGAATGTATCATTAGCTATGGTAAAATAGGAGTCATCCTTGGCCAGAGTGTAATTGGCCTGGTGCAAGTACGAGCTTCCAGTGCAAGAGCAAGGAACTGGAACTATGACCAATTTATCTAAAGGCATCTCTTCGGCAATGGAGATGTTGTTGATGGTGGCTATGTCCAATGCATCTGAGCTGAGCAGCGAAGCGATGGCGAGCGTTGAGTTGTATAGGGAGGTCGAACGAAAGGTCAGGAAGGACTGGCATTGAGTTTGAGGGCCATTGCAGACGTTAGCTTTCACTGTAGATGTCGTGATATTGCAGTCGAGCTGCTTGTTGCCAATATATGGCTGTTGACTGTGGGATACGTGATTAAACAGAGGTAAGAGTAATAGGATCGGTGATAAGATTGAGAGGCAGGATAGATCCATGGTTTTGGAATAAATGAGATTTGGCTTGCGCATAGGTGCAACTCTTGCATGCAAAGAACCAACACCTATATTGATGAAAACACCAAGCGCAAAGTTGCCGTGGCCGACACGCCGTAGAAAATCACCTTCAAGAACAAAAATTGCAGAATCAAAACTGTTGACTGTCATCCAGTGCTGAACATAAAGGTAGACTTGCGGAGTTGACTGTTGACTGCCATTTTTCGACGAAATAGCAAACCTGAAGAACTGTCCAGCATTGCTCTGAAACAGGTTTCGTGTGATTATTAATTAATTTATTATGTGCTCTTCTGTGGTTATTCTTCTTTTGCTGAAGTCCTTCCTTCCTTCCCTTTAGTTATCCGTGGGACGCTCATTTAGAGCCAAAGAGAACATTTTGCTTCCTTAGACCATCGGAAGGTTTACATTATTGGTGGGGCATAAATGGATAAACTATGGTTGTCTCGAATTGAAGCACACTCCATAGCTCAGTAAACAGCACTAGGCCCTTCCATTTTCAACATGAAATGAAAATCAGTTCGGATTAGAAGAAAACCAAGAACTTCACAAGAAGAAATAAGCAGAGTTCTCATGGTTGAAACCGACTGGCAGATGAAAATCGCCTTCAAGGCAGTTCCGCCAGTCTTGCAAGATTAGGAACGTACATCGTTTCTGAGCGTGCTGCAATATATGCCTTGATCTAACCAATCGGCAAGAAATTATCTAGCTAGTCGTTGGCTTTGACTCTTCTTTAGGCCCAGAAGAGACGCGCAGGTACCAGCGCACCCCACAAATTAATGAAGTTTCTAGGTAAGTTGGGTTGTGTGCCAGTGACAAATCCGTGGCTGCTCTAAATTGTCGACCCCAATTGTGGCCATTCTTTTCCATGAAGTTACGTGGATACAATTAGCAATCAGCTGTTTGGACAAGGAACGAGTTTTAAGTTTCAAAATGAATGATATCAAGCGGTTTGAGCTCCACCAAGTACATGCTCGACTCGACCCTAATATTAATTGAAGACCGAACATTTGGATTCAAAAGAGATGGAGCTCAAGCACTGCTGCATAGAGCTTTTCATTTCCTCGAACTCAACTTAACTCATTCCCAACTAAAAAAGAAAATTCACGTAACACAGTAATCAAGGTCAAGCTCTTCGGGTTTTAAAATGCGTGAAAAGTGAAATGAGCACACGAGTCCAAACTGACCATATTGAGTATGGAGCGACCGCTGAAATTAAGAAAAAAAAAAAATAACCATCTTGAATAGCTCACAAGGAACTTGAAATGTTAAAGCAGAAACTAATCGGACTCTTACAAATTAATTTAATGCGTAAGCATTGAAGAAATAAACGAGGAACAGAAAATGAGAACCTAAAGGCTAGAGCTAAAGAAAAGCCTGTACTTTTCTTTGGTTTTCTTTCCTCTGGCTTTACTCAACTTAGGGTCCGTTAGTTTCGCGAAAAATTGATCATTTCCGAAAAATATTTTTCCGAAGTCATTTTCCAGGAAAATGATAATATTTTCCGATATTCGGCTAAAACCTAAAGATGTTTCGGAAAATATTTTTCGATGTTTGATAAGGAAAATATTTTCCGCTTCCTAGATTAGCGAGCGCGAACTTGAGATCAACGAGTTTGAGGTTCACCTGGTGACGGCCGACGACTAGCTAATAAAGAAGAAGATGGGAAACAAAGAAAAGAAAAAGAAAAAGAAAAAAATAAATAGAAAAGAAAAAAAGAAATAGAAAAGAAATAGAAAAGAAAAAGGAAATTAAAAATATTTTGAATTAAAAAAGAAAAAGAAATTTAAAAAATAATTTGAATAAAAAAAGGAAAGAAGAAAAAGAAAGGGAAGAGGAAGTGAGGATTTGTAGAGGTGTGAGATAAGAGAGATCAAGTGAGGAAAATATTTTCCACTTTTCAAGAGTGGAAAACATTTTCCCCCAACTTAGAAGCCTTTTTCCCTTTCTTGAAAAACATTTTTCCCAAGGAATTCATTTTTCGTAAAACGAACACCGAAAAATTCGGAAAACATTTTTCCGGAAATTAATTTTCGTGAAACAAACGGAGCATTAGTGGGCCCTTTTTTGTACCTGTTAAAGAAAGAGAAGAGTTCAATATCGGCCAAAGGGGGCGTCGACCATCTGGAGTGGGCAAGACTTGGTCTTGGTTGATTTTAACGACAAAAACATATGTGGCCCATCTTTAGTATTATCTCCAAAGAATTATTTGACCGCCTAAGAAGCTGCACGCCTAATTGTCATAGTCATCTGACCCAAAAAAAAAAAAAAAAAAAATTGCCCTCGTCAACACGGATTAATCTACCTTCTCCAATCGAGTTGGGTTTCATAAATGACTCAAACCAACTGCTGTTGACAGTAGGATATGTGATTAAACAGAGGTAAGAGTAATAGGATCGGTATTAACTATTAAGATCACAAGGCATGACAGATCCATGGTTTTGGAATAACTGAGATTTGGCTTGCACATAGCTGCAACTTTCGTATGCAAAGAACCGACTGCTATATTGATGAAAACACCAAGCGCAAAGTTGCAGCGGCTGACACTCTGTGGAAAATCACCTTCAAGACCAATAATTGCGGAATCAAGTCGACTAGAGTCCGACCCAATCTATAAGCCACTCATTCGGCGCTGAACATAGCGGTAGACTTGCAGAGTTGACTGCGGACTGTTGACGGTGACGATGCCATTTTTCGACCATATAGCAAAGCCGAAGAACTGTCCAGCATGGCCCTGAAACAGGTTTCATGTGATTATTAATTAATGTATTATGTGCTCTGCTGTGGTTATCCTTCTTTTGCTGGAATACAACTTCCTTCCCTTTAGTCATCCATGGGATGCTCATTAAGATCCAAAAAGAACATCTTGCTCCCTTAGTCCATAGGAAGGTTTACATTATTGACGGCCGTAAAGGAATAAAGTATGGTTGTCTCAAATTTGAGCGAACTCCATGGCTCAGTAAATAGCACTAGATCCTTTCGTTTTCAACATGAATGTCAACAACTTTTGTTGAAATATTAACGCGGAAACTAATCGAGCTTTTGCAAATTAAGTCAATGCAGAAGCATAGAAGAAATAAACGGTGAACGAAAAATGACAAGCTATACTTTTCTTTGGTTTTCTTTCCTCTGGCTTTACCCTACTTGTGGGCCCTTCTTTATACCGGTTATAGAAAGAGAAGAGCTCAATATTGGCCCAAGGGGGACGTCCGCCAGCCGGAGTGTGCAGAACTTGGCCTTGGTCAATCCGGTCAAAGATAAGGCCCAAAAACAAGAAAGTAATTATATATATATATATATATATATATATATATATATAATATATATATATATTGTTTAATAACAAAAACATATGTGGCCGACCTTTATTATTATCTCCAAAGAATTATTTCACCGCCTAAGAAACTGCACGGCCAATTGTCCTGTTAACGCGGATTAGTCTTTCTCCAATTGAGTTGGGTTTCATAAACAATTTAAATTCGAGACATAATTTAATCACTTTTTTTGGTAGAACACTAAAAAAGGAAACTCTATGCATATTTCAAACTAGGCATCGAGTGATTGGTCATCGGATGAAGAACCATTTCCTTCATGACATATCCTTTCACCACTTAAAAGACTGAAAATATGGCTTACAAGCATGCTTTCTTGATTTTGTAGAAAGCTGCTGAAAATTGACAACGGAACATTGAAATAACAGTAGAGAAGAGAGAAAAAGCTATACAGACAAACTTACACATGCCCTGCACAAAGGCTTTTCTATTTCCCAACCCTCGGCTTGATTTCGATCCCTTTCACAACTAGGCTAGCCTTTTCAGGAGATAAGCACAGTAAGAGCGTCATAACTTTTCTACGATACTCATTTAAGTATTATAATTTTTTGCTCACTTAAGTATCACATTGAAATAAAATCGATCATTTAAATGTCATCTCAGCTCTTGTTATTATTATTTTTTTTGGCTCACTTCCTACCCTTCGTGTCCACAGCCTCCCCATAGATTCAAAGACCAAGTACACTGGATAAAGGGTTTCGGGCAACGGCATACAAAAACTAATCATGCCTCTTATTTCAAGCCAACATACACAAATGAGTTCAGCCCACTTTTGCAAACCTGTTAGGACCATTCCATAGGATCATCACCTTGAGGGAGAAACAAAAGAAAGTTATTTTGCGACTTGTATCGGGTTACTTTACTGTACCTCACTTTTTACTCTCATCATATCATCATTTCCTTGATTAAATTTTTCTTATTTTGTTTAGCCTAGTTGGATTGTTAGGCCACACACAAGGATCATAATAAATGCAAAAGGCAGTTGTATGGCATTTAGCGGACAAGAACCTAAGGATTCATGACTTTGGAAAAAAACTGTATGAATACTTTAGTTGACAAAATGATCAAGTTTAAGAACTGGTAACTAGTGTAATAAAGTCCCGACCCTAGATCTATGATTACGTAAGTAGTGAGGTATACTCCCATACCTCACTTCTAGTGGGCGACTCCTCATATAAAATTCTCATAGAATTAATCAAATCTACATGAAAAATTCCAAAAAAGTAAGGTATGGGAGAACTACCGCTGATTGAGTATTGTTCATCCAACTTTGTATTACTTCCAAATCTCGTATGTTTTCCCCCCAATGGAAAAGAGGGTCGCAACACTCATTTTAGCATAATCATCCGCTTCCCATCTAGAATAAAATTACCATTACCCATGTAGCTCGATTGGGAAAAGTACCAAAACAATTCTAAAATTTTTATATTAGTATCAATTCAGTCTTAAACTTTTCAATTGGACAAATTTAGTCCTAAACATTTTCATATTTGTATCAATTCAGTCCATCCGGCTAATTTAAGCCGAAAATTGCTGATGTGGCCATCGGCAGTCTTATGTGGCGCCATGTGGACAAATTTAATAAATTTTTATATATATTTTTTTCAGATTTTTTAAATTTTTTTTTCCTTTTTTTTTTTTTCTTTTTCTTTTGTTGATAGTATCTGTTTTGGCACCCATCTTGTGCACATAAAACAAGGAAATCTAGGCGGCAACGAGTGCACTAACTAGGTCCGTGTGGGAAGGGGTCAAGAAACACGAGCTAACTAAAAGTGTCTTTGGTAACTTTGAGATTTTCGAGAACAATTTCTATTAAATAATAATGCTCTCAAGAATAAAGAAAGAGATTGCTTTTATTTCTTGTTTCTAATTCAAATTATTCTCATGCTACTATTCTATTTTGGGGAATAGAAAATTTAATTAATATTATCAAGTGAATTTTTATTTTTCTCTGTTCTGAGGAACAAAATAATAGAAAAATAAGATGGTTACCAAAGACCCTAAGAAACACTTTTTTTTTTTTATTCACCTTCTCCCCCAAGGAATCATATTTTTCAGTCATTGCGTTGACTTTGCTCTTTTTAGTCTTCTATTTTATCCCACAAAAAAGGCGCTGGTTAATTTTGATCTTTCTTGTTTGTCTTTCAGTTTATCCTAGAAGAAACGCATTGGGCATCAACCAGCAAATCAAATAAGCACGTATCTATTACTTGCTTGAAGCTAATAGAAAAAAGAGTTTCTTATCAACAACAAAAGAAGAAAGACAATCCATAAAAGATATTAATATTGCCAAACTGCATGGAACCGCTAGCTGGATGCGACACATGCTATCTACAAACCTATCGGGGATAAACAAACGTTGTAAAACGCATGCCAAATGTTCTAGCTTGATGTCTATATAGAGATTGATTCAATCTTAAGAGACGTGGATGCGCTATCTATCGATTCTTCATTGTCATCACTGGGCAGTCCATCTTCGAAGAGGTAACGACTTTGGCTGGTCAGAGAGAAACTTTGTGATTTCCTTCGTCCTTCAAGCTCCATGGCAACCTCTCTCATAGTAGGTCTCTTTCTCCCATTTAATCTCAAACACCTGATGGCAAGCATTGCCACTGCTAGAACATCCTCCGCATTTGCTTCATTAGCCAAAACAGGATCTAGGATCTCGGACAACTTGTTTTCCTTCATTAGCAAGATAAAACTAGCAACTAGATGTGTCCCTTCGTCGTCTCCTAAGAAAGATGTTGGCTTCCGCCCTGTAAGCAATTCAACTAGCACTACTCCAAAACTACACACGTCACTTTTATCTGTGAACTGACTAGATTGGAAGTATTCCGGGTCCAAATATCCAAAGGTACCTTGCACGGCCATTGTCAGGTGAGTTTTGTCGGATGGAACTGGCCTTGAGGTACCAAAATCAGAGACTTTTGCAGTATAATAGTCATCCAACAGAATATTTGAAGGTTTTATGTCTCGGTGATAAATGGGAATTGAAGCTGCAGAATGCATGTATGCCACGGCTCCAGCAACTTCGCAGGTGATTCGATACCGATCTTCCCATGAAAGAGGACAATCTTTGTCCTGCTGATGAATATGCTGGGATAGGGTGCCATTAGGGATGTACTCGTACACTAGTAAAGGAAGGTTAGTCTCCAAACAACATCCTATTAATTTTACAATGTTCCGATGATTAACCTGCGATAGAACAACCACTTCATTAATAAACTGCTCGATTTGGCCCCTGTTGATGTTCATTGACTTCTTCACAGCAACTATGGAACCATCTGGTAGCATTCCTTTGTAAACCATGCCAAACCCTCCTTGACCAAGAATTCGGTTCTTGCTGTAGTTATCTGTTGCTCTTTGCAGATCTGCTTCAGAGAATATTGCTGCTCCACCATCTCTTCCATAAGGTGAGAACTTTTGTTTCAACAGCAAACCACCATTTTGCTTGAACAGAATCTCCTTGACGATTTTGTCTCTTCGCTTCCTTAGGTATCTGTATAGGCAATAGCTGCAGACCGAAAGACCCAATAATCCCATACCAATGCCGGCACCTAATGCAAATAATGAGGCTATAAGGAAACTGCGCGAGAACACATTCTAGTTTCGTCTATTCAAAGTTCTCCAAATAACTCGCCTGACATAACCAATCCGATTTTGCAATTCCTAAATATGGAGCATGTCAGAATACTGACTTGCCTGCTCTCCTAAGTCAGCTTATGTATTGGTTTTTGAATTAGATAATAAAACTCTCTTCTGCATCACTTTTCTCTGGAAGCAAATTCTCAACGAAGCCATCTAGAATATGTAAAATTTTCTGCCCGCAATTTCTTAGTTACTTTGCCAATTCTAAAGGTGTACTGTCACATCACTGCAACACCCTAGTCGTGACACCGTTCAATCACAAAACATAGCTTTGGGGAGAATAAACTATGGACTTAAACGGTCATGTTGCAAATGATGACGAAGTAAATAACGAATATTTGCATGAAGCCACAGCAAATGAGATTCATGTTTTGTATTTCAAGCGATAGGCAAGTAAGGATCATCAGAGAGTTCGAGTGTGTCAAATGGAGCATTGGAGCAAGACAGGAATGTGCCAAAAAGAAATAAGATGCGGAGAGAAAGAAGGCTTAGTGTACATGAGTGTAAAGAAAGTGCAACAGTCCTAGGTGTAGTATGCAAAATGGCGTGTGTAAGAAGATAGAATAATTTCACAGTCGAGTGTTTTCTTGAGTATTGGATGCATTAATTTGCATTATCAAATGCAACTCTTGTTGCAATACTCTCAGACTAACTGCCATCATCAGAGTCGATAATTGTACATGAGGGTAACTGTTGACACCTAAATTTTGGCGACCCATTTATTTATTTATTGCATTAAAAAATTAGGGATTAATTTTTAACCCCTAAAAAAAAATAGAATTAAGTTGCATAGCATATAATTTTAAATGCATTATTGCACTGGCTATCGACGGCAGGTGGATTTAACTTACTAACCTTGAATTTTTTGAGCCCTCAATTCGACCAAGTCCATGGATCGAATCACATTATGTCTTTCACATGATGGCTCGAGCTCGTATGGTTTGAAGAGGATATTGCATTGCACTGACTTCGAAAAGGAAAAGATCTTATTGCAAGTGAGGTAATATTCGGCCAAGCAAATGGGGAAGGAAGAGATATGTTTGTCCAAAGAATAAGCTTTCTCACATGTAAAAGTGGACTCGATATATATCAAGGGAGGTATTCTTGGTCAAAAGAGATCATTCATGAAGATTCATAACAGCACGTAAGCGTGGAAGATCGAGAACAAAATAGCAAATCAAGACTATTTCCCTGTGGTATAAAGACAAACGGGAAAGAAAAATCAGAGAATCTTTCTGAATATTTACTCCTGTTTTGACGTGCAAGAGTGAACAATATAAAAAGAGAATAAGAAGAGGTTCTTGGGGTGTGGACAAATATATTCTAAAAGGCACGGGAGAGAGAAAAGAGAAGAAATTCTCTCTACCAAGTCGAGGAGCCCCCACGTTGTGCGAGGCCTGTTGCTGCAGCGCCACACCCTAGCCGCCGGAGTTATCGTCGCCACACGTCTTTGCTACGTCGCCTCTTGCAGCGGCGATGAACTCGCTGCTGTGACCTCTTTGCCTTTGCGACGAGCTGCTGATCTGGTGCCGACCTCCTACCGTGGTGACCAAGCCTCAACGACCTCAGCCTCATCTACTTGCTGTTCATATTGTGCTATCGATTTTCTCGGCTTCGCGGGCTAAATTGTGCGCCAGCGAACACCACATCAATAGGGCCGCACAACTCAAAAGGACATTGAGAAAGCCAAGAAATTTCTCCTTTGCTTGGGGTTCGGACTTCACGTTCAGTTTGTCCTATTCAGTTGGTTTGATGCCACAAAGTTCCATCCCAATAATAATCCAACGCTTCAAGTACCCCTACATTAGCAAAGTCAACATCTCTATGCATCCCTGTTGTTGCGCAAGACCACCTCTTTGACCAACGTTCAGATACTTTGGCGAAGTCCTAGTTTCGGATGAACGCACGAGCGATGCAATAGTGGCGGTCCAGCAGGCTCTCAGTAAAACAAAACAGCATAATCTCGATTTTTATTTGCAGGTTTTGGCTGAGTTTTCGTCACGGCTAAACCACGTGTGCTCGTGTCTCGACGACGAGATCACTGCCGTTTGCCACCGCCTTGCCACCGACGCACTCGAGCCGAGAAGTCCACATCAACTTCAGCGAGGTCTCTTGTGATTGCAGCATTCAACGATCACTTGTGGCGGCTTTTAAAAATATTGGATTTCGAGAGACCCCATCACCTCTTCACCGTGTCGAGTCTGTCCAATTTTGACAAGCAAGTGTTTGAACAAGGTAATAATTTTATCTTAGTCAAGATTCATATATTTCATTGCCCTGCTCGAATTATTGCATTCTTGATTGAACTCTCGAATGATATCCACATAATATCGATTAGCCTTTTAAATTGGGAAATCTTCCTAATTTCGCAACGTACATATGATTGATGGTCCGATTTCACGCTCGAAATACGACCCGCAATCGTACGGAAAAATCACCAATCCGATCTCATGCTCGAGATACGATTCGTGATTTTATTTAAAAATTGGCCAATCCGATCTCATGCGCGAGATACGATTTGTCAATTTATTTCCCAAAATTAAATGGGCATGGATGATATCTTGCTTGATTTGGTGTGGTGTTGTTCTTGATGCCTTTATTTGATTGCTCCTGTAAAAGAAAAACCCAAAAATATATATTTGAGTTCGATTAGGTTCACGTTAGAATATTACTTGTTTTAGGGTTATTTTCCATGTTTAGAATAGGAAATTTATTTATTTCGAATTCCCTTTATAAAAATCCCAAAAAAATGCATTTATTTAGGATGTTAGTTTTCTTTAATTTAAATTACACGTTTAATTATGTGTCAACTTTAATTTCGAATTTTAATAAAAATAAATAAATAAAATCATCATGCATATGTCATATAGAATTGCACGTCATTGCATGTTAGGATTGCATGTTTATTAGTTATAGATTTAGATAATTTCTCATAGATAGATTGCATGCTTATTAACATGTGCACGTCATATAAGATTAGGTTTATGAAAATGCACATCATTTAGTGATTGTTGATAGGTTCATTTAATTAGAAATTGCCTGTCATTAGAATTAGGTTATTTGGTTAATTTAGATTGCACATTTAACTATTGCATTACTTTACTCATGTCATATAGTTTAGGTCATATTGCCATGCCATAGTATTTCATATTAGATTAGTAGCATGCATTGCATGATTCTCATCGAATAAGTGAAAACAAAAAAATTGAGTGATCGCGTGTTAATTAGAAATCATATCTAAGATTGTTGATGTGAATTCTGATCTAACAACGCAGATGATTTCGCTGCTATGAGGTAAGTCCTGCAATTTATTTAGTGCTTTACTTAGCTGTTAAATTGGTGGATTGCGCACCTGCATGATCACTTCACATGTTAGGGAGATAAATTAACATCAATTCAAATTGCTTGCCAAACATTTTTAAAATAAAGAATGGTACCGAAAGGGCATTAGAGAAATCTAGTGTAACCAAGTCCCCGTACCCATAGTCTCTGGTTTGTAGGAGTAAAGTAAACCTCCCGTTGCTTTACTTGGGTTTCTAATCGACCCACCAAAAATAGATTAGTGGCGACTCCTAATTGAAAATCATTTGCATATTAAGAACTCAAACTTAAGTCGCGAATTGGTATGGGCTTGGGAGAGCCCGAGTTAAGTTTAGGCTTAACAATCCATTAGCCAAACCCTAGGTGGTACACCCGAAAAAATTGGTCGCGACAGCTACTTTTTCCGATCAGGCATGTAAGTGTTGCCGGACAGAATTAGCAAAGAGAATTGATGACTACCTATCACGAGAACCAGCTTGAAAGGAAGCTTCTTCTGGTCAGGCATGCAATTGAGGCCATCTCGAGTCCCACCTTCAGTGATACCATATCTTTCTGCAATTGATACTATAGTTTCACCCACCGTCACACTGTATGTAAGCAAGGATTTAACCCCATCAACTGTCTGATTAGTACTCGGGCATGCGCATCTCAGTGGAACCAGCAGGTGTGCACCCGCAACAAGATCAGCTTCCGCATAGTAGTTCTGATCAAGTAGAGCCCGGCAACAGGAAAGGCCTTGGTATGTATTTTTCGCTATGGTGAAATATGTCTCGGAGTTGGCCACAATATAAGAGGCCTGATGCTGGTATATACTTCCAGAGCAATGGCAGGAAACCGGAACCACGACCAAGTTATCACCAGGTATCTTTTCGGTGGTGGATCTGTGATTGTTGGCAGTAGCTATGTCCAAGGCATTGGAGCCAAGGAGCAAAGCAATGGTGAGCGGTGAGTCGTATGGTGAGGTAGACCGAAAGGTCGCGAAAGACTGGCATGCTTGAGGGCTGTTGCAGCGGTAACCTTTCAGCTCAGATGATGGGGATGAGCAGTTGCGCTGGTACCCACCAACATATGGACTTTGACAGTGGCATATGTGATAAAACAGAGGCAAGAATAATAGGATTGGTATTGACATTGAGAGGGAGGACACATCCATCGATTTGGAATGAGTGAGATTTGGCATAAACGTCTGTTGCAGTTTTTGTGCGAAGAACCAACCAACCTGTTGATGTGTGTAGCGAAATCACAAACGCAAGGGCAAAGTTGGTTGACTGGCCATAGAATGCCACCTTCAAGACGTCATGCATGACTCATTCTATGAGTGTTTTATCAAGCCTACTATCACTCCACCTCCTCAACGACCAGGAAAAGGGAGCTGGGAATTGTCATGGTTCGCTGGCAGACAAAAAAGAATCACCCGTCCTGCAAGATATTGGAGCACCTCAAATTTTGTTAGTGCTACGGCATGTGCACATGCTCGGTTCGCGCAGAAAGGATAAAAAAACAGTGTGCTAGTTTTTCATTGCTTTTTTTCTCCTCTTTAGGTCTTTCAACCCCGGAAGTGCCTGCATCTCATAAAAGAAAACGGTTTTTTCGCTTCTTTTTTTTTTACGGATTGAGGGGGTGATATGCGATTACTGTTCTTCACATAAGATTCGATGGAATATTAAAATGTGATTCATGTTATGTGCCGTCGCCTGCACATTTTGGAACACTGCAAATTTTGCTGGCAACTTTTTTTCCTAAGTAGGTGGGGGTTTTTTAGGAGCGGGGCAGTGCCTGAAAATAGGAAAGTACATTATCAGTGTCATAAATTGTGTACGACACTTACTTTGGTGCCAAAAGTTTCTGTAAGATCACTTAAGTGCCAAAAAGTTTGAAAAATGTTCACTTTGGTGCCAACTCCGATCTGGTTGGCCGGAAATCCGACGTGGCACTTTTTTATTAATTTTTGAAGCTGATGTGACTCGTTGAAGAGCACAATCAGCATCCTAACACCAAGACGACGCCGTTTGGTGTCTCCCCCAATTCAAAACCCTAATCTCCGGCCGGCCGCCTTCCTCGACGGCCCTTGCGCTCGGCGGCCGCGGCTCCGACCCTGACCTCAACCCCGACCTTGATGATGGCCACTCGATGGCAGCGGCTCCGACCTCAACCCCGACCTCGATCCCGACAATGGCCACTCGGCGGCCGCAGCTCCAACCCCGACCCCGACCGCAACGATGGCCACTCGGCGGCTGCTGCTCGAGATCCCAACCTCGACCTCGACGATGGCCACTCGGTGGCGCAGCTCCGACCCCAACCCCGACCCCAATGATGGCCACTCAGTGGCCGCAGCTCCGACCCCGATCCCGACCCCAACCTCGACGACGGCCACTCGGCGGCCAAGCCAAAACCCTAATTTCAATCCCCCATATGAGTTAAATGGCGTTGTTTTTGTGAGGCCATCCATGTAGGACGGCAAAATGACATCGTTTTCTTAAGGAGGACCGAAAATGATGTCGTTTAAGGCATTGTCGATTTAAAAAAAAAAAGAAAAAAAAATAGACACGTAATCATTTTGGCCGGAATCTTTCGCTGGTGGTCGGAATCTTTCGCTGGTGACAACAAAGTGATCCGACAAAAACTTTTGGCACTAAAGTGTGAGGGCCGTAGACACTGATAGTGTACTTCTCCCTCTAAAAATAGAAAAGAGGAGACCTTCGTGGAGGACTTGAAATGAAGCGACAGAAAGCCCAAACATCAACTTTCATGCTCCTTTGGTCCTTTCTGTGCTTTTGCCCAATTCACTAATGATTGCTAATAAGGTCGAGGCAATATCACGTGGGTCATGTGTGCCAAAGAAATTGGATTACATGGTTATGAAGATAAGCCATACCGAAGTTCTCACCGAACGCCGCTTCACTACTCTTGTGAAATTGATACCGCCCGATGCGAAGCGGCTTCTCTGTTCTTAATAGATTGAGGGGCAGAGAAATTTGCAATCAAGAAGCATGCGCTGTATGTATTCAGCAGCAAAGTATATGCTATGACCATCAGTGTATTTTGAAAATAAATTAAGTTCAAATGTACCAGACTGAGCTTGGTTTAAAAAATTGAGCTTGTTCAATCATCTTCAGTCAACTTGGTCTTAACTTGAGAATGCAAAATGCTCATTGCAAACGCAGCATGAAGCAGCCACGTTTCACAGGGATTTTGAGGATCATATCAGTAAACAGGACAACAGTGATGCATCTTCTGAAGAAACCATATCTGATGTGATGATAGCTGTGTTAGGCTATAAAAGTCCTGATGTTTTTAGTATGAACTTAGTTTTATCCTATTATGCTATGGATTTTGTCAAGAAGCAATTCGAAAATGCAGAAGTTGCAAGTTGAGCCTAAGTCTGGAACCTAATAGATAGAAGCACAGGCTTCAGTACCATCCTCACCTGAAGGATTACTCAAAGGAGATGAAGAAAGTGAGCAGCTTCAGCGTATTTGCTAGATATTTTCCAGCATGTTGCTCCAAAGTTGATGTGTGCATCTAAAAGTCTATAGTAGGAATCATAAAGGATAGTTTATGATGCAGCTGGTGTGAAAGATATCCAAAGCACTATTCATCAGTGATTTGGAAAAAGAGAACTGAATCAATCACCTAATGCAAAGAGAGTCAACCATTAATATTGATCCATGATAATAAGCTCTCCCAATTTAATTTACAGCAAATCTTGAGAATAAAGTTTGGTTAGGTATTCAGCGCTTGAGAAAAACATCAACCTGAAGTGAAGTAAAAAAGGATCACTTGACTGAAAGGTCTCTTCTGGTGATTTTGATAATTACTGCTGCTAACTGCATGCTACGTATGCTATTTCCAAAACTGTTTTAGGATGAACGAACATTAAGTTCAGTATGAACGCCAAATGTTCTAGCTTATACTGAGATTGGTACTAGTTCTAGTGACAGGGATGTGCTATCTATTGATTCTTCATTGGCTTCAGCAGGTAGTCTGTCTTCAAATGCACAAGGATTTTGGCTGGTCTGAGAGAAAGTTTAAGATTTCCTCTCCATGGCAACCTCTCTCATGGTAGGCCTCTCTCTCCCAGTCAATTTCAAACACCTCATGGCAAGCATTTTTATCGCAATAACTTCCTCTGCCTTTGCTTCATTGGCCACAACAGGATCTACGATGTCTGACAAACGGTGTTCCTTAATTAGCAAGACAAAGGTAGCAACTAGACGTCACCCTTCATCATCTCCTGAGAAGGATGTTGGCTTCTGCACTCAATTAGCACATTTCCGAAACTGTAAGCATCACTTTTACCTGTGAACTGACTAGATTGGATATATTCTGGGTCCAAGTATCCGAAGGTGCCTTGCACAACCCTGTCAAGTTAGTTTTGTCAAATTGAACCGGCCTGGAGTTACCAAAATAGAGACTTTCATAGTGTACTTGTCCTCCAGCAGAATGCTAGACGGCTTTATGTCTCGATGTTAAATGGGAATTGATGCTGCAGAATGCATGTATGCTACTGCTCCAGCGACATCGCATGCGATCCGATGCCAGTGTTCCCTAGAAAGGGAACAGTGTTTATCCTGCTGATGAAGGGCACCATTAGGGATGAATTCTTATACTAGTAGAGGAAACTTAGTCTTCAAACAACATCCTATCAATTTTACAATGTACTGATGATTAACCTGTGACAGAACAACCACTTCATTAATAAAATGCTCAGTTTGGCCCCTGCTGATGGTCTTTGACTTCTTCACAACAACTATGGTACCATCTGGTAGCATCCCTTTGTAAACTGTGATGAACCCTCCTTGACCAAGAAACTGGCTCCGGCTGTAGTTATTTGTCATGCTTTGCAGATCTTCTTTGGAAAATATTGTCGCTCTTCTGTCTCTTCCATAAAGTGAGAAATTTTGTTGCAACCGCAAACCACCATTTTGCTTCAACAGTTTCTCCTTGACAATTCTGTCTCTTCGCTTCCTTAGATATCCATATAGGCAATAGCTGAAATGTGAAAGACACAAGAATACAATACCAACGGCAGCACCTAAGGCAAACAATAAGTCTATAAAGAAACTGTGAGTTAACACATTCTAGTTTCGTCTAGTCAAAGTTCTCCAAATAATTTGCTTGACATGACCAATCCAATTTCACAATTCCTAAATACGGAGCATGTCAGAATGCTACATACTCTCCCAAGTCAACCTATGTATTTTTTAAGTAGATAATAACTCTCTTGCACATCACTTTTCTCTGGAGGAAAATTCACAAAGAAGCCATCTGTATTTAAAATTTGCTGCCTGCTTGGTCACTTTGCCAATCCTAAAGCTGTACTGTCACATCAATGCAACATCGCTAGTCATGACGGCATTCAATCACAAAACGTAGCTTAGGAGAGAATAAACCATGGACTTAATAATGTCATGTTGCAATTGAAGAAGTGCATGAAGTCACAACACAAATAGACAACAAATGAGATTCACGTGTTGAATTTCAATCTATAAGCTAGGAAGAATCAGAGAGATCAAGTGCGTCAAATGGAGCATTGGAGCTAGACAAGAAGGTGCCAAACAGATCAGATGCAGGGAGCAAAAAGGCTCGGTGTACATGAGTGTAGTGCAACAGTCCTAAGTGTGGTGTGCAAACAAGTAAAACGCATGTAAGCAAATGGAATAATTTCTCGCTCGAGTTTTTTCTTTAGTATTGGATGCGTTGTTTTTCTAACTGCCTCTTCCAATCAGACAGGAAGTGTTGCTGGACAGAATTAGAAGATGGATTTGATGACTACCTATCGCAAGAACTAGCTTGAAAGGGAACTTCTTCCAGTCAGGCATGCAATTGAGGTCATTTCTTGGCCTACCTTCAGCATATCCACTGAGAATGTCTGTTAAAGGTTATATTAGATCAGGTTCCGTCATCATATTTGCTCCATAACACTGCACAGCGACACCAAAGCTTTCTGTAATTGAATTCACAGAATCGCCCAGCGTCACCAAATATGTAAGCAAGGATTTAACCCCATTAGCTGTCTCGTTGGTACTTGGGCATGCGCATCTTAGTGGAACCATCAGCCGTGCACCTACAACAAAATCCTCATTTGTGTGGTAGTTCTGATCAAGTAGAGCCTGGCAAGAGGACAGGCCTTGGAATGTATCATTGGCTATGGGGGAATAGGTGTCACCCTTGGCCACAATGTAAGAGGCCTGATGCAAGCAAATTCTTCCAGTACAATAGCAAGAAACTGGAACCGTGACCGAGTTACTTTTAGAATTGTTGGCAGTAGTCCCACAAAATCTCACATGATATCATAGCATGAGATTCTAAGTTTGAATCTTTCTAAACTCCTATTTATCTCCATAATTAAATATGTCCATGCTTAGTACTAGGCGAAAGAAAAGACCCAAGTAAGCACGAGGGGGAGTGCTAGAATAATTTAAATATTAAATTACACATTCATCTAACCGCTTAAACTTTTAAAACAATTAACAGTGGTCCCATAAAATCTCACAATTACCATAACTTATCTTTTTGGCAATGGATTTGACGTTGTTGATGGTGGCTATGTCCAAGGCATCTAAGCCAAGCAGCAGAGCGATGGTGACCAGTGAGTTGTACTGTGAGGTGGATCGAAAGGTCACGAAGGACTGGCATTGAGTTTGAGGGACATTGTAGTGGTAACCTTTCAGTCTAGATTAATGTGAATGAGCAGTTGTAACTGCTTATTGTCAACGTATGGATGTTGATAGTAGGATATGTGATTAAACAGCCAGTCATTGGCTTTGACTCTGCTTTTCTAAGTCTTTCCTTTATCCCAGAAGAGGCGCTAGCATCAGCGCACCACACAAATTGCATTCATATATTTTTAATGGAGTCTTATATTCCCGTAAATACCAAAAGAGATGGTTGAAGTGGGAAGATGAGGAATAATTTGCAGATGTTATAAAGAAACCAATCAGAGTGTTTGAGCGTCTGTGTTGACTTTACTGAAGTCTACATCTAAGTTGCATTATTTCTGCAGAAGGCATTACCAGATCAAAAACAAACGCTTCATGAATTGGTAGAAATCTACTGAAAATTGATAAAAGTAAATATTAATCACAAGCACGCTTTCTGATTAGGTGGAAAGCTACTAAATATTGATAAAGGAACATGGAAAGAAGGACAGCAAAACAGAGAGAAAAAGCTCTTAATCAAGGGACAATACATAAAACTTACACATGCCCTGCATAAAGGCGCTTTTGGGTGCGTTTGGTAACATTTCTATTTAAAAATTGTTCTAGGGAACAGAAATAGAAAAAAAATGTTTTTGTTCCGGGAAATAATTTTTGAACAAAAAGACGTGTTTGGTAAACTTGTTCTGGGAATAAAAAATTAACAGAAACACGTTTGGTAAATTTGTATAATTTTTTTATTTCTTTTAATTTTTTAATATTTTTACTTTATTTTTTCTATTTTCTTTCTTATTTTCTTATTTATTTTTCCTTTTTTTTTTTTTTCTTCTTTTGGCCGGTCGCCGACCTCGGCCATGGCCGGCGACCGGTCGACGAGGGCCGGCGGCCTCGCCGGCCGCGGGCGAGCTCGGCCTCGCCGGATCCGGGCGAAATCGATCTCGCCTAGCCCGGCGTCGGCGACCACCAAAGAAAAAGAAATAAAAAAAGAAGAAGAAAAGAAGTGTTTCTAAATTTTGTTCCAAAAACAAGAAACAAAAAAAAATTATTTCTTGTTTCTGTTCCGAAGTGTTTAGAAACAAAAAAATAATTTTTTAACAAAAACGCACACAAACACGTTTCTATTCCTTTTTTGTTCACAGGAACGAAAAAACAAAAAAGTTGTTTAAAAACAGAAAAAAGAAACGAAAACAAACGGCCCCTTTATTTCCCATCCTTGGGCCTAATTTCGATCCCTTCAACAACCAGCCCGGCCTTCCAGTGACCCCGCTTCGTCTCCATGACACTCATTTCAACCTCCCCATCTTGTCTGTCCTTCGTCAAGAACTCGCCTACCTCTATCTCTGACCACCCATCTCGTCTCTCTTTAGGATAGTTCCCACTCCCCTCGGCAGGTGCAAGCATCAGTGACCCGCCAGCATGCCTGAATCTCCGCCTGGACCGCCATCCGCGTGTGTTGTTCTCTCTGGATAAGTAAACTGAGTGCTTATGCTTGCCCGCTTCATCACCAGCAAATCTAGTTTCCACCTCAACAGGCTGGAATTCAAATCCACGAGATGCTGGGGTAATTTTGAATACCAAGTATGCGGCATAATGGGTTTCGGGCGACAGCATGCCAGAACTAATCATGCCTCTAATTTCGAGCCAGCAGACATCGATGAGCTCAGCCACTTCTGCGAACCTGTTCATTCACAAGGACATTCCATAAGATCATCACCTCGAAGGTGAAACAACAGAGGATTTATTTAGAGACGAACACATGAATACTACTTACATTTTCTTCATGAAACTGAGAGTGGACGAAATAATGTATTACCTGGAGTTGGGCAAGCAAGTCCATGACCAGTAAATCGGAGTATCACCCCATGTTATAGACAGGGCCCTTGCAGATAGCATGATACATTTCTTCCCACTGTGCCTGTCCAGCGAATAGCTCTGCAAAGCATGTTGGATTCACATAAGTAACAAGAAGCCGGACTGACAGCGTTTTGAGAAAATGAGATTCACTTTTTTAACCATCTGTGCTGTCCCCTTTCCAATAAAATAGTGAGCCTTTTCGCCATAATTTGAAGTAGGAAAACACATTGCACGTTAAATAAAAGCAATAACCATGAGATTTGAACCAAAAGAAAAATAAAAGGGATAATTGTTCAATACCACCTCAACTTCAGAACCATTGCCTGATGACCCCAGAAAAATTTGTGAAGCTATAAATTTCTCCATAAATCTTTGATATTTTGTTTGAGTCGCTAGTTATTTTGATATTCGGTTCAGGCGGCAAGAGACAAAGAAACATGTGCCGATGACACCGCCTTTCAAGTCGACTACTCGACACGACAATGAAAGAACAAATTTTTTTTTTTTTTTGGCCAGCCAAATTCGCAGTGTTTCGAAACATGGAGGTGACGGAACATCCAATGAAAATCAATATTCTATTAAGTCTAACATGAAGAACAGTTATCATCGCACATCACCCCCTCAATCCGCAAAAAAAAAAAAGTGGATAATACAAAAAGAATAGGAAGAGGCGGTTTAAGGTGGGAAGACGGTGGGTTGACTTACCATTTTGCCATCGCGGACGAGAACCGGGTGGTTGCAGAGGCTGAAGTAGAGCTCCTTCAGCGACGAAACGCTCCGGGAGACCGTCTGGGGGCGCTCCGGAGGCAAGAACGAGGCCCAGACCACGTCGGAATCGCATGCCGACTTGAAATTCGGCGACAGGGTTGCGAGCCTGCACGCGTCGGCGGGGCTCGTGAGGGAGACGACTCTCGCGATGCACCCTTCAGGCAGCGCAGAGAAGTCGGGACCCTTTGCTTCTGCGATCGCCGCCATTGGAAGAGCTCCAAGAAATGAGTGCGGCTAAAACCGCTTAAAATCGACGCCTTTCGAAGAGAGAGAGAAAAGGTGGCGTGTCAATGGAGGGAGAAGTCTCTGCATCAGCAACACGCTAGCAAAGGACAGCCTGAAAGTGGAAAAGAATCTTTTCAAAAGACAGAGTAAATAGGAAAAACATTAAAAAAGGGATAAGTATATTGGATTTTGCAGGGATAAGTATATTGGATTTTGCATGGATGTCCTTCTAAGCCAAAGGCTAACTCCATGCTTCAATGGGCTGAACAATACGAATGAAATTCTTGCTAATAAAAGCGGGCCTTGTTAACGAATATCCAAGGTACTGATTAAATATATTGACAATAAAATGTTGTGATTACGTATTACAACTCGAGAGAGGCCGAGTATTGCAAATTGCAATCCTTCCTTAAAGAGGCGGTCCAAGTTAGAGTTAGGTGGAAGTTGGCTCGAAAACTACCAAACCCGCTATGTCGATAAGTCGTTTCTCAAAAAATAAATAATTTCGACACGTTATATATACATATTATGATAAATAATAATTTTTGTGATAATTTTAATTAAATTAATTTGATTCAAATTCACAGATAAATAAATAATAATAAAAGGCTATAATGAATTTACACTAAAAACATTAATTCACTATTTGTTAATATCATTTATTGTTTTAATTTTACAAATTCAACTCCATTTTAATAATCTATAAAACTTGGAGAGAGAAAAAAATAACAAGCAATCTCTGTATTCTAGACTTGCGTGTAGAAATAGAAGAGTAAAAAAAAAAACTTGGGAAATGAATTATATATCACTAGAAATGGAGAGTCAAACAAAAAAATTATGTTTTTCTTCTTTCTTCATTTATTTTTTTTTTTTTACATATTTACATTTTGACCTCTTATTTATTAAAAAATTTTAAAATTGACTATGCGTGTGTCGAATCATGTGTTGAAATTCTAAACTCGCATGTCGGAGAGTGTCGGTAGAGTTAACTAGGTGTCGGAAATCCAACACTTGTCAATCGAGTGTCGGACACGTGTCAGAAAGTTCGACACGACACGAAAGCTCGGATAGTGTCAGTGCTTTCTTACTTACTACATAAAAAAAAAAAAAAAAAAAAAAAAGAAGAAGAAGAAAGGAGCAATTGTTCACTAATAGTGAAGAAAGAACGAAAAATTAACATTTTCGTCAGCCTATCATAAATTTGAGTCATGTCCTCAGGCAAACCTTGTTACTAGCACTCCAATAGAAGCTTTGAAGGATATCCATCTCAAAACGAAAACCCATCTTATTCCGGTTCGGACCTCTGGGCCGCACCGGGAAGTGGCGCTCGAGCCCGTGACCCGAGGAAGACGAGAAAAGAGATTGGAAAACTGCGACTGTGAGCATCTGCTTCGTGTGTATGGTGGTGGTCAACAGCCTCGGACAGGGAATTCATTGTCGAGTTGAACCAAGAACATTGGACCGAGCTTCGAACGTGATCGATTCCAAAAGATGGTGGAGATGGGGCGGATTCCTGAGGAGTGCATCGAACATGTACTCTCTCTCACCACCCCTCGCAACGCCGCCCGCTTCTCTACCATCTCCTGCACCTTCCGCCCCGATTCTGACACCGTCTGGCACAAGGCCCTCCCCCAACTCCCTCCCCAATTTTGACCTGATCATCTCGACATCCTCACTGCCACCGCCGCAACCACGTAGGAAAATTGTTCAAAAGTTTTTAATTTATTGAACATTTATCAATTCAGTTATAAACATTTCAATTTTGTTAATTGAGTGCTAAACATTTTCATATTTTACCAATTAAATTCATGTGACATGGCCAACATGAACAATTTCGCAAGCCCCCACCAGATTTGGGTGAGGGTTGAGACCCTCACTCGCGATTGACAAGGGCTTTGTGGCCCTTGCCCAATGGCCGAGGCCAGCCCTTACTTGGCTATGACCAGTGACCCTTGCCAAATTTGATGGAGAAAAAAATAGAAAGAAAAACAAAGAAGAAAAGAAATAACATATAATATATTAAAACATTCAATTTTTTTTTTAAAACAAATTTTCTACATCTACAGTGCCCGTCCTATGTCAGCAATTTTCATTTAAAATTGGCTAGAGGACTCAATTGACAAAATGTGAAAATGTTTAGGATTCAATTGAAAAAATTGAAATACTTATGTCTGAACTGGCGAAAGTGCGATAATAAGTTTAAAACTTTTTAGATAGTTTTTCCCGAATTGCATCCATACGAGTTCTTGACAACAAATTAATGGAGTTACTTGGCAAGTTGGGTTGTGCCAGTGACCTATCCGTGCTTAGAAATGTCGACTTCCATTGGGGCCCTTGTTTTTCAATTTCATGAAGTACCGTTGATACAGTTGGCAATCATTTGTTCGGACAAGGAGCAAGTTCGAAGTTTCAGAACGACTGATGATCAAGCGGTTTGAGGTCCAAGGAGTACATGATTGACTCGACCCTGATATTAATCGATGACCAAACACCTGGATTCAAAAGAGATGGAGATCGAGCTTGGCTGGTTAGAGCTTCTCATTTCCTCCAACTCTACTTTAACTTGATTCGAGTAAAAAGAACAATCACCTAACACGGTATTCAAGGTCGAGCTCCTTGGCTTTCAAGATGCATGAGAAGCGAAATGAGCACACGAGTCCAATCCGATCTGATCGAGCATGCAGCAGCCGTAGAAAATGGAAAGAGAATTCGGTTGCCCTCAAGGAATCCTTCAAATGATCTCCAACAGCTCATGAGGAACTTGAACGTCAACAGCTCCAGTATAACACAAATTAAACAAACCTTCATGCACATTTTGAATTAGGTGTTGGGCGTTTGCTCAACGGATCGAAAACCATTCGCTCCTGGACATATGCTTAGCCCACTTGAGATTGAAGTCGATATAGATCACAAGCACACTTTCCGATTTTGTAGAAAGCTGCTAAAAATTGACAAAGGAACATTGAAAGAACAACAACAGAAAGGGAAAAAAGTACAGACTACAGACAGCTTGCTCCTTCCCTGCACAGAGCTATTGATTGGAATTCATATGCTGTCGAGATGTATTTGGATACCGAGTATGGCAGGGGATTCGCCAGTGTCTTTTGATTTCAAAACTAAAAGATTAAGTTTATATGTACCAAACTGAGCTTGGTTTAATTTTCTCTCAAATCACACCATTAATCTCTAGCCCCTTCATTCAATCATCTTCAATTGACTGTCTTAACTCGAGAATGCAGAATTCGCATTGCAAACGAGGCACGGAGTGGCCAAGTTTCACAGGGATTCTGAGGATCATGTCACTAAACAGGACAACTTGATTGTTACCACACAGTGATGCATCTTCTGAAGAAACCGTATCTTACGAGCTGTGTCAGGCTATGAAAGTGCTGTTGCTTTTAGTATGGAGTTGTGAATAATTCTATCCTGCTTATGCTATGGATTTTGTCAAGATGCAATTCAGAAATGTGGAAGTTGCAACTTGAGGCTAAGTCTGGCTATCCCATAGGACATAAACAATGTTATAGAACTTGATAGATAAAAGCACAAGGCTTCAATACCAACATCACCTGTTATTCAAAGGAGATTGAGGAATGTGAGCAGCTTCAACATATCCGCTAGATATTTTCCAGCAAGTTACTCTCAAAGTTGGGGTGTGCATATGAAAGGTCTGTAGTAGGAATTAGAAAGAATAGTTTATGATGTAGCCGGTGTAAAAAAAAAATCCAAAGCTTCATGCATCATTGATTGGGAAAAAGAGAACTGAATCAATCACATAATGCAAAGAGAATTCACCATTATTATTGATCCGTGGAAATGAACTCCCCACCTTTATTGACTGCAAATCTTTTGAATAAAGTTTGGTTAGGTATCCGGTGCTTAAGAAAAACATCAAGCTGAAGTAAAATAAAAGATAATCATTTGAGTGAAAGGTATCTTCTGGTGATTTTAATAATTGCTGCTGCTAACTGCATGGGACATGCCCTACCCCCAAAGCTGTCTAGGATAAAGAAACATCAAGTTTGGTATGAACACCGAATGTTCTAGCTCAATGTCTCTACTGAGATTGATACAACTTCAAGTGACATGGATGTGCTATCTATCGATTCTTCATTGGCTTCATCAGGTAGTCCATCTTCAAATGCACAAGGATTTTGGCTGGTCTGAGAGAAACTTTGAGATTTCTTTAGTCCTTGAAGCTCCATGGCAACCTCTCTCATGGTGGGCCTCTTTCTCCCATTCATTTTCAAACACCTCATGGCAAGCATTGCCACTGCAAGAACCTCCTCGGCCTTCGCTTCATTGGCCACAAGAGGATCTAGGATCTTTGACAAACGGCTCTCCTTCATTAGCATGACAAAGCTAGCAACTAGATGTCTTCCTTCCTCATCTCCTGAGAAGGATGTCGGCTTATGCCCTGTAAGTAACTCAACAAGCACAACTCCGAAACTGTACACATCGCTTTTATCTGTGAACTGACTAGATTGGAAGTATTCCGGGTCCAAGTATCCGAAGGTACCTTGCACGACCGTTGTCAGGTGAGTTTTGTCAAATGGAATCGGCCTTGAGGTACCAAAATCAGAGACTTTTGCAGTATAATCGTCATCTAACAGAATGTTTGAAGGTTTTATGTCTCGGTGATAAATGGGAATTGAAGCTGCAGAATGCATGTATGCTACTGCTCCAGCAACTTCACACGCGATTCGATACCGATCTTCCCATGAAAGAGATCTATCTTTGTCCTGCTGATGAATATGCTGGGACAGGGTGCCATTAGGGATGAACTCATACACTAGTAAAGGAAGCTTGGTCTCCAAACAACATCCTATCAATTTTACAATGTTCCGATGATTAACCTGTGAAAGAACAACCACTTCATTGATAAAATGCTCAGTTTGGCCCATGTCGATGAACTTTGACTTCTTCACAGCAATTATGGTACCATCTGGCAGCATCCCTTTGTAAATCGTGCCAAACCCTCCTTCACCAAGAAACCGGCTTTGGCTGTAGTTATCCGTTGCTCTCTGCAGATCTTCTTCAGAGAATATTGCTGCTCTTCCATCTCTTCCAAAAGGTGCAAACTTTTGTTGCAATAGCAAACCACCATTTTGCTTGAACAGTTTCTCCTTGACCATTTTATCTCTCCGCTTCCTTACATATCTGTAAAGCCAATAGCTGAAAAGCGAAAGACACAAGAATCCTATACCAATGCCAGCACCTAAATAAAACATTAAGTCTTTAAGGAAATTGGGAGATAACAAATTATAGTTCCGTCTATTGAAAATGCTCCTAATAATTTGCCTGACATGACCAATTAAATTTTACCGTTCTTAAGTATGGAGCATGTCAGAGTGCTAACTTTCACGCTTTCCAAAGTCAGCCTATGTATAGGTTGCTGAAGTAGGTAATAAAACTCCCGCCTACATCACTTTTCTCTATAGTAAATTCACAACGAAGCCATCTAAAATTTTCCAATTTGCTGCCTCCAATTTCTTGTGTACTTTGCCAATCCTAATGGAGTATTGTCACATCACTGCAACATCCCCAGTGGTGACAGCGTTCAATCACAAAACTTAGCTTAGAAGACAATAAACCATGGACTTAATTTGTCATGTCGCAAATGAAATGAAGAAAAAGGAAATGATGAATATTTGCATGAAGCCACAATACAAAGAAACAGCAAATGAGATTCATGTGTTGCATATCAATCTGTAAGCAAGGAAGAATCATCAGAGAGATCAAGTGCGTCAACTGGAGCATTTGAGCAAGACCGGAAGTTGCCAAATAGATAAGATGCGAAGAGAAAAAAGGCTTAGGCTTGTTTGTTAACACTTCTTATTTTTGTTTATAAACAAATTTTTTGTTTTTTTTTTTGTTTTATTTCAGGGAACAAAAAAAGAACAGAAACACGTTTGTTTGCGTTTTTATTCCAAATCTATTTTTTATTCCCAGGATCACATTTGGAATAAAAACAAGAAATAAGAAAAACGTGTTTCTTGTTTCTAGAATAAAATTTAAAAATAGATTTTCTCTCTCCTCTCTTTTCTTCTATTTTCTATTTTCTTTTTTTTTTGGTCACCGGCCTCGGCCATAGCCGGCGACCGGCCGTCAAGGGCCGGCGACCTTGCCAGAGCGTCGCCCGGCCCCGGCGAGGCTCGGCCTCGCCGGGGCCAACGAGCCTCGCCGTGGCTGGGCGAGGCCGCCCGGCCCCCGTCGGCCGGTCGCCGGCCATGGCCGAGGCCGGCGACCAGCCAAAAGAAGAAAAAAAAAAAAAAAAAGAAAAAAGAAAGAAAGAAAAAAAATAAAAATATTAAAAAATTAAAAGAAATAAAAGAAATAAAAAAGAATACAAATTTACCAAACGTGTTTCTGTTCAGTTTTTATTCCCGAACAAGTTTACAAACGCTTTTTTTTGTTCAAAAATTGTTCCCCGGAACATAAATATTTTTTTCTATTTCTGTTCCCTGGAACAATTTTTAAACAGAAATGTTACCAAACGCACCATTAGTGTACATGGGTATAAGGCAAATACAACGGTCCGATGTGTAGTATGCAAAATGGCGTGCGTAAGAAAATGCAATAATTTCACACTCTAGTTTTTCCTCAAGTATTAGATGCATAACTTTGCATTAACGAATGTATCTCTCCGTGCAATACTTAAAGATTTTCTAACTGCCATCATCACAGGCAATATAAATACAGGAAAAGGGTAATCTTTTCTGATCGGGCATGCAGAGTTGCTGGACAGAATTAGCAGAGAGATTGATGGCTACCTATCACGATAACCTGCTTGAAAGGAAACTTCTTCCGGTCAGGCATGCAATTGAGGCCATTTCGTAGCACATCTTCGGCATATCCATTGGGACAATAACAGAAGGAACTCTTGGAATTCTTTGCACAATTAAGGGGAATGAGGATGGGAGTAAAAGGGTAAATTACGGAATGAGTCATCATATTTGCCTCCAAAACGCTTTGCTTAGTGACACCAAATATTTCCGCAATTGATTCCACCGAGTCGTCCCATGTCACTAGATATGAAAGCATGGATTTAACCCCATTAGTTGTCTCACTAGTACTTGGGCATGCGCATCTTAGTGGAACCAGCACCTGTGCACCTTCAACAAGATCCACAGCATCAGGATCATAGTAGTTCTGACCAGCTAGAGCCTGGCAAGAGGTCAGGCCCTGGAATGTAACATTAGCTATGGTGAAATAGGAGTTATCCTTGGCCAGAGTGTAATTGGCCTGGTGCAAGTAAATGCTTCCAGTGCAAGAGCAAGGAACTGGAACTATGACCAATTTATCTAAAGGCATCTCTTCGGCAATGGATTTCATGTTGTTGATGGTGGCTATGTCCAATGCATCTGAGCTGAGCAGCGAAGCGATGGCAAGCGGTGAGTTGTATAGGGAGGTCGAACGAAAGGTCAGGAAGGACTGGCATTGAGTTTGAGGGCCATTGCAGACGTAACCTTTCACTTTAGATGTCGTGGATTCGCAGTTGAACTGCTTGTTGTCAATATATGGCTGTTGACCGTGGGATACGTGATTAAACAGAGGTAAGAGTAATAGGATCGGTGTTAAGATCAAGAGGCAGGATAGATCCATGGTTTTGGGATAACTGAGATTTGGCTTGCACATAGCTGCAACTTTCGTATGCAAAGAACCAATTGCTTTATTGATGAAAACACCAAGCGCAAAGTTGCAGCGGCTGACACGCTGTGGAAAATCAGTAATTACGGAATCAAGACGCCAAGAGTCCTATCAAATCTATAGCCACTCATCCGTCGCTGAACGTAGCGGTACACTTGCAGAGTTGATTGCGAACTGTTGATGGTGACGGTGCCATTTTTCGACCAAATAGCGAACCCAAAGAACTGTCCAGCATGGCCCTAAAACAGGTTTCATGTGATTATTAATTAATGTATTATGTGCTCTTCTGTGGTTATCCTTCTTTTGCTGAAGTACAACTTCCTTCCCCTTAGTCATCCGTGGGATGCTCATTAAGATCCAAAAAGAACATCTTGCTCTCTTTGTCCATCGGAAGGTTTACATTATTGGCGGGACCGTAAATGAATAAAGTATGGTTGTCTCGAATTTGAGCAGACTCCATGGCTCAGTAAACAACACTAGATCCTTTCGTTTCCAACACGAAATGAAAATCAGTATCTTGAACAACTCACAAGGAACTTGAATTGAAATATTAACTTGGAAACTTTTGCAAATTAAGTCAATGCGGAAGCATCGAAGAAATAAACGGTGAACGGAAAATGACAACCTAAAGGATATCCTTTTCTTTAGTTTTCTTTCCTCTGGCTTTACCCTACTTGTGGGCCCTTCTTTCTGCCGGTTATAGAAAGAGAAGAGCTCAATATTGGCCCAAGGGGGACGTCCACCAGCCGGAGTGTGCGGAACTTGGCCTTGGTCAATCTGGTCAAAGATAAGGCCCCAAAACAAGAAAGTAATATTATATATATTGTTTAATAACAAAAACATATGTGGCCGACCTTTATTATTATCTCCAAAGAATTATTTCACAGCCTAAGAAACCGCACGCCCAATTATCCTGTCAACGCGGATTAGTCTTTCTCCAATTGAGTTCAATTTCATAAACGATTTAAATCCGAGACATAATTTAATCACTTTTTTTGGTAGAACACTAAAAAAGTAGACTCCGTGCATATTTCAAACTAGGCATTGAGCGTTGGTCATCAGATCAAGAACCATTTGCTTCATGACATATGCTTTCACCACTTAAAGATTGCAAATATGGTTTACAAGCATGCTTTTCTGATTTTGTAGAAAGCTGCTAAAAATTGACAACAAAACATTGAAATAACAATAGAGAAGGTAGAAAAAGCTATACAGACAAACTTACACATGCCCTGCAAAAAGGCTTTTTCATTTCCCATCCTTCAGCCTGATTTTGATCCCTTTCACAACTAGGCTAGCCTTCTAGAGGATAACTAAAATAAGAGTGCCATAATTTTCGTATGACGCTCACTTAAGTATTATATTTTTTTTGTGTTCACGTAAGTGTCATATCGAAGTAAAATTGATCATTCGAATGTCATCTTTGCTCTTTTTTTTTTTTTTTTGCTCACTTCCTACCCTTCGTGTCCACAACTTCCCCATAGATTCAAAAGACCAAGTATGCTGGATAAAGGGTTCCGGGCAACGGCATACAAAAACTAATTGTCCCTCTTATTTCAAGCCAACATCACAAATGAGCTCAGCCCACTTCAGCAAACCTGTTCATTCACAAGAACCATTCCATAGGATCCTCACCTTGAGGGAGAAACAAAAGAAAGTTATTTTGGGACGGAACAAATTAATGCCACTATCCATTTTCTTCATGAAGGCAAGAGAGTGGAGGAAATAATGTATTTCTATGGAATTGGGCATGCGAGTCCATGGCCAACCCTCGAAGTATTTCCAATGTTGTAGGGCTCTCTCGAATAGCATGATACGTTTAAGCTTTGTAAAGCTTGTTGGACTTACATAAGCAATAAGAAGCCCGACCAACCTCGTCTTGAGAAAGATTCTCTGCTTCAGCAAATATAATATGCACAAAGCAATAAAACTTAGCACATATTCCACCATTTGTGCTCCTCCCTAACTTCCAAATAGATAGTAGGAGTGTTTTCTTTCGCCTTTTACTGACATTTTCGCCAAAATTTCGATTAAATTCTAATTATACACTTCAAAAAAATTAAGGGAAGAGAAGAGACGTTAGATAAAAGCCAGCCTATGATAACCATGATATTTGACCGAAAGGAAATAAAAGGGATAAGGAAAATGTTAGGGTGACCGCACCGTTACTCCTTGGAGAGTAACATTGGAAAATAATCTCACAGGACTACTATCTTGTGGCTTAATGACTAGGCCATGTCATATTCTTTGAACGACTTGTATCGGGTTACTTTAGTGTACCTCACCTTTTACTCTCATCATATTATCATTTTTGATGTGTTTGATTTCATCGTTTCTTTGATTAAATTTTTCTTTTTTTGTTTAGCCTAGTTGGATCGTTAGGCCACACACAAGGATCATAATAAATGCAAAGGCAGTTGTATGGCATTTAGTAGACAAGAACCTTAGTATTCATGACTTTGTAAAAAAATTGTTTGAATACTTTAATTGACAAAATGATCAAGTTTAAGGGTGTGTTTGTTTTGCGAAAAACAATTTCCAGGAAAACATTTTCCTCATTTTCTAGCGTTTGGTTCATTTAGGAAAATGAGTCAATGGAAAATGTTTTCCTAGTCAACGGAAAATGTTTTACTTCCAAATCTTAAATTCAGAAAAATGATTTCCCTTTGAAAGAACTGAAAACGTTTTCCAAAATGTTTTAAGGTCCTTGCTTAATGAAAATTTATTATTAAAAAGAATTTCTAATTAAAATTTTTGAATTTGTTATTATTATATTTTTTTTTTTTCTTTTTTTTTTTTTTTTCTTGTTTTCTCTTTTCTTTCTTTGCCTGTGAACATAAACCCTAACTCCTCCTCCCCTCTCTCCTTCTCCTTGCCCCCTCCCTTTCATCACCGCCGCCTCCTCCAACCCTAGCCCCTCCTGCGCTCCTGTTGGCTTCGCTCCTCTTCGTCAACGTCTTCTACACCTTCAATCATTTTTCAAATGCAATCCAAACGCCAAAAAATATTTTCAGTTACGTATCACTAAACAAAGGAAAACTAACCGTTTTCCTGAAAAATGGTTTCCCAAAAAACATTTTCCAAAAACATTACGTTTTTGTGAAACAAACACACCAAGTATTGATAACCAATGCAATCAAATCCCAACCCTAGATCTATAATTATGTAGGAAGTGAGGTATACTCTCATACCTCATTTCTAGTGAGCAACTCCTCGTATAAAATTCTCATAGAATTAACCAAATCTACATGAAAAATTCCCAAAAGGTAAGGGTATGGGAGAATTAACGCCATTTGAGTACTGTTCATCCAACTCTATATTACTTCCAAACCTCCCCCTTCCTCACCTTTCAATTGAGATAATGTGGATGAGCAGTCCAGCTGCTTATTAGCAACATATGGTTGTTGACAGTAGGATATGTGATTAAACAGAGGTAAGAGAAATAGGATCAGTGTTAAGGTCGAGAGGGAGGACAGATCCATGGTTTTGGAATAACTTAGATTTGGCTTGCACGTAGCTATAACTTTCGGATGCAAAGAACCAACTTTGATGAAAAAACCAACTGGAAAGTTGCAGTGGCTGACACGCTGTGGAAAATTACCTTCAAGACCAATAATTGCGGAATCAAGACGCCAAGAGTTCTACCAAATATAGAAGCCGCTCATCCAGCGCTGAACGTAACGGTAGACTTGCAGAATTGACTGTGGACTGTTGACGGTGACAGATGCAAAGAACCAACTTTGATGAAAAAACCAAGTGGAAAGTTGCAGTGGCTGACACGCTGTGGAAAATATTAACGCGGAAACTAATCGAGCTTTTGCAAATTAAGTCAATGTGGAAGCATCGAAGAAATAAACGATAACGGAAAATGACAACCTAAAGGCTATACTTTTCTTTGGTTTTCTTTCCTCTGGCTTTACCCTACTTGTGGGCCCTTCTTTGTACCGGTTATTGAAAGAGGAGCTCAATATTGGCCCAAGGGGTACGTCCACCAGCCGGAGTGTGCGGAACTTGACCTTGGTCAATCCGGTCAAAGATAAGGCCAAAAAACAAGAAAGTAATATTATATATATTGTTTAATAACAAATACATATGTGGCCGACCTTTATTATTATCTCCAAAGAATTATTTCACCACCTAAGAAATTGCACGCCCAATTGTCCTGTTAACGCGGATAAGTCTTTCTCCAATTGAGTTGGTTTTTAGAAACGATTTAAATTTGAGACATAATTTAATCACTTTTTTAGGTAGGACACTAAGAAAGGAAACTTTGTGCATATTTCAAACTAGGCATTGAGCGTTCAGTCATCGGATCAAGAACCATTTGCCTCATGACATATGCTTTCACCACTTAAAGACTGAAAATATAGTTTACAAGCATGCTTTTCTGATTTTGTAGAAAGCTGCTAAAAATTGACAATAGAACATTGAAATAACAATAGAGAAGAGAGACAAAGCAATACAGACAAATTTACACATGCCCTGCACAAAAGCCTTTTCCATTTCCCATCCCTTGGCCTGATTTCAATTCCTTACACAACCAGGCTAGCCTTTTAGGGGATAAATACAGTAAGAGCGTCATAACTTTCGTACGACACTCATTTAAGTATTATAATTTTTTGCTCACTTAAGTATCACATTGAAATAAAATCGATCATTTAAATGTCAATTATTATTATTATTATTATTATTATTATTATTATTATTATTATTATTATTATTATTATTATTATTATTATTATTATTATTATTATTATTATTATTATTATTATTATTATTATTATTATTATTATTATTATTATTATTATTATTATTATTATTATTATTATTATTATTATTATTATTATTATTATTATTATTATTATTATTATTATTATTATTATTATTATTATTATTATTATTATTATTATTATTATTATTATTATTATTATTATTATTATTATTATTATTATTATTATTATTATTATTATTATTATTATTATTATTATTATTATTATATCAACTATTATTATTATTATTATTATTATTATTATTATTATTATTATTATTATTATTATTATTATTATTATTATTATTATTATTATTATTATTATTATTATTATTATTATTATTATTATTATTATTATTATTATTATTATTATTATTATTATTATTATTATTATTATTATTGGCTCACTTCCTACCCTTCGTGTCCACAGCCTCCCCATAGATTCAAAAGACCAAGTACACTGGATAAAGGGTTCCGGGCAATGGCATACAAAAACTAATCGTGCCTCTTATTTCAAGCCAACATACACAAATGAGCTCAGCCCACTTTTGCAAACCTGTTCATTCACAAGACCATTCAATAGGATCATCACCTTGAGGGAGAAACAAAAGAAAGTTATTTTAGCGACTTGTATTGGGTTACTTTTCTGTACCTCACCTTTTACTCTCATCATATTTCATCGTTTCCTTGATTAAATTTTTCTTATTTTGTTTAGCCTAGTTGGATCGTTAGGCCACACACAAGGATCGTAATAAATGCAAAAGGCAGTTGTATGGTGTTTAGCGGACAAGAACCTAAGGATTCATGACTTTGTAAAAAAACTGTTTGAATACTTTAGTCAACAAAATGATCAAAATGCCACCCTTCCATCTTGGAAGGGGAAGGTTTCAAATCCCCACCTTCTCAGGGGGGGATTGGGGTGGAGAAGATTTCATTTCACGAGTGGGTTTCGACTCCCACAGTTTGAGAATGAGTACCTAGAGTAGTGCGGTAACCAGTGCAATCAAGTCTCAACCCTAAATCTATGATTACATAAGTAGTGAGGTATAGTGAGGTATATTCCCATACCTCACTTTTAGTGGGCGACTCCTCATATAAAATTCTCATAGAATTAATCAAATCTACATGAAAAATTCCCAAAAGGTAAGGTGTGGGAGAACTAGTGCCGACTGAGTACCGTTCGTCCAACTCTGTATTACTTCCAAATCTGGTCCCCCCGGGGACAGAAAAGAGGGTCGCAACATTCATTTTAGCATAATCATCCGCTTCCCATCTAGTATAAAATTACCATTAACCATGTAGCTCTAATCAGCTATTGCCTGGCAAGAGGCCAGGCCTTGGAAAGTAGGACTGGCAATTGACAATTGCCGCTGGCCACAGTATAATAGACCTGAAGCAAGTAGACCCCTCCGAAGCAATCGCACGAGACTGGAACGATGACCAAGCTTTCAGTGCAGTGTCTCGTCGGTGATCGATGGAATGTTGTCGGTGGCTGCTATGACAGAAGAGTCCAGAGGCGAGTCGTATCCCAGGGTTGCTCGAAATGTCACGAAGGACTGGCACGAGGCTTGAGGGCCATTGCTGGCAAATTTTTTTTTTCCTAAGTTGGTGGGGACTTTTTTAGGAGGGGGGCAGCGCCTGAAAACAGAAAAGAGGAGACGTTCGTGGAGGACTTGAAATGAAGCGACAGAAAGCCCAAACATCAACTTTCATGCTCCTTTGGTCCTTTATGTGCTTTTGCCCAATTCACTAATGATTGCTACTAAGGTCGAGGCAATATCACGTGGGTCATGTGTGCCAAAGAAATTGGATTACATGGTTATGAAGATAAGCCATACTGAAGTTCTCCTTGAGCGCCGCTTCACTACTCTTGTGAAATTGATACTGCCTGATGCAGAAGCGGCTTCTCTGTTCTTAATAGATTGAGGGGCAGAGAAATTTGCAATCAAGAAGCATGCGCTGTATGTATTCAGCAGCAAAGTATATGCTGTGATCATCAGTGTATTTTGAATAATAAATTAAGTTCAAATGTACCAGACTGAGCTTGGTTTAAAAAATTGAGCTTGTTCAATCATCTTCAGTCAACTCGGTCTTAACTTGAGGGTGCAAAATGCTCATTGCAAACGCAGCATGAAGCAGCCACGTTTCCCAGGGATTTTGAGGATCATATCAGTAAACAGGACAACAGTGATGCATCTTCTGAAGAAACCATATCTGATGAGTGATGATAGCTGTGTTAGGCTATAAAAGTCCTGATGTTTTTAGTACGAACTTAGTAAATAATTTTATCCTATTATGCTATGGATTTTGTCAAGAAGCAATTCGGAACAGAAGTTGCAAGTTGAGGCTAAGTCTGGAACCTAATAGATAGAAGCACAGGCTTCAGTACCATCCTCACCTGAAGGATTACTCAGGAGATGAAGAAAGTGAGCAGCTTCAACGTATTTGCTAGATATTGTCCAGCATGTTGCTCCAAAGTTGATGTGCGCATCTAAAAGTCTATAGTAGGAATCAGAAAGGATAATTTATGATGCAGCTGGTGTGAAAGATATCCAAAGCACTACTCATCAGTGATTGGGAAAAAGAGAACTGAATCAATCACCTAATGCAAAGAGAGTCAACCATTAATATTGACCCATGAAAATAAGCTCTCCCACTTTAATTTACAGCAAACCTTGAGAACGAAGTTTGGTTAGGTATTCAGCGCTTGAGAAAAACATCAAACTGAAGTGAAGTAAAAAGGAACACTTGACTGAAAGGTATCTTCTGGTGATTTTGATAATTGCTGCTGCTAACTGCACGCTACGTATGCTATCTCCAAAACTGTCTAGGATGAACGAACGTTAAGTTCAGTATGAAAACCGAATCTTCTAGCTTATAATGAGATTGGTACCAGTTCTAGCAACAGGGATGTGCTATCTATTGATCCTTCATTGGCTTCAGCAGGTAGTCTGTCTTCAAATGCGCAAGGATTTTGGCTGGTCTGAGAGAAACTTTAAGATTTCCTCTCCTTGGCAACCTCTCTCATGGTAGGCCTCTTTCTCCCAGTCAATCTCAAACACCTCATGGCAAGCATTGCTATTGCAACAACTTCCTCTGCCTTTGCTTCATTGGCCACAACAGGATCTATGATGTCTAACAAACGGTTTCCTTCATTAGCAAGATAAAGCTAGCAACTAGATGTCACCCTTCATCATCTCCTGAGAAGGATGTCGGCTTGTGCACTCAATTAGCGCGTCTTCGAAACTGTACGTGTCACTTTATCTGTGAACTGACTAGATTGGATATATTCCGGGTCCAAGTATCCAAAGGTGCCTTGCACAGCCTTGTCAGGTGAGTTTTGTCAAATTGAACCGGCCATGAGTTACCAAAATAGAGACTTTCACGGTGTACTTGTCCTCCATCAGAATGCTAGACGGCTTTATGTCTCGATGTTAAATGGGAATATGCTACTGCTCCAGCGATTTTGCATGCAATTCAATACCAGTCTTCCCTAGAAAGGGAACAATGTTTATCCTGCTGATGATAGGGCACCATTAGGGATGAATTCATATACCAGTAGAGGAAACTTAGTCTTCAAACAACATCCTATCAATTTTACAATGTACCAATGATTAACCTGTGACAGAACAACCACTTCATTAATAAAATGCTCAGTTTGGCCCCTGCTGATGGTCTTTGACTTCTTCACAGCAACTATGGTACCATCTGGTAGCATCCCTTTGTAAACTGTGCTGAACCCTCCTTGACCAAGAAACTGGCTCTGGCTATAGTTATTTGTTGTGCTTTGCAGATCTTCTTCGGAAAATATTGTTGCTCTTTTGTCTCTTCCATAAAGTGAGAAATTTTGTTGCAACAGCAAACCACCATTTTGCTTGAACAGTTTCTCCTTGACAATTCTGTCTCTTCACTTCCTTAGATATCTGTATAGGCAATAGCTGAACTAAGAAAGACACAAGAATCCAATACTAATGGCAGCACCTAAAGCAAACAATAAGTCTATAAGAAAACTGTGAGTTTAACACATTCTAGTTTCGTCTAGTCAAAATTCTCCAAATAATTTGCCCGACATGACCAATCCAATTTCATAATTCCTAGATATGGAGCATGTCAGAATGCTACATACTCTCCCAAGTCAACCTATGTATTTTTGAAGTAGATAATAACTCTCTTCTACATCACTTTTGTCTGGAAGAAAATTCACAAAGAAGCCATCTGTATTTAAAATTTGCTGCCTGCTTGGTCACCTTGCCAATCCGAAAGCTATACTGTCACATCAATGCAACATCGCTAGTCGTGACAGCATTCAATCATAAAACATAGGTTAGGAGAGAATAAATGTTAGAATTTAAATGAACGCGCGGAAGCATGGTTTTGGTATTAGTTATAGTTTTTGGTTAGTGATATTGTGTGCAAGTGTATGATATAATTTGTAGTGGATGGACAAGGGATAAACTAGGATAATTGAAGGACAAAGAACATGGGATATGGGAAATCGTTTCATTAGTTGGATAAAATAATTTTACAATAATTGAAGGAAGTGTTGGTGGAGGACTCATGCTCCTCTCACTCTATTACATCAACGGGTTATGGCCTTTTTATAGGCATTTCCACCAACTAAATACATTCTAGACTTTTCTTCAATGCTGGATTTTTCTGGACTTCTCTTACAGGAAATTTTCAGTCACAATTTTTTAACCATCCAAAACTTCATCTATTGAATTCTAGATTCTAGTTTAGCAACTCTAGGAAATTTTAGAAAATGGATCAGCATTTCCAACAATAAACCATGGACTTAATAATGTCGTGTTGCAATAGAAGAAGTGCATGAAGTCACAACACAAATAGACAGCAAATGAGATTCACGTGCTGTATTTCAATCTATAAGCTAGGAAGAATCAGAGAGATCAAGTGTGTCAAATGGAGGTTGGAGCTAGACAAGAAGGTGCCAAACATATAAGATGCGGAGAGCAAAAAGGCTTGATGTATATGAGTGTAAAGATAGTGCAACAGTCCTAAGAGTGGTGTGCAAATGTGCAAAACGCATGTAAGCAAATGGAATAATTTCTTGCTCGAGTTTTTTCTTTAGTATTGGATGCATTGTTTCTCTAATTGCCTCTTCCAATCAGACAGGAAGTGTTGCTGGACAGAATTAGAAGATAGATTTGATGACTACCTATCGCGAGAACCAGCCTGAAAGGGAACTTCTTCCAGTCAGGCATGCAATTGAGGTCATTTCCTGGCCTACCTTCGGCATATCCATTGGGACAATAGCAGAAGTTACTCTTGGAATCTTCTGCACAAGTGAGGGGAATGTGAATGTTTGATAAAGGTTATATTAGATCGTTTTCCATCATCATGTTTGCTCCATAACACTTTGCACAGCGACACCAAAGCTTTCTGTAATTGAAATCCCAGAATCGCTCAATGTCACCAAATATGTAAGCAAGGATTTAACCCCATTAGCTCTCTCATTGGTACTTGGGCATGCGCATCTTAGTGGAACCATCAGCTGTGCACCTACAACAAAATCCTCATTTGTATGGTAGTTCTGATCAAGTAGAGCCTGGCGAGAAAACAGGCCTTGGAATGTATCATTGACTGTGGGGGAATAGGTTTCACCCTTGGCCACAGTGTAAGAGGCCTGATGCAAGCAAAGTCTTCCAGTGCAATAGCAAGAAACTGGAACCATGACCAAGTTACCATTAGAATAATTTGAATATTAAACCACGGTTTCATCTAATAGTTTAAGATATTAGAACAGTTGGCAGTGGCTCCACAAAATCTCACATGATATCAGAGCATGAAATTCTAAGTTTGAATCTTTCTAGACTCCTATTTATCTCCCTAATTAAATATGTCCATGCTTAGTACTAGGCCAAAAAAAAGACCCAAGTAAGCATGAGGGGGAGTGCTAAAATAATTTAAATATTAAATCACACATTTATTTAACAGCTTAAACTTTCAAAACAGTAAACAGCGGTCCCATAAAATCTCACAGTTACCAAAAGAGATGGTTGGAGTGGGAAGATGAGGAATAATTTTGCAGATGTTTTAAAAGAAACCAATCAGAGTGTTTGAGCGTGTCTGTGTTGACTTTACTGAAGTCTACATCTAAGTTCCATCATTTCTGCAGAAGGCATTACCAGATCAAAAACATACGCTTCATGAATCGGTAGAAATCTACGAAAAATTGATAAAAGTCGATATTGATCACAGGCACACTTTCTGATTAGGTGGAAAGCTACTAAATATTGACAAAGGAACATGGAAAGAACAACAGCAAAATAGAGAGGGAAAGCTCTTAATCAAGAGGGATAGTACATACAAACTTACACATGCCCTGCATAAAGGCACTTTTATTTCCCATCCTTGGGCCTAATTTCGATCCCTTCCACAACCAGCCCGGCCTTCCACTTACCCCCCTTCGTCTCCATGATGCTCATTTCAACCTCCCTATCTTGTCCTTCCTTCATCATGAACTCACCTAACTCTATCTCTGACCATCCATCTCGTCTCTCTTTAGGATAGTTCCCACTCCCCTCGGCAGGTGCAAGCATCAGTGACCCGCCAGCATGCCTGAATCTCCGCCTGGACCGCCATCCGCGTGTGTTGTTCTCTCTGGATAAGTAAACTGAGTGCTCATGCTTGCCCGCTTCATCACCAGCAAATCTAGCTTCCACCTCAACAGGCTGGAATTCAAATCCACGAGATGCTGGGGTAATTTTGAATACCAAGTATGCTGCATAATGGGTTTCGGGCGACAGCATGCCAGAATTAATCATGCCTCTAATTTCGAGCCAGCAGACATCGATGAGCTCAGCCACTTCTGCGAACCTGTTCATTCACAAGGGCATTCCATAAGATCATTACCTTGAAGGTGAAACAACAGAGGATTTATTTAGGGACGAACAAATGAATACTACTTACATTTTCTCCATGAAACTGAGAGTGGACGAAATAATGTATTACCTGGAGTTGGGCAAGCAAGTCCATGACCAGTAAATCGGAGTATCACCCCATGTTATAGACAGGGCCCTGCAGATAGCATGATACATTTCTTCCCACTGTGCCTGTCCAGCGAATAGCTCTGCAAAGCATGTTGGATTCACATAAGTAACAAGAAGCCGGACTGACAGCGTTTTGAGAAAATGAGATTCACTTTTTAACCATCTGTGCTGTCCCCTTTCCAATAAAATAGTGAGCCTTTTCGCCATAATTTGAAGTAGGAAAACACATTTCACGTTAAATAAAAGCAATAACCATGAGATTTGAACCAAAAGAAAAATAAAAGGGATAATTGTTCAATACCACCTAAACATGTGCCGATGACACCGCCTTTCAAGTCAACTACTCGTCAATGAAAGATCAATTTTTTTTTGTTTTGAACAGCCAAATTTGCAGTGTTTCGAAACGTGGAGGTGACGGAACATCACATGAATCTCATTTCAATATTCTATTAAGTCTAACATGAAGAACAGTTATCATCGCACATCACCCCCTCAATCCGACAATGAAAGAACAATTTTTTTGTTTAAGCCAGCCAAAAAAAAAAAAAGTGGATAATACAAAAAGAATAGATAGAAGAGGCGGTTTAAGGTGGGAAGACGGTGGGTTGACTTACCATTTTGCCATCGCGGACGAGAACCGGGTGGTTGCAGAGGCTGAAGTAGAGCTCCTTCAGCGACGAAACGCTCCGGGAGACCGTCTGGGGGCGCTCCGGAGGCAAGAACGAGGCCCAGACCACGTCGGAATCGCATGCCGACTTGAAATTCGGCGACAGGGTTGCGAGCCTGCACGCGTCGGCGGGGCTCGTGAGGGAGACGACTCTCGCGATGCACCCTTCAGGCAGCGCAGAGAAGTCGGGACCCTTTGCTTCTTCGATCGCCGCCATTGGAAGAGCTCCAAGAAATGAGTGCGGCTAAAACCGCTTAAAATCGACGCCTTTCGAAGAGAGAGAAAAGGTGGCGTGTCAATGGAGGGAGAAGTCTCTGCATCAGCAACACGCTAAGCAAAGGACAGCCTGAAAGTGGAAAAGAATCTTTTCCAAATTTTTTTTTTTTAAAAAGGAAAAAGTGACAAAAAAAACCTGAAATTTGCTCAAAATAACACATTTATCTCAAACTTTTTTTTTTTGTGATGTGAAAAACCCGAACTTTGTCAACCATGACACATTTATCCCAAACTTTTTTATGTGACACAAAAAAATCCTAAACTTTTGTTATGCGACACATTTACCCCAAAATTATAGGGCATTTTGATTTTTCAGTTTTTTAAATTTTTTTTTTTTTTTTTTTTCTTCTCTATTCCCTCCGTCGGCTGGTCGGCAAAGGGAATCCGGCATCCGATGAGAGCCACCCTCGCTGCGACGGGCGAGGGTGTCCCCGCCCTTGCCCGTCGCCGGCAAGGGCTGCCCTTGCTTGTGTCAGGCGAGGGTGTCCCTGCCCTCGCCAGATTTGGCGAGGGCCATCCTCGCCCAACGCGGCAAGGGATCTGGTGAGGGGTGCCCTCACGGACGCCGGCTTCCCTCTGCCATGGCCGGCGAAGTGAAGAAGAAGAAAAAAAGAAAAAAAAAAAAAAAAAAAGAAAAAGGAAAAAATAGAATAAAAAGATAAAAATGTCCTTTATGATGTAAATGTGTCACGGTTTGAAAAAATTGGGGTAAATGTGTCACTTTAGGTAAAATTCAAGGTTTTTCGTGGCTTTTTCCCTTAAAAAAGGATAAGTATATTGGATTTTGCATGGATGTCCTTCTAAACCAAAGGCTAACTCCACGCTTCGATGGGCTCAACAATACGAATGAAATTCTGGCTAATAAGCAGGACTTGTTAACGAATATATAAGGTACTAGTTAAATATACTTGACAATAAAATGTTGTGATTACATATAACTCGAGAGAGGCCGAGTATTGCAAATTGCAATCCTTCCTTAAAGAGGTGGTCAAGTTGAGTTACGTGGAAGTTGGCTCGAAAACTTCCAAACCCGCTCCCTAAGTAGCAGGACATCGACTTGCAACATGCGATACGACACGATATGTCGATAAGTGGTTCCTCAAAAATAAAACGTTATATATACATATATATGATAAATGATAATTTTGTGATAATTTTAATTAAATTAATTTGATTCAAATTCATATATAAATAAATAATAAAAAAGAGGCTAGAATGAATTTACACTAAAAACATTAATCCACTATTTGTTAATCTCATTTATTGTTTTAATTTTACAAATTCAACTCCATTTCAATAATCTATAAAACTTGGAGAGAAAAAAATAACAAGCAATCTATATTCTAGACTTGCGTGTAGAAATAGAAGAGTAAAAAAAAAAAACTTAGGAAATGAATTATATATCACTAGAAATGGAGAGTCAAACAAAAAAATTATGTTTTTCTTCTTTCCTCATTTTTTTTATTTTTTATTTTACATATTTACATTTTAACCCCTTATTTATTAAAAAATTTTAAAATTGACTATGCGTGTGTCAGAATCATGTGTTGAAATTCTAAACTCGCATGTCAGAATTTAGAACTTGCATGTCGAAGAGTGTGAGTAGAGTTAACCAAATGTTTGTCAATCGAGTGTCAGAGAGTGTTGGACACGTGTCAGAGAGTCCAACACAACACGAAAGCTTGGAGAGTGTCAGCACTAGGCCCTTTCATTTCCTTCATGAAATGAAAATCAATATCTTGAACAACTCACAAGGAACTTGAATTTCACCAACTTTTGTTGAAATATTAACGCGAAACTAATCGGGCTCTTGCAAATTAAGTCAATGCAGAATCATCGATGAAATAAACGATGAACAGAAAGTGACAAACTAAAGGCTAGAGCCAAAGAAAACCCCGTTCTTTTCTTTGCTTTTCTTTCCTCTGGCTTTTACCCTACTCGTGGGCCCTTTTGTGTACTAGTTAAAGAAAGAGAAGAGTTCACGACCAAGCTGGAGCGTACAGGACTTGGTCTTGGTCAATTTTAATAACAAATAAATACGTGGCCGATCTTTAGTATTATCTCCTAAGAATTATTTCACCATAAGCTGCCTGCCTAATTGTCCTTGTCAACACGAATCGGACTACGTTCTCTAATTGAGTTGGGTTTCATAAACGATTCAAATCCGAAACATAATTTAATCACTTTTTGGTAAAACACTAAGAAAAGAAACTCTTTGCATATTTCAAATTAGGCATCAAGTGTACGGTCACAGGATCAAGAACCATTTGCTTCATGACATTGACATATGCTTTCACCACTTGAAGATTGAAAATATGGTTTACAAGCACGCTTTTCTGATTTTGTAGAAAGCTGCTGAAAATTGACAATGAAACATTGAAATAACAACATAGATAAGAAAAAAAGCTATTAATCATTGGACTGTACAGAAACTTACACATGCCCTTCACTAAGGCATTTTTATTTCCCATCCCTGGGCCTGATTTCGATCCCTTCCACAACCAGCCCTCGCGTATAGCAAGATACATTTAAGCTTTGCAAAGCATGGTAGATCCACATAAGCAACAAGAAGCCCGACCGACGTAGTCTTGAGAAAATGAGATTCACTGTTTCAGCAAATATGGTATGCGCAAATCAATAGAACTTAGCACTCATTCCACCGTATTTGCTCTTCTCTAACTTCCAAGTAGAATAGTAGGGGTCTTTACTGTGGCATTTTATTGACATTTTCGCCAAAATTTCAAGTAAATCTCAATTATATACACTTCAAAAATTTAAAGGAAGAGAAGAGACGTTAGATAAAAACCAACTTACGATAACCATGATATTTCACCAAAAGGAAATTAAAAGGGTTAAGAAAATGATAGGGTGACTATACCGCTTCTCCTTGGAGAGTAACATCGAAAAATAAAGTCATGGGAATGATGTCTTGGGGCTTAATAACTAGGCCACGTCATATTCTTTGAACGATTTATATCGGGTTACTTTACTTCATCTTTCACTCTCATCTTATTATCGTTTTTGATGTGTTTGATTCCATCGTTTCCTTGATTAAGTTTTTCTTATTTTGTTTAGCCTAGTTTGATGGTTAGGCCACACACTAGGATCATAATAAATACAAACGGCACTTGCATGGACATTTAGCGGACAAGAACTTAGGATTCATAACAACTGTCTAAAAACCTTAGCTGACAAATGATCAAGTTGAAGTACCGAAAGGTCTGTAATCAAGTCTTGGCCCTTGATCTATGGTTAAGTGAGATATACTCTCATACCTCACTTTTAGTGGCAAGACCTTGTATTAAATTCTCATAGGACTAATCAAATCTACATGAAAAATTCCCAAGAGGTAAGGGTACGAGAGAACCCGCACCGATTGAGTACTGTTCATCCAACTCTGTGTTACTACTAAACCTCGTCCCTTTTCCCCTGATGCAAAAGAGGGTCGCAACACTCATTTTAGCAGAATCATCCGCTTTCCATCAAGTATAAAATTACCATTGCCCATGTAGCTCTGATCAGCTATTGCCTGGCAAAAGGCCAGACCTTGGTAAGTAAGATTGGCAAGTGACGAATATGTGTTGCCGCTGGCTACAGTATAAAAAACCTGAAGCAAGTAGACCCGTTCCGAAGCAATTGCATGAAAGTGGAACAATGACCAATCTTTTCAGGGCGGTGTTTCGTTAGTGATGGATGGAATGTTGTTGATGGCTGCTTCAGCTGAAGAGTCTGAGTAGAGAACGGATGGTGAGATGCAAATCGTATCCCGGGGTTGCTCAAAATGTCACGAAGGACTAGCACGAGGCCTGAGGGCCATTGCAGAGGTGTGAACTCTCACTGTGGAAGCAGAGGAGCGGGATTTCCTGCCCCGTACCTACATTTGGTTGTTGACGGTGGGAAATTCGGTTACACAGAGAAGGAAAAGTGAGCTTATTATGAGAAGAAAGGACAGCTCGAAAGTTTGGGCTGATAGTATCTGTTTTGGCACCCATCCTGTGCATATAAACCAAGGAAATCTGAGCAACAAGTGCACTAACTTGGCCCGTGTGGGAAGTTGTCGACAAAAGTAATCTGACTAACAAGCACTGTTTTTCGATTCACCTACTACCTAAGGAATCATTTTCCAGTCATTGCGTTGACTTTGCTTTTTTTAGTCTTTCATTTTATCCCACAAAAACGCGCTGGTTAATTTTGATCTTTCTTATTTGCCTTTCAGTTTATCCCAGAAGAAACGCACTGGGCGTCAACCAGCAAATCAAATAAGAACGCATCTATTACTTGCTTGAAACTAACAGAAAAAAGAGTTTCTCATCAACAAAGAAGAATAAAGACATGCAATCCATAAAAGATATTAATGTTGCCAAACTGCATGGAACTGCTAACTGGATGCGACTCATGCTATATACGAAACCTGTCAGGGATAAACAAACGGTATAGAACGAATGCCAAATGTTCTAGCTTGAGTCTATATAGAGATTGATTCAATCTTAAGTGACATGGATGCGCTATCTATCAATTCTTCACTGTCATCGGGGGGCAGTCCATCTTCGTATAGGTAACGACTTTGGGTGGTCAGAGAGAAACTTTGTGATTTCCGTAGTCCTTCAAGCTCCATAGCAACCTCTCTCATGGTGGGCCTCTTTCTCCCATTCAATCTCAAACACCTCATGGCAAGCATTGCTACTGCAGAAACTTCCTCTGCCTTTGATTCATTGGCCACAACAGGATCTATGATGTCTAACAAACGGTGTTCCTTCATTAGCAAGATAAAGCTAGCAACTAGATGTCACCCTTCATCATCTCCTGAGAAGGATGTTGGCTTCTGCACTCAACTAGCACAACTTTGAAGCTGTACGCATCACTTTTACCTGTGACCTGAGTAGATTGGATATATTCCCGGTCCAAGTATCCAAAGGTGCCTTGCACAGCCTTGTCAGGTGAGTTTTTTCAAATTGGACCTGCCTTGAGTACCAAAATAGAGACTTTTACAGTGTACTTGTCCTCCAGTAGAATGTTAGACGGCTTTATGCCTTGATGTTAAATGGGAATTGATGCTGCTGAATGCACGTATGCTACTGCACTGGCGACTTCGCATGCAATTCGATACCACTCTTCCCTAGAAAGGGAACAATGTTTATCCTGCTGATGACAGGGCGGCATTAGAGATGAATTCATATACTAGTAGAGGAAGCTTAGTCTTCAAAAAAACATCCTATCAATTTTGTGATGTACCGATGATTAACCTGTGATAGAACAACCACTTCATTAATAAAATGCTCAATTTGGCCCCCGCTGATGATCTTTGACTTCTTCACAGCAACTATGGTACCATCTGGCAGAATCCCTTTGTTAACCATGCCTAACCCTTCCTGACCAAGAAACTCGCTCCAGCTGTAGTTACCTGCCGTGCTTTGCAGATCTTCTTCGGAAAATATTGTTGCTCTTCCATCTCTTCCATAAGCTGAGAACTTTTGTTGCAACGGCAAACCACGATTTTGCTTGAACGGTTTCTCCTCGACAATTCTGTCTCTTCATCTCCATAGATACCTCTATAGGCAATAGCTGAAAAGCGAAAGACACAAGAACCCACTACCAATGCTGGCACCTAAAGTGAACAATAAGTCTATAAGGAAACTGTGAGTTAACACGTTCTAGTTTCCTCTAGTCAAAATTCTCAAAATAATTTGCCTGACATGACCTGTCCGATTTCACAATTCCAAAATATGAAGCATGTCAGAATGCTACAAACTCTCCCAAGTCAGCCTATGTATGAAGTAGATAATAACTCTCTTTAAACATCACTTTTCCCTGGAAGAAAATTCACAAGAAGCCATCTTTATTTAAAATTTGCTGCCTGCTCGGTCACTTTGCCAATCCTAAAGCTGTACTGTCACATCAATGCAACATTGCTAGTCGTGACAGTGTTCGATCACAAAACTTAGCTTAGGAGAGAATAAACCATGGACTTAAAAATGTCATGTTGCGATTGAAGAAGTGCATGAAGTCACAAAACAAATAGACAGCAAATGAGATTCACAGGTTGTATGTCAATCTATAAGCTAGGAAAAATCAGAGAGATCAAGTGCGTCAAATGGAGCATTTGAGCTAGATAGGAAGGTGCCAAACAGACAAAATGCGGAGAACAAAAAGGCTAGGTGTTCATGAGTGTAAAAAAGGTGCAATAGTCAGTGTGGTGTGCAAGTGTGCAAAATGCGTGTAAGAAAATGAAATTTTCTCACTTGAGTTTTTTTCTTTAGTATTGGATGCGTTGCTTTTCTAACTGCCTCTTCCAATCAGGCATGAAGTGTTGCTGGACAGAATTAGAAGATAGATTTGATGACTACCTTGTTGGATGCAAATTGCGCAATCCCAAGATCTCCATAACCAGAACAAGAACATGCATAATTTAGTAGAAAGATTAACGCACCTGTTTTGGGATCCATCAAGTATAAAGCGGAAGCAGAAAATGGATTTCCCACATATCACGGGGATCCACGCATCAAGTCCTTCTCCTCTATTGCCCTCCGTATCACTGGCTCAATGAGGCGGCCCCCCTCACGTTTAGCATTAAGTAAACGCCCCTTAGGTGAGGATACATGTGAGAATTAGGGTTAGAGGAGAGACTTGAGCACTATTTATAGAGTTTCCAGCTAGGCCCCCTCATTACAGGCCAAGCTCAACTCGGCCCACACTAGCCAACCCATATTAGACTAATTAAGAAACCTTCTATCTCACCTTAGACCAATCCCCGTAAAACGGTAAACGTTAAACGGTAAATTACAATATCAATTATTGTAGTCCACATTAAGAAAACTCTTACATTCTCCCACTTGGACTATATTAATTGAAATTGTACTGTATGTGCGCACATTGGTCTAGAGATAATTCTTAATAGTCAATCCTATCCCATAAAGTCTCAAACACCGAATCATGGCGGTAACTGCATGTATACACACATAGCCTTCCATGGTCACGAGTGTTCTCAATTCTATTGATATGGATCCAATATGGTAGTGTGCCAAATGGATAACATCTCTTATAGAGATATCTCATTTGTCAGTCACCATTCTCTTACCTTAAGCGTCACAAAAACTTGTGCCATTAGAGAATGTCCATTCTCTTACCTTAAGTGTCACAAAAAAAAACTTGTGCCACTAGAGAATGCATTTATGGTTCCATGAACCCACATATGTCTTGTCCTTACGGTTAACCATTCTTTATGTATAACAAGACATATGGACAAGGCTAATAACCGGATGCCCCTAGCCTTCACTCAAGGTTTATATAATACCTTGAGACTTTATCAATGTGTATTCAACATAATAACAATACATTCAAAAATACTTTATTGAATGCGAAAGTTGATACATATCAAACCGTTACAAATGTAACGAACACAGATGAAACCTTTTATCAAAGTAAAGCCAAAATAGCTCACACTAAACAACAACATCTCATGATGCTCCTAGGCCCATGCTAATGACATGTCGCTTAAAATACACATGGGCGTAAATCTTTAGTTAGTGGATCTACAACCATATCATCTGTGGAAATATGTTATATTAAAACGTCACATTTCTGTACCGTTTCCTTTTGGTCAAAAATTTTGACCACCATATATTTAAACCCCTTGAGACCTTTGTAGTAAATAAATAATACTACAAATTTGTTATCTCAATACAACTGTATAGGTCTATCCATAAATTTTAAAACGGTTAACTCCTTCATGAGGTTCCGGAGCCTAATAGCTCAGGTAACAGTCTAAAAGAATGTTACAAACTCTACTTACATAGTAGAAGATGATATAGAACTTTATTTACTGCACTTCATACTAACATAAATATGTATTCTGTTATTGATCTCATGTCATCATAACAGCTACCAAAGTTTACATCTAAATACCCTACTAACTGCAAGAATTGAACATATCCACATATTAACATATAATATTTTATCCTCTTTAAGTACCTTAAAACCTTATTGGCAGCAACGCAATAATCGCGTCCTGAATTTGATTGATGTCTGCCTAGAAGTCCCGTCGAAAATACGATATTTAGTCTAGTGCAAATTCGAGCACTAACACAAGGTACACCCTCTAATTAGATTTTCTCAATATCTAAATAAGGATAATGTGATAGATTCAATCCATCACCTTTAACAACAGGAGCAATTCCTGGCTTGCAATAATGTATATTGAATATTTCCAATATACAATCAGCAAATGTCCTCCGAGAAAATCTAATATAATATGGCAAAAACAATCCTTACAAACCTTAGTACAAAAGATATAAGACGTCTCAATGTCACAACTTGTAAGCGAAATATCATGTACATAGAGTATGAGAAAAATAAATTTCCTCGCACTGACCTTGCAAAAGTATATTGAATTACTTTGTTCCCAATTGAACAAAATAACAACACTATGAAACTTTAATAATATTGCCTGGAAACTTGCTTAAGACCATGAATTAAGACTTTTCAGTCTACACACAAGTTTACTTGAATCTGCTGCAAAATTCTCTAGTTGCACTTATATAGATTTTGTATCTCTTTGACGTAACTCTATATAAAAAATAAACTATCAATGCCACGTTCACTCTGAAAGAATTAGTAAAGAAATAATTATTTCTTCACTAACTATCCACCCCTCTTTCAGAGTAAAAATATTATTATCCTTTTTTTATGGCATTTAATCATATACTTAATTAAGAACAAGAATCATGCTCTCACAAATAGACTATATAGTCTGATGGTATAACTAATTGTCTTTCCCTAACAAATCTCCTTAATAAAACTACAACTACTTCATTTTGCACTTGAGAGGTTTAAGAAATTTCATTATAAACTATATCAAGAATAGTACCTTAAACCTCAACAAGTTTAGTCTATGGTACAGGAGATTCCATAATTATCTGTATAGATAAAGACAAAAAACATAGTAACCCCCATCACACTATTATCTTTAATAGTTTGAGAGCAGCTATCTTCTACAATTACGTCGATCTTAAGAAATTTTAGAGTATGTGATTCCATAATTCTTGTACCTTCTTTAGGGTCATAAGATCAATACCCCTTTAACAATCTAAATAAGATACAAAATAATTCCGAGTTGATCCGAATTGCAATACACTTAAAATTGGATTAGATAATCTCACTTCTGCATGACACCCCTAAATTTAATATGATTCAAGTAATCTATGCCCAATCTATAACTCAAAAAAAGTTTATAAAACAACTTTGATAAGGACACTTTTTGTATGTGAAAAAGTTGCTTTCATAATATTAACCCACAGAAGACTGGATAAATTAGTTTTACTCATCATATTCATCACTATGTTCATTATGATGATTCATGCATTTTAGCCAAATCTTCTTGTCAGGATTTTCAAGCATAGTAATTAAATTACCACCTCAGAATTTATCAAGTATTTGACAAATGACCCTTTAAGCTATTCCGCATTGTCATACTTGTCAAAATACTCACCGTCACTATTAAATCGACAACCTTTAAGACTAATTCTAACCAATTTATTCTTTATCTCGGTCAATTTTACTTCCACAATAATCTATAGAAGTCTTTAGATAACCGTTAAGAGTAAATAGAAAAAATTTGGAAACAACTTTTTCATCCTTATATGGGATGTATATATCATTAGGACTTAAACACAATCTTTGCAGATATGTCCTAATTTCAATATTATACAAAACATAATTTCAAGCAACTAAGGCTTCCATCATATTATAGCAGTGCAGTCCGCTAGCAAACCTCTTTTCAAGTGTTCCAAAATGGAACGCTTCATGGACAAGATAAGCAAATTCAATTGCTCTTTTCTCAAGCAACAAATCATATGTCCATAACTTAAAATTTGAAGCAGTAAAAACCTCAATAATAGTTGAATTATTAATTACAGAAAATGTGACTGAAAAACAAGCAATGTATATAATTAGCATCATGTGAGCACTGTGTAACTTGACATACAAGTACACATCCAAAGAGTTACATGCATAATCATATAATTACCTTTGGGCAGAATACATGACATGCAGTTGTACACTCCCCACATGATAGCGGTTATGAGAATATATTCCAATTCTTCGTGAATTCATCACTTTTGGGCATATGAATCACTAGAATCAGTCACTCCTCCACCATACCATCATGTATCCCTCCATGAACTAATACATAATCACCTCCTTTGGGAGTATGACTACACATTAAACCAGGAGACATCTCAATCAATATACGAGACCAAAATTTCTCAAACCCAATCAAGCGTGCCACTTTGGCAGTCACTACTCAATTGAATCCTTGAAACTCTCTCATACCAGGGATATAAATTTTACTCCTCACATACACCATATACATGTGATTTTAGCTTTAGTGATAGGGGCAGCATATCACCAAAATCACATATTATGCTAATTACATTGCTTTGTTCATTAATAAAATCTTTATAATACAGATATATATATAAATGATCTAAAAAATAGACTCCAATGAGATCACGGAACACAGTAACACAAGAAACTTCACATAACATAGAAGAAAACGTCTCTTGTGCACCCAGATAACATATTACTATAACAATATAAAGAAGATAGTTGATTCAGAGGATCTATCACAAGTTAACATCAATAGCAATACAGATACCCCAAATCGACAAGCTTGACAGTGATCCATTATCACTCATGAGTTCATAAGGCAAAACATGACTCCAAGGCCAACAGCTAATTTATTAGCCAATTTTTAAGTAACAATTATCATTGTAATCAACCAGTGGCCTATTAATTGAGTCAAACCAGAGAACCAAATATTTAAAGTTTAACAATAGATACTATTGCTCTGCGTAAATGTTGTCATACTCCTTATCCATAAAAAATATTCAACTTGATAGACATTAACAAGTGACCAGATGAGTTCATGTACAATATGCAGTAACTTAATTGACATGCATTACCCACATTCAATAAATGTGTTAATCAGTACAATCAGTTTGGTCACGAGTTCTTAAGACGTCCATCATTCAAAGATTACCAAAGTGTGTAAAGGAGTATGCTTAAACAACAAAAATTTTATAATCAATACATAGCTCAATTACTATCCCATAATGGTTATATCTCATTAAGCCAACTTCAGTTCACAATAAAGTTTAATTTTTTATTAATGAATCACACCATTATAATATTTATGTGATAACATACCTGTAACCCAACACTTATATTTCCAAAATCACAGAAAATATAAGAAAAATACGCAAAAATACACTAAAAATACACGTATTTAGGGTTCCATATGTATTTTCACATCCATAAAATTATCAAACATGTAATATAAATACACCACGATGTAGAGGATGAAGATACGAGTCCAACACTACCAACCACGCGCGAAAAATATATATATATACAAATACAAATCTTCACAAACCCCATCATCCTCGTCGCGAACGAATTCGACATTGACTAGAAGAATCTGCGGGCAAACTTACCACGGTAATAGAACAAAACCGCTAAGAGGAGAAAGTCAATTCCGAAATCAGAGACGGACGAGCAAAAGAGTGCGCACGATGATCGACATTTCATAATTCAAACGACACGACGTGATGCAAAGAGTGGAGAAGAAAAACGAAGGTAACGCTAGAATGTAACTTAAAATTCTAGAACTTCTATGTATAAACCCTAGAATTTCAAATTTAAAATTCTCACTCAATTCTCAACAAAATTATACAAATTATATATGGTAGGAAAGATCTCGACATGTAGAACAAAAACCCCATGGTTTCGGGATCATCCGAATTTGTGATTTTATTTTATTTTTATTGAACAAAAAATCTCGAAAATCACAAATTAGGGCAAAAAACTTATGCGTTCAAGTTCTAGGGTTATGGAGGCTCTGATACCACATGTTTGATGCAAATTGCGCAATCCCAAGATCTCCATAACCAGAACAAGAACATGCATAATTTAGTAGAAAGATTAACGCACCTGTTTTGGAATCCATCAAGTATAAAGCGGAAGAAGAAAAGGGATTTCCCACATATCACGGGGATCCACGCATCAAGTCTTTCTCCTCTATTGCCCTCCGTATCACTGGCTCAATGAGGCGGCCCCCCTCACGTTTAGCGTTAGGTAAACGCCCATTAGGTGAGAATACATGTGAGAATTAGGGTTAGAGGAGAGACTTGAGCACTATTTATAGAGTTTCCAGCTAGGCCCTCATTACGGGAGAGCTCAACTCGGCCCACACTAGTACCCCATATTAGACTAATTAAGAAACCTTCTATCTCACCTTAGACCAATCCCCGTAAAACAGTAAACGTTAAACGGTAAATTACAATATCAATTAATGTAGTCCACATTAAGAAAACTCTTACATACCTATCGTGAGAACCAGCTTGAAAGGAAACTTCTTCCAGTCAGACATGCAATTGAGGTCATTTCCTGGCCTACCTTCGGCATATTTATTGGGACAATGGCAGAAGTTACTCTTGGAATCTTCTGCACAAGTAAGGGGAATGACAAGTTTGTTAAAGGTTATATTAGAGAGGGTTCCATCATCATATTTGCTCCATAACACTTTGCACAGTGACACCTTTCTATAATTGAATTCACATAATCACCCAGGGTCACCAAATATGTAAGCAAGGATTTAGCCCCATTAGTTGTCTCGTCGGTACTTGGGCATGCGCATCTTAGTGGCATCATCAGCTGTGCACCTACGACAAAATCCTCATTTGTATGGTAGTTCTGATCAAGTAGAGCCTGGCAAGAGGACAGGCCTTGGAATGTATCATTGGCTATGGGGGAATAGGTGTCACCCTTGGCCACAGTGTAAGAGGCCTGATGCAAGCAAATTCTTCCAGTGCAATAGCAAGAAATTAGAACCACGAACAAGTTACTATTAGAATAATTTAAATAGTAAACAACGCATTCATCTAATAGCTTAAGATTTTATAATAATTGGCAGTAGTCTCACAAAATATCACATGATATGAGAGCTTGAGGTTCTAATTTCGAATCTTTCTAGACTCCTATTTATCTTCCTAATTAAATATGTCCACGCTTAGTACTAGGCAAAAAAAAGACCCAACTAAGCGTGAGGGGGAATGTTATAATAATTTACATATTAAACCACGCATTCATCTAATAGCTTAAATTTTTAGAACAGTTAATAATAATCCCACAAAATCTCACAATTGCCATAACTTATCATTTTGGCAGTGGATTTGACGTTGTTGATGGTGTCTATGTCCAAGGCGTCTAAGCCAAACAGCAGAGCGATTGTCACGCCCCAAACCCCGAACACGTGCCCATCCCTTTCTAGTCAATAATATTTTACGACTTCTCAGGACGAATCGCCGACCCTTTTCGTTTTATGGTACATGCGGAAGCGAAAATAAATACCCTGACAGTAATCATCTCGGGATAGAAAAACATGACAACAGATTCATAAACAAACATGCTTTTATATTCACATAGAGTCATGTACAAGGTCTATGACCAAAAGACTACACAAGACTAGCCCTCCAAAAAGAAGCGGTCCTAATTGACCTACACTTCCGATCACCTCAGCAGCTCCAGGTCCTCCGCTCTACGATCCTAAAAATTAAGTCCACGACGGGGTGAGATATAAATCTCAGCGAGTTCACGCTCTAAACCCCAATTAGGAGGGAAATAAGCTAAGAAGCTTCCTAAACACACAATCATACAATCACAGAGACTTACCTCATCTCAGATCCACCCTACAAATCAGCACAGTTCATATACATCATGTATAAAATCGATGCACACAACAATTGAAACGCATTCCTCAACTCAATAAATCACAAGGGTCCAAATTATAGGGCCAAATCGTTATGATACGTCACATACCATGTCACACAATTTTGTCACATAATCCAACGCATCTATTTCACTCAACATGCATTCCAATTGATAATTACGCCCACTCTAGGGTACGGCCTACTTGAAGTTTAGCGGTCTATTGGCGTAGCCAAGCATCGTCTCATCTCATTAAGCACGATTACGTCTCTCAAAGACAACTTTCCAGAAGAAGTATAGGTCCAGCCTCTACTGTGACCCAAATCCCAATAAGTGGGTATCCCATATAGGGTAACATCCATCCGACATAGTTCGGGGATGGGTTCACTTAACCAACACACGATCACTCAAACTCAGCTCAGGACATTGTGCATTACACTCAAATATCTCCATTAAAATGGTTAACCTTGCCTATTTTCTTCGTATTAGAAATGCACGAGAAAATAGTCGTGTATGGGTACACGGTCAACTCAACCCAGAAAATGTGATATCAATCCTTTTTAAAATTCTATTGGTTTATATAGTACTTAAAACTATTTTCGGTGTCAAAATCTGACACCTGGGAATTTTTTAATAAATATTGGATATACACAATTTTTGGAATTAAATACCAAAAATTCAATCAGCACTCAATTTGCATAACTTGACACTCAATTGTAGAAATTAACCACACCACTGCAATCAGCACGAAATTCTAGTAACTGGCTATCCATGCCTAATTTCCGGAAAAATAATTAATAATTAAATAATTCCCACAATTAATTAAATAATTAAATTTAAATACTAAAAATACCAACCTAGGCCAAAATTGCTAAATTAAATACCGATACGGGCCAGAAAATTCCCGAACCCTTCTAGATAAATAGCATGATTTATCTAGGCCTCACTTAATCTAATTTAACAACCTAACATGCATAATTGAATAAATAAATCACTAATTTAATCTAACTAACTACCTAATTCCTAATTAAATTAAACTAAACACCCCTTAAATGTCATTAGCCTACTAAGAAGAGTTTAGTGCATAAACTCACCGGTTTAAAGCGAGAATCGGTTCATGCGACGGCAACCGAAAATCGAACTTTCGGCGGCGTCAACGGGCTTGAACCGGGCCAAAAATCGGCCCAACAAATCTCAGCCCAAGCTGAGATTTGTTATGGATTTGGGCTGGACTTCAAATGGGCCGAACTCCAATAATGGGCTGGAATTTCGCGAGTTGATGGACTCAACTTCGGGCTGAACTGCGGGCTTCAAATGGCTGGGCTTGAAGATAAAATTCACATGGGCTGCTGGCAAGAGCAAGCCTCTAATTTTGCTGGGCTGATGGGGCTTCAAATGGGCTAATCTTTGCGAGCTGGGCCGACTTCTTAGGCTGCTGGCACAAAGATGCGCTAGAGCTGGGCCACGAAGAAGCAGCTTCGGTGACTTGGCTGCTTCGCTGCCCTCGTGCGAATCGGTGGAGGCGGAGGAGCTTGAAGACGCGTGGGCTTGCTTGGCAGGAGAGGACGTGCGGAAATCAACGTTAATGGAGAAGAGCTTCGTTGGTTGACCGAATGAAGGTGGAGACTTGGACATGGCAGAGAGAAATCGGTGGGGAAATGGGTGTGTGGCAGGGGCTAAGCAGAAACTGTTTCGATGGAGGGGATGAACGGCTTCGGTGGCGTCGATTCAAAGGGGAAGCAGCGTTCGACAAAAACAAAATAGAAGAAAAAACTCAAAGGCTAAGAGAGATAAATGAAAGCGAAGCAGCACCGTGAAGAAGGAGGAGAGAGGAACAACGTGGAAGAAGCTGCACCGAAAGAAATTGAAAGAGAAGCAGCGTCCATGGAGAGCAGCTGGCGTTGCTTGGCCAAGCTTGGGCTTAAAGTCCACAAACTTATCCCCTCCATTAATGGCATGTCCCCTCCTAATTCTTTCTTGAAAATCAATTCTCAATTGAGCCCATTTAAATGTCCAAATTGTAGCCCATTGCCAAAATTCCGAATTTCACTCAATTAGTTTCAATTTCCTCATTCGATTCCCCAAATCGACGTCCAAATTTTCCAAATCAAGGTCCAATTTCGATGAAGAAAAATCCCCTACAATTTTTTGCAAGTCCCCAACACCCAAAGGCTCGGCTTAGAAGTCCAAATTTCCTTCAATTTGGCCCATCCGAATTTTCACTATTTTTCATAATCATCCGAATCGATTTTTCGTAAAAATCTCGGAGTCTTCAAAAATTTTTCGAAGAATGAGTCAACGTTCCTAAAATAGATCGTGACATGACAGAACTTTCAATTTCTGAAATCATATTCAAATTCGCCGTTAATTTCAATTTGACGCGACTTTAGCGTGACCTAGTCTACCGAATAACTTTTAGGAATTTTTGGTGCAATTGACCCGTGATCGATTTATCTCGAGCTACAATGTACATCTTCGACACATTGGCGACTCTCAACTGTCATGAAAATCTCAAGGTTTCAAATACGTACACCGGGTAGAGAAATGACAGAAAAATCGATCTAGTGCCATTCAACAAGAACTTTGCAATTAGGTGGAATCACTCACACACTAATCACATATCTCAATCGAATCGACCTATCTCTGGTCTCTAATCAATTTTTAACGGTGACGTAATGACCTTTGCAAATCAACACGGTCGAGCTGTCGATTCCTGGTCAAATTCTCAAGTCTATTTAAAACCCCTTAATGGCTCCCCCAGATAGTCTAATTATCTCATGAGTGATCAGCTCAGAGAATGGCACTTTCGGCGTGTCGATGAAATGCCCAATTTATTTAATCGAAAACAAATTTTGAAAATTCAGGCTGTCACAACGATGATGACCAATGAGTTGTATAGTGAGGTGGATCAAAAGGTCACGAAGGACTGGCATTGAGTTTGAGGGACATTGCAGTGGTAACCTTTCAGTCTAGATTAATGTGAATGAGCAGTTGTAACTGCTTATTGTCTATGTATGGATGTTAATAGTAGGATATGGAGTGCCGGACACTTAAAGTGCCAAAACTTGGCACGGATGGACACTTAAGTGCTAAAAATTAGGAAAGTGACACTTAAGTGCCAAAATCATAGCAAAGTGGATCACTTAAGTGCTAATCTGGCCAAAATACTGGCATGATGATTTTCTGGCGAGATAAATGCAAAATGATGTTGTTTTGCACATTGACATGGCTAAACAAAAGAAAAAAACGATGTAGTTTTGTTTTCTGACGTAGTATATAATTTATATAAAAATTAATTAAATTAAATTATAAAAATAAATAATTATTATTTAAATTTAAAAAAAAAAAAAAAAAAAAAAAAAAAAAGGTCGGGAGAGAAGGCGGCGGGCCGAGGGCGAGGATTCGGTGGGGTCCCCGACCCTAGCCAAGGCCCAGCCGACCCCGCCCGACGCTCTCCCCATCGTCAACGGCCCTTCCTGGCGATGGCGGGGAGGCGGCGGCGGCGAGGGCTCAACCCTTAGCCACTGCCTCCTCTCCCCAACCTATTTTTTTTAAAAAAATAATAAATAATTAAAATTCGAATCTGCTAAAAAACGACGTCGTTTTTGCCTCTTTTTGTTTTTTGAGTTAGCACTCCAGCGAGCCACGTAGACAAAAAAAAATAATAAAAAATTGCCACATGGGATTTCCGGTGAGGTTCGCCAAAGATGGCACTTAAGTGTTCCACTTTTCAAAAAAAATGTCATTTTCCTAACTTATTTTCCTAACTTTTGGTACTTAAGTATTCCTTCGTGCTAAGTTTTGGCACTTGGGCTGTACTTCTCCCGTAAGATATGTGATTAAATAGCCAGTCATTGGCTTTGAGTCTACTTTTCTAAGTCTTTCCTTTATCCCAAAAGAGGCGCCAGCACTAGCGCACCACACAAATTGCATTCATATATTTTCAATGGAATCTTAAATTCCCGTAAATACCAAAAGAGATGGTTGAAGTGGGAAGATGAGGAATAATTTGCAGATGTTAAAAAAGAAACCAATCAGAATGTTTGAGTGTCTGTGTTGACTTTGTTGAAGTGTACATCTATGTGTTGACTTTGTTGAAGTGTACATCTAAGTTCCATCATTTCCGCAGAAGGCATTACCAAATCAAAAACATGTGCTTCATGAATTGGTAGAAAGCTACTAAAAATTGATAAAAGTCGATATTAATCACAGGCACGCTTTCTGATTAGGTGGAAAGCTACTAAATATTAATAAAGGAACATGGAAAGAACAACAGCAAAACAGAGAGAAAAAGCTCTTAATCAAGGTATAGTACATACAAACTTACACATGCCCTTAATAAAGGCACTTTTATTTCCCATCCTTGGGCCTAATTTCGATCCCTTCCACAACCAGCCCGGCCTTCCAGTTACCCCCCTTCGTCTCCATGACGCTCATTTCAACCTCCCCATCTTGTCCTTCCTTCGTCAAGAACTCACCTAGCTCTATCTCTGACCACCCATCTCGTCTCTCTTTAGGATAGTTCCCACTCCCCTCGGTAGGTGCGAGCATCAGTGACCCGACAGCATGCCTGAATCTCCACCTGGACTGCCATACACTCATGTTTTTCTTTCTGGATAAGTAAACTAAGTGTTCATGCTTGCCCGCTTCATCACCAGCTAATCTAGCTTCCACCTCAATAGGCTGTAATTCAAATTCATAAGATGTCGGGGTAATTTTGAATACCAAGTATGCTGCATAATGGGTTCGGGCGACAGCATGCCAGAACTAATTGTGCCTCTAATTTCGAGCCAGCATACATCAATGAGCTCAGCCACATCTGCAAACCTGTTCATTCACAAGGACATTCCATAAGATCATCACCTTGAAGGTGAAACAACAGAGGATTTATTTAAGGACGAACAAATGAATACTACTTGCATTTTCTTCATGAAACTGAGAGTGGACGAAATATTGTATTACCTGGAGTTGGGCAAGCAAGTCCATGACCAGTGATACGGAGTATCACCCCATGTTATAGATAGGGCCCTTGCAGATAGCATAATACATTTCTTCCCACTATGCCTGTCCAGCGAATAGCTCTACAAAGCGTGTTGGATTCACATAAGTAACAAGAAGTGGGACCAACGTGGTCTAGAGAAAACAATTCACTGTTTTAGCAAATATGGTATGCACAAAATAATAAAGCTTAGCACTTATTCCACCATTTGTGCTGTCCCCTTTCCAATAAAATAGTGAGGCGTTTGTCTTGGCTTTTTTATGCAAAAGTTGTTTATGTGACTTTTTCGCCAAAATTTGAAGTAGGAAAACGTGTTTAACGTTAAATAAAAGTAATAACCATGATATTTGATCAAAAGAAAATAAAAGGGATAATTGTTCAAGACCACCTCAACTTCAGAACCATTGCATGATGACCCCCGAAAATTTTGTAAAGGTAAAATTTCCCCATAAACTTTGATGTTTTGTTGCAGTCGCTAGTTATTCTATCTATATTGGCTTTAATTGTCACGTGAAAATACACTTCCTTATTATTATTTGTCTTATAGCAAAAGATCTCTATCCCATGGTTAATAAAGTCAATAAAATAGAGAAGATGCATAATTGATGAAGTCAAGAAAATTCAGCAAAGGTTATTTTGGTCAAAAGAATTGAGTTAATCCATTTATAGGTAACACTTACCGGCTTTGCAGGTGGAAAACTAACCACGGCAAAAGAAAAATCTTCGGGTGTAATCTCTAACTTTTCAAAGTGACATGGCCACTATTCAACGGTGCCAGTTTAAAAGTTCAGGGGCTAATAAGAAATGCTAACAAAGTTTGGAAGGATTTAGAGCAATTAACGGAAATGAAAAGCGGACTCTCTCCAAACTCCGAATCGATCAAAAGGTAGCAGACAATCTTAAAGCCAGACGCAGATCACCTCTAAAGATGCACTACATTAGTGGTCATCAAAGTACCATATCAACAGTATATTGAGTCGGTCAATATATCTATCAATTTCTTGCTCCAACTCATTTGAATCTTGTCGATTCCAGATGATGAAATAACCTTTCTTTCTTCTTCACCCTTTACTTATCATTCTTTATATTGTGGACGCGAACCAGAGTTGGTTCATACAATTCATGTTAGGAAAATATGGCTTCAAATTGGATAGAATAATAAAGACGGATCTTTAGAGTAATCAAGTCGGACTTTGAGGCGTGATATCACTTTTTATAATAATTTATTTGCCCCACAAAGTTACTAATGATCACCGGAAAATTTCCTCTAAGATACAACAAAGTCTCAAATAAAAATATTAGATAACAATTCTAGTATTTCTCTAGGGTCTCTATAGGAAATAATTGAAAGGATGGCAGTAATTTTCAAAAAGAATGCTCGAAAAGATAAAAAATGATCACACATTCAGTTCTTCTGAAAACTGACATGTATATATATAAAACAGCCTTAAAACATAGGCAACTCTTCATGAAAAATTGCAAAAAAGAACAAACGTGTCCTTCCAAAAAATTGCCCAGATGAACAAAGGAGTCCATTCGGAAGAAGTTGAAAAAATGAACAAATGCAACTCTTCGGGAAAAGTTGCAAACCGAACAAGTATCTTTTCTAAAGGTTGTCTTAAAAATACACAAACTAAAAATTCAGAATAATTTTAAAAAAAAAAAAAGTATTATTAAATTTTACTAAATAAAATTTCGATTTTTATTTTATTTTAATAATTTTCGAAAAATCTCAAAAAAAAAAAAAAAAAAACCTTTAAATTGATTAATGAGATAACCGTAAAAAATAAAATAAGTAAAATAACAAAGGAGTTAGTGCTAATTAAACCGCAGGCGCGCAGGCGTGCTATGTGTACCAAATAATCGCGCTGGTGTGGTGAGGTCTAGCTCACACTTAATCATCTTTTTAGGTAGACTAAAGAAAAGAAACCCACACTTATTAATTGGCCCACTTCCTCCCACTTTTCATTTGTGAGACAAGGAAACATACACTTAGTTTGTTTTTACAAACAAACTTCCAACAATTCAAGGGGAAATTACCAAAAAAATCATAAACTTATTGCAATTGTGTCAATTCGGTCTAAACTTTTTTTTTTTTTACTAATTTAGTCTTAAACCTTTACAATTGTGTCAATTCAGTCCATCTAGCCAAAATTGGCCGGCCAGCGCTGACGTGGACGCCAGCTGGCCAGCGAACGATTTTTTAATAATTTTTTTTTTCGAATTTTTAAATTTTTTTTTTTAATTTTGTTTTTCCTATCTTCTTCTTCCTCTGGCTAGTACCGACCAGCCAGCCAGAGGCGAGGACCAGCGAGGGCCGGTGAGGTCAGCCTCGCCAACCACCGGTGAAGGCGAGCCTCACCCCCGCCGGCCACTAGCGAAGGCAAGCCTCGCCCAACGACAGCAAGGCCGCCGTCGCTAGATCTGGCAAGGCTCGACATCACCATGGCTGGGCGAGGCCGAGCCTCGCCTTGGCTAGGCGACGGCGGCCTCGCCGTTGCTGGGTGAGGCTCGCCTTCGCCAGTGGCCAGCGGAGGCAAGCCTCGCCGGACCTCACCTCTGGCCGGCGGCGCCGGCTAGAGGAAGAAGAAGATAGGGAAAAAAAATTCAAAAAAAATTCAAAATTTTGAAAAAAATTTAAAAAAATATTATTAAAAAATCGTTAGCCGGTGTCCACGTCGGCGTCGGCCAGCCAATTTTGGCCGGATGGACTAAATTGGCACAATTGTAAAAGGTTTAGGACTAAATTGGCTAAAAAAAAAAGTTTATGACTGAATTGGCACAATTGCAATAGGTTTAGGACTTTTTTGGTAATTCTCCCAACAATTCAATCAACCTTTCACATTCAAATTGTGACCGTGTGCAAAAATAAAAAAGTCCCGTGGAAGCCACAGCATGATTATTACATCTCCTTGAAGAAACAAGATGCACTCGCTGGGTTCAGGCGGGAAGAGGCCAAGAAGCATGTACGGATGACACCGCCTTTCAATTCGATTACTCGACAAAGAAAGAACGATTTTTATTTTATTTTTGCAGCCAAATTCGCAGTGCTTCGAAACATGCAGGCGACGGCACATCACATGATTCACATCTCAATATTCTATTACGTCTAACATGAAGAACAGTTACAGCATATCACCCCCTCAATTCGAAAAGAGAATGGTAATACAAAAAGAATAGGAAGAGGCGGCTTGAGGTGGGAAGACGGTGGGGAGACTTACCATTTTGCCATCCCCAACGAGGACCGGGTCGTCGCAGAGGCTGAAGTAGAGCTCCTTCAGCGATGGAGCGCTCCGGTGGACCATCGAGCAGCAGTCCGGTGGCAAGAATGAGGCCCAGGCCACGTCGGAATCGCACGCCGACTTGAAGATCGACGAGACGGATGCAAGCCTGCATGCGTCGGGGGGGCTCGTGAAGGAGACCACGATTGCAATGCACCCTTCGGGCAGTGCAGAGAAGCCGGGACCGTCTCGACCCTCTTTTGCTTTGGCCACCGCCATTGGAAGAACCCCAAGAAACGGGTGTCAATAAAACAGGTTGAAGTCGACGCCTCTCGATGAGACGATGGTGATTCAGAGCATGATTCCTTGCGTTTGTAGAGAGACGGAGAGAGTTTTAGAACTCCGATGATGGATGTAGCCAAAACGGTTCAAACTTGGAAGAAAACTGGGAACTTAACGAGGAGAAGTAGGCAGAGTTTTCATGGTTGAACATGACCGGCAAGGCTTCTACAGTTTTTATGGGCGGGCAAACGTGCTTTCATTCAGCTAAGTCAACGGGAAATTATTTTAGCCCAGTCATTGGCTTTGACTCTTTCTAAGTCTTTCTTTTATCCCGGAAGAGACGCGCTGGCATTAGCACGCCACGCAAATCGCATCCATACATCTTCCATGAAGTTATGTAGTGGGAAGATGAGGAATCATTTTGTAGATGTTTTAGAACCAATCAGTGTTTGCATAACATTTGAGATCTGACCTGGTAGAAAAAAAGGTGGTGGGACCCACTTTAAAGAAAAAAAAAAGTTCCAAAAGTCAACTAAAAGAAATAAAAAGGGGAAGTGCACGCTTAGCTTAAGAGAGACAGACCTCCAAAGTCAAAATTTTGGGAAAGTGCTGGATTGTTTGGCAATCATTTTGAAATAGTTTTCAAGTGAAAGTCAGCATTGAGAATCTGAAAGCCCAATGCTAGTTTATGTAGCACGGACACTCTCCGGAAGCCTTCATGTTGTGTCCGACACTCCGACACGCTCCGACACGTGGTCAACGAGTGTCGAAAAATTCGACACGTGATCAACTCTCTCCAACACGCTTCGACACGCGAATTCAGAATTTCGACACGCGATTCCGACACGCACGGGATCAATTTTAAAAATTTCTAATACTTGAGGGATCAAAATATAAATATACACAAAAGAAGTAATAAAATTGCTATAAATATACACGCAAGGGGTCAATTTTTTTTTTCAGTTTTGTTTTTTTAGAATTTTTTTATTTTTTTTAAAAGTATTTTACTATGAAAGAAGTAATAAAAAAATGCTATATATGATAAATAAATAAATTTAAAAATATCATTTCAGCATTTTTCTTTAAACAATGTTTTTTCCTCTAAGTTTTGTGTATTATTGTAACAAATTAAAAATAATGAATATTATTTAATATTTCCGTGTAAATTAATTCTAGGCTATTATCATTCATTATTATTATCATCATCATCATCATCATCATCATCATCATCATCATCATCATCATCATCATCATCATTCATCATTAGTATTATCATTATTATTATATAAAAATGCATTTAATATATAACGTTTCGGAACGTGTCGAAATTCTCTATTTTTAATAAATGACTTGTCGGCGTGTCATATCATGTCGTGTCGTGTGTCGCACATGTCGGTGCTACATATCATATCATCGTGTCGTGTGTCGCGTGTCTGTCGATCTTTACATAGATGCTAGTAGGGATTAGTTTTGAGCTTTCAGCATTTGGTAAAATGCTTAAACTTATTTTTTTCTTCCAAAACTATCCTTACTCTTTTTTCAAATTTTTTATTTTGCCCTCATTATTATTTTTTAAAATGCCAAAATAATGCTAAAAAAATCAAATATATATAAATGCTAAAAAAAAATTAAATATATTTTGGTCTTTTAAAAAAAATTATTTATATATTTGATTTTTAGCATCATTGTCAAAATTTATATTTAAAAAGTTGCATACATTATTTTTTTCAATTTTAAACAAATAAAAATTAAAACATTTCAATGAATGGTTTGGTCTTTTTAAAATAAAAATATATATATATGTATTTGATTTCTTAGCATTATTTTCAAATTTATATTTAAAAAGTCGCATGCATTATTTTTCAAATTTAAAAAAATTAAAAATTAAAAAAATTCGACAAAGCATCTTGTTAAAAATATATATGTATTTGATTTTTTTAGTATTATTGTCAAAATTTATATAAAGTTGCATACATTATTTTTTTTTTCAATTTTAAACAATTAAAAATTTAAAAATTCTAATGAAAGGTTTGGTCTTTCTTTAAAAAAAAATTTTATATAAAAAATTATATATATGTATTTGATTTTTAGCATTATTTTCAAATTTATATTTAAAAATTTGCATACATTATTTTTCAATTTTAAACAATTAAAAATTAAAAATTTCGATGAAGAAGTTGGTCTTTTTTAAAAAAAATTATATATATGTATTTGATTTTTTTAGCATTATTGTGAAAATTTATATTTAAAAAGTTGCATACATCATTTTTTCCAATTTTAAGCAAATAAAATTTAAAAATTCCAATAAAGGGTTTGGTTTTTTTAAAAAATATATATATGTATCTGATTTTTTTAGTATTATTGTCAAAATTTATATTTAAAAAGTTGCTTACATTATTTTTTTCAATATTAAACAAATAAAATAAAATAAAACTAATATTAATCACCAAAATGGCTTTTTCAAATGTGTTTTCTACCAAATGGCATTTTTTTCAAAGTTGTTTTTCAAAGCATAGTTTACCAAACAACTTTTGCATTTGCCTAAAATCCTTTAGGCTAAACCGCTTTACATTTTCCCAATAGGTTTTTAAAATGCTAAACCGAACGCACCCTGAGAGCTTTCAAGAAAAGAAGGAAAAAGAGGAGAAAGGGAAAGAAGAAGAAAAAGATAAAAAGAAAATGCTTTGCGTGTACAAGTCACAGACACCAAGCTAAGCTAATTCAATTACATATCGCAACGTTCAATAAGCGCTCATGCTTCACGTTCATCTGATCGAAGTAGTTTTCAGATTTAAGGCTTAAATTGAAAGTTCTAGGAAATTTGAGCCGTGTAATCCGATTTTTGAATTGTGGAGCTTTGGGACTTCATGGGAATTATGGTTTTTCCGTGTTGTGGAGCCGTGAGTCTTGGTGAGAGTCGTTTTGGCGCAACGGTTTAGTCAGAACAAAATTTTAGGATCTCAAGACTGAGTTTTGCATCGTGTTTAGATTTGAGTAATCGTTTTGGGTAAGCGATTTATAAGCACGTAAAAGTCGTTTTGTCAATGTTTAAGTGTCGTTTAGCTTATTTATAGTTGTCATGGTATTTCTACTTGGTTTTAACATCAATTGTCGTTTACGTGTTGTTAGGTTTAGGTATTTCTAGGTGAGTGGTGTTATCTCTTTCCTAAATATGTAAACTCATATTTTGAAAATGAAAAGTATGAGGTATATTATGTGCACATTGTGAATTGGCTAAAAGGCACAAGTAATGTTTATAGCATATCTAATATGTAAATTTGGATCAGTCATTTATTACTCTCTCTTTTTTCATTTGAGAATGATTTGAAGAATACGTTACGGAATGTGTCGTGAAAGTTTAAATGTGTATATTACAATGAGAACTGATTTATGGAATGAGTTCTTCCATAATTTGGGAAACATTTAATGAGAAAGACATTTCAAAATGTTATTTAATTTATGAAATGAATTCTGAATTTTGAAATGATGTGAGAAATGTATTATGAAATATATATATATATATTCAATTTAATGAATACAGTTGAGAAAGAGGATATAGTTAGGGTTTGTGAAACCTTTTTGAGAAACATGTGCTTGAGTATGATTTATGAAAGGTAATTTGATTTGATATGCGAAATTGATTTGTGAAGCCAATTGTGACATGGACCAGTAAAAGATTAAGTGCTACATGATAATGTAAGTTCGTGAGAGTCATCTGTAAGACCTTGTAACCAAGGGCTAAGTTTTACGCGATAACGTAATTTCATGAGAACTACCTCTAGAGCTTTGTACCATTAATATGTGTTAAAAATGACTATATGCTACATGATAACACAACTTTCGAAAAGCCACCTTTAGAGTCTTGTATCATTGATATGTGTTTGTCAAGGACTAAGTGCTATACGATGATGCGAATCTCGTAGAAGTCACCTCTAGGGCTTTGCTACTCAAGGACTAAGTGTTACATGATGGCATGAGTCTCATAGGAGCCACCTTTGGCGCATTAAGATGTGATGTGATTCAAGATTAGCCAATGAAATGGATCATTGGCTTTTGATTTGTTGCGATTAATCAATGGACTCAACCATTGTTATTTTTATCGTGATGATAGATTTAAATGAGTATTTATGCTATGAAAATGTCATGTTGAAGTAATATATATGACTCATTTTAATCTTAAAATTTGTCGTATTCCGAATTTGGTATAAACGAGTTATGTGTGTGTTTCAAATATGCATAGTGGACGCTCAATCTGCTTAGAAGAGGTTACTACTTATTGAGCTATGATTGCTCATTCCATTGAGCTATGATTGCTCATTCCATTCATATTCTGTGTTTTTTAGGTTCATTTGTTAGCAGTGATAGTATGAGAGTGCTATCAATGGGGACTTTTAGAAATGATTTTATTTTGAGTAGTTTGAGACTGCGTCCTTCAAGTGAAAGGACAACCATGTCGTTACCCTAATCCTTATAGGATTCGGGGTGTAACAGGTTGAGCGTGTCTATGTTGAGTTTGTTAAAGTCTACATATAAGTTCCATCAGGCATTGCTGACCATATCAAAAAGCATTTGATTCATGAATTGGTAGAAAGCTACTAAAAATTGATAAAAGTCAATATCGCTGACCAGATCAAAAAACATTTGATTCATGAATTGGTAGAAAGCTACTAAAAATTGATAAAAGTTTATATAGATCACAAGCACGCTTTAAGAATTTGTAGAAAGCTACTAAAAACTGATAAAAGAACATCGAAAGAACAATAGCAAAATAGAGAGAAAAAAACACTTAATCAAGGGACAGTACATAAAAACTTACATATGCGCTGCATAAAGACGTTTCTATTTCCCATCCTTGGGTCTAATTTAGATCCTTTCCACAACCAACCCAACCTTCCAGTAACACTCTCATCTTTATGACACCCATTTCAACCTCCCCATCTTCTCCTTCCTTCGTCAAGAACTCACCTAACTCCATCTCTGATCACCCATCTTGTCTCTCTTTAGGATAGTTCCCACTCCCCTCAACAGATGCAAGCATCAACCATCCGCACGTGTTGCTCTCTTTGGATAAGTAAACCAAGCGCTTACGCTTGCCCACTTCATCACCGACAAATCTACTTTCCACCTCAATAGGCTAGGAGTCAAATTCATAAGATGTTGGGGTAATTTTGAATACCAAGTATGTTGTATAACAGGTTCCAAGCGATAGCATGCAAGAACTAAGTGTTGGGTAGTCTCTCTCTCCCCAAAAGCTTGCTCAAAGGGTGCGACTTTCCCTCACATTTATAAAGTGACCACTTGCCATTTTCACAATAGATGTGAAATAAACCCCAACAATCTCCTCCTCACACATTGGGCTTAGATCGGAGGCCTTAACAATCTTCTCCAAGTGACTTTTGGGTCCAAATTTGTTGGTAACCTAGGCTCTAATACTAATATTGGGTGGTCTTAGGCATCTCCCATCCTAAAAGCTAGCTCAATGAGTGAGGCTTCCCCTCACACTTAAAAAGTAACCACTTGCCCTTTTACCCCCAACAATCTCTCCCTCACACAACGGGCTTAGGTCGGAGGCCTTAACAACCTTCTTCGAGTGATTTTTGGGTTAAGATTTATGGTAACTTAGGCTTTGATACTAGTGTTGGGTGATCTTGAGCTTCTCTCATCCCAAAAATCAGCTCAAGGAGTGAGGCTTTCTCTCACACTTATAAAGTGACCATTTACCATTTCCATAACCGATGTGGGATAAATCCCAATAATCTCCCTCTTACAGATGAGGCTTAAGTCGAAGCCTTAACAACCTTCTCTGAGTGAATTTTGGGTCCAGATTTGTCTGTAACCTGGGTTCTGATACCACTTATTGGGAAAAAAAATGATATTTGCGAAGAAAGCCTTGAAAATTTTCCTACTACTATTTCTATGGAAAGTAAATAGGATAAAATATTAGATGAAAGTGGTAAAGATGAATAGTATATAATAACAGAATTTTAACGTGGAATACCCTCCAAGGCAAAGGGAAAAATCACAAGACCATAGTCTACTTTAAACTTCCACTACGATAAATAATGGGATACAATTTCACCTTAAAGTGGATCTTTCATTGTCTTCAATTTATGGATCTGAACCTCTTGCAAACTGGATAACTCACTCAAAGATAACTCTCTTGGAAGAAGAAGAAGATCGTTTCTTCCACTACATTATGCTGCTCTAATATTCTTGCTTTTTGTATGTTCTTCTCCATTGAGGAGGACTTCTATTTATAGGAGTAAATGCAATCCCAATTGGAATTGTACGATATGAAATCACGTTGATTAATCTCCTAATCTCTCGTGATTTTTTTATATTGGAAGATTACTTTGATTTGTCTCCCGATCTTTCTTGATTTTCTGGATGTGGAAGATCATGTTAATTTATCTTCCAATCTCTCTTGATTTTCTAGATGTGGAAGATCATGTTGATTTATCTTTTAATCTCCCTTGATTTTCTTTCCTTTTTTTTTTTCTTTTTACTTTTATACACTCACTACAATACATATTCTACTACAAATATACATAATTGCATTAGCTTCTCCAATTGAGAGTGACCTACTCAACAAATCTCCCTCTCACAAGCAATTTGGAGAGGGCGTCAAACCTGCAAAAGCTCGACAAGCTTGCATCTTCACTGTAAATAGAGATTTTATCATCATATCTAAGCCGTTGTTGTTAGTGTATATTTTCTTTAGTTGTAAGGCTTTTTCTTTCAGCACATCACGTATCCAATGATATCTAATGTCAATGTGTTTGAACCTAGAGTGGAAAGTTACATTTTTGCTAAGGTATATTGCATTTTGACTATCCGAGTACAAGATATACTTCTCTTGGTTGTGGCCCACTTCTTGTGGGAACTTCTTCATCCACAAGAGTTCTTTACAGGCTTCTGTTATTGCAATATACTCTACTTTGGCAGTAGATAGGGTAACACATTTGTGTAGTCAGATTGCCATGAAAATGCTCTCCCTGCAAAAGTCATTAGATACCCTAAGTCCACACCCCCTGCCATTTCTACATCCGAAAAACCTTCTAACATAGTTTTACCATCATCAAAACATATACAGTTATTAGAAGTCCCTCGGAGATACCTGAATATCCATTTGACTATAACCCAATGTTCCTTATCAGGATTGCATAGGAAATTGCTTATCACACCAACTGCATAGATGATATCAAGCCTCGTGCATACATCACCTATATTAGACTACCAACCGTTGATGTATAAGGAACCTTTTCTTTTTCCTTCTTTTTTGTCTCACCTTTTGGGCATTGCTCTAAATTGAGCTTGAAGTGATTTGCAAGTGGAGAACAAATTGTTTTGGATTTATTCATGTTGAATCTTTGAAGAACTCTATTAACATACATTTTTTGAGATAATAAGAGTTTATGATTATGCCTATCTCTAAAGATTTCCATCCCAAAAATTTGTTTTGCAAGTCCCAAATACGTCTTTGCAAAGGACTTGCTTAATTCCCTCTTTAAGTTGTTGATCTTGCTTTTATCCTGGCCAACAATTAGCATGCCATCAACGTAAAGCAAAAGAATGAGGAAATTACCATTAGTAAATTTCTTGACGAACACACAGTGATTAGTAGTGGTTTTGTTGAATTCATTTTCTTTTCATGAACGAATCAAACTTTCTATACTACTGTCTTGGTGCCTGCTTGAGCCCGTAAAGACTCTTCTTCAGTTTACACAAAAGGTTCTTTTTGCCTTCGATTTTGAAAACTCTCCGTTGATACTAGTGTTGGATGGTCTTGGACCTCTCTCACCCCAAAAGTTAGTTCAAGGGGTGAAGTTTTTCTTCACACTTATAAAATGATCACTTGCCCCTTCCACAACCAGTGTAGGATAAACCCTAACAATCTCCACTTCACACATCGGACTTAGATCGGAGGCCTTAACAACCTTCTTTGAGTGACTTTTGAGTCCAGATTTGTTGGTAATCCGGGCTCTGATACTAATTTTGGGTCGTCTTGGGCATCTCTCATCCCCTCAAAGCTAACTCAAGGAATGCCCTCACACTTATAAAGTGACCACTTGCCCCTTTACACCAACAATCTCCCCCTCACACGTTGGGCTGAAGGCCATTTTGCCATAATAATAATAAAAAGAATAACAGCAAAAGAATAGGAAGAGGCGGTTTGAGGGTGGAAGACTTACCATTTTGCTATCGCCGGCGAGAACCGGGTCGTCGCAGAGGCTAAAGTAGAACTCCTTCAGCGACGAAACACTGCAGGAGACCATCTGGCGGCAGTCCGGTGGCAAGAACGAGGCCCAGACCATGTCGGAATCGCATGCGACTTCAAATTCGGCGACACGGGCGAGAGCCTGCATGCGTCGGCGGGGCTCGAGAGGGAGACCATGCTCGCGATGCAGCCTTCAGGCAACACGGAGAAGTCAGGTTCGTCTCGAACCTTTGCTTCTTCGGTCACCGCCACGGCAAGAGCTCCAAATAAATGGGTGTGGCTAGAACGGCTTAAAGTCGACGCCTCTCGAAGAGACGACTGTGATTCAGAGCGTGACGCGTTGCGTTTATAGAGATGGAGAGAGCGGGGGTGGGTCTCAACGGACGGTGAAGTCTCCGAATCAGCACACGCCAGAAAAGGAAACCCAGAAAATGGAAAAGACAGGAAACAAGAAAAAAAAATTAAAGAGAGCGACTAACTATAATGGATTTTTCATGGATGTCCTTCTAAATAAAGGTTGACCAAGATCGTGTCGTGTGCAGAGCAAACCATTTCATACCAGAGAAGTAAAACGAAAGGAAAACTCCACACGCTTCGATAGGCTTAAAAAAAAAAAAAAAAAAAAAACGAAATTTGGGCCTTCTTAACGAGTGTCTAGACTAAGATCCCGGTCAAATATACTTGATGAAAAAATGTTTTGATTACATATAAATCCAGAGACTTGAAGTATTGCAAATTGCAATCTTTCCTTAATTGGGTAACTTTTACTGATGATGGGAAATGTCAAATTGATTATTAAAATGCTATGCAAATGTTCAAAACGTGTCCTTACTTTTACATGGCCATATTAATTTGAATCCTCCGCTTTGAAGATCCGCAACTTGCATCTCCAGGCAAAAATCTAAGATTAAAGGGAAACTTAAACTAAAGAAAAATAGTTTTTTTTTCTTTTGTGACTGAGGAACCGCCGGAGACTCCCTTTTGCTTACGCTAATCGAGGTCACACCATCCTCCGATGTTCTGTGGCACCGTCGTTCGATGCCCTGTGGCACCGTCGGATATCGTTGCAAGCCACTATTTAAACGTAAACATCAGGGGAGACTGACCTAGCAACCCACCGCCAAGACCTCCACTTAAAACATGTTGACAACGAAGGAATTCGAACTCTCGATCGTAGCGTTGCAAAAGAAAGTGAATACCACCTGCACTACCCACGGGTGGGTAAAGAAAAATAGTTTGTTATTCGAACTAAATAAAAAAAAAAAGTTTTATAAAGATTTAAATCCTAGTGCCCTTTTTAATTTTCATTTCACGTCATTCGATATGCTTTTTTGTCTCAATATCTCGCTGACGCGATCACATCCATATATTATCTTGCCCGTGCGAAGAAACCAAATTACACACGAAAGAGTGTTTTGACTCATGTATATTATAATTAAAGAGTTATCTTACGTGCAAAGAGCACACGCGAGAAAAGGACACTCTAGAAAAGGACACTCTGATAGTGGAAACGACAGATGAGATAGGGAAAAAAAATTATAAAAAGGACAAATATATTGGATTTTAAATGGATGTACTCTTAAATAAAGGTTGACCAAAATTATATTACGTGCCGAGAAAATAAAATTTCTTCTCAAAGAAGTAAACAAAGGGTAATTTCATGCTATACAAGGCATTGATTAAATACACTTCATACTGAAATATTTTGATTTTTTCGATGCATTAATTACACATAACTGGAGAAGAATGGAGTATTCCAAATTATTGTCTTTCTTTAAATGGGTTTTTTTACTGGTAGCCTCAAGGTACTCATTAACAATTTTTTCTAATGATAAAAATGTTAAATTGATTACTAAAAACGCCATGGAAATATCCAAAATGCGCCCTCACTTTTACACAACCAATCATTTGCTTTAAAGATCAATTTGATTCTCCGGACAAAAACTTAAGAGTAAGCGGCCTCGTGCAAAGTAAGTCCTTCCAGTTCACTGGCAAGGGACTTGAACTATGACCAAGCTACCAGAAGGTATTTTCTTCGGCAGTGGATTTGACGTTGTTGATGGTGGCTATGTGCAACGCATCTGAGCCGAGCAGCGAAGCGATGTTGCACGGGGAGTTGTATAGGGAGGTAGACCGAAAGGTCAGGAAGGACTGGCATTGAGTTTGAGGGCCATCGTATGCAAAGAACCAACCATTATGTTGATAAAAAAAACCAAGTGCAAAGTTGCCGTGGCTGATTCGAAGACTGCAAGAGTTCCATCAAGTCCAGAAGCCATTCATCCAGCGGCAAACATGGCGGTAAATTTGCAGAGTTCGACCGTTGACAGCGGCAGTGCTGCCGTTTTCAACGGTATGGCAAACCTGAAGAACCGTCCGGCATTGCTGTGGAACAAGGTTTCCATGTGATTATCGTTCTATTATGTGCTCATGTGTTTATGCATCCTTTGCTGAAGTACGACTCCTTTCCATTTTGTTAGCATAAGTGAAATGCTCACTAAGATCCAAAGTGAACAATTTCTCCCTTAATCCTTTGGAAGGTTTACGCTATCGGCAGCCCCATAAAGAATGCTCGTCTCAGATTCGAGCAAACTCCATCCTCATGAAGAAAACCAAGTTTTTTTCCCCTTTTTGGCCAGAAAACGGCACTAGGCCCCTTTCATTTCCAAAAAAACGAAAACTCGAAGAAAACAAGGAAATTAAGAAGGAGAAGTAAGCAGAGTTTTCAAGGTTGAACTTGACTGGCAGATGAAAATCGCCTCCAAGACGGTTCACCAATCCTGCAAGGCAAGGCGCCTTCAGTTTTTATGAGTTGTGCTACGACATTCAGCTTGTCAACAGGAAATATTATTTTAGCCCGGTCATTGGCTTTGAATCTGCTTTTCTAGGTCTTTGTTTTATCCTGGAAGAGATGCGCAGGCACCAGCGCACCGCAGAGATCGCATTCGTATATTTTCAATGGAGTCATATATTTCCGTCGATACCAATAGAGGTGGTGGGAGTAGTAAGATAAGGAATCGTTTCGCAGGTGATTTACAGGAACCATTCACAGTACTTGAGTGTCTGTGTGAGTCTGTGGAAGTCTACATCTAAGTTCCATCATTCCCCATAAGGCATTGGGCGTTCATTAACCAGATCACAAACCATTCGCTCCATGACATATGCTTTTCCCACTTACATTGAATTGAATATTAGATCACAAGCACGCTTTCTGATTTGGTAGAAAGCTACTAAAAATTGATAACAAGAACATTGAAAGGACAACAGCAAAGCAGAGAGAAAAGGCTCTTAATCAAGAGACAGAACATACAAACTTACACATGCCCTGCATAAAGGCACTTTTCTTTCCCATCCTTGGGCCTGATTTCGATCCCTTCCACAATCAGCCCGGCCTTCCAGTTGCCACCCTTCGTCTCCATGACACTCATTTCAACCTCCCTGTTTTCTCCATCCTTCATCAAGAACTCACCTAGCTCCATCTCTGACCACCCATCTCGTCGCTCTTTAGGATAGTTCTCATTGCCCTTAGCAGGAGCAGGCAACGGCGGAGGGCCCCCATCACGTGTCATCAACCAATTCGAAAGGCGCGGGTTGGAAACGGACACCAATGCGCCAAAATCTCGGCATGGTCTGCCGTCCCTGCGTGTTGTGCTTTCTGGATAAGTAAACTGAGCGCTCACGCTTACCCGCTTCATCATCGACAAATCCAACTCCAACCTCAACAGACTGGAAGTCAAATCCATAAAATGTCGGGGTGGATTTAAATACCAAGTATGCTGCATAACGGGTTCCTGGCAACAACATGCGAGAACTAATCGTGCCTCTAATCTCAAGCCAACATACATTGATGAGTTCAGCAACTTCTGCAAACCTGTTAATTGACAAAGACATTCCATTCAATCATCACTTTGATGGAGAAACAAAAGAAAGTTTATTTTGGGACAAACAAATTAATCCTACGCCCATTGTCTTCATGAAGGTGAGAGAGTGGAGGAAATAATGTTTTTACCTGGAGTCGGGCATGGGATTCCAAGACCAGTACCTCGGAGTATCACCCCATGTTATAGACAGGGCCCTTGTAGATTGCATGATACATTTCTTCCCACTATGCCTATCAAGCGAAAAGCTCTGCAGAGCATGTTGAATTCACGTAAGCAACAAGAAACTTGAACCAACTTCATTTTGAGTAAATGAAATTCACTGTTTCAGCAGATAAAAACACAAAAGCAACACAGCTTAGCACTTATTCCACCATATGTGCTGTCTCCTTTCCAATAAAATAGTGAGAGTGCTTGTCTTGGCTTTTTTTAGCAAAAGTTGTTTATTGACTTTATCGCCAAGATTGAAGTCGGATAACACGTTTCACGTCACACAAAAGCAACCATAAGAAAATGGAAAGAATAATTGTTTAAAACCACCTCAACTTTAGAACCATTGCATAATCACCCCTGAAAAAATTGTAAAGTTACAAATTCCCCTTACACTTTGATTTTTTTGTTGCAATCACTAGTTATTCTATCTATATAGGCATTAACTATTACATGAAATTACACTTCCTGCTCTAACAAACAAATATAGAAAGATTATGTTCTTTTCCAGAGAGAAATGTCTTTCCACTAGAGTAGAACAAGTCCACTGCGAGCCGAGCATACTACATTACTCAACCAAGCCAAGGCACTATTATATGGCTGATAAAGTTAACAAAATAGAAAAGATACATGATTGATGAACACAAGAAAATTCAGCAGAGACTATTTTGGTCAAAAGAATTGAGTTGTCCGTTTTCAAATAACACTTACCAGTTATGCAGATGGAAAACTAACCACTGAAAAGAAAAAATCAAAACTCGAGCGTAATATGTAACTCTTCAAAGTTACACGGTCACTATTCAACAGTGTCGATTTAAAGTTCAGGGGCTAATTAGCAATTTAACAAATTTTGGGAGGATTTTGAGCAATTAACCGAAAAATAAAAAGTAGACCAAAAGGTAACGGACAGTCTTAACACTATACATAGATTCACCCCTAACAATGCATTCCATTAGTGGTCATCACGGTACCACATCAACAGTAATGATAATTTTAATGCTCTTAGCACTGTAAATTGAGTGATTCAATGTATCTATCCACTCTTTGCTCCAACCCATTTGAATCTTGTCATTTTTCAAATGAAAGATCCTTTTCACCCTTCATTTATCATTCTTTATCTCACAGACTTAAACCATTATGTTGGTTCATTTATACAATTCAATCAACCTTTCACATTCGGCTGGCGGCCGTGTGCAAAAGAATAATGACCAGTGAAAGCCACAGCGTGATTATCATATGAGAATAGCTTCTCCTTGAAGAAATGCATTCACTTGGTTCAGGCGGGAAGAGGGCAAGAAGCATGCGCTGACGACACACCGCCTTCAGAGTCGACTACTCAACAATGAAAGAACAATTTTTTATTTTTTTTGGCCAGCCGAATTCGCAGTGTGTCGAAATGTGCAGGTGACAGCACATCACATGCATCACATTTCAATATTCTATTATATCTAACATGAAGAACAGCTACCGCACATCACCCTCTCAATCCGCAGCAAAAATTATAATGCAAAAAGAATAGGAAGAGGCGGTTTGAGGGTGGAAGACTTACCATTTTGCCATCGTCGACGAGAACCGGGTCATCGCAGAGGCTGAAGTAAAGCTCCTTCAGCGACGAGACTCTCCGGGGCACCATCTGGCGGCACTCCGGCGGCAAGAACGATGCCCACACCGCGTCGGAATCGCACGCCGACTTGAAGAGGGACGAGACGGACGCGAGCCGGCACGCGTCGGCGGGGCTCGTGAAGGAGACGACGCTGGCGATGCACCCCTCGGGCAGCTCCGAGAAGTCGGGACCGTCTCGACCCTTCGCCGCTTCGGCCGCCACCGCCGCCATTAAAAAGAAATTCCAAGGAAATGGGTGCGTCTGAAACCGCTTAAAGGGGACGCCTTTCGACGGAGCGACGACGATTCGCCGCGTAATTCGTCGAGTTTACACAGAGACGGAGAAGTAGAGAGAGAACTACCAGGGACGCCGATAATGGGTGTGGCCAAAACGGTGTAAAGGCGACGCCTTTCGATGAGGCGGCGGCGATTCACAGCGTAATTCGTCGAGTTTATACAGGAGACAAAGAAGCAGAGAGGGAATTACGAGGACTCCGGTGATGGGTGTAGCCAAAACGGTGTAAAGGTAATGCCTTTCGAGGAGATGATGATGATACAGAGCGTGATTGAGAGAGGATGTATTGTTAAATCAATGGATGGTGAAATCTTAATGGCAGTGACATCCCGGATAAACGCGTGCGTGGAGGGACAAAAAACAGAAAGAAGAGAAGACAGAGGTCAGGACCACGCTGATTTTGAGTGTCAATCTTCGTGCCTATAAAAAAAAAAAAGGACAAGGTTTGGGGCATGGAGACGTGGGTTTCTGTCGGTAGAAAAGGACATCCAGACAGAGACTGGAAAAGACAAAGGAAATGAGGGAAAATATTTAGAGAAAGCGATTTTTAGATGGATGCCCCCTTAAAATGAAGGCTGACCAAAGATTGTGTTGTGGGCGCAGCAAATCATTTCTTATGAGACAAGTAAACGGTAGGGTGGTAATAACTCCATCGCTTCAACGGGCCTTAAAAACGAACGGAATTTGTGTTGGAGCCGTGTTATTGATAGGGTCTTGTTATCAAATATTCAAAGCACCGATTAAATATACTTGATAATGAGATATTTTGAATCACACGTTATCCGAAAGAGACAAAATGAGTGAGCATAATTTCAAAGGACTGGATCAATTATTGATTCATAAACCCTATACCTTACAGGTTGGTTCTCGAACCTATATATAAATATATTTTTAATTTTCTTATCTCTTGAACTTATTTGGTCCAGATCCAAAAATGAAATAAACCCTCTCACGAATTCTTTTGGGTTGTGAGACATATTCAAATTCAATATAAGTCCTCAAAATGGAATATTTAGGTCTTTGTTAGCGAGTGTCCAGACAATGATAAAATATACTTGATACCAAAATATTTTTGCTTTTTCAATGCATAATTACACATAACTGGAGAAAGGGAGAGTATTGCAAATTGCTGTCTTTCCTTGAACGGGTCTTTTTACGAGTACCCTCAAAGTGCTCATTAACAATTTTTTTACTAACGATAAAAATGTTAAATTGATTACTGAAAATGCCATGGTTATATCCAAAACGCGCCCCCGCTTTTACACAGCCATACCAATTTGCCTTGAAGATCTGCAATACGCATCTCTGAACAAAAACCTAAGATTAAGCGGCCTCGTGCCAAGTAAATCCTTCCAGTGCACTAGCAGGGAAGTGGAACTATGACCAAGTTATCGGAAGGTACTTCTTCGGCGGCGGATTTGATGTTGTTGATGGTGGCTATGTCCAACGCATCTGAGCCGAGCAGCGAAGCGATGGTGCGTGGAGAGCTGTACAGGAGGTAGACTGAAAGGTCAGGAAGGACTGCATTGAGTTTGAGGGCCATTGCGGAGAGTTGGCACGCGCGTAGTTGCCAGTTTTTGTATGCAAAGAACCAACCTGTTGATAAAAACATCAAGTGCAAAGTTGCCGTGGCTGATTCGAAGACTGCAAAAGTTCCATCAAGTCCAGAAGCCACTCATCCAGCGGTAAACGCGGCGATAAATTTGCGGAGTTCGACTGTTGACAGCGGCAGTGCTGCATTTTCAACGATATGGCAAACCTGAAGAGCTGTCCGGCATTGCTGCCGATCAAGGTTTTCATGTGATTATCGTTCTGTTATGTGCTCGTGTGTTTATGCATCCTTTGCTGAAGTACGACTCCTTTACATTTTTTTTTCGGTCAGTGACCACCTAGTATCCTGAGCCTGTGGCCCTGACTAATCTGGATGCGAGCGCTGTCGCACCCATTATGGAGGGGCTTCTTTCCATTTTGTTAGCATACATGAAACACTTATTAAGATCCGAAGAGAACAATTTCTCCCTTAGGCTGCGTTTAATAATCAGGATAAAATTCTTTATCAAATCTTGTGTTTGCTGCCAACTCAAGATAGGATAAAGGGGGATATAAAGAGGATATCGCACCTCTACAAATAAAATTATCCCTTTTCTTTTCTTTTTTTTTATGCGAAGTATTTTTGATTTTCTTTTTCTTTTTCTTTTTTTAATTCAAATGTAAAAATAATTTCCTTTTCTTTTAGCATCCACAATTGGACAATTATTTTTCTCGAATGACAAACTTTTTAGATCAACAAAATTAAAATTATATCTCAATATAAATAATATTTGAATTCTAATGTAAGAAAAAATTAAAATAACAAAAAATAATAATTTAGTTATTTTAATTTAATCTTATTTGTATTTATATATATTCAAATTTAATTATATTTTATAAAATAATTTCAATATATAAATATATATTTACATTTATTATATATTTTAGGTATTTTAGTATTTAGGTTTTATTAGTACAATCTAATGGTTAATTTTAGAGGACGATGGGAAGGGAAGAAAATATAAAAAAATATATTAATTAATAAAAGAAAGGAAAAGAAAATAAATAAAATAAAATAAAATAAAATAAAATAAAATAAAGTAAGCAAGAGTATCGCAAGAGATTTTTACTATCTCCGTTTATAAAATTTTTGGTTCATTTTTACTAATGTGTCGTTTATACTAAATAATGTAAATGATATGATGTGAATATATCCAACTCTATTACTGCAATCACCAAACAGTGGAAAGAATATATCAAAATCTCTTGAATTTCATATCATATTCTATCCAATCCTATCCTGATTAAAAATCCGAACGACCAAACGTAATCCTTTGAAAGTTTACGCTATATGCTCCATAAATCGATTAAGAATGGTTGTCTCAGATTCGAGCAAACCCCACCTCACGAAGAAAACCGGGTTTTTCCCCTTTTTTTCGGCTCAGAAAACGGCACTAGGCCCCTTTCGTTTCCAACAAAACAACGAAAACTCCAAGAAAACTAGGAAATTAACAAGGAGAAGTAAGCAGAGTTTTCATGGTTGAACTTGACCGCCAGATAAAAGTCGCCTCCAAGACGGTTCACCAGTCCTGCAAGGCAAGGCGCCTCCAGTTTTTATGAGTTGTGCTACAACATTCAGCTTGTCAACAGGAAATTATTTTAGCCCGGTCATTAGCTTTGACTCTGCTTTTCTTTCCTTTTTATCCCGGAAGAGGCGCAGGCACCAGCGCACCGCAGAGATTGCATTCATATATTGTCAATGGAGTCACATATATTCCCGTCGATACCAACAGAGGTGGTTGGAATAGTAATATAAGGAATTATTTTGGTCATTTTGCAGATGTTTTACAGGAACAGTACTTGAGTGTCCGGATGAGTCCGTGGAAGTCTACATCTAAGTTCCATCATATGCAAAAGGCATTGGGCGTTCATTAACCAGATCACAAACCATTCGCTCCATGACATATGCTTTTCCCGCTTAGATTTGAATTGAATATTAGATCACAAGCATGCTTTCTGATTTGGTAGAAGGCTACTACAAATTGATAAAAAGAACATTATAATAACAACAGCGAAGCAGAAAGAAAAGGCTCTTAATCAAGAGACAGAACAAACCGACACATGCCCTGCATAAAGGCACTATTCTTTCCCTTCCTTGGGCCTAATTTCGATCCCCCCCACGACCAGCCCGGCCTTCCAGTTGCCGCCCTTCGTCTCCATGACACTCATTTCAACCTCCCCGTCTTCTCCATCCTTCGTCAAGAACTCACCTAGCTCTATCTCTGACCACCCATCTCGTCTCTCTTTAGGATAGTTCTCATTCCGCTCGGCAGAAGCAGGTGCCGGCGGCGGGCCCCCATCACGATTGTCGTCAAATAATTCAATAGGCGTCTGTAGAAAACGGAAACCAATGCGCCTAAATCTTGGCATGGTCAATCTTGGCATGGTCTGCATGGTCTGCCGTCCCCGCGTGTTATTCTCTCCGGATAAGTAAACTGAGCGCTCACGCTTACCCACTTCATCATCCACAAAGCCAACTCCAACCTCAACAGACTGGAAGTCAAATCCATAAAATGTCGGGGTGGATTTATATACCAAGTACGCTGCATAACGGGTTCCGGGTGACAACATGCGAGGACTAATTCTACCTCTGATCTCGAGCCAACATACATTGATGAGTTCAGCAACTTCTGCAAACCTGTTAATTGACAAAGACATTCCATTCGATCATCACTTTGACGGAGAAACAAAAGGATGTTTATTTTGAGACGAACAAATTAATGCTACGCCCACTGTCTTCATGAAGGTGAGAGAGTGGAGGAAATAATGTTTTTACCTGGAGTCGGGCATGGGATTCCAAGACCAGTACCTCGGAGTATCACCCCATGTTATAGACAAGGCCCTTGCAGATAGCATGATACATTTCTTTCCACTGCGCCTCTCCAACGAAAAGCTCTGCAAAGCATGTTGGATTCACGTAAGCAACAAGAAACTGAACCAATGTGGTTTTGAGTAAATGAAATTCACTGTTTCAGCAGATATAATATGCGCAAAAGCAATACATCTTAGCACTTATTCCACCATATGTGCTGTCCCTTTCCAATAAAATAGTGAAGTGCTCGTCTTGGCTTTTTTTAGCAAAAGTTGTTTATTGACTTTATCGCCAAGATTGGAGTAGGATAACACGATTCACGTCACACAAAAGCAACCAAAAGGAAATAAAAGGAATAATTGTTTAAAACCACCTCAACTTTAGAACCGTTGCATAGTGACCCCTGAAAAACTTGTAAAGTTACAAATTCCCCCATAAACTTTGATTTTTTTTGTTGCAATCGCTGGTTTTTCTATCTGTATAGGCGTTAACTGTCACATGAAAATAAACGTCCTACTCTAACGAACAAATATAGAAAGATTATGTTTTTTCCCAAAGAGAAATGTCTTTCCACTAGAGTAGAACAAGTCCGCTGCGAGCTGAGCGAACTACATTACTCAACCGAGCCAAGGCACTATTATATGGTTGATAAAGTTAACAAAATAGAAAATATACATGATCGATGAAGACAGGAAAATTCAGCAGGGATTATTTTGGTCAAAAGAATTGCGTTATCTGTTTTCTGATAATACTTACCAGCTATGTAGATGGAAAACTAACCCCTAAAAAGAAAAAATCAAAACTCGGGCATAAAATGTAACTTCAAAGTTACACGGCCACTATTCAAGGGTGCCAATTTAAAGTTCAGGGGCTAATTAGCAATGCTAACAAAGTTTGGGAGGATTTTGAGCAATTAATGAAAAGTAAAAAGTAGACCAAAAGGTAACAGACAGTCTTAAAGCCATATACAGATTCACCCCTAAAGGTGCATTCCATTAGTGGTCATCAAGGTACCATATCAACAGTAATGATAATCTTCATGCTCTTAGCATTGTAAATTAAGTGATTCAATATATTTATCCATCCTTTGCTCCAAGCCATTTGGATCTTGTCATTTTTCAAATGAAAGATCCTTTTCACCCTTCATTTATCATTCTTTATCTCACGGACTTAAACCATTGAGTTGGTTCATTTATACAATTCAATCAACCTTCCACACGCGGCTGGCGGCATTGTGCAAAAGAATAATGTCCAGTGGAAACCACAACGTGATTATCATATGACAATAGCTTCTTCGTGAAGAAATGCATTCACTCGGTTCAGATGGGAAGAGAACAAGAAGCATGCGCTGACGACACCGCCTTCAGAGTCGACTACCCGACAATGAAAGAACAATTATGATTTACTTTTTTGGGGCCAGCCGAATTCGCAATGTGTCGAAACGTGCAGGCGACAGCAGCACATCACATGCACCACATTCCAATATTCTATTAGATCTAACATGAAGAACAGCTATCGCACATCACCCCCTCAATCCGCAGCAAAATTATAATGCAAAAAGAACAGGAAGAGGCGGTTTGAGGGTGGAAGGCTGACCATTTTGCCATCGTCGACGAGAACCGGCTCGTCGCAGAGGCTGAAGTAGAGCTCCTTCAGGGACGAGACTCTCCGGGGCACCATGTGGCGGCATTCCGGCGGCAAGAACGATGCCCACACCGCGTCGGAATCGCACGCCGACTTGAAGAGGGACGAGACGAGCGCGAGCCGGCACGCGTCGGCGGGGCTCGTGAAGGACACCACGCTGGCGATGCACCCCTCGGGCAGCTCCGAGAAGTCGGGACCCTCTCGACCCTTCGCCACGTCGGACGCCCCCGCCATTATCGAAAAGGAAATTCCAAATAAAGAAAATGGGTGGGTCCGAAACCGCTTAAAGTCAACGCCTTTCGACGAGGCGCGGGGATTCGCCGCGTAATTCCTCGAGTTCACGCGGAGACGGAGAAGTAGAGACAGAATTACAAGGGACGCCGACGGTGGGTGCGGCCGAGACGGTGTAAAGGCGACGCCTTTCGACGGAGTCTATGCAGAGACGGAGAAGCAGAGCGAGAATTGCGAGAATTCCGACGATGGGTTGCCGCCAAAACGGTGCAAAGGTGACGCCTTTCGAGGAGATGAATAACGACGATGACGACAGTGATGCGGAGGACGATCTGGGGAGAGCGAGCTTATATAGGGAGAGAGAGGATGGGCTGTCACGTCAATTGGATGGTGAAATCTTAACCAGTGACTTTAGAAAAAAAAAAAAGAAAAAAAGAAAAAAAGATATCTTCGAGGCGAAGGTTTGGAGCGTACGGTGGGGGCGCTGCTGAATCGGCAAGCGCCAGGAAAGGTTGTTCCAGAAAGTAACGAAAGGCGGAGAGGAAGTAAGGAGAAATATTTAAAGAAATAAATAAATGAATGAATTGGATGCTGGAAGGATGCCTTTCGAAACTGAAGGTTGACCAATGGTTGGATTGTGGGCGCAGCTAATTATTTCTTACGAGGGAAGTAAGCGAAAGGAGGGTGGCAAGCAATAACTCCACCGATTCGATGGGTTTGAAAAACGAATGGAATTTGTTTGCACTTTGCAGTCGTGTTGAGCCTATTTGTTAATAATTTTATTCGGAGGAATAATTTCTTTTCTGAAAATGATCTTTTTTTTTGTGAAATAATTTCTAAATAAAAAAGCACGTTTCGTAACAAAATTTATATTCTCATAATAGAAAAATAATAGAAATATGGGTCAACAATTTTTTTGTAAAGTAGAATTTTTTTTTTCTTTTTTTAGATTTTGTCTTTTTTTTTTCTTTTCTTCTTCTTCCTCGCCACCGGCGGCGGTCGCAATTGCTCGCCACTCGTCATCTATTGCGGCTACCATCCGTCGACGGGTGGCGCGGTGGTGGGGGCGGCGAGGAAGAAGAAAATAAAAAATATTTCTAGAAATTGTTCTTGGAAACAAAATGTTACTTTTTTTATTTCTTGAAATCTCTTCCCGACCACTTTTCTATTTCGAAGAATATAAAAAGTTATTTACATTACCAAACAGATTTTTGTCTTTTTTCTATTTCGATGAGTGAAAGAGTAGAAAAAGAAATGTTGACATGTGCGCCCTTAGGGCGCATTTGGTAACGATTCTATTCCTAGGAACAAATTCTGATTAGAAATTATTCTTTTTTATTATATTCCCAATAATTAATTCGAGTAAAATAACGTGTTTAGTAACTATCCAAAAATTTTTATTCTAAAATAAAATTGTGTTTGGTATCGTGCTCATTGATTATGTTCCAAATTATTTTTTTTAATTTTTAAATTATTTTTTTTACTTTTTCCTTTTTTTTTCTTTTCTTTTTTTCCTTTTTCTCCTATTCTTCTTCTTCTTCTCCTGGCCGGTCGCCGAAGGGCTAGCGACCTCACCAGAGCGTCGCCGGCCCTCGTCGGCCGAGCCTCGCCGGTGGCCAGGCCGGCCTTGCCGGAGCTGGGTGAGGCCTGCCTAGCCACCAGTAGGCAACGGCGGTCACGGGATGGCGGAAGGGAAGAAGAAGAATAGTTGGTTTTGATTCTCAAATTTATTCCCGGAACAATAATCAACTTTTTTTTTATTCTTAATTCCATTCCAAATCTGTTTCCAGGAACAAAAATTTTACCAAACGCGATTTTATTCCCAAACTACTCTCGGGAATAAAGAATTAGAATTTGGCCATGTTTGGATGGTTACCAAATAGGACCTTAATGACCAGATCTTGTTGAGAATATCCAGAGTACTAGTTAAATATGCTTTGATAATTAGATGTTTTGAATTTTTCGATACATCAATCATACATTACTCAAGAGAGATAGAGTATTATAAATTGTAATATTTGTTATAATGAGTTTTTTTACAAGTACACCTATGGCACTTATTGACAAAATTTTACTAATGCTATGGAAATAGAAAAATTGTCCAAATAATGGAAATAGAAAAGAGAAATTTTTTGTCAATATCAAATGAATTTTTATTTAGAGAATAGAAATCTTGTGTTGTTATCAAGCATGTATTTTTTTTTTTTTACTTAGAAATTCATTTAAATAGTAGAGATAGAAATCAAATTCTTGCCATAAATTGATTTATAAAATAAAATGATTATCATTCGCATCCTTAATATCTAGGTTTTATTAACGAGTGTCCAAAGCACTAGTTAAATAGATTTGATAATGAAATATTTTGAATTTTTCGATGCATTAATCACATATAATTTGAGAGAGGCGGGGTATTGCAAATTACAATCTTTTTTTGAATGGTTTTTTTAAAGTACACCCAAGGCATTTATAAAAAAAAAAAAAATTACTAATGCTATGGAAATATTCAAAAAGCATACCTCAGATTTGAAGTGATGCAGGATCTAAAATTTGCATCTAAAAACCTAAAATTAAAACGACCAATTTTCACAATTCGTCGCAAAAGAGGGAATGCTAAGGTCATACCATGTAAAATTCACCATTGGACTTTTTACTAACAATATAAACTTTCAAGAGAGACAATTGGTCTTAGACGGTATCCAAGCACATGTAAAGATTCAATTCCCTTGTACACCTCTTGATTTTCTTTTCATGTTATTCTTTATATTTTTCTTGTCATAGTTATCTCGTTGATGCGATCACATTTATATCTTATCTTGCACGTATGAAGAGGATCGGATTACACGCGAAAGTGTATTTCGAGTCATGTATGCTATAACTGAAAGATCGACTTTACACGCGAGAGGGAATATTAGGTTGATGTGCTATGAATACCCTGTTGACACATATCTTAGCATTTCTTTTAAATAATCAAGGAAGAACGTTGATTCCACATGCATCTCCAAAATGGCAAAAGTTTCAAGAAGGGACTGCTGAGAGTAGGGGCCCCATGCCCAATTCATTCATGCATCAATACATCTCCAAAATGGCAAAAGAAAAAGGGTTTTTTAGTCATAGAGAAGGTGAACAATCCTGAAGGCAATGCAAAGAAAAGGTGGAGATCTATTTTGAATCGGTGGGGAAGTCTTTTGACGTGTTCAACACTTTCTGATGTCGGACTGCCTCTCTTTGTGCTTGCATGTGATCTGCTCAATCAACTTCGTTTTAGCACATGGTCCACATCGACAGGGTACTTAATTAAAAGGGGTATGATCCTAAAAAGTCATTACTGACCGACCAATCCTTTTTCGGAACATTTCAAGAGCGAAAATCTGGAATATAAAGTTGACATGGAGGAGGGGATTCTTAAAATTGTTTGGAGAAGTAGATCGGTCGAAAGGCGCGGAAGTTGACCTGAAGAAGACTACCAAACCCGCTACACAAAAAAGGAAAAATAAAATAAAATAAAGGGAGCACTCGTCAATGAGAGAGAAGAAGCATAACATGCGAAAGGTTTTGTTCACTCTACTTTGTATGAGACCACAAATTCAGTCGTGTTGCAAGCAAAAGTTGTTATAAGCACTCATCGACTTCAAGAGCCGATGGTGATCACCGCCTTCTCAGATAAAAAAAATCCTTAAATTAATGAAAAACTTCTATCCCGCCCTTACCCTCGAGTTTTAGGATTAATCCACGTCCACTAACTTGGCATAGTTTTTGATAAAGTGTTGACACCCGAAATTTTTATCGACATTTTAAACAAATATTTTGCAAAAAAAAAAATTGAAATGAAAAGATAAAAAAAAAAAAATTAGAAATAAGGAAAACGAAAAAAGAAATAAAAAAAAAAAAAAAGAGAGAAATAAAGAAAATGAATGAAAACATTAAAAAAAAAAACCAAAAAAAAAAAAAAAAAGAAGAAACAAAAATGAAAAAAAGTAAAAAACGGAGGGGGACTCTCTGGAATTCGGGCTGGCTCTCCCTCTCGGAGACCCTCGCTCTCTCGGATTCTCCAGGGACGAGCTCTCTCCGCTCACATACCCTCTCTCTCTCGGGGAGGCTGGGATCGGTGGCTCGACGACTTTTGGTTCGAGGGATTGGGATCGATCGGGGGTTGATCGGTTAGGGTTATCACCGGAGGCCCGATCGTTCTCTCGATCAGAGGTGAAGGCGGTCACGGCGACGACGACGCCAGCGGTTCTAATTCTCTCTCGGAGATCGGACGCTCACTCACTCGATCGGGGATTCTCTCTGACCAGCGGTCAGGGATCGCACACCGGTGGTCAGGGATCGCACAGCGCTCTGGTCAGAGGCGGAGGTTTTCCTCCGTTGGCCGGCGATCAGAGATCGAGCGCCGGAGGTTGGAGATCGTGAAGACTTGGTTCTTTCTCAGAGATCGGACGTTTGCTCGCTCGATCGGTGGTTCTCTTTCTAGATCGGGCTCGCCGAATCAGGTTCTGTTTCTTTCTCTTTCTCTATCTCGATTATTCTGTCTCGCGTACGATCTGTTGCTCTCTCTGGCTCGATCGCAATCTGTTTCTCTCTCGATCGCTCTTTCTCTTTCAATTTTGCACTTGTATTTGCTTTCTAGCTCCGAAGTCGCATGCTCTGTTTCTGCTGAAGGTAGGGACCGAATGCTCGGCATGAAATCCAGTGATGTTCGAGCCTCTGTGATAAGTCATTTCTGCATCTAAATCCTTTGGCCGAAATGTCTACCACCTGTTCGATAAAGTTGCTGAACTAGATCATGCGAGAAAAATCAGTTCATGAATATCTGTGCTCGGTTAAGTGTTTCCCTGGAGTTGATTCTGGTTGAGATTGATTTGTAGCTATCAATCGTCACGCCTGACAGTCTTATAGATTACGATTCAACCTGAAGCCGAACATAAAATTGCTGTAACTATATCTGCATCTTCCAAAGCTCTACATGTTTTCTCTATTGTTAATAATCTCCTGAATATGTGAGCTTCTCTTGCTGATCATTGTCCGACATGCACCTGCACCCATGAATGATGCTATGCATTTAATAGGAAACTACTTGCGAATCAGATTCGACATCTTTAGATGCCTACTCTTTGGTCAGGTTACATTGCAAACTTTTAGTAAGTCATGTATCGTGAGTGAATCTGACAACTTGTATTGATGGATAAAACTGATGGATGAAGTTGACAGATATAAGCAGAAATTTGTAGAAATAAAAACATGGTTTGTTACTTTTGTCGACCCTTTTTAAGGTTGTAGAGTTTGCTGTGATTCACTTTTAGAACTACTTTTGTGCATTGTCTGGATGGTTTTATAAACCATTTCATTTGTGGTTGATTTGTATGTCCTCATGATGATCATTTTTCGACTATCAATTTGACGTCAATTGGACTCAACTTCTCTTAAGAAGTAGGCTCGTTTTAATCTTTCCTATGATGCTGATTTCGCATGATTTGCGATGAGTTGATGATTATTGATGATGAACTTGAAGTTGATTGAATTTGATTTGCCTTGATCTGCAATTTCGTATACCTGATATGTTACTTTCTGTCTTGGCTGAAATGAGGTGCTAAATGAGTTTTTTTGACTTTGAGCCCTACTAGACATATAAAATACACTTCTAGAGCTTCGATTTGATATGTCGCACGTCCTGAATGGATGTCATTCGGTCATCGAAAAACACCTACAAAATCTGTCAATTGTGCAGCAGTTTTAGATTGATTTGCTGTTCTGACTTACTGCGATTTTCTGTTTTAACTGGAACGAGCTGGTAGATGATGTTATTAGGACTTAACGTCTTCTAGAGATTTGTAATAGACTTCTAAAGCTTTCCATAGACATATTATATGTGCAATTTGGCCATCATCTGCCCTGCCTGATGCTTCTTGCAAAGAGCACTAATCTGCTGATGTGTTCTGCTTGTTATGATCTGATCTGACCACTTATACAAATGGCTTTGCTTGAGCTAGAAAAAGACCTAAATTGCAATTGTCACCTAATAGGAATTCGTAAAGGACACCTTGAGCTTTCTAACGATGCCTAGTTTGTCCAATTTGCCCATCATTTGCCCTGGTTTTTTTTTAGATCAAGTTTTGAAGTTTGAATTTGTCTTGACCTACAGTGCTGTCTTGTCTCTATGAATCAGACTGTCTACCAATTTTGTGTGATCTTATACATAATGATCTTGAGGATAAATTCTCAATGAAAGCTGTCCATAATATCCATATCCATCCCATGCTAAAATTTGAGAATTTTTAAGGTCAAGTAACCTTAGAATTCAAGTCAACATGTAGCAATTTAAATTGTTATGCATTTTGCTCCTAATGACAAGTCACATATCAATGTTAATGGATTTGTGTGGCCTTTTGCACATGGATTTAGGGTCAAATGTCTAAATCAAACTTTTTCTTCACATTTAACCCTACGTCATGTTTAAATTCCATGATTTTCATGCATTGATTAGGTGGCTTAACAAATTAGTTATCATGCATCATTCTCTGATTTGCTTATGATTGATTTGCATGCTTTAGCGATTGATGCTTTTCGGCTATGAATTTGACTTTACTTCCATTCATGAAAGTTGCTTTTTATAAAGTGCTTGATTTCTGTGTTTTTTTTTTTTTTCTTCTTAGAGCCAATCATACATGAGTTCTACCCCAATTGCTTTGATCTTAGTTGTGATGATTGTTTCTTTCACTTGTATGCACCTAGTCATAAATTTCTTAGATTAGGTTTAGATTAGGACCTTGAAGATGGTGCAGGTCGATGTCCATTCAACCATTTTCATGTAATATTCATTTTCCCAACATATGTCTCTGGTTCCGTTTGTTGTATAAAACCCGACAAGTTGCGGGTTTTGCTCTCTTTTTTTCATACATTTCTCTTTTTTTTTTTTTTTTTTTTAGGATAGCTTGATAGATTTACCGCTTTCATTAATTGCTTACTTAATGTCTTGCACTTTCATTTTTTTTTTTAGAAATAGAATAGAATGAAAGTGACTAACCACGCGTGATCACTTAGTTTAGAACTGATAATCCCGAAAATGTAAAAAAAAAAAGACGCATGGACATGTTAAGAAAAACACAACATACTGTTTAGATACCGAAAGGGTTTTAATAGAAATATTAGCGTAACCCAAGTCCCCGAACCTAGATTTTTGGTTAGGTAGGAATCGAGGGAACACTCCCAACCCTCGATTGGGTTTTCTAGCCGATCCCCAAAATGAGGCTAGTCGCGACTCCCGTTTATTTTTAGTTTGTTATAAATAACTAGATCGCAAAAATTCGCTGTCACGCGGGGTACGAGCTTAGGAGATCTCATGATCTCGTGATCAAGTACTCCTAAACCCGACCTTTCCCCCTTTGACATCGAGAGCGGTGAGATCGGGTCGCAACATAAGAGCACGAGAAATGAAAAAAAATTAATCGAGGAGTTTGACTTAAGTGAATTCCTATAACATGATAACCTTACTTCACTGTACATGTATATATTCCAATTTCTTTGATTTTTTGTCATCTTCTTCATTTATCTCATTCAGGGAAAGGTAACGACGTAAACAGTTCTTGACCTTTGATGTAGAATTTCTCATCGGAGTTGAAAAGAGGACATCATCGGACCGATCGAGCTTCGAACGCGATCGATCGATCATCCCAACGAAAGAGATGGTGGAGCTGGACGACTTGCCCACGGATTGCATCGCCCGCATACTCTCCCAGGTCCTCTCCACCCCTCTTGACGCGGGCCGCTGCGCCACCTTCTCCCGCGCGTTCCGCTCCGCCGCTGACTCCGACGATGTTTGGCGCAACTTTCCTCCTCCCGACCTCGACTCCATCGTCTCCACTTTCTTGCCGCCGCCTTTTGGGCCCTCACGGACTAGGAAGAAGCTCTTCCTCCGTCTCTGCAAAGACCCTCTTCTCATCGACTCCGGTCTCAAGGTAACTTGATTTTTTGTCGAACGAATTCTGGGTTTTACGCCGGCCGCAGGATGAAATGATTGCCGGGTTCGCGGGCCTGGAGCTTGATTGAGATGAATTCTTGGAGTGGAAGGTGAGAGGCTGTGAGATCAGCTTGAGGGTCGAATGGTTTTGAACTTCTGCACAGAACCTCGGTTTTGTGGAATCCGCTCCTCGAAGACCATTGCCGATCCCACGCGTTAAAGACAAAAATTGAGCCTTTTTCCAATAGTTTCGGGCTTTCAGAATGATTAGCATAGTCAGCTGCAATCTGTCAATTATCCGCACATTACAACAAATGATTTGATATATTAAGTGGCTAACAACGTTGGTGCTGAAGGGTAGTCTCAAAGATATGAAGCATAAGCTGTATCAACTCAATTTGAAGCTTTTGCCCAAATTGGCTCAGCACTCGGGCTCAATTTTATTTTATTTTTCTTTTTTAAACTTGGGTTGGCTGGTTGATTGCTTTTGGCTTCACTGCTTGTGCTGGGCAGTCTGAAGAAATTATTGATACTAGCTAGAACGAATTCGAAGTTAAAATAGTAGGTGAGAACGGCATCTTTACCAATGGGCTTGTGCGCTGTCTGCAGCAGCTGAGCTGGGGATGGATTTGAACACCGTGCTTTAAAATGGTTGTTGTGGCATTTTAGTTGAAGTAATGAAGTTACTCTAGCTTGTTTATTCATTTTTATTAAAGTGGAGATCATGAGCATCCTAAATACTTAATTTAAGTACAATCTTATTTTAATCGTTTTGGAATCATGTCTCAAGGAGTATCATATCTGTTAAGACCTTGTTTGTTCAGTATAACAAATGACCGAATGATATATTTACCTACTTATAATTCTCTCCGCATAATTATCTATCACTATTGTCATGTTCCTTATGGAGAGATGGTGCCTTCTTAATTTTCCAAATATTTCACATAGAATGATCTCTCCATGTCTTGTGCAGAGTTTTGCACTTGAAAAATGGAGCGGGAAGAAGTGTTATATAATTAGTGCCAGAGATCTGACTATAGAATTGGGTGACACTCCTACCTGCTGGAGATGGAGTTCACTCCCTGACTCAAGGTCCATCCAATCTCCAAACTGCCGTTACATTTTCCTCTTTTTGCCGTGGATACTGTCATCTGTCTTCTTTTGTTTGGCATCTATGGTGTGGTAACTGTAATCTGTTCATCTATTTGAAAGATTCGAAGAGGTGGCAGAGCTTGTAGGAGTACACTGGCTTGAGGTTCACGCTAAGATGAAGATGCGACGTCTGTCTGCTGCCACATATTATGCAGCTTACTTTATCTTCAAGTTTGTGCATAAGAACTCTGGCTTTGAGAATCAAGCAGTGGAAGTGTCCATCTCTTATCGTGCCCAGGTTAAGCAACGCTCTATACATTTGGATCCTGACGGGAGGTTGAGACAGCAATTTTTAACCTGGCGAGAGAGAAGGCCGGATAAATCCTCAAAAGCTGTTCAGTCAAGGGAGAAAAAAATTCCTCAGGACCGAGGAGATGGGTGGAAGGAGATCTATCTGGGTCAGTTTTTCGTGAAAGGCCATCCAACTGGGGTGGTTCAAATAAGTTTGATGGACGTGACAAGTAATACGTGGAGATCCGGGCTGGTCATCCAGGGGATTGAGCTTCGTCCTACACAGACAAGTTCCTGAGAAAGCAGTCATCTGGGCTTAGGTCGACGTCTGCGCAGTGGTCGATGGAGATGAGGTGAATGGGGATGTTGACAATATTACAGATGATTATACTGCACATAAGATGTTACAGGATATATATTTACAAGGGGTTGTTTATAAAAAGGGAGAACCATTTTGAAATGTTATCCCTGCCTTTCTTTAGGACATTTTAGGAGTAAAATCTCGAAGGCCAATGTCTCTTAAGATCGTTTGGAGAGGTGGAGCAATCGAAATGAGCCGAAGTTGGCTCGAAAACTACTGAAGCCGCTTTACAGAAAAAGAAAGCATTCGTTCATTGAGAGAGAAGAAACATAATAGGCATAAAAATATTTAACGTCTTTGTTTTTGTCCCGCTATTTTGCACGAGACTACTCAAATCATGTCGTGAGCAAAGTTGTTACAAGCACTCAACACAGATTTAGAGAACGTGCAGTGACCCTCGCCATCTTAGATAAAAAAATTCCTTAAATTTATATATGATATATTAATGAAAAACTTCTGTCTTGATCTAAGCGCCAACTTCTAGGTTTATCTGCCTTTTAAAATATGAGCAAAACCATAATCTTACTCTTACCAAAAAAATAAAAATAAAAATATGAGCAACACCAAACTGCTCGAGAACCCAAACTCCCACTTTTCCTACCCGTTTTCCCCTTGCTTGGCCTTTCCTCTGAGGATTTGTTGTGTAGGTTGAGACTTCTATGCAATTACGGCAGATGCAAATATGAGTTGATTTTGCTCATGCACTTTATTCTAACTAATGTAACAAGTGGTAACTGGAGATCCGGGCTGGTCATCCTGGGGATTGAGATGAGTTCCCGAGAAAGCAGTCGTCTGTGCATAGGTCGATGGAGATGAGGTGAATGGGGATATTGTCAATATTACAGATGGTTATACTTCACATAAATATATATTTACAAGGGGGTGTTTATAAAAAGGGAGAACCATTTTGAAATGTTATCCCTGATCGGTGCAATCCTTCGCCAGAACATTTTAGGAGTAGAATCTCGAAAGCCAATGTCTCTTAAGATCGTTTGGAGAGGTGGAGCAATCGAAATGAGTAGAAGCTGGCTCGAAACCTAAATACTTATAAGAAGCTGGCTTTCTTTTACAAAAAAGGAAAGCATTTGTTCACTGAGAGAGAAGAAATATAAGCATTATAAAAATATCATCTCTGTTGTAAAATATTGCATTGCAAATATATAATAGAGAGAATAGAGAGAGATTAAATAGAGAATGCAAATAAACACCATAGATAATAGATAAAGCCAAATATCAAAGATCGTAGAGAAAGTCAGAAGAGAAATTTTTATTTTTACTATTTTATTTTCCTTTTCTTCACTCTATCACAACTATGACAAAATTAAGCTCCTATTTATAAGAAAATAATGATACACTTATTATTAATGTCAATATATTGAATAATACATATATTTGATAGGGATATGATGTTCATTGGATATGGAAATGTACTTAGAATGTAGGATACACATGTATCATAATAGGTATATTATATAAGATGAATATAATTAATATTCATTCATATATTTCATTCATTCATGTATTTCATAACATTCTCCCTTGAATAGTCATTGTATTCATTATATTATAAATGTGCATTGAATAATACTGCCTCATTAAAAACCTTAAGCCAGAAAAACCTAGTGGGACAAAAACCGAACAAAAGAGAAAAAGAGTACAAAGCACAAATTTCATGATCTCTTCTTTTTATGGAGGCATTAATTGTCTCATTAAAAAATTTAAGCAGAAAAATCCTGTAGAAAAAAATTGGACAGAAAGAAAAAAAGAATGCAATGCACGGTTCATAATATATTTCCCTCAATTTAGCCATAGTTACTGCTAGAACTAATCAATTTTGTATCTTGTGAATTGGCTGCATATCAATACCATGTACTAATTTCTCAAAAGTTGACGTTGACAATGATTTGGTAAAAAGATCTATAATATTATTTAGGGATAAGTGCTGCGGAAGTCCTAAAACTTGTTGTGAAAATGCATTTGAGTTCTAAAACTTACAAAAAGTGCAAATAAGTCCTAAAACTTGTCAAAATGTTTCATTTGAGTCCTAAAATTGACACTGTCAGTTTTATTGACGGAAAATGCTGACGTGGCACTGACGTAGTATTTTAAATATTTTAATTTTAATTTCCAGCTGGTTTTTTAAAATAATTTTTATTCAATTTTTTTAAAAATTATATTTAAAAACTAAAATTCAATTTTTAAAAACTATTAAAAAAAAAAAAAAAAGAAAAGGGAAGAAGAGGCGACCGCCCATCGCCGGAGGGGCTGGTGATGGTCACCAGCCGCCGCCATACTAGGGCGAGGCCTTGTCGGCCCTAGGCGAGGGCCGACGACCCTCGCCCGACGTGGGCGAGGGCGCCCGGATCCGGGCACACCGGCCCTCGCTTAGGGGTCGGCGACCATCGCCAGCCCTAGGCGAGGCCTCGGCGGCCCTCGGCCGGAGCTGGCGAGGCTCGCCCAGATCTGGGCGTTGCCGCGGAGCGTGAGGGCTGCCCGAGTGGCCCACTCTCATGCTTCCCTGTGCTCGACGCCAGTAGATCCGAGCTAGTTGCCGGGCCGCCAGTCACCGCTGTTCTGAGTCCCCTCGTCAGCGACCTCTGCCATGCTAATATATTCCTTATCTTGTTTATAAATAGTCTCAATATTATACCCATTGCGGCGTACATCTTTGAAGCTAAACAGATTCCTTTTTGATTTACTGCTTAGAAACGCATCCTCTATATTGACAAAACAATTGTGGCATTCTCGAAACCATAAATAATCGGAACATGACCTAATATTATATGAACATGTGCCTTATGCAATGTCATACTCGAAATAAAATGTTTACTATGAAATATAGTATGTGTTGATGCGCTATTAAGCAAACAAATATGTTCATTTTTCTCTGTATTTTCCATTTGCATTTGGATAGATAACTTCAGGTATCAAGTATCATAAAATTTGCACATCAGTTATAGAGTAATAAAATTCAAAATCCATTTAAAGAAAAGCAACTTGAACAAAAAAATTATTAGAATCATAAAATTCGAAATCCAAGTTGTCATCCACTAGTCTAATGTCTCATCAAAGTAATAAGAGATTCTCAAAGAATTCAGAGACATTTAGGGATGCATTTACTACTTCAGGAGCAAGAGGAGTTTCACCAAAAGAGATATTATTGGCCTCAATAGTAGTTATGGTAATATGATTGATTTCAATAGCATGAGATTCACCACACTTGCCTGTATTTTTTAAAGATGCCTGATATAGATCAACAAAGTGTTTTGGTGTACGACAAGTATGTGACTAGTGCCTAGTCATGCTACATCGATGGCAAATACTTTCATTAGTCACATTCTTTGGTGTTTTTTCTTTGTCATGTTTCGGGCTAAAGTTAGATTTCCAAGGGTGGCTAAATTTCCTACCATCCCTTCTAAGATTATGTTCTTGCCTACGGTTATAGCCCTTAAAATGGCCAGTATTTTTCTCAAAGTTAGCATGTGCTTCAGGTAATATTTTTGAGCTAGCAGGTTTAAGATCATGATTTTTGAGTAGCAATTTATTAGTTTGCTCAGCAGTGAGGAGCAAGGAAATTAATTCAGAGTATGTTGCAAATTAATGCTATTAGTATTGCTGTTGTAATACAATATTCGAAGCATAGAAGGTGAAGAAAGTTTTTTCTAATAGTTTTGTATTAATGAGCTTGATACTACATAATTCAAGTTAAGAATCAATATCAAATGAAGCTAAATTATAGTTAGACATTGATTTAAAATCTTTCAGTCTGAAATTTTGCCAATCATATTGTACTTGAGGGATGATAACAGTCTTGGTATGATCATACTTATCTTTCAACCTCTTCCACAGGGTTTGAAGGTCTCAAACGGATAAATATCGAGTCTGCAGGCTCTCATGCAAATGACGGCGAATAAAAATTAGTGTATTTGCTTTATCTTTTGCATTTGAGGTTCCGTCTTCTGTAATTGCATTAGCGAGACTTTGCTCTTTGAGGTGCATTTTCATGTCAAAGCAACAAGATAGATAATTATTTCCACTTACTTTTAGCATGTGGAATTTGGGCTTTTTAATATTTGCCATAATTCTTGTAAAGATGAATCCTTAAATTAATTAGCAGCATTTCCAAATATCTACCGCCACTTTAGAAGCAGAATGATACTTTTATATTTGAAATTGATTTCAAGCCAAGAAAAAAAAATGAAGAATTGATAGGAGAAGATGAAGTATGAGATGATTAATGAAAACAAAGAGAACACTTACCTTGCAAAAATTATTTACTTGGTTGGTAGATTTTCGTGCTGATAACGTGTTATAAAATATTTCATTGCAAATATATAATAGAGAGAATAGAGAGAGATTAAGTAGAGAAAGCAGATAAACACCAAAGATAGTAGAGAAAGCCAGACACCAAAAATCGTAGAGAAAGTCAAAGGATAAATTTTTATTTGTACTATTTTATTTTCCTTTTCTTCACTCTATCACAGCTATAATAGAACTAAGCTTCTATTAATAAGAAAATAAAGATGTACTTATCATTAATGTCAATGTATTGAATAATAGATATATTGGATAGGGAGATTAATATTCATTGGATATGAAGATGTACTTAGAATGTAGGATACAAATGTATCATAATATGTACATTAGATAATATCAATATAATGAATATTCACTCATGTATGTCATAACAATCGCTTTGGTTTTTGTCCCGCTATTTTGCACAAGACTATAAATGCAAGTCATGTTGTGAGCAAAGTTATTATAAGCACTCAACACTGAGTTAGAGAACATGTAGTGACCCTCGCCATTCTAGATAAAAAAATCCTTAAATTTACATATGATATACTAATGTAAAACTCCGGTCTTGCTCTTAGCGCTAAGTTAACCGTCTTGTAAAATATAAGCAGCACCAAACCCCTTGAGGGCCGAAACTTCCATTTGTCTTACCTGTTATCCCCCTTGCTTGGCCCTTCTTCTAAGGGGTTGTTGTGCAACAAGTGCATAATATCCATTGTACATTTTATCATCAACTTGATGAAATTAATTTTAAAATATAAGCTTTTGATAGTTATATGATTTCCAAAAGATGATCTAGCAAGTTAATCTAGACTCTAGGGATAACAAGTTGATCTTTTGTAAGAGTTCCAATGCAAAGCACGTGATACCAAGCCAAAAAACTTGGGCAACCACTCCTCTATGTGCCGATCGCTACACATATAGGACCCTAGTGCTCGGCTCAACCGGAGAGACCTAGCCTTTTCTAATAAGAGCATCAATTGGTTTGGCACAATCTTCCATAAGGGCATAATAAATGAAAAGAATTAATTGAGGAGTTTTACTTAAGTGAATTTCTTTAAGAAAAAAGTTGTAAAAAAAATATCAAATGATGTCAACTATGACATATATACTCTAAACTTTTACTTATGATATAAAAAACCCCAAATTATATCTACTGTGATACATTTACCCTAAACTTTTTCTTGTGACATAAAAAATTTCTAACTTGTATTTATACGACATATTTATCATTTGTCAAGTTTCCGTAAAATAATTTTTCAGCCAAAACAAATATCGTTTTTATTTCACTAAAGTCACACGGGCATCATATTAACATTGTTTGTTTTCCAACGTCCATGTAGGTAGGCTTTTTAAAGGTTTGTATTGACGAAACTTTGATAGATGATAAATACGTTGCACATGAACAAGTTTAAGATTTTTGATGTTCTTGAGAAAAATTTAGGATAAATGCATCACCGTGGGAATACTCTAAGGTTTTGATGGCTTTTGTCCATTCCTTTATTATGATAACTCTATTTCATAAATAAGAAGTTATATCTTTCCAGTTTCTTTGAATTTTTTTCTTCATCTTCTTTATTTATCTCATTTAAGGAAAGATTAAAACCTTAATGGAAGCTTTTTTGTTTTTTTTTGTTAGAAAAAATTGTATTCATAGCTCAAAGAATACATAAGAAGTACATAAACTTTAATAATGAAGCAAATCGAAGCAAAGCAAAGGCTAGAATACTACAAAACAAAGCAAAATCCAAAAAACAAGGAGGATCAACAAAAGCACGGAAAGGTTTAAGTACGCACTCGTTCCAAAAGAATGGATTTGTCAAGCAAGATAATTGGCGGCCAATCATGGATCTTGTATCATCTTCAGTGATAAGCATGCGTAGGAAATTCCTTCTATAAAAACTACGACATTGCTAGTTGGCAGTACGCGCCTAAGTTTGGCTTCCTCTATAGTATTGTGGTACAAAAATAACCAAAATTGTTGGAAGATATGCAAATATTCTTGTAATATATCGAATGTTTGATTGATACATATTCTGATTGTAGAAAATCAATTAGAAATTATATTGATTTGTAGAATATTACATTTCCTTTATTTGTGTATACACTCTGTATTATAAACAGAGAAGTGATGTACATTTCGAAACATCGAATACAAGAAAATCTCCCACTTGATCTTCTTCTCTTTAATGTTCCGTTTCTTGCTTGCCTTCAATTCCTGACATGGTATCAGAGCTTCAGGCTTGAAGCTCCATCTTCCGCAATCGATTGCTTTCAAAAGCGCAAGACGGATCAAAGTCTTGATTAGCGAAAGAATCAAATCCTGAAGGAAGAAGAAACAGAATCTTACCATGAATCCGAGAGAATTTGCCCTCGGAACCTCTGCTCCTCCCACGGGCGAAGTCACGCCAACGAGTAAGAGACACGAGGTCTCAATGTACCTGCAATTTCCACAATCCACAACCAACCCGGACTCAATGGCAAGTATTACCGGCTCGGGCGAATATGGGGTAGCCCATTCCGGGCCATCCTTACCAATGGGTACCTTATCCATGGTACGTCGGGCAAGGCCCGAATCCATCATTGCCGGGGTAACAAGTTACCAAAGCAACGTTCAACCCGACGGAGTCTACCGGCCCGCAAGCGGGGCAAACTCGGCCGCCGAGGCGAACGAACAAACGGTCCGGAGAAGCGGGTTCCGGAACAAACCCTAATCCGGGAATTTTCAATGCGGGTCTTGGGACTGGATTCAATGGGTCGGGTACAGGGACGAATCCCTACCCGAACCTATCTCCCGGATTCGTACCGTTTCCAATTGCGGCCATCACCGGCCGGCCGGGAGCCGTGCGATCCTTTGCACGTATCGGCGCCGACGGTCAGTGAGACCGATCGAGTCTACAACCGACCGGGCCGAAAAATACAACAAATGGTCAGCCGACTTCCGGCGAGCCCCGTTGACCAAAGATAAAGACGGTTTTCTTGACGGAACGATACCCATTCCGTCGGATGAGAGGCTGGGCAAGGCACCGGCGAAAGTGCAATCACGATCCGCACATGGATCGGCAAGCTGCGTCTCACCGGACGCGTTGCGGCGGGCCTCCCACCGACGGAAGATTCAAAAACCATGTGGGACAACATAAAAGAAATGTATGGGAAGCTCGATAGAGCAAAAATTTTTTGTCTCATGCAGGAACTCACGGATCTCAAACAAGGGAATTTATCCGTCACAGCAACATACAACAAACTGTCATCGCTTTGGAACGAGCTCGAGGCTACAGAAGAAAAACTTGAGGGAACCCCAGAAACCCTCAGGCAGTATAGATCCATGAAGGAGAGGGAGAAATCCACTCGATTTCTTTTGATATTGAACGAAACATATCTAACCTTTCGCTCGCAGATCCCGGGCGATGGACCCCGTGCCGCCTCTCGGCCGGATTTTCCGTTGGCCGTCAAGAAGAGAGCCAACGGCTCACAAGACCGAAGACGACACGAGGGAGCGAGTCCGTTGCCCTCGCCATTCGCGGAGAACGCCGCGGACGAGAATCGGGGACGAACCCTAGCCGCGAGAGAAATTCGTGAGGGGCTAGGGTTCACAAATGAAGAAAGACCCTTTAAAAGGGAAGGAACCAATGGCGGAGATGCAATCCGACGATCTGACGGCTCGGATTTTTCGCGAAGATCCGACGGTCTCGATTTCACGCGGAGATCTGACGGTCTTGCTTTCACGCGGAGATCCGACGGTCCGCAAGGAGCTGATCCATACGCTGCATCGGACGGTGGAGATTATTCCACAATTAAATCATCCGACGGCCAGATTTATTCCGCATCAATTAGGAATTTTGGTCGAATTCAAGGGGGCGAGGTAAATTATACGTGAGCATTGCAAACGTCCACATCATACCATAGATAATTGCTGGAAATTACATGGAAAGCCAGGAGAAAAAGGCAAAAAGAAAGAATATTCTGCGGCTTATCAGGTAACTGGACCTACTGGATCAAACACTGACCGGCCAATTACTTATGGGCAATATCAGCAATTGATGCAGGTATTACAGAAAACAGATATTGGAAATAAGGGAGCAAGTTTTTCAGGTATATCCCATTGCCCGATTAATTCAATTTCAAAAGGGCATGGATAATTGACTCGGGAGCTAGTGATCATATCATTTGTGACATTAATTTTTCTCAAAAATGCATAGGCAATTGGCCACACCTATTTCGTGCAGCTTCCAAATGGAAATATTACTCATGTCACATTGATAGGAACCGTCCAACTTAGTCCTCAAATCATCCTGAAAAATGTCCTTTATGTTCCACAATTTCAGTTCAATCTCATTTCGTATCCAAAGTCCGCAAGGAAAATTCCTGTCAAATTCTCTTCAATGCCGACACATTTTTTTTCAGGCCCTTTCGGGAAACCGATGGGCTTGGGTAGTCTTTCGAAGGTTTATATTTCGGAATAGTATTCCAAGTCATCTAGATTTGAATTCCATTCCTTTCAATAAACTATCATTGTGTAACGCCATTGCCAATGATAAAGACTTTCTTTTACATTCAAGAATGGGACATAGTATTTTTTTCCTTATTCTAAATGCCCTATTTGTCCACTTGCCAAACAGTCTCGCAAGTCTTTCCCTTTACATACAACGCGTTCCACCACTATCTTTTCTTTAATTCATGTGGATGTCTGGGGACCATATCACACACCACATCGTGATAGTTCCCGATATTTTCTAACAATTGTGGATGATCACTCCCGGGCAACATGGGTATTCTTGATGCAATCAAAGGCACAGTTCCATCTCAATTGAAAACGTTCATCACTCTGACTAAAAATCAGTTTGGGAAGTCAATCCAGCGAATACGAACTGACAATGGGAAGGAATTCTTTAGTCATGATTGCAGATCCCTTTTCTCGCTTCATGGCATTTTACATGAAAGTTCCTGTGTTTATACTCCACAACAGAATGGAGTGGTAGAACGCAAACATCGTCATTTGCTGGAGGTTGCTCGAGCTTTGAAGTTTCAAGGATCTATTCCGGCAATATATTGGGGAGATTGTGTCCTCACTTTGCAGCCTATCTCATCAACCGTATGCCGACTCGGATATTAGCTGGTAAATCACCATTCGAATTACTTTATAATAAAAACCAGCTATAGATCATCTACGAGTTTTCGGTTGTCTTTGCTATATTGCGGTTTGTGGGGCCTCGAGACAAAATGAGTCCACGTGCCAGAGGTGTATTTTCATGGGTTATCCTACCCTTCAGAAGGGTTATTATGTTCTAGATCCATCTACAGGAGAATTTTTTGTCAGCAGGGATATCACTTTTCACGAAACTATCTTTCCATTTCGTGAATCTCCCAAGGATTTGGATGTCTCCACCAGTCTTCATCGCTCCTCCATTGAGGAGAATATATCCCCTGAATATTATGTTGCGGTATCACCAGGCCAAGATGCTCCATCTCCTTCCATTGATCACCCAACAACGCCAAAGCAACATTGGTCAATGACCCCGTTATTCCAATGAACGTTGAAGATGATTCGGCAATCCAACTGCTGTGGAATTTTCTCCACCTCCACCACCAATGGATCACCCACGACGTTCGGGGCGAGCTACGAAACCGCCCACTTGGACAAAAGACTATGTTTGTGCCTTACTTAACAGACCAGGTATTCACTATCCAATATCTTCTTATGTCTCATTTGACAAACTTTCGTCGGAGCATAGATGTTGCATTAGTCGTATATCAGATGAGAAAGAACCTTCTCATTATGATGAGGCATGCCATGACCCACGTTGGCAAAAGGCCATGGAAGCAGAATTACAGGCCTTACATGATAATCACACTTGGGAGATAGTTCCTTTGCCAACAAACGGGAAGTCCATAGGGTGTAAATGGGTCTATAAAGTTAAGTATAGAGCTGATGGATCAATCGAACGATACAAAGCTCGATTAGTGGCGAAAGGATATACGCAACGAGAAGGTTTCGACTATCACGAAACATTCTCCCCTGTTGCTAAAAGATGTCACCGTCCGCTCATTCTTGTCGCCTGCAGCCATTCATGAATGGCCGTTGCACCAAATGGACGTTCATAACGCTTTTCTTCATGGTGATCTAGATGAAGAAATTTACATGGATATTCCTCGGGGATTACGGAGACAGGGGAGAATAGAGTATGTCGTCTCCCGCAAATCCCTTTATGGGCTGAAACAAGCTTCCAGACAGTGGTATGCTAAATTTGCTCATGCTCTCACCAACGCAAACTTCAAACAATCCAAGTATGATCATGCTTTGTTCACATGGACCAGAGGTACGTCATCTATTTACTTGATGATATATGTAGATGATATTCTTATAATGGGAAATGATGAAGTTGCAATAAAGAGCCTGAAGAAATATTTGCACACTACATTTCATATAAAAGATCTGGGAGCGCCAAAATATTTCCTTGGGATTGAGATTGCTCGATCTCATCAAGGAATTTCACTCAGTCAGAGGAAGTTTGAGTTGGAAATTATATCAGAGGCTGGCTTATCAGGATGCAAGCCATCGGTCATCCCAATCGAGCAGAATATCGGGTTAACTACAGCGGATCACCTTTGAAGGAAGTTCTCGGGATGATCCCATATTACGAGGATCCGACAAGTTATCAAAAACTCGTTGGAAAGCTTATTTATCTAACTATGACCAGGCCGGATATATCATATGCAGTGCAAAATCTTAGTCAATTTATGCACAAACCAAAGGAATCTCATATGAATGCCGCTTTAAAAGTGGTGAAGTATTTGAAGGGATGTCAGGACTCGGGATACTTCTATCTAGAAGAAGCAACATGGAAATGACAGCATATTGCGATGCTGATTATGCGACGTGTCCTATGAGTCGAAGATCTATAAGCTGGGTTTTGCATTGCCGGGAGATTCTCTTCTTTCATGGAAAACCAAGAAGCAAGCGACGGTTTCTCCGTCCTCGCCGAGCAGAATATCGGGCTATGGCAAAGACCACGTGTGAAATTGTGTGGATACGAGGTTTACTTGGTGATCTTGGAATACGGCTAAAGGGGCCGACGAGATTATTCTCGTGATAATGAATCAGCCCCGAAACTTGCAAAGCAAATCCCGTAATGCATGAAAGGACCAAGCACATAGAAGTGGATTGTCATTTCACTCGAGAGAAGATTCAAGAAGGGACAATCGAGACAAGAGGGATTGGAACATTTGAACAACCCGAGATGTATTTACCAAAGCCCTATGTCAAAACAGCATGCATATCTACTAAGCAAGCTAGGCGTCTTGGACATCTACAAGCCACCAGCTTGAGGGGGAGTGTTGGAAGATATGCAAATATTCTTGTAATATATCGAATGTTTGATTGATACATATTCGATTGTAGAAAATCAATTAGAAATTATATTGATTTGTAGAATATTACATTTCCTTTATTTGTGTATACACTCGTATTATAAACAGAGAAGTGATGTACATTTCGAAACATCGAATACAAGAAAATCTCCCACTTGATCTTCTTCTCTTTAATGTTCCGTTTCTTGCTTGCCTTCAATTCCTGACAAAAATAGGTTAAATAAATATAAATCTAACCTTTGGAAGAGCATAGTTTAGCGAGACACTAGAGCTTCTACAATCATCATTGAAATTGGAGACAAATGACCTGTACACGACGAATAGAGCACAAGGGTATTAAATCCCCAAAAATATTATTAAACTCCCAAATCTAAATTGGGAGATAATAACTCCTTGATTTAGAACTAGATTCGGAAAGTTCAAATTTTCAAATCTAGAATTAGATCGGGAGAGCATGACTTCCACATCTAGATCGGGAAAGAAAAATGAAGAAAAATACAAAAAAGTGCTGTGAGAAAATCAAAATAGATGAACGGGAGGGTGAGATTAACTCAAACCCTCCCTATGCTTGAAGAAGACAGAGAGAAGAGAGAGGAAAAGACTTTTCCACTTGTAGGAGATTTTTTCCATACTATCATCTTAACGGAAGCTTTTGAAAAGTATTTTTCTATCACGAACAAAACCCGGCCTTATTCCGGGTCGGGTTCCGGGTGACCCGAGGAAAGACCAGAAAAGAGACAGAAAAACTGGAGAATGGGAAGCATCTGCTTCGTGGCTGAGCCTGTGGTTGTCAGCAACCTCAGACCGAATCGAAACAAGAACATCATCGGACCGATCGAGCTTCGAACGCGATCGATAGATCATCCCTACAAAGAGAGATGGTGGAGCTGGGCGCCTTGCCCGAGGGCTGCATCGCCCACATACTCTCCCTCACCACCCCACTCGACGCCGCCCGCTCCGCCTCCGACTCCGACGACGTCTGGCGCAGCTTCCTACCCCCCGATCTCGACCTCATCGTCTCCACTTCCTCGCCGCCGCCGCCGCCTTTGGGGCCCTCGCTGACTAGGAAGAAGGACGTCTTCCTACGCCTCTGCAGCGACCCTCTTCTCCCGGTCGCAAGGTAACTTGATTTTTTGTCGAACGAATTCTGGGTTTTACGGCGGCCGCGGGATGAGATGATTGTCGGGTTCGTGGGCCTGGAGCTTGATTGGGTTGAATTCTTGGAGTGGAAGGTGGAAGGCTTTGAGATCGGCTTGAGGGTCGAAGGGTTTTGAACTTCTGCACAGAACCCCGGTTTTGTGGAATCCGATTCTCGAAGACCATGGCCCATCACATGTGTTAAAGACAAAAATTGAGCCTTTTTTTAATAGTTTTAGGCTTTTAGAATGATTAGCGTAGTCAGCTGCAATCTCTCAATGATCTGCGCATTGGAACAAATGGTTTGATATTAAGTGGCTAACAACGTTGTTGCTGAAGGGTAGTCTTAAAGGTATGAAGCATAAACTGTGTCAACTCAGTAATTGGCTCAGCACTCAGGTTCAATTTTGTTTTATTTTTCTTTCTAAAACTTGGGTCGGTTGGTTGATTGCTTTTGGCTTCACTGCTTGTGCTAAGCAGTCTAAAGAAATTATTGATAATCGCTAGAACGAATTCAAAGTTAAAATAGTAGGTGAGAAGGGCATCTTTACTAATGGGCTTTTGCACTGTCTGCAGCAGCGGAGCCAGGGATGGATTTGAACACTGTGCTTTAAAATGGCTGTTGTGGCATAACTGGTTTCAGTTCGAGTTTGGGATAGATTTGGAACATCGTTTGTTCGATAGAAGACTGCTGTGGAGGTGAAGGTATCTCGTCAGTGCAGTCTCTGCTCACATGCACATGATGACATAATTATGTATGCAGGGCGCATTTGTCTGTGTGTGCTAAAACGTGATGTCGTTGTCTGAATTGAGGGAGGACTAGGCTAAAGCAGAGAATGACTTTAGAAGGTGTTACTCCTAGAATTTGTTGGGCTGGATGTAAAGATGGACCATCCATTCTCTTATGTTTTGTGGTGTTCTATTGCTGGGAGAAGCTCATGGAACACAACCCGGTTGTAGTGGTCTTTTTGAAGCAGTGGCAGAAGAAGTTACTCTAGTTTGTTTTTTCATTTTTATTAAAGTGGAGTACTTAATTTAAGTACAACAATCTTATTTTAATCGTTTTGGGAACCATGTCTTGAGGAGTATCATATCTGTTCAATACCTTGTTTGTTCAGCATAACAAATGACCGAATGATACATTTTGCTACTCGTAATTCTCTCTGCATAATCATCCGTCGCTCTTATCATCTTCCTTATGGAAAGACGGCACCATCTTAATTTTCCAAATATTTCACGTATAGTGATCTTTCCATGTCTTGTGCAGAGTTTTGCACTTGAAAAATGGAGCGGGAAGAAGTGTTATATGGTTGGCGCGAGAGATCTGTCTATAGTATGGGGCGACACTCCTAGCTCCTGGAGATGGAGTTCATTCCACATCTCAAGGTCCATCCAATCTCCAAACTGCTGTTACATTTTCCTCTTTTGCTGTGGATACTGTCATCTGTCTTCTTATGTTTGGCATCTATCGTGTGGTAACTAAATCTGTTCGTCTATTTGAAAGATTCCCAGAGGTGGCAGAGCTCATAAGAGTATGCTGGCTTGAGGTTCACGCTAAGATGGAGACACAACTTCTGTCTGCTGACACATGTTATGCAGTTTACTTCATCTTCAAGTTTGTGCATGGGAACTATGGGTTTGAGACACAAGCAGTGGAAGTGTCCATCTCTTGTGGTTCTGCGGGTGAACAATGCTATTGTGAACATCACAGGTGATTACAATTCACACAAGATGTTACAGAATATATATTTACAAAGGGGGGTGTTAATAAACTGGCCCCATTTCTTTCCTTCTCTTTTCCCCACCCACGCGCGGCCCAGGCCCTTCCTCCCCTCAGCCCGGCCCGCCGGTCGTCTCCCTCTTGCTGTCCTTCGCGCGACGACCTGCAGAAAACAGAAGAGGGAGGAGGAGCAGGAGGATCGGGGGAGCAGCTCCGGCGTGATCCGCGGGTCGGGGAGCAGGCTGGTCGACAGGCTGGCAAGGCAGGAGCCAGGCACGCCAGCCGTTGGCCTTGAAAAGCTTGGAGGACCTGCAGAGCGAGGGGAGGAGAACACAGGCACCGGAAGAGAGAGAGAGATAGAGAGAGAGAGCGAGGAGAGCGTGAGTCCGAGAGAGCGATTTGCCGTCGTCGGTGGCCTGTCCGTTAGCTGCCATCCGCCGCGGCACCCTCACCGAACCAAACCAGGTAGGTTTTCTCTGGTCATGTATGTTCCGTTTTTGTAGGGCGTCGGACCGGAGCTCACGGCCGACCTGTTCGATTGAGCTTTGGTCCCTCGGGCGCCCATAGGTCTTTAGCCAAACCTCTGTGTGTTTAAAATGGCGTTGGCTTGGTCGATGAGTTTTGGTAAAAAAAGAGTGTAGGAGAGAAGGTGACTTCCGGCGTGCAGAGAACGCACGAAGAAGACGAAGACCAAAAGGGAAGAGAAAAAAAAAAAAAAAAAAAAAGAAACACAAAAGGGCCGAAAATAGAAAATGAAGAATGGGCTTCGCTTCGTGGGCTGAATAGATTGGGTTGAAAATAGAAATTGAAAAATGGACCCTCAGGTGGGCTATTCAGAAAATAATAAAAAATATTATAAATATTAAGAAAAACATAAAAAAAATTCGAAATTTCAGAAATTTCATGGAAAATTCAGAAGCCTGAAAATTTATAAAAATACAAAAATATTAAAATATTAGAAATTCCCAAAAAAATTCAAAAATTCAAAAATCCCAAGTTTGTTTTAGAGTTCCCTAAAAAGCTCTAAAGTAACTCTTAGACAATTTTCTCTTAAAAGGTGTGGGAAAATCATCGGCCTAAGATTGTGCTTAAAATTGAACAAGCCCTTACGGCTTTATCTTAGGGTCTTAATTATCCTCGGATACAATTGCCCTTGATTGCACGCTTATGATGAGATGATTATGGTTTCCCCCTTAGCCTAATTAAGAATGTCATTTATTTATCTCTTAATGCTAGGTACTTTTTTTTTTCCTGCAATTTATTTAATGCTTCATTTAGTTGCTTATTGTTATTTTGATAATTGCTCACATGTATGATCACCTTACATGTTAGTGAATAAGCCTACAATCAATCCGAACTGCCTGACAAAAATCTTTTCTTTTAAAATGAACAAGATTAAATACCGAAATGGCACTAATTGGCTAATTATTGTAATCAAGTCCCCGTCTCTAGATTCTTTAGTTGTGTAGGAAGTGTGGCATACTCCCGTAGCCAACCCCAATAGGCTAGTGGTGGCTTCTTTTTGCAAAATTCTCAAGGATACCCCAATGTCACGTGAGGCATGGGCTTAGGAGAGCCTAATTATGGGCCTTAAGCCCATCCTTTAGGCAATATCCCTAAATCTACTCCCTCCACATGAGGATAGGTCGCGACAAGCTGCAAGCTCGCCGGATCTGGCGGTAGAGCTCGAGCTCGCTTGGATTAGGAGCTTAAGCTCCGCCACCAGATCTGGTGAGCTCGCAGCTCGCCAAAGCCCAATGAACCTCTAGCGAGCTCGGGCTAGGCCCGAGCCTCGCCCAACTCGTCGGATTTAGTGAGGCTCGAGCTTTGCCCTAGGCCGGCGACGCTCTGCCTTGCCCAATCTGGCGAGGCCCAAGCTTAGCTTCCCCAGATTGGGCTAGGTGGAGCCTCGTCGGCTTGGGGCGAGGCTCGAGCTAGCTCGCGGCTGATCATCAGCCGCCGCCGTGGCCGGCAACCAGCCAAGGCCAAGGAAGAAGATGAAAAGGAAAGAAAAAAAAAAAGGAAAAAAAATGAAAAAAGTCGATTATTTTTAAAAAAATAAGAAAGAAAAAGAAAGCATAAAAACAAAACGAAAATGTGTTGGTGGAAAAGTAAAATATTTTCCTCACTTTTAAATGTTGTTTGTTTCAATGATGGAAAACATTTTTCTTGACTAATTCATTTTCCGTAAAATGAACAGGCAAACGTTTTTCTGAAAATCATTTTCCGTGAAACGAACAGAGCCTTAGTTCAAAAGAATACATGAGAAATATATAGACTTTTATGATAAAGCAAATCAAAGTAAAGCAAAGGCCAAAATACTACAAAACAAAGCAAAATCCAAAAAACAAGAAGGATGACAAAGTATCAGCAAGTTTAAGCATACACTCGCTCCTAAAGATTGGATTTGTCAAGCAAGATAATTGGCATCCAATTAGTCGACCTCATATCATCTTAGTGATGAGTACTCGTCGGAAAATTTTTCTCCAATAACTATGGCGTTGCTAGTTGGCGGTGCACGCTTAAGTTCAACTCCCTCTACACTATGGCGGTACGAAAATAAAAACAAATCTTACCTATTCATTCTCAAGGACATTCAGAAAAATTCGTTAAATTAATGAAAAACTTCAATCCGGCCCTTACCGCGGAGTTCTAGGATCGACGTCCAGTATCTTGGCATAGTTTTTGATAAGGGCACAACAAATGAACAAGAATTAATCGAGGGATTTAACTTAAGTGAATTCCTCTATCAAGTTAACCTTATTTCACAATATATATATATTTATTTATTTATCTTTTTCATCTTCTTCGTTTATCTCATTTAGAAGGTCTTGAACTTTAGGGTAGAATTCATCGATCGATCGATCGATCGATCATCCAAACGAAAGAGATGGTGGAGCTGGGCGACTTGCCCGCGGACTGCCTAGCCACGTACTATCGCAGGTCCTCACCACCCCTGTCGACGCCGGCCGCTGCGCCACCTTCTCCCGCACGTTCCGCTCCGCCGCCGATTCCGACGACGTTTGGCGTAATTTCCCTCCCCCCGACCTCGACTCCATCGTCTCCAATTTCTTGCCGCCGCCTTTTGGGCCCTCGCGGACTAGGAAGAAGGTCTTCCTACGTCTCTGCAAAGACCCTCTTCTCATCGACTCCGGTCGCAAGGTAACTTTATTTTTTGTCGAACGAATTCTGGGTTTTACGGCGGCCGCGGGATGAGATGATTGTCGGGTTCGTGGGCCTGGAGCTTGATTGGGTTGAATTCTTGGAGTGGAAGGCGAAAGGAGATCGGCCTGAGGGTCGAATGGTTTTGAACTTCTGCACAGAACCCCGGTTTTGTAGAATCCGATCCCACACGTTAAAGACAAAAATTGAGCCTTTTTTCCAATAGTTTCGGGCTTTCAGAATGATTAGCATAGTCAACTGCAATCTCTCAATTATCCGTGCATTACAACAAATGATTTGATATATTAAGTGGCTAACAACGTTGGTGCTGAAGGGTAGTCTCAAAGATATGAAGCATAAGCTGTGTCAACTCAATTTGAAGCTTTTGCCCAAACTGGCTCAGCACTCGGGCTCAATTTTATTTTCTGTTTTTCTGGTTTTTTAAACTTGGGGAGGTTGGCTGGTTGATTGCTTTTGGCTTCACTGCTTGTGCTGGGCAGTCTGAAGAAATTATTGATACCAGCTAGAACTGAGGGAGGAAGTTCAAAGTTAAAATAGTAGGTGAGAATGGCAACTTTAACCAATGGGCTTGTGCACTGTCTGCAGCAGCTGAGCTGGGGATGGATTTGAACACCGTGCTATTTAAAATGGTTGTTGTGGCATTTTAGTTGAAGTAATGAAGTTACTCTAGCTTGTTTATTCATTTTTATTAAAGTGGAGATCATGAGCATCCTAAATACTTAATTTAAGTACAATCTTATTTTAATCGTTTTGGAATCATGTCTTGAGGAGTATCATCATATCTGTTCAGACCTTGTTTGTTCAGTATAACAAATGACCGAATGATTTATTTACCTACTTATAATTCTCTCCGCATAATTATCTATCTTGTGCAGAGTTTTGCACTTGAAAAATGGAGCGGGAAGAAGTGTTATATGATTGGCGCCAGAGATCTGTCCATAAAATCGGGTAACACTCCTATCTGCTGGAGACAGAGTTCACTCCGCGTCTCAAGGTCCATCCAATCTCCAAACTGCCGTTACATTTTCCTCTTTTGCTGTGGATATTGTCATCTGTCTCCTTATGTTTGGCATCTATCTTGTGGTAACTGTAATATGTTCGTCTATTTGAAAGATTCCCAGAGGTGGCAGCGCTTGTAAGAGTACGCTGGCTTGAGGTTCGAGCTAAGATTGAGATGCGACGTCTGTCTGCTGACACACATTATTCAGCTTACTTTATCATCAAGTTTGTGCACGGGAACTCTGGCTTTAAGAATCAAGCAGTGGGAGTGTCCATCTCTTCTGGTTCTGAGGTTAAGCGACACAAGATATATTTGGATCCTGACGGGAGGCGGAGACAGTCATATCAAACCAGGCGAGAGAGATGGCCAGATAGGGACTCAAGTGTTCAGTCAACAAAGGAAAATATTCCTCGGGATCGAGGAGATGAGTGGAAGGAGATCTATCTGGGTAAGTTTTTCGTGAACAACCCTCCAACTGGGGAGGTTCAAGTAAGTTTGAAGAAGATGACAAGTGGTCGCTGGAAATCCGGGCTGGTCATCCAGGGGATTGAGCTTCGTCCTACACGGATCATTTCCACGTCTGCGCAGAGGTCAGCAAAGATGAGGTAAATGGGGATGTTGACCATATTACAGATGATTATACTTCACATAAGATGTTACATACAGAGTATATATTTACAAGGGGGTGTTTATAAAAAGGGAGAACCATATTGAAATGTTATCCCTGCCTTTCTTTAGAACATTTTAGGAGTAAAATCTCGAAGGCCAATGTCTCTTGAGATCGTTTGGAGAGGTGGAGCAATCGAAATGAGCCGAAGCTGGCTCGAAAACTACTGAAGGTGCGTGTTTGGATGGGCATTTAGAAAGCCCCTTCAAGCCCCAAAGCCCTTTCACCCAAATTGAGGTGTTTGGCAACCATTCTTCAAGGGACTTTCAAGTGAAAGTTGACCCCCATTTAATTAGTAAAATAGAATGCTTATTTTGCTCTTAAAAGTTCTTTCATTTTGAAAAAAAAAAATTTTCATGAAGAAATGATCAAAGTGGTGAAGGGCTCATTTAATCTTGAAAATAGTAAGTTCTTCTTTTGATTGCCCATTTTGAAAACAGCTTATTTAATTCTTACCTTTTACCAAAAAAAAAAAAAAAAAAAAAAAACCCCTAAATCTCGTTCTCTTCCCACCTTCCATCGCTCTGCACCCTTCCATATCTCTCCCTCGTGACGTGACGACCGCTTCTCGCTTGACTGCACTCTTCGCTCGACTACGCTCTTGCTCGACTGCGCTTTTCCTTTGCTCGCTCAAGTGCTCGTCCTCTGCAGGTTCATCTCTCCTCTCTCCCCCTCACTCCCGAAGCCTGGTGTTCCCGGTGAGGTTCTGTTTTGGTTCAAACCTCCCTTAACCCGAGGATCTTGGCTTGGAGGCACCAAGGCGGCCGGCAGATTCGTATAGAGCTTGCCCTCTAGCCGCCTTCTCCGGGCCAGGTAGGGACCCACGGTTGAACCTAAGTTCGCGAACCTCTTTGCCATGCTTGATCTGTCCTTTCTCGAGCGAGGTGGGAGTCGACTCCATTTCTTTAGTTATCGCTCGTGCCAGACCTGAATGAGTTCGTTTTGTTGAATCCTAACGTTGCTTGTTCATTACTTTTGAGTTTGGGCGTGCGCTCGAGTTCCCAACAGATCAATGTTTGCTCCCCAACTCGCTGCTCACCATGTGTTCGTTTAATATGGCCGAACCAAGTTAGCGTATAGTTTCATTCCGTTTCTGGGTTCATTGTTTGCTTGGAGTCTTATGTTTCAATGCCATGTGAGAGCTATTATGCTGGAGTGGAGATCACACTCGTGAAATGTACGAGCCTATTTTCACATGTTTCTCTTTTCTTCGTGTCCCCCTCTCTCTGATGGAAGAATTGGAGTGGGAAGCTCCAATGATGAGCTTCACCCAGCATTATTAGACTCTTTAGAAGGTCTAGAAGTTCTACAGGTTATGTCAGGTTTTGATCATAGTCTGGTCTTTTTTGCTGAATGATCTATAGTTTGAATGGGTAGCTTAAATGGGGAAAGGGCGCTGCTTCCTATCAGTTAAGAGCTTTTTTTGGTAAATCCTGCATTCATGTGTTTTTTTTTTTCTTCTATTAATTTCGAGGGTGATATTGCTGTGTACTTGCTGTGTGTTGGGTTTGTGGTTTCTCTGTTGAGTTAATTCGATTGCTTAAAACTGGTTGTGATTTGATAATGAAAAAGATGATAAAATAATCGCAGTCTGTGTTGATGATCCAGAATATAAGCACTATACTGACATCAAACAGTTCCCACCTCACCGCCTTTCAGAAATACGCCGCTTTTTTGAAGATTGTATCCTTTCCACCTTTGAGATTTTCTGGTGTCTGATTGGAAGTCCACTGTTTTCTTTAATGATTGTACAGACAAGAAGAACGAGAACAAGGAGGTTGCTGTGAATGATTTTCTACCATCGTCTACCGCAACTGGAGCCATTCAGTATTCCATGTAAGTTCACAATCAACAGTCGATGTCTCAACATTGTAAAGAAACCAGCTAGTTGGGCACAGATCAGCAGATTAGAACAGGGACATCATATTCTGCTCTGTTAGCACCTTTTTGCACCGCCTAAGCAGATTTCATGTACAATTTTTCTTAACTAGGACTAATATAACGTCAATGATGCAGGGATCTTTATGCAGAATACATATTGCACGCCTTGAGGAGATAGACAAGTGTTTCTGGTGGCCCATTCAATCTTTGAAGATGTTGAGGTGTTACATCATTTTTTTTTTTTGGTTGGGGTATGAATAACTTGTAATTGTCTGGTTGCCTGTACATTTTGGTCCAGTCCAGGAGGGAGAATAAGTATTGTATTATGATGGATTGTCTAAGATGGTAATAATGTATTCTTGGAACAGAGGAACATGCTACATCTTAGGTTTAATATATGAAATCAAGAAGCTTTTAATTTCTTATAGAATTGTTTATTTATACTCGATGTATGTGCGTTTGATTGGAGTAAAGCCATTTTACAGGAAAATATTTTTGGACCTTTCACCTATGTAGACACCGGAAAATAAATCCGTCGACAAGAATATAATCTACCGACTTGAGCAAATAGGATAAAACTTTGGAAAATAAATTTCCATCCTGTGAAAAAGGAAATTATTTTTCCTGCAGAGCCACCACTATTGTGTTGCCGATGCAGCACCGATGAGCACTCTCTCTCTCTCTCTCTCATCTCGTGCATCATATTCTTCAGTCATTGTTTGATCTACGCTAACTTTAACTATAACTTTCATGGCACGTTTATGTGATCAAATAGCTATGAATTTAGGAAATAATTAAAGATATTTATAATTTTTAAGGATAATGCGCTTCTTTCCTCAAAGTATATGTTATCATGTTTTTATTGTAATGAAAGTATTTTTCTTGTAATTGAAAAAGAGAGCACATAAATTTTTTCCATTTGATGAGAAATTTAAATTTTTAAAAAATTATTTATACAACATCTTTAACATCGTTGTCAAATATAAATTAAAAAAGTCGCAAACATTATTTTTTAATTTTAAACAAATAAAAATTAAAATATTTAGATTAATTACCAAATGAGATTTGCAAATATGTTTTCTACCAAACAACATTTCTCTTAAAGTTGCTTTTCAAAGCAAAATTTACCGAACAATCTTTGCATTTCCTCCAAAGCTCTTTAGGCTAAACTACTTTGCATTTTCTCAATAAGCTTTCCAAATGTCAAACCAAACGCACCCAGCCGCTTTACAGAAAAAGAAAGCATTCATTCATTGAGAGAGAAGAAACATTAGTGGCATAAAAATATTAACGTCTTTGTTTTTGTCACGCTATTTTGCACGAGACTACTCAAGTCATGTCATGAGCAAAGTTGTTACAAGCACTCAACGTTGATTTAGAGAATGTGCAGTGATCCTCGTCATCTTAGATAAAAAAAATTCCTTAAATTTATATATGATTTATTAATGAAAAACTTATGTCTTGATCTAAGCGCTAGCTTCTAGGTTTAACTGCCTTTTAAAATATGAGCAACACCAAACTGCCCAAACTTCCAATTTTCCTACCCGTTTTCCCCTTCCTTGGCCCTTTCTCTAAGGAGTTGTTGTGTAATAAGTGCATAATATCCACTGGAATGTACATGTATTTTATCATTAACTTGATAAAATTAATTTCAAGATATAAAGCTTTTGATAGTTATATGATTTCCGGAAGATGATCTAGAAAGTTACTCTAGGGATAACAAGTTGATCTTTCGCAAGAGTTTGAATGCAAGGCGCGTGATACCAAGCCGAGAAACTTGGGCAACCACACCTCTATGTGCCGATTGCTAGTGCATATGGGGCCCTAATGCCCTGGCTCAGTTGATCTAATAAGAGTGTCGATTGGCTTGGCACAATCTTCCATAAGGGCATAATAAATGAAAATAATTAATTGGTAGGATTTTAAATGTTTGTATTGACAAAATTTGATCGATAGTAAATATGTTGCACATGAATAAGTTTGAGATTTTTTATATCCCAAAGGAAAATTTAAAATAAATGTGTCACCGTGAATACTCTAGGGTTTTGATGGTTTTTGTCAATTCTTTTATTATGATAACTCTATTTCATAAACAAAAAGTTATATCTTTCTGGTTTCTTTGAATTTTTTTTCCTTCGTCTTCTTTATTTATCTCATTTAAGGATAGAGTGAAACCTTAATGGAAGCTTTTTTATTTTGTTAGAAAAAAAATATATCATGGCTCAAAAGGATATATGAGAAGTATATAGATTTTCATAATAAAGCAAATTGAAACAAAACAAAGGTAAGAATACTACAAAACAAAGCCAAATTCAGAAAAAGGTGTATCAACAAAGCACCGATAGGGTTAAGCATATATTCATTCTAAAAAAACGGATTTGTCAGCAAGATAATTGGCGATCAATCACTAAATCTTTTATTATTGTCAGTAATGAGCACACACTAGAAATTCCTTCTCAAATAACTACAACGTTGCTAGTATGCGATGCGCGCTTAAATTTGGCTTCCTCTATATTATTGGCATATGGAGACAACCAAAATACATCGAATAAATACAAATCTAACACTGGAAATTCCTTCTCCAATAACTACAACGTTGCTAGTATGTGATGCGCGCTTAAATTTGGCTTCCTCTATATTATTGGCATATGGAGACAACCAAAATACATCGAATAAATACAAATCTAACCTTTGGAAGATCAAATCTTCATAATTTAGCGAGATGCTAGATCAGTCAAATTGCGCGGAAGTTGACCTGAAAGAAGACTACCAAACCCGCTACACAAAAAAGGAAAAATAAAAAAAAAAAAGGGAGCACTTGTCAATGAGAGAGAAGAAGCATAACATGCGAAAGGTTTTGTTCACTCTACTTTGTATGAGACCACAAATTCAGTCGTGTTGCAAGCAAAGTTGTTATAAGCACTCATCGATTTCAAGAGCCAATGGTGATCACCGCCTTCTTAGATAAAAAAAATCCTTAAATTAATGAAAAACTTCTAATCCCACCCTTACCCTCGAGTTCTAGGATTAACTAACGTCCACTAGCTTGGCATAATTTTTTATAAGGGCACGAGAAATAAATAAAAAAAATGATCGAGGAGTTTAACTTAAGTGAATTCCTCAATCATGATAACCTTACTTCACTATACATGTATACAAATAGTTAACAACGTAAACAGTTCTTGAACTTTGAGGTAGAATTTCTCACTGTACATGTATACAAATAGTTAACAACGTAAACAGTTCTTGAACTTTGAGGTAGAATTTCTCATCGGACCGATCGAGCTTCGAACGCGATCGATCATCCTAACGAAAGAGATGGCGGAGCTGGGCGCCTTGCCCGCGGATTGCATCGCCAGCATTCTCTCCCTGGCCCTCGCCACCCCACTCGACGCCGGCCGCTGCGCCACCTTCTCCCGCGCCTTCCGCTCCGCCTCCGACTCCGACGCCGTCTGGGGCAACTTTCTCCCCCCCGACCTCGACCTCATCGTCTCCACTTCCTCGCCGCCGCCGCCGCCGCCGCCGCCTTTTGGGCCCTCGCTGACTAGGAAGAAGGACGTCTTCCTGCGTCTCTGCACCGACCCTATTCTCATCGACTCCGGTCGCAAGGTAACTTGATTTCTGTCGGACGAATTCTGGGTTTTGACGCCGGCCGCGGGATGAAATGATTGCCGGGTTCGTGGGCCTGGAGCTTGATTGAGCTGAATTCTTGGAGTGGAAGGTGAAAGGCTTTGAACATCGGCTTGAGGGTCGAACGGTTTTGAACTTTTGCACAGAACTCGGTTTTGCGTAATCCGTTTCTCGAAGACCATGGCCGATCACACAAAAAAAAAAATTGAGCCTTTTTCCAATAGTTTCAGGCTTTTAGAATAGTTAGCGTAGTCAGCTGCAATCTCTCAATTATCTGCGCTTTAGAGCTGATGGTTTGATCTTAAGTGGCTAACAACGTTGGTGCTGGGGTTCGCTCGTTTAATCTTCCTGTACCTGAAGGGTAGTCTCAAAGGTATCGACTTTAAGCTTTTATAAAGTTGGGTTGGCTGGTTGGTTGGTTTTGGCTTCACTGCTTGTGCTGGGCAGTCTGAAGAAACCGACCATACTCACTAGTATGAATTTGAAGTTTAAATTGTAGGTGAGGAAGGCATCATTACCCTCAGGCAGTTGTGCTCTTAAGTCATGCACTGTCTGCAGGAGCTGAATACCAGAGTTAGGGATGGTTTTGAACGCTATGTTTTAAAAAGGCTGTTGCGGTGTAACTGGTTTTAGCTAAAGTTGGGGATGGAATTGGAACATTGTTTGTTCCACGGAAGTCTGCTGTGGATTATCCCGTTGGTGCTGTCTCTGCTCACATGTGTGCAATGACATAATTATGAATGCAGGGCGAATTGTCTCCATGTGTGCTAAAACGTGACATCCTTGTCTAAATTGAGGGAGCACTAGTTGAAAGCAGAGAATGACATTAGAAGGTGTTACTCCTAGAATTGGTTGGACTGGATATAGAGATGGACCATCTATGCTAACCGTTTGGTTAATGTTGGACAGTTGACTTATCAAAGAGTCAAGTGCATTCAATTGAAAAGTTCATAGGGTGATGATTCTTTTACGTTTTGGTTATTCTATTACTGGGAGAAGTTCACAGAACGCAACCCGGTTGCAATGGTCTTTTTGAAGCAATGAAGTTACTCTAGCTTGTTTATTCATTTTTATTAAAGTGGAGATCATGAGCATCCTAAATACTTAATTTAAGTACAATCTTATTTTAATCGTTTTGGAATCATGTCTCGAGGAGTATCATATCTGTTCAAACCTTGTTTGTTCAGCATAACAAATGACCGAATGATATAATTACCTACTTATAATTCTCTCCGCATAATTATCTATCACTATTGTCATGTTCCTTATGGAGAGATGGCGCCTTCTTAATTTTCCAAATATTTCACATAGAATGATTTCTCCATGTCTTGTGCAGAGTTTTGCACTTGAAAAATGGAGCGGGAAGAAGTGTTATACGATTGGCGCCAGAGATCTGTCTATAGAATGGGGTGACACTCCTATCTGCTGGAGATGGAGTTCACTCCATGTCTCAAGGTCCATCCAATCTCCAAACTGCTGTTACATTTTCCTCTTTTGCTGTGGATACTGTCATCTGTCCTCTTGTATTTGGCATCTATCGTGTGGTAACTGTAATATGTTTGTCTATTTGAAAGATTCCCAGAGGTGGCAGAACTTGTAGGAGTACGCTGGCTTGATGTTCAAGCTAAGATGGAGACGCGACTTCTGTCTGCTGACACATATTATTCAGCTTACTTAATCTTCAAGTTTGTGCATGAGAACTCTGGCTTTGAGAATCAAGCAGTGGGAGTGTCCGTCTCTTCTGGTTCTGAGGTTGACCGACGCGATATACATTTGGATCCTGACGGGAGGTGGAGACAGCAATATCAAACCGCGCAAGAGAGGTGGCCGGATATGAACCCACGTGTTGTTCGGTCAACGGAGGAAAAACTTCCCCAGGACCGAGGAGATGGGTGGAAGGAGATCTATCTGGGTAAGTTTTTCGTGAACGACCCTCCAACAGGGGAGGTTGAAGTAAGTTTGATGGACGTGACGAGTTGTACCTGGAGATCCGGGCTGGTCATCCATGGGATTGAGCTTCGTCCTACACAGATGAGTTCCGAAGAGAGCAGTCGTCTGCGCATAGATCGACTTCTGCGTGATCGACCTCTGCGTATAGGTCGACGGAGATGAGGTGAATGGGGATTTTGTCAATATTACAGATGATTATACTTCACATAAGATGTTACAGAATATCGCGTCAGGCCAACGTCTCTTAAGATCGTTTGGAGAGGTGGACCAGTTGAAATGCGCGGAAGCTGGTCGAAAGTTGCTAAAGCCGCTTATAAAACATATCATATCCTGGTTTTTATCTGATCGACCAAACGCAGTCTTAAGGTTTTTTTTTTGTCATGCTATTTTACCGAAGATTATAAATTTATGTCGTGAGCAAAGTTGTTACAAGCACTCAACACTGATTTAGAAAGCGTGCAGTGATCCTCACCATCGTAGATAAAAAAATTCCTTAAATTTATGTATGATATATTAATTAAAAACTTCCGTCTTGCTCTTAGCGCTAAGTTAGCCGTCCCATAAAATATGAGCAACCCCAAACCCCTCGAGAGCCCAAGCTTCCATTTCTCCTACTTATTGTCTACCTTGCTTGCCTTGCTCGGCCCTTTCTCTAAGGGGATGTTGCGTAATAAGTGCATAATATCCACTAGAACGTACGTACGTGTACTTTATCATCAACTCGATGAAATTAATTTCAAAATATAAGGCTTTTGATGATTATACAATTTTCCAGAAGATGATGTAGAAAATTACTCTAGAGATAACAAGATAATGGCGTGTTATATCAAGCTGAGAAACTTGGGCAACCATTCCTCTATGTGCCAATAGCTAGCGCATATAGGGCCCCGATGCCCGGCTCAACCGGAGAGACCTAGCTTGATCTAATAAGAGTGTCGATTGGCTTGGCACAATCTTCCATAAGGGCATAATAAATGAAAAGAATTAATTGAGGAGTTCTACTTAAGTGAATCTCTTTATGGTAAAAGTTATAAAAAAATTTAAATTATGCCAACTATGACATGTTTACTTTAAACTTTTATTTGTGACAAAAAAAATTCAAAATCATATCTATTGTAATCGTTACACATTTACCGTAAACTCAAACTTGTACTTATTTGACACATTTATCATTCGTCAAGTTCGCTAAAATAATTTTTGAGCCAAAATAAACATCGTTTTTATTTCACTAAAGTCAACAGGCGCCATATCAACACAGTTTGCTTTTTGACGTCCATGTAGGTAGGCTTTTAAAGGTTTGTATTGAAAAAACTTTGATAGACGGTAAATATGTTGCACATAAACAAATTTGAGATTTTTCATGTCCTAGAACAAATATTAGGATAAATGTGTCACCGTGAGGATACTCTAGAGCTTTGATGGCTTTTGTCCATTCCTTTATTATGATAACTCTATTTCGTAAACTAAAAATTATATCTTTCCGGTTTCTTTGAATTTTTTATTTCATCTTCTTTATTTATCTCATTTAAGGAAAGAGTGAAACCTTAACGGAAGCTTTTCTTTTTTTTTTTTTTTTTTGGTAAGAAAAAAACTGTATTCATAACTCAAAAGAATACATGAGAAGTATATAGACTTTTATGATAAAGTAAATCGAAGCAAAGCAAATGCCAGAATATTACAAAATAAAGCAAAATCCAGAAAATAAGGAGGAGGTTAGGCACACACTTGTTCCAAAAGAATCGATTTGTTAAGCAAGATAATTGATGGCCAATTACTGTATCTCGTATAATCGTCAATGATGAATACATGTGAATTCCTTCTCCAATAACTACGGCATTGCTAGTTGACGGTGTGTGCCTAAGTTCAACTTTCTTTACACTATCGTCATATGGGACAATCAAAATAGGTTAAATAAACGCAAATCTAATTTTTAGAAGAGCAAATCTTTGTAGTTTAACGAGACGTTAAAGCTCTTATAATCATCATTAACCTGTACATGGATAGAGTATGGGGATATCGAATCCTCAAAAATATTATTAAACTCCTAATTTTAATCGGGAGAGAAGAACTCCTTAATCTAGTACTAGATTTAGAGGATTCAAACTCTCAAATATAGAATCAGATCGGTGGAGTACTCCCAAATCTAGATCGGAAGAGAAAAAAAGAGGAAAAGTACAAAAAAAAACTCAAAAGAAAATCAAAACAGATGGACGAAAAGGTGAGACTAGCGAGAAAATATTAGGTGTGTTTAATATGCCACGTAGGATGGTGCATAAACCATATAATAATAAACACGTGGCAAATTTGGGCCCACCTGTCAGCCCCTTCTCTCTCCATTAACTCCGTCTCTCTCTCCTTCCCTCCGTTTTGCCCACAACTCTCTCTCTACTTCTCTTTTCTTTCCTCTTTCGTCTGCCATGGCTCGAGCTCGAGTCGGCTCATGGCCGCTTCAGGTAGAGGAGGGACGGCGCGCCGCCGGACGGAGATTGTGTCGAGCTTCGTTTGCGGTAGATGGCTTGAGGCCGAGCTCGAAACTCGAGCGCTAACCAAAGCTCCGAGTTTGAGGTCGAGCGAGTGTCGTCCATGGCTGGCTGCGAGTGTCGTCCATGGTGGATGGGAAAAACAATATCCAGGAGCAGGCGAGGACGACCCACGTGATGAAATAGCATTAAATACGGATACCGAAGCCGACCCGATACGCCTACGCGTCCGTTTACAAAACCCATTTGCTCATTTCCTCCTCCCAGCTCCGCATCCGACCCCGCCTGCTGAGATTCTTCAAGAAAGTTTGGGTTTTTATTTTTCATTTCATCTCTCCTTGTCCGTCTGCCGGTTCAGTTGTCGTCCCAGAGACCATTTGGGAGATGGGTCTGATCTTCTCAAGCGAGTCCCTGCGTTCCGCGCCCCCGCACAGGCGGTGACAGCCATGAATGAGCGTCGGCGTGCTTGTGAGCAGGTCAAGCCATGAGCCAACTCGAGCTCGAGCCATGGCAGACGCAAGAGGAAAGAAAAGAGAAGTGGAGAGAGAAGAGGGAGAGAGAGGGTCGTGAGCAGCAGGTGAAAACAGGTGGGTCCAAATTTGCCACGATTCTATCGAGAAAATAGAGTGGTCCGGGACCGCCACGTCAGTAAAGGTGAATGGGACAAAAACCTGACCGGTGACGCTCTCTCTCCTCTTTCTGTTTTTTTGTCCCCCTCCACGCACGCATGGCGCCGCGTGAGTGGTCCGGGACCACGCTGACGTGGCAATCCCGGACCACCCAATACTTTCTCCGATTCTATCAGTGTATGGTTTACTGCACCATCTTACGTGGCATGTCAAACACACCTAATATCAAGGTTGAAGGCCGAACAAGGCAAAGAGGAGGTTCTTTCTATACGATCATCTCGATCATCATCGGACCGGACCGACCGAGCTTCGAACGCGATCGATCGATCATCCCGACGAAAGAGATGGTGGAGCTGGACGCCTTGCCCGAGGAATGCATCGCCCACGTGCTCTCCCTCACCACCCCTCTCGACGCCGCCCGCTCCGCCGCCGTCTCCCGCGCCTTACGCTCCGCCTCCGACTCCGACGCCGTCTGGCACAAGTTCCTCCCCCCCGATCTCGACCTCATCGTCTCCACTTTCTTGCCGCCGCCGCCTTTTGGGCCCTCGCTGGATAGGAAGAAGGACGTCTTCCTACGTCTCTGCAAAGACCCTCTTCTCATCGACTCCGGTCGCAAGGTAACTTGATTTTTCGTCGAACGAATTCTGGGTTTTACGGCGGCCGCGGGATGAGATGATTGTCGGGTTCGTGGGCCTCGAGCTTGATTGGGTTGAATTCTTGGAGATCGGCTTGAGGGTCGAATGGTTTTGAACTTCTGCACAGAACCCCGGTTTTGTGGAATCCGCTTCTCGAAGACAATGGCCGATCACACGCGTTAAAGACAAAAATTGAGCCTTTTTCCAATAGTTTCAGGCTTTTAGAATGATTAGTGTAGTCAGCTGCAATCTCTCAATTATCTGCGCATTAGAACAAATGGTAGTCTCAAAGATATGAAGCATAAGCAATTTTAAGCCTTTGCTCAAATTGGCATAGTACTGGGGTTCAATTTTGTTTTATTTTTCTTTTGTAAACTTGGGTTGGCTGGTTGATTGCTTTTGGCTTCACTGCTTGTGCTGGGCAGTCTGAAGAAATTATTGATACTCGCTAGATCGAATTCAAAGTTAAAATAGTAGGTGAGAATGGCATCTTTACCAATGGGCTTGTGCACAGTCTGCAGCAGCTGAGCTAGGGATAGATTTGAACACCATGCTTTAAAATGGCTGTTGTGGCGTAACTGGTTCTAGTTAAAGTTTGGGATAGACTTGGAACGTCGTTTGTTCCACAGAAGTCTGGTGAAGGTATCTCATCGGTGCAGTCTCTGCTCACATGCACGTAATGACATAATTATGATTGCAGGGCGAATTGTTTCCATGTGTGCTAAAACGTGATGTCCTTGTCTAAATTGACGGAGTACTAGTTGAAAGCAGAGAATGACATTAGAAGGTGTTACTCCTAGAATTGGTTGGGCTGGATATAGAGATGGACCATCTGTGATAACCGTTTGGTTAATGTTGGACAGTTGACTTATCAAAGAGTCAAGTGCATTCAATTGAAAAATTCATGGGTGATGATTCTTTTACGCTTTTGTTATTCTATTACTGGGAGAAGTTCATGGAACACAACCCAGTTGATGGTCTTTTTGAAGCAATGAAGTTACTCTAGCTTGTTGTTTTCATTTTTATTATAGTGGAGATCATGGGCATCCTAAATACTTAATTTAAGTACAACAATCTTATTTTAATCGTTTTGGGAATCATGTCTCGAGGAGTATCATATCTGTTCAGTACCTTGTTTGTTCAGCATATCAAATGACTGAACGGTATATTTACCCACTTGTAATTCTCTCCGCATAATTATCCATTGCTATTGTCATGATTCTTATGGAGAGACAGCGCCTTCTTAATTTTCCAAATATTTCACGTAGAATGATCTTTCCATGTCTTGTGCAGAGTTTTGCACTTGAAAAATGGAGTGGGAAGAAGTGTTATATAATTGGCGCCAGAGACCTGTCTATAGCATGGGATGACACTTTTAGCTTCTGGAGATGGAGTTCACTCCACGGCTCAAGGTCCATCCAATCTCCAAACTGCCATTACATTTTCCTCTTTTGCTGTGGATACTGTCATCTGTCTTCTTATGTTTGGCATCTATCGTGTGGTAACTGAAATCTGTTCGTCTATTTGAAAGATTCCCAGAGGTGGCAGAACTTGTAAGTGCACGCTGGCTTGAGGTTCACGCTAAGATGGAGATGCGACTTCTGTCTGCTGACACATATTATGCAGCTTACTTCATCTTTAAGTTTGTGCATGGGAACTATGGTTTTGAGAATCAAGCAGTGGAAGTGTCCATCTTTTGTGGTTCTGCAGGTCAACAACGCAATATATATTTTGATCCTGATGGGAGGTTGAGACAACGATATCAAACCCTGCACAAGAAATCTCGGCATGTGTTCCACAATGCATCTGTGGCAAGAGTTATTCGGGCTAGGGAGAAAAAAGCTCCTCAGGACCGAGGAGATGGGTGGCAGGAGATCAATCTGGGTGAGTTTTTTGTGGACAACCCTCCAACCGGGGAGGTTCAAATAAGCTTGATGGAGGTGAAAAGGGCAAAGTGGAAATCCGGGCTAGTCATCCAGGGGATTGAGCTTCGTCCTACACAGATGACTTCTCAAAAAAGGACTTCCCAAAAAAGCAGTCGTCAGCACATAGGTCGACGGAGATGTGGTGAATGGGGATACTGTGAATGTTATAGATGATTATACTTAACATAAAATTTTACAGAAAATATATTTACAAAGGGGGTGTTAGTAAACTGGATCCTGTTCAAAGCTGTGTGAATGTGCTTATCCAAGATGCATTCTATGTATAGCATTTCTTTTCTGTTGTGTTACTATATGCGTTCTCCTTCCATGGTTAATGGGACCATTTCATAAGCAGGGGGCATTTGGTTTTCTGACTGGACATGATCAGATGACCAGAAGTCTTTTGTTCCGTCTTGACCATTCTTGTATAAGTTCTGTCGGTTCGAACTCATTTCCACTTTCTTAGGCAGTCAAATTTTGCACACTTTAGGCATAAGGTGGAGGGCATTGACGTGGTTCACCAGAATAATAATAATAATAAAAGGAACACGTCAATGAAAACAGGGAAAGGCTTTCTTGTTTTTGGAGAATAATTAGCTACAAGCAACGCAGGCTCTGTAAGGCAAATGCTTCATTCTTTGTGGATGACCAAATGATCCATCTTCACGAAAAAACATTAGGAGCTGAATTATGACAGTGTTTGGCCGAAAAAACATTAGCGCAATATTTGGAAGGGCATTTAAATCTCATCTTCTTCGTTTGATTTTCTCCATTTACCAGTAATAAAACAGTTGGCATAAACATGAACCAAACCCAATTATGGTCCTTCCCTCCTGACTGACTTTTGCTGGAGGAACATAACAAAAATCCCACATTTACCTCTTCTTTATGCCAAATTCACCCCACAGCTCAGAGAAAATTTTCGTATCTTCTTCTCAAAGGAAAAAACTACAAAATGGCTCGTTCCTCTGGTGATCGCTCGTCATCCTGTTGATTCCAACATCAATTGTCTGAGGGGTCCTTCAAATTGTTGTGTGTGTTACAAATTTTGAAGGACCCTTGACCTTCCACATTCCTTACTGGCCTCCTTCAGAGGCCTGATTTCATGGTATTTCTTTTCACAGGATGCTTGATTTGAAAGAAGAGAGTTTCTTGATCTGCGTTCAGACATGAGTTGCTTCCCCTGTTTCTCGTCGCATGTTGAACTGATTAAGAGGGAGCACATGACTCCAATCGAAGGTCACAACGCATCACACGCACCCGGTAAGGCTGCCTACGTTGCTTGTTTTCCTTTATCTGTTGGATTATAATATCATATGCAAAATATAGATGGTTCAAGTTCATCCACCATGTTCATATTTGCCCCCAAAACTCCACCATTTTAAGTTTCATTTCTTCATCCGCCATCTTTCAGTATTTTCAAGGTATGACCTAAAGGAGCCAGAAAATTTGGGCAGCAGTAGATCATAATGCATTGTTGTTTCGGTAAATGGAGATTTAGAATGGAAAAGGTTGAGACTTCCAAGCAATTTCGGCAGATGCAAATATGAGTTGATTTTGCTCATGCACTTTATTCTAAGTAATGTAACAAGTGGTAACTGGAGATCCGGGCTGGTCATCCTGGGGATTGAGCTTCGTCCTACGCGGATCATTTCCCGAGAAAGCAGTCGTCTGCGGATAGGTGGACGTCTGCGCAGAGGTCGGCAGAGATGAGGTAAATGGGGATGTTGACCATATTACAGATGATTATACTTCCCATAAGATGTTACAGAGTATATTTTTACAAAGGGGGTGTTTATAAAAAGGAAGACCATTTTGGAATGTTATCCCTGCCTTTCTTTAGAACATTTTAGGAGTAAAATCTCGAACGCCAATGTCTCTTAAGATCGTTTGGAGAGGTGGAGCAATCGAAATGAGCCGAAGCTGGCTCGAAAACTACTAAAGCCGCTTTACAGAAAAAGAAAGCATTCGTTCATTGAGAGAGAAGAAACATTAGTGGCATAAAAATATTAGCATCTTTGTTTTTGTCCCGCTATTTTGCATGAGACTACTCAAGTCATGAGCAAATTGTTACAAGCACTCAACACTGATTTTGAGAATGTGCAGTGATCCTCGCCATCTTAGATAAAAAAATTCCTTAAATTTATATATGATATATTAATGACAAACTTCTGTCTTGATCTAAGCACTAACTTCTAGGTTTATCTGCCTTTTAAAATATGAGCAACACCAAATTGCTTGAGAACCCAAACTTCCAGTTTTCCTACCCGTTTTCCCCTTGCTTGGCCCTTTCTTTGAGGAGTTGTTGTGTAATAAATGCATAATATCCACTAGAACGTACATGTATTTTATCATTAACTTGATGAAATTAATTTCAAAATATAAAGCTTTTGTCATTTGATAGTTATATGATTTCCGGAAGATGATCTAGAAAGTTATTTTAGGAATAACAAGCTGATCTTTCGCAAGAGTTTGAATGCAATGCACGTGATACCAGGCCGAGAAACTTGGGCAACCACTCCTCTATGTGCCGATTGCTAGTGCATATAGGGCCCTAATGCCTTGGCTTAGCTGGAGAGATCTAGCCTGATCTAATAAGAGCATCGATTGGCTTGGCACAATCTTCCATAAGGGTATAATAAATGAAAATAATTAATTGAGGAGTTTTACTTAAGTGAATTTCTTCAAGGAAAAAGTCATAAAAAATCACAAATTATGCCAACTGTGATACATTTACTTTAACTTTTATTTGTAACATAAAAAACTCCAAAATATATCTATTGTGACATATTTATCTTACACTTTTTTCGTATGATGTAAATAATGTCAAACTTGTACTTATGTGACATATTTATTATTCGTTAAGGTTCCGTAAAATAATTTTTCAGCCGAAGCAAATATCATTTTTATTTCACTAAAGATACGTGGGCGCCATGTCAACACTATTTGTTTTTTGATGTCCATGTAGGTAGGCTTTTAAAGGTTTGTATTGATAGAACTTTGACGGATAGTAAATATGTTGCACATGTATAAGTTTAAGATTTTTGATATCCCAAAGGAAAATTTAGAATAAATGTGTCACCTCGCGAATACTCTAAGGTTTTGATGGCTTTCGTCCATTCCTTTATTATGATAACTCTATTTCATAAACAAAAAGCTATATTTTCCGGTTTCTTTGAATTTCTTTCCTTCATCTTTTTATTTATCTCATTTAAGGATAGAGTGAAACCTTAATAGAAGCTTTTTTATTTTGTTAGAAAAAAAATTATATTCATGGCTCAAAAGGATATATAAGAAGTATATAGACTTTCATAATAAAGCAAATTGAAGCAAAACAAAGGTCAAGATACTACAAAACAAAGCCAAATTTAGAAAACAAGATGTATCAACAAAGCACCGGTAGAGTTAAGCATATATTCATTCTAAAATAACGGATTTGTCAGCAAGATAATTGGCAATCAATCACTAGATCTTGTATTATTGTTAGTAATTAGCACACATTGGAAATTCTTTCTCCAATAACTACAGCGTTGCTAGTTGGCGATGCACGCTTAAATTTGGCGTCCTCTATATTATTGATGTACAGAGACAACCAAAATATATCGAATAGATACAAATCTAACATTTGAAAGAGCAAATCTTCATAATTTAGTGAGACGCTAAAATTCCTACAATCATTATTGAAACTGGAGGCAGAGGACCTGCACACAGATAGAACATGGGGGTATCGAATCCCAAAAACATTATTAAATTTCTAGATCTAAATCGGGAGAGAAGAACTCATTGGTCTAACTCGTTGGTCTAAAACTAGATCTGGGGAGTTCAAACTCTCAAATCTGGAGTTAGATCGAGAGAACACAACTCTCAAATCTAAATCAAGAGTGAAAAAATGAGAAAAAGTAAAAGAAAAATTCAAGGGAAAAAGTCACGAAAAACCCTGAACTTTGCCCAAAGTGACATTTACTCCATTTTTTTTTTGTGACGTGAAAAACCCTAAACTTTTCAAACCGTGACATATTTACCCCATCAAGGGCATTTTTGTCTTTTTATTATGTTTTTTCCTTCTTCTTTTTCTTTTTTTTTTTTCTTCTTCCCTGTCGGCCATGGCGGAGGGAAGCTGGAGTCCGGCGAGGGTCGCCCTCGCCGGCGTCGGGCGAGGGCCTCCCTTGCTAGTCGCTAGATCTGGTGAGGGCAAGGACACCCTCGCCCGACGCAGGTGAGGGCGGCCCTTGCCCGACCCAATTGAGGGCCGCCCTCGCGCCCTTGCTAAGGTGGCCCTAGCCCGACACCAGCAAGGGTGACCCTCACCCGATGCCTGCGAGGGCATCCCTCGCCGGACGTCGGAGGAGGGAAGATAGAAGAAAAAAAATTAAAAAAAGAAAAAGACCAAAATGTTTTATAATTTTGGGATAAATGTGTCACACGATAAAAGTATATGGTTTTTTGTGTCATAAAAAAGAAGTTTGGGATAAATGTATCACTTTAGGTAAAGTTCAGGATTTTTCGTGACTTTTTTCTAAAATTCAAAGAAAATCAAAATAGATGGAGGGGAGGGTGAGACTAGCTCAAACCCTCCCAATGATTGAAGGTTGAAGAAGACAGAGAAGAGAGAGGAAAAGACTTTTCGACTTCTCGCACATTTTTTCCATACCATCATCTTAACGGAAGCTTTTGAAAAGTATTTTTCTATCACCAAACAAATCGGGTTCCGGGTGACCCAAGGAAAGACCAGAAAAGAGAGCAAAAAAAAAAAAAAAAAAAAAACTGGAGACTGGGAAGCCTCTGCTTCGTGGCTGAGCCCGTGGTTGTCAGCAACCTCAGACCGAATCGAAACAAGAACATCATCGGACCGATCGAGCTTCGAACGCGATCGATCGATCGATCATCCCGACGAAAGAGATGGTGGAGCTGGGCGACTTGCCCGCGGATTGCATCGCCCGCATTCTCTCCCTGGCCCTCGCCACCCCTCTCGACGCCGGCCGCTGCGCCACCTTCTCCCGCGCCTTCCGCGCCGCCTCCGACTCCGACGCCGTCTGGCGCAACTTCCTCCCCCCCGACCTCGACCTCATCGTCTCCACTTCCTCGCCGCCGCCGCCGACTCTTTGGCCCTCGCTGACTAGGAAGAAGGACGTCTTCCTACGTCTCTGCAGCGACCCTCTTCTCATCGACTCCGGCCGCAAGGTAACTTGATTTTCGTCGAGCGTATTCTGGGTTTTACGCCGGCCGCGGGATGAAATGATTGCCGGGTTCGTGGGCCCGGAGCTTGACTGAGTTGAATTCTTGGAGTGGAAGGTGAAAGGCTTTGAGATCGGCTTGAGGGTCGAATGGTTTTGAACTTCTGCACAGAACCCCGGTTTTGTGGAATCCGCTTCTCGAAGACCATGACCCATCACACGCGTTAAAGACAAAAATTGAGCCTTTTTTAATAGTTTTAGGCTTTTAGAATGATTGGCGTACTCAGCTGCAATCTCTCAATTATCTGCGCATTGGAACAAATGGTTTGATATTAGTGGCTAACAACGTTGTTGCTGAAGGGTAGTCTTAAAGATATGAAGCATAAGCTGTGTCAACTCAATAATTGGCTCAGCACTCAGGTTCAATTTTGTTTTGTTTTTCTTTCTAAAACTTGGGCTGGTTGATTGCTTTTGGCTTCACTGCTTGTGCTGGGCAGTCTGAAGAAATTATTGATACTTGCTAGAACGAATTCAAAGTTAAAATAGTAGGTGAGAAGGGCATCTTTACCGATGGGCTTGTGCACCGTCTGCAGCAGCTGAGCCAGGGATGGATTTGAACACTGTGCTTTAAAATGGCTGTTGTGGCATAACTGGTTTCAGTTAAAGTTTGGGATAGAATTTGAACATCGTTTGTTCCATATAAGTCTGCTTTGGAGGTGAAGGTATCTCGTCAGTGCAGTCTCTGCTCACATTCATGTGATGACATAATTATGTATGCAGGGCGCATTGTCTGTGTGCGCTAAAACGTGATGTCGTTGTCTGAATTGAGGGAGGACTAGGCAAAAGCAGAGAATGACTTTAGAAGGTGTTACTCCTAGAATTGGTAGGGCTGGATATAAAGATGGACCATCCATTCTCTTATCTTTTGTGGTATTCTATTGCTGGGAGAAGCTCATGGAACAAAACCTGGTTGCAGTGGTCTTTTTGAAGCAGTGGCAGAAGAAGTTACTCTAGTTTGTTTTTTCATTTTCATTAAAGTGGAGTACTTAATTTAAGTACAACGATCTTATTTTAATCGTTTTGGGAACCATGTCTTGAGGAGTATCATATCTGTTCAATACCTTGTTTGTTCAGCACAACAAATGACCGAATGATACATTTTCCTACTTGTAATTCTCTCTGCATAATCATCCCTCACTCTTATCATGTTCCTTATGGAAAGACGGCACCATCTTAATTTTCCAAATATTTCACGTATAGTGATCTTTCCATGTCTTGTGCAGAGTTTTGCACTTGAAAAATGGAGTGGGAAGAAGTGTTATATGGTTGGCGCGAGAGATCTGTCTATAGTATGGGGCGACACTCCTACCTCCTGGAGATGGAGTTCATTGCACGTCTCAAGGTCCATCCAATCTCCAAACTGCTGTTACATTTTCCTCTTTTGCTGTGGATACTGTCACCTGTCTTCTTATGTTTGGCATCTATCGTGTGGTAACTAAATCTGTTCGTCTATTTGAAAGATTCCCAGAGGTGGCAGAGCTCATAAGAGTATGCTGGCTTGAGATTCACGCTAAGATGGAGACACGACTTCTGTCTGCTGACACATATTATGCAGTTTACTTTATCTATAAGTTTGTGCATGGGAACTATGGGTTTGAGAATCAAGCAGTGGAAGTGTCCATCTCTTGTGGTTCTGCGGGTGAACAATGCTATGTATATTTTGATCCTGACGGGAGGTTGAGACAGCAATATCAAACTGTGCAAGAGAGATCACCGCATATTTTCCGCGATCCATCTGCGGCAAGAGTTCTTCAGGCTAGGGAGAAAAAATCTCCTCGGGACCGAAGAGATGGGTGGAAGGAGATCAATCTGGGTGAGTTTTTCGTAAATGACCCGCCAACTGGGGAGGTTCAAATAAACTTGATGGATGTGAAAAGTGCAAAGTGGAAATCTGGGCTAGTCATCCAGGGAATTGAGCTTCGTCCTACACAGATGACTTCCCAAGAAAGCAGTCGTCAGCGCATAGGTCAACGGAGATGAGGTGAATGGAATAATGTGAATATCACAGATGATTACACTTCACACAAGATGTTACAGAATATATATTTACAAAGGGGGTGTTAATAAACTGGATCCTGTTCAAAGCTGTGTGAATGTGCTTATCTATCTAAGATGCATTCTATGTATGGCATTTCTTTTCTGTTGTAGTACTATATGCGTTCTTTTCCATGGTTAATGGGACCATTTCAAAAGCAGGGGCATTTGGTTTTCTGATTAGACATGATCAGATGACCAGAAATCTTTTGTTCCATCTTGACCATTCTTGTATAAGTTCTCTTGGTTCGAACTCATTTTCCATTTTCGGCGGTAAGAGAACTGGAATAGGCAGTCAAATTTTGCACATTGTTGCATTTGGCAATTGGGATAAAATTCAGGATAGGATATGATTTATTCTATCTTATTGGTGCTTGCTTAAGACAGGATAAAGTTGGATATAAGGGGGACATAGGCAGGATAAAATTATCTTATGGGAAATGTGGGATAAAGGTGGATATGATTTCTAATGTTCATAATAGGAAAGTTATTTTCTCGAATAACAAACTTATTAAATTAACAAAATTGAAATTATACTTCAATATAAATAATATTTGAATTCTAATTTAAGAAATTAAAGATAAAAAATAAAATTTTAATTTTAATTTTTTTATCTTAATTTATATATTCAACTTTAATTCTATCTTATAATAAACATTGAATCTATAAATTAAATATTTATATTTATTATATATTTTAGGTATTTTTGTATTTTAGGTATGTTAGTACAATTTACTATTTGATAAAATTTTATTAAAGAATGATGATAGGGAAAAAAGAAATAATAAATAAAATGATATAAAAAGAGGAAAAAAAATAAATTAAGGAATAATGTTATGAGAGATTTTCACCATCTCTGTTTATGAAAATTTATGTTTATTTATAATGATATGCCATTCATATATATATGACGTGAATATATTCGATTTTAATATTGTGATTCATCAAACAATAGACAAGATATAAAAAAATCCAAAGACTTTGTATCCTATCTTATCCAATCTTTCGATTAAAAATCCGGACGACTAAATGTGGCCTTTAAGCATAAGGTGGATGGCATTAATGTTGTTCACCAGAATAATAATAAAAAAAGGAACACGTCAATGAAAACGGGGAAGGACTTTCTTGTTTTTTGGAGATGATTAGGTACAGGCTCTGTAAGGCAAACGCTACATTCTTTGTGGATGACCAAATGATCCATCTTCACGACCATAGGAATGCTCTGTAAGGCAAACGCTACATCAAAGTCTCAATTACATTAAGATATGATATTTCGTAATCAAATATCTTTTCATCAGATTCTCTACGACGTAACGGATCCTTTTGAGGGTCCATAGACCTCACAACCATAAGAATGCTCAATGGGTGAGCCTTATCCATATTGAAGTGTTTAAATAATCTTTCAATGTATGCTGATTGATAGACAATTATTCCATTTACTTTATGCTCAAGCTTTAGACCAAGATAAAATTTGATTTTATCCAAATCTTTAACTTCGAACTTTATTTTCAAATACTCGGTAGTTTTAGCTAACTCTTCTAGAGTTCTAATTAAATTTATATCATCGACATAAACTGCCACAATAGCAAATTCGGTTTATAATTTCTTAATAAACATGCATGGGCATATAGAATTATTCTTATACCTTTCCTTAACTAGGTACTCACTTAGGCATTGATACCACATGTGATCAGATTGTTTTAACCTGTATAAAAATCTTTATAATTTTATTAAGAATAAGTTGCAGGGAGTGCATGCATCAAGCATTTTGAATCCCTCAGAATTTTCTTATAAATATCAGAGTCTAATGAGCTATATAGATATGCTGTCACAACGTCTATAAGACACATTTCCAATTTTTCAAAGAGTACCAGACTAATGAGAAAACAAAATATAATCATATTCATCACGGGTGAATATGTCTCATCATAATAAATTCCAACTTTCTAGGAAAATTCTTAGGCAACGGGTCTGGCTTTATACCTGACAACTTCGTTTTTCTCATTTTGTTTTTAGACAAATACCCATTTATATCTAACAGGTTTTATACCATCAGGGATCTGAGTTATATGTCTAAAACCTCTCGTTTAGCTATGGAAGCTTATTCAGCCTTAATTACTTTCTCCCACTTAAATCAATCTTGCATTTGACGACATTCAATAATAGATTGCAGTTTACAATCATTATCCATAATTTTATGAGCAACTAAGAATGCAAAAATATCATCAATGATGATTTCATTTCGATCTCAAATCTTATTACAATATGTAATGAAATTCTCAGTATTCCCACAGTTGATGTTCTTTTCATGGTTTGCACCTCTTAAAGGGCAATAAGCTCTTTAGGAGCAAGCACAACACCATGCTCTTTTTGAGTGAATTCCTTATTATTTCCCCTTTGTTTTACAGGAATAGTGTCTTTTGATCATATTGGTCTACCACGCTTTAAGGGTGGGGGATTTTGATCTATTTTAGCATGTTATTTGATAACAATTATCTTAACTAGAGCATTTGTAGTTGAAATATGAGACTTCATTACCTTAGTAGTATCATTAAGTACGTTAGGAAGTCTATTAGCCATAACCTGTAAATGGATTATGCGCTGCACCTCATTTTCGCATTCATGAGTTCTTTGGTCTAATTGAAATAATTTTTTCTCATTCCAAGAGAAAACCTTAACTGGTTTCTACTTTGCAGTCATGGAAGTTGTAGGTGTCCAAATTGATGGAAATATAGTCTTATAGAAATGACAATTTGTGAATCTAGCAGTAAAAAAATCACCAGTAGTTAGTTCCAAGAACCTAATTATGGACGGTGAATTAAACTCAACATAAATGCCCAAACGGCATTGGGGACTCACTTTCATCCTTTTTGGCGATGCTACAAGCACTTGTATTGCACAACCAAAGATGCGTAAATGTGAAATATCGGTTCATAACCAATAACCATTTGAATGGGAGATTATAAAAGACTAGCAGTAGGATGCAATTTAATTAGGGCTGCCGCATGCAAAATTACATCACCCAATGCTGTATTATTTAGATTCGTTCTTTATAATAGAGTGTGGGCAATGATTTGCACATGTTTAATCAATGATTATGTCAATCCATTTTTAGTATGAACATATGTAATCGGATGCTCAACCTCAATTCCGAGTGAAGCATAATACATTTCAAAACTCTTTGATGTAAATTCACCATCATTATCCATCTTATGCTTTTAATTGGATAATTAGGGAATTGTGTAAGGAGCTTTATAATCTACGCAAGTACATATGCAAATGTGACAATGCGCGTAGATAATAGGCAAACATGTGACCATTTATAGGATGTGTCCATTAATACTATAAAATATCAAAACGATCCACTTGGTAGTTATATTGGTCCACAAATATTACCTTGAATTCTTTGCAAGAATAAAGGGGATTGAAGATTAATATTTATTATAGAAGATTTTGTAACGAGTTTTCCTTGTGAACAAGCTTCACAATTATAATCTTTGAACAACAATACCTTTGTATTCTTTAAAGGGTACCCTTTTGTATTCTAAATTATTCTACGCATCATTAAATTGTCAGGGTGACTAAGGCGATCATACCACAGTCTAACCTGATCAGGGTTTGCCAATTTCCAGGATATGGAGGTGTAGGTTTCAATAGCCTTAATCATGACACAATATAAACCCAAGAAACTTCGAACTTCTCATGGATGGTCTTCAAGTCCATCTTATAAGGGGTAATGCCAAAATATTCTTTATCTTGCTCATAAATAGTCTCAATATTATACCAATTGCGGCATACATCTTTGAAGTTGAACAAATTCATTTTTGATCTACTGCTTAGAAACGTATCCTTTATATGCAAGATTGTGCCATTTGGCAAAACATTGTGACATTCTCGAAACCATCAATAATCGGAACATGACTTAATATTATATGGACATGTGCCTTATGCAATGTCATACTCGAAAAAAAAAAAGTGTCTACTACGAAATATAGTATGTGCTGATGCACTATCAAGCAAACAAATATATTCCTTTTTTTCGGTATTTTTCAATTGCATTTGTGTTGATAATTTCAGGTATCAAGTACCTAAAATTTGCACATTAGTTATATAGTCCAATAAAATTTCAAAATAATAAATATTATATAAGGTTCATAAGCCTTTCATTACATAAACATATTAGAGAAAGATAAAATGTAATACATTTAAAGAAAAGTAACTAGAAAAAAAATTATTAGAATCATAAAATTCAAAATCCAAGTCGTCATCCACTAGTCTAATGCCTTATCAAAGTAAACAGAGGTTCTCAAAGAAATCAGAGACATTTAGGGATGCATTTGCTACTTTAGGAGCAAGAGGAGTTCTACCAATAGAGATATTATTGGCCTCAATAGTAGTTACGGCCGTAGGATTGATTTCAATAGCATGATAGATCAACAAAGTATTTTGGTGTACGATAAGTACGTGGCCAGTGTCTAGTCATGCCACAACGATTGCAAATACTTTCATTATTCACATTCTTTGGCTTTTTTTTCTTTCTCATGATTCGGGTTAAAGTTAGATTTCCTAGGACAGCTAAATTTCCTACCATCAATTCTAGGATTATGTTCTTGCTTATGCTTATAGCTCTTAAAATGACCAATATTTTTCTCAGAGTTAGCATGTGCTTTAGGTAATACTTTTGAGCTAGCAAGTTTAAGATCATGAGTTTTGAATAGCAATTCATTAATTTACTTAGCAGTGAGGAGCACGGAAACTAATTTAGAGTATGTGGTAAATTAACAACGTTGGTATTGCTGTTGTAATACAATATTCGAAGCATAGAAGGTGGAGAAATTTTTTTTCTAACAGTTTCGTATTAATGAGCTTGATACTGCATAATTCAAGCCGAGAAACAATATCAAATAAAGCGAAGTTATAGTTAGACATTGATTTAAAATCTTGTAGCCTGAAATTTTGCCAGTCATATTGTACTTGAGAGAGGATAACAGTCTTGGTATGATCATACCTATCCTTCAACCTCTTCCACAGGGTCTGAAGGTCTCAAACGGATAAATATTGAGTCTAGTCTCTCATGCAAATGATGGCGAATAAAAATTAGTGCATTTGCTTTATCTTTTACATTTGAGGTTCCGTCTTCTATAATTGCATTAGCAAGATCTTGCCATTTGGGGTGCATTTTCATGTCAAAGCGCCAGGATAGATAATTATTTTCACTCACATCTAGGATGTGGAATTTGGGCTTTTTAATATTTGCCATAATTCTTGCAAAAATGAATCCTTAAATTAATTAGAAGCATACCGCAACTTTAGGAGCTGAATGATACTTTTAGATTTGAAATTGGTTTCAAGCCAAGAAAAAAAAATGAAGAATTGATAGGAGAAGATGAGTATAAGATGATTAATGAAATCAAAGAGAATACTTACCTTGCAAAAATTATTTACTTGGTTGGTAGATCTTCGTGCTGATAACGTGTTGTAAAATATTACATTGAAAATATATAATAGAGAGAATAGAGAGAGATTAAGTAGAGAAAGCAGATAAACACCAAAGATAGTAGAGAAAGACAGACACAAAAGATCGTAGAGAAAGCCAAACGAGAAATTTTTATTTGTGCTATTTTATTTTCCTTTTCTTCACTCTATCACAGCTATGATAGAACTAAGCTTCTATTAATAATAAAATAATGATGCACTTATCATTAATGTCAATGTATTGAATAATATATATATTGGATAGGGAGATGAATAATCATTGGATATGGAGATGTACTTAGAATATATGATACAAATTTATCATAATAGGCACATTAGATAAGATAAATATAATTAATATTAATTCATGTATTTCATAACAATCACTTTGGTTTTTGTTCCACTATTTTGCACAAGACTATAAATGCAAGTCATGTTGTGAGCAAAGTTATTATAAGCACTCAACACTGAGTTAGAGAACGTGTAGTGAAATTCCTTAAATTGACATATGATATACTAATGAAAAACTCCGGTCTTGCTCTTAGTGCTAAGTTAACCATCTTGTAAAATATGAGCAACACCAAACCCCTGGAAGGCCAAAACTTCCATTTGTCTTACCTGTTATCCCCCTTGCTTGGCCCTTCTTCCAAGGGGTTGTTGTGCAATAAGTGCCTAATATCCATTGTACATATTATCATCAACTCGATGAAATTAATTTCAAGATATAAGCTTTTGATAGATATATGATTTCCAAAAGATGATCTAGAAAGTTACTCTAGATTCTAGGGATAACAAGCTGATCTTTTGTATACTAAGCTAAGAAACTTGGGCAACCACTCCTCTATGTGCCGATCGCTAGCGCATATAGGACCCTAGTGCTCGGCTCAACCGGAGAGACCTAGCCTTTTCTAATAAGAGCATCAATTGGTTTGGCACAATCATCCTTAAGGGCATAATAAATGAAAAGAATTAATTGAGGAGTTTTACTTAAGTGAATTTCTTTAAGGAAAAAGTCATAAAAAAATATCAAATGATGTCAATTGTGACACATTTACTCTAAACTTTTATTTGTGATATAAAAAACCCCAAATTATATCTACTGTAATACATTTACTCTAAACTTTTTCTGTTGACATAAAAACTTTCAAATTTGTATTTATATGACATATTTATCATTCGTCAAGTTTCCCTAAAATAATTTTTCAGCCAAAACAAATATCGTTTATATTTTACTAAAGTCACATGGGCATCATATTAACACTATTTGCTTTCCAATGTCCATGTAGGTAGGCCTTTTAAAGGTTTGTATTGAGGAAACTTTGACAGATGATAAATACGTCGCACATGAACAAGTTTGAGATTTTTGATGTTCTTGAGAAAAATTTAAGATAAATGCATCACCGTGGGAATACTCTAAGGTTTTGATGGCTTTTGTCCATTCCTTTATTATGATAACTCTATTTCATAAATAAGAAGTTATATCTTTCCGGTTTCTTTGAATTTTTTTCTTCATCTTCTTTATTTATCTCATTTAAGGAAAGAGTAAAACCTTAATGGAAGCTTTTTTGTTTTTTTGTCAGAAAAAAATTGTATTCATAGCTCAAAGAATACATAAGAAGTACATAAACTTTAATAATAAAGCAAATCGAAGCAAAGCAAAGGCCGGAATACTACAAAACAAAGCAAAATCTAGAAAACAAGGAGGATCAACAAAAACACATAAAGGTTTAAGTACACACTCATTCCAAAAGAACGGATAATTGGCGGCCAATCATGGATCTTGTATCATCTTCGGTGATAAGCATGCACAAGAAATTCCTTCTATAATAATTACAACGTTGCTAGTTGGCGGTGCATGCCTAAGTTTGGCTTCTACAAAGATAACCAAAATGAGTTAAATAAATATAAATCTAACTTTTGGAAGAGCATAGTTCAGGAGTGGGTTTCGACTCCCACACCCTGCAAAGAGGTAGGACAAAAGATTGAGAGTAAGTGTTAAAATAGGAGTAGAGTATGATTGACAAAAAAAAAGATAAAAAAAGAAAAAGAAGGAGCACTCATCGACTTTGTATGAGACCACAAATTCAGTCATGTTGCATGCAAAGTTGGTATAAGCACTCGTCAACTTCGAGAGCCGATGGTGGTCACCGCCTTCCCAGATAAAAAAAAAAATCCTTAAATTAATGAAAAACTTCTATCCCGCCCTTATCCTCAAGTTCTGGGATTAAACCACGTCCACTAACTTGCAATGGTTTCTGATAAGCGCACGAGAAATGAAAAAAAAATAAAGTAATCGAGGAGTTTAACTTAAGTGAATTCCTCTATCATGATAACCTTACTTCACTGTACATGTATACATTCCAATGTCTTTGATTTTCTTTTTCATCTTCTTCTTGAACTTTGAGGTAGAATTTCTCATCGGAGTCGAAACAAGAACATCATCGGACCGATCGAGCTTCGAACGCGATCGATCGATCGATCATGCCAACGAAAGAGACGTTTGAGCTGGGCGCCTTGCCCTTGGATTGCATCGAATGCATACTCTCCCTGGCCCTCGCCACCCCTGTCGACTTCGGCCGCTGCGCCACCGTCTCCCGCGAGTTCCGCTCCGTCTCCGACTCCGACGCCATCTGGCGCAACTTCCTCCCCCCCGACCTCGACCTCATCGTCTCCACTTCCTCGCCGCCGCCGCCTTTTGGGCCCTCGCTGACTAAGAAGGACGTCTTCCTGCGTCTCTGCACCGACCCTATTCTCATCGACTCCGGTCGCAAGGTAACTTGATTTCTGTCGGACGAATTCTGGGTTTTATGCCGGCCGCGGGATGAAATGATTGCCGGGTTCGTGGGCCTGGAGCTTGATTTAGTTGAATTCTTGGAGTGGAAAGCGAAAGGCTTTGAGATCGGCCTGAGGGTCGAACGGTTTTGAACTTCTGCACAGAACTCCGGCTTTGCGTAATCCGTTACAATGGCCGATCACCAAAAAAAAAAAAAAAAAATTGAGCCTTTTTCCAATGGTTTCAGGCTTTTAGAATAGTTAGCGTAGTCAGCTGCAATCTCTCAATTATTCTGCGCTTTAGTAATGATGGTTTGATCTTAAGTGGCTAACAACGTCGGTGCTGGGGTTCGCTCGTTTAATCTTCCTGCACATGAAGGGTAGTCTCAAAGGTATCAACTTTAAGCTTTTATAAACTTGGGTTGGCTGGTTGGTTGGTTTTGGCTTCACTGCTGGTACTGGGCAGTCTGAAGAAACCGACCATACTCACTAGTATGAATTTGAAGTTACAATAGTAGGTGAGGAAGGCATCATTACCGACGGGCAGTTGTGCTTAAGTCGTGCACTGTCTGCAGGAGCTGAATACCAGAGTTAGGGATGGTTTTGAACGCTATGCTTTGAAAAGGCTGTTGTGGTGTAACTGATTTTAGTTAAAGTTGGGGATGAAATTGGAAGTTTGTCCCTCGGAAGTCTGCTGTGGATTATCTCGCCGGTGCAGTCTCTGCTCACATGTATGCAATGACATAATTATGAATGCAGGGCAAATTGTCTCCATGTGTGCTAAAACGTGACATTCTTGTCTAAATTGAGGGAGGACTAGTTGAAAGCAGAGAATGACATTAGAAGGTGTTACTCCTAGAATTGGTTGGGCCGGGTATAGAGATGGACCATCTATGCTAACCGTTTGGTTAATGTTGGATGGTTGACTTATCAAAGAGTCAAGTGCATTCAATTGAAAAGTTCATGAAGTGATGATTCTTTTACGTTTTTGGTATTCTATTACTGGGAGAAGTTCATGGAACACAACCCGGTTGCAATGGTCTTTTTGAAGCAATGAAGTTACTCTAGCTTGTTTATTCATTTTTATTAAAGTGGAGATCATGGGCATCCTAAATACTTAATTTAAGTACAACAATCTTATTTTAATCGTTTTGGAATCATGTCTCGAGGAGTATCATATCTGTTCAAACCTTGTTTGTTCAGCATAACAAATGATATAATTACCTACTTATAATTCTCTCCGCATAATTATCTATCACTATTGTCATGTTCCTTATGGAGAGATGGCGCCTTCTTAATTTTCCAAATATTTCACATAGAATGATTTGTCCATGTCTTGTGCAGAGTTTTGCACTTGAAAAATGGAGCGGGAAGAAGTGTTATATGATTGGCGCCAGAGCTCTGTCTATAGAATTGGGTGACAATCCTCTGTGCTGGAGATGGAGTTCACTCCATGTCTCAAGGTCCATCCAATCTCCTAACTGCTGTTACATTTTCCTCTTTTGCTGTCGATACTGTCATCTGTCTTCTTATGTTTGGCATCTATCGTGTAGTAACTAAATCTGTTCGTCTATTTGAAAGATTCCCAGTGGTGGCAGAGCTCATAAAAGTACGCTGGCTTGAGGTTCATGCTAAGATGGAGACACGACTTCTGTCTGCTGACACATATTATGCAGTTTACTTTATCTATAAGTTTGTGCATGGGAACTGTGGGTTTGAGACTGAAGCAGTGGAAGTGTCCATCTCTTGTGGTTCTGCTGATGAACAATGCTCTGTATATTTTGATCTTGATGGGGAGTTGAGACAGCAAATGCAAACCGCGCTAGAGAGATTACCGCATATTTTCCGCGATACATCTGCAGCAAGAGTTATTCTGGATAGGAGTCCTCGGGACCGAGGGGATGGGTGGCAGGAGATCAATCTAGGTAAGATTTTCGTGGATGACCTGCCAATTGGGGAGGTTCAAATAAGCTTGATGGATGTGAAAAGTGCAAAGTGGAAATCCGGGCTAGTCATCCAGGGAATTGAGCTTCGTCCTACATAAATGACTTCCCAAGCAAGCAGTCGTCAGCGCACAGGTCAACGGAGATGAGGTGAATGTCACAGATGATTACACTTCACACAAGATGTTACAGAATATATATTTACAGAGGGGGTGTTAATAAACTGGATCCTGTTCAAAGCTGTGTGAATGTGCTTATCTATCCAAGATGCATTCTATGTATGGCTTTTCTTTTCTGTTGTGGTACTATGTTCTCTTTTCATGGTTAATGGGACCATTTCATAAGCAGGGGCATTTGGTTTTCTGATTAGAAATGATCAGATGACCAGAAATCTTTTGTTCCGTCTTGATCATTCTTGTATAAGTTCTCTTGGTCATGTCTGACATTCATGTCATCCGGTTGGTTGGGCAACAAAGAGACAAGTGTCGATTTCGTTTTACTTTGGTACCATGTAAATGCGGCCCACAAAGCTAGTCGAAGATGGAAATGAACTCTTGACAATTTCCGCCAACGGGCCAAGCATTGGCTAACCCAAACCCAGCCCGATTGACCTGGGGGAACATGTGTTTGGGAAATGAAACGGGCTTTTTGGGCTATGGCCGAGGGATGATGGGCCGGGCTTCATGACTTGAATTCCCTTTCCAAGAATTGTCCTAAGATAATGGTAAGGACGGTTGAATCTCACGAAACCAAACTTATATCCACGCTCCGTTTATTTTATAAAAAAAATTATTGATTAGGAAAAGTTTTCTTAAGCAATGGTAACGATTAAAGTTAGAAAAATATTTTTCAAATTGTTGATCCCCGCGAAATCAACGGATCTTTTTGAAGGTCTGAGACCTTACAACCATAGGGATGATCAATGAGTGAGCCTTATCCATATTGAAGTGTTTAAATAATCTTTCAATGTATACTGATTGATAGATGATTATTCCATTTGCTTTATGCTCAAACTTTAGACCAAGATAAAGTTTGGTTTTACCCAAATCTTTAACTTCGAACTTTATTTTCAAATACTCAGTAGTTTTAGCTAACTCTTTTAGAGTTCCAATTAAATTTATATTATCCACATAAACTGGCACAATAGCAAATTCGGTTTCTAATTTCTTAATAAACATGTATGGGCAATAGAATTATTCTTATACCTTTCCTTAACTAAGTACTCACTTAGGCATTGATACCACATGTGATCATATTGCTTTAACCTGTATAAAAATCTTTGCAATTTTATTAAGAATAAGTTGCAGGGAGTGCATGCATCAGGCATTTTGAATCCCTCAGAATTTTCTTATAATTATCAGAGTCTAATGAGCTATATAGATATGCCGTCACAACGTCTATAAGACGCATTTCCAATTTTTCAAAGAGTACCAGACTAATGAGAAAACAAAATATAATCATATTCATCACGGGTGAATATGTCTCATCATAATAAATTCCAACTTTCTAGGAGAATTCTTAGGCAACGGGTCTGGCTTTATACCTGACAATTTCGTTTTTCTCATTTTGTTTTTAGACAAATATCCATTTATATCCAACAGGTTTTATACTATCAGGGATCTGAGTTATAGGTCGAAAACCTCTCGTTTAGCTAGGGAAACTTATTCAGCCTTAATTACTTTCTCCCACTTAGGCCAATCTTATCTTTGACGGCATTCAATAATAGATTGCAGTTTACAATCATTATCGCAACTACGAATACAAAAATATCATCAATGATGATTTTATTTCGATCTCAAATCTTATTACAATATGTAATGAAATTTTCAGTATTCCCAGAGTTGATGTTCTTTTCATGGTTTGCACATCTTCAAGGGCAATAAGCTCTTTAGGAGCAAACACAACACCAGGCTCTTTTTAAGTGAATTCCTTATTATTTCCCATTCGTTTTATAGGAATATTGTCTTTTGATCATATTGGTCTACCACGTTTTAAGGGTGAGGGATTTTGATCTATTTTAGCCTGTTATTTGATAACAATTATCTTAAATAGAGCATTTGCAGCTGAAATATGAGACTTCATTACCTTAGTAGTATCATTAAGTACGTTAGGAAGTCTATTAGCCATAACCTGTAAATGGATTATGCGCTGCACCTCATTTTCGCATTCAAGAGTTCTTTGGTCTAATTGAAATAATTTTTTCTCATTCCAAGAGAAAACTTTAACTGGTTTCTACTTTGCAGTCATGGAAGTTGTAGGTGTCCAAATTGATGGAAATATAGTCTTATTGAAATGACAATTTGTGAATCTAGCAGTAAAAAAATTACCAGTAGTTAGTTCCAAGAACCTAATTATGGACGGTGAATTAAACTCAACATAAATGCCCAAACGGCATTGGGGACTCACTTTCGTCCTTTTTGGCGATGCTACAGGCACTTGTATTGCACAACCAAAGATGCGTAAATGTGAAATATTGGTTCATAACCAATAACCATTTGAATGGGAGATAATAAAAGACTAGAAGTAGGACGCAATTTAATTAGGGCTGCCGCATGCAAAATTACATCACCCAATGCTGTATTATTAAGATTCGTTCTTTATAATAGAGTGTGGGCAATGATTTGCACATGTTTAATCAATGATTCTGTCAATCCATTTTCAGTATGAACATATGTAATCGGATGCTCAACCTCAATTCCGAGTGAAGCATAATACATTTCAAAACTCTTTGATGTAAATTCATTATCATTATCCATCTTATGCTTTTAATTGGATAATTAGAGAATTGTGTACGGAGCTTTATAATCTACGCAAGTACACATGCAAATGTGACAATGCGCGTAGATAATAGGCAAACATGTGACCATTTATAGGATGTGTCCACTAATACTATAAAATATCAAAACGATCCACTTGGTAGTTATATTGGTCCACAAATATTACCCTGAATTCTTTGCAAGAATAAAGGGAATTGAAGATTAATATTTATTATAAAATGTTTTGTAAAGAGTTTTACCCCAAACTATTTTTGTGACACAAAAAACAAGCTTCACAATTATAATCTTTGAATAACAATACCTTTGTATTCTTTAAAGGGTATTATTTTGTATTCTAAATTATTCTACGCATCATTAAATTGTCAGGGTGACTAAGGCGATCATACCACAGTCTAACCTGATCAGGGTTTGCCAATTTCTAGGATATGGAGGTGTAGGTTTCAATAGCCTTTATCATGACACAATACAAACCCAAGAAGCTTGTAACTTCTCATGGATGGTCTTCAAGCCCATCTTATAAGGGGTAATGCCAAAATATTCTTTATATTGCTCATAAATAATCTCAATATTATACCAATTGCGGCATACATCTTTGAAGTTGAACAAATTCATTTTTGATCTACTGCTTAGAAACGCATCCTTTATATGCAAGATTGTACCATTTGGCAAAACATTGTGACATTCTCAAAACCATCAATAATCGGAACATGACCTAATATTATATGGACATGTGCCTTATGCAATGTCATACTCGAAAAAAAAAAAGTGTCTACTACGAAATATAGTATGTGTTGATGTACTATCAAACAAACAAATATATTCCTTTTTCTCGGTATTTTCCATTTGTATTTGTGTTGATAACTTCAGGTATGAAGTACCTAAAATTTGCACATTAGTTATAGAGTCAAATAAAATTTCAAAATAACAAATATTATATAAGGTTCATAAGCCTTTCATTACATAAATATATTAGAGAACGATAAAATGTAATACATTTAAAGAAAAGTAACTAGAAAAAAAAATTATTAGAATCATAAAATTCGAAATCCAAGTTGTCATCCACTAGTCTAATGCCTCATCAAAGTAATCAGAGATTCTCAAAGAAATCAGAGACATTCAGGGATGCATTTGCTACTTTAGGAGCAAGAGGAGTCCCACCAACAGAGATATTATTGGCCTCAATAGTAGTTATGGTCGTAGGATTGATTTCAATAGCATGATAGATCAACAAAGTATTTTGGTGTACGATAAGTACGTGACCAGTGTCTAGTCATGCCACAACGATTGCAAATACTTTCATTATTCACATTCTTTGGCTTTTTTTCTTTCTCATGATTCGGGTCAAAGTTAGATTTCCTAGTGTGGTTAAATTTCCTACCATCCATTCTAGGATTATGTTCTTGTTTATGCTTATAGCCCTTAAAATGGCCAGTATTTTTCTCAGAGTTAGCATGTGCTTCAGGTAATAGTTTTGAGCCAGCAAGTTTAAGATCATGAGTTTTGAACATCAATTCATTAATTTGCTTAGTAGTGAGGAGCACGGAAACTAATTCAGAGTATGTGGTAAATTAACGATGTCGGTATTGCTGTTGTAGTACAATATTCGAAGCATAGAAGGTGGAGAAATTTTTTTCTAACGGTTCCGTATTAATGAGCTTGATACTGCATAATTCAAGCCAAGAAACAATATCAAATAAAGCGAAGTTATATTTAGACATTGATTTAAAATCTTGTAGCCTGAAATTTTGCCAGTCATATTGTACTTGAGGGATGATAACAGTCTTGGTATGATCATACCTATCCTTCAACCTCTTCTACAGGTTTGAAGGTCTCAAACGGATAAATATTGAGTCTAGTCTCTCATGCAAATGATGGCGAATAAAAATTAGTGCATTTGCTTTATCTTTTACATTTGAGGTTCTGTCTTCTATAATTGCATTAGCGAGATCTTGCCTTTTGGGGTGCATTTTCATGTCAAAGCGCTAGGATAGATAATTATTTACACTCACATCTAGGATGTGGAATTTGGGCTTTTTAATATTTGCCATAATTCTTGCAAAAATGAATCCTTAAATTAATTAGAAGCATACTGCAACTTCAGGAGCATAATGATACTTTTAGATTTGAAATTGGTTTCAAGCCAAGAAAAAAAAATGAAGAATTGATAGTAGAAGATGAGTATAAGATGATTAATGAAATCAAAGAGAACACTTACCTTGCAAAAATTATTTACTTGCTTGGTAGATTTTCGTGCTGATAACCTGTTGTAAAATATTGCATTGGAAATATATAATAGAGAGAATAGAGAGAGATTAAGTAGAGAAAGCAGATAAACACCAAAGATGGTAGAGAAAGCCAGACACCAAAGATCGTAGAGAAAGCCAAACGAGAAATTTTTATTTGTACTATTTTATTTTCCTTTTCTTCACTCTATCAAAGCTATGATAGAACTAAGCTTCTATTAATAATAAAATAATGATGCACTTATCATTAATGTCAATGTATTGAATAGTATATATATTGGATAGGGAGATGAATATTCATTGGATATGGAGATGTACTTAGAATGTAGGATACGAATTTATCATAATAGGTACATTAGATAAGATGAATATAATGAATATTCATTCGTGTATTTCATAACAATCGCTTTGGTTTTTGTCTTGCTGTTTTGCACAAGACTATAAATGCAAGTCATATTGTGAGCAAAGTTATTTTAAGCACTCAACACTGAGTTAGAGAACGTGTAGTGACCCTCGCCATCCTAGATAAAAAATTCCTTAAATTGACATATGATATACTAATGAAAAACTCCGGTCTTGCTCTTAGCGCTAAGTTAACAATCTTTTAAAATATGAGCAACACCAAACCCCTTGAAGGCCAAAACTTCCATTTGTCTTACCTGTTATCCCCCTTGCTTGGCCCTTCTTCTAAGGGGTTGTTGTGCAATAAATGCCTAATATCCATTGTACATATTATCATCAACTCGATGAAATTAATTTCAAGATATAAGCTTTTGATAGTTATATGATTTCCAAAAGATGATCTAGAAAGTTACTCTAGACTCTAGGGATAATAAGCTGATCTTTTGTAAGAGTTCCAATGCAAAGCATGTGATACCAAGCCAAAAAACTTGGGCAACCACCCCTTTATGTGCCGATCGCTAGCGCATATGGGACCCTAGTGCTCGGCTCAACCGGAGAGACCTAGCCTTTTCTAATAAGAGCATCAATTGGTTTGGCACAATCTTCCTTAAGGGCATAACAAATGAAAAGAATTAATTGAGGAGTTTTACTTAAGTGAATTTCTTTAAGGAAAAAGTCATAAAAAAATATCAAATGATGTCAATTGTGACACATTTACTCTAAACTTTTATTTTTGATATAAAAAACCCCAAATTATATCTATTGTAATACATTTACCCTAAACTTTTTCTGGTGACATAAAAAATTTCAAATTTGTATTTATATGACATATTTATCATTCGTCAAGTTTCCGTAAAATAATTTTTCAGCCAAAACAAATATCGTTTATATTTCACTAAAGTCACATGGGCATCATATTAACACTATTTGCTTTCCAATGTCCATGTAGGTAGGCTTTTTAAAGGTTTGTATTGACAAAACTTTGACAGATGATAAATACGTCGCACATGAAAAAGTTTGAGATTTTTGATGTTCTTGAGAAAAATTTAGGATAAATGCATCACCGTGGGAATACTCTTAAGGTTTTGATGGCTTTTGTCCATTCCTTTATTATGATAACTCTATTTCATAAATAAGAAGTTATATCTTTCCAGTTTCTTTGAATTTTTTTCTTCATCTTCTTTATTTATCTCATTTAAGGAAAGAGTAAAACCTTAATGGAAGCTTTTTTGTTTTTTTGTCAGAAAAAATTGTATTCATAGCTCAAAGAATACATAAGAAGTACATAAACTTTAATAATGAAGCAAATCGAAGCAAAGCAAAGGCCGGAATACTACAAAACAAAGCAAAATCTAGAAAACAAGGAGGATCAACAAAAACACATAAAGGTTTAAGTACACACTCATTCCAAAAGAACGGATTTGTCAAGCAAGATAATTGGCAGCCAATCATGGATCTTGTATCATCTTCAGTGATAAGCATGCGCAATAAATTCCTTCTATAATAATTACAACGTTGCTAGTTGGCGGTGCGCACCTACGTTTGGCTTCTACAAAAATAACCAAAATGGGTTAAATAAATATAAATCTAACCTTTGGAAGAGCATAGTTTAGCGAGACACTAGAGCTTCTACAATCGTCATTGAAATTGGAGACAAATGACCTGTACACGAATAGAGCACGAGGGTATTAAATCCCCAAAAATATTATTAAACTCCCGAATCTAAATTGGGAGATAATAACTCCTTGATTTAGAACTAGATTCGGAAAGTTCAAATTTTCAAATCTAGAATTAGATCGGGAGAGCATGACTTCCACATCTAGATCGGGAAAGAAAAATGAAGAAAAATACAAAAAAAATGCTGTGAGAAAATCAAAATAGATGAAGGGGAGGGTGAGATTAACTCAAACCCTCCCTATGCTTGAAGAAGGCAGAGAGGAGAGAGGAAAAGACTTTGCCACTTGTCGGAGATTTTTTCCATACCATCGTCTTGACGGAAGCTTTTGAAAAGTATTTTTCTATCACCGAACAAAACCCGGCCGGCCTTGGTCAAAAGCTTCCAACTGGGAAGCATCTGCTTCGTCGTGGCTGAGCCTGCGGTTGTCAGCAACCTCAGACCGAGTCGAAACAAGAATATCATCGGACCGATCGAGCTTCGAACGCGATCGATCATCCCAACGAAAGAGATGGTGGATCTGGGCGCCTTGCCCGAGGGCTGCATCGCCCACATACTCTCCCTCACCACCCCCCTCGACGCCGCCCGCTCCGCCGCCGTCTCCCGCGCCTTCCGCTCCGCCGCCGTCTCCCGCGCCTTCCGCTCCGCCTCCGACTCCGACGCCGTCTGGGGCAAGTTCCTCCCCCCCGATCTCGACCTCATCGTCTCCACTTCCTCACCGCCGCCTTTTGGGCCCTCGCTGACTAGGAGGAAGGACGTCTTCCTGCGTCTCTGCACCGACCCTATTCTCATCGACTCCGATCGCAAGGTAACTTGATTTCTGTCGAAGGAATTCTGGGTTTTACGCCGGCCGCGGGATGAGATGATTGTCGAGTTCGTGGGCCTGGAGCTATTGAATTCTTGGAGGGGAAAACGGAAGGCTTTGAGATCGGCTCGAGGGTCGAATGGTTTGGAACTTCTGCACAGAACCCAGGTTTTTTGTGGAATCCGCTTCTCGAAGACCATGGCCCATCACACGCGTTAAAGACAAAAATTGAGCCTTTTTTTTTAATAGTTTTAGGATTTTAGAATGATTGGATATAAAGATGGACCGTCCATTCTCTTATGTTTTGTGGTATTCTATTGCTGGGAGAAGCTCATGGAACACAACCTGGCTGCAGTGGTCTTTTTGAAGCAGTGGCAGAAGAAGTTACTCTAGTTTGTTTTTTTCATTTTTATTAAAGTGGAGTACTTAATTTAAGTACAACAATCTTATTTAATCGTTTTGGGAACCATGTCTTGAGGAGTATCATATCTGTTCAATACCTTGTTTGTTCAGCATAACAAATGACCGAATGATACATTTTCCTACTTGTAATTCTCTCTGCATAATCATCCGTCACTCTTATCATGTTCCTTATGGAAAGACGGCACCATCTTAATTTTTCAAATATTTCACATATAGTGACTTTCTATGTCTTGTGCAGAGTTTTGCACCTGAAAAATGGAGCGGGAAGAAGTGTTATATGGTTGGCGCGAGAGATCTGTCTATAATATGGGGCGACACTCCTAGCTCCTGGAGATGGAGTTCATTCCACGTCTCAAGGTCCATCCAATCTCCAAACTACTGTTACATTTTCCTCTTTTGCTGTGGATACTGTCATCTGTCTTCTTATGTTTGGCATCTATCGTGTGGTAACTAAATCTGTTCGTCTATTTGAAAGATTCCCAGAGGTGGCAGAGCTCATAAGAGTATGCTGGCTTGAGGTTCACGCTAAGATGGAGACACGACTTCTGTCTGCTGACACATATTATGCAGTTTACTTTATCTTCAAGTTTGTGCATGGGAACTATGGGTTTGAGACTGAAGCAGTGGAAGTGTCCATCTCTTGTGGTTCTGCTGGTGAACAATGCTATGTATATTTTGATCCTGATGGGAGGTTGAGACAGCAATATCAAACCGTGCAAGAGAGATTACCTGCATATTTTCCGCGATGCATCTGCGGCAAGAGCTCTTCAGGCTAGGGAGAAAAAAGTTCCTCGGGACCGAGGGGATGGGTGGCAGGAGATCAATCTAGGTGAGATTTTCGTGGATGACCCGCCAACTGGGGAGGTTCAAATAAGCTTGATGGATGTGAAAAGTGCGGGCTAGTCATCCAGGGAATTGAGCTTCGTCCTACACAGATGACTTCCCAAGCAAGCAGTCGTCAGCGCATTGGTCAACGGAGATGAGGTGAATGGGGATATTGTGAATATCACAGATGATTATACTTCACACAAGATGTTACAGAATGTATATTTACAAAGGGGGTGTTAATAAACTGGATCCTGTTCAAAGCTGTGTGAATGTGCTTATCTATCCAAGATGCATTCCATGTATGGCATTTCTTTTCTGTTGTGGTACTATATGCGTTCTTTTCCATGGTTAATGGGACCATTTCATAAGCAGGTGCATTTGGTTTTCTGATTAGACATGATCAGATGACCAGAAATCTTTTGTTGACCATTCTTGTATAAGTTCTCCTGGTTCGAACTCATTTTCCATTTTCGGCGGTAAGGGAACTGGAATAGGCAGTCAAATTTTGCACACTTTGGTTGCGTTTGGCAGTCGGAATAAAATTCGAGATAAGATATGATCTATTTTATTTTACGTTTGGTGCTTACTCAAGAAAGGATAAAATTGGATATAAAGAGGATATAGGTATGAGAGATGTGAGATAAAGATGGATAGGATTTTAATATCCATAATAGAAAGTTATTTTTCTCGAATAATAAACTTATCAAATTAACAAAATTGAAATTATATTTCAATATAAATAATATTTGAATTCTAATTTAAGAAAATATAAATAAAAATAAAAAAATTTATTTTTAATTAATTTTATTTTAATTTATATATTCAACTTTAATTCTATCTCATAATAAACATTGAATCTATAAATTAAATATTTATATTTATTATATGTTTTAGGTATTTTTGTATTTTAGGTATGTTAGTACAATTTACTATTTGATAAAATTTTATTAAAGAATGATGAAGGGAAAAAAAGAAATAATAAAGAAAATGATATAAAAAAGAGGACAAATAAAATAAAAAATAAAAATAAATTAAGGAATAGTGTTATGAGAGATTTTCACAATATCTGTTTATGAATATTTAGGTTTATTTATCTTTACCAAAAAAAAAAATATTTAGGTTTATTTATAATGATATGTTGTTTATATATATATATATATATATATATATATATATATATATATATATATATATGATATGATGTGAATATATTCGATTTTAATACTGCGATTCACCAAATAATAGACATGATATAAAAAAATACAAGGATCTCGTATCCTATCTTATCCACTCTTATCCTGATTAACAATTCGGACAACCAAACGTAGGAAGGAGGATGTATGAGGAGCTGAATTATGACACAGTGTTTGGCCGAAAAACCATTAGGGCAATATTTGGAAGGGCATTTAAATCTGATCTTCTTGGTTTGATTTTTTTCCATTTACCAATAACAAAACAGCTGGCATAAACATGAACCAAGCCCAATTACGGTCCTTTCCTCCTAACTGACTTTTGCTGGAGGAACATAACAAAAATCCCACATTTTCCTCTTCTGTTATGCCAAATTCACCCCCACAGCTCAGAGAAAATTTTCGTATCTTCTTCTCAAGGAAGAAGACTACAAAATGGCTCGTTCCTCTGGTGATTGTTCGTCATCCTGTTGATTCCAGAGGGGTCCTTCAAATTGCTGTGTGTGTTACAAAATTTGAAGGACCCTTGACCTTCCACATTCCTTACTGGCCTCCTTCAGAGGCCTGGTTTCATGGTATTTCTTTTCACAGGACGCTTGATTTGAAAGAAGAGAGTTTCTTGATCTGCGTTCAGACATGAGTTGCTTCCCCTGTTTCTCGTCGCATGTTGAACTGATTAAGAGGGAGCACTTGAGTCCAATCGAAGGTCACAACGCATCACACGCACCCGGTAAGGCTGCCTATGTTGCTTGTTTTCCTTTATCTGTTGGATTATATCATATGCAAAATCTAGATGGTTCAAGTTCATCCACCATGTTCATATTGCCCCCAAAAACCCCACCATTTAAGTTTCATTTCTGCATCAGCCATCTTTTAGTATTTTCAAGGTTAGACCTAAAGGAGTCTGGAAAATTTGGGCAGGAGTGGACCGTAATGCATTGTTGTTTTGGTAATCGGAGATCTGGAACGTAAAAGGATGAGACTTCTATGGAATTACTGCAGATGCAGATATGAGTTGATTTTGGTCATGCACTTTAGTCTAGCTTATGTAACACAAAGAACATTGGGCGGGAGAATAGCCTAATAAAAAGGTACAATGTACTGGAGACTCTCCTTGAAATGTGGAAGATGAGTTGGGGTTACAAATTGATTTGCTCTGCTGATCTTCAGACAAAAAGTTCACACCAGTGGAGAGAACTTTTTTGTGGACATTACAAATTTGCCTTTGGCTATGCAACATTTGCTATCTATTCCACACATTAAATTCACAGCATGTGCCACTTTTGACCTTCACGCTAGTGTTGTCGTTAAGTTGAACTAATGTTCAAAAAAGTCTGCTGGCGTAAATTTTCCGTCTTTCAATGCTGCAGGAGCTAAGAAGCAGAAACTACTCGATGAATCCCAAAACAAGCCAAACGAAGTGGACCATGAAAAAATCGAAGTGCAACATTTCACTTTTCGTGAGCTCGCATCTGTTACAAAAAATTTTCGACCGGAGTATCTGTTGGGAGAAGGCGGATTCAGTAGAGTATACAAGGGCACTCTTCAAGATAGTGGTCAGGTGATACAAGTACCATTCTAAGCTCTTTTTCTTTTTCTTTTTCCCCAGGCTATTAAGTTCTTTGATTCACTACTTAGAATATTGGACAGGTGGTGGCTATAAAGCAGCTTGACAGAAATGGATTACATGAAAACAAGGAGTTTCTTGATGAAGTTACAACATTGAGTCTTGTACGCCATGACAATTTGGTCAACCTCCTCGGTTATTGCGCCGATGGTGATCAGAGGCTCCTGGTATATGAATACATGCGTGGGGGGACTATGGAAGATTATCTGCTTGGTACCAAAAGTTTCCATCCGAACACAAAAGCGAACAAAAAAGGTACCTCTTCTTGTAATTTTTAAAGTTTAAATGGCAATATGATGCTTTTGGAAAAACTGCTTGAGTTTGCATGCAAAGTACTGTTGTCTACTTCTTTTGATGCTAAGAGAGCAGCTTCCAAGCTCCAATGAAGTATAATGTGTTTCGCGAGATGACCCGTGCATATTTCCACCTCTTGCTCTGGAGAGAAATTTCTTTGTCTAATTAATGGCTGGATTTTATGCCAAAACTTAAATGCAGATATTGGGCCAAATGAGGAACCTTTGGACTGGCTCATGAGGATGAAGATTGCGTATGGCGCAGCAAAAGGTCTCGAGTATTTGCATGGTAGCTGTAATCCCCCTATTATACATGGTTATCTTAAGTCCACAAACATCTTGTTGGACAGAGAATTTAAGCCAAAGCTGTCTGATTTTGGACTGGTGAAGCTGGGATCTGCTGGTAATAAAATGCATGTGTCATCAAGGGTGATGAGGACTTATGGCTATTGTGCTCCAGAATACACAACAACAGGAAAGTTAACACCGAAATCTGACGTGTACAGTTTTGGAGTAATTTTACTGGAGCTCATCACTGGACGGAGAGTAATTGACACCACGAAACCCAGCAAGGAGCAAAATCTAGTTGCTTGGGTAATATGCATCTCTCATATTTGCATTTTTCTCATCAAACGTTTTGAATTGCTTTATGTAATTGTTGTAATTGTGGGACTTATACACCAGAATGAAAATATTTGACTAATCACGGAGTGCTTAGATAATATGCAGGCATCTCCGAAGTTCCGAGATCCTAAACTGTTCCCACAAATGGCAGATCCACTTCTCCGGGGGAAATTTCTTGAGAAAGACTTAAATCAAGCTGTTGCTATTGCTGCGATGTGTCTGCAAGAGGAAGCATCAATGAGACCGCTGATGAGTGATATTGAGACTGCTCTCAGTTTTCTTTCAGGGGCATCAGACGAGAGACCATGCTCATCTTGTGGATCCTGAGCTTCATTCCCCCAAGGAAATTGATGGTCAAACAGAACATAATGACGACAGTGACAGCAGATAAGATTAATTCAGAGAACATTACGATCTGGAGGACATAGTTAAGTCATGTTGAGATCAGTTTTCTTGGTGAGAAGAGGGCAGCAAATCGTTGTGGAAGCCAAATGATCAAAGCCTCATTCAAGCAACCCCAGCACCATGTCATTGGCCAAAGAAGCCTTCTTAGAGAAAATGAAAGAAGCAGGACACAGATGAAACGGAAATGTCTCGTAAATGACAGGATCAGGTGCCAATCTCATCATGGAAATATTTTTTAGTCGTGAAACCAGCGTGAGATTGAATGGGAGCAGCTTAGGGATCCTGCAAAAGTTGCTAGGTAGATGTAATGGAGGTCATAACTTGACTATCATACGAAGTTGAAGGTGAGATCACAGAGGGTGAAGTGTTCCTTTAGGCAACAGAGGCAAGCAAGATTAATAGAAATAGGAGTGTCTTCTAGGAGATAGAGTAGAGAGCAGCTGGCATTGAGGGATGACATCGGCTTTGTTTTTTGGTTTTCACCACTACATATTACATTGTGTGATTACGCCAAGATATAATCTAGGACTTGTTTGAGTCAGGCGCCTCTAATTGCTTACAGATTGAAGTGTTTAATCATGAATTGCCATTGGTCTCATTAGTTTTAGCATGCGCTCATATTTGATGTTTCTTTATGAGAGGACTTTACGTTTTGATCTATAGTCCTTTTGCAATAAGGTAGTCTTATATCTCCCAAAAATTTTCTAAATTACTGTTCCTGGGGTTCACATTCACTCTTGAGACCCAGATTTTAGCCAATTTGAATCTCCGCAACTCTCAGGAAAATGTCGTTAAAAAACGAAACCCTCTTGGATCAAATAAAGTAGAACATCCAAATTGTCGAAAAAATCTGGCTCATAAGTAATATTTTCCCACCAAATGCTCCAGAACTAGGGTTTAGCCTGTTGACGGTCTTTTTATATCAAAGATGTCATCCTTACCTAACATTAGGAAAGCATCTCAATATGATCTTATTGATGTGGAACAAGGTCTACTCTGGACAAGCCCATCACCAAATTCCTACCCATTTGTATTGTCTGATTTTGTTCATGCCTTCCTGTTGGGCATAGAAAATTAATCCAAGGATGTCCTCATACTCTAATATACCCAACCAGCTCAAAGAGTTCTGTTCTTTATGCCAAATGATCGGATACAAGCAAAAAGACAGAGACAGACGATGAGGCCCTCACTCTCCCTATATTGTACTTCTCAGAAGGAATGTCTGAACATGGAGAAGATATTCTCTCCTGAACAAGGGATCTTTTGGGTTATCAAAAGGTGAAGGTGCAGTGAAAACGACTGTTCTTTTACCCCCTTTTTTCACTTTGCAAGCTTGTTTCAGCAAACGATTTGCATCGTTAAACTGTAATAAAACCTGATGTTCATATTATATCGCATCCGTCAACTTTAATCTTAAATTGTAAAAAGAACATTGAAGCAACTGCGGCCATGCCAAATATCTGGCCCATTACTTTAACTTGACAAAAAAAACCTGATGTTCATATTATGTCGCATCGTTAAATGATTTTTCAGCCAAAATAAGTTTTTATTTCACTTAAGTCACGTGGGTGCCATATTGGTGTCCATGTAAGTAGATTTTTAATAGTTCTGATCGACATAATTTTGATGGGGGTAAATATATCACACAAATACAAGTTTGGAATTTTGGTGACATAGAAAAACATTTAGAGGAAATATGTCACAATATGCATAGTTTAAGGGCTTTTATTGAATGGCTTTTTCTTGTTGTTGTTTATGATGATGATCATCATTATTATTTTATTTAAAAAAAAAATTGGGACTGAAGGAACTGCCTTACAGTGAGTGCTCGGCGTAAACTCCTACGGAGCACTGGCGTGGGGACCCACCTCCTACAGTGCTCCGCTTAAGTCGCGCTAATGCGCATGCACTGACTCGAACCTCCCCCTTCCGCAATTAGGGGGAAAAAGGCCCAAATCAACGCGTCCAGGGCGGGATGGGTATTATTATTACTATGATGTAAAAGGGATTTTTAAATTGTTTGTTTGAAGGCATCTACGGGATATACAATAGAGCACATAATGGAGTACTAGAGCTAGAAAGGTGTTGGACCAAATGCGGACCATTTACCAGACAATTTTATAGTGGAGGATGAAGATAGCTGCCGACATCAGATGCACACAACAAAAGCATCACCAACGCACTTTTGAGGTAGAAAAAAAAAAACAAAAAAATTCCATGTCTCGATCACTACACAGCGTAGGCTGTGCCAAAATGAAGCAGACAGACCCTCCAATCATTGAAAAGGTCAAAACTTGAGCCCTTCAAAATAATGTTATGTTAAATAGGAAGAGTTATTGTGGAGGTCCCTATCTGATATGCGATATAGAATATGCATTTCCCTCCAAATGCATATGGACAGAGAACATTTCAAAGGTCTCACCCTGTGCTGCCCGGTGGTGGCTCTTCGATCCTCCATGGACTTGTCAATTTTTAGTGATCAGCCTGTCTTTTTCAGTTGGTCCATTCTCTATTGCTTTCCCAAGAAAAAAGAATCAAACTTCATTTGCAAACTGTAATTGATGATCATATGGTTTATCAGGGTGACTAGTGTATGGGAGGCCACCAGATACTATCTCCAAGTTAGCTTTTATTGCTCCAAGGTCTTCACTATTCAACTTATCTGAGGAAGCTTTGCAGCTTGTTCATGTTCTCGCCTACTGGCATGATTTTATGAGATGGATGGTGAAGTGATAGTTGTGGCAGTCGATGCAAGTAAAAGGATCGCGGATTATGCTCTCGAATGGGCAGTGCGCAATCTGACCAAGACTTCGGACTCTGTATTCCTACTCGCCATTCTTCCTTCTAAAACTCATTCTCTTGCCGGTGCCCATAAGATACATAAGTCTAAGACTTTGCGGTTTTTCTCTGGTGAGCATCTCAGAGACAGCAAATTTAGCTTGTTAATGCAATTCTCTAAATTCTTGTTGTATGTCTGTGACCCTGTGATCATTCCTTAGGCTTGCTCAAGAAGTGGAATTGCGGCCATAATGAGAAGATTTCGTCAAATAACATGGCCCGGGCACTCAACGAAGGAGTAGAAACCGATCTAAACCTGAAGGTGAAAGGTGTTTGTGAGATTATGATGTGGCACGTATTTACAGCTCACAAAATCAAGCAGGTAATCTCACTTTGTGTTTTATGATGACCAGTGATCATGAAGTTTTAAATTGCTAGTGTCATTTCTGACTCACATTATTGAGTGACAGGTGCACAATACAGTCAAAGTCATAACAGATGCGCAGCCAGGGTCAGTTGCGACTGCAGCTGTAGAGCTTGGAGCAACCTGGGTAGTTCTAGATTCGTAAGCACCCATAATCTTGCTTCCTCATCTCAATTCTTGTAAAAAGTATTATCCTTAATATCTAGGAGAAATTCCTGGTAACGAATCAGTGAACTATGTTTATTCTTCCTACTCTGAGTGATTAACAATTGCAGAATTAACGCTGAGTTATTGCCTTTAAACTGCAGACGGCTGAAGAAAGAGGGCGATGACTGTTTGAAACAATTGATCTGTAACATTGTACTTGTAGACCACTCCATCCCAAGGATCCTGAGAGCAGTTAATCCCCATATTCGGAAGAAAATTAACACTAAGGTGAAGCAAAATGACCCCATGGTAGCGGACATGCTCGGCGTAGTTACTACATACAACTCCATAGATAATAGCAGTCCAGCGACCCATAGCAGTCTTGGGTTCAGAAGTCCAAATACCAAGGCACGCACATCGTCCTCACTATCTACCACAGAGGAGGACCCCTTCTACTTGCTCAATGCTACCTCTAGAGATGTGACACTGTTTAGTTCACGTATACATCTCAATTCTCAGTACTTCCACCAGGAGCCGAAAATCCAGGCTGCATTCAATCCCTCTGCAGAAAATACTAATCATCAATTGGTGAGGAAGGTGTCAAACTCCAACATTGACGAGACACTTCTTAGAGCATCAGCTACTCCTCTGGAGCCAAGAAGGAAAAGCTATAGTGGTCCTCTGAAGACTAAAGGTGGTAAGTGAAAATGAAAGAAAACATATTGAAAGAGCTTTGCACTAATACACTAAAGCTGTTTGTTATTCTAAAACAGAAATGGCAAAGAGTAATAATTTCAAAGCAGCAAATATGGTTCCAGCCCTGGCGAGAAGATCAGTAGATTCATCAAGCTTGTGGCCAAAAGCTGCCAGCCCCCAACAGTCAAAAGAGCTGATCACAAGAAAAGACCCTACAACTAGCCATGGCAATCAACCACCAGCAGTCTCTTCTTCAAGTATTCCACCGATATCAAGTGTCAGGAGAGCCATGTCTCTCTCAATTAAACATCCCCCACCACCTCCACCTCTCTGCTCTGTCTGTAAGCTTAATGCTCCGCATTTTGGTAAGGCTCCAAGGAAGTTCGGCTACAAAGAGATTGAAAGAGCTACCAATGGATTTGCAGCAGAAAACTTCTTGGCGGAGGGTGGATTTGGTCCTGTCTATAGAGGAGTGTTACCCGATGGACAAGCCATTGCAGTGAAACAGCACAAGTTCTTGAGTGCACAAGGTGCATCAGAGTTCTGTTCCGAAATTGAAGTGCTGAGTTGTGCACAGCATAAGAACTTGGTGATGTTAGTGGGCTATTGCATCGAAACAGAATGGCTCCTCATATATGAGTTTGCTTGCAATGGTTCATTAGACAAGCATCTGTATGGTAATGCTCTGCAATGCTGTAGTTGCTTACGCTTCCTTTTGTTTTTTATCGGACCATTTTCCATCAGAAGTTCCAATAAAGCCATATCGTGATAGAAACTTGTGCATGCAAGAATCTCTTGATCTGATGGGAAAGTGAAATTTCCAGGAAAAGAGTCATCTGAGGTGCTGACCTGGCCTAATCGGATGAAGGTTGCAATAGGAGCTGCGAGAGGTTTGAGATATCTTCATGAAGATTGTCGAGTCGGATGCATTATACATAGAGACTTCAGGCCCAGCAACATCCTCCTTACCCATGACTTTGAACCCATGGTAATTTCATCTTTATCCTGTACATAATTTTCAATACTTGTGCCTGGATTGGCTTCATTCCATGCATGAATTTTCTTAAAATTCTCGTATTTGCCTCTTCCTGATTGTGAAGATGCTAGGAAAAATAATTACGTGATTCAGTGACCAACCTCTATGGCAGAAAAGAAGTGCCTCATAAATGCATGGGCTCTCAAGCATTATGTTAGACTACATGAAGATGCGGTTTTGAGCATTGCCTCATTACAATGCAGTCAATAGTTTGTTCATCTGTCAGTGAGAGCTGTGATTTGAATGAAATACAGTCAAATATGCAAGTAGCGAGTGATTTTAGCTACTTACAGCTGTGTCTCACATGTAGGTGGGTGATTTTGGCCTAGCAAGGTGGCAAGCAGATGGCCAAGCAGCCGAGGAGACACGGGTTGTTGGTGCATTTGGGTATCTACTGAATCTTACTGTTGTTCTGTCATAATAATCTGCTAATTCTCAGCATCACAATTTAATTAAAAATGCTGTTCTTCCCATAGATATCTTACTGAAATCTCTAAAAGCTAATGATTTTCTCTGTGCCATGTGAGACTATGATTGCATATCTTGTTCGATTGTCTCAATGAACTTCAGCAAAGCACTTTCCTTAATATTGGTGTTGGCTATTAGCAAGCTTATCTGGAGTTCAACTGACTAATTTACTTGCAGAGTAAATTAATGGACAGCCCTTTTTCCTACTTTTGTATTGCTTAATTTTTTGCCAGAAGCAGAGTCACCCTTTTTTGGAATTTTTTGGACCAGTTCTTTGAAGCTGGTGTAGTAAGCAAGCACAGAATAATTGCTAAGTAGGCCTAAGCGATCAATATTGTGTTGAATTTCCAGTCTAGCCTCCAGCGAATTATTTGTATCAGAGAAAATGGCTCTTACACATAAATTAATGTTTATGTAGGTACTTGGCTCCAGAGTATACTCAGACTGGGCTTATAACAGAGAAAGCTGATGTATACGCATATGGAATAGTTCTTTTGGAGTTACTAAGTGGCTTTAAGGCCACCGATTTCTCAAGAAGTACGGGAAAACAATTTGTGTCTGATTGGGCAAGTCCTCTCAGTATCTTGTATTCCACTGCATAGGAGAAACTGCTAAGAACCATTATGTTGTTAGTTTATCAGTGGTAGCACTTTGATTATCTAGCACTTACAACTTGGAAAAAATGGAACACAACAGGATGAGTTTAGTCTCTACTATCATAATTTTTCCTTTGTATGCTGTGCAGGGCCTTCCTTTGCTGATAAGGGGGATGATTAATGGGATAATAGATCCTCAATTGTTGGACAAGTATGTAAAATGGGAAGTAAATGCCATGATGCATGCTGCAGAATTGTGCCTCTCACCACTGCCAGAACAAAGACCAAGGATGTCGCAGGTATCTTTCAAAACCACCAGAAGTCTTTAAATGTACTAGAAAACAAATTATGCATTGTCAATAAGTGAATCGATTTTTTTATTCTTTGATGACTACACCCTTTCCCCCTCAACACTAGGACTTTCTGAAAGAACATTTCCTTTTGCAGGTGTTGAAAATACTGGATGGAGATTTCCCTGGTATTGGCTCTGCTTTTGCGCAGCATATTTCGGACAACCAAAATGAAAACTTAGACAGCCAAAACACCTCTTGGGCAATGCATCATAATGTGAACGAAAATCCTTCCAGAATAAGTGAATTAAAACGAAATGGCCAAGATACTACATGTGAGCCAGCATTGCTTTCTGATAGTTCTGGAGCAGAAAGAAGTTCTCGTGCTTCAAATAGTTCAGAGAGGCTCTTAAGTGAAGAATACCAGGCATATCTACAGGGTTCATTGGCCAAATTTATACAGAATATGAGGGTACATTGATAGTTACATAAGTAGTTAAACAAGTGATTATGTTGGATGAATCAGTGTTGTAAATTTTTTGTGAACGGTATAGTTAACACATAGGATGCCAATCACTTAGTGAGAGGCTTATGCAGAAGCATCTTCAGACTGGGCATATATCGGTGTTCACCACACAAGACTCATTCAATTTTTATTTATGCAGTGATGAGTTTCTACTTTCCCCATAACTTTGGATTTCATAAGATTCTTTTGTGAGCGTGAAAACCCAACTAGAATGGGAGGTATATAATGTTTCTGCCAAGTGTAATGAGGTGCCTTATAGAAGAGCTGTGGTCATTAGCTTCCGTTTTCAATTAAAAATAAAAAAAAAACCATGCCAACTTCTCATTGAACAGTGAATAACCATTGAACTGCTTTCTGTAATTCAGGAACAGGTGCTTTAATAGCAGTCGCTCTTCGCAAAAGCATATTTCAAAAGTGAGATTTTGGATAAGATGAGACAGTTAAGTGTTCTTGGAGATTGTATATACTAATGGAACTTGCATAAAAGGAACTTATTCATCTCCCTGCTCATAAATTTTATAACCCTCGTAAGGAAGATAACTAACAGAAATGATATTTTTCCTTGTCTGCTCAGATTCCTTGATTCATTGGTAAATTTGGAATATCATGTCCACTATGCAGTACTGATGCAGCATTCAACATTTTCCAATATAAGGTCCTTTCAGCATACTTAGCAGATTACTTTCATGTAAAGCAAATCATTTTCCCAAACTCTAGCTTTGGTATTTGTTCTATATGGCCGAAATTCTAAGGGAACATATAAACAACGCAAGGAGTATACATAGATGATGTATAAGATAGCATCACGAGGATTCAATGATCAATTATAAAAAATCAAGTATTAGGAGTAGGAGTATATTCTAAGAATATTACAGAAGATAAAAGCTTGAGCATTATGTGCAAAAAATCTCACCCCACGCATTCAGAACTGAAAACTATAGCATCACGTATATATGTGACTGGAAGTATTTGACAGGAAAAGCGAAAGTACTTTGTAAAGCCTAGCTTGTAAATTGGCTATCCATCTCTCTTCCCCTTTCTCTTCTTAATTGCTGATATGTGTAAAGTTTCTCAAGCATACCGCTGCAATAAATCTTGTCTCCGCTATGGTAGAATATCTAGTTTGCATCGAGCTAACGAATATTGTCGGGTGGAAAATTATTATAGACTAAAGAACACAGATAGAAAATTCCACGTTTATTGTGATAATTGATTGCAACACCTCCAAGCATGCATTGCACAGAAATTTGGGAATTATTTCTTAGCAATTGACACTTTGTTCATAAGCAAGCATGAATATAGTACATTATCTCCATAATCTGTGCTAGAGAATCCCCAAAGACTCATGCTTTCCATGGTGTGTGTTAGAAATAAATCATAAATAGAGGAGGTAAACGTTATCTATGGATTTTCAAGAGACTTAACGATGAATCCCCGAGGACTCACACAACAGGCCTGACAGAAAAAAGACTAGTAGCAAAAGTTTTTCAGTTAGGGAGTTCTAAGGAGTCTCCTCGTCTCGAAACTCAAAGACTTCCACCCTCAAGTTGTCGTCATCCTCGCCTGGAAGGGTAAATCTTACCCTGTGGCCAGATAACTTGTTCTTATTTTTCTTTAAACAAGATTTCAATTTGAAGACGTCATTCTGAGCTCCATCATAACATCCTTGCATATTTTGGCAATCACCGGAACCAATGGATACTTTGCCATCAATATGCATATCAAAGTACGGCTCGTTTCCAATTTGTTGGTCTCCATAGTGGGGGCTTTCCGCATCTCCGCAAGAACCTGGAGGCCGACATTTCACTACCCAGTGAAAGCCACCCTCTTCAGGGGAAGATTCTTGCCAACCTTCGGAATCTCCTGCAGGTCCATCTGCTTCACTTTGGAGCCAAAAAGTAAAGCTATCTGATGATTTTCTGGGTTTTTCAAGACACTGCTCCTTGGAGGGTGTTCCTTCAGACTGACAGCCAGAGATTCCTGAATCAGGTTCTCCCAGCTTGGGACTTCTCATAGTCAGACAAGGATGGGAAGATTGTCTTTTCATGACAGGGTAATAGTCGCCACCAGCATACTTCGGACGAGAGAGTTTTGCAGGGCTAAGTTTATTTTCTGATGTCACTCTCGTGTGGATATTAGTACCGTCTGGGGAATTCTTCCCAACAAACAAATCAAGATGCTGTTTAGTTTGGGACAGCAGCAGAGAATGATGATGCCCAACTGGATGCAGCGATCTTCGATCTCCTTTGACATATCCTTCAGGCTTGTAACTTCGCATATTTTGGCGAGCACCAGGAGATCGTCTCTTCAAGAGGTGATGAGTGGGTGTCACTTCGTTTGAAGAATCATAGGTGCATGATTTTTCAAGAAATTGTCTGCATAGTCTATGCCTGGAACCTGCTTTATTTCTTTCAGTTGATGGAGAAACAAGGCCTTGCTGCTGCTGCTGCAGGATCTCACCCAATTGATCAAGACAGTGCTTTTTTGAGGACGTGAGGTTTCCTGCATAACATTCACCAAGCCAGCATCTTTCAGTTTTCTGGCACGCATTTGGAGATCTCCTTTTCATTATTTTCATCCTTTCAGAAGAAGAATCATACGGACGCGATCCTAATCGAAACAATTCACTTGCGCGTTCACTCTCTTTATCTTCACTTCCACAGGAGTCCGGGCTTTCCCGCTGATTCAAGAGCTCATATGGAAAGGCTTTGCGCTGCAGCAAGCCATGGATTGTATGGAATGGGACAATATAAAAGACGTCACCAGGTTGCAAGAATGACTCGGGCTGAACAACTATTCAGGGGAACTTGAACACGTCAGGGCGAGTCACAAAGTGTCTGGGATTTTTCTTCATGACTTCAGCAGCAGTGATCGGTTTTTTATGCGTTTCGGCGAGGCCTCCTGGATGCACCAGCTTCACCACAGGCTTCTTGCGGGTAATCGCATCCATCGCTTATGATGTGGTGGAGATTTTGGATCAGGAGACAGCCGAATGGATGGGGGGCAGGAATATAAGCCCGCTCATTTAGCCTTATCCTAGAGAGGGGACCTTGTTGCTGGCGTAGGTAACCATGTAACCTGGGAATTGATGTCCTATGTAGTTTGTCTTGAGCAGAATGATATTTACGATGGTTCTGGATATTATCTATGCAATAATACACGTCCTCTTCAAGGAGTTGGCTTCAGCCATCAACACGGCGGTTTTGTTTCGGTTCATTGATAGCTCCTTCTATGGGACAGGGAGAGCGAAAACTCAGTCTGGACGATTTGGTTGTACTCATCATAAAAGCAACCAATTTGGGAGCAAGTCATTGTCACAGTTCTATTGATCAAGCAGGTGGAGGGAGTGATAATATCTTGCAACCTTGTCTTCTGCCATGAAATTTGAAATTTGAGACACTTGTTGAGCAATTCCCTTCCTAATCTACTAGGCATCTAGGTTGTCATGTTTCTTCAGTTTGCTAGTATCAGAACTTCGAGTGATTTGCTAAGATCTGTTGTTTTGCCTTTAAGTTCACAGTTTTAGCATACCATTCACTCTGTTCCTAGACTTGCTACTCTTAGTTCAGATGAAGATCAACCCAATTCACAGATCTTCGAATATAATTGTCTCCTTTGTACTTCTTTTATAGAAAAGAGCTCGACCTAAATGAAAATTCAGCTCCTAATTCAATTCCGTGGCGGCAAGCGCCACGAAAATGAACTAAGAGACATTGTTTTAATCAGCAGGCACAATTTTCCATAATCGGCAGAAACATAAGCACATACAACAATCACTCAAATTATCACTAAAACGTGCAAAATTGGAAGACACCATAAGATAATTTCCGATGTTCCCATCCCGTGCATGGTGAGCTTATAAACTAGTTTCATCTTCGTCATAAGCCTATGGTAAGATTGCCAGATGAAGTCCATGAAAGCATCCGTTTGCAACTAAATTGGAGGAGACATCCCATTCCAAAAAGAGCCAGATAAGGTTTCACAAGAATTGATCCCGACACACCTTTACGTTGACATGCTAACTCATATAAAGAAGAGTTCTTTCTCTAGCCAAAGGAAAACTATCAAAAAGATGCTAAGTATCAACGATTTGGTATGGAGTGTCAGCAGGATTGACTTGGGGTCCATGCCAAGCATACCGAAGCTCTGGGGCTAAATCGGGGTTGATCACTGTAACTCTTCTCATTGTCTCTCCAGCACAAAGACACTGACCAACCTGTTACAAACAAGCAGGCAGAGCACAAAGCGGTGGCGGTGGCGGTGGTGGCGACGGTGGCGGCAGAGTAGGACCCTCCACTTTTTGCTCAGTGTATGAAAAGCAACACATTTAAATAAATACAATCAGTAGTCTTGCTTACTGGGGCATTCAGATGCCCTGTGCCCTGGACGCCCACATACAAAGCACGATCCTCCGAAGCTCCTGTCATGACACAATGCCATATCAGTGAGATTTACATGGCCATGTCAAGTATGTCATTGGTGATTGAAAAGGAATCTAATTGCTAAACGATGGAGGATAATGTATCAAATGTCCAAGACAAGTCTGCAACGCTACATCAATTCCATATGTACCAAGAGCGGACAAAATTGCTCGAGGAATACTCGCAACATTTGCATAGGCAGAAAGATATACCTGTCCCTCGAAGATGGCCTACTGGATTGCCTACCACCTATAAGCCAATCATTATCATTGTTTCTTGATGGGCGACTCCAGCTATTTTCAGTTCTGGAACCTCGGCCACCACGCCTAAATAGACCATCATCAGGAGAAGCATCACGACCACTGCCCCAACTTTGGGATGATCTCGATCCTCTCCGGTCTCTAGGACTTGGCCGACGACTCCTGTCTCTGCCAGAAAATTTACCATAGAAATCACTAGCAGGCCCATCATCTTGCAGAGCAGGTAACTGTCAATATACAAGAAAAGTGAATTAGCTCTGAAAATGCAATTAGCACCAAAACTGACGCTATGGCAATATCTAAGCATGGAAGCAACTGCATTTAAGTGAACCATAGTAATCTCAACCCTATGAGGTATCTTGAGCCCTCATACAACCTTGGAAATTCTTGTAATAGTGTTCCCAGGTGGTGTTGGCTGACTCAGCAACTCCTTTGCAATCTCCTCAGGAATATCAAAAACCGCCGCTTGAACCTGTCATTGGCACCATAAACTATATGAAAAAAATGTACAGCCAAGAACGAAACTATAACGGGAAAATTTATAAAGATAGTGCTCTGGTTTGGTAGATACCCTTTCATCTGCAACCAAATATATCTTCCCTAGTTCATCTGCCGCCGGAGAATAGACATCAGATAGAAATCCAGTGACGGATCGGGCAGAAAGGAAGCCTCTAGAATAAGATGGATCCCGAGTCAATTGCAGCGTAACCCAACCCTACAACGCATTTGTCCAGTAGAACATTATAAGATACAGCAGCAGGCACAATTTTCCATAATCTCAAATTACCAGTTAATCAGCAGAAACATACAAAAACCATGTTCTGAAAGACCAATTGGTATCAATGGCTATATAAATGCACTTTCTCAAAATTTGACAGCACATAGGATCAACAAATTATTTTCCTGACATAAATGGTCCATACTCCAATAAGCAACCACTTCTTTTCCTAAATCTTGAAATAAATCTATTAAAAGGTAGGGTTATAGAAGCACAGATGACAAACAAAATTGCCACAGATGTCTCTAATTTACCTGCTCATGATTTATAAGAGACCGAGATGTAGGAGGTTGCGAAAAACCACTCAAATGAGCCAAAGCAGCAGCTAGAGCATTTACACCTTGCTCTTCAATTAGTTTTTGTGCTGTTGGAGTGAAAAACGCTACAGACTCAGGATGAACTGCTTTGAGGGTCGCAACAACTTGCTCAGCGGATGACTCCAACATTTCATGCATTGCTGGAGGGCTAATAAACTCAAATGTGCAACCTACATCTCGCTCAATGGATCTGACAGTTCTCCTTTGACTACTTGTATGCATCAAGATAGCAGTTCCTTCTTTCCCGGCGCGTCCAGTACGACCAGACCGATGGACAAAAGTCTCTGAATCATTTGGCAGTTCATAGTGGATGACCTGGCATTAGGAGTTGCATACTCTTGTTAATCTTATACACATAGCTTTGTGAGAGGAATAACTAATTGTGCAGGTAAACAAACATAAAAAACTAAATAACCTACGAGATCAACATTAGGGATATCCAGCCCACGAGATGCAACATCAGTAGCAACAAGAACTGTGAACTTCCCCTGCCGGAAACCATTAAGAGTTCTCTCCCTCTGATGCTGAGAGATATCCCCATGCAATGCTTCAGAGGCAATGATACTCGTTAATGCCATTGACACCTCATCTGCATCTCTTTTAGTCTGCGTGAAAACAATGGTCTTCCCACCTTTCGCATACACCTAAGATAGATATACAAAAAGGTCATTTATCTAGTAAAAGCACAATCTATTAAAGCCTACCATAAAGCATGTAGGCAAGAACAAAATCAAAGCCTTCTTCCACTAAGCAGGAAGAATCTTAAGAAACAGCATGATAGAGAAATTCAGGACATATGCCCAATGGGAGACATCCATATGCAAATGTTAGCGAATCAAATAAGCATCTTGATTGGGGAAAAAGATATCAAATATGAGGGAAGCATCTCCTACCGTGATGAGATCACTTAGAATGGTACGCTTTGAAGTTGGAGTTGCTGATATGGCATAAATTTTAATTCCCTCTGCGAGTTTTTCATCTTTTTCTCCAACCTACATCAGGAAAATAAAGAGCAGGCAAACCACATAAGCCATCACATGACATTTTGATGAGCCACACTCCTCCATTTCTACGACTGTACTATGCAAAAATTCAGGCCTATACCCAATATCAGACCATGCAAGAAGTTTGGGCAGACGGAGACAGAGAGATTGTTATTGAGAGAAGAACTTTACCAAGTCAATTGTCAAAGGATTGTTCAAGTGCTTTCTTGCCAGTTTCTTCACCCAACCAGGCATTGTGGCAGAGAAAAGCATGCTCTGTCGTTGTGAGGGAAGCTTTTCCAAGATCATTTCCACATCTTCCTCAAAACCAACGGCAAGCATCTGATCAGCTTCATCAAGTACTAAAAATTCCACTTCTCCCAATTTAAGGCTGTTACTCTTGATCAAATCAATCATTCGACCAGGAGTCCCGACAACCACATCGACCCCACGGGTAAGGGCACTTTGTTGGGTAACGTAAGAAACCCCGCCATAAACACACACAGTGTTTAAGTAAGGTGCAGATTCCTTAATTTCTTTCTCTACTTGTTTTGCTAATTCCCTCGTTGGTGCTAGGGCCAAAAATCTAGGAAGTCGCCCACGTCTAAGAGAAATTTACAGTATAATGTGTCATTAGAAAAATGCTCAAACATTGGAGGTCACCAAGATAATCAAAATTATTACTCAAATACCTCGGACTTCTATGTTCATCAGCATCAGTAAGACGCTTCAGTATGGGAATCCCGAAAGCTAAAGTCTTCCCTGTTCCAGTCTTTGCACGAGCAATTAAATCACGCCCTTGAAGCGCGGGGGTTAACACCGCTCTCTAAAAATCACAGAATAGTACAAGGAACGTGAGTTTGCCATTGAAAACATGAAGAAACTTTAGTAGAGTGAACAATGAAGAGTAAAAAGTAATGAGTGATGAGTGAACTATCCTAGTGCTGGCAAAAGTAAAGAAACCAAATATCGAGTCGATTAGAAAAAACGAATTCTGCCTGTGTAAAGCCTTAGTCCCAACATCATCTTAATGTTAAACAGCTCAATTTTCATCCTAGGATAGTCATCTAATGTAAGCTACCACAGAACATGCCAGAATACCTATTATAATTGCCTGCACTTAACTCCATCAGTGGTTCGCCCAGTACATTAAAAAAGGCCAGAGTTTTCCACTTAATTATCCAGCCATCAGGGTACGCTCGAAAAAAGAAAAACTCAGCCAGCAATAAGCAACAGCAATTCACACCAAAACGAAAATATTGGATAACACAGGGGAAGGAAAGAAAGAACAAAGCATACTTGAATGGGAAAGAGTTGGGAAATGCCACGTTTCTCAAGAGATTCCACGAGCCTCTGAGGCAAACCCAGCTTGGAGAGAGCAAGTTCGTCCTCGCTCACACTCTCAGCCTCGCCGCCCTCCGACAGGAAGCCACCCTCATCCTCACTCGCGTCAACCTCGCTCTCCGAGAACCCACCGGTCCCCAACTTCTTGAAAGCCTCCTCGCTCAGCACCGAGTTCGGCGTGGCGATGGCAGACGTCACGAAGCTGCTCAGGCTCCGCCTAAGCCCGCACCTTTTCACGCACCCACTTTCTAAAAGCCCAAAGGGTCTTCGGACATGGCACTCGCTGGACGAACAGAGCAAGGAATTGAAGTGGGGCTTCTCCGAAAACGACAGAGAAACCACGGCACCAGCCGACGCAGCAGACGCCGCCGCCGCAGCCGTCGGGGTCGGTTTCTTCGACGTCTCCAGAGACTGGCCGTGGCAAATGAAAGACGTGGTCAGCGACCGACAAGCCATTGAAGACGGCACCGGAAAACGCTCAGCGGCGCAGGACTTGGAGTGAAATTCGGTGCCTTGGGGAGGCTGCAAGAAGGAGCAGATATTTCTGGAAGCGAGAGAGGGGCGGGGCTTTACGGAGGGATAAGGTCACCGAGAGGGAGAGAAATGGAGGAGGGATTATATGGCCTTCTATCCTCCACCTCTGTCTCCGTTTGCTCCCGCTATGCTATCGTTTTCTCTTTATAGAGAGAGGGCGAATGAACCAGAAAGAAGATAATTTCGTGCCAAATACTGACAGAGAGATAGAAACTGGGCGGTTCTTGCCCGGTCCATTGACGGAAATGGGCCGATGTCCGATCCAGTCACTGGATTTACAGCCCATGGAGCTCTCTTGTGGCCCACTTCCCCTTGTACTAGGTTTGATTTTCTCTTCCATATTCTTGGCTGGTGCCCGTTTGACCACGCAGGACGGATGCTGGGATGGCCTATTTTAAGGTGTCGGTATCCGGACATCTTATAATCTCGATTCCCCTTGAAGATTTTGCTTTCTTCAAGGGATGGGAATATCTTTTAGTTATTTATATCTCGAATGATCATGAGAATCGAGATGAAACTTTTTAAGAACATGCTTATGTTCATTTATATTTTTCTTAGTTACCTTTTTCATTGTTACTCGTCTTTCTAAATTTCTTGCCATTTTTTACCATCTTTCTTTGTTTTTCTTTAGTGCTTCGCAATTGGGGAAAGGGACAAAGCTTCGGCTGTCTTTTTGGCCTTGACATCTTAATCACTAGTGATGGTAATGCGAAAATCAGACGCGACCCAAAAACGATATGCTTTTTTGATGACGTTGGAGCGACTAAAAGTTACCTAATCGATTATGCACCTTACCTGTGCTACCCTTTTCTTGGTTGGGTATGACCAGAGCAAGTCATCAATCCGATTGCACTAGATCATTGCCCAGAGTCTGTCCTTCCCTCCTTATAACTTTTCATGCTCATGTTCAGCCAGAGGCCTTTTTGGTCATTCTACAGACTGATGTCATATTCCAACTGGGAAACTTTGCAGCACCCGGGTAGGGATCATGATGATTATGATGTATTCTAGAACAACCTTAAGCACTAAACAAAAAAGGTGGGAATGGACTAGTTACAAATTTCTATTTCTTTTGGGCCCAAAAAAAGAAGGATGAATAATAAAATATGTGACAGCATATGTTAATTGTACAACCAGAGTCCAGATTAAGGGGAGAGAGAGAGAGAGAGAGAGGAGAGAGAGAAGAGAGAGAGAGGCCATTATCATTGGTTTGCCAGTGAAGCAATTGCTTCTCCTTCCCCTCGTTCCATCCTCTCAATTTCTTGTTCCTCACTTAACTCACTCCATCGAGCAATCCACAATAAAAATCCCGTCTTTTTTCCCAGAAGTTGGTTCAGAGAATTACAACGTTGGGCGCAGATCTGTTTCGTCCCCTTCCAATCTCCGAAGATCCCGACGTGGGCGCGAGGTTAGTTTTCCGATTTCTTCCCTTCCGCTCTTCTCTTTCCTGTCCGAATACCCTTCTTTCGTTTGTTGAAGTTCTCGAATTGGGTGATCGTTTGGTCAGCGCGATAATGCTTGGTCGTTTGTTAATGGCAGCAGGTGCCAAAGTTTACGGTTCCACTGCTTTGCAGGCCAAGTGGGGAGAAATGAATCGCGATTGTTTAAACAATTCGAGTGTCAAGAACCAAACTTTACACTAGTTGATGATGGGTACCGGGATTGTTTAACCAATTCGAGTGTCAAGAACCAAACTTTACACTAGTTGGTGGGAACTTCGGCCAAGGTGCATGAATTGTGATTAGCTCTGTCTTAATATGTTTTGGTGGGTCTGGTGATATTTGTGCTGGTTCCCATTAGCTTAGTGTTTGGAATTGGTTTTCTTCCGTCATGTTATAGGGAGGACATTGGTGGAGAAGAAGGTTGCAATGGGGGATTTCGTGCCGTTTTACTTCAACATTGTCGCTCTTATTTGCACCGTGGGGGCGATTGTGATCGCTATTCGCCACATTTATATGCACCTGGTGAATTACACGGAGCCGACTTATCAAAGATATATAGTCCGCATCATCTTCATGGTTCCGGTTAGTACCATGAAATTTTATTGGGGAAGCCGCAAATGCTGCATTCTTTGTTGAGTACTGATTAGCTTGCCTTGATGCCTTTTAGTTGAGTGTTGGGATAAATGGTGGTGGACCTAAGATTTGGGGTTAGTGATTCTGCATAAACATTCCAGGGGATGAAACTAGATAAATAAAACAAAAATTGCACTGAATTTTCACAAAAACTCCAACTGCAACATCGGACCTGTAGGTTCACTTTTAGACCAGTAGTTTGTGAAGTTGTTTGGAGATTTTATTTTGCTTTCTTCCTTACTTTGTTGGATAGCAAAAAGAACATTGCTTAGTTGTTGTAACATTGAACTTTGAAGTTGGTGTGTTGAGAGCACTGGTTGGTGCAGTCAGTAGCAGTACTACTGGTGCACCATTTCTTATCGTACCTCATGTGTTATGAAATCATATGAATGATGGATTTTTTGGCATATGCTGTGTAAGAAATGAAATTGTTCAGTAGAGCTGTCAAACCCTGACTGATTACCAAAAAAACACAGGCTTTGGTAGAATTAAAAATGAGAAAGCGCTCGGAGACTGTCGAATCTGATCATCAATGTATCATAACTTTACAGTTTTCTAACCTTTGCTGACTTTAAGCCCTATACAACTCACCCCCACCCCTCTTTCCAGAAGAAATTTATCATATATAGGAACCCCACACCCCCACAACTCGAAAAAAGAAAACTGCAAGTTAGACTTGAAATGTGTTTACTATTCGAGATTATGATTTAACCTTTCTTACCTTTACTATATGACTAATGTCCATCTTATGCTCTTATCAGGTGTATGCGTTGACTTCTTTTTTATCCCTCATAATGAACAAGAATTCAATTTATTTCAATTCCATTCGTGAAGTGTAAGTATTTTCATTTTTATTCCATGTTTACAAAGAATTATGAGAATTGGTGCAATTTAAATGTGCTTTGATGTTTCCTTTCCTTGTCAAAATTTTCAAATACTATAATGATATTGAGTAAGGTTAGCAAAAGCAAAAAGTAACTTTTTTGCTTTCCCATCAAAATTTAAAAGAATTTAAAGTGCATGAGTTGCAAGAATTAGTTGAGCAAAAAAGAAAAAAGGTAATAGTCATTCTAGACATGCCCCAATTATTTGACTTAATTCGTGAAATGTAAGTATCTGAATAAAAATTTCCTGAAGGGATGTCTCTGTTTCACATTTTATTTAGCTTGTGTGCTATTCAAGGTTTTGTTTTTCTCTGCTTCTGAAATTTACGAATATACAGTTTCGGTTGCAAAAGGTAGATGGTTGGCCACCTTGGTTGGTTGGCCTTTTTGTAGTTTATTGTGTGTCACATGTACTTGTGCTACGAAGATACAAATTTTTTACATCACGTTTATAGGAAATCATAGATGTGATTTACAAGTAGATAATGTCGGTGAGTCCCGATAATTATAACTTCTATTGTTATTGCTAATTTTTCATTGTCTTGAAATTTGCTCTTTTAGGTATGAAGCTTGGGTTATTTATAATTTCCTATCACTCTGCCTCGCATGGGTTGGTGGTCCAGGAGCCGTTGTGCTGAATTTAACTGGTCGGATTTTGAAACCTTCTTGGCACTTAATGACATGCTGCTTACCTCCCATGCCATTGGATGGGTGAGTGCTTACTGCAGGGCCTTGCCTAATTAGTCTAGCAGCCTCTTTAAGAATATTTAATTGGAAACAGCGCAAGTTTCTTAATTAATCAAGTTACTCCAGATTATATTTCATACATTGCAGTAGATACTCTACTGCTTCCCAAAGAAAGTCTTACAATTATTGTGAAGTTTCATTAAATTGCTCTCAAGTGAAAATAGAGTTTGGCTAGAGTGTTCATATATTGAAACACTATGACTTCCAGCTTATTTGTGAATGATTAAGACTTCTGAATCTTTCATGCAGGCGTTTCATTCGTAGGTGCAAACAAGGTTGTTTACAGTTTGTGATACTGAAGCCTATTCTAGTTGCTGTCACACTCGTCCTATACGCTAAGGGAAAATATCATGACGGAAATTTCAGTCCAGCACAGTCATACCTGTATCTCACCATCATCTACACTTTATCATATACGATGGCACTCTTTTCTTTGGTTCTATTCTATGTGGCATGCAAAGATTTGCTCAAGCCATTCAATCCAGTCCCGAAGTTTATAATCATCAAGTCTGTTGTCTTTCTAACTTATTGGCAGGTGAAACTTTCGTTTTGTTTGTCACTTTTGCATTCCTTTGTTTTTCTTTTGATGGGAAAGTGTTTAATGAAAAGCATACAAAACTGGGTTGTCGACTTGAGGATTGGAAACAAAGTTCTCATTTGTCTTTCGTGAATATAATATGTACGATGGGTTGTGATTTCCCAATGGTTTTCTCTTGTTTTATCTGCGAACCTTATTGCTTTGTGAATTGGGTTGCTGTAAATTGTAAGCTAGCTGTCTCTTCATGTCCTCAATATTCTTTTCCTTATTGTAGGGCGTCTTGGTTTTCCTTGCTGCAAAGACTGGACTCATCAGAGATGCGGATGAAGCTGCTCAATTCCAAGATTTCATAATATGTGTGGAGATGCTCATTGCTGCAGTGGGTCACCAATATGCCTTCCCATACAAAGAGTATGCGGGTGCAAATATTGGCGGTTCTCGTAATTTTACTGCGAGTCTTGCACATGCACTAAAGTTAACTGACTTTTATGATGACACTGTCCACCAGGTAAAACTTGGAGGGTGCTGATGTGATTTCATGAGAACCCCCCCCCCAGCTTTCTCTTTTTTTTCGCTTGTGCTGCCCTTGGATGATGATTGAATCAATACTTGTTGCAGTTTGCACCAACTTACCATGAATATGTACTCTACAACCACGACGGTGGCGATGAGGGAACAAGGAAATACAGGTCGCGCACCTTTGTGCCGACTGGCCCGGAAATGGATGCTGTTAGAAGGAACAAGCACATGTTTGGTAACAAAATGGATGAAGTGCAACTCTCCAGCTTGTCTTCTTCCCCTACTAGCACTCCCAAGAAATCATCGGCAGTGCCCGATTCTGCTACTGGATCAGAGACCATGAAGTCTTCCCTCCTTGTTGACCCATCAAACTCTTCTGCAGTCCCCTACGACATGTCGCTCATTGATGTGGACATGTCCTCTTATCCTTCCAATGTTCCTGCAGCAGATGAAGCTAGACCGAGATGATTTCTCGAGCAGTTTTGTCCTTTGGTGAAGGTACAACATTACCGTCGGGCAGACTTAACACGAGGAGGGAAAAAAAAAGATAGAACAACAGGATTTTGCGAGTTGTTTGATTTGGGCACATTTTGCGCCTAAGTTTGTGTAGTGCGATGCAGAAACTGAGCTAGGCTTCTCCCTGAAAGTGTCCTTATAACAGCCTAATTCTCTGCTGAGCACTGTAGATACAGAAAGCTATTGCATACTTGTAAGCAGAAAATAGTCATGTAATTATCTGAACCAGGTTTTTTTTCCCCTAGCTTCTTGGATGAGCGTTTGCATTCTTAGACATATCTTGGCATTCCGATGCTTGTTTGGAGATCCTTAATATATTTTCAGGTTGCTGCCATATGAATGGTATTTCCGGCGATCGTCACAATGAAAGATTTTAATTCATCGAGTCGAGATGGTAGAATCAATTAGAATAGTGCTAGGGCCATGACCCACCTAAAGTTTTCTTCTTTTTGGGGCTGTCCTCAGGCGATACTTTTGACTTTTATGATAGGTCAAGCATCAAAATTCACACCATGGGCTTTTCTCACTGCCCTGGCGGCTGCATAAGGTCACAACTCAATTGCAAAAACAAAGAAAAGTATTAATAAACATGTGGAAGTTTAAAGCCTTTTGACAAGAAACCAAGGAGCACTAGCAGGACTTCCCAAAAACAAAATAGACAAATAAAACCCTACTTTATAGTAATATGTCCCTTTGACTTTATAACCTCTCTCTTCACTCTTAGTTTCAACAGCATATAAACCCCTCCATCAAACTCTTGTCACAACTCTCTCCCCCCTCCCCTCTCTCTCTCTATTGGTAGAGAGAGGACCCTTCTTTCTGTCTGTAAAGTGCAACCTGAACCCCGGATACACATGGCCTCGGCGAACCCCAGCCTGATGGGTTCAGTCTTCAGGAGCGACTCCATGGAACACCAGTGCCTGATGATGGAGAAGAGACAGCTCTTCCTTAGGAGCTACCAGTTCAGCAGAAAACGGAGCCTCTCGGAGAGGATCAGGAGGTCCTTCACGAGGGTCAAGAGGGTCCTCTGTTTCAGGCTAAGGTCTGTCCGCCGGCTCCGGAGGCTGGTCTGCTCGAGGCTCTCCAGGCTCAGACACAGGCTCTGCTACTCCAGGAGACGATCGAGGTTCCTTCGCCTCCTCTGCAACAACAACGCCACCAACTCCTACAACAGTCAGAAAAGTGATTCATCATCTTGCTTCTCTTTCTTCTCCTGACGATCAAATTCTATATATCCGTTCGGTAGTTTATTAACTCCTGTCCCGAAAGATTAAATCCTAAGTAGCAGCCTCCCATGCTGAAGTGACATAGACCCAGAATTTTACAAACACCAAGGATTCAGATGAAAGTCAAAACATCATGCCCCTTCCTTTCCTTTCTGGGTTTGTTTGTCCACCGTCCTCGACGAGTTTCGCTACAGATTCGGACAGATACCAACATATTATGAATGCCATGAATGCAATATTATTGCAGCCATCTTGCAACGGGGTTTGCAGAGATGTGTCTGCTGTTTTATTTTTGGATATGTCTGGTACTGCGTTTATTCTTATTTTTTCTTTTCCTTAGTTAAATCTGTCCATATGTGCACCATGGATGAGAGGGATACATGAGCATGGAGATTAAAAGAATTAGGTGTGGCATGATAAATGAGAATAATTGACCGGCATAAAGCGGAGATGAACGTTGCAGCGAGAAGGCAGGTACAGTTCGTGCATGGACATTCAAGCATCCCCCCCATGCTTTTTCTTTATCGCTTCGCATAATTTGATATTCAATATTTCGTGCTGGAAACTGCAAGGCTCTTACGTTTCACTGCTTTTATGGCAAAATGAATGATAATAATAATAATCAACGGGAACGTATCTTCAAAGCTTGGACTCTAAAAGTCAATGCATCCAGATGAATTCCCAGATTGGATTTAAAAAAAAAAAAAATTCCGACTTTTCACCACACTTGGGCGGCGTCTTCACGGTACTTAGATATTCAATAAGATATTTTCATATTTTTTTCCACGATTTAGGAAACAACCACCAGGATGTAGGTGATATAGATTTGACGGATCTGGGCTAACCCTAGTTTAGTGTACATACGTATAATGTATATATAAAGTGTAAACACGCGTGCAGCAAGCAGTTTCTTTGAATAAAAAGTCAAAGAGTCTGACAGAAATGGAAGAAACCCATTAGGGATTCCCAAACGATGCGTGACTTTTCTTTCAGAACAAATAAAGTTAGGAGAGATTTATTGCAGGCAGCTGTCTTTGAAATTTGACGGTATCACAACATTGCCGTTATGGGAAGAAGGAAATATAATATTAAAGAAAAAAAAAGCGACACGAAATTCATACTCTGGCAGGACCGTAGAAGAATTTAATGTGGAATAAATGCAGTAAGCTGCCGACCACTTATGTTTTTCATTATTTGTTGCTCTTACCAGACATCCTTTGATTCGGTTCTCCACACATTTGTATGTACTTGCGTGACAAACGTAAGGATAAGAGGCTAGCCAAACCTTTTTGTTGCCCCTCCCACTTTAAAGCTTCAGAACATCATAAACAAAAAAGGTCGATGCGATAGGTGCCTTCCCTTGAAAATTCAACGCATTTCCCATCTGTCTAGTCACTCAACTACAAAGAAGAAATTTCTACATTCAAATCATCCGTCTCCATCCGTGAAGGCGTGTGAGTGTCCCTTTTCCGAGACCATTCCACTTCCATGGAGCAATGGCAAGAGCCAAATCCTGCCGACCAATGGACTTCTCGGAGTATCTTTGGCTGGATGTGTTGAGAAGATGAAGAGGGATCTCCTCTCGGCCACAAAAAGAAAACGAATATGTCTTTGTTTTGCGATCTAGGAAACCAAATATGGGTCCTTATACATGACAGCGCTGTGCATCTCGATGCTCTCTGTTGCTAGTCAAGAAACTTTGGAACCAGGAGAACGGGTTGGATTTGACTGAGGAAGGCTATCAATCATGCAATCATCCACAACAACGATAACACGATAAGCACAGTATGGAATGTTCATCTCTGTTTGCTTTGTGACTCTTGCTGGGAACAGTACGACCCTGAAACTTGGGGTCTGATAAGCACGGGATAAACTAAGAATAAAGATAAGAACGAAGGACACACGAAGGATCCGTGGTTCAACATTGGGACCGCCCAGTTGACCTGACGCAAGGAACATGAATAATTGAATATGAAACTCCGACCTTGAAGTCATCGGCTTGATTTGACAGGGGGACCTGGCTGGAGATGTGTGTTTTTTTGCATGCATCAGCAGCAAGGCAAAGACGTGATTGCAGACGCTTTTGGACAGTAGCAAGCAACTCTTGAATAAGTTAATCATGTCCGTCCGATAAATATCAGTTGACTTGGTTGTTTGATGCGCGCTTGCTGCGACCTGCGAGATTTGTTTTAAGGGGTGGAGAGAGAGTTGCTTCCAATGTGCACAAAACGGAATCTGTCTTTCTCGTTGATTCTAGCCGCCAAGGCATATCTTTTCGCTTAGGATGTTGTGTTTCATCATCACCCCGATCCTGATGTAATCATCTTTAGTGATGACTTGTGAAGAAGGGACTTTATCTTGTTCTTGCTCTGTACAGGTATCCATTCGTAACGAACTCGCAAACCGACACTTCTGTTGATTTCCATGCATTCGATCAGGGCATCACATGTTTGACATTAACATATGTAGAAGGCCGTAGACTCGGGAGCAATGGTCGTGCTAGACGCCAATGATCCTAAGCCGCCACACCCCTGACCAAATCGGGCTACGCTTTTAACACCTTCCCCTTTGAAGGTCCATGCAAAGATACTTCATAAAAAGAATCTCGATGCCGCTTGTTAATGTGAATATAGGTACGCTATTGATTGGAGCTTTCTCTTAATTGAGAGCTGCTGTCAATGAGAAATCCACAATCGTCAAAAGCACTTTCGAACGGTCGTAGGTACGTGGTTCCCTTCCCTGATTACCTGTGAATCACGTGAATGTCTACATTTGGTCCGAAGAAGTGGAAAAAATAAGAACATGGACTCCACAAACATCACCTTATATTCGTTCCGAAGTCTCCAAACCCACGAGTCCGCTCCAATAGGTGAAAGCAGATTGATCTGTTTGCACTGTGCAAGACCAGCGCATGTGTCACTGCTTGTTGCTTGCGTTGATCCATCCATCAAGTGCCAGCCCATTTTGCCATTTAAGTCCAATCAAATAAGCCCATATCAAGGCACAACGAAAAGGCCTAAAACCCAAAAGCGGAGAGAGAGAGAGAGAGAGAGAGAGAGAGAGAGAATAATTAAACTGCCTGCAAATTTTCAAACGCCTGAGATTGGCAGAGGCCAGTCAAAACTGTCAAAGGGATGATGATACAGATACTAATTGCTGACTAAACAATTTCTTCCTCTTGAATTCTTCAATCCTGGACAAGTTAGACCAACAACCACACAGGCTTGACTTGATTCTGAAACAATCTGTCCCAAACGAATTAGAATAAACCAGCAGATCTGCTTTTCCCCTTTTTTGCATGATTACTGCCCATATTCATTCCTTTCCTTCCAGCAAATGATTGGCCTCGATAGGTACACTAACATGGCAAGCAATCATTGCACATGCCTCTCACCTTTCCCCCTCAACCATCTGTTTCAGTTTGTCCTCATTCAGGCGGCTGAGAAGAGAGGCTCATGAACCAACTTGTTAGGCTATGGCTATGGCTATGGAAACTGATGTTAGCCATGTGTTAAAAAAGGTTAGTAACCTTGAAACCGTGTTTGGGTTAAAACTATAGTGGAAGCCATGTGTTTGAGGAATCCCAACTGCAGATTATATCATTATTTTGGTACGAAATCTTGTCTCAATTTTTTTTTGAAAATCCAGATCCTGCCAAAATAACTAGCAATAGGTCACCTCCTTATATATTGTCCACATGCTCTTTATGCTAGGGACAGTTCCTTTGTTTAGTAACAGCAGCTAGGCTCTGTTCATCTCTTCTAACTATTTCCCCTCAATCATCGGTCCTTAGGGCTGCAGATGGGTCTGCAAGATACTGGCGCAGGCCGCTTCAGGCATCAATACGAGAAGCTGATCAACGTCGATGAGAAAACAACGAGGCCTAGGGGGCGTTGGGTGAGGAACGTGAATGGAAAGCTCAAGGCTCTCCGGCTGTCTCGTTCAAGGAAATTTACTCTGAGGGCGTTTTCACTGATCACAATGCCCAGCAAGATCGCCAGGATCTACAGAGATATCGCCAACCGGATGAACTTGGATGGTATCTGCCCGGCCATCACTTTTTCCTCTCAGTGGGGGCTCCCAGTTCTATCTCACCCCTCTGTGAAATGTAGAAGAAGTGTCGTGTCTCTCGATAGACGCTGGGCTTGCACTTGAATCACAGGCATTTTGTCTGCAGTAGTAACATGAAAAATTGCTGTTATGTTGAGTTTGCATCAAGTTCCTCTCATTGATCTACAGTCGGTCAAACCCCATTCTTAATTTGGCAGAGTGGAGGATCCCTACATAATGGTCGTTCGAAAATGCTTCTTAGTTTATACTTTTATGTGTTTAGGACGCGCGAGTATACTAGATAGTTCTGTTCCAGACTTACAGAATGAAAGAAAGGATACATGATATGCACTCTCTAGTAATGTCAGACTGACTTTGACAATCCAATTATTGTTTAGTCTAGAGTGGAAGCAGGACTTGCCTCTCAAACTCAGGAGGAGGTGAATACTGAAAATATATAACTGCACTCTGCTGGATATGGTTAAATCTGCCCTTGTGGCCCAGCAGGGAAACGAAACATAAACTGTCCAAGCACCTTTTAAAAGATTCCTTAAAATGATGATTTCAGCGTGATATCCAGACATATTTTACCTAAGTTGCCCGCCACTTGATTGATTACTTTCTACCATGTTGCGTTCATTCCAATCAGATTGCACATCAGCTAGTCCATTAACCACACTCCACGGGCAATTATAAATTTTGCAGGTTATCTGAAATTTGGCCCGACCCTTGTCATATCCTGCTACAAACAACTTCTGCGTTTCCCTTTGTATTTCCGAACTTACTTTGTATCAAAATCCTTCTTTTGCACAAGGGTTGTCTCTTGTTTTGCTACTGTCACTGTCAACTCCAATTCTTGAGCTTCCTTGGCAATTTGTTGGACGATACACGACGTTTGTAGCGTAATCTCTCATACCATCAGTTTCTCTAGATAAGATGCATTGGCTGGTGATGCCCCTTGTCGCCGAGCACTCCAACACATGCTTAAATTTTCCTATGATTTTTGCTATTCAAACCACATGGCAGAAAGTGGAGTATTATTTGCCTTGAAGTTCTGCATTTTCTATGCATAGCATCTTTGGGTGCTGGAACATCCAATGACTGCTTGTCCGAGCACTTGGTCAACAAGTTTAATAAAACATCTAGCATCCACAGCATTTACTTTGGGCGACTGAGATGGATGTGGGATGCAACCAACTTCTAATCTCGTCGATGCAAGCCGAGGCCGGATTTCCCTTTTGGCCAGAAGTCAGTTCTTTATAGCTGAATCTTGCAAGGAGCTCGCTGCAATTGGCTACCGGCACGCTGTAGCTAATAATCATAGACGGGGAAAGGAAAAGCAGGTAGGGTCAGATTGGTTTCCGTAGATTTCAGGCACGTCAAGAGCTTGTTGACACCTAAAATTTAGTCAACAATTCAAATTTTCGTTCATTGCAAAAGTACAAAAAAAAAAAAAAAATTGATGATGATGAATAAAAAGACGATCCGATCTTGCCATTTATCCATTTGCATTTGGGCCAGTTCATGAAACCCACTTTACCTCACCTAAACCCATATAGAAAATAGAGGCAAGAAAGGAAAGTTTTAGTCTTTGGACTTGAAAATTATTTGAAGGGAAAAGTGCACTGAAAGTTTTAAAGTTTTAAGTCTTCAAACTTGTAAAAAGTGTAATTAAGTTCTAAAATTTATTAAGTTGGTTAAATCAAATTCTTCCATTAACTCCATCTAATTTGACTAATAGAAAATATTGACGTAGCTTTTTATTTATTTATTTTTTAGTTTACATGGAGATGGCATGGCGAAAATGAGGTCGTTTTGGTCAAAATCTGATTTTTGATACACATTTTATTTAAAATTAAATTAAAAAATAAGCTTATTCTAAAATAAAATTTAAAAGAAAAAGGACAAGGAGGAGAAACCAGGTAGTGATGATGGAGCGGAGCGCCTGGTTTCTCCTCTTCCCTTTTTTCAAAGCTTATTTTTAAAATTTAATTTAAATAAAATTTGTATCAAAAATCAAATTTGAACCAAAACGACTTCTCTTTATCATTATGTTTCAAAATTTAGCCACATCATCGCTACATATGAAAAAGAAAATATTATAAAAAGTGAAGTCAGCATTTTCCGTTAACTAAGTTGGACGAAGCTAACGAAAGGATTCAATTACACCAATTTAACAAATTTGAGGGCTTGATTGTACTTTTGTAAGTTTACGACTCAATTGTACTTTGGTGACAAATTTTATGATTTCTATAGTACTTATCCTTATTTGACAGCTTTAGTTTTTAGGCTTGATATGAAGCAAACCTGTGAATGGTAAAGCTTGGTAAGTTGTTCTCAGCTTTTGGAAGAAAACGAATAGGTTCCAAAAAGAAAGGAAACAAGGAATAAGAAGTAAATGGGCTTTTGCAGGTTTAAAATAAAAAGGGGTTTTGTATAGAAGCCCAATCGTGTCCTTTGGCCCAGACCCATGAAACCATATTGGACCATATTCGGATTGGGCGCAGCAAAGCTCATGGGATTGTTGCCCTGGGACTTAATAACAAGACTATATAATTTCTTTTTGCCCTACTTCTATCAGGTTATTTTATTGCACTATATACTCATTCTTCATTACTATAGTTGAAGCATTTGTTGTGACTACTTTTATATCATTTCTTGTGTTGTGATTCATTTTCATAGTTGAGTGGTTAGGCTTCATTCTAGGATCGTAATAAACATATAGATATCGCATGGGCACTAAGTGGACGAGAACTTTAGAATTCATAATTGCGTAAAAAAAATAAAAAGCTGCATGTGACACTTGATAAATAATCAAGTTTAGGTGCCAAAAAGTGTTATTAAATAGCTAATGTAATCAATTCTCTAACCCTAAATCTACAATTGCGTATGAAGCAACATATGCGTCTATACCTCACTCAGTTGATAGCCAACTCCAATACAAGGCTTGGAAGAATTCACGTCGATTGAGAACCATAAGCTCTCAACTTGACATTACCTCTAAACCCAAATTTTCGTTGATATTCGTGATGGGCGGATCGCAACATAGGTTACCATTAAACTGAATTTTATCTTTTCTTCTAGCAAGCAGGCATATTTCTTCACCACACCATGATTTCAATCCGGGTGTTCCGGGTAGGCGGTTTCCCACATGAAACCAGAAATTAAACCGAAAATCACCTGTTCTAACAAATTGAAACTAGGAATCGGACCAGTGGGTCCGGAACTGTCCAGAACCAACCACTTCCATTTGGTTCGAACGCTTCCTTTTGCTCATCTCTAATCACTATCATTGAAAATGACTTTAATTTTTATTGAATAGTAGGGTGAGTGGCTTGAAATCCAACTGCTGAAGAGATAGACAACACAGTAGATCCAAAACAAGCGAAAGCTGGACTATGCATTATTAGCTCCACAATTATTACATGCTATGGCAGAGGAAATATGAGAAATTTCTTATTCTTAGTTGTTAACAAGCAGAAACTGCCATGTGAATGACTACACAGGAATCCAAACAGTCAATGGCTGCTACTGCCTGAAATAATATGATTTGGCAGAAGCAAAGCACAAATTCTAACAACATTTCGGGGGAATCCAAACACATCAGATACCCAACTCGAAGATCACGAAATACCTATCTTTCAGTCCTTGAGAATACCTTCAGCTGCAAGAATCAAACACCAGCTGAATCAAGAAATTAGTACAAAAGGAGTCCTCCGAAGCTACCTTTAGAGGCGAAGCCGGTTATGAAGAGCGCATAAGAATCCCGGAAACTGAACTGAGGCATGAACAGATGTCCCATCTTAACCTTGGCCTCGAACTTCCTTCCCTTCTTGATCGCTCGCCGGCGTCTTGACGGCGTCGAATTGTCATCGGAGAACTCCGGTTCTTCTTGGATCGTTGCGAGCTTCGTCTTCAAGATCACCTCTATGTCCTTCTGCGACTCGGTCCTCAGGGTCTTCCTGCTTGTGCAAGGCACCGCCCTCCACACCCTCCTACAAGCCTTCCTCATTTCAACAGCCAAAATGTCTTAACTCTCAGAATTTTTCGACGTATCTTTTCTTCAATACCTCGACAAACTGATGTCCCTCTTACAATTTATGCGACACATATCACAAGCCTTTCGGGCTTCTGAGTATCGCTTGCCCCTATAAATGAGGTGATATAAGGAAGTGAGCGTATGAATGTTTATGAATTGGTTGGAGAGGCAAGTTCTGAGCAGACCAGAGAGGATGGCTACTTCTTAAAGCTTATGACTTTACAGCGATGGTTCAATCATTATGGTCATTTCTTTAATCAGCTTTATGTCCACCCACCAAACCTGTCCTCATTAAAGACATAATAAAGAAGATGATGTTCCGCTTTCTTTCTGAAGACAAACGTATCTGGTTTGATCCCCTGTCCTGCGTCAACATGTATGAGCTTGAGCTCCGAACAAATAGAGGTTGTTTCCTGGAAGGCCCCGCTTGTTGAAGGATAGCATTCTTCCATTTGCTGCAAATCAGCTGATCGTCGAAGGAAGCGACCGCATTACTAACAGGAGCAGATGAAGCAAAGAACAGGAGATGCAAAACAGGAACTGGACTGTAGTGATATGCTCAAAGTGAAAGATCTAAGGTGCCACTCCCCAGAAAGATCCTCCGAGGAATAAGTGGCAAAAAAAAAGAACAAAAAAAGAACAAAAAAAGAACGATTCTTCATTTCAAACCAGCAAAAGCAATGTGTCCTCGTTGTCCGCTCTTTCCGGTATTTGACGAAACACATAAATGAAATTAGGAATATCGAATATATACTAAAGAAAATTTTAACTTTTGGAATCATGGTGAAATACAAGATGGTCATTGAATGATAAGAAACTAATCCTCATTTCTATAACTCCAGCTATTCAAGCAGAATTTGTATGTTCTCTTCTCATGAATAATTTTTTAGATATATTACCAAATCTCAAAGGGTTATAACCACTTTTCACAAGTCAATGGAATCTTTATGCCCAAAAACCCTATTCAAATAGTCATTTATTTGGTACCTCACAAAAATTAGGAGCCGTCATTCTAACCCTTCTCGGGGTATTCCATCCACATACACAAAGCATTTCATTCATGAGTATGTTCACCTACTCTTCCAAATACAGATACCCACGATGAGCTTTAGCAATGTTGTGGATCAATTCCATAATGAGTATTGTTTTACCGACATGAATTAGTGCTTTTATCATCATTATAAGGTGACTATGAAACATGAATTAATCGGTTCCTTAATTAAAAGGAAACATGTTGGGATATTTACTTAGTCAAGACATAATTTACCAAGCATTTTAATTAAAAGGTGCATTACCTACTTTGCACCTGAAGGATACTCCACCACCACCTAAAGTGAAGAGAGGAGGTGATGCCTTTCTTGCATCGCCAACTTGTACGTGGTCAATGAAGTGGGAGTTTTATGATTCTAGGATGATCTCTCAGTCTCTCGTTCAATTCACGAAATGTTGTTTTCGCTAATCAATTTTAATTATATTTAATATTTCAAAATAAGCAACTTTTTTTGTCGCGTCACAGGTGCATATATGTTGCTTGCTTGATAGATTATTTAAATGAAAGAAAAAGTTCATCACTTGGCGATGAATGTACTGATTCAAGTTATTAGAATTAGCACACAATGCGAAATGGGATGGAAGGGGATGCACAAGGGGGCAAGTAAGGATGATGCCTCATATGTTGACTGGACAAGACATCCAATGTTTTCTTTTCTTGCGGGCAACAGCAATATACACCTTCTCATCCATGAAGAAAATATAAGGAACGACAGTAAATACCAGAGTGTTGTCATCCAATGATCGAAGACTAGTTAACTTGTTTATAAGCCAGAGCCAACGAACGACAATAGCTAGTATGTAGCACAATATTGTAACATACGTCGTAAGATTCTTGTGACTTTATGAAATGTACAATACTGAGATCATGTCTCATCATGGTATGAATGTGGAGCCTGACATTTATTGTTGGTATGCATTGAAAACAAGTCGAGAAGACTGCAGAATGATTTTGTCACCTTTCTAATAATGGCATAGAGAGTGAAATCCAGACAAGATTTTAAGGTAGTACAAAAACCAAAAACCTAGTTGCACATGAAAGTAACTTTCTCAATTTTTCATAATAATTTTACGAATATGTTAATACGATGAGATAAACCGTTGTGCTAATAACTTGTTCGTATAAATGAGATATGATGTTCGAGTCTAAAATTCAATTAAAAGAAACCTTCTTGAATTTTAATATAGTAAATCACTAACGTGTACTCTTTATGATCTTATTATATCTATCTTCTCCCCCTCTTCTCTTCTTAAACAAGAAATCTAAAGTAATACCAACTATGCCTATATCAATCTACCAAAGATTTTACGAATGAGTGCTTTGAGTTCATTAGTTTGACAATTACCTGAGGAAATTTTACGATTTTCTAGTATAAGAATGGCTTTCGTGTCATGCGCAATCAATATTTTGGGAATGTCAATATTTCAAATCTGAGCATTTAAATGGGCGTTGCGGATTGTGATGTATCAACTCGCGATAGGCTCCGACAGGGACACCCGCAATCGGAGGTGCCACCTTTCGCCACATCGAATCCTGGCCACGCGTCGCATGCGAGCCTCGTCCACTCCTACCGTCCACGAACTCTCAACCAAAATTAATCATTGACAGCCCCGACCCCCTTCGCTTGCAGGGGGTGCTGGAAGTTATCGCAAGTATAGAAGGGGGGGAAAAACTACCCCTCTTCGCCTCGGAATTCGACGTCATCCGCTCGAATTTCTATGTTCCGCCTCTGAAATACGTGCGCACCACAAGATTCTGTCCGAATCCTCAACTGGGTGTGTCTCTCTTTTTCGTCGTCTCTCGCGTTGGTTCTCCGGCCGCGACCCCATTCTTGGATGAAGTACGTACAGTTGCCCACGCGGATGGTGCGTTCTGGGTTCTTGTCCTCCGTCCACCCCCGTTCGATTTTGGATTCTGGGCGATCCCCGTGACCGTTGATGTCAGTTTCTGATAAGGAGATAGCTGTTCTCGGTGGTAACGTCATCGTCGATGATAGTAACGTTGGTGGTGGAGAGAACGAGGGCGATGATGGCAAGGATGTTGGCGGTGGAGTCGGGGTCTCTGTACCGCGTGAGGATGATCGGAGGGAACAGCGGGGTTGCGGGTGCGCGCCGCGATGGAATCTTGCCAAGGTCAAGAGGGTTCTCGGGTCTTCGTCCAACAAGAAAACATCGAGGCGACGCAGGAGGAGGAACGGTAAAGGTTGCGTCTTTTGCTTCAGCAGGCCCAAGACTCCGGAATCGCCGGCCGAGTCTCACGTGAGCGATCCCGAGGACCCGGCTTTCGCGCATGTGATGCTGAGGGATTTGTTGGAGAAGAATGATTTTTACTCCGGGGAATGCAATCCCCACTTGGACATCCCTTACCTTTCGTGTGAGCACAGATAGGGAAGGTAAGTTTTTCGACCGGTTGTCTGTATTTCTATCCCTCTGCCGTTGCTGCAGAGGAGGTTGTGGGAAGTCTTCTCAATCAGAGGTGCGCAAGATTGTAGAAACTTGTTGAATTCGTGATGGCCGTGCTGATTCTGGTTCTTCCAGGAGCGATGGCAATTGGGTTGTGAATTGAAATTGGAGTTCAAGTGCTAATGGTTGGGTGAATCACGGAGATGAGGTTGGCTCATCGGTTTATCAAATCGGATGGATTTTGAATTTGCGGTCCTCGATCACTTGATGAGTTGCAGAATCATCAGGCCTCTTGCTTGGTCTGCACTTTTGGCATTTGCTTCCCGCTTGTCTTTCTGGAGGTGCTATGAGATTGGTTTGAGGACGGTATAGTTGAAAGCAATACTCAGGGCAGAGAAAATCATTCTCTCAAAAGTTTACGGTAGATTAGCTGTCTGCGTTAATATGGAAGGATTGAATTCTTTGTATTCTTTTCGAAACGTAGAGCTATTATACTTTCATGAGGAGATTGAGCATACTTCTACCGATGATTTTACTGAGGAAATTCTCGTTTGTGAAACTTTCGGATCAGTACTCTGCAATGGGGAAGGCTTCTACGTCCCGTAGGTTGGTTCAGCAGCTTGTTTGTTGCTCTGTTCATCTACTTTTTTCTAACTCAATGCCCCTATTTCGATTTCTAGAGTCCCTCTCCAAGGGTTTCCATTCCTTGTCTTGTTTTAGCTTGAGGGTTTCGTGCCTTTCCCTTGGATTGTGTGGCCACCAACAGATGAGAATGAAATGGCATGGCCGACAGCCGACGCCAGTACATCCCACTCGAGCGGTTCTGCTTTTGTACTGAAAGTGCACGTTCGGATGGCCTTTGCATCTGGTACCGGAAATTACTGGTGAGTGATAGAACGACACAACAGAGGGTTACCCTACATGAACCTTAGGTAGGATGCTTTGCCCCTGAGGTTCATAATTGATGAGTACTCGAATTAGGCTTTTGGATAGATAGGGAAAATGCCATGTTTTTTTGACTGGGGGGGTAAGCCGGTGCTTGCAGATATCGACTGGTTTGTACATTGCAGATTACTCTCTGTGCCTTGTACCAGGGATGATTTTTCCCTCTTCTAAAATTAGAAATAAGAATATAAGGGTCGCTTCCCCGTTTGTGGAACCGGGAACTCACTCACCTAGTCTTGGAACCATTAACTGGTCACGAACCGGAGGTGATATCTTTCATTTTTGCTTTTTTTTTTTTTTTTTTTTTTTTTTTAATTTCCTACGAGATTGCAAGCGTTGTTACATAGTTTAAACTCTTTTATTTATTTATTATTATTGTTTTGGGTCTTTAATTAATGAAAACGTCAGTGAAAAGACGTTAAAGGCGTGATAAAATATGATCAAGTAACCCACCTGTGGGCAGCCGTGTTGGCAAGAGCTTGGCTCTCTCATCTCAGAGGTCGCATGTTCAAACCACGTGGTTGTTATCACGATTTAAGTGGGGGCCATGGCGGTGGGATGCTGTGCTAGTCTCTCCCGAGGTATAATCGTAACTACCGGGGCATACACTCTATGGTTCCCTAGGGCATAAGCCTGACGGGGGTCGCGGATCCTCAGTTACCAATATATATAATCAAGTATTATTAATTTGCAAATAAAAAAAAAAGTATCGATCCAGTTCGCGTGGTCCAAGTGGTTCGATTCACACCTGAAACTAGGAATCGGATCAACAATCACTGGTTCCAAATTTTAGGAATAGGGAATTGTCCAAAATAGTTTGGTTCTCTCGTCCTTGAAAGATTTTTCTGATGGTTTTTAGCATGAGCTGTATCATTTTTGATACGATAAGAAAGAATAGTTGTCATAGAGATTGATGAATTGATTCAAAGCACTCTTTGGACCATTTGAGAGTCAATTTGTTCTGCAAATGGCATCATCCTGTTTTCTTAGGTTCTGCAACATCCTAGTTGATCAGAAGCATAGTTAGCAGAACGCACCTCTCGGCCGATAAGGATGGAAACAGACGACGGGCATGAAATTCTCTATGATGAACGGAACAAAACGACTTCTTTAACAAAAATAAAAAAGATTCGACTTTCTAGGATCGAAACTCAAACATCAGAAACTTGTGCAGCTGAGGGAGGAAGATGAGAAGAACAAAGAAGGGAGATGACGTGGAGGTTGGGATTCTTGATGTGTTGTTCACCACTTTTTTTTTTTTTTGTGGTCTTCTTTCAAAAACCCTAAAACAAATGCGTGTGATTGAAAATGCATTGTCATTAATTTAAAAGTCAAAGCTTGATAAATATACGTGAATTCTTTTAAGTATGTTAGAGGGCCACGAGGGTCCTTTTTTGACATGGTGTCCGGACAAAATTTTTTTGGAGATGGAGAAAATTTAGGTGTAAGAAAATGAAAATGAACAGAAAGGAAGTAAAGGAAAATGATTCCTTTTTCAAATTGAGAAGATATATGTGAGGAAAGAAAGTACTTCTAAGGAGAGCTGCATTTTTTTCCTTTTTTGTGCTGCTTACATGAATGAATGTCCTCATTCAATGATGCCGTAAAGAGGTAACCAATTTGAGGGTAATCTCAGTAAATTTTTAGCTAACCAATTCTCGAATTTGTATTCTTCCATTTTTGGAGAAAAGATTTTTTTAGCTAACCAATTCTCGAATTTGTATTCTTCCATTTTTGGAGAAAAAATTTGTGGCCTAGAGATTTGATTTCCTAAACAATTTCATTCTTTAGGTCAAAATTTCTGTTTGATTGTGTGCAATTCCAATTTGCTATTCGCACTAAGGTGATTTTATTTTTTTTTTTGTTCCTACCGAAAAAATAAAAAACATAAATTTGTTCGCTAATGTCAATTAATTTTTTTATTCCCTGAAATAGACTAATAGTTTGGAAATAGATTTGTTTAAGTTAGAATAAATGCATTATCCGTAGGGATTTTGTCCGAAATTAATGTAATTATTAATTTGATCCGAGAGACATCGGATCATTTTTTATTATATTAATTTTTGGACTTTTTTGGTGAAAAAGAAAAAGATTTGTAAAAAAATAGCTTCAATAGGTTATTTTTTTGCTTTCTTCTTTAAGAACAATTTCTAAAAATAAGTTAGTTTTTTCTTTTCTTCCATTTTTTTCGAATTTCATGGAAAATACAAAAAATTAGAATAAATTCATTTATGACCTAACAACGCAGTTGCCGCCATTACCACCCCACTATTGCACATGTTAGGCCGAATTAAAATCCATCATCGCAAAACATTTTTTGAAAATTAAAAAGAAATGGTACCGAAAGGGCACTGTTGCCACATGTCTCTCGGTTCATGGTGACCATCGTATTTTCCATGTTTGGACTCAAGTCGCGATTTGGTATGGGCTTGGGAGAGCCCAAGCTAAATTTAAAAAGCTTAGCAGTCCATTAACCTAGTTTTAAGCGGTGAACGACCCCAACTCCATCTTAAAGGTCACGAGCGACAAGGGTTATTATCATGCACATGCGGAAACGTGAACAAATAACCTCCCGAACAAATAACAACTGGAAGACTGGGACATATATCACATAGAACACACTAATTTATATTATAACGGTACTTTTACAAGCCCTTTCTCTACGGGCCCTCTTTTCTTTTTACATCACAGTACAAGTTTTCCACATAGGCCTGGGGAAATCTTATCTCCTCTAGCGTGATTGTAGCTCCCAAAACCGACGTGAGATTTCCATATCTACAAGACTGGAAGATGAGGGAGTGAGTTGTGGGGAAACTTAGTAAATAAAATTCCTAGTTCTCTATTAGGAAAGCATTTCATTATTGAAACCTAGCAAGTATTGCACTCGCAAACAGTGTGGATGGTAGATCAATAGCAAACTTATTGCTACCTTTGACTACATGTAGATGTCCATCGCAACATGCTTCAGTACATACTTACCTTTGGCTTATCAATAAATATATCAATATAGCATACTTATGCATATACCGGCACCCATGCAAATTCATTTAGTGTCGTCCTGGCTCGACTAGGTCCTCTCGGTTCGACTGGGGCTTCCAGCTTCTTGTTGGGCTTCCTGGCTCGACCAGGGCATCGCGGCTCGACCGAGGCTTCTCAAGGCTTCTGGGCATCCTAGTTCAACTAGGACATCTTGGCTCAATCGAGGCATCCCGTTCAATGAACGAGGCATCGCCGCCAATGTTGTGTGGTGATGGGCGTCTTTTCCTCTTTAAGTGCATCCATAAATGCATCATACAAGCTGGTTCTTATCTTATCTCTTAGTCGACACATGCATAGCGCAGAGGCATGCTCATTCATTCGTGTGTGTGTCATGAGTTTCTTATACTTCACTAGCAAACATGTCGGGAATGATCTTTGGTACATAACTTGAATCAATCATTTAGCGCCGATCCCCGCACCAGATAAGGCTCGGAAACGACACGCCTCAATACCGATCCAAGACCTTGAGACTTGGGTACACCTCGCTTTAGTGACGATCCCAAGCTTGACAGACCTCGGCTACAACCTGATGCGAATGCACATGTATAGAGAATAACCCTTGGCTCATGGTTTGATTCAATGCTAAGCACAAAGTCCCCGCATCCACTTGGACTATATAAATCGGCATGTTTGGTGTCTTACCAAGACCTCGTGGATTTGGGCAATCCCCGTACTGATCAAGACATAAGATTGACACGTCTCAATGTCGACTTAGGACCTTGCGGCCTTAGGCAATTCCCACACCAAGCGAGGCTTGGACCCGGCATCCTATTTATGCCGAAACCAAGGCTTTATGGCTTGGGGCGACTTGTCTTGCAATGAATTCAATCCAAATGAATCTCGGCCTCATTCCAAGCGTGAACAACTCAAGCACATGTTCAAGCACAAACATAAGCAAAACCATACAAAATACCCAACATCCTACCCACGGCTTGATGGGTGAGCACCTAACTAGACTCGACAATGGAGGCTACCGCCATAGAGGAGACATAGGGATCTTACTTTCCTGGATGAACCCCGAACTAGGATGTGAGCTACAAAGATTGGGCGGCTTGGCTTGGAGGCCGAAAGAGAGAGAGAGGGCATGAGGAGGGGGCATTCAAAGAGATGGCGGGAGGAGAAAATGGGAGCAAAGTGAGGAAAATGGAGTGAGCTCCTCTTATTTATAGCCCTTGGGGCCATCATTACCAAACCAAATGGTCATCTCCAATGTTTCCAAGTGTCCCACCTAAATTCCTTGGGTGGCAAGTCTACTTTGCCTCATGATTATACCTAGAAAATGAGTTGGCCAAGCCAAAGGCCTTACTTGGCAATCTAAGCTCCTAGGCGTCATCGATTATGGCCCGCTTTTTGTTCTCTCATTGGTCCACCTATATGCCGCATTTAATGGACATTTAATGAAGTCTAATGATGAAACTACTCTAGGTTGTCAACTTAGCAATTCTAGAATATTTGATCATAATGAGGAGCTCATGTAGCGCGTTCCAATTGGTCAACATATACACTACTTTTTCTAGAACTTTCAAAGATATTTTGCCGTCATCATGATGTCTGACTTTTCAAAGAGACAACTCATCATTTCATTAAATGAGGGGATTCTAGAATTCTCCTTATTTTGTCTTTTTCTTCATTAATGAGATGGTCTAGAGAATTCTATCATCCAAGTCGGTTCTAGGGCTGGAGAAATGATCATTAGGTATACCTCAAAAAATCAAATCATGTACACCCGAGGTTCGGCCCTTACGTTCCATATCTGCCCAAACCATTCCTTTGGATGGTCGGTCAACCAATAGGGTCGGTTGTCCTTTAATTGGTTCGAGACCTATTATAAGGCTACCCATGATCTAGCACAAAACCAAGGTAATCACGGACCTTAGAATAAGTGACGGAATAGCCGGGTCTATCCTTGGGCTCATTCCGGTCGGCACTCGATCCATCGATAGGGTTCATGGCCAGTGCATCACTAATCCATGATCAGACATCACCAATTTGAGATTCCGTTCCGATCACTAAGAATTAAATAGGTAATGATACATTTTTAGTCGAAAGGAAATTGCATTTAGTCAATTTGGATCGTTCATGTATCAGTGCATAACCGGGTGGAATCACCCGGGACCAGAAACTACGACCGATTGGATCGACCCATGACCATCTACCGATCCAAAATCATCTCGTGACCAATTCTTGTGATCAAAAAGTCATCTTATGAGTTGGTGATCCTATCCCATCCGTATGGTAGGTAGAAATTAATGGCCGACACCTCGACCAATTTGTGACCGGTCGGTCAATCGGTCGGTTGATCATGACCAATCCGCGATTCCTTGCCGATCGAACCGATCCATCCATGGCCAATGGTCCATGGTCGATCCATATAAGACCTTATGGCTGATCCTACGAGGTCAAAATTGAGGATGTTACAGCTGCCCATCATCGCCACCACCCACCGTCGTTGATCGTCTACTTTGTTGCCCACCGGCTAGCTAACCATCGCCATTGTCGACCGTTGACCATCGATCACCGCCGTTGCTTGCTGTCGACCACTGACGACGTCGCCCGCGTCCATCGACTGCTTCCACAACGCCGGTGATGGCGGCCGGAGCAGTCTACCGCATCGGATATGGCGGTGGATGGCATCGTCGGCGACGATGGTAAGGAAGAATAAGAAAAAAATTAAAAGAAAATCTACATTATAAATTTTTTTTTTTAAATCATACCAAACATTTCTTATTCTTTTTCTATTTTGAGAGTAAAAATTTTGTATAGTTATCAAAGAGTTCTTTTATTGAGAAATTATTCCGGAGAATAAAAATAGAAATAGACTATTTCGGAAAGAAATTATTTTTCAAAATTGAAGTGTTACCAAATGGACTCTTAAAATCTACATCCTATATTTGATTCCCAAACCAAAGTGAATTCTTTCATTTATTAATTTGAACATCATTTCTAGCATTGTAGAAGTAAACCATTTCAATCAACATTCTAGACTAAACACAAAATTGCAAAAATCCCATCCGAATATCACTAACTAAACATCTTAATAAAGAAAAAAAAAACCTATCATCTCTAAAACAATATTTTTCGAGCTATGCATGATTCTTGTACAAAAAATGGAAAGTTTCCCCTAGTAGGTATGGCTAAAAAGTATGTTGGCGAATTCATAGGGTTAATATTACGAATAATCTCAAATTGATACATTTGTGATAAATTTATCGTAAATTAATTTTTTGACTATTAAAAGTAAAAAACTGTTACACATATTTGTGACAAACTTGTCATTTATTAGTTTATGTATATCACAGAAAATTTTAAATTGGTACACTTATAACAACATAAGGTTAAACCCTAAATCGATGTCATGTATCATCCAACTCATGGAAATTAATTGATGGTAAATTTATCATACATGTATCAATTCAAGATTTTTAGTAGTTTAAAAATTAATTTAAAGTAAATTTATTATAGGCATGCCGAAACTTTGTGTTATTAACGCTTGACTTATTTGATTTAAGTGTTGAAAACTGGAGGATCCTCCTTATTTCTCCTCTTCTTACAGAAATTCAAAGTTGAAGTAAAAAGTCAAACTTGAGCACAAAGATTACACATTTTCTTCTCCAAAAAAAAAAAAAAAAAATGTAAAATCGAGAAAACAAGAGGAAAATGGAAAAATTCCAATGGGCTCCGTTGCCGTCGTTTGAATGTTAGCGTTGGATTCACAAGCATCCACGAACCAGAGAGGATTCCATAAAACCCTACTCCCCCCTTCATCGCCTCTCCGCCCTGCGCGCACGGACTGCCTTCCTCCTCCGAGCTTGCTCCGAGCTTTGATCTGGGATCCTGCCCCCACTCTCTTTGTCCCGTTGTATGCATTTTGAGCGGGCTTGCGAGATGGAGATCGCGCAGCTGTCTTTCGCGGCGGACTCCCCTCCTCTCTCCGTCATCGCGGCGGCGAAGCTCGCCGGCGTTACCCTGCCCCTCGACTCCTCTCTCCCTTCTGGGTCGCCTCCGTTTCTGCTCTGCTCTAATGGGTACGCCGTCTTTCGCTCTCGCGATTCGCTTTCTGGGTCCATTTCCCCGCATTGTTTTTGGCTTCGTTCTTGCTCTGGCTTCGGGTACTGTTCCGTTCATCTTTTGTGGTCACAATTCGGGTTTCTTCACGTTACGGCCTCCTAGGGCGATTGAGTGAATTTCTTTTTGGTTCAGCGTCCGGGGTGATAGAATCAAGATCGGAATCTGGTCTTAGGCTAGTGTGATATAGTTGAGGAGTGCGCAGGATTCATTGTCCTGTTCTTGTAGGCACCGAGAAATACGTCCAGAGTGAATCTCGAGTGGTCTAGTCCTGGCCATCCTATACATGGTTGAGTTGCATGTGATTACATGGAATGTGCTTTGGAAAGTTCACTATGTGGTGTAGAAGCGTGCAATTAGGTAGTTTAATCTTCTGCTGTTGTTATCTACCTGGAGGCTTTGCTGGAATTGTCTTTCATGTTTGCATTTGACCATCCTGTTGTTTTAGGCGTAAGTTGCTCGGGACATCTGTTCTTCTCCGCCACATTGGTAGTGTGTCCAAGACTCAAGGTTTATGTGGGAGCGCCGAATCTGAATCCAGTGAGGTAATTCTTCTTCTTCTTGATTAATTCTTTTTATTCGTTTGTCCCTGTATATGCGATATACGTCATATAAGCTTATGGACGCAATCTTTCCTTTTTTATTTGACAACAGATTGATAAGTGGCTGGATTATTCCCCCATTCTTTCATCTGGTTCTGAATTCGAAAATGCATGTAAATACTTGGACGAGTATCTGGAAAAGCGTACATTTTTGGTGGGTCATTCTCTGACTATAGCAGATATAGCAATCTGGTCTGGTCTTGCAGGTACTGACTCTTTTTCCCTTTCTCATTTAATAAAATATTCTTGTATGAATCATGATGTCTGACGGTCTACTTACAAGCGGCAAGACATTAGGAGCAATTTTTGACTATGAATGTGCTGAGTATCCTGGTTCTTGAGCATAGACTACTGACTATTGCTGTCAGAATCTGTTAGTTTAACATCCATTCTATATAGGGGCATTTGATATCCTTTTTCTTTGATCTTTCTGTTTGCATGATTGGCATCTGATTGCCTTCATGTAGCTATGTCACCTTAATGTTTATTTTTGCATGTAGTGTTCATAGAAACTCCTAATTCAAATGGTCTGCAGGAGTTGGGCTCCGTTGGGAAAGTTTGAGGAAGTCAAAGAAGTACCAAAATCTAGTACGATGGTTCAATTCGATATATTCTGAGTACAATGATGTCCTAGATGCAATTATCACAACATATGTTGGCAAGAAAGGTTCAGGGAAAGCAGCAGCAGCAAAACAGGCTTCCAGTAACCAATCGAAGAGTGTTAATGGAGACGTGTCTGACAAGGGGAAAGGAAGTAGCAAGTCATCAGCTGAAGTAGATCTTCCTGATGCTGAATTTGGAAAGGTGTGCCTGCGATTTGCACCAGAACCTAGCGGCTATCTTCACATAGGGCACTCCAAAGCGGCACTCATGAATCAGTATTTCGCTCAAAGGTACCAAGGCAAGGTGATTGTGCGTTTTGATGATACAAATCCTGCAAAAGAAAGCAATGAGTTTGTGGACAACATTTTGAAGGATATTGAGACTCTTGGTATTCAGTATGATAGGGTGACCTATACATCGGACTATTTCCTACAGTTGATGGAAATGGCTGAAAAGGTGATCCGCGAGGGTAAAGCATATGTAGATGATACACCCAGGGAGGAAATGCAGAAAATGAGGATGGATGGCGTGGAATCAAAATGTAGGAGTAATAGTGTAGAGGAGAACTTGAAACTGTGGAAAGAAATGATTAAGGCATCTGATAGGGGTCTGCAGTGTTGTCTTCGAGGCAAACTTGATATGCAGGATCCAAACAAAACTTGTCGAGATCCAGTGTATTACCGTTGCCACCCAATGGCCCACCATCGCATTGGTGCCAAATACAAGTTGTACCCCACATATGATTTTGCATGTCCTTTTGTTGATTCTATAGAAGGAATAACACATGCACTCCGATCGAGTGAGTACCATGATCGAAATGCACAGTATTACCGCATTCAAGAGGATATGGGTGTGAGGAAAGTCCACATTTATGAATTCAGCAGGTTAAATATGGTCTATACGCTTCTCAGCAAGCGTAAGCTTCTCTGGTTTGTCCAAAATGGAAAAGTTGATGGTTGGGACGATCCTCGCTTTCCAACAGTCCAGGGGATTGTTCGTAGAGGTCTTAAAATTGAGGCACTGATTCAATTCATTCTCGAGCAGGTAAGACAATTACATTTTGACACCCAGAGCTTTTATCATGTTTTAGTAAAAATTGCTAGTTATTGCCTTAGACTTTGAGGTACTAAATGTGTTTCACAGGCAATTATTATAAATATTTTGAATTGAATCTTCTTGGATTCTTTTAGTGATAATTGGTTTCACATTCTTCACTTTCAGTAGAGTGGGAAAGCTCAACCATGCAGCTTGTTTTCTGAAAATGTTACAATAGTTCTCGTGTTCATAACTTTGTTCATGGGTGACTTCTCTTCTGAAGTTATTCAATACTCCTTGGTACCTTCTTAACGAGTCTTTATTTACCATTGAAATGAAAAAAGGATTTAAGTACAAATGCTTTACAATATAGGCACTCAACTAGTTGCATGATAATGTTTGTTTTCGTTCTCAGGGCGCGTCAAAGAATCTTAACCTTATGGAATGGGATAAACTTTGGAGCATCAATAAAAGGATTATAGATCCTGTTTGCCCTAGACATACTGCTGTTATTGAAGAGCTGCGTGTGTTGTTGCACTTAGTTGATGGTCCTGAGACACCCTTTGTCCGCATCATCCCGAGGCACAAGAAATATGAAGGTGCTGGAGAAAAGGCTACTACGTACACAAAGAAGATATGGTTAGAGCATGCGGATGCCGAGTGTATTTCAGTCAATGAGGAAATAACCCTGATGGACTGGGGAAATGCTATAGTCAAGGGAATTGAAAAGGACAAGGATGGGAACATCACGCAGTTAACAGGGGTTCTGCATCTTGAAGGATCTGTGAAGACCACGAAGTTGAAGCTTACATGGCTTCCTGAGACAAATGAATTGGTTAATCTCTCATTGGTTGAGTTTGACTATCTAATTACCAAGAAGAAGGTATGTTGTGTTAGTTAGGCTGCTGGACCTTTTTCTTCTTTCCACTTTAATTAGCTTCTGCATTCAGCTTTCTTTATGGTTATGTTTTTTTGAGATTGTCATGTCCTAGTTTGCTTTTGCAAGCGCTAGTAAGAAACGTTGTTGAACTGGAAGTTTACGTGGCATTCAGATTATTCTTAAGGCCCTGCTCCTAGTGACTGTTATTGCGGATAGAAAAATGCCTCGTTTGATTCTCAAACTAACAAGTTAAGTATATGCAAACTGTGATTATAGTTTGCTAGGTGGTATTTCAGCTGCATGCATCTGAGGAATGGAGACAGGGACATGGACCTGTCAATAAAACTTTTCACTTTTGTCTCGGTTTAACTTGGTTGATTGTTCAATCTTCTCTTTATTCACGTGACATGAAGGGCATGCATTTAGAAATGCTGGAACAGCTGCTAAATTGTGAAAATGACATCAGATGTGATACTGAAATATATTACTGTCCTAGGGAATCCAGATACTGAACTTTAGTTAAAGGTTACCAAACTTTGTTAAAGCTTGGTCAACATGCCCATATATTAGTTGATGTCTGTCTTTTGCAAATACGCAGCTGGAAGAAGGGGAAGATTTTCTCGATGTCCTGAACTTGTGTACAAAGAAGGTAACGGCAGCACTTGGGGATTCCAACATGAGGAATCTGAAGCACGGCGAGGTCGTACAGCTGGAGAGGAAGGGCTATTTCCGATGTGACGTTCCATTCATTAGACCCTCAAAGCCCATCGTTTTGTTAGCCATTCCAGATGGCAGGCAACAATCTGTGCTGAAGTAGGATCGTCCACACGAACTTAATTTTGGTTTGCGCCATTCATGGGCACTTACACCTGAATTGTGAAGTCAGAATTCTGTAACAAGAGAAACAATGCACGACTCTGATCGTTATGCACTTTAGTTGACACTGATTGATCTTATGGGTTTTTGATCTATGATGCTAATTGAAGGTGTTGAATGTATTTTGTCAGTTGTTTTCTGGAGCCGATACTGCAGACTACTACTAGACAGAGCTATAATTGGCTTGTCAAGGCTGCACAATTCTGCAATAAGAACAAATAATTGAAGGCCATTGCACTTGTGCTTTCACCATAGAGTAGTGGCAATTGCAGACAGTAACGGCTCAATTGCGCAGTTCCCATATGCTTGTTTGATTCCAAACATTAAAAAAGTAGAAGTTATAATCAAGCCCCTTAAAGGAACTTATTAAGTATAGAAAAGATCTCGGTAGTTGCATTGGAAGTATGGGATCGCCCATTAATGTACTTGCAAATTGCAAGGTAGTATGTTTTTTAATGAGCAAGATGCCCTATCTCATCTTCCTGCTTAATTCGTCCCTTGTGCTGACTACTCCTCTCTTGATAGCTGGCAGATAAGGATGATATAAATATATAGTTTTCTGACCATTTCTTTTACCAAAGTATGGTTTTCTGACAATTTAGGAAAGCCATCTGGTGCATTTCATGCTCAGGGGCTGCTGCTTCAGCTGAAGTTACCCGTGCAAGAAAGATGGTAGGATACTAATTAGTCCATGCTTAGCTTTCTCGGGCAGAGAAATCTTTTATTGCAAAGATGGGGGCTAAACGGCTCGTTTTGTCCCCCTTGTCAGCAAGTTTTCATTATAAATAGATTAAATTATTCCGTCCTTCTATCTTTTTTTTTTTTTTAATTTTCTTTATAATTTTTCCGACCGACACGTGGCGAAACTTTAATAGACAAGAACACCTCGCCGTGTCTGATTTGTACTTGATTTCAAGGTCAGGATAATCAGTCTAAATTATCCGAGGTTGGCATCGTGTCATCCAGCTCAACCCCACAGCACAATTGGAGAAAAATATGCCCACCATTTTCTGGCTCCTAGAGATTTCAAAGACCCCGTCAAATGGCTCTCGTGAAAGTGTCTGAAAGTTACCTCCCAACCAAGGTTGTTGAAGATCCAACACCATTAAGTATAAATTGCCTTTTTTTTCTTCCCCACTCAACCGCGTTTCAAATAAAAATCATTAACAATATTGAGTGCAGAAAATAATCCAAGAATAGAAAGGGAAATTTTGAATAAGTCAAATGACATTTAATATGTGGGCCAAAAAAGTGACATTAGGTGGGGGCTAGACATAGAAAGATACACACTGGTCATAGTTTTGCACGCGCTAAATTTAAAGACCCTAATAAATGTAGCCTCCAGAGTATTAATATCTTGCAACTTGGACCCAAAAAAAAAATAATAATAATAACAACAATAACAACACGAACACCTGTTCCTCCAACTCCCTGTACATTGTTTTGGTACATGCTCAGGGTGTAAAGGGCAAAGAGACAGCCCATGCATTTCAATTCCTGAACATGAACATTAGCTTTAGCCTAGAAATAAGTGGCTGTCACACTTTAAATTAATTTATTTGAGAGATTATTCATTTTGGCTTGCTCCATATCAAGTCTCATGATTTTGTATTTTGACATATAGGTGGGCACTTTTCCAAAGGATCACCAATATTGGCATTACTCTCGTCTAAGGACATTTGGCATTGTAGTTCTGATACTAAACGGTATTGTTACATCAAAATTTTCTCCTATGAGTTGATTCTAATTTCATATGTGTGTGTATATATATTTTCTAATAACACTCTTTCCTTATTTAGTGCGCATTTCGACTCATTCCTATCCTCACCATCCTAAAAATTCGTTAGGACCTACTCTTTATCTGAGCCATGTGCCTCGGAGAAAACTTTCTAGTTTTGTCGAATTACGTCATTATATTGCCTTTGATTTATGCGTCTTAAATTGGATCTTCCACAACAGGGGACAATACAAAACAAAACAAAGAATGGAATTGCCTTCAATTCAAAGATATATCTGCTTTTATTTTGGTTGGCAATCTACTCCTACTGTAGATGGTGACACAATATTAACAAGGGAAAAGATTGACATCCATGGTCTTTCATGAATCACTTATTAAATCAGTTATTTCTTTTTTTTTCTTTTTTGGATCAAACACTAAATTCACATATCCACCCAGAAATCATTAAAAAAAAAAAAAAAAAAAAACAGAGAGCCCCTTCCCTTTGAATTTTAACTAATAAAACTTCCATTACAATAAGCTGCGGTTACTTCTTGGGGGCAAGCCTGCTCTTGATCTTCTCAACCTCCTTGGTGCCCACCTGGAATGCCTTCGTCAACACGTGGTCCGGCACAGTCGGGGTGGCAGCGAATAGCGTGGCGGCGATCGACTGAGTCCCCGGCAATTGGCTGTTGAAGGCGGCGATGACGGCGGCAGGCACCTTGCCGTTGTTCTTCTGGAAGTGGACGAGGCCCCTGGGGAACACAAAGATCTCCCCTTTCTTGATGGACTTGGAGACCAGGGCGTTGGCGGTGGTTATGAACCCGACGTCCAGCTCGCCCTCGAGCACGAACACGATCTCGGTGGCGCGCGGGTGGGTGTGGGGCGGGTTCAGGCCGTCCGGGGCGTAGTCGATGCGCGCGAGCGAGACGCCGAGGGTGTTGAGGCCCGGGATCTTCTGAACGTTGGCCGGGGTCACGAGCGCCCCCATCGAGTTGTTGGTCAGCCCCGGCTTGGCCAGCGCTTCGGAGGAGAAGTCCGTCGCGTTAAACGTCGCCTTGCACGCGAATCCATTGACCTTCACCTCTGCCCATTCAAATCAATAGCCAAAAAGACTTTTTGGTCAGTTCAATCACATTTTCAACATCAAGGTCAGCAATGCAATGGAAAGAGTCCTAAACTGGAACTAGTTAGAGTCTAAACAATTGGTCCATAACTTCAAATGGTCAGAAATGCAGAAAACATAATGTCCCATGTTCTGTTTTCTCCAATAAAAGAAGTGGGATCTCAGATAATCATTTGAAATTTTCTGAATGAAATTTCCTAAGTACTAAATAGATTTTTGGAGGTACATTATGATCTCGATGGGAAAAAAAGGAGGAGAGATGAGATGATTTGGAGGGTAATGAACGAATGATACCTTAGAAGGTGAAAGGAAAGTAATGATGGCTGCCAAGAACTGTAGAAGGCTCCAAATAATTGGCAATGGAAATACACAGCGCAAGAAAAATCATGACCCAAATGATGGGATGGTTTGATTCTAACATCACTTTAATAATTCAGTTAGGTGAGGAGATCAGATGACTGAGCAGTAAAAGCAAGTCAACACATCATTCTCAAGCAACCAAGAAAAAAAAGAAAAAAAAAAAAAAAAATGGAGGGTTTTTTCAGTCTTTTTTTTTTCCTTTGAGCTGCTCTTCTCCTGTAAATCAAACAAAGAAAACCCTCCGTCGTTCGTGCAAACCCGTGCCAGATTCAAGAATCCGTTCCATCATTTAAAGGAGAAGAAGAAGAACAGACGGGCAATACTGATTACCTGAGGCGTAGTCAGCAACGCAGACGTCCTGAAGGAGGTCAGGGTCGGCAGAAACAGAGCACAAGGAGACGGCGATGAAGAGCACCGCGCAGAGCTTCAAGATGGACGCCATCTTTGCTGATGCTGTCATGGGGCCGAGTGCGTGGAACAGAAGTCGGCGACGAGAGAGAGAGAGAGAGAGAGAGACTAAATAAGAAGCCAAGGGAGAGGAGTAGGTGTGGAAGCTTTGAATAAGTTGCAGGACAGAGCGATGGGGTCTGTAAATTGGCTATTTATAACAAGGACCGAACTGAACAGATTGGACGAAAAACCAATAAAAAAACAAGACAGTCGTCGAGAAGGCAGGGCACCACTAGGCACGAAAAAGCGAACTAAAGGGGTTGTCCGTAAACCCAAAGTTAAAGGCATCGAACCATGATCGAAGAGAGAGAGAGAGAGAGGGAGAGGGCCCAGACAGGGCCGCGTTTGGGCCTCCGTCTTTGACCCCTTTTGCGTCCGCTGCAATTCTGACCACACGCCCTGTCGTTTGCAAATCCACGGGTTTTCCCCTGTTTTCATGGAAAGGGTTCGAAGAGATTGAGCGTCGTGCCGTTCACGGATGACGTTGCCTTCCCTTCGCTCATCTCGTTCTGATCTCTGATCTTGATTCTTGAGGACTGCAAGAATGCTGTCTTCTAAGATAGCCAAATCCGGCCAACTTTTTCTTTCCATGTTGATCTTTCTTTGGAATTTCGTTTGTTTTGGATTGAAGTTTGATTCATGGTTCCAATCTTTTTGGTGGTTGGACAGCCCACCATGGAACCCGAACTGGTTGGGATAAGAAACTATGCTTTGCGGTGATATTCTATAAATATGCAGTTTCGACTTCACGATTAGCTCGTCCTGGTTTGCCATCTTTTCGGGATAGGAACAACCGAGCTTCTCTACTTGGTTTTGGAGAACGCTTATTTCTGAGGTAACATTTTGTGTAATAGTTACACGGCACACGGTCGAAAATCAGAGTTAATCGAATTCCACGTTCAAATGCCAAGCTCCTAATTTACCAAAACCCATCGTCATCACCTTGATCTTCAATAAAATCTCTGCCCTTAATTTTGTGTCTTTGTGCTCCCACTTAGGGGTTGGTTAAGTGACAATCAGTATTTGTTCAACTAGGGGATTGTGAATTATCAAAAGCTTATGAGTGATTGTTCCATGTATTGGTAAAAACTAACCTATCCCTTCACTTTCAAGGAGAAAGCTTACCCCTCCAAGAAAAGAAAAGAAGAAGAAAGGAACACTTGACAACTCTCCACCAAAAATTTGCTACTAAGTTGGGATTGGAGGAGATTTTATCATCTTGGGCCAAGAAAAATGCACACAAGAATTGTCAAAGCTTGATTGGAACTGGAGTCATGTCTACCTACTACCAATCTTGCATCTCAATCCAAATCGAAATATGCAAGTATAACAAGCTTCATAATTTGCCTTATCGTTTGTCATAATTTTCTTCAAACATAACCAGAGGCAGAAAAATATCTCTTCCTCTGCATCTGATCGTTTTGACTTTTTGAGAAGTGTGCTAGGTAGCTCATCTATTAATTACATTTTATTTACCATCCCTCCTTTTTTTTTTTTTTTGGTCGGTCCTACGCTAATTCTATTCTAACACTCACTCTCAGACTTTTGCCCTACCTCCTTACAGGGCGTGGAGTCAAAACCCACTCCTGAAATGAAATCGCCTCTACCCCAATCCCTCCTAAGAAAGTGGGGATTGGAACCCCTAACCCCCCCTTCCAAGATGGAAGGGTGGCCATTGGGGCGAACCTCCAGTGGTTATTTACCATCCCTCCTCGGAGCATTGAAAAATCTATCATTTTCAAAATATAAATTTTCTCATATTATGCATGGTCATTACATTACAACTATAATTTTTTTATTAGGTACAATTAATAAGTGTCTTAGAAACTCTTAGGAACATTTGATAATAATATTTTTGTTTATTTTCGAACTTTTATTAATTTTTTGTTTTTATTATATTTTCCACGTCAATGTCATTTGTGTCATATAGAACGGCCAATGCTGACTAAACCACCATATCAACGATTTCGGTAAAAATTAGTTGAAAAGATTCAATTGGTAATTCGTTAAAAGATTTAGGACAAAATTGACAAAATTGAAATATTTAAGACTGAATTTGCAAATTGTCAAAATGTTAATGACTAAATTGGCCAAATTAAAATAATTAAACTAAATTTATATGAATACAATAAATTTAGGACATTTTTTTTTGATAATTTTCCCCACGAGATATGGCTCAAAATGCTCCGCTTCTGTTGGCAACCTTACTTCACGTCCATTTCTTTTCGTTATAATGGCTTCGACTGTTGAAACGTCCCGCTCAACGTCTAGATTCAAAGTTATAAGGCCTTGTAGCTGTCATGTGGGACTTTCTTTTAGCAAATTAATATTCGGCTCTAACAATTCCAGCCAGCTCATGTAGCACTTTCTTCTGACATTTATTTCCCAATATAATGTTTATTCCCTCAGTTGCTCCCATTTTTACCCTTACCTGGCCTTCCTCTTTAAAACAAAAAATCAACGGGCATTTTCCATAAATACTAATTAAATACCACATTTATTCATTTATCATTTTACGATTTTAAAGTAAATAAAAGCACACAATGATGGCTTTAATTGGACTAACATTTTTTCTTCTTTAATCTACTATGGTGCAATCTTGAATCTTGATGCATTTCTCAATGGTCAAAAGAGACTTGTCGGCTGACACTAGAGAGAGCGCAAAGAAACAGGAGATAATACAAGTGAGAAACTTTAATAGTAGGAAGAAAGATTCGCAACATTGAACGTTACTGAAATAGCACAGTCGGCATTGAACATTGTCTTATAACATCTCTCTCCATTTGAGGTCAATAAAAAATTTCTTTGACAAGAGAGAATGTCTTGTCTCTTCCAAAATGGTTAATTAGTCCTCCACCACAGGTTTCATTGATAATAACTTCCCTTAAGAATTTCTTGGTATGCACAAACAAGTATTCTTGATAAGTAATCCATCTTGCAACAAGAATTACTGATTTGACCCCTTCGGGCAATCTTTCCAAATGTTGCCATAGTCTGGATCATCTTCATAAATCCCCTTGATTATGTCAAAGCCCAAGACCTTCACTTGCATTGCGGATAACATGGAGTGCCAATGATTAAGTGTTCCAACTTCATGTTTGATAAGAAATGTGAAAGTTTAAAAAAAACTCGACTTGTTTGGCATGCCAATTATCGAGCTTTTGTTGAGTACTTATGTACTTCAAGGCTTCATGATCCCAATGAATTCTTTGAACAATAGATAATGTCGCCAATAATCCAAAACTTTAACAATAGCATTAAATTCCTTATCATAAGTAGAGTAACTCTTGAAGGAATTATTCAATTTCTAACTGAAGAATGTAATGGGTTTTCCTTCTTGACTAAGAACCACACCAATTCCCCTATTAGAGGCATTATAATCAACTTCAGATTTGAAGAGTAAATTATTTTCCTCCCCATTAGATGGTTTCACAGGTCCTCTCTATTTTGGAAGGACCTAAGGTGATTTTGACTCTATCTTTCTTGAAAGTGTAAGCATCCTCGAACCCATCATACTTAGTTTTTCTATCAAATTGCCATGGCCTCCTAAGAAGCAAATGACAAGCATCCATGGGACCAACATCACGCCATACTTCATCATATATATATTGTTTTTCCAATGGAATATTGAACGAGACATCATTTATCAAACCTTACCTTATTTCCTTTGTGAAGCCAAGATAGCTTGTAAGGTTGTGGGTGTTTCTCCATCTTGAGATGCAATTTATCCACCATTGTTATAACCATTACATTCTTGTAGCTTCCTCCATCAATGATAACATCACACACCTTTCCATGAGAAGTGCATCTAGTATGAAAAATGTTGTTTTGAATGCACATATCGTCTTCACTAAGAATAACATTCAAGACCTCACGAGGGATTATAGACTCTCCTTGATCTCCATAGATAACTTCATCTCCCTTCTTTGATCCTTCATTGGAGCTGGTTGACTCTCCATGTTTCTTTTTTTGAAGCTCTTCTTCTGCTAGAGACAATATTATGATTTGGACAATCAAAGGCAATATGTCCATACCCATGGCACTTGAAACACTTGACAGAGTTAGGGCAATTGGAGCTTAATGCTCCATCATTCTTAGGAAGTGACTTTGAAGTTTGAAGCTGCTGCCTTAGCATTAGAAGTAGAGGCAGTATTACCTTTGGAATAGCCTTCTTTGTTCCAAACTTGAGAGCTACAACCACGTGCTTCTTTAAGTTGCCTTTCCACCTTAAATGTAAGTTAATAAACATCATTATAAATGCAATAAGGTTGTGTTGAATGACATTGCTTTTTTTTTTTTTTTCATCCAAGTCCACTAAGGTAGTGGGCAACGGTTTGCTCTTTTGGTTTAGAAACATCACAAAGCATCCTGAAGTAATCAAATTCTGCTGTTTATTCTTCCATGGATAACTCCTTTTGTTTGAAATTGTGAAACTGGAGGAAGTATCTTGATGGTAGTTCTCCAGTAAGAACTTCCTCTTCAACTCTTTCATCTTCTCCTCCCAAGATATGATATGACTTCTTCACGACCTCTTACTCTTTCAAGGGCTCCCATCAAATAGACTCATTTTTTTTTTTTAATTGGTGGTAACTAGCTTCTTTTATTATTCAGTATCTCTTTGTAGTCAAAGACTCCTACAGTGTGTAGCCAATCCTTAAGTTCTTCCTGTTGCATCTTCCTTTTGAATTAGGAATATCAACCTTCACATAAGAATCTTGGTGAACTCCATGGAGCCTTTGATACTAATGTCAAGGAAGTTTCTTCCTCACTTGAACCATGACTTTGAGTACCAACGAAGGGGTTGAGATCCTCTTCATTAGAGAGAGCATCTTCTGAATCATGACACAAATGATCACATTTCAGAAGTTCAAAGTGTTGCAAACACTCTTCTAGTTGCTGCACTTGTCTCCTTTCAATCATCCACTTGCACGTCTCATAGGTCTCTTTTTCAAGCTGAAGAAGATTCGACGTTTGGTCCCTTTTGTTGGATTATAATGTCTCGGTGCTGCTGGTTTTTCTACTGATGTTCCTCTGTTTTGTTTTCTTCTTATGGTTTATTTTTCTTTATGAGTTGGTTATATTATGCAGCTGGTATTTTCGTTATTTAGGAAGTGAATCAGCACGTTTAGATGCAGTTATATGCTGCACGTGTGTGTGGTTTGTAAGCAGTTATTATTCTTGTTTAAACTGTCTTGTACTTGACAGTTTCCTAAGAGAACAGATGTATGCAAGTTTGTGTTCTGTTTCTCTGTGCTTCTCTTCCTTATTCGAAATCTATAGCTTCTGGTTTTCTGTTTCTTGTTTCTTTGTTTGATCAATAACAACGGTGGTATCGAGCATGAATGATCTTGAGGGATTGTGAAGTGAAGCAAGTATCGAAGTGTAAAGAAGTTAAGGGTGATGGAGACAGGGTCGAGTGGTTTCTCTGCGATGGCTTCTCCAGTATTTACTAGAGAGAATTATCAAGCATGGGCTGTTAGGATGATGGCATTTTTGGAGGGTCATGATCTGTGGGAAGCTGTGGAGGATGATTATGAAGTTGCTCCACTTCCAACTAATCCGACCATGAATCAAATCAAACTTCATAAAGAGAGAACCACAAGAAAAGCCAAGGCAAAATCTTGCCTATATGTTGCTGTCTCGCCTACCATCTTTACCGGAATTATGAAGTGTGACTCTGCAAAGGCCATATGGGACTTCTTGAAGGGAGAATATGAAGGAGATGAGAAGATAAGAGGTATGAAGGTGCTGAATCTCTTGAGAGAATTTGAGAGACAACAGATGAAAGAGTCTGAGTCAGTGAAGGAATACTCTGATAGGCTAGTGGGAATAGCTGATAAAATCAGAGTTTTGGGGACTGACTTGAAGGATGATAGGCTTGTTCAGAAGATCCTGGTGTCTCTTCCAGAAAAATTCGAAGCTACTATAGCTTCTCTGGAAAACACAAGGGACTTGGCTGATATAAAACTTGCAGAGTTGTTGAATGCTTTGCAGGCACAGGAACACAGAAGACTAATGAGGAGAGAAGAACATGTAGAGGGGGCATTGCAAGCCAAAGTAAAGCAAAATGATGGAGGCAAAGGGAAGAAATGGATTCAGTTTAGAGGAAATGTTGTTGATTCGAGGTTTTTACCAAAAGAAGGGAACACTGGTGGATCTAGCAAATGGAAAAATAATAAAAGGCCATGTCAGTACTGTGGTGGAACCAATCATCAGTCTTTTAGATGCTTTGGAGAAAGCCGGATGCTAGGTGCAGAAGATGCCACAAGTTGGGTCACATGGAAGCTATTTGCAAAGGGAAAACTTATCAGCAAGTAGGAGAAGCACAAGTGGCAGTAAATGAAGTTGATGAAGAGCACTGTTTGTAGCTTCAGCTGGTGAATCTTGATCGAAAATAATACATGGCTGGTAGATAGTGGCTGTACCAATCACATGATTTGGTAACTTAAAGCTATTCGGGAACATAAACAAGACGTGAAGGTCCGAGTTAGAATTGGCAATGGACAGCATATTGAAGTGCAAGGTAAAGGTGTAGTTGCTATTGAAGGAAACCAGGAGGTAAAGCTAATCAGGGATGTTCTCTTTGTGCCAAATATTGACCAAAATCTATTAAGTGTTGGTCAGTTAGTGGAGAAGGGCTATAAAGTGAAGTTCGAAGGAAGGGAATGTCTCATTAAAAATGCTGACAGCAAAGAAGTCTTGAGAATTCCAATGAGGGATAAAAGTTTTATGTTCAAGCCACATGAGATGCAAAGATGGCTTTGAAATGTAAAGAAGAAAATACAGAGCTATGGCATAAAAGACTTGGGCATGTTCACAGGAGGAGTATGCTGTTTATGCAGAAAAATGGCTTGGTAGATGACTTGCCAAGCTTGGAGGAAGAACTTCCACAATGCAGAACCTGTCTTATTGGTAAACAAGCTAGATTTCCCTTCAAAGGAGGAGTCTCGAGGATATGTCAAAAGCTGGAACTAATTCACACTGATGTATGTGGACCTATGTCTGAACCCTCTCTCAATGGAAGCAGGTATTTTATTACCTTTACTGATGATTTGACTAGGATGAGCTGGATCTATTTTCTGCGAGCTAAGACTGAAGTAGCTGATGCATTTATGAAGTTTAAAGCTTTAGTTGAGAATCAAAGTGGGAAGAAAATTAAAGCTCTCGTGTCGACAATGGATCCGAGTATACGGCTAATAAATTTAAGGCTGATTTGTGAGCAAGCAGGAATTGTGCAGCAATTTACAGCTCCTTACTCACCTCAACAGAATGGGGTCAGTGAGAGAAAGAACATAAGTATTATGGAGATGGCCAGATGTATGATGCAAGAGAAGAATTTGCCTAAGAGGTTCTGGGCTGAGGCAGCCAATACTGCTGTATTTCTATTAAATAGATTGCCTACAAAAGCCTTAGAGAAATTAACACCTCTCGAAGGCTGGCAAGATATTAAACCTTCTGTGAAAAACTTGAAGGTTTTTGGATGTTTGTGTTACACTCATGTTCCTGATGTTAAGAGGGACAAACTTGATAAAAAGGCAGAGATTGGGATCTTTGTTGGATATAGTCTTCAATCAAGAGCTTACAGAATTTTCTATCCCATGATAGGGAAAATAACTGTGAGCAGAGATGTCATGTTTTTAGAGGAAGATGAATGGAATTGGATAGATGGAAGGATCACAGAATTGAAGCACTTCGAAAGACAGCCTGAAACAAATGTGGAGACTAATGGAATTACAGAGGAAATGGAAGAGAGTATAGATGATCAACCTGTGAGAGGCACAAGGTCACTTGCTGAGATCTATGAAAGAAGTAATGTGGCAGTGCTCGAACCATCCAACTTTGCAGAAGCCAAGGAAGATCATAAGTGGATTGCAGCAATGCAGGAGGAGATAGCCAGAAAAATCAGACTTGGGAATTAGTAGACAGGCCACTAGACAAGAATGTGATTGGAGTTAAGTGGGTGTTTAAGACAAAGCTCAATCCGATGGTTCTGTCAATAAGTATAAAGCAAGACGGGTTGTGAAAGGCTATGCTCAAATATGGGGAGTAGATTATTCGAGAAACTTTTGCTCCAGTTACAAGGCTAGACATAATAAGGTTTTGTTAGCTGTTGCGCGAGAGAAGGGATGGACTATCTTTCGGTTAGATGTCAAGTCTGCATTCCTAAATGGAGAGCTTGAAGAGGAAATTTTGTTGAACAACCTGAAGGTTTCAGTATTAAAGGGCAAGAGGAAAGTGTATACAGATTGTGCAAAGCTCTATATGGACTGAAACAAGCTCCAAGAGCTTGGTATGGAAAAATAGATTGATTTTACAGGATTTTGATTTTGCAAAAAGCTTAAGTGAGTTCACTCTTTATATCAAGAAAGTAAATCAAAGTGTGGTAGTTTTGTCACTCTATGTGGATGATTTACTGGTGACAGGAAATGATGCATAAGCGATAGAAAATGTTAAGCAAGGTTTGTTTGCGGGTTTTGAGATGACGAGACTTAGGAAAAATGGCTTATTTCTTAGGTCTGGAAGTTAAGCAAAGTCCATATGAAATCTTCATTTGCCGGAGGAAATATTTGAAGGAAATTCTAAAGAAGTTTCAGATGGAAGGCGTCGAAGTGTCGGTACACCAATGGCGGCTAAAGAGAAGTTGCGAAGGTTGATGGAGCAGATCTTTGTGGATGCCTCGATGTATAGAAGTCTGATAGGGTGTCTCATGTACCTTACAGCAACCAGACCAGACATTCTTTTTGCTGTAAGTGTTCTATCCAGATTTATGAGTGATCCAAGTAAGCTTCATTTGATTGCAGCAAAGAGGATCTTGAGGTATCTAAAAGGAACCTTGTTCTTTGGTGTGAAGTTTCGAGGGGTCAAGAATTCAATTTACAAGGTTTTTCGATAGTGATTAGGCTGGCTCAATGGATGATATGAAGAGTACATCGGATATTGTTTGAGTTTTGGATCAGCTTGTTTCTCTTGGTGTTCTAAAAAACAAGAAATTGTAGCTCAATCTCTGCGTAAGAAGAATTTATAGCTGCTACTACAGCTGCAAATCAAGCTTTGTGGCTGAAGAAGATAATGGAAGATTTATGGCTAAATTTCAATGGCTATATCGAAATCAATGTGGATAATCAAGCTGCTCTAGCAATATCTCAGAATCCAGTTTTTCATGGCAAAACTAAGCATTTCAAGGTTAAGTTCTTCTTTCTACGTGAGGTGCAACAAAATGGTGAAGTTAAGCTGGTTTATTGCAGATCGAAGATCAACTTGACATGTTTACAAAACCACTTCAAGCTGGAAGATTTGAAGTATTAAGAAAGAAAATTGGAGTATGCAGCAGCAAGCTCGATCCAAGGAGGAGTTTGTTGGATTATAATGTCTCGGTGCTGCTGGTTTTTCTACTGATGTTCCTCTGTTTTGTTTTTTCTTATGGTTTATTTTTCTTTATGAGTTGGTTATATTATGCAGTTGGTATTTTCGTTATTTAGGAAGTGAATCAGCACGTTTAGATGCAGTTATATGCTGCACGTGTGTGTGGTTTGTAAGGAGTTATTATTCTTGTTTAAACTGTCCTGTACTTGACAGTTTCCTAAGAGAACAGATGTATGCAAGTTTGTGTTCTGTTTCTCTGTGCTTCTCTTCCTTATTCGAAATCTATAGCTTCTGGTTTTCTGTTTCTTGTTTACTGTTTGATCAGTAACAACACCTTTCAATGATGACCTACCATTAAATCTCACTTTCATACCAATTTGATGTTGAAAAGAGTGTAGAGAATAAGGAGATAATATAGATGAGAAACTTTTGATGGGTTACTTACCACATGTAGGTAATCAACTTAAGGGATAAAAGCAATACTCACCACTGTAGATAATCAACCTAAGAGATAAGAGCAAAATGGAACTTTCTTGTTCTCAAGACAAAGGCTCAAAATAAGTTATGATCCAAAGAAGTTTTGTTCTTTTATTAATCATAGCATTCTCATATAATTGAGCATGGAAGAACCCTCAAAGTATGAGTAATTACCAAGACTCACTGGAAAGACAAAAAGACTTATAGGAAAGACAAAACTAAATTTATTGGAAAAATGACTACAACTAAATAAGGACACTAAATTTGACCAAAAAAGTCTCCAAATTTTACTAGTTCCAAAGTAGGTAAACTGACCTCCAAGGAATATTCCGGCATCATGGCCATTGCCAAGGCCCCGGCGAAACCTGCTCACTCTTCTAGAATAATGAGTCGTGGGAAAAAAAGAAAAGAAAAGAAAGAAAGAAGAAAAAAGAGAAAAAAAGCCAAGAGTAAAAAAAAAAAAAAAAAAAATTTTCAAAAATTGTTAAATTTATCCACATCAGCTAGCATCCAAGCTGTTTCTAGCAAAAATTAGACAAATTACTAGAAAAACGTCCATGTTAGCACTTTCTGGCAAAAATTGACAGGACAAATTCTATTGAAAAATCGTCAGAAAGTTTAGGATTAAATTAACCATATTGAAAAATTCAGGACTGAATTAACTGCCGTATAATAGGTTCAGCATTTTTGGATACTCATCTCTTCTAATATGTCCCGACCATATATATTATCAAGAGCAGCCCCACAACGGTTTGAACCTATGGCTCATCCACTCCAATTTGGAAAATCGAATGAATAAGATAAGATAAAAACGAATAGAGAATAAGCATCAGCGTGCGGTCCTCTAGAGTATACATATTGCCAAAGTCTCTTTCTAATACCAAACACAAATTCGAGGAATTACCCGATCGTGCCTAATTTTCAAGCCATTTCACAACCTTCATGCAATCTGGCCATTGATTTTGTGACGGGAATATGTCGCATGGTCGCTTCAAGGTCGTTTGGCTTGTTGCTCGGACTTCAAAGATGCCCTCCCAACAGCTCAATTGAACTAACTTAGTACCCCGCCACTATTCTATGCTCGTAGGCAGAGTTTGCCCGACAAACATTGAATTTTAAAATCACATATAATTTTGTATTCCTTCAGACGGAAGTCCTCTTATTGGTACTTTCCTCTTAATACCTCCCGAAGCGTACCGCCGTGTTTCAATTGTCCCCCCACCTCATCGCCGATGATGAAGAGCCTTCCGGCGACCACTTGACTTCGCGTGCACATATTTTGCCGTTGGGCGGGGGCACTTTCACGCCAAAAACCAATTTCCTGCTAATTAAGCCACGTGAATGACGAAATGAACTTAAATTCCCAATTGCTTGGCCAAGAAATCTTTGTGGAATTCGAGAGAAAAGGAAAAGGGAAATTGGGAATCCAATTCGGGAAATTGAGCGAGTCCTTGAAATGATTGAAGTTTGGAATTCGAGGGTGACCAGAGGCTGGCCAGATCTGTCAAGGATTTGGCAACCCGCTAGAGGAAGAAGAAAAAAGAAGGAAAAAAAGAAAGAAAATAATAAATAAGTAAATAATATAAAATTATTTAAATATTATTAAAAAATGTCCACGTGAATGCTAGATGTGCCGTGTAGGCTGACCGTTATTCATGTCAGTAATATCAGATAAAAATTAGCTGGAATGACTAAATTGGCACTAAGTCAAAGTTTAGAATTGAATTGACACAAATGTAATAGATTTAGGACTTTTCTAACACTTTTCTCGAAAATTGTCCAAAAAGTCTTAAACATATTATATAGCAGCCTATTCAATTTTAAACATTTCAAATGTACTAGTTTAGTGCCAACCTTTTTGACAATTTGCCAACTTAATTATAAAATTTTCAATTGTGTCAATTAGTCCTTAACCTTTTAATGAATTGCTAATGTAGTCTTTCAAGCTAATTATGGTCGTAAATCACTAATGTGATGGTCTAGTCAATATTAGCCATTCTATGTAATGTGACCGACCTTGATATGGACAAGTTTTTATTTTTTTAAAAAAAATTCTGAATTTTTATTATTTATTATTTTCTTTCTTTTATTTTATCTTATTAATTTTTCTTTTTTTGGCCCCATTGGCCTCAAGGCGAGGGCCGCCCATAAGGACTTGTGATGCCCTCATCAAGGGTTCAACAAAGGTTGTGATTTGGAACATTTTTAAAAAATTAAAAAATTATCCATGTCAGTGCTGATTATGCCATTTTGGATGGGATATTATTGATTAAACCGTCACGTCAGTGATTTTTGGTCAAAATTAGTTGCAAAGACTATTGATAATTCATTAAAAGGTTCAATCTCTATATAATAAGTTAATGATTTTTTTGATAATTTTGTCACTTTCCTTGCGCTTTGTCGCATGAAAGAAAGAGGGAGAGAGGTCAATGGGAACGCGGTGGGACGCTGTAGGGTATCTTGAGAAAAGTCCTACTTGGACTTTGAGGGCTCACTTGAGAAAAGGAATCCAACCTAAAGTTTTGGAGGAAATATTTTTTAATAACGATAATAATAATAATACCAACAACGACAAAACTTAAAGAGGAACCTTCGCCCCAAATACATATAAAAAAGACCCTTGTCATTGCAATGACCACGGGGATTATTCTAGCAAAGATTCCACATGCATATTTTTGATAAGTTATTCCTTAAAACAAACCCTCACAAACTTGTCTTTTCACTTATTGATTAGCATCATGCAAATGTGACAAGTAATTCACACATTCTCACAAAATCAATGGAGCTGATCAATCGCATTTGCTCCACCCTCTTTCCATCAGTTGAGATTTGTGAATGAAGAGAAAAATAGTATTATGTTCATTAACTAGTAAATAGTAGAGGAGTCTATTTATAGGCTACATTATGACTATCTAAAGTAACAAATTAGGATCAATTGAGAAAATATATATAATCACAGAATACCCTAAATATATTCTAACATTCCCTCAAACTCAAGATAATTTGAAATATGTCACCTAAAGTTTGGAAAATAGATTCAAAAAATGCCCAGTTAGCTGTCTCTTGGTAAAGACATCAACAATCTGTTCAGTAGAGAAAATAGAGACAAGTTGAACAGTATCGCAAGGAACATGGTATCGGATGAAATGATAATATATTTCAAAGTGCTTGGTGCGTTCATGAAGAACATCATTATGTTCAATTTGGATAGCACTTTGATAGTTACAATGAATGACTATTTCGCTATGATGACACACTCTCATATCTTCTAGTTGTCATTGTAACCATATTAACTCCCATGTCTTATCAGCAAGAGTTTGATATTCTGTTTATGTAATAAAGCAAGCAATAGTGATCTGTTTCTTGCTACAGCATCTATGGCAAAGGTGACTTTTGCATGCGTGTGCTCTCTTCTCTCCATGCAATCAATACTTGCATTTTTTGTGTTCGAAACGAATCAACCTCCGAAACATTGACGAACTTTGCCATCTGCCAGACTCGAAGATACGAGGTCGTGCTCATCTTGGCACATCATGTTTTGGGCCATCAACAATGACCAAGCCGATTATTTTAAGTGAAGATTCCCCTCGTTTGATGTGATAATCTCGTCCTTAGACAAATCACTCCCAAACTTGTCTTATCCAGTCGTTGATTGACCATTGATAACATTGAAAGGCCTCGGTCCATTCCGGGTCGCTTGACTAATGCTTCGAATGAGAGCCTTCCAAGATAGTTCACGTAATGGGTCACGGCTCGACTGACCATAGATATAAAGTTGAAAGCGAGCTAGCAAGGGAACAGACAGATAAAATGCCGGAGACATACCCCGTGAATCGACACAAGGATCATGGGGCCCACGGGCGATGACCTCTGTTTCTTGTTTGTCCCCGGTAACAGTGTGTTGATTCCAGTGTGAATGCAGCACAAGATCGTTTTAAGAGTGGCCCTAGGGCAATGAGAAACATATCCTACGATTTGACACAAACATGCATGGAAAATCTCACGGATGATGTTCAAAATGGGGAGCTAAGAGCTAGCAAACTCCGCTGGAGAATGAGAGAAAGTGTTGTAAGTCAGTACATATCCTAAAATGCAGCACTGCTGCAATATATGGCGTGTCCGCTGTGTGAGCGCATAACAGGAACGTAAGCTTCCATGGATGCACGCATCTGTCCCCGCATATAAATATGCGATTGTTTGTGTAGCACACATGTGCGTGCTTTTCCGTCCGCGATTCCAAGTTAGTGCGGATGTGCGTACGCGTGTGCATGCGCATGCGCGCGAGAGAGAGATAGAGAACAATTCCATGTCAGAGTGCCTGTATTCCACCAGAAAGATTCGTTCTTGTCATGATTCTTCCATTTTCATCTACGCAAAATCCATGATCATGGCTGCCGGTCAAACACGTTCTAATACGTTCGGAGATGTTGGCCTGAGTTAGGCGATCGAAGAACTTGGAAAGGCGGGGAAAACAGCAGAGGTTGGCGAGTGTTGGAGAAGATGAATATCCTGAGCCGCCGCGAGAGAGCGTGTTCTCTTCCAAATAATCATCCTCCTGATAAAAACTTCCTTTGTCGCGAACGAGAAGAATAGACGTCTAACGATTTAAAGAAATTACCCGTTCTTTTTGTGCCAATTAACCAATCATTACTAGATCGCCAACCCGTCACAACACCAATCATCCAAATGACGATTGATCCGCGTTCAACTCGCCGCGTGCCACCAAAGTAATTAGATTTGATTTCGCGCAGAAAGTTTAGTCGATATATCATCGGTCGACTGAATATATTAACTTGTAAGAACACTGTTATAAGGTCAGCAATGTACATAGGCTCTCGGCAGACAACTATTTGATGATTCTTATATGCACAAGGGACAATCCCGCAGTAGCTTGACCCTGGAGCTCATCCAATGAACAAGATCAAGATAAACAAAGAGAGAATAAGTTCCAGCATGCGGTCCTTTAGATTCGACATTTGCAGGAGTCTCTTTCAATGCCAAACACGAACTTAATTGGAATTGCTAATCGTGTCTAATTTAATTCAAAACCATATCAAGATCTTCGTCCAAGCGGGCCATTGATATGGTGAGGGTGAATCTATAGCGGTCACGTTTAGGCTGTCTGCCCGTCCAACAGCCAACTGAATTCGTGTGAATTGTAATCGCTTTAGAGGATTACATCTACTATTCCATCATGACAACAAGGGAGAGTTCCGAAAGAATACCCAGATCGGATGCTGCTTCTCAAAAGACCTCACGAGTGAGCTTGACATTTCTGAAAGAGAAATGATTGGGTGATAGTCTTTAACTTACTGTGAAAATGACATTTTATTCTAAACCACAAAAAACCAAATAACATATTATTATAAGGGCTTTGCTAACATAATAGCCTTTAGGCTATTGTGAGAATAACAACTTATTGGGGAAAATTATCTAAAAAGTTCTAAGCCTATTGTACTTTTGCCAATTTAGTCACAAATCTTTTAATCTTGCCAATTTAGTCTTAAAACTATCCACTTCTTGTCAATTGAGTTCATTCGGTCAATTTTGATTGGAAATTGCTGAAGTGGATGTTGGTCGATGCCACGTAGGATTGCTAGCGCGACGTAGATAATTTTTAATAATTTTTTAATATTTTTGAATTATTATTATTTTTTCTGATTTTTTTTTTTTTTGCTTTCATTTTTGCCTATTGCCAGTGGCCAGCCATCGGCCACAAGTGATAGTTGGCTAGTTGGCCTCACCTGCCACAGGCAAGGCTCGACTTGGCGAGGGTGAGCCCCAGCGAGGGTAGCCCTCGTTTAGACCAGGCGAGGCTGGCCCTCGCTCAAGCCAAGGTAGCCTCGCTGTTGCTCAACTGACACTCAATGAGGTTGCTCTGGGCTGGGCGAGAGCCAACCTTGCCAGATTTGGATTGGGCGAGGGCCACCCTTGTAGGGGCTTGTGCTCGCCTGGCTAGGCATCGCTTATGGCAGGCAAGGCCAATCGGTCGGCCATGGTTGGTGGCCAACCACCGGCCATCGCCTATGGCCGGTGGTCAACCACTGGCAATAGGAAAAGAAGAAAGCCAAAAAGAAAAGAAAGAAAAGAAGGAAAAAAAATGAGAAAAAATATTGAAATATTATAAAACATTATCAAAGTTGGTGTTGATAGTCCTACGTGGCATCACTAGCGTCTGTGTTAGGGATTTTTAACTAAAATTAGCCGGATGGATTGAATTAGTAAGAAGTAAAAATGTTTAGGACAAAATTAGAAAAATTAAAAGGTTTAGAATTAAATTGGCAAAAGTGTAATAGGTTTACGACTTTTTAAACAATTCTAAAAAAATGGACCCCACAATAATTTTTTAATTTGGTTTTTTCTAGTCTCCAACAAACTGTTATTCTCACATTTGATTAAAAACTATCACCAAATCATTTATCATTATAAATAGTTGTGGAGCCCACTTCTTCATGAATGTGTGGCTCATAATAAGTTAACATTCTCGTAGTAGTCTAAAGATTGTTAGGCTAGCAAAGGATTAAAAATACCTCCCTATATACCACCATGTTTCATTTATCCCCCCACCTCGTGCACAGTCAGACCCCCAAAGCCACCAGAAAAAGAAGGACGATTAATCTCAAACACCCTCCGCGCCGCTACGCTTATTCTTACTGTCGCGAGCACGCCGCCAACGCTTGCTCCATCCTTGGATGAGCACTTATAGATCGAGATCTCCCGATCTGATGACACGATTTGATCTTGGGACACGGCTATGGGATTTATGCTATCTCCAAGAGACTGATTTATAAATAACTGTGGATGAACATGATGGGTTAATGCCTTTAATTCTGTGCGTTTCTTGGTTCATTCTCCCAAAGCCTATAGTCATGTGTAACTGTAAGTAAACGGTGTTGTTGAACCGCAAATCGGGGTTCTGAATAAAAATGCTTTCGACCGCGGGAAATATAATGACATTATGGTAAGATTTGTATGGCCTGGCATCAACATATTGGTATATTTCTCCTTTTGGATTTTCAAATAGAAAAATGAAAAAAGAATAAGATAAATCGTTGAGTTGAGGAGTCAAATGGTCCTTTTTTGGGATAAAGAGACTTGAACTGTCGCGATTTTTTAAGTCGATGGATTTTTCTGTTACTATAAATTTCTTTGTTGTTGATATTGACATGTAGAATGGGACTCTATCCTATCGCGGATTAAATGCAGGTGTTTGGTCATTCGATTCGATGAGATAGACGTCGACACGTTACATCATGCACATGTCTTGCAAGATTTATTTTATCAGCTCGACTATAGAGTAGGTTATATGTATATAGTTTAGTATGTTAAATTGAAGTGATCAGCTTCAAGGTGGATAAATTTCCAATCAAGAGCCTGAAATCTATCCCGTTAGAGCCAGTTCCCCATTATTAGAATTGGGAATCAAACTGATCAACCCTAGTTGAGAACTGGCCTACTTTTTCTCTATACTATTTATTTATTTTTCATTTCTAATATAATTGCTCTATCGCACTCATTATTTTTGCAGAAGTTTCAATTAAGACACTAGAATGACATTATTAGAAACTGGAGTTCCGTTATGAACCAGTTATAGGCCAAGGTTTCCAATTTTCTTTTTATCCTATAATTGAACTGATCCTCATGTTAATCAACTTGGAGCTGATTGGCTCAGTTCGGTTCCTAGGTTGAGCCACTCCGGTTGCTCACCCTTAGTGCTCATGTGCGAAGGAGAACATCAATCACTTTGAGTAAGAAAAAGCAGCACCGCATCTAAATTTAATTGACAAATAAAACACTCATTTCTATCGTTCACGTTTGGTGGAGAGATTTAATTAATTGGAATGGCAAGAGGGACACCAAATCAAGGAACCGGGCCGGGTTGTTGACTCATTCGACCTTTCTCCCATTCAAATTTTTTTTTTTTTTTTTATAACAAATTTTACTGTACAAATGAATTCAGATTCTTATTTTAATTTTATTTTCCAAATCAGATTATGAATTGCCTTCCAATATAAAACTGCCGGCCTAATAATTGGGGAACAACTTATTGTTCTTCGATGAAATTTAATAATTTTGTATAAACGGACAATGATGATGTACCAACTTTGACAAAGACTATCATTTTTTGTCGCCCCGTGACATTGGTAACAGGCTAAAAGCAAATATGGTCGGTCCATCCACCAATTGATTTTTGCTCAAAACGAACACGTTGAATATTGAACCTGCACTTGTTTCCTGCGATGGTGTAAAGCTAAGTAGCACTAACATGGATATACGACATATGACACGACACAATATGTTGATACGTCGTTTTTTAAAAAATAGAGAATTTCAACACGTTAGGATACATTGTATATTATATGTATATTATATAAAATTATTTTTTTATGATTATTTCAATAAATTAATCTTATTCAAATTCACAAATAAATAAATAATAATAAAATTCTATAATAAATTTACACTAAAAATATTAATCCACAATTTATTAATATCCTTCATTATTTCAATTTGACAAATTCAACTCCATTTCAATAAATCCATAAAACTTGGAAAGGAAAAAAAAAGTAATTCACATTCTAGACTTGCGTATTAGACGTATTGAAAGAAAAAAGAAAAAACTTAAAGGTAAATTGTATATCACGGAAAGTGAGAGTCAAAAGAGAAGACAAGAAAATATTATATCTTTTTTCTTTCCTAATTTGTTTTTTTTTCACATATATATATTTTGACCATTCATTTATTAAAATTTTTAAAATTGACATTGCATGTCGGATCTCACATATCGGAATTTTAACTCGAGTGTCGAATAAATTGACCAGGTATCGGATTTTCCGACATGTATTGATCGAGTATCGAAGAGGGTCCGAGAGTGTCGGACAAGTGTTGAAGTGTCCGACACGGCACAAAAGCTTCCGGAGAGTGTCGGTGGTACATAGATGTAAAATCGTCGAGACAAGCTTGAGCCAATAGAGAAGTAGAGTATTGAGGTGCCTAAACTTGATTATCTAAACCCAACCCCTTCCACACTGACTCGAGAACTGGCCTACTTTTTCTCTATACTATTTATTTATCTTTCCTTTATAATATAATTGCTCTATCACACTCATTATTTTTGCAGAAGTTCTCAATTAAGACACTAGAATGACATGCTTAAGTTGGCATGCTCAACCTTATCGGTTATTGCAGAAGTTCTCAATTAAGAGACTTGTATAATTTGGTTATGAACCAGTTAAAGGCCAGGAACAGAAACCGGATCCGTCAAGGCTGAATCCCAATTTTCTTTTTATCCTATAATTGAACCGATCCTCATGTGAATCGAAGCGGTTCTCCCGCCTTTACTCCCATTGAGCAGTTTAAGGACCTGCTCAGGTCCGAACTTGGGGCTAATTGGCTTATCGACTTGGGGCTAATTGGCTTAGTTCGGTTCCTAGGTTGAACCGCTTTGGTTGCTCACCCTTAGTGTTTATGTGCGAACGAGAACATTAATCAATTTGAGTAATAAAAAACAGCACGGCATCTAAATTTAATTGAGAAATAAAACACTAATTCTATCCCTCACGGTTGACTCATTGGACCTTGCTCCCATTCTTTTTCTCTTTTTTTTTATAACAAATTTCACTGTACAAATGAATTCAGATTCTTATTTTAATTTTATTTTTCCCAAATGAGATTATGAATTGCCTCCCAATACAAAAGTGCCGGCCTAATAATTGGGGAACAACTTATTGTTCTTCGATGAAATTTAATAATTTCGTATAAACGGACAATGATATACCAACTTTGACAGACCATCACTTTTTGTCTCCCATGGCGTTGGTAACAGGCTAAAAGCAAATATGGTCGGTCCATCCACCGATTGATTTTTGCTCAGACGACACGTTGAATATTGAGCTCGCACTTGTTTCCTAGGATGGTGTAAAGTCGTCGAGGCAGGCTTGAGCCGATAGAGAAGTAGAGTATTGAGGTGCGATGTGCGTCGAATTAAACTAGATTATCTAAACCCAACCCCTTCCCCCCTCGGGGCCCGCACGTGGGGAAAAGAAGAAAAAATCAACTACAGGTCAAAACAAGTCATAAAGAAATCTAACTAAGGAATCTATTCCTTCTAAACTTAAGATCAGACTATTATAAGTGATGCATAAGCACGTACGTAAATTCGGGAGGGCACTGACGGAGCAGTGGGGCTCATTGCCCTCCTGAGTATCGATGCGATTTCTCGAAACATATGTTATCATCTATAAGATTTCATATAAACTTTCAACATTTCTTCCCCTGCACCCATTTCCCGAGCTAAAAACAGTAACGATCATTTCTTGTCTTGCCTAAGCTAAGTTTGTGTGCGCCATTGCTAGAGAGGAATGACTTTAGATTAAGGTCAAATTTGTTAAGCAAAAAATAAATGATTTGAAAATTATTTTCTTAAAAAATGATTGTTCATATCGCTTGAAATAATTAGGTTGATGAAAGATATTTTCATTAGCAGCAACAATCTATATCTAAAGACTTTCGACGACGAGAATATTTTTTGCTCATTCATTTTTGTAGGCAATATAAATGATCGTTTTTAAGAAAATATTTCCCAAATCATTCATTTTCCGATAAGAAAAACGCACCCTAATACATATGTATATTGATGTAGTGACCCTCTTCACATATGTATCTAGACATACTTCCATGCACAGCCCAATGAACATGTGACTTGAGTCTCGACTTACTTGATTGAACTAAACCAATCGCGAACCTTTCACAGATCATCAGAGCCACAATATAGATCCTACATGTGATAGGCATTGTGATTGGCTTGATTTACTAGTTTACTAAATCTACATGTCAACTTCCCCACGGAAAACATGTCGCACTCTCGAGAAATTCGATCGGCGTCATCCTTCAATAAAAAAAAAAAAAAAATAGAAAAATGTGCGAGGGAAAGAACTTAAATCTCTATGTTCTGGAAACGATACTGTTCTAGTGCAAAAGTCACAGCCTTCCCCTTGCATTATATAATGTGTATGGCCAATCCAAACGTCGTTGTAGATGAAGAGTCTATTCTTCACTTCTTAAATATAACATTTTGCAGGTCGTGTGGAGCGTATAAATAGGGGCCTTTCGGTTTCGCAAATTAGCGAAGCTGGTCATCTTTCCTTTGTCCACCCCCTGCTGCATCCATGGGTCTGGTAATCAGATCGTCTCTTTCTCCATTATATATATAATCGACATTTTCGCTCTCTCGATCTTCGCAACTGTTGATGTAGTTTTTATCTTCTAATTTTCTCACATCTTGCGGCGTCTCGCAGAAAATCGTGTTAAAGTTCATCATCAAATGCGCTAAAGACAAGAAACATTTAATGAAAGCGGTTGCCGAGATCGAAGGTATGATGTCCCTATGCTCGCCTTGCCAGAACCGGTTTGAACTTGAACACATGTAGTCGGGGAGAGAATTCGCCTTCGTAATTTCTTTCTAGTCGTTCTCTAGCGAATGGATGACTTGATTATCGAAGGGGATGGACGTGCCAATTCAAGTTTTGTGACGTTAACATGCAGGTATCAACAGTATAGACATAAGTATGGACAAGGGAACCTTAACAATCAAAGGAAACGTGGATCCAGTGTGCGTGGTCGTGGCTCTGCGAAAGAAATGCGGGATATGCGTGGAGATCGTCACAGTGGGACCAGATCCGCCTCCGAAGGATAAAGAGGAGAAAAAGAAGCCTGAATGCCCCAAGCCATGCCAACCTAAATGCACTCCACCGTGCTCTAAATGCCCTCAAACATGCCATTCTAAATGCGATCCACCGTGCTCTAAATGCCCTCCACCGTGCAAACCGTGCTCTCCTCCGCCATGCAAACCGTGCAAACCATGCAAACCGTGCTCTCCTCCGCCATGCAAACCGTGCAAACCGTGCTCTCCTCCGCCGTGCCGTCCTCCAACATGCTCTCTTGACCCTTGTTCTCTTCGTCAATGCGAGTATGATAGAAACTCCTGCCCATTCCTTTGAACGATGACTTCGGTGTTGGCTACCTCTCGCGAAAAGGCATGTGTTCTTCTGCCAATCCTGGCGGCAATAGGGAAAATAAAGGGGTCGTCCCTTGCCATATGGTTATTGTCTTTCCAAAATGTTTGCTTCCCAGCAAAGTTCGTCTCCATGCCCTGTAAAGTATTGTTTATGGTATGGCGATCAGTTATAACGCAGCTCTCATTGACTTACCGATGCGACATGACTGATAATGTCCATTTGTTCTATCTGTCACGCTCAACAAACGATCACTGACATCGGTAGAATCTTCCAATTTACTTTTTCCCTAATCCTAAACCCTATTCGCAAGCTCTCTCGCTCTCTCGCTCTCTCAATTGATTTTTTGGACAAACAAAAAAAGCTCTTAATCTACGTCAGTCAGGATATCGGCAAGTGACTGTCAGCGCCATACACTTTGCGGGGAATTTTGAGAAAAGTCCCACTTTGGGCGCTCTTTTTAAAAAACTTTGCCACCGAAAAAAGAAAGAATCAAGTCGTTGCAATGACCATGGCGATCATTCAAGTGAAGATTCGATGTGCATATTTTGATGAGCTCATCCTTAAACAAACCCTTAAACTTGTCTTGTTCTCTCATGGATTAGCATCATGCAACTCTTACAAATAGGTTCATATGTTTTCACAAAATCCATGATTTCATTGCTCCGCCCTCTTTGCATCCCCGGCAAAGGGAATTTTGCATGCACGCGCTCTCTTCTCTCCATGCACTAAGTTCTTGCATTTTCCCCCCAAACTCTTTCAACCTCCAAAACATTGATGAACTTTGCCATCTCAATGTTGTTTCTCTGAGTCGTAATTACACAAAAAATTGTAATGGTGTTAGGCATCTAACGGCGAGAAAAGAGCAAGCAGTCGCCAAACTTCATGCTTATCTTGGCACATCATATTCAAGTCATTAATGATGATCATGGCGATTATTCTAAGTAAAGATTCCACTCGCTTGCTCATCCTTAGACAAATCCCTCGCAAACTTGTCTTATTCACTCGTTGATTGACCATTGAAAACGTCGAAAAATATAGGTCCCCGCGGGGTCATTTGACTAATGGTTAAAAAATAAGATCCTTCCAATATACTTCCCATATAAAATTAGAGCGAGCTAGCAAAAGAACTGACGGATAAAATGCTAGAGACATACCCCGTGGATTAGCAGAAGGGTCATGGCGACCAGGGACAATCAGCTTCGTTTCTTGTTTGTTGCTAGTAACTATAGGTTGCTTCCTCTGCGAAAGCATCGCAATTACAAAAACGATTTACAAGTCTCGTTAGGGCAATGAGAATCATATCCTAGGATTCGACACAGGCGAGCATGGCAAATCTAATGGATGATATTCAAAATGGGGAATTAAGAGCTAGCACTCTCCGGCTGGGAATGAAAGAAAGTGTTCGAAGTCAATACATCACTTAAAATGCGGCACTACTGCGGTCATACGGCGTGTTCACTGTGCGAGCACATAGCAGGAAGGACAGCTCACATGCATGCCCGCCGCATCCGTACATGTATAGGATTGTGTACGCAGCACTCACGTGTGCGCTTGTCTGTCTGCGTGTCCATGTGCGTGAGCGTATGTTCTCATCGCTCTTCTTCCATTTTTATTCGTGCAAAATTCATCACCACGCTGGCTGCCAGACGTCGACCTGAGTTCGGCCATCCAAGAACTTAGAAAGGTGGGAAAAACAGCAGAGCTTGCGAGCGTCGGAGAAGATGAAATCCCGACCCGCTCCTCCAAATAAGCACCATTCGGATAAAGCCCCCTCTGTCATGAACGAGAAGAATGGATGCTTAAAAATTACCACATTCATTTTGTCGCATGTAACCCATCACTACTTGATCTCCAACCTGTTACAACACTAATTATCCAGAGGATGATCGGTCCCATTCAACTTGTTTCGTGCCTCAAAGTAATCAGACTCAGCTTCACCCAAAAAGTTAGGCCGATGAATCATCCGTCAACTGAACATACTAACTAATATAAGCAATGTGATGCGGTTGGCAATGTTTTTAGGCTCTCGGTAGACAATTATTAGATGATTCTTATATTTTAAACAAGGAACAAACCCCACAATAGGTTGACCCTAGGGCTCATCCGCTTCAATTTGAGAATTAAATGAACGAGGTACGATAAAAAAAGAAGCGAGAGAATCAGTTCCAGCGGTGTGGTCCTCTGGATTTGACAAATGCCAAAAGTCTCTTTCCATACCAAACGGCGAACGCAAGTTCCAGGAAATTGCTCATCGTCTCTACTTTAATTCAAACAATTTTCAAGATCTCCACGCAGACTGGAATCGAGCACGGAGCGGCCACGTCAAGGCTGTTTGACTTTGTTGCTCGTAATTTCAAAGATGCGCCCCCTCCCAATTGCACAATATAGTTTAGTTTTGTCCTTGGCAGGCGCGTCTCTATTCTAAGGTGACAGGGAGAGTTTCCCCTCCGATAGTCGACAAAAATCACGTGAATTATAATCCCTTACAGGATTACTTTTTTGGGTTTTGTTAGCATAATAGTAGATTAAAAATTCTCATACAATCATTTCTTTACTTTTTACTATCACTTCATTACGATTAGGGCAAGTTCTACATAGAATCATAATATTAGACGCCTTTTCTAAAAAAGAACTCCCCTGAGCTGTACGTTTCTCAAAATACCTCCCGATGTACCACCATGTTCTAATTATACCCCCGGCCTCATCGCGGATGATAAAGCACTATCCGGGGAACATGCGACTTCACATGCCCATTTCTTGGCCAAAAACTTAACTGTTCCCTATTCAGTGACGTAATTGTCAAACTAAATCCTAAATTCCCAATTGCTTGGCCAACATAACCCTTTGTCGAATTCGAGAGAGAAGAAAGGGAAAATTGTGAATTCAGCTAGAGCAGTTGAGCAAGTTCGTCAAACAATCAGAGTTTTGCGAGATCACAAACGGGGTTTCAATAGAATCAATGGCGAGCTGCACCCGCTGGAACAAGAGAACGATCATCCGATGCTACGCAATTTCTACATCATAATTTTTTTTTTTTTTGGCGAGCTTGGTTTTGTTTATCTATTTTTGTTGTAATTCATATGCACGCCAAGTTCTTTATCAAAGAGGAAGAAATGCAAGAGTTTATTGCATGGAGAGAAGAGAGCACATGCAAGCAAGACTACCTTTGCCATGGATGTAAAAATGATAATAATATTAATGATACGAACAACAAAAAGAATCGAAGAGGGAACTTTGCCCCTTCAAATCTATGAAAAGACTGAGTCATTGCACTAACCATGGCTATTATTCTAGGGAAGCCATCCTAAGATCCTCATAAACTTGTCTTATTCACTTATTGATTAGCATTATGCAAGTCTCATGAATAGGTTCATATGTTGTCAATGAAGCTGATTAATTTCCATTTGCACCACCCTGTTTACATCCATGGCAAAGGCAGTCTTGCATGCTTGCGCTCTCTTCTCTCCATGCAATAAACTCTTGCAATTTTTCATCAAAAATTAATCAACCTACAAACATCAACGAGATCTACCATCTCAACGCGGAAAATCCATTCCTTTGTGATTTCGCCGCGTCATTATAAGGAAAGCATTTCATGCCGCCAAAGAGAAAGGGGGATTACTAAAAGCGATCAGCAAGCTCGAATATACGAGACCATGTTCATCTTGGAAAATCATAATGGAGTCATTGCAATGGCCATGGCGATTAATCTAGTGAAGATTCCAATATTATAGGCTGATCCATAAACAAATCCCTCACAAACTTGTCTTTATCACTCATTAATTAGAATTAGGGATATTTTCATATAAGCACCTGAAGTGGAGCTACTTCTTCAGAGTAGGCTTTGTCTCAATTAAAAGCCTAAAATGATCAAAATGGTCTCGAATAAGGATCTGAACTTGCTAGCAAGCTAAATTTTTGTTGGAGGACTTTTCTGGCAAGTAGAACAAGGACAATTCTATCCAAATATTACAAGTAGGTAAAAAATGAGATAAAATATCCCCAAATTGAATGGGATTAGGATTCTTCCTTCTTTCTTCTTCTTCTCTTGGGGAAAAGTGTCAAAAAAGTCATAAATCTTTTGCATTTATGCCAATTTAGTTCTAAACCATTTATTGGTGCCAATTTAGTCCAAAACATTTTCACTTGATGCCAATTCAGTCATTTTCGACTAATTTTAGCTGAATTTTGCTAAGCGGGTGTCGACCGGCTGACATGGCACGTATCGACGCCGATATGCACAACTTTTAATAATGATTTAATATTTTAAAATTTTAAAATTTTAAAATTTTCCTTTTCCTTTTCTTTTCTTTTTCCTTCTCCTCATTCTTCCTCCAATAGATCACCGAGAGGCGACGACCAACAAGGCTTGAGCCCTCGCCAAAGGTCGTGAGAGTGGCGTCGCGCTAGGCTTGTGAGGCTCGCCCTTGCTGGCCATGGGGGAGGCACGACCTTGCTGAATTTGGCGAGGTCTAACCTCACCCATGGTCGGTGAGGCGAGCCTCGCCCACCCAACGCAATGCGGCCCTCAAAGCCTAGGCAGCCTTGAACTAGCCTCGCCACCCAACGCGAGGCCGCCCTCGCGGCCACTAATGAGGGCTTGAGCGTCACCAATGGCCGGTTGTCGAGGTTTGGCGATCAAATGGAGGAAGGAAGAGGAGAAGGAAAAAAGAAAAAAATATTCAAAAAAATATTAAAATATTATTAAAAGTTGTTTATGTCAACACTAATAGTGCTACGTCAGTTGATCGGTGTCCAATCAGCAAAATCCAACCAAAATTAATCAGAAGGATTGAATTGGCACCAAATCAAAAGATTTATAACTAAATTGACATCAATGAAAGGTTTAGGACTAAATTAGCACAATTATAAAAAAGGTTTAGGACTTTTTTTAACACTTTTCCCTCCTCTCCTACTACTCTTGGCCGCTCCATGCCCAATACTCATCACTCCTTGCTTGCTTCTTGCGAGATTTAGTCCGTCATCCTCCATTGATGCGAGCTTCAAGTTCATCATCACCGAGCTTCAAGTCCTAACGCTTGATAGATATAGGGAAAATTCTCCCGAGTTAGATGAGATCTATTTGGGGATATTTCATCGATGCTTACTCTGTCTCCCATCAATTTTGGCAGTAGTCAGTCATATATGAAAAAGAGTTCTTCGAGAAATACAAGTAGTAAATGTTGTTGATTTTGTTGTCGCAAAATCAATGAAGCTGATTATTTTCATTGCTCCACCCTCGCATCCATGGCAAAGGTAATTTCGCATGCACGTGCTCTCTTCTCTCCCTGCAATCAACTCATAATGAATCAACCTCCCAAACATTGATGAATAATGCCATCTTTGATTCTTTCTGTTGTTTCGCCGTATCATAATCACGTGGAAAAGTGTAATAAAGGTAAGCATTGATAGTGAGAAAGAGAAGAGGGCGATACTAAAAGCGGTCGCCAAACTCAAAGGTACGAGGTCATCCTCGTCTTGGCAAATCATAATCGAAAGCTTGAAACAAGCACAACGTTCGCACACCGATTAACCAGACAGACACGGTTGCATTACACTCGTGAGTAATGATATGAATGTGCAAGTATCAATGGACGTCGAGAAGGGGACGCTAACTGTAATAGGCGAAGCCGATCTGGTGTGTATCATCACGAGCCTGAGAAGGAAAGGCAAGAGGTTGCATGGAAATCGACACTGTCGGATCACCGAAGCCACCAGAGAAGAAGGAAGAAAAGCCTAAACCCCAAAGCCCGCCCCCTTGCTTTATCCGACCATGCCCTCCATACCCCTGCCCTCTTCATACTGTTACGAGTACGGCGCCAACCCTTGCTCCGTCCTTTGATGGACGCTTGAAGGTCGAATTAATTCTCGTGAGTCCATCCTTCGATCAGAAAATATAGGTTGATCTTGGGACCAATCAGGTAATGTGTTGCTTCGCGTTCCTCTTATTTGGTCACAACTACAGGATTTATGTGATATCCGGAGTCTGAAATGTGAATAATTACCGATCAAGACGTTGAGTTTTTTTATCAAAAAGAAAAAGTCGATGGTTAATTGTTATAATTTCGTTTGATACAATGATATGACGTCAATATGTCACGTCATGCACATGTCTTGTACAATTTATTTTAGCAAATCAGACTAAAGAGTTGGGTATATATAAAGTGTAGTGTGTAAATGTGCGAAGGATAACATTCATCGGTAGGAGGGGATACAGTAAGTAAGGGGCCAAAAAGCAGCGTGGCTTATGAATTCAATTGACCAAATAAAACACTGATTCTATCCTTCACAATTGACTCATTGGTCCTTGTTCACATTCAATTTCTTCTTTTTTAAACAAAGTTCACCATTCAAATGAATTCAGATTTTTACCTTTGTTTTATTTTTCCTAATCAGATGATGAGCTAAGCAAATTTTCACTAAACTTAATTATCTTCCAATATAAAAGTGCCGTCCTAATGATTGGGGAACAGCTTACTGTTCTGCGATGAAATTAACAATTTTGTACAAATAGACAGTGATGATATACCAACTTTAACAAAGACTCACTTTTGTCTCCGATGACGTTGGTAACAGCAAATATGGTCGGTCCATCCACCAATTCATTTTGCCCAGACGAGATGTTGAGTATCAAGCCTGCACGTGGACATACATATGTTTCCTGGAATGGTGTAATGTCGTCGAGGCAGGCTTAAGTCATTACACAGTAGAGTATTGAGGTGCGACGTACGTCGAATTAAAGTAGATTATCTACTAAAGGTCAAAACAAATTATAAAGGAAACTCGTAAGGGATTTATGCTTTCTTAACTATGATGATCGACTCTTAGGGGTGCATGACAAAATTTCTGTTGCGAAATAGTTTCGGAACAGAAATAGATTTTTCTATTTCTATTTTTAGAAGAGTTTCTAAGCAAAAATAACCGTTTGATAACGACACAAAATTTTTACTCTAAAAATAGAAATTCGTTTGATAACGACACAAAATTTCTTCCTTTCGGACGGTGGCGGCAACAACCGGCGACCTTTAATATAAAAAATAAAAATAAAACTGATTTATTAACAAAAAAATAAAGAAAAAAAAAATAAATCATAAAAAATAAAATAAGAATATCATTTTATTTTAAAATAAAAATATCCTTAAAAATAAATTTATTTTTATTTTTTATTTTTATTCATTTTACGACTAAATTTATTTTAAAATGAATAAAAATAAAAATAAAAATAAATTTATTTGGCAAAACATTTGGCAAAACACTCAAGACAAATAAAAATAAATTTATTTTTATTTCTCATAAATAAATTATTTTTAATAAACTAAAAATAAAATGATAAGTAAAATAATTTATTTATTTTTAATAAATTTATTTTTAATTTATTTTAATAAATTTATTTTTATTTTTAAATGAATAAAATGAATATTTTTATTTTTATTTTTAATAAAATGATATTTAATTAAATTTATTTTTAATAAATAAATTTATTTCGCTTAAATTTATTTATTAACAATAAAAATAATATTTATAATAAAAATTTAAAATTTAAAATAAAAATGAATAAATGATATTTTTATAATAATTTTTATTTTAAAAATGATATTTTTTATTTTTAGGGATTTTTTTGAAATTTATTTGTAAAATAAATAATTATTCGTAAAAATAAAAGTAGATATCATTTTATTTATTTGAATAAATTTCATTTTAAAATGATATTTATAAAAATAATTTATTTGGCGACCGGCGGCGGCGGCGGCGGCGGCGGCGAGCGGTCGGCGAATGATAGATGGTGGTCGACGGCAACGAATGAAGGACCGGTTGACGAGCGATGAGAAAATTTTTATTTCTCATTTCGTTCTAGAAATCAAAAGTAGAAAATTTTAACTTCGATTTCTATTCAAGCCTATTTCGGAATATAAATCTATTCTAGAAATAGAAAAACGGAATAAGTTTATCAAACGGATTTCTATTCCAGAAATATGTCTGGAATAGAAAAATTGTTTTTGGAACAGAAATTATCAGTTATCATGCACTCCTTATAAGTGACACAAAAGCATGTACGTAAATTCGGGAGGGCAATGATGGATCGACGGGCGGGCAGGTGGGGTTCATCGCCCTCCGGTCGTTCAATACTTGATGTAAATTCTCGGAATATATATTAAAATTGTAACTTTTTTTTATGTATCACCTCGTCGAGCTAGGTTTGCGTGCACGCCACTGCCAGATAGGAATGACTTTAGACTAATACATATGCATACTGATATACCGGTCTTCTTCCACATACATCACTAGACATACTTCAATCATCCACAGCTAGCCACACGAACAGGTGATTGGAGTCTTGGATTAGTTAATGAAACTAAATCAATCACAAACATTTCACCAATCATTTGACCCACAATATAGACCCTAGGTTTGATATGCACTGTGATTAAATTGATTTACCAGACCACCGAATCCATGTGCCAACTTCCCAATAAAAATACGTCACTCACTCGAGAAATTCGGTCCACGCCATCTTTCAATCAAACAAAAGATGGGTGAAAGAAAGAACTTTCTAAACCTCTATGTCCTGAAAACTATAGTTTTTCATAGCAAAAGTCACAGCCCTCTTGCAAAATATAATGTGCATGGCCATCCAAAAGTCATCCTAAAGGGAATCCTAACACTTCGTCTGTTCTTCACTTCCTAATTACAAAATTTTGCATGTCGTGTAAAGCATATAAATAGGACCTTTAGGTTTCGCATATTAATTATTATCTCCAAGCTTCTCTCCGTCTATTTTGATTGTGCTGGAGAAATGTAAGATGTTTTTCTTCTCACGAGAAATTAGCACATTCATTTTGTTGCACCTAACAAATTATCACTATCACTAAATCTCCAACCTGTTACAACGCCAATTATCGGAAGGATATTGGTCCCGTTCAACTTGTGGCGCGCCGCTACGTAATTAGACCTGAGAATTTAATCTTGTACTAGACTACTGCCTTTTTCTGGTTAAGAAGGAAATGAACTTGATGACAATGGAAGAGGTTGAGACAGCTGCTTTCCAACTTGAAGCATAGAAAGCACCTTGCCAGATGGTCCGTATGGCCAAATTTATCAGCACCACTAGGAAGATATAAAGATGGGGGTGAAAAGAAGGTAACCAAACATGACTGTTAAAATCTCATCTAAACAGAACTCTCATTTCTTTGATTCCCAAAGTTCAAAACCCCAAAAGACTGCGGCAATTTCGTCCCATTGGTTTGTGTATTTTTGCCTGCAAGATTGTATCCAAGGTTCTAGCTAACCAGCTGAGAATTTGGCTTCCTGATCTAGGAGCGGAGGAACAAAGTGACTTCAAGAGAGGTTTGCCTATAATATACTAGCTGTGCAGAAAGTATTACATAAGGTTGAGAAAATTAGATATGCAAAAGGCATATAATTGAATTTAGTTAGACTTTCTTGAGGCATGTATGCTAAAAATGGGCTTTAACGTGACATGGATAAACTGAACAATACAATGTCACCACAATTTCACTAAGTGTCAAGTTCAATGGTGAGCCTCTGCCGTTTTTCCAACCTACAAGAGGAGTTAGGCAGGGCCTCTTTATTTGTTCATTTTGATAGCTAATGTCTTGTCCATGTTGATGAAGAGAGAAGTGAAAGATGGAGGCATCGGAGGAATAAAACTAAATAGGCATTATTCCACATCATCACACCTTTTATTTGTTGATAATTCAATATTCTTCTTGGATGGAAAAGTACCGAAATTTCAAAACTTGGTGGTAATTTTGAATCCATACTGGTTCGCATCTTAGATGCTATCTATCTATCTAGTATGATCTTTTGCATGAATTGCACACAGAACCTCAGAAGAAATATGGCAAAGATGCTAAGAGTTCTTGTGATTGAGAAAATGGAGAAGCATTTGGGTATCCCTTCTCTTTGGGGGACGACTAAGAAGCAAATGTTTGCATGGGTTTTAGAAGGATGGAAAGAGAACTAAATGTCCAAAGCAAGGAAAGAGACTCCCATCAAGACAATTATCCAGGACTTGACGCAATATGTAATGTCAATCTTCAAGATTCAGTTTCAATTTGTAGGGCTATAGAGAGAAAAAAAAATTATAAATTTCTCATGGAGAAATAATAGCTCAAATACTGGATTACACGGAAAAAAAGGGAGGTGCTAAAACTTAGAAAAGAAGAAGTAGACCTTGGATTTGGGGATTAGATATCTTTCAACAAAGCCAACCCATCGACCTTGTGTAGTCATATATCAAAAGGAATATATTTTCCATGAAAAAGTTTTTGGAAAGCAAAAACCTTCTTGGGATCAACAGAGTATCCCAACGAGCAAAATGATATTTCTTAGGTTGATTATGTGGTCGATTCGGAATGGGGAAAATATTTATAGGGAGGACAAGCGGCACAAAAGAGAATTTGTTAGGGGGCCAGCATGTAAGAGAACCAAAGACAGTTGCTGAATTCATTGACCAAGAGGACAACTCATGAATGAACCGGTAATGCAGTGGATGTTTAATACTCAGGCAGAGTAAAATTCCGACCGTTCCTCGTACGACGCAGACCATGAATGACCAGTCAGTGTGGACGGGTACCATACACTAGGGAGGAAGATGTGAAACCTGCCCAGGATCAGGTTCCCATCCTCCTTGGAGGTACCTCGAGAATTGTGGACATGAATATGCAGACCCTCCCAAAATCAGGAACTTCTTGTGGAGGTTATGCCAGACCGCCCTTGCAACAGACGCAAACTTATTTCGGGGGCAGACCCTTACCTGATCTCATGTGCCCGATTTGTCAGAAGCACGTAGAGACCACAGAGCACTTATTCACCCTCGGGATAATTGTCCAAACAATTTTTAATTTATTGTACGGAAACTAATTTAGTATCACACCTTTCACTTATGCCACTTTAATTCTAAATTGTTTGACGATTTATCAATTTAGTTATAAATAATTCTTTGCATCAATTTAGTCCTAAATCTTTTGAAAATTTGCCAATTTAATATAAATCTATCATATGGAAATTTGACCATTAGGACTATATTGGCAAATAATTAAAATGTTTATGACTAAATTAGAACAGTTGAAAGATTTATTACTAAATTAGCAGATCATTAAAATGTTTAGAACTAAAGTGGCATAATTAAAAAGTTTATGACGGAATTAGCCTATTTTACAATAAGTTTAGGACATTTTAAACAATTTTCCCGTTCACTGTCTGTTCCAAAGCGCAATTGGTGTGGGCCGATGCACTATAGATTTAAATCTCAACTCAAGGTTTCTGTAGACGGGAAGAATGGCTTTTAAAGCTTGAAATGAGTGTGTCTTCGGACCCTCGCTCCAGATACGACGAAGATAGTGGAAGCAAGCTCAGAATATGTTATGCGGCCACAAGAAGTGTGTTGGATAAATTCTCTTGAAGTATTTTGAAGTTGACAAAACATGTTTATCAGTCTAGTCTGAAGACTTACAGACTCTATTGACAAAGTCTGAAGATTAAAGTCTGAAGATTAAAGTCTGAAGATCAAAGTACGAAGCTAGCAAGACTCAAGACTTATATTTCAAAGTCTACTCACATGGACAGTTTCCGGGACGACGTTTATTCGATCTTATATGATCTTTATTCTAACGACTAATGGATATCTTTCTACCGGATTCAGCACTAAACGATCTAAGTTTTATATGGAATATGTTTAGATTCTTTGACGACTTCGCAACTTATATTTGGAAGGATCTACTTATGGAAACCGAGATCCTGATTGTATGGGCGAGCAGGATTGATGGGCTATCAACACTTACCTTAAAGAGCTCGAGATCTTTCTAATTGATTCTGTCCAACGGGTTGATTGGAAGAACTTCTTTGGAAGGTGCCAACGGTATTGAAGGCATGAAGAAGTATATAAGAGAGATGCTCTAGTTGTTGAAGGGTGCGGATAGAAGAATTCCAAAGTCTGAATCTCCTTTTCTATTTTGCGATATCATTCTTTGAGCGTTACATGTAATCAAAAGAGAGATCATATTGTAGACCTTGAGGAAGTGTAGTAGAGTAATCTACACTGTGGACTCAAGAGCGTGAGACTGTAATAACTCTTATTGATTCTTAGTGAAATCCAGCCTGAAAGGCTGTCCGTGCGGGAGAGTGGACGTAGGCTTGATCTAAGCCGAACCACTATAAATCTGGAGTCTTGATTCTCTATCCCTAATCTTTTTATTGTTAACTGTTTTTCATTTGCTGCGATCGTTGATTTTAAATTATTTATTTCTCATTCGATTTGAATTGTTAAAATCGCTTCAAACACCTATTCACCCCCCTCTAGGTGCTAATTCTAGTCCTAACAATTGGTATCAGAGCTTGTGTACTTGTTTATAAGAAGCGTCTTTACTTCTAAGTAAAAGATCTATGGCTAGTATGTTAACTACAGGGCTGGTTGAAGGTCAAAGCAATACCAGACCTCCATACTTTGATGGAAAAGATTACATCATATGGAAAAATAAGATGAAGGCATTCCTAAGATCGAAAGATCCTTTGGAATGGGAAGTGGTTGATAAAGGAATCATTCCTGCTGCTGCATCGGAATCAGAGAGAGGAAAAGAACCTGCTGTTCCTACTCCTTTGACTCAAGAGGAAATCACCAAGAGACAGACTCTCGACGCCAAAGCTATTTACTCTTTATATTGTGCTTTATCCCCTCTGAATATAATAGAATATCTTCTTGTGATACAGCAAAGAAGTATGGGATAGGCTTCACATTACCTATGAAGGAACCGATCGTGTGAAAGAAACAAGGATCAACATTCTCTTGGGACAATATGAAGTCTTTAAGATGAGATCGGGAGAATCAATTACCGACATGTTTAGTCGATTTACTGAAATTGTGAATGGTCTTGAATATCGGGGACATCCAATCTCGGGACATATGAAGGTCAACAAACTTCTTCGAGGACTCTCAAAAGACTGGAATTATATAAAAACCTCAATAAGAGAGACACAGAGGATTGCTCCACTTTCTGTAGATGAATTGGTTGGGACTCTTCAATCCTATGAAGTAGAACAGACCAACGAAGAGGAAGACTCAAAAGGTAAGAAATCTATTGCCTTAAAGTCTAATGACTATTCGATGTTACGAGACTCGAAGAAGATCTAGATGATGAAGAACTGGCACTTATGATAAAGAGATTCGAAAGTTGAACAGAAAAGGAAGGAAATTCAATTGGAAGAAACAAAATTCTCAAAGGTTTCAAAACAGGTCAACAGAGGAAGATGATACGAATAAAGAAGTGACTTGCTTTGAATGCAAGAAAAGGGACACATCGGACCTAACTGTCCTCTCGTTAAAGAAAAGAAAAGGGAAGACGAGAAAAACATGAAGGCACTCAAAGCGAGATACTTGGAGTGATATCGAATGTGAAGATAGTGACAACGATTATGCCAATATTTGTTTAATGGCAAAATCGGACTCGGACTCGAGACCTTGATTCGAGACACGAGACTCGAGACAGCGAACTCGAGGTTAGTAACTTGAAGATTCCTGTTAAAGTTTCTAAATACATTGATGAACTTTGTCTTAGTCTCGAAAACCTCTCTTAAGAGGATCTCCGAATTGAAAAGTGAAAATTCTACATTGAAACAACAGGATAAACTTATGAAAGAAAAGTTTGAAAACTGGAAAAAGATTTTCTTTGTTGTGAAAGAAAACTCAAACAGTATTTCAAATGAAAATAATCTTTTGAAAAATGATATCACTAACATATCAAAGAAATTTTCAAATGGTTCGAAAAGCTGGATAAGATTCTTTCGATACAAAGACCATATTTTGACAAGTTAGGTCTTGGTATGACTTCTGAAACAATTCCACCGATTGATTTTCCGAAGGTAAAAGAAAGAATTAAACAAAGACCAACTAGAACTATTTACAAGAATCATTTCGAAAGTCTTTGTAAAACCTGTTGGTAGAAATGCTCGAGATGTTCCAAGTGTAAAAGCTTAGAACACTTTGAGAAAGAATGTCCTTTGGTTTGGAGACCTGTTAAAAAGAGCTGGGCTAAGACTGTCTATTGTTCTAACGCTTCGGACCCAAGATGGTATGGGTACCAAAAAAGAGCTTGATTTGTTAATTGCGAGGTTACTATCAAAAAGAAGATAAAATGGTATCTTGATAGTGGCTGCTCAAGACATATGACGGGAGACTCAAGCTGCTTCATAAAACTTATCCAGATAGACGGAGGAAAAGTTTCCTTTGGTGGTAATAACAGAGGAAAGATTACTGGTCGAGGAACAGTGAAGATTGGAAGTTTGTCTATCAATAATGTTTCATTAGTTGAAGGATTAAATTATAACCTGCTTAGCATAAGTCAGCTGTGTGATTCTGGTTTCAAGATCAACTTTCAGGAAGAAACGTGTTATGGAATCAGTAAAGACCTTACTCAATCTTTTACTGGTCGAAGACATGGAAATATCTATCTTCTGGATGTGAATCAAGAAAGATCACAGTGCTTAATATCAGTACAAGATGAAGCAAATCTATGGCACAAGAAGCTAGGCCATATCAACATGAAGCAGATCAACAAGATCTCTACAAAGAAACTTGTTCGAGGATTGCCTACTCGAATTATTCAAAGTCGATCTATGTACACCATGCGTCTTTGGGTAAACGGGTTAGAAATTCTTACAAATCAATAAATAGAGTATCCACTAATCATGTATTGCAGCTTTTGCATATGGATTTGTTTGGACCTACCGAACGAAAAGCATTGGTGGTAAAAGGTTTTGTCTCGGTAATAGTGGATGACTATTCACGATTTACTTGGGTCTACTTTCTCACAAGTAAGTCGAGACTTTCTCTCTCTTTTCAAAATTTGCTAAAAAGGTGCAGAATGAGAAAGGTCACACCATTACAAGCATTCGTACAGACCATGGAGGTGAGTTTGAAAATCAAGACTTTGCTAATTTATGTGATGAATTTGGTTTTCAACATAAATTTTCTTCTCCATATACACCAGAACAGAATGGGGTTGTGGAAAGGAAGAATAGATCTTTACAAGAAATGGCAAGAACACTTTTAATTGGAAATCAAGTTTCTCCAAGGTTTTGGGCGAAAGCTGTTTCAACCGCTTGCTATATTATAAACCGAGTGTTTTTAAGACCAATTCTTGAGAAAACTCCTTATGAAATTTTTAAAGGGAAGAAACCAATAGTTTCTTATTTTCAAATATTTGGTTGCAAATGTTTTATTCTAAAGAATGCAAATGATCGTGTTGGTAAGTTTGAAGAAAAATCAGATGAAGGATTCTTTCTTGGATACTCTACTACAAGCAAAGCTTTTAGAGTGTTCAACAAAAAGACTCGGATGTGGAAGAATCAATGAATGTCAAATTTCAAGACTCTCCACAAGTTCAGCGAGATCAGATGAAGATTCAGAATCTGCTCCGGACATTGCTAGATCAAACTCCACCTTTGAAGCGGTTGCTAAATCAAAATCAGTACAACAAGCTACCGATGAAGAACCTACTCAAGAAGAAAATCAACAATCTATCTATCGGAATAAAGAATCGATGGAAGCACAAGTCTAGTCATCTGAAGAACTCATTATTGGAAACATTAATGAGGGAATTCGAACAAGATCCAAAAGGCGAGAAGAGTCTAGTGCTTTGTTGCTCTTATTTCTGAACTAGAACCCAAAAATATTGAAGAAGCTTTAGCCGATGAAAGCTGGATTGAAGCAATGCAAGAAGAGCTCGGACAATTCAGTATTAACGACGTATGGGAATTAACTCCCAAACCAAAAGGTAAATCAGTTATTGGAGCTAAATGGGTTTTCAGGAATAAAGTTGATGAAAAAGGCAACGTAACGAGAAACACTGCAAGACTTTGGCATTGAAGACTCTTGCATAGAAATTAGATGTGACAACACCAGTGCAATAAATCTTACAAAGAATCCTATCCTACATTCAAGAGCAAAACATATTGAGATTCGACATCACTTTATAAGAGATCATGTTCAGAACAAAGAAGTCTTGATACAATTCATAGACTCAAAGAATCAGCGCGAGACATCTTCACAAAGCCACTTGAGAAAAACTTGTTTGAGTTTATCCGCTCAAGACTCAATATTTTATCTCTTGAAGAATGCTGAAGCTCGGACTCGAAACTAAAGTCGACGAGAGAATTAGACTCAAAGGTCAAAAGACTGAAAATACGAATCGACACATTTGTAAGTTCATTTACTTAAACTGTCTTATTGATAAGGTAAGATTATCTGTCTATTTTAAGTCGGTTATTTTTAAAGAGAGTGGTTATCGTTTTATTAAGGCAGTTATTTTTCAAAAAGGAAAAATCAAGATTTTCAAAAGATACGACGCTTGGTTATCCCCCGTACCTGTTATACTTATACATCTCTTCTCCTTCGTTTTCACTTTACTCAAAAACCCTAGATCAAAAGCTTTTCACTACTCTGCAATTTTCTCTCCAAAACTTTTTCGTTTCAAAGTTCTTAACTTTCTTGCGACACAAGTGAGAAAGTCTCTCCAAAGAAAAGCACAATGTCGTATAAGAGGAAGTCTTCCAGAATAGCAAACAGGGGACCACAGGGATCAGGTGAGGGGCCTACACACTTTGATCTCACTGAGGAAAGCGACATTCCAACTGAGCAATCTCAACAGTGGTCATCCCCAACTAGACCTCAAGAACAGAGCCCTCAAGATGCAGAAACGATTTATGAAGATATCGAACCAGTAAGAACTCTTAAGCCTGCCTTTGTTTACAAGCTTTACTCTGCGTTAAAGGAAGGTGGTTCTGCTATGTCTTTTGTGGATGAGTTTCTGAAAGAGAAAGGTTATAAAAACGAGACGCACATTCTTACTGTCATGGAAAGGTCTGGAGTTGTGCCTGAGGGAACGGCTGCAAGAGCATTTGCAAATTTCCCTAGTGACCCTAGGTTTAGTAGTATGAATCAGCCTGAGGGAAAGGATGATGATGAAAAGATGTTCATACACTTTAAACCATGGATGGGTGTGGCTACAAGCCTTAGAGGGAAGAATGATGAATTGTTCCGCTCGGACGGACACAAGAAGAGGTATGAAAAATTGCTGAAGCGTGGGGTGATGAACCCACGAACTGTGGATTTCGATTTTCTGGATTTGTTGAGCATAAATCTGCGTGAGAAATTCGAAAAACTCCAACTTTATCGGTTCCGCACTGATCGTGACACGGCACATTCTGAATTGACTGCTTATTTCTACTCCAATATCAGTTTCATTGATGCAAACAGCTTTACTTTCAGCGTGAGGGATAAAGAGTATGTCATTGATAAGGACATAATGGCTGATGTGCTTGGTGTGGAAAGAGGGGTTTTCCAACCAATCGGCGTGTGCATCGGCCATGCTACTCTTGATCTAGCAAAGGACAGAATTGCAGAAGGAAGACTCTCTTACTCAGAATGAATGCAACAAATACTTTGCTGCATAAGATTGTAATCAACTGTCTAAGACCCAAATCGACATCCAAAACAGATGTATCAATTTCGAAGCCAAGTTGATGTTTGCCATCAAGACTGGTGTGAACTTCTCTTTGCCACATACCATCATCTTTCACATGTATAGATGCATGGTTAAGGACAAAGGAAAGCTTCCTTATCTTTGCTCTCATTACTCGTCTCTTCGAGACATCTACATATTCAACCTCCTCATATTCTCACAATGAAGACTATTGATAAAATGGTCATCGGGCTGAGGATGATTACCAAGATGCGTCTGAAAAAGCTTAGCAAGAAGCTGGAGAAATTCAAGGAAAAGACTCCTGTCAAGCTCAGACCAGACTCATCAGCAGCCAAAAGGAAAGGGAAAGAACCTGTGGTTAGTTCTACCAAGAAGCGAAGGGCAATCATCCTGGAAGATGAAGATGATGAGGATGCTATACCCATCTCTACTCTTATTTCTCAATTTGCTGCATCTATTCCAACTGTTCCAGAACATCAAGTTGCAGAGGAAGAGAAAGAGAAAGAAGAAGAGAAAGAGAAAGAGGAAGAGAAAGAGAAAGAGAAGACAGAAAAAGAAAGAGAGGAAGAGGAAGAGGAAGAAGGAAAATAAGAACAAGCAGATGAACCAGAAAGAACAGATTCTCCAGCAGAAAAGGAGGATTTACAACACCCTGTCACTGAGGAAACGCCTCAGAAAGAAGAATTCTTTTCTCCACTAGAAGACATGGAAACAGGGGGAGATAAAGAAAGAGAAAACACACCTCTTCGGCTGACTTTCAGAGAAGAGGATGCTCAAACTGGTGTTAGTCGATCACCTCCCGATGCCGAGGATATTCATGCTGCACGTTTCGAAGGAGGGGCATCTTCTCCACACACCGAACCTCCCGCCGACATTCATACGGCTTAACGCCGCCTTCAGACCGAGCTGAAACAAGCACTCGGGACCGACAACTCTGCAAATTTTCAAAGACTACTTGAGATCATCTTGGAACTTAAAGGTCAAATTTATGCCATGGGATATGAATTTCAGACCTTGCAGAATGAAAATCATGCAATGTTCATCACTTTGCATGATCGGCTTAAAGATGTTCAGCGTCGATTCGGGATACCGCAAAGGGCACTACTCTCACCCAAGTACGGAAGATTTGAGGAAGTTGGAAGACACCGTAAAGTCTATGGGAGACTTTCAACTTGTTCGCATTCCTCGAGCTCCTTGATTTTTTTTAATGCGACAAAAAGGGGGAGAAGACTTTGCAGATTTTTGTTCTCAAAACCAATCCAAACCAAATTCTATCTTTTTATCACTTTTTTTTATCACTTTTTATTGCTATCTTGACTTTGACTTGAGTTTTTTTTTTTTTTTAACGTGTGCAATTTTTGAATATGTGCTCACTATGGCAATACTTTAAGCTTCGTAAATTTGATAGTACTTGTCTCGTTTATGACTAATGAGGTTTCGGTGAATGCAGATCTCGTGTACATGGAAAGTCGTGTGCAGGATATCTCGTGTACATGATAACTTTTACTATCTTATTTAATTTTTTATGATGCTTGCTTAAAAGTTGTATTGCGGGCGATAATATTCAAATCTGCCTGCAGGAAAGTTTTGTCACCATCAAAAAGGGGGAGATTGTTGGATAAATTCTCTTGAAGTATTTTGAAGTTGACAAAACATGTTTATCGATCTAGTCGAAGACTTACAGACTCTATTGACAAAGTCTGAAGATTAGAGTCTGAAAATCAAAGTCCGAAGCTCGCAAGACTCAAGACTTATATTTCAAAGTCTACTCACATGGACAGTTTCCGGGACGACGTTTATTCCGATCTTATATGATCTTTATTCTAACGACTAATGGATATCTTTTTACTGGATTCAGCACTAAACGATCTAAGTTTTATATGGAATATGTTTAGATTCTTTGACGACTTCGCAACTTATATTTGGAATGATCTACTTATGGAAACCGAGATCCTGATTGTATGGGCGAGCAGGATTGATGGGCTATCAACACTTACCTTAAAGAGCTCGAGATCTTTCTAATTGATTCTGTCCAACGGGTTGATTGGAAGAACTTCTTTGGAAGGTGCCAACGGTATTGAAGGCATGAAGAAGTATATAAGAGAGATGCTCTAGTTGTTGAAGGGTGCGGATAGAAGAATTCCAAAGTCTGAATCTCATTTTCTATTTTGCGATATCATTCTTTGAGCGTTACATGTAATCAAAAGAGAGATCACATTGTAGACCTTGAGGAAGTGTAGTAGAGTAATCTACACTTTGTGGACTCAAGAGCGTGAGACCGTAATAACTCTTATTGATTCTTAGTGAAATCCAGCTGAAGGGCTGTCCGTGCGGGAGAGTGGACGTAGGCTTGATCTAAGCCGAACCACTATAAACTGGAGTCTTGATTCTCTATCCCTAATCTTTTTATTGTTAACTGTTTTTCATTTGCTGCGATCGTTGATTTTAAATTATTTATTTCTCATTCGATTTGAATTGTTAAAATCGCTTCAAACACCTATTCACCCCCCTCTAGGTGCTAATTCTAGTCCTAACAAAGTGGAACCACCACAAAGGGAAAAATAACATCTCAGAGCAGATTTCTCTTCCCCGTGGCTAGATCCCACCAGAACTGGGCACTTCTAAAATTAACATAGATGGGGCTTTCCTACCTAGCTCGAACGAAGGATCTATGGCCCGTGTCCGTAGAAACTTCCTCCAGGATTCTTGTTGATGGCTTCGCAAGATTGGTCCTTGCCTCCTTGGCAGAGCAAGCTGAAGTCCTAGCAATGGTCGAAGCGCTTCGCTTTCGCTCTCCCGTAAGTCCGAACAACTTAGTTTAGAGTCCGACTTCTTGAACGCGATAAGCAACCTCAGGTCTTCGAGCCGCTTTAGGTGATGGGAGGAGCGTGCTCTTGTCTCTCAGGCCCCGTAAGCTCTTCCTACAATTTTCCCATTTGAGTGTAGTCCATTGGAATAGAGATCTAAATGAAGTGGCCGATTGGCTTACCAAAACCCGTAAAGATAGAATTTTTACCTCAACACCGGTCAGCCCGACTCTCCTCACATGCCCTGTGGATTCACGAGATCTCTTTTGTGGGCTCCGATTAGAGTGTTCGTAACTGTACGAACACTCTTAAGACCGTCGGCGATATATATTTGGGCTCCCAAAGTGGACCTACATTTGATGATTGAGATATGTCCGGACTATGTGCATATGAAGAATTGCCCCCACACAACAATTTCGACCCCGTGTCTCATCCACTTCAATTTGAAAATTCAATGAACAAAGATAAGATAAAACAAAGAGAGAACAAGTTCCAGCGGGGGAGAATTACAAAAAGTCTCAAATCTATTATAATTGTGCCAATTCAATCATAAAAGTTTTTTTTTGGCTAATTTAATCCTAAATCTTTTACAATTTGTGCCGTTTAGTCTATCGCAAAATTGGCCACCCGCCGACATGGACACGGGCCGTCCGGCGAAAGCTAACATTGCAATTTTTTAATTTTTTTTTTTTTTTTCGAATTATTTAATTTTTTTAAAATTTTTTTCACCTTCTCTTTCCTCCGGCGCCGGCCAATGGTGAGGCCCCGCCAGATCTGGCGAGGCCGATCTCACCCCCGCCCAGCCAAGGCGAGAGTGACCTCACCTGGTGGCCGCCGAGACTCCTCGCCTAAGGATGGTGAGGCTCGACCTCGCCAGATCTGGCGACGACGGCCTCGCCGTCGTTGGGCGAGGCTCGCCTTTGCCAATGGCCGGCAAGGACGAGCCTCGCCACCGGCCGGTGAGGGTGACCTCGCCAGCCCTCACCTCCGGCCGGCACAAGAGGAAGGAGAAGGGGAAAAACAAAAACAAAAAAAGAACTAAAAATTCAAAAATATTAGAAAATTCGAAAAAAAAAATATATATATATATATATATATATATATATATATATATATATATATATATATATATATATATATAAATTGCAATTTCAGCTTTCACCGAACGGTTTGTGTCCACGTCAGCACCAGCTGGTCAATTTTGGCCGGATTGACTAAACTGATATAATTATAAAAGGTTTAGGACTAAATTAACAAAAAAAAAAAAAAATTATGACTGAATTGGTACAATTGTAATAGATTTAGGACTTTTTTGGTAATTCTCCCGTTTCAGCTGACGGTGCTCTAGACTTGAAATCGCTAAAGTCTCCTCCTTTACCAAACACAAATTTAAGGAATCGCTAGTTGTGTCTAAATCTAATTTGAAGCCAATTTTGGAAGCTCCGTGCAGGCTGGCCATCGATTTTGATGAGGTGGACATGAAGCGGGTCGCCTCAAGGGTTGTTTTGAGTTGGTGCCGGTGCTTTGAAGATGCTTCCAATCCTCAATTAACAATGGCGCTGTCTCTCTTACCCTAGGCAGCCAAGCGTCTATTCTATAAGTAATAGACAGGGTTTGCCCATCAAACACTCAACTAAAATCACATGCATTATGACCGCTTTGGAGGATTACTTTCATTATTCCTTCGTTTAATAATGATAGGCTGATCCATGAACAAATCCCTCACAAACTTGTCTTTATCACGAATTAATTTGAATTAGGGATATTTTCATATAACCACCTGAAGTGGAGCTACTTTTCAGATTAGGCTTCAACTAATTTTACATTTGTGCCAATTTAGTTCTAAATCATTTATTAGTGCCAATTTAATCCTAAACATTTTCACTTTGTGCCAATTCAGTTATTTTCAACTAATTTTAGCTGGATTTTGCTGACTAGGTGTTGGCCGGCCGACATGGTACGATCAGCACTAATGTGGACAATTTTTAATAATATTTAATATTTTTAATTTTTTAATTTTTAATTTTTCTTTTCTTTTCTTTTTTCCTTCTCCTCCTCCTTCCTCCAGCGGATCGCCGAGAGGTGACTGCCAACAAGGCTTGAGCCCTTGCTAGAGGCCGTGAGGGCGGCGTCGTGCCGGGCTTGCGAGGCTTGCCCTTGCTGGCCACGGGGAGGCTCGACCTGCCGAATCGGCGAGGTCTAGCCTCAGCCATGATCAATGAGGCTTGACCCTCACTAGATTCGGTGAGGGTGAGCGTCGCCTGCCCAACGCAATGCGGCCCTCAAGGCCTAGGCAGCCTTGAACTAGCCTTGTTGCCCAACATGAGGCCACCCTTGCGGCCACTAACGAGGGCTCGAGTGTCGCTAGTGGCTAGTCGCCGAGGCTTGGCGATCAGTTGGAGGAAGGAAGATGAGAAGGAAAAAAAGAAAAGAAAAAAATTTTCAAAAAATATTAAAACATTATTAGAAGTTGTTTATGTTAGTGCTAATCATGCCACATCCAATAAGCAAAATCCGGCCAAAATTACTCAAAATGATTGAATTGGCACAAAATCAAAAGATTTATAATTAAATTGGCGTCAATGAAAGGTTTAGGACTAAATCAGCATAATTACAAAATGTTTAGGACTTTTTTTAACACTTTTCCCTCCTCTCCTACTACTCTTGGCTGCTCCATGCCCAGTCCTCATTGCTTCATGCTCAATACTCTTCACTCCTTGCTTGCTTATTGCGAGATTCAGTCTGTCATCCTCCGTCGATGCGATTTTCAAGTTCATTGTTGCCGAGCTTCAAGTCCTAACGCTTGATAGATATAGCGAAAATTCTCCCAAGTTAGATGAGATCAATTTGGGGATATTTCATCGATGCTTACTCTGTCTCCCATCAATTTTGGCAGTAGTCAGTCATATATGAAAAAGAGTTCTTCGAGAAATACAAGTAGTAAATGTTGTCGATTTTGTTGTCGCAAATCAATGAAGCTGATTATTTTCGCTCCTCCACCCTCGCATCCATGGCAAAGGTAATTTCGCATGCACGTGCTCTCTTCTATCCCTGCAATCAACTCTTGCATTTTTTTCTCTCATAATGAATCAACCTCCCAAACATTGATGAATAGTGCCATCTTTGATTCTTTCTGTTGTTTCGCCGCGTTGTAATCACGCATAAAAGTGTAATAAAGGTAAGCATTGATAGTGAGAAAGAGAAGAGGGCGATACTAAAAGCGGTCGCCAAACTCAAAGGTACGAGGTCATCCTCATCTTGGCAAATCATAATCGAAAGCTTGAAACAAGCACAACGTTCGCACACCGATTAACCAGACAGACACGGTTGCATTACACTCGTGAGTAATGATATGAATGTGCAAGTATCAATGGACGTCGAGAAGGGGACTTTAACTGTAATAGGCGAAGCCGACCTGGTGTGTATCATCACGAGACTGAGAAAGAAAGGCAGGAGGTTGCATGGAAATCGACACTGTCGGATCACCGAAGCCACCAGAAAAGAAGGAAGAAAAGCCTAAACCCCAAAGCCCGCCGCCTTGCTTTATCCGACCATGCCCTCCACGCCCCTACCCTTCTTCATACTGTTACGAGTACGGCGCCAACCCTTGCTCCGTCCTTTGATGGACGCTTGAAGGTCGAATTAATTCTCGTGAGTCCATCCTTCGATCAGAAAATATAGGTTGATCTTGGAACCAATCAGGTAATGTGCTGCTTTGTGTTCCTTTTATTTGGTCACAACTACGGGATTTATGCGATATCCAGAGTCTGAAATGTGAATAATTACCGATAAGACGATGAGTTTTTTTATTAAAAGGAAAAAGTCAATGGTTAATTGTTACAATATCGTTTGATATGATAATATGACGTCAATATGTCACGTCATGCACATGTCTTGTACAATTTATTTTGGCAAATCAGGCTAAAGAGTTGGGTATATATAAAGCGTAGTGCGTAAATGTGCAAAGGATAACATTCATCAATAGGAGGGGATAAAGTAAGCAAGGGGTAAAAAAGCAGCATGGCATGTGAATTCAATTGCCAGATAACAAATTGATTCTATCCTTCGCAATTGACTCATTGGTCCTTGTTCACATTCAATTTCTTCTTTTTAAAACAAAGTTCACTATTCAAATGAATTCAGATTTTCATCTTTGTTTTATTTTTCCTAATCAGATGATGAGCTAAGCGAATTTTCACTAAACTTAATTATCTTCCAATATAAAAGTGCCGTCCTAATGATTGGGGAACAGCTTATTGTTCTGCGATGAAATTAACAATTTTGTACAAATAGACAGTGATGATATACCAACTTTAACAAAGACTCACTTTTGTCTCCGATGACGTTGGTAACAGCAAATATGGTCGGTCCATCCACCAATTTGCCCAGACGAGATGTTGAGTATCGAGCCCGCACGTGGACATATATATGTTTCCTGGAATGGTGTAATGTCGTCGAGGCAGGCTTAAGTCATTACACAGTACAGTATTGAGGTGCGACGTACGTCGAATTAAAGTAGATTATCTACTACAAAAGAAAAGGTCAACTAAAGGTCAGAACAAATTATAAAGGAAACTAGTAAGGGATTTATGCTTTCTTAACTTATGATCAGACTCTTATAAGTGAAACAAAAACATGTACGTAAATTCGGGAGCGCAATGACGGATAGACGGGTGGGCAGGTGGGGTTCATCGCCCTCCGGTCGTTCAATACTTGATGTAAATTCTCAGAATATATAATTAAAATTGAAACTTTTTTTTAGGATAAAGTACACCTCAAGTGTGAAAACTTGGCACGGAATGACACTTAATTGCCAAAAGTTTGAAAAGTGAAACTTAAGTGTTAAAATCGGAGTAAAATGAATCACTTAAGTATCAACATTGTGATTTTCCGGCGAACGAAGTGCAAAACAACGTCGTTTTGCACATTGACGTGGCTAAACAATACAGAAACGACGTTGTTTTAGTGCTAACGTGTTAAAAGAAAATTAATATAAAAATTAATTTAATTTAATTTAAAACTAAATTTATTTAAAAAATAAAAAAATAAACTTTAAAAAAACAAAAATTTTAAAAATATTTAAAAACTAAAAATTTATAACATTTAAAAACTAAACTTATTTAAAAAAAATAAAAATAAAATAAAAACATTAAAAAATAAAAATTTAAAAAAAATAAAAATTTAAATATATATATTAAAACAACTAAAAATTTATAACATTTTGTTGACACCTATTTTTTTTAAAAAAAAAATCAATCGAAGAAAAAAAAAAATTAATTAATTAATGTATACTTTTTATTTTATTTTTTATTATTTTTATCAAAAAAAAATGAAATCGATCGGGTCGGGCCGAATCTAGCCTTGGCCCGACCCGCCCCCTTTCCTTTCCTTTTCTTTTCCCCGTGCTGGGCCCAACCCATCTCCTCCTCTAGCCCAGCCCGCGAGCAACTCGTCGTCTTCCCCAACGGGTCTTCGCCGCAAGACCCGCAAAAAAGAAGAATGAATGTGACGGAAAGCAACAGGTGAAGCGGGGAGATCGGTGGCAGGCGAGCGGCGTGATCCACGGGTCGGGATGCGGTCCAACCGGCAAGTTGGCAACTGCCGAAGCCATGTGCGCTTGCCGGTCGAGCTTAAAAAGCCAGGATGGAACCAAAAAGAAAAAAAGAGGAGGAATCAAGAAGAGCGTGAGTCGGAGAGAAAGAGAGACCTCGAAGGAAAGGTTCGCCATCGTCAGTCGTCCGCCTGAAGGCTGCCGTTCACCACAGCACCTCCACTCGAACCAGGTAGGTTTTTGTCTTGACCGTGTGTTCTTTTTTTTTTTGGGAAGCGTCGGGCCGGAGCTCGTGCCGACTAGTTCGCGCGAGTTTCGGTCCGAGTCGGTCCTCCTTGATAGCCGATAGGTGTTCTAGATGCGTCATTAGGGGTTTAGATTGGTGCTCGTGTCCGTATCAAGTTGAAAATCCCCGTGTCGCAATGCACACCAAGTGCTTGTGAAAATGCCTAAAAGACATCTAAGTTCTGCAAGTTTTGTTGAAGCCCGGAGATAATTGTTCTTCATTCATATTTGTTATGACTGTGATTAATATGTATCTTAACGGATTTTGAAGTTTGTTTGTTCATGTTGTGTTGGTTTTTACCTAATTCCGAGCCTCGGGTGAGCCCGCGTGCCCTTTTTAGTTTGCTGCACACCTAATGTTCGACAAAATGTCTCAAAGAAAACTGAGAAACAACTTGAGTTCAAACTCGTTCGGATTCGTACTTAGTCATATATATGTGGGACTGTGCCTTTATTTTACATTTTCGTTACGATTTCATGCGATTCTCGCGAAGTAATCATGTATGTTTAAGCCGGGGTTGTCCGCATCCGAAATTGGTTCAACCGTCGCCGGAGCTAGATGGCCGGCAGTGATTCGGGCCAGTCGTGGTGTTTGGTGTTGGAAGGGACGTTGGGTTCATCGATTTTTTTTATTATTGTTCGAATGAGTTTCGGCGAGGAAGCAATTTCAGTGAGGTTATGTTTTAGGAATGAGAAGGTTTCGGGCGTGCAGAAGGTTTCAGGCGTGCAGGGGAAAGCACGTAGAGAAGAAGACCAAAAGATAAAAAAAAAATTAAAAAAAAAAGGAACAAAAGAAAAGAAGAAAAGCATAGAAAAAATGAAAAGTAAAAACAAAACATAAAAAAGAAAGTAAAAGTGACTTCGGGAAAGAGGAATCGCAAAAGCAGAGCGTGCAGGTAAAAGGGGTGCAGTGGGAAAAGACAAACTAATAAAAATTATTTTTATTCTTTTAAAAAAATGAAAACGTTTTTAAAAAAAAGAATCCAAAAGTTTTGGATCCGGGTTTGGGTTGGGCCCATGGGCTAGGTCGGGTTTATCCGGTTCGAGCCCGCCCTCTCGAATTTTTATAATATAAAAAAAATTTCAAAAAAAAAAAATTTCGAAAAATGATAAAAATTCAAAAAGTCTCCCGAAAATTCAAAAAAAAAAAACTCAGAAAGCATAAAAAAATTTCGACCTTAAATAAAAAAATTAGTTTTTATTTTTATTTTATTAAAAAAATTAATTAAAAAAATTAATTAAAAATTTCGAAAATCCAAAAAATTGTAGAGTTTAGTTAGGAATTGCTATGTTTTTCCTTCTTAGTATAATTAGACATTTATTTGCTTGCACATTGATTATATCACGTGTTTAATTCGCATATTTGATTACGTTTGTGAATGTTTAATTGCACGTGTTCATTTTTACTGCGATTAGGATCTTGGTAACTATGAATGTTATTTTAATGATTACGCACCCGCATAATCACCTCGCATGTTAGTGGATAGGTATAAAATTAATCCAAATTGCCCACCAAAAATCATTTTTGTTAAACTGAACAAGATTAGGTACCGAAAGGGCACTAATTGATTAATTAGTGTAATCAAGTCCCCGATCCTAGACTCTCTGGTTGCGTAGGAAGTGAGGCACGCTCCCATGCCTCACTTGGTTTCTAGCCGATCCCAATAGGCTAGTGGCGACTCCTTTTGTGCGAATTTTTTTAAAAAATATCCCAATGTCACGCGGGGTATGGGCTTGGGAGGGCCCGAGCTTAATTATGGACCTTAGGTCCGTCCTTTAGGCAATACCCCTAAACCACTTCCCTCCCCCCGAGGGTAGGTCGCGACAGCTTGGCGACTCCGCTGGGGACTTGGTTTTAAACATTAGAGGACTTAGGCCAAAATTAATCTTGTTCAAAAAATATTTTTGTTTGGTAGCGAAGGCATTATGTGCATCTATAACATGTCGAATGTTGATTGTTTATGGGAGTTATAAGGGATGGTGATTTCTAACCTTTATTTTGTAGGGGGTACAAGAGTGAATGGTTTATTTATGTTTGAAGTGCTGATTGTTTTTAAATTGTTATGCATGAGTCCCTTGCATTGCACTACATTATAGCACACACTATCTGCCGCCGAACCTGGGTTGCACAGGATCATTTAGGATGGTGTTGAGGTGGATACCACTCCAACTACAAGCATGTAGTACGAGTCGCCCACCTTAACCCCGAAATTTCTTTTTTTATGTCAGAGGTCCCCACCCTGGTCACTTCGATGTCAGCGCTTAGGTACGTTGGCCACTTCGATGTCTCGCTGCTGGAATTATCGTCGGAGATGTAGGAGTTTAATCTAGGTAATAAAAAATAAAATCACCTTAGTGCGAATAGCAAATTGGAATTGCACACAATCAAACTTAAAAAAAGAAGAAGAAGCTCGACTTAGCTTTATGCTTGTCGTCAATATCCATGAAGCATGATGAACATGGGGCATCATCAAGAAGACTACACCATCGTCCGAGATCCCTGAGGGTGTGTGCCTCTCCCCTAAAGAAAATTGAACTCGAAAGAAATGAAGGAGAAAACCTTCCTCACTTTTGCTCTGATTTTTTTCGAAAATCCCCATTTTCTCTGAGAGATTGTCTATTGAACCTCTCTACGTTTTCTCACCATTTTTCCCCTTGCGAGCTCCACTCTCCTCCTCCTGTCATGAAAAGTGAGCCTCTCTTTTATAGTGATTCGAAACGGTCTCTTTACATGGCATTTCCCGAGTTGCCATTTCTTGTTGCATTAAATCAAGCCTGCAAATCGGAACGTGATTTCGCAATCAGCTCGATTTTACTTGATTCCTTCCATTTTACAAAAATTCTTGCCCCTTATTCAATTGCTTCCGCATTTAACAAAATCCGAATACCCATCAGAATTTCAAATTTCCATGCATAATCAATCAAATCAATTGCCCCCATTTTCTTTCATTTTTTCCTTTTATTTGTTCAAAATGCAATTTTATTTTTCCAAAATTAGGTGTCAACAATATGCATACTGATATACCGGTCCTCTTCCACATACATCACTAGACATACTTCAATCATCCACAGCTAGCCACACGTGGAGTCTTGGATTAGTTAAAGGAACTAAATCAATCACAAACATTTCACCAATCATTTGACCCACAATATAGACCCTAGGTTTGATATGCACTGTGATTGACTTGATTTACCAGACCACCGAATCCATGTGCCAACTTTCCAATAAAAAACACGTCACTCACTCGAGAAATTCGGTCCACGCCATCTTTTAAACAAACAAAAGATGGGTGAAAGAAAGAACTTTCTAAACCTCTACGTCCTGAAAACTATGGTTTTTCATAGCAAAAGTCACAGCCCTCTTGCAAAATATAATGTGCATGGCCATCCAAAAGTCATCCTAAAGGTAATCCTAACACTTCGTCTGTTCTTCACTTCCTAATTATAAAATTTTGCATGTCGTGTAAAGCATATAAATAGGACCTTTAGGTTTCGCATATTAATTATTATCTCCAAGCTTCTCTCCGTCTATTTTGATTGTGCTGGAGAAATGTAAGATGTTTTTCCTTGCTTCTCACGAGAAATTAGCACATTCATTTCGTCGCACCTAACAAATTATCACTATTACTAAATCTCCAACCTGTTACAACGCCAATTATCGGAAGGATAGGTCCTGTTCAACTTGTGGCGCGCCGCTAAGTAATTAGACCTGAGAATTTGATCTTGTACTAGACTACTGCCTTTTTCTGGTTAAGAAGGAAATGAACTTGATGACAATGGGAGAGGTTGAGACAGCTGCTTTCCAACTTGAAGCATAGAAAGCACCTTGCCAGATGGTCCGTATGGCCAAATTTATCAGCACCACTAGGAAGATATAAAGATGGGGTGAAAAGAAGGTAACCAAACATGACTGTTAAAATCTCATCTAAACAGAATTCTCATTTCTTTGATTCCCAAAGTTCAAAACCCCAAAAGACTGCGGCAATTTCGTCCCATTGGTTTGTGTATTTTTGCCTACAAGATTGTATCCAAGGTTCTAGCTAACCAACTGAGAATTTGGCTTCCCGATCTAGGAGCAGAGGAAAAAAGTGCCTTTGTGGGAGGTGGGCAAATTCAGGATAATATACTGGTTGTGCAAAAAGTATTACATAAGGTTGAGAAAGAGAATGGAAAGATTTTAAAATGTCCTCAAATTAGATATGCAAAAGGCATATAATCGAATTTAGTTAGACTTTCTTGAGGCATGTATGCTAAAAATTGGCTTTAACGTGACATGGATAAACTGAACAATACAATGTCACCACAACTTCACTAAGTGTCAAGTTTAATGGTGAGCCTCTGCCATTTTTCCAACCTGCAAGAGGAGTTAGGCAGGGCCTCTCTATTTGTTCATTTTGATAGCTAATGTCTTGTCCATGTTGATGAAGAGAGAAGTGAAAGATGGAGGCATCAGAGGAATAAAACTAAATAGGCATTGTTCCACATCATCACACCTTTTATTTGTTGATAATTCAATATTCTTCTTGGATGGAAAAGTACCGGAATGTCAAAACTTGGTGATAAGTTTGAATCAATATTGTTTCGCATCTTAGATTCTATCTATCTAAATAAATCTAGTATGATCTTTTGCATGAATTGCCCACAGAACCTCAGAAGAAATATGGCAAAGATGTTAAGAGTTCTAGGATTGAGAAAATAGAGAAGCATTTGGGTATCCCTTCTGTTCGGGGGATGACTAAGAAGCAAATGTTTGCATGGGTTTTAGAAGGATGGAAAGAGAAGTGAATGTCCAAGTAAGGAAAGACAGTCCCATCAAGACAATTATCCAGGACTTGACGCAATACGTAATGTCAATCTTCAAGATTCCAGTTTCAATTTGTAGGGCTATAGAGAAAAAAAAAATTACAAGTTTCTCATGGAGAAATAATAGCTCAAATACTGGAATACACTAAAAAAAAGGGAGGTGCTAAAAGTTAGGAAAGAAGAGGTAGACTCTGGATTTGGGGATTAGATATCTTTCAACAAAGCCATACTGGTAAAAGAGGCTTGGAGAATACTTAAAACCCATGGACCCTGTGTAGTCACATATCGAAAGGAATTTATTTTCCACGAAAAGGTTTCTGGAAAGCATAAACCTTCTTGGGATTAACAGAGTATCCTAACGAGTAAAATGACATTTTTTAGGTTGATTATGTGATTCATTGGGAATGGGGAAAATATTAATATGGAGGAGGACAAGTGGCAAAAAAGAGAATTGTTAGGGGGCCAGCAAACGTAAGTGAACCAAAGACAGTTGCTGAATTCATTGACCAAGAGGACAACTCATGAATGAACCGGTGATGCAGTGGATGTTTGATACTCAGGCAGAGAGTGAAATTCCGACCGTTCCTCTTACGACGCAGACCTTGAATGACCAGTCAGTGTGGACGGGCACCATACACTAGGGAGGAAGATGTGAAACCTGCCCAGGATCAGGTCCCCATCCTCCTTCGAGGTACCTCGAAAATTGTGGACATGAATATGCAGACCCTCCCAAATTCAGGAACTTCTTGTGGAGGTTATGCCAGACCGCCCTTGCAACAGACGCAGTGGATGTTTGATACTCAGGCAGAGAGTGAAATTCCGACCGTTCCTCTTACGACGCAGACCTTGAATGACCAGTCAGTGTGGACGGGCACTATACACTAGGGAGGAAGATGTGAAACCTGCCCAGGATCAGGTCCCCATCCTCCTTCGAGGTACCTCGAAAATTGTGGACATGAATATGCAGACCCTCCCAAAATCAGGAACTTCTTGTGGAGGTTATGCCAAACCGCCCTTGCAACAGACGCGAACTTATTTCGGGGGCAGACCCTTACCTGATCCCGTGTGCCCGATTTGTCGGAAGCACACAGAGATCACAGAGCACTTATTCACCCTCGGGATAATTGCCCAAAAATTTTAAATTTATCATATAGAAACTAATTTAGTATTACACCTTTCATTTATGCCACTTTAATTCTAAACTGTTTAACGATTTATCAATTCAATTATAAATCATTATTTGTATCAATTTAGTCCTAAATCTTTTGAAAATTTACCAATTTAATCTAAATCTATCATATGAAAATTTGACCGTTAGGACTATATCGACAAATAATTAAAATGTTTATAACTAAATTAGTACAGTTGAAAAGTTTAGGACTAAATTAGCAAATCATTAAAAAGTTTAGAACTAAAGTGGCATAATTGAAAGGTTTATCACGAAATTAACCTCTTTACAACAAGTTTAGAACATTTTAAACAATTTTCCTGTTTACTCTTTGTTCTCGAATGCAGTTGGTGTGGGCCGATGCACTATAGACTTAAATCTCAACTCAAGGTTTCTGTAGACGGGAAGAATGGCTTTTAAAGCTCGAAATGAGCGTATCTTCGAGCCCTCACTCCAGATACGACGGAGATAGTGGAAGCAAGCTCAGGGTATGTTATGCAGCCACAAGAAGTGGAACCACCACAAAGGGAAAAATAACATCTCAGAGCAGATTTCTCTTCCACCAGAACTCAGCACTTCTAAAATTAACATAGATGGGGCTTTCCTACCTGGCTCGAACGAAGGATCTATGGCCCGTGTCTGTAGAAACTTCCTCCAGAATTCTTGTTGATGGCTTCGCAAGATCGGTCCTTGCCTCCTTCGCAGAGCAAGCTGAAGTCCTAGCAATGGTCGAAGCGCTTCGCTTTCGCTCTCCCGTAAGTCCGAACAACTTAGTTTAGAGTCCGACTTCTTGAACGTGATAAGCAACCTCAGGTCTTCGAGCCGCTTTAGGTGATGGGAGGAGCGTGCTCTTGTCTCTCAGGCCTCGTAAGCTCTTCCTACAATTTTCCCATTTGAGTGTAGTCCATTGGAATAGAGATCTAAATGGAGTGGCCGATTGGCTTACCAAAACCCGTAAAGATAGAATTTTACCTCAACACCGGTCAGCCCGGCTCTCCTCACATGCCCTATGGATTCACGAGATCTCTTTTGTGGGCTCCGATTAGATCTATATGGATTCACTCTTAAGACCGTCGGCGATATATATTTGGGCTCTCAGTGGACCAACATTTGATGATTGAGATATGTCTAGACTATGTGCATATGAAGAATCGCCCCCACACAACAATTTCGACCCCCGAGTCTCATCCACTTCAATTTGAAAATTCAATGAACAAAGATAAGATAAAACAAAGAGAGAACAAGTTCCAGCCGGGAGAATTACCAAAAAAGTCCCAAATCTATTATAATTGTACCAATTCAATCATAAATTTTTTTTTTTTTTTTTTTTTTTTTGGCTAATTTAATCCTAAACCTTTTACAATTTGTGTCGGTTTAGTCTATCCGGCCAAAATTGGCCAGCCAAGTCTTTGACATGGACACCGACCGTCGGCAAAAGCTAACATGGCAATTTTTTATTTTTTTTTTTTTTTTTTTTTTTTTATTTTTCGAATTTTTTAATTCTTTTTTTTTTTTTTTCAATTTTTTTCACATTCTCTTTCCTCTGGCGTCGGCCAATGGTGAGGCCCCGCCAGATCTGGCGAGGCCGGTCTCACCCCCCGCGCAACCAAGGCGAGGGTTGACCTCGCCGGTGGCCAGCAAGACTCCTCGCCCAAGGACGATGAGGCTCGACCTCGAGATCCGGGCGATGACGGCCTCGTCGCCGTTGGGTGAGGCTCGCCTCGCGGTGGCCGGCAAGGACGAGCCTCGCCACTAGCCGGCGAGGCGACCTCGCCGGCCCTCACCTCTAGCCGGCGCAGGAGGAAGGAGAAGGGGAAAAACAAAAACAAAAAAAGAACTAAAAAATTCAAAAAATATTAGAAAATTCGAAATATATATATCTATAAATTGCACTTTCAGCTTTCACTGGATGGTTTGTGTCCACGTCGACCCAGCTGGTCAATTTTGGCCGGATGGACTAAACCGACACAATTATAAAAGGTTCGAACTAAATTGACAAATATATATATAACTGAATTGACATAATTATAATAGATTTAGGACTTTTTTGGTAATTCTCCCGTTCCAGCTGACGGTGCTCTAGACTTGAAATCGCTAAAGTCTCCTCCTATACCAAACACAAAATTTAAGGAATCGCTAGTTGTGTCTAAATCTAATTTGAAACCAATTTCGGTAGCTCCGTGCAGGCTGGCCATCGATTTTGATGAGGTGGACATGAAGCGGGTCGCCTCAAGGGTTGTTTTGAGTTGGTGCCGGTGCTTTGAAGATGCTTCCAATCCTCAATTAACAATGGCGCTGTCTCTCTTACCTAGGCAGCTGCGTCTTATTCTATAAGTAATAGACAGGGTTTGCCCATCAAACACTCAACTAAAATCACATGCATTATGACCGCTTTGGAGGATTACTTTCATTATTCCTTCGTTTAATAATGATGAGGGGCAAATTCGAAAAGAAACTTGAGATTCGACGTCTCATTTTTTTCTCGAACGACCCCCCTCAAGTGGGATTATTTTTAAAAATACCTCCCAAAGTTTACCACGGTATCCCTCTTGATTGGCTGCCGACAAACCCTTTGTCGAATTTTAGAGAGAGAGAGAAGAAAATGGCGATCGTAAATCCAATTGGAGCAATTGAGCGCGTCCTTGAAACAATCGGATTTTAGAGCGAGTTCTCGAGTTAGGTTTCGGTGGAATCACTGGCAAGCTCGCATCCGATGAAGCAAGAGAACAATGAATCTGACTTTATGCAATTTCTATGCAAAGATAGTTTTGTTTTTCCTGTGAGCTTGCTTTTATTTATCTATTTTCGTGAGAATTCACGTCGAATATGTGCTGGAACTAACTTATGAAATCTCTCGATTGAAACTAGAGGTGAGCATGGTTCCAAAGTAGAATTTGGAACCGAAAAACTTGACTGATGAGAACCTATTCAATTCTAAATTTCAAGGTATGCATGATAGATTCTAGATTCCAAAAATTGAACCTATTTCAACGATAAAGTTTTTGTATTTTCCTTAATCTATGTCTTTGTGCTAGTACTCCATGACGTCTAATGATGAGTGTATAATTTAAAACCACTTGTATGATTAAGATTTTTACTTTGTTAATATTTCATATTTTTTTTTTTTCTTATAATTAAGACTTTTACTTTGTTAATATTTCATATTATTCATGTGTCTATACATAAGTTGTGGTCAATAGATTGTAAAAACAAGTTGTGATCTTTAAAGGCGACAAACTATTGCAATCGTTTAACTAATAATACAAGCGGAACCTAAATAAAATCTGGAACCGACCTTGAAACCTGTAACATGGTAGGTTCCAGGTGAAACCTGTACAGAATCTAGATTCATTTACTCGTAATCCAAACCCTAATTTCCAAAATGAACACAAATTTGACTTATCCCATACTTATCTCATGCAAGAAATTGCCTCCTTGAGTTCGCCTCAGTCCATGATATCTTCAATAATCCCTCCTCCCACCGTTGCAGTCGTCCTCTATGCCTTCAAACTGAACTTTGCCCCACTCTGAAACCCTAATTGCAAACCCTAGTTCTCTTCTTCTTCTCTTTTGGCTGGTTTCAATTGGGGAAGCTGATTTTTTGGACCAAAACCGCCCCCATCAAACGTTGAGAAATGGGCGCGCAAACCTCACGTGGTGTCCGGAACACGGTAGAGTCGGGTTTGCACACGACCTCACCAAGAGATCGCGTGTTCATCGTTTGATCTAAAAGGGAACGGCTTTACGTCCCTCTTTATTTGGTCCCAGATTTGGGATTTCTGCTATGAGATTTGTGTGTTCCTTGGCTTATTCTCCTGTAGCCTATAACATGTGTAAATAAACGACGTCGTTGGAGCTTGTTCATGTTCTTTATTCTTACCTTTATTTTAATTTTCCCAACAAATCTCACTAATTTTAGTGACGTCACTTACTAATCGGACGATGAGCTAAGCAAATTTTCCCTAAACTTAATTGCCTCCCAATATAGAAATGCTGCCCTAATGATTAGGGGGGGACAACTCATAAGTGAAATTAACAATTTGTTATGTACTATGAGTACCAATCTTAACAATGATTATCGATTTAGTCGTCCCCTGACGTTGGTCGGTCCAAGTGCCAATTAATTTTTGGTGGACATGTTGAACATTGGGCCCGCAAATGGACATACATCTCCCCTCGGGTGGTGTAATGTCGTCTAGGCAAGCCCAAGCAAAGCATTAATAATATGCCAACTACAGGTCAAAGTGAGTTATAGAGAAATCTAGTAAGAAATCTATTCTTTCTAAACTTGAGATAGAATCTTATAAGCGTGCGCATAAGTTTGGGAGGGCAATGATGGACCGATGGGTGAGCAGAATGGGAGTCATCACCCTCTCGAGCATTTGATACTTGACGCAGTTTTTCATGATATATGTTATCGTCTATGAGATTTTCACAAAGAATTTCTATGTTTTGTCCCCCACCAACGCCTTCCCGAGCCACTGCCAGTGAGGAATGACCTTAGATTAGTACATGTGTATGTGAATATGCCAACATGCATATCTAACTAGACTCACTTCAATCATGCACGACCACATGAACGGGTGATCCGAGTCTTGCCTTAAGTTTATAGAACTAAACCAATTGCAAACATTTCATAAATCATATGAGACCCACAATGCAGACCCTAAACGTGATATGCAATGTGATAGGCTTGATTGAGTAGTCCACCGAATCTATATGTCTGACTTACCCATGAAAAACACTTCCTAAACCTATATGGGTGCAAGAAAGAACTTCCTAAACCTCTCCTGGAAACTATGCTGTTTCAGTGCAAAAGTCAACCGCCTTCCTCTTGCATAATATATATAATGCGTGTGGTCCATCCAAAGTCCTAGACGGAGTCCTAATACTTCTGCTCCTCACTTCTTAATTATGAAATTATGCAAGGTCGTGGAAAGCATATAAATAGGGCCTTTTGGTTTAGCATATTAGGGAAGCTGATCATCTTCCCTTTGTCCACTCTCTGCTGCATCCATGGGGAAGGTAATCAAATCATGTCCTTCTCCATGAAAGAGAGCTACATACATTTGCATCTTCTCCCTATTAATCTTCGTAACTATTGATGAGGTTTTTATCTTCTGATATTCTCTGTCTTGCCGTATCTGGATTGCAGAAAATCGTGATAAAGGTTACCGTAAGTTGCGGGAAAGACAAGACGGTTATATTGAAAGCAGTCGCCAAACTCGAAGGTACGATCTCCCTATACGCACCTTGCCAAACCTGTGTGGATGAGAATACATGTAGTTGCGAGTGAAACGTGTTTGTAATTTCTTTCTATTGTCCTTGACCGAATTGATAACTTGATTATTGAAGAGGACGTGCATATGGATTCAAGGTTTGTGACGCAAATATGCAGGTATCATCGAATTGAAGATAGACATTGAGAAGGGAACGTTAACTATCATAGGAGACGTGGATCCGGTGTGCGTGATCAAGGCTCTGAGAAAGAAGTGCGGGATATGCGCGGAAATTGAATCGGTCGGACCAGAGAAGCCCCCGGAACCTCCTAAAAAGCCCGAATCGCCTAAATGCAAGCCGCCCAAATGCCCTTCTTCATGCAAGTGCCCGAAGTGCGTAACGTGCCCTCCTTTTGCCAGTGCTCGCGGTGTGTACCGTGCCCTCGACCGTGCCCTCCGCCGTGCCCTATTCAGCCGTGCCAACCTTGTCCTCCTCGCCCTTGCGATTACGATAGGAACTCCTGCCCCATCCTATGAACGACGACTCGGGTGTTGTTTAACCTTTGCCAGAATTATGTTTTTTTCTCTTACTTCTGTCAAATTCTGGCGACAGGACAAATAAAGGGATCATCGTCTCTTGGCAAATGTTTATCGTCTTTCCAAAATGTCTGCTAGCCAGCCAAATTCATATTTATGCCTCTTGAAGGATCATTAATCATATGGCGCAGCTGTCATTGACTTTTCGATGTGGCATGACTGGTTTTGTCCATTTTTTCTATCGTTGTCTTATCAGATGTTCACTGGCATCAGTAGAATCTTGCCATGAGTTCACCGGTACGTAATGAGAAAAAGTGCAAGAAAACAAGTTTAGCGATTGCTTTAGGTTCTCACCTTCTTGTTCTATGTTTGAAATCCACTGAAATTGATAAAACTTTCATCAAATGAAGCTGACATCGGACTTCATCCATTGTCGATAAAGATGGAGACCAGAAAACTTGTTTGGAACCAAATGCTCCCGACATTTTTATTATAGTACCGAAACCAAAGATGTGCCGACCCAACAGTCTAGCAATGACTTCGGAAGGGACTATCTCTATCTAAAATCAAGCATAAAAGATCTCCAACCCTTAATTAAGCACCGGGATCAGCATGAGTAACAGAATCTTTTGCTCTACCAGAAGTACGTTATTTTTAATCAGCAGGGGAACTTTTACATACCTGCTCATAAAATTTATGAGCCCGGCAAACCAACTTCACCTAATTAATTAGGTCCAGGACAAGGACATGATCGAGTTGATTGTACTTAGATACTTCTTCAGTTAGGATGGTGCTTAAAAATCTATTTGAGCCATTTAAGTAAAATCCACAGAGGAGTTAACAGCATGACCTAACTAGACACCCACTTCATTTGCAGTTGCACCGTTTGATCACCAACTTATCCATCTTTCTTCACCATAGGACATGAGCTTACTCATTGACTTGTCTACTGAAGACGCTGCATATATCAAGACGAAATGAACTATTGTGCACAAAACTTTAGGAACGAGAATTCTCACTGAAACAAAACACAGTGTACATAGATTTGGCAAGCAGATTAGATTTTGCAGGATACAAAAACCCACTTCCACCTAAAAAGTTACACACTTGTGGTTCTTGCATAGCACAGAAAGGCATGCCAAACCAGAGCGTTGAACAACATCCTCAAGCAACCTGCAGGAAGCAGACAAGTTCACAGTCATAAGTGATTTAGTTATCGATATCTGCCTTAGTTAGTAGTAACAATATCGGGATAAAGGAAGTCACCTTGTTAGTTAGTTTGTTAGTCTGCAAAAGTGGGTAAGCTGAGCTGTCTATTTTTCTTCTTACCACCGGCAGTCTTAGTCTTTTTGGCACCTTCTTTTACAGCCACAGGCGTTTCCTGTACCACATCAAGAGTTTTCCAGCATGTAAGAGCTAACAAAATCGAGTACAACATTGCAAGGGATGCTGCGAAAACATGAGTCCTCCACTATACATGTTCCTACTCATTTTCAAGCAGAGGAAAGCTAATTTCTATATCTTGGAAATGATACTCCTCTTTATTCTCTAAACACATGTAGCCATTCAATGAAGCTTGTATTTCTGAACTTTGAGTTAGTTTCCCACAAATAAAGCAAGAGTAAGATGAAGATAGCAATGATGCTCAGTAGCCTGCATACAGTCACCTCTACATGCTGAAAATAATGACACATTTACCCAAAAAAAGAAAATCACACACAGAGCCGTTAAATCTACTTTCTAATCATAGACAAATTATACATGGTGCTATGCAATTATATTAGAAAGCTCTTCCATAGACACAATAGGAGAGAACTAAAAAAGAAAATAACGAGGTTGAGGTCAAGGGTTGAAATGCATTGAGAAAGAACAATACCTTCCTTTTAATTGGTGCAGATGCGGTGACAACTGGCTTGAAAAGGATTCTAAACTGTACAAGACAACGTCATCTTAGGCTTAAAATGAGAAGCACATTTACCAAAATATCGATCATTTAAGCATCACTTACCGTCCTTGTGATGACTTGTTCTTGGCGACCTTAATCTTCTCTATGGCCTAGCTCAATCAATGAAGTCAACATGAATAATGTGTCATTTTTTATTCCGTGCATGAAGAAAAGGTAACTACTGAAAAGCTTCTGGATCATACCTTTGTTACCCTGTCACTGTTGAATCCATTCTCATTCACCAAAAAAGAAATTAGCCCCTAAATCATTTAAAAAAAAACTCCTTAGAAAACATGCTTGCGTGAGAACAATGTTACAAGCTTGGGAGATCATTCACCTCCTCATCAGGAGCATTCCACTTGAGTTCAGGTTCCTCATTTTCCATAAAGACCAAGGGCTCTTTAAAAAGTTTCCGAGCTTCTTTATATGGCCAGTCATCTGGTATTTGATACCTAAGTCACAAAGACCGAAAATAAAACAAAACTTATCGGAAACTAGGAAGAATACATGAATGCATCCTTATGAGAGCAAAACAACTCTAAGTGCTTAAAAAGTTGTGAGGGTTTGCATGATGCAATCTGAGCAATGTCACTAGCAAGAAAGTGCATGTCCATGACAAACAAACATGGGCTCATTGGACAAAGCATGGCCACTAAAGAAGATCAAAATAAACTTGTCATCAAGAATCTCATCAATATAAGCTCAATTAGAAACATAAACGTGAAACATGAAAAAGTAACGCACTTTTCTTTGTTTATGTTCTCCAGTATATTTTCTATTGAGCCATGTTGACGGATGAGCTTCAAAGCAGTCAGACCACCAATGCCTGTAATATAGAATTCCTCAATCCAAGTAGAAGAATGAAAAGGGAAAACTTAATCCAAAATCAATTATACCTCGTATACTCTCACAATAATCACATCCAGATAGGATGCACACGTCAATGAATTGATCCATGTTCAGATTTAGCTCCTCCAAAATCTATATAGGACGCAAACAATTCCCCATGAAATGGCAAAAGGAATAATAGATATCAACTTGTACATGATTTATACATGGGTTGGCATTGCCTTGGTGCCTCTTAATGATACACTTTTAAAGACCAAAAAATAAAAAGAGAGAGAGAGAGATATCACTATGCTCTTTTACACACAAAAAATTAGATATCAACTTTAAGGTAGATGTTCTACTACCTTTGCAATTTCAAATTCCATGACCGGAATTTTTCTCGAACTGGGATCCATCAAGTGACGGAGAAATCTAGTAGCTCCAAAGGTGAGGGAGTCCATGTCTTCAGAAGCCACAGCATACACCTGAAACTCATCAACAAGAGCTCCTAATATATGAGGTACAGAACAAAAGCAAAGGCAGATAAAACTTCATGCAGCAAAATGGTAGTCAATGTCACAAATACAACAGGAACCAGCTCCAATATGATCACGTAAAAATACATACCTTTCCTGATTTGCAAAGGGCAGCACACTCTGCCTCTGCTTCAGAAGGAGCCTAGTGTACAAGAAGAGCTGTTACAACAGGTTTAATAGTTCATACTGTTTGCTGTTTGGAGATGGCATTATTTACTTGTCAACTACCAAAAATATGGCACCTCAATAACTGGGACTCCCATGAGTCTTAAGAGTCTTTTGCAATCATCGTTGTGCTGCCTTGTAACCTGCAGGACATACATAAGAAATTATTCAACACATGACATTCCCACAAAATTATTTATTTTCTAGTCCAGTAGAGTTCCACTATTTCTGGGGAGATATGAAATGAGTAGTCCAACAGAGACTATTTGTGGACTTAGATTCAAAAACTTAATAAACATAAGGAAAGAAATGCACGCCACTAACCCACCTTCACTGTACGCTTACTGAATTTCTCAATGTCTTCTTTACTTCCAATCTGCAAATAAAAGAAAATCATGTGCCAAGCCACTTGAGCTACATTACCAAAAAAAACAAAAAAAAAAGATTGAAAGAATGAAAATAAACAGGACTAAATGAGACTTCAAAAGAGAAAAGACGTGCCTCCTTGATTTCTTCCAAGTCCTCTGTGGCATCTGCCCTCTTTGAATAACTGCGCCACAGGTTTCAATTGAAATCATCAATACCCAAAAGTAAAAGAAAACTATTGTCGACGCGATCATGTCAATCTTAATAGAAATCAAAAGATTGCAGCCTATGGGCACTGATACCGTTTTGCAAGCTCTTGCTTCTTCAGGTCCGGAGGTTGCCCATCGAAAACATAGCTGAATTCCATAATTAGACAGATCATAATAGAACCAACTTCAGCAATTAACATAAAAAACAAATTGAAGTTCTAGACCAAACCATATAAACGCACAGAGTAAGAAGAATTTACACTGGCTTTATTCCTGCTTCAAGAGCCTAATTGTCCTATTGAACATGCCTTGCAAGTGGCTATAACCATCAAAAGCACAAAATGCGACACGGGGTATCAGCAACAGAAAGAGGGAAAATACAATCGAAAGGTTACAAAATCAAAATGGCCAACCAACAAAACCAGAATTCTCAAGAATGAACAAAACTTTCCTCAAGAATTCGATAGCATTACCTCGTGACTTCCCCAGCCTCATTCGTGAGCATCTCACTACCACTCCGACCCACGACAATCTGCAACCGAACAAAACCCACAACTTAAATCACCCACCCGTGCGCAAAGCAACATCAGAAGACAGACATCAGTGAAATAGAGTGAGCGCGCGCGCGCGAGAGAGAGAGAAAGAGAGAGAGAGAGAGAGAGAGAGAGAGAGAACGAGGAAGGAACTGGTAGATGCTCATGCTGGCGTCGATGGCGATCTTGCGGCCGAAGTAGCTCTCGAACTTCTGCTCCTTCATTCCCTTGGGGGCGTTGTCAGCGAGCAGCTTCGTTAAACCCTACAACCCATGACGAATATCCCAAATGGGTAACCCCAGAAAAAGGAAAAACTCCAAGAGACGAAGAGATCGAAAGAGCAAAAGAGCCACCTTGATACCCATCTTGAGGACGAAGAAAGAGGGAAGAAGCTGAATTCCTCCAAAAAAAAAACAGAAAAAGGAAAGACCCTTTGCCAAGAGCTGTGCTGAGATGAGGGGAAAGGGAGAAACCGAGAGAAAGAGGAGGAGACGACGCGCTCCGCTCCGGTTCCCGCCTGGTTTTGCGGGGGAATGAGTTCTTGATGGAGCCCATCAATGGCGCTCTCTGCCCCCTTGGGCCTTGAAGGCCTTGTGCAAATGTAAATGGATTTGATCACCGCCGCATCAGAGACCGCTCGTCGAGTTGGGTAACTCGTGATCAGCCCAAGAAGGCCGATGGGCTGCTCCGGGTGACAACTTTGGGCGAGCAATCCACCAGCCCTGTTGGGCCGATCAAGCAGTTAACCGACAGGCACGACGACCGGCCTGATGTGACGCGATGAACGGGTGGACGTCCACCGAGTTGTCCCGCACGCGATTGGAGGGAAATACACGTGGAAACGGAGAGCAAACGACGCCGACAACGACGCAACCCCACGTCGCGCGGGGATGATTGTCGACCACGGGAGGCCTGTCCGACCGACAAGGACGTGAGGTCTAGCGCCATTCAGTGTCACTGCGTTGCGATCCAGCTATAAACCCAATAGTGAGATAGAGAGAGAAAGAGAAGAGAGAGAGAGAGAGAGAGAGTTTCGCATGTGATTATGGGGACCGAGCGCTCACGTGCATGCCTAACTTCAAGTCATCCCTTGATATTATTCGCACCACTGCATCTTTACTGCATAAGCATGTGAACACGTGGACTTTCGCATTGTCCCGCGCGCGCCATTCTCTCTCCCACCAAATCAATTACCTTATCTTTACATGTATTTTAGCTCCTTAGTTTCAGGAGAAGTGCCGATAAAGTCTAAACCTTTTGTATTTATCAATTTCTGCCCTTTTTTTGGTCTTCAATTTAGTCTAAACCTTTTATTTAGTGCCGTCCGTCCTTTTGGTAGGATTTTTCTTCGACGGAGCCAGGGACGCGACAATTTTTAATATTTTTTAATATTTTTTATTCTTTTAATATATTTTTTTTTTTTTTATTTTCTCTTTATTCTTTTTTTTTCTCTTTTCTCTTTTCTTTTTTTCTTTTCTTTTTTCTTTTTTTTTTCTCTCCTCCTCCGTCCCAGCCCGGGCCGACCACGGCGATCGCTGGAGGAGACGGAGACGGCGGCGAGGCTCGCCGCCACCCGCCAACGGCCGCGAGGGCGGCCTCGCGGCCGGGCGGCGGCGGCGAGGCTCGCCCTCGCCGGATCCGGCGAGGTCAAGCCTCGCCGGCCATGGACGAGGCTCGACCTCGCCAGCCGGCACAAGGCCGCGATTCGGCGAGGTCGAGCCTCGCCGGCCATGGGCGAGGCTCGACCCTCGCCGGCCGGTGCGGCGAGCCTCGCCGGCTGCGGGAGGCCGCCTCACGCCGGATCGGCGAGGGTCGAGCCTCGCCCATGGCGGCGAGGCTCGACCCGCCGAATCGCGGCCGGGCGGCGGCGGCGAGGCTCGCCCTCGCCGGATCTGGCGAGGTCGAGCCTCGCCCATGGCGCGGGGGCCGCCCTCGCGCCGGCGGGCGAGGTGGCCCGGCGAGCCTCGCCGGCCATCTCCTCTGGCCAGCCGCCGTGGTCCGGCCAGCGGTCGGAGGGAGGAGAGAGAAGAAAAAGAAAAAAAAAAAGAGAAAAGAGAAAAAAGAATAAAGAGAAAATAGAAAAATAGAAAAAATATTAAAAAGAATAAAAAATATTAAAAATTGTCCACGCGTCAGCCGGCCGGCGTCGGTCCAAGAAAAATCCGGCCAAAAGGATCGAATCGACACTAAATAAAAAGGTTTATGACTAAATTGGCACCAAAAAAATGTTTATGACTAAACTGGCACAAACACAAAAGGTTTAGGACTTTTTTGGCACTTCTCCCCCTTAGTTTCACTCCAAGGCCGGATGGATTTATGTCTAATGATATCTACTCTGGCGTTTTGTTTACAATGTTTGACGTTAATGATGATCAAACGTCCCAAGAAATGTTCTTTTGATCTTGGCAATGTCCCCGCCCTTCTTCCTCCCCATAGTGATGATCTATATAGAATGTGCCCTCTTTCTTACGAGAGATATGATGTGGTTTTGATTGACAGATTGCTAGGAACGATTCCATGCGCTGAATATTGAACTACTGCAGTTCTACTGAGGTTGAAGTTCGATTTATAGATTTGCCGACACAGTTAATGCTTTTTTAACTTTTTTTTTTTTTTTATAGTGTATATGGCATGCCAGTTGGGTTTATGAACTTCTCTAGATGTTGTAGGGTTCTTCAATGTGAAGGCCCGTTATATAGCTGGGGTAGCACTTCTTGAAAGCTATGCTTTGTGGTCATAGCAAAGCTCACAAAAAGGAAATTAGGTATCTGTCATGTATTCCATTTTAAATGAAGACACAAGAAAAAAGTAATCTATAGTAGGGATTACAACATGACAACGATGGCCCCGTCGTGGATCCTACAATTTGACCACCGCGATTGGCCGCAAACATCAATGGTGATGCTTGACAGTCTATTAGGGCCTGGGGGCCATCTGATCATGCTAACTCATGGCCTAAGAGATAATGGACGGCGTGTTCAGCCGTAACGACATGTTGGATCTCGGGCATCTTACCACAAAGCAGTGAGGGTGAGCTAAATTGTGTGGACGCAAAGGAAGAAATTGTGGTGTTGAAGTTTGGAATTGAATAAAGAATTCAAATTGGTGCACCACAGTTCGTGTGCACCGTCAATTAGCAACTAGGGATTGAGATCTGTACACAAGGACCGGCTCAAAAGTGGGTATCCTTCGGCCCCAGTGACGGCGAAAGCGAAAGCTCTCTGTCTTTGTGGACTTGCCTTTCTTCAATCTTTGCCAACTACCAAATCGAAAGGTCTGAAACTGAAGCTTCTCTCACCTTCTCTTGCTTTTGTCGGCAGAGCCAGCTTAGCCACTTTGAACAAAATGGCACGAAACCAGCAGCCACTTTCCCGGGCTTGTCATGTACTGCAACACCCAACTTTTCTATCCCTTGCCTCATAAATAGATTGGGAGCCATCACGATGCAAAAGTCCAATCATGCGTTGCATATGATACCAATAGTTTCGTGTATCTATCGAAGAGAAGTACACTAGATGTGTGTGTCTATATAGTCCAATCATGCGTTGCATATGATGCCAATAGTTTCGTGTATCTATCGAAGAGAAGTACACTAGACGTGTGTGTTTCTGTTAGTAAAAGTGCGGGCTTCGATATGTAAAGCTTCCTTAGCGTTACATAGAATTATTTTTTCGCATTTAATGATATAGGGTTCTCAAGAAGGATCATGATCTTCAAAAGCCTAAGAAAAGGAGAGAAGATCATAGTGTGGGTTCAACCCTATTAATTTTTTTATGTATCATAGCAAGATTACTAAAACTGCCACCTAAGGACAAAGTAAGGGACCCCCTTAGGAAGATTGGTTGCCCTAAACAACCCATCGGCACTGCATGGGCCCCTAGGTTAAACTAATCAGGGTATTGGCTACTCCCACGCAGAAAAAATATAAAGTGGCTAAGGTTAATCCTCATAAGATCCACTCTGTCTCCGCATAAATGCAGGCTCGGATCCAGACTTGGAGTTGGGTAACCATTCCCTTCCTCATGCTCTAGCTGGAACAGAGGTGGGTGAAAATTCCACGAGTTGCTGAATATGCCTTACGGCACGGTTTCAAAAACCAACTGGTTCAACTCTATTAAATTTTTTATGTATCATAGCAAGGTTAGATGGACTCATTACCAAAAGTGAAACAGGAATGTTGAACTCCTCTTGGCCTGAGCAGATCCGCATCCCAAGGTCACAAAGCATCCGTCAAGTGCAAAAAACAACCGTGGCTGTCAGATTAGCTTTTTTTAACTTTAACTCTGCTGAATCCTCTGTTCAAAAAAATAAAAAAAACTCTGCTGAATCCAACACAAGATTCCAAAAGTACAACCAGACATATTTTATGGTTTTCTTTCTTAATATTAAAAAGCCCGGCAATACTACGTTGTTCTCTTCTTCCCACAAAATTCCCTCAAATCTCTCTCTCTCACACACAGACATACTTAGCAGCTACTTTAAGACCCAATAAGTTTATTTCTCCCCGTAAACAACATTGATTCCCCTTTGGGAGATTGCTAAAATGCACTAAGTTTTGTGCACTTACACCAGCAAAGTTTCGAGCTTTTTGCTGATCTTGTCTATCCACCATCTACTTTCGAGATGGGTTCTAGGGTCAGAAGCCGAGACAGCATGAGAGTGAAGCTTTTCTGGATCTGGGTGGTCATAGGAGTGGTTTCTTGGGACGTCGTTGATGGGTCCGAGCTTCTTCATGTCAATGGAACAGAGTTTCCATATTTGGAATACTATGGAGTCTCTCATGTTAGTAATCCAGTCATGGTTGGACTCACTCTCATTACGAGTGCCAGAGCTAAAGGAGCAGGTAATTGTTGTTAGCCTGTTCTTCTTTGTCATTTCTGCACCTGATTTTTCCTGCTGTCTTCTGTTACCTTCACTTTCAGTTCGTTTTTTGTGCTCATGCTGGATTAAACTGTGGCTGGTAGTTCTCTTCCTGTCCTTGCATTTGATAAATTTGCATTCCTTTTCGGTTCTATTTCTCATGTTATGGTAAAACTAAATAAAATTGTGCATCAGATTCTGTAGATTTCAGTCAATGGTTAACTGCCAACTGAGTTATTGTGGCCATGTGGGTGGTTTATACGCTTAGGAATCTTGATTTCCTTTAGTTCACTCTCTTTATGGGATGTAGGTCTCCGTTGCATTTTGCTAGATATGACTCAAAAAAGCAGCTAAAACCTAATATACTACTTCAATGGTAGCTTAGGTCTAGTCTCCTTGGTCATAATACTTCTCAACCGTTTCTTTACTTCGGTTCTGTTTTTCTATTTCTACTTTTATTTCTCCCTAAACATTTATGATGTGTTTTTACCTTTTTCTTTTGCAACCCCTACTAGTACTTGGCTCGAGCCTACACCAACTTGGTTGTGTTCACCTCCAAAGATTGTTGGGCTTGTTCATTCACTGGCCAAATATTATTGAACTCACCTACTTCTCACCAATTTGGTGATGCACTTCGTGTATGGGGACACTATTTAATCTAAAAAGCTCTTGGTCTAGACACTGAAGTGATGAGACTCATTCCATCTTTGGCCTAACCTCTGTCCTTTGTATCTTCTAGTCTGTCTGGATGGAACTTTACCGGGGTATCATTTGCACCGAGGATACGGCTCAGGAGCCAACAGTTGGCTCATCCAATTGGAGGTCTGCCACCTATCTTTATTTTTATACTCTTAATGGCTTTAAAAGGATGTTCCTGGCTTTGCTACTTTTGTTAAAAAAGTTGAATTGGTTGTCCTGCA